>OX459217.1:2682389-4014834 GCA_949775195.1 Diarsia dahlii | reverse complement strand
GTAAGAAATATTTTAGACACTAGTATTTCGCCCACGACTTCATCCGCCAATATTTTGATACGGTTAATATGCATAATTATACATATTATTTTTTAACCTATAGCATAGCACCCACGAATAATATTGCTTTTTGATAGTGAGAGAAGTGTTTGATAGTTCTGGAAATTACCCTCTACATTTTTAAAACATTAGTATAATTCGATACCTCTGGGGTCAAACGGCATTAGACATATTTTAATGTAAAGTTTAAAACTTTTAATGGAATTAAGTCGCTACTAACAAACGTTATGGACAAAAATAACTGAAAAAAAAAAGTTTTTTTTTTTAACTAGTTAGTTCTGGGCCAAATTCTTCACAAAATTACGTAAAAAATATAAAAGAGCAAACCGTTTAAATGGGTACGGTTAAATTAGAACTGTGATGAAGCACGCGCGAGCTGAGCGAGCGTAGCGAGCGTTGCTGCGGGCAGCGGCAGGTGAGCGTTACAGCCGTGTTGGGTGCAGTGTAATTGCTTTATTTGTGTTCGTGTGTCCTGTACAAGAACAACGAAAAAGTAACACATACATACCTGCTGGTATATCTTGTCGACAGCCATAGCCCACAGTGTGAGCAGAGTGGAGTGCGGCAGTGGCGCCCCGTCGGCGCGCTCGCCGGCCGTGGCGGCGCAGGCGCAGGCGGCGCGCGCGGCCAGCCACGCGGCGCGGGAGCAGCGCCACAGGGTCGACGCACACTCGCCGCGGAGACGTTCTACCAGCTTCGGAGAAAAGAGGGAGAGAAATGTTTTTTACAATAAAAAAACTGCAGTTCTCGGCTTCATTAAAACTTCGCTTGCGGCTCAGGTGTTAATTCAGCCTCGAATGCAATAATAAAGTTTCCCTGATATTAACAAAATGTACTATTTCACCATTGCCACTCGAAAAGGGGCATTTGATTTAATGGTCATGGCCCAAATCTGAGTCGGTTGGTCAAAGTCGTCGTACAGAAACCAAATAAACTTTAAATTACGGCCACATAAGCTCAATATAGTTTTAGACCAAAATTATCTACGGAGGACGCAGTTGCAGAATTAACCACCCATATTGTTAACCTAGAAGATTCGGGAAAAAAGTGTCTAACTGTTTTTCTTGATTTGAAAAAAGCCTTCGATACCGTCTCTGACCCCTTTCTTGTGCATAAACTGGAAGAGATAGGCGTAAGAAGAAACCCGTTAGCACTACTAATATATTATTTACGAGATCGTAAGCAAAAGGTAAAGATAGGAGAGAATATTAGTAAGGAGTCCTGCGTGACCTACGGCGTTCCGCAGGGTAGTCTGCTAGGCCCGACTTTATTCTTAATATAATATATTAACCACCTATGCAATATGATGGTAGAAAATCGTCGCGTTTTCTCATATGCAGATGATACTACAATTGCTTTCTTTGGTGACACGTGGGAATCCGTATACCAATCTGCTGAAAATGACCTTTCTAAGATTGCTGACTGGTTATACTCACATCTTCTGACACTAAATATTTCTAAGACAAAATACTACACATTTACAATTTACAACAACACTCAACCTGGACCTAAAGCAACACTCAAAATTCACACTTGTCATAGTTTATCTCACGAAAACTGTTCTTGTGAAAGCATTGAAAAGGTGACATATAAAATACCTAGGTACTATCGTCGATCAGCGGTTGCCTTGGCATACACATACAGATATGGTCATGGCCCGTGTGAGAAAACTTATCTGGGTATTTAAGAACCTAAGACATGTGACAACTATAAAACTTTTAAATGAAATCTATATCTCTCTGGCTCAATCAATCCTTGCCTACTGTGTACCCGTATGAAGCGGTGCTACAAAAAAACTTTATAACAAAAAATAAAACCGACTTCAAAAAAAACACACAATAAAGTGAAAAATAAACTTTAGAAGAAAAATCTGTTTCTGAAGTCGGTGACTTTTGTTTCTTTGATTTCATTTTTTTTGCCACCGACTTCAGAAACTGATTTTTCTTCTAAAGTTTATTTTTCACTTTTTTGTGTTTTTTTTGAAGTCGGTTTTATTTTTTGTTATAAAGTTTTTATTTTTCACTTTTTAGTGGTTCACATGTTCATAATGTGGACAATGTAGCTTTTGTTTTGAGTTTTGTTGATTTTTCAAAAACCGCTTGTCCGATTTCGATAAAAAAAATATGGGACCATTTTGGAACCTTTCCAACAAAAAAAGATTTTTTCAAATCGGTTAGCAACCGAAAGAGTTATGCCCGAACAAACATAAAAAAAAAACATCCTAATAGGGGATCGGACTGGGTCAAAATAATATGATTCTGTTTAGTCCGTAAGTTAGATTATCGAAAAATATTGAATAAGTGTTTTTTGTTTTATCAAATCAATAAAAACTGACGAAGAAAAAACGCGTCAAAGATCTTGGAGTGGGGCATGAAACGTCACTTGTGTAGTCAAAATGTACTATCATATGACGTCACACGAGTTTTCGAAGCACTGTATCGTCTTCATTTTAAGTTTACGTGAAAAAAGAAAAAATACGTGTCCAATAATTTTTGGAAATCTATCTGACGGACTAATTAGTTTTTTTTTGTCCGATCCCCTATTGAGAACCTCCTTCTTTTTTTAGAAGTCGGTTTAAAAACGAAATTCCTTGAGCTAGAGCGAGCACAGAGATCTCTTATCAAGGTCATGTATACCAAACCGTACAGATTTCCAACCAATTACTTATACTCCCTTAGCGGTATTATCACAGTCAGGAAATTGTATATACTACAGGCTGTCTTAAAATTACACAAAGTCCATAAAAAATAACAAATCCAGTCACCTAAGATTTTATAAGTGTTCATAAAGTTTCTTGAGATCTAGTGCCTGTAATGGTCAATTGAAATAAATGCAAACAATATAATATGTAACAATGTATATGAGCAAAATTTCAGTTTTATCGGTTGGGGATAACTTTATTTTTCCCCAATATTATTCAATAACACAGTTACAATCATTTTCCTAGTTAAACAACAAAAGGTTACAAAAAAGACTACATAAATAATGACCGCACCAACCTGAGGATCCAGTACAGCATGCAGCATCACACCAGGCGGCAGACGTCTCCTCACAGACTTGAGCTGCTGCTGCAGAGTTGAGCAGGAGTTGCAGACGGCCTCGTGGAGCAGGCCTAGCTCTTGTGTGCGGTCGGATTGCTGTAACGAGAAGGTATTATCAGTACATATTATTTATAACAAAGTCCTCCGCCGCGTCTGTCTGTCTGTTCGCGATTAACTTAATTATAAACTACTGCACTGATTTTCTTGCTGTTTTCAATGGATAGAGTGGTTTAAGTATATAATTCGACCGACATCCACGCCGGTGAAGCTGCGGGCTGATATTATAAATGTGAAAGTAACTTCGTTTGTGTCTGTCTATCGCGCTTTCACGCCAAAACTACTGAACCGATTTGTAATGTTTGGTACACACATCGTCCATAGCCTGAGAAAGGACATAGGCATACTTTTTAATGCGTAAAAAGGGTTGTAAAGAGTTGAAAAGGGAGGATGAAAAGATTACTTTTGGTCATGATAACCGACATCCACGCGGGCGAAGCCGTGGGCATCAGCTAGTTTAGTATAAAGGGTGTAAAAGTACCCTTAACGGAGCCGAATGGCCCATGTTCTTCCCGTCACTACGATCATTTTTTTTTGTTCTATTGAGACCACAACTGGGAACTTTCTAGTTAGGTACGGATATTTTGATGGTCAAAGTTCCAATTTTTACAAAAAAATCACATACATAAACTGACGTCCTTTTCCCATGGGGGTAGGCAGAAACCACAGAACGTCACCTGCTACGATCCTTACATACTCCAAAAAAAAAACATATTTTCAAATTCTTGTTTTTCAGGTAAAAACTTACTTACCTCCATGACTCGTTTACTATTCATAGTATCCATCAGCACAAAGTTTTAAGAGTTTTACCGTAAAATCTCAACGTGGCAGACTCAAAACATTGTGCTTATGGAATGAATAGTAAACGAATACCTTTTATATTTAAGACCATTATTGTACCATATTTCATCAATCTTGGATCATGGAAGTAAAAAAATCATGAAATCAAATCTTAAAAAATTGTGTCAACAAAAAACTTGTGAAAAAGTTGGAACTGTAACTAGAAAGTTGACAGGTATGGTGTAGAATAAAAATATTATCACAATAGACTTGATATCTTGACTTGAGGATTTTACTCGAGGACTTGACCAGGTTACCACACGATAAAGAAGAAGACCTTCCAATGTTAATACGTTCGCCCCCAATAACATAGGACTTTGATATACAGTTACGAGTTACCTGCAGTATATGTGTGAGTGCAGACGCATCGGCGTGCAACGCGCGTGCGAGCGCGTCGAGCGCGCTACACGCGTGCAGCAGCGGCTCCCGCGCGACACCCGCGCCCTCTAGCGAGCTCAGGTTGAGGGCAGACCACATTGCGCACAGGTAGGTCCAGCAACGTTCGATACCTGTGAGGGAAGAAAACAAAATCTTACTTAAGTACATAATATTATATGCCACTAGCTTATGCCCGCGGCTTCGCCCGCGTGGAGTTCGATAATAGGGTTGTTGACAAAATAAATCGAATTAGTCCGTCACATAGATTACCAAAAAATATTCGACACGTATTTTTTCTTTTTGCACGTAAACCAAAAATTAAGACGATACAGTGCTTCGAAAACTCGTGTGACGTCACTTCGCACTACATTTTTTACAACGTAGTGCCGTCAAAAGCCCCCACTCCTGATCTTTGACGCGTTATAACTTCGTCAATTTTTATTAATTTGATAAAACAAAAAACACGTACCCAATATTTTTCGATAATCTAACTGACGGACTAAACGGAATCATATTTTTTTTACCCAGGACACATCCCTATTGCCCCAGGGGATCGTAAACCAGGATAAAAAGTATCTTATGTGTTGATACAGGTTATATCTGTGTGTCAAACATCCAAATCCGGTTAGTAGTTTTGGCGTGAAAGAGTAACAAACATCCATTCATTCATCATCACAAACTTTCGTGTTTATAGTATTAGACGGAAGACTACGGATAGTAGGATTATAAATGCGAAAGTTTGGATGGATAGATGTTTGTAACTCAATCATGCCGGCGCGGATCAGGACAAAATTTTAAACAGAGATAGATTTTAGTCGGGATTAGTCGGGAATAGTGCATCGGGCATCTATATAAATAAAAAGAGAAGTACTGACTGACTCATCAACGCCCAGCCCAAACCCTTGTTGGACCTAGAAAGCTGAAATTTTGCACAGAGGTTCCCTTTATAATGTAGACAAGGAATAAGGAAGGATTTTTCGAAATTCAACCCCTAAGGGAGTTAAATAGGGGATGAAAGTTTGTATGGAAAATCGTCATTTTCACGCGGGTGAAGCAGCTGGCAAAAGCTAGTTATTCAATATAGGGAACAGTAATTAGTGATGAATTAAATGAAAAATCAGTCTTCGTAGGACTAACAAACTGAAACTGCTTCGTTGGTATAGCAGTCGCAATCGAGACAGCTGAGCATGAGGTCGTGGGTTCGATTCCCGGGTCAAGCTAATTGGTTTTCCATCAGGAATTTCTCAAAAGCAGCCACTGAGACCGAGTCTGATGGCTATTGTTGCTCGTCGCCGATCTCTTCAAACACGTTAATCTTGGATGGAAGGTTACCCATCCACAGACCGACCTCGGCAAGCGTTGCTTAACCTAGAATATGTACGTACCGTCTAGCGAGCAGTTCTCGTCCAACTCGTTAGTCTTGAGCAGGTGTGTGAGCGCGTCCAGAGCCCGCTCCTGCTGCGCCGCGTCGGGCAGTAGCAGTTCTGTACGTAGTATACGTACGTACTCTTAGTTGTGTACGTACCGTCTAGCGAGCAGTTCTCGTCCAGCTCGTTAGTCTTGAGCAGGTGTGTGAGCGCGTCCAGAGCCCGCTCCTGCTGCGCCGCGTCGGGCAGTAGCAGTTCTGTACGTAGTATACGTACGTACTCTTAGTTGTGTACGTACCGTCTAGCGAGCAGTTCTCGTCCAGCTCGTTAGTCTTGAGCAGGTGTGTGAGCGCGTCCAGAGCCCGCTCCTGCTGCGCCGCGTCGGGCAGTAGCAGTTCTGTACGTAGTATACGTACGTACTCTTAGTTGTGTACGTACCGTCTAGCGAGCAGTTCTCGTCCAGCTCGTTAGTCTTGAGCAGGTGTGTGAGCGCGTCCAGAGCCCGCTCCTGCTGCGCCGCGTCGGGCAGTAGCAGTTCTGTACGTAGTATACGTACGTACTCTTAGTTGTGTACGTACCGTCTAGCGAGCAGTTCTCGTCCAGCTCGTTAGTCTTGAGCAGGTGTGTGAGCGCGTCCAGAGCCCGCTCCTGCTGCGCCGCGTCGGGCAGTAGCAGTTCTGTACGTAGTATACGTACGTACTCTTAGTTGTGTACGTACCGTCTAGCGAGCAGTTCTCGTCCAGCTCGTTAGTCTTGAGCAGGTGTGTGAGCGCGTCCAGAGCCCGCTCCTGCTGCGCCGCGTCGGGCAGTAGCAGTTCTGTACGTAGTATACGTACGTACTCTTAGTTGTGTACGTACCGTCTAGCGAGCAGTTCTCGTCCAGCTCGTTAGTCTTGAGCAGGTGTGTGAGCGCGTCCAGAGCCCGCTCCTGCTGCGCCGCGTCGGGCAGTAGCAGTTCTGTACGTAGTATACGTACGTACTCTTAGTTGTGTACGTACCGTCTAGCGAGCAGTTCTCGTCCAGCTCGTTAGTCTTGAGCAGGTGTGTGAGCGCGTCCAGAGCCCGCTCCTGCTGCGCCGCGTCGGGCAGTAGCAGTTCTGTACGTAGTATACGTACGTACTCTTAGTTGTGTACGTACCGTCTAGCGAGCAGTTCTCGTCCAGCTCGTTAGTCTTGAGCAGGTGTGTGAGCGCGTCCAGAGCCCACTCCTGCTGCGCCGCGTCGGGCAGTAGCAGTTCTGTACGTAGTATACGTACGTACTCTTAGTTGTGTACGTACCGTCTAGCGAGCAGTTCTCGTCCAGCTCGTTAGTCTTGAGCAGGTGTGTGAGCGCGTCCAGAGCCCGCTCCTGCTGCGCCGCGTCGGGCAGTAGCAGTTCTGTACGTAGTATACGTACGTACTCTTAGTTGTGTACGTACCGTCTAGCGAGCAGTTCTCGTCCAGCTCGTTAGTCTTGAGCAGGTGTGTGAGCGCGTCCAGAGCCCGCTCCTGCTGCGCCGCGTCGGGCAGTAGCAGTTCTGTACGTAGTATACGTACGTACTCTTAGTTGTGTACGTACCGTCTAGCGAGCAGTTCTCGTCCAGCTCGTTAGTCTTGAGCAGGTGTGTGAGCGCGTCCAGAGCCCGCTCCTGCTGCGCCGCGTCGGGCAGTAGCAGTTCTGTACGTAGTATACGTACGTACTCTTAGTTGTGTACGTACCGTCTAGCGAGCAGTTCTCGTCCAGCTCGTTAGTCTTGAGCAGGTGTGTGAGCGCGTCCAGAGCCCGCTCCTGCTGCGCCGCGTCGGGCAGTAGCAGTTCTGTACGTAGTATACGTACGTACTCTTAGTTGTGTACGTACCGTCTAGCGAGCAGTTCTCGTCCAGCTCGTTAGTCTTGAGCAGGTGTGTGAGCGCGTCCAGAGCCCGCTCCTGCTGCGCCGCGTCGGGCAGTAGCAGTTCTGTACGTAGTATACGTACGTACTCTTAGTTGTGTACGTACCGTCTAGCGAGCAGTTCTCGTCCAGCTCGTTAGTCTTGAGCAGGTGTGTGAGCGCGTCCAGAGCCCGCTCCTGCTGCGCCGCGTCGGGCAGTAGCAGTTCTGTACGTAGTATACGTACGTACTCTTAGTTGTGTACGTACCGTCTAGCGAGCAGTTCTCGTCCAGCTCGTTAGTCTTGAGCAGGTGTGTGAGCGCGTCCAGAGCCCGCTCCTGCTGCGCCGCGTCGGGCAGTAGCAGTTCTGTACGTAGTATACGTACGTACTCTTAGTTGTGTACGTACCGTCTAGCGAGCAGTTCTCGTCCAGCTCGTTAGTCTTGAGCAGGTGTGTGAGCGCGTCCAGAGCCCGCTCCTGCTGCGCCGCGTCGGGCAGTAGCAGTTCTGTACGTACTCTTAGTTGTGTACGTACCGTCTAGCGAGCAGTTCTCGTCCAGCTCGTTAGTCTTGAGCAGGTGTGTGAGCGCGTCCAGAGCCCGCTCCTGCTGCGCCGCGTCGGGCAGTAGCAGTTCTGTACGTAGTATACGTACGTACTCTTAGTTGTGTACGTACCGTCTAGCGAGCAGTTCTCGTCCAGCTCGTTAGTCTTGAGCAGGTGTGTGAGCGCGTCCAGAGCCCGCTCCTGCTGCGCCGCGTCGGGCAGTAGCAGTTCTGTACGTAGTATACGTACGTACTCTTAGTTGTGTACGTACCGTCTAGCGAGCAGTTCTCGTCCAGCTCGTTAGTCTTGAGCAGGTGTGTGAGCGCGTCCAGAGCCCGCTCCTGCTGCGCCGCGTCGGGCAGTAGCAGTTCTGTACGTAGTATACGTACGTACTCTTAGTTGTGTACGTACCGTCTAGCGAGCAGTTCTCGTCCAGCTCGTTAGTCTTGAGCAGGTGTGTGAGCGCGTCCAGAGCCCGCTCCTGCTGCGCCGCGTCGGGCAGTAGCAGTTCTGTACGTAGTATACGTACGTACTCTTAGTTGTGTACGTACCGTCTAGCGAGCAGTTCTCGTCCAGCTCGTTAGTCTTGAGCAGGTGTGTGAGCGCGTCCAGAGCCCGCTCCTGCTGCGCCGCGTCGGGCAGTAGCAGTTCTGTACGTAGTATACGTACGTACTCTTAGTTGTGTACGTACCGTCTAGCGAGCAGTTCTCGTCCAGCTCGTTAGTCTTGAGCAGGTGTGTGAGCGCGTCCAGAGCCCGCTCCTGCTGCGCCGCGTCGGGCAGTAGCAGTTCTGTACGTAGTATACGTACGTACTCTTAGTTGTGTACGTACCGTCTAGCGAGCAGTTCTCGTCCAGCTCGTTAGTCTTGAGCAGGTGTGTGAGCGCGTCCAGAGCCCGCTCCTGCTGCGCCGCGTCGGGCAGTAGCAGTTCTGTACGTAGTATACGTACGTACTCTTAGTTGTGTACGTACCGTCTAGCGAGCAGTTCTCGTCCAGCTCGTTAGTCTTGAGCAGGTGTGTGAGCGCGTCCAGAGCCCGCTCCTGCTGCGCCGCGTCGGGCAGTAGCAGTTCTGTACGTAGTATACGTACGTACTCTTAGTTGTGTACGTACCGTCTAGCGAGCAGTTCTCGTCCAGCTCGTTAGTCTTGAGCAGGTGTGTGAGCGCGTCCAGAGCCCGCTCCTGCTGCGCCGCGTCGGGCAGTAGCAGTTCTGTACGTAGTATACGTACGTACTCTTAGTTGTGTACGTACCGTCTAGCGAGCAGTTCTCGTCCAGCTCGTTAGTCTTGAGCAGGTGTGTGAGCGCGTCCAGAGCCCGCTCCTGCTGCGCCGCGTCGGGCAGTAGCAGTTCTGTACGTAGTATACGTACGTACTCTTAGTTGTGTACGTACCGTCTAGCGAGCAGTTCTCGTCCAGCTCGTTAGTCTTGAGCAGGTGTGTGAGCGCGTCCAGAGCCCGCTCCTGCTGCGCCGCGTCGGGCAGTAGCAGTTCTGTACGTAGTATACGTACGTACTCTTAGTTGTGTACGTACCGTCTAGCGAGCAGTTCTCGTCCAGCTCGTTAGTCTTGAGCAGGTGTGTGAGCGCGTCCAGAGCCCGCTCCTGCTGCGCCGCGTCGGGCAGTGCGCTGGCGGCGCGCAGTAGCAGTTCTGGTGTGCACGCGTCTAGCGCGTAGGTCCACATGCATACTATACACTGGGGAACACAGTTATACAATAATTATGTTAAAAAATATATAAAAGAAACGGTATAAACGAAAGGTATCGTTACCGTGGCGAAACGCACGTAGTGAATGGCAAGCGCGATCATATTCGCGCTCGCCGTTCAGTATGTGTTTCGATGAATAACAGCTGATTTCACACGTTGTTTGTAAGAGTATTTTAACATCCTATGTTTTTATTTTAGCCATTATATTTCTGAGGGGATATGATTCAAAATAAGGAGCATAATATTATAACTCTGTTCGTTAGCAAAAGGCAGACTCTTAAAAGTTTTTAACAAAAAATAAAATCGACTTCAAAAAAAAAACACAAAAAAGTGAAAAATTAACTTTAGAAGAAAAATCAGTTTCTGAAGTCGGTGACTTTTGTTTGTTTCATTTCATTTTTTTGCCACCGACTGTGACTTTGTGTCGGTGACTTTTGTATTTTTCACTTTTTAGTGGTTCACATGTTCATGAGTCTAGTGTGCTGTGGACAATGTCGTTTATTTTTGAGTTTTGTTGATTTTTCAAAAACCGCTTGTCCGATTTCGATAAAAAAAATATGGGACCATTTGGGAAGTATACCCTTTCCAACATAAAACTTTTTAACAAAAAAAAAACAAAAAAGTGAAAAATAAACTTTAGAAGAAAAATCAGTTTCGGAAGTCGGTGACTTTTGTTTGTTTGATTTCATTTTTTTGCCACCGACTTCCGAAACTGATTTTTCTTCTAAAGTATATTTTTCACTTTTTTGTGTTTTTTTTTGAAGTCGGTTTTATTTTTTGTTAAAAGTTTTTATTTTTCACTTTTTAGTGGTTCACATGTTCATGGCTCAATGTGGAGTTTTTTTTGAGTTTTGTTGATTTTTCAAAAACCGCTTATCCGATTTCGATAAAAAAATTATGGGACCAAAAAATTCCAACAAAAAAAGAATTTTTGAAATCGGTTAGCAAGTGACGGAGTTATGCCCGAACAAACATAAAAAAATATATATATGTATATATTTATAAACATCCGAATTGAGAACCTCCTTCTTTTTTTAGAAGTCGGTTTAAAGCACTAGGAAGTTTCGAAGGGTTGGCGTTCTGGGGGACTGTCTCTTATAAATAAGTAAAGTAAATTTTGACGTTCGAAAAGTGCTGATTATCAGCCTAGTTTGAATAAATGACTTTTGATTTTGATTTTACACTCTGTATACTGTTCAGTATAAAGTTACCTGTATCATATACAGCTGGTACTCCAACTGACAGCGGAAACTGTACTGCACAGCCGTATGCGTCTTCGTTACGACCTCTCTGTCCCACACGTTGACCGGCGGGAATCTAGAGGAAGACGGAAGATGGTGTTTATAAACTGAGTTTTGTCTTTTTTGGAACTAATAAATACTAACCTCACTCCTCACTCCTCAAGTCGGTATGATGGATCTTTCACTGTTCGTGCTGTGCGCCTTTGGAATTCACTTCCACACTCCTTGCGGGATAGCCCTTCGTTAGAGGTGTTCAAGAGGGGTATAAAAGAACATTTCCTGACATGAGACTTATGTATGTATGTATATAGGATTTTATAGGTATGTATATATACTATATGTATTACGTATATTATATTGTATGTATGTAGTTTAGTTTATAAGTCTATTTATTAATTTAAGTAACTAATTGAATGTTAATGCACATTCATTAAGTGTATCCTTTTTTTTTTTTTTTTTTTGGTGGGTGGAAAATCATCGAATAACCCCCCCCGCTCTTGGGCAGAGCGAAGGGGAGTGTCAGACTTCTACTGACTAAAAACCAAACCCATGTTCCTTCTTCTTCGCCCTTGTGTCGGAGCCGCGGTAACCTTTCGATATCCACAGCCCCGACGGGCGTCGGCCCTTGCGGGCCCCTCCTTGCTGACATCTCTTTGAGGCGCGCGTGGAACACGTACGCGCCGCCGACACGGTCTGTTGCCGTCATGACGACGGCCGGACGGCGAGCTAGCCCGTTACTCACCGTCCACAGGCCCGCGTAGTAGGTGGCCGGAGGTCATCGCGTGACCCCCGACGCCCGGAGCGCCTTCCGCGGCGGCTGGGACGTTGAGAGGTTCTCTCCCTCTCTCGTTCCGCCACCTCCTTCGCTAGCATCACTGCTTCGCAGAAGGAGGCGACGGCGTCCCATTCCTCCTCGCCCCGGACCATGGCTTGCACCAGGGCCGGGCGCGAGAGGTCGCTGCCGCCGATCGCCGCTACGAGAACACGGCGGGGCTCCGCCCAAGCAGGGCACGCCTCCACAGTGTGCTCCACCGTGTCCTCCGGTCGATCCTCGCAGTGGAAGCATCCGGGCGTTTCCTCCCGCCTGATTCGGTACAGGTACCTCCCGAAACACCCGTGTCCGGTGAGGACCTGCGTCAGACGGTAGGTGAGGGCGCCGTGGCGCCTCTCCAGCCACTCCTCAAAGAGGGGACTTACCGCCACTATCGTGGCGTGCCCTGCGCTGGGTTGCGACAGTCGCTGTCTCCATGCCGCCATGAGATCGCACCGGAGGTCTGTCCGCCGCGCAGCAATGTGCTGCGGCAGCAGAGTGACCCCCCGGTGAAGCGCCTCCGCGCGCCACTCACGTAGGCGCGCGAGGACTATCGCCTCCAGATCCCACGGCGGCAATCCGGCAAGGAGAATCGCCGCCTCGCGGGAGATCGTGCGGTACCCGCGGACAAGCCTTACGGCCATGACCTTTTGGGGCGCGTTCAGGTAGTGGACGGCCCGCTTTTTCACGGCACGCGCCCACACCGGGGCCCCGTAAAGGGCAATTAAATAACTAATAATAATAATAATTAATAATTAATAAGGGGGTAATTTAAGTAACTAATAGAATGTTAATGCACATTCATTAAGTGTATCCTCAATTGCAAATCTCACTTTCAAGATTAGGTTTGCTGTAAGAAAACCCAATTCTGGGTTAAGCTCGCCTTTGTACATAAGCTATGTAATTTATGTTTATATTTGTTATTTTATGTGTGCAATAAAGAATAAGAATAAGAGTACTAAATGTTTCTTTTTTTGCTTTCATTTATTACATAGTTTCCCATTTTAACTTTCCCTTGATTCATGCCCTGGCAATGCTGAATCTCTACTGGCATCGACACCCGAATGTGATTTGTTTGCCTCGAAGTGGGTTTAAGCACTTTTTCCATTTAATTCTTTTTTTTCGTATTATTACTATACAATGTCTTGGATTTTTCTGTAAAATTGTCTATGTATCCCTTCAAATAAATTTATCTACCCAAATATCATAAACCCTCTCTAATGCGTTCAAAAACCATAGGCAATGACCAGCATTACCAACCAGCAGAAATAAACAGAACTGTAATGAGCTCATAACCTACTGAAAACAGTAGGTTATGAGTTTAAATTTGGAACAGGTGTCAAATTCAAGTGAGTGTGCTATTCTAGTATCTACATTAAAACAGATACCTATCGATACGAAACCCCAATTCAGTATGATTTTAATTATAAATCGCACGACATTTTGATCTCGAGTGACACAAAAATAGTGACTTTGTTCGTTTGCCTATGATTAAAAAAAAATGACAGATATCCGAAACGCCGCCATTTCGAGCTGTCATTTGTTCGTTAGCTTTTTAATTCCAGTTACGAGTAGACAAATTTTCTGATATATCTTTATTTCTGTTGAAAATGAGTGATAGTAACTCAGAAATTGACACTCCGCCAGATATCGTAAATGCAGCGACGAATGCAACGAATAACCTGTTTATTTTTTATTGCATTACACTGGTAACAATGCTGGTCATTTCCCTATGGTTCCTGAACCCATCATAGAGCCCTTATGATATTTGGGTAGATAAAGTAGTGTATGCAACTATACATAATTAGGCATTACAACACTCGTGTGATGCTATTCCCACACTTGTGTTGTAATGCCCTTGATTATGCACAGTCGCATAAACTACTATTATAAACAGCACTAGAGCATCAATAAAGGAGTAAAGTAAGCATTAAGGAGTATGTAAGGCCACCTCTCTAATGCATGCACAGGCATATAATAGGGGATCGGACAAAAAAAAACTAATTAGTCCGTCAGATAGATTTCCAAAAATTATTGGACACGTATTTTTTCTTTTTTCACGTAAACTTAAAATGAAGACGATACAGTGCTTCGAAAACTCGTGTGACGTCATATGATAGTACATTTTGACGACACAAGTGACGTTTCAAGCCCCACTCCAAGATCTTTGACGCGTTTTATCTTCGTCATTTTTTATTGATTTGATAAAACAAAAAACACGTATTCAATATTTTTCGATAATCTAACTTACGGACTAAACAGAATCATATTATTTTGACCCAGTCCGATCCCCTATTGTGGCTGAGATGAGAAAGCTAAGATGGATGTGTGGTATTACTCGAACGGATAAAATGAGAAATGAGTACATAAGAGGAAGTCTGAAAGTGGCGCCGGTGACTGAAAAGTTATGTGTAATTCGGTTGTCGTGGTTTGGGCATATGATGTGGTGCATTGAGAAAAAAGTCGTGAGAAAGGTTTTGAATATGAATGTGGATCGGTACAAGAGTATAGGAAGACCAAATACGAAAAAAAACGATGGATAGACTGTGTCAAAGATAAATCTTTGACACACACATACACATCGTTTATTTTTTAGTTTTTGCCATATTTATATGGCAAGAAAGGAGGTGTCTCATGAGATCACGAGTAATAGAGTAGTATGACCCCAAATGAATTGGGATAAGGGCAAGAGAATGATGATGATGACACGTACCTTTCTCTAATCTGTCCGAGTATGATATCCGCTTTCGTGTTCAGTCTCTGCAGCAATAGTATCAATAGGATCGCGTCGTGATCACCTGGTGACAAAAATACATATTTTATTACTAGTAAGACAAAGTCAGAAGTCAACGTCAGACGTCAAAGTCAGAAGTCAAAGTCAGAAGTCTACTTCAAAATTCAACGTTTGTAGTCAGAAGTCAAAGTCAAAAGTTAACGTCAGAAGTCTACGTCAAAATTCAACGTTTGACGTCATAGTCAAAAGTCAGAAGACAAAGTCAGACTTCAACGTCAGAAGTGAAAGTCAGAAGTGAAAGTCAGAAGTGAAAGTCAGAAGTCAACGTCAGATGACAAAGTCAGAAGTCAAAGTCACAATTTGAAGTCAAACGTAGAAAATACAGCTCTAAGCACACTTACCAGCGGTCGCCATAAAGTGGTCAGGTAGACAGGCAGCCAACATATCAGCCCGTGCCCTCGCCTGTGTCAACTCTAGCGCCCTTAGTTGCAGGTCTATAGACCTGGTGGAAGCTCTGGACGCGTGGACTAGGGATCCGAGGTCTACTGGCGGTGAGGTGCGGGCCGCTACTGGTTCTGGGGTCGATTCCTGTTCTGAGGGGGCAGGTGATCCTGGTGAATAAAGGAATTAAATGTGAGTATCAGTGGAGAGGTGTGAAATATAATAAAGGGGAAGGCGATAAAAAAAGGATATTTTGTATTTTAGTTTTTTTTTTCGTTTTTTTAACCACATTTTCGATATCAGCGATTCCTAAAACCACGAAATTGACAGTGACACCCATGACGGAAAACCAGAAATGAATCGTAGGCGCCAAGAACATCTTTTTCCATCATTTATCGTAAAGAATAAAATGCTGTGAGCACTACAACGCCACCAACTTCTAAAGCTAAAGACGTTTTTATTTTTATTTTTTAAATTTGTAACGTTCAACCAACAAACCTAAATCTTAACCTACAATATCTCTTTATATAAGAACAAAGAATATACATTCTTGTAACGCTTCCAGTTTACTGATACGCACGCGGACGATCCGCCGCGGATGATGAATGTGGCGACACTTGTCCTATGTCCAGTAGTGGACGTCTTTCGGCTGAAATAATGATGATGTAACTCAAGAACTCACCCTGCTTAGACTCAAGCTGAGCTCTCGTCTCGTTGTACTGCTCCGTCATCTTCTGCACCAGCTCTCTGAACTTGCATATCGTTGAGTCGCGGTCCATGATCGTTTCTAATGCTGCTTCTCTTTCTCTAATACCAACTGTTCGTGGACCTCTTGTAGCGCTTCCAGTTTACTGATCCGCACGCGGACGATCCGTCGTGGACGATCCGTCGCGGATGATGAATGTGGCGACACTAGTCATGTCCAGTAGTGGACGTACTTCGGCTGAAATAATGATGATGTAACTCAAGAACTCACCCTGCTTAGACTCAAGCTGAGCTCTCGTCTCGTTGTACTGCTCCGTCATCTTCTGCACCAGCTCTCTGAACTTGCATATCGTTGAGTCGCGGTCCATGATCGTTTCTAATGCTGCTTCTCTTTCTCTAATACCAACTGTTCGTGGACCTCTTGTAGCGCTTCCAGTTTACTGATCCGCACGCGGACGATCCGTCGTGGACGATCCGTCGCGGATGATGAATGTGGCGACACTAGTCATGTCCAGTAGTGGACGTCTTTCGGCTGAAATAATGATGATGTAACTCAAGAACTCACCCTGCTTAGACTCAAGCTGAGCTCTCGTCTCGTTGTACTGCTCCGTCATCTTCTGCACCAGCTCTCTGAACTTGCATATCGTTGAGTCGCGGTCCATGATCGTTTCTAATGCTGCTTCTCTTTCTCTTATAGCCTGCGGAAAATGGATTTACGTATTTTTTTAAATGGCAATTGGTTTTGAAAGTGACTTACAGTAATGACAAAGAAATATTGTCATGCGATTGCCCTGTGTAGACTAAGATATTTTGTATTCTACATTTCATGTCTACTAAGTTCTATCATTTGTTTTTGGAAGAAATATTGCCAATTAATGTAGTTAACAAAAAAAAAAAAATTAGTCCGCCAGATAGATTTCCAAAACATATTGGACACATTTTTTTCTTTTTTCACGTTAACAAAAATTGAAGACAGGGCTTCGAAAACTTGTGTGACGTCACATGGCAGTACATTTTTTACCACGAAGTGACGTCACAAGCCCCCACTGATGATCTTTGACGCGTTTTATCTTCGTTCATTTTTATTAAATTTGATAATACAAAAAACCCGTATCCAATATTTTTCAATAATTAATCTAACAGACGGATTAAAGAATCATATTTTTTTTAGTCAGGAAACATCCCTATTATATCAGAAGGTGAACAATATTCAGGGTATAAGAGACACCAACGGTGTCCTTTCTACTTTGTTTATGTGGGTAAGTTAGTTTACAATTATTTATGAATTTTATACAAGCAATATTTATGAAAAACCTTTAACAAGATATGTCGTTTATGATTACCACAGTGATAATCTATAAAGTCATCCGCGAAAAAGACAATGCGGATCTGTCTGTCAACTTTCTACGACATATAACCCGCAACGCGGAGCGGAGTTCTTTGTATGATCCGCACGCGGACAATCCGATGCGAATGATCCGTCACGGACGATCTGTCGCGGATGCTCCGTCGAACATACTGCGCAGAAATATTCTACATACCTCTCTGGTGTTAGCGTGTGCCATCTCCAGTTCCTCACGCAGGTCCATCTCGAGCTCGCGGTTGGACTCCACCAGTTGTTCGTGGACCTCTTGTAGGGCTTCCAGTTCGGAGACATCTTGTTTTAGTTGTTCCACCTGGAAAGGGGATGGTTATGTAATTTTTTAATGGAAAAATGTTGTTTTTTCTGTGAGGAACTTTTATCTGAGGAAAAAATAGGCTAGTTGACATTCAAACTGATATAAAAACCCATCGGCATTTATGTAGAAAAATGTTAAATTTTCACTAGTCGTGGTCTTCTAAACCCAGCTTTTTCGCTGCGACCTGTTCCTACTCTCCACTATTGTAGATCGCTTATCTACTCTAAGTGATGATGTTATGTAGTTTTCTAAACCACCTCTTTCTACACCTTACCTGATCTTCTGGTGACATCTCCACGACTGTTATTATGACTATTATTTCCTGCCACCATAGTTCGCCACAGACGTCTACTCCATAGATAATGACACTTGTCCTTCTAAAACCACCTCCTTCAAACTCCTTACCATGTCTTCCAGCGCCATCTTTTTCTCAGCGAGTTGTTCCACCATCTCCTCTGCCCCTAGCGCGGCGTCCACCTGCTCCCGAAGGTCAGCCACCTGAGCTTCGAGTTCGTCTACTCGAAGAGACAGCTTCTCTTTTGTGCGACTCAGTTCTGCGATTTCTGATTTGTATTGTTCCAGGTCCTGGTTAGAGAGATGGAGTTAGTTTTTGTCAAAAGATACAAAATGTTCTACCGAGTCTACTTACTAGTAAATAGGATATAACGGTAAAAAGTGACAGATAGTGAACTCGGTTCTTCTACCAAATGAAAAAAGAATCTCCTAAATCAGTAATAGTATATAAAATTGACGGAAATATCAATGGACATAATGTACTTAAAAAAATACATACATACAATATGGGCCTGCTCTTGGCTTCGATCACGCCTGATGGAAATAGATAGATGAGACCTATGATAGAACAAGCGTGCCCAGAAGATGCCTGTTCACTCTTGCTTTGAAAGCAGACGGTGTGAAGACAGTCGTCGTCACCGAGGCAGGCCCAAAAAATGCTGGCGCAACGATTTGGACTGGTTGGCCAGAGAAGGTAAAACACCGGGAGAGTTGGAACGGAATAGGGGAGGCCTATGCCCAGTGGTGGGACGCAAAAGGGCTTATTTAAAAAAAAACCCGGCAGCATTCCACACTTTGGCTGTGCATAATAAACGTGGAGGAGAATCGCTGAGTACGGCTCGTCGGGATATCAACCAAGTGTGGATGGTACGCCGCAGTACGTTTGCTAGTCTGGTAGTACAAGGATGGTACGATACTTCTTCGAAAAACCTCAACCAACCTTATTCATCTTCTGCATCTCATGCTTATCATGCGCCGACAGGTCCCGGAGCCTCACCAGCGTGTCTCTCAGACGCACGTTCTGCTGCTGAAGCTGTCTCATCTCGTAGCCCGTGGCGCCGGTCTCTGCGTATGGGTGCTCTGTCACAGCGCCGCACACACAAGCGTTACTAACTACTGTCTGATGTACCTACCAGCACGTGTTCTAGCTACCCTGGGACTGTTAGTGTCACAGCGCATCCCCACACGAGACTGTCTAAGCACACTGTGCCATCGTGGCCAACGAGTGCCATCATGGGCCACCGTGTGCCATCATTACCCTACCAGGACCCGAGCTACTCTGACCAACTCTAAATTAACCTACCCGGCTTTTACTAAATTATAAACATCGATCGTAAGCAACCTAGCATAAGCGGCTCCCGTCTCTCTAACGAACTCTCTCGGCTCGGAACAAAGACTTCTCTACGAATACTCTTTGCTTAGTTTTGCTCGTTTGCTCGTTCCCAGTAAACTAAGAATCAGCCTGTTGTTCTAAATTGGTAAATGCTATTGTAAGCTACTATAGTAAACCTATCAATTCGGTGTGCCTCTCGGTCGACGGTTTCAAAGAGAGTCCTCTTCTCTTTTTTTTATTTGAGAACTGCTCTCTCATATTCTGTTTTGTGAGTACCTAACTAAGTAATTAACTCTTTTATGACGTCGATTTTGATCACTCATTCATAGTGATACATATGAGTAACGGGAGGCAATGACAATAACAGTTTGCATGAAATCGCTAGTTTTCGTTTAAATTTAGACAAAAATGGTCTATGGGTAGTAAAAAACTGTGAAATATTCGCCCTCGAGGTAAAAATAAATGATACACAAGAAAAACAAACACAAACAATATAAAAACAATAAAAAACATGCAACACTTGACAAATACAAAGACTTAACACATTCACATTTAAACAAATGTTCCCTTTAGATGCACGGTAGTGCAGAGCCAAGTTGATAGTTTTTTTTTTATTAAAATAATTTTGGTTGCTGGAGTTTATGTAAGCAATAAATATAGTGTTATAGAGGAAAGAAATAAGAAAGTAGGTATTTTGATAGAGAATTATTTGAAAAGCAGTTTCTATTTTCGAGTAATTTACCATCTCTACCCACTCCCTCTCATAGAGAGGCCTTAGTCCCAGCATTGGGAATATCCTACGGTGATTATGCAATATAAGTTAACCCCATACTACTCGATTGTTTAAAGTCTTAACGAATTACTATTTTAAATGCAAACATTTGGATGGATGGATGTTCGTTTCTCAATCAAGCCAGAAAAACAGAGATAGATTATGGCTGGAATAGCACATAGGCTTAGAGCTAATAGCTCTTCTTAACCCGGAAGGACGATCCCATGGTCAATTCCCAAAATTGCGGGCGAAGCTGCGGTCATAAGCTAGGACCCCAAAAATATTCCAAAAAGCAGTGAATGTGCCAAGTGCATGCTTTAACCAAATAAAAAACAAACAATGTAACTAAAACTGACATTAAAGTAAAAATATATACAGCAGAATGTCGGCTAAAGTGTGAAAATAAACATAAATAAATAAATAAAATACGTACACGCATTAGTCGTGTATGTAACTCTATAAATATAGGAGGAAATATGAATATAGGCGGAAGTATAAAAAGAATATAATATTAAATAAAATGACTTGGCTTAAACTTCATTTCACTTTTGATAAAGAAAAAAAATGTATTTTGAAACAACTCTTGAAAATAAAAACATTTAATTAGATATTGATTAACCATCATATCTTTGAAGTCTCAACAAATAATTTTATTTAAGTTTGTATAAAAGAATAAATAAAAATAAGTAGCAACAAAAAATATAGCTGTACATTTCACAAACGCACGCCAATTGATATTGGCTATTGACTACTTTTAAAAATTTACGAAAATGTTATGTTATTTCAAAGAACTAATAGAAATAACACGATGTGTGAATTAAAAAATGGAGTAGCTACATGTTTTAGAAGTTTTTGTGGGGTACTTTCTATCCTTGTTGAAAATGTCGGTATGAAATATGACGTCACATTTTTGTAGCGCTGTCTTTGTCTAGCACGTCTTTTACAATCAGTTAAAACTAAGCCATTGTTTTATCGATTTTTACTTTTTTCACACATCGTGTTATTTCTGTTACTTCTTTGTAATAACATAACATTTTCGTGAATTTTTAAAAGTAGTCAAATGGCCATGCCATATTTATAAGATTGACTTGGCGCGCTTTCGTGTATCACAAAGACATCAACTCAGGACTTGTGTATTGCTCTGTTTACATTATAAAATACATAAAAAATGTCAAGTCTTTGTATATTTACCGGTCATTACGCGGGACGACTGGGAGGAATGCATATCAACTAGAACCATACAAATTAACGTTCAGAAATTATCGTAGTAATGCTTAGTATCCAGTTATTGCGCGTAATAACCGCAGAACGGGATTTTTTTTTGAACATTATATAAGGTGTAACATAATAAACGCAAGACTTTCCGTGTGGTGTCTCGTACTATGATACTAAACCGACTTTTGCTCTACGAGTTCGAGTTCTTGGTTCTTGACTAGCCTAGTGCGAGTCGGACTTGTACATGAAGAGTTCCGTACCTTGTAATAGATATTCAGAAAGGACATCATCCATTTTGGTCCAAATGTCAAAGTGGCCGGCCAATAAAAAAAAGTGCTTTATTCTGAAAGAACTCGTTCGCCTTAGCATTTTTTTATATGACACCAAAGCTGTAGCACCAATATACTTGGTGGTATTCATGTTAAAAAAACCTGATTTTTCATACATTTTTCCTTTCAATGAATCTGAAAAAAAAATGTTCCAAGTCTTAACTTCCGAGATCCGCCTAAAGGGGGGGGGGTGAAAGGGGGGCAAGGGGGTCAACATTGAAAAATGGTTTTTACTTCCCCGAGCTTCCTCTATACGAATCCCTAAAAAAAAACTCGTAAAGTCCCTTTGTTTCCGAGATACGATAGGGAGGGGGGAGAAGGGGGGGGGGGGAAAGGGGGGGTTTGGCACTTTTCCCATACTCACGAGAGTTACTTGTTTACGAATCTGTCAAAATATACCCACCTCCCCATCCACCATCTGGGAGAACAATTCTGTCAATCAGTTAGTCAGTGGTAATTGAGCTTTCTAAAGTATTTTTAGAACTCAAATAATACCAATTAGAGTGATGCTACAGCTTTGGTGTCATATAAAGAAATTCTAAGGCGGACGAGTTCTATCAGAATAAAACACTTTTTTTATTTGGCCGGCACTTTTATTTTTGGACCAAAACTGTATGAAATGTGGATGATGTCCTTTTCCATGTTATTTTAGGACCATAGACTTCTTATAGGTTTTCCTGTAATCTATAAGTGTTGAACTAATTTCTGTATTTTTTTCGGAATTTTAGGCTCATTAGTTTCGGTGATAAGGGGGGGGTGAATAGTCGGACAGACAGACAGACACACGAGTGATCCTATATGGGTTCCGTTTTTTCCTTTTGAGGTACGAAACCTTAAAAACCAGCACAGTGGCATTTTTCTTAAATGTTACAACACCATACTGAGATAGAGACCTTTACGGCCTCGCCTCGTACGGAACTAATATAATATTATTTTCACTCCTCTTGCTCAAAAAGAACGTCATAATAGCATACCAGAGCGGGCGTAAAATTGCATATATTGCCCTAGGGCTAAAAGTAAATCTCGTACGACAACTTGTTCAGCCAGCTGGTGCGTGATTTAGTTTCAAGTAAGAAAAAATGTTTTATTTTAAAAAATGGAACTAAACGCGCTGAATGCCGAACTCTTTGGTAGAATGTGTGCGTTGCATTGCAGCTACAGAAGAAATAAAAAAAAGGCATTGGCGCGAAATTTTTGGAATTGTATTATTAAATTTAATTTAATTTTTAATAAAATAAACTCATTTTGAACATGGTTATTTTATTATCTCGCAATCGTAGCGTAGTGAAAAGTACAGTGTAACACATGGCGCTAAAATCCCATTATAACTCGGTTCCTAATTTACTACCTCGCTAAAGCTCGGTAGTAAAACTACCTCGTATATAATGGTTCATTTTAGGCCCTTGTATTACAATGTACTATATGATAGATACTTTTTGTGTTATTGTTAATTCTTTATCAATTTGTTTTGTCTCGTGTGAGAGCAATATTAATGCTTTTTCTTTCTTTTCTAAACAAAAAGATATGGATTACCACAATTCACACTGTCACACAGTTTCAAAAGTACAATAAAAAACAGTTTCATAATCCAAGACAAGACAAGATTGTGCGATTTTATATTTGTTTTTATTACTAAATGGGCCTGCTCTTGACCTCAATCACGCCTGATGAAAAGCGATGGATGTAGTTTATGATGGGACGAACGTGCCCAGAAGATGCCTGTTTACTCTTACTTTGAAGGTAGGTTTAAACGTTTATTATGTTACACCTTGTATTGCAAATTGGCTGCTTGCACTACAAATCACTAAGATTTTTAAGCAGATAAACTGCAGGCCTACCATGACGTCTCAAAACAGTTCTTATTCCAGTGAGAAAAAGAGATGGCGCTAGACACCCTGTATGGTTCTGTCACGTTTCCACACTGGAATAAGAATTGTTTTAAGACGGCATAGTAGGGCCTCTGAACGCGATCAGCAGATGTTAATTGCGTTCAAGACCTGAAATAGTGATTCTGTCTCGCTGCTGGGCAAAGGCTTCCCATGGCTATTAAAAACGTGTCTTTTAAAAAAGTTGAAACATTGACCTCCAATAATAGGTTAGTTGACTGACTAAAAAAAATATGATTCTGTTTAGTCCGTCAGTTAGATTATCGAAAAATATTGGATACGTGTTTTTTGTTTTATCAAATTAATAAAAATTGACGAAAATAAAGCTTGTCAAAGATCATGGAGAGGGGGCTTTTGACGTCATAGTCTGGTTAAAATGGACCAACGTGTGACGTTTCACGACTTTTCGAAGCACTTCTTACTATTCTATTAACGACTACTTAGATGATAAGAATAGTTGGTCGCTGAGTTGAACACAAGACAATGTTTGTTATTTATGTTCTTTCTCCAAAATTAGTTTACTGTTGTTATGTATTTATTATTTTATTTTTACATTGTTTATTGTTTTATACTTTTGTTTATTACTGATTGTGTCTGTAGTAAATCTTAAATGTAACTGACACCTTGCTATTGTATCGAGTCTGGTTCTTCTAACCAACATAACAGACAGATGTGTGCTGGGGAGTTTGTTCCGCCACTTCTTCTTTCCAGCTAAACACTAGGAAGTGTCGATGGGTGGGCGTTTTTGGGGGACTGTCTTATAAAAATGTAAATACAGTGAAACCTGGTTAAATGTGTCTCAGATATCCAAATCTGTCTCATGGGACCCCAGTATGAGTTCCAGTTATAGAGGTTTCTCACTTATCCAAGTCCCAGTTAACCAAGTTTCACTGTAGTAAAGTAAAGTAAATTTTGACCTTCGAAAAGTGCTGATTATCAGCCTAGTTTGAATAAATGGATTATGATTTTGATTTTGTATCGTCTTCATTTTTTGTTTACGTGAAAAAAGAAAAAATACGTGTTCAATATTTTTTGGAAATCTATCTGACGGACGAATTAGTTTTTTTTTGTCAACTACCCTACGTTATAGGTTAGGTATGGTCAAAAACATAAAAATGATTAAAGACGTTATGGGTATTTTACTCTCATAGTGATTCATGGTGCAAGCAAGCTTAGAATTTTAGAGATCTTCTTTCAACGAATTTCAAGAGCTTGATAGAAATATTTCTGTAAACATCTTCATATTACCCTTATATCAGAAATCCTAACAGCTAAATACGAAAGGAACGAAACTCACGTATATTGCCGCCGGCCTCCATCTCCGCCTTCATGAGTTGCAGATCTAGAGTAGCTTCCTCCAGCTTCTCCCGACATTGTTCTAACTCCATCTGTAATCAACGAACCATTATCATCTGTCTAGCTCCATTTCTTTTTATTTTTTTTGTTGTCAGTCTGCCTGTTTGTTGCGGCTTATCGCTGAAATGATTGGACCGATTTGGATTGGACTTTTACTGGCAGATAGCTGATGTTATAAGGAGTAACTTTAATAGAAAATGTTGTAGAGTTGCGTGCAAAAAAAGAAGCACATTTTTTTTTGGGAGTTTGAAAATCATTAATTGACTCCTCCCGCTCTGGGCAGAGCGGTAGGGAGTGTCAGACTTCTACTGACTAAAAACCACCCATGTTCCTTCTTAGCCCTTTGTGCCGAGGCCGCGGTATTTCTTTCGGACAACCCGCGGTCCCGACGAGGCTGCCAATCTGACCTCCTGCCTTAGTTACTAAGCAACAAGACAACAATATATCTTTGTAAGACTGGAAAAGTTTTTTATTTCAGCCTTTTTAGTTGTGGTGTGATTGGATCTCACACAAATTATTGTCTTGTACTGATACATTTTCCATATAAACCACATAGAAATAGGAATAAATATATGTATTATAGAAGACTAGCTATTGCCAGCGGCTTTGCCCGCTGAAACTTGAAAATTATCCCACGGGAAGATAAAATCTGGATAAAAGCTATCCTAATGAGTTAATCCAGGGTGTCAGCTAACTCCATATCGAATTTTATTAAAATCGCTCCATTCGTTTAGACGCGAAGAAGTAACAAACACACACAAACTTTCGCCATTAGAATATTAGTGTGATAACTCATTAACCTATAAGCTAAAGATTAAGCTGTTGGTCCCGGCTGTCATATATAGATCTTTGGCAGTCGTTACAGGTAGTCAGTGACCTGGAAATCTGACAACCAGTCTTACCAAAGGGTATCGTATTACCCAGTATAAACTGGGTTGTGGAGGTCAGACAGGCAGTCGCTCCATATAAAATACTGGTATTCAGCTGCATCCGGTTAGACTGGAAGCCGACCCCAACATAGTTGGGAAAAGGCTAGGCAGATGATGATGAACTCATTAACTTATCCAAGCATTGTGAATAAAATTTATATAGGACCACCACGCGAGCTGACTTCACAAAATACAAAAAAAAATCGGTCCATAATTGTCCAAACCGAGTGGCTACTATTAGGTATCTAGTTAGACCATCTCAGATGCAAATCTGCATAGTCCTCATGCAAGTTGACCAAGAATGTCTGGACCTTAAGGGTAAACAAGCCAACGGCACGAACTAGTTGGTGGGCGGGGCTAAAATGCATGCTATTTCACCCGACATCACGAGCGAAATGCATAGCGCGAAAGAGACACAACTAAAACGTGCGCGCGATTGTTTCTATGCAGACCTTTGGTATATTTGGTTTCATGAAAAATCTATTGAATGTATCTGTTCAAAATCAAATTATTTAAATTTTTTAATAACTAATCTATATCCGTATGGTTTCACTTTTTTATTTTTCCTAATATATACGTTACTTATTTACGCCCAAAGATGAGTTAAAATTAGTGCTAAAATATGAAAGTTTTGACGTTCATAACTTCCAAATCATTTTTTTTTTCCAATTCTGCTTCCATACAGACCTAGATAATGATAAGACCAGTTGATACAATTTTTAATTTTGAACCTACACCGTCAAACAGAGGAGTAATCACCTTCGTAAGTTTGTATGGAAGAATGACTGGCTTGTTCAACCTAAGCGACTATGACCTCGGCGTTTTTTTCGGCCGTTTCTATAAATAAAAAAATCTAATAGGGGATCGGACAAAAAAAAACTAATTAGTCCGTCAGATAGATTTACGAAAAATATTGGACACATATTTTTTCTTTTTTCAGGTAAACAAAAAATGAAGACGATACAGTGCTTCGAAAACTCGTGTGACGTCATATGATAGTACATTTTGTACCTACAAGTGACGTTTCAAGCCCCACTCCATGATCTTTGGCACTTTTTATCTTCGTCAATTTTTATTAATTTGATAAAACAAAAAACACGTATCCAATATTTTTTGATAATCTAACTGACGGACTAAACAGAATCATATTTTTTTGAGTCAGTCCGATCCCCTTAAGTAATTTAAAAGGGAATCGACTGTCGTGGTATGGGCATGTGATGAGGAGGGATGAATCGCATGTGACTAAAAAGTTATGAATATAAATGTGGATGGATGGAGAGGGAGAGGAAGACCAAAGAAAAGATGGATGGAGTGTGTGAGAAGTGATATGAAGGAAAAAGGAATAAATGATAACGTGACGACACGACAAAAAAAAACGTGTTGCGCCGACCCCAAATGACCTGGTAAGATAAGGTCAGGAAGAACCTATTTGCCAAAAAAACATCATTTATGTTTTAGCCACGATTTCCTTAGATATAGTAACAAAAACTATACCTGTAAAGCTTCAGACCGTTCTTCTGCCATCTCCTTGTCGAGAGCGGCCATTTCAGCCGCCTCTTGTAGCTCGGCTGTCTCATCATTGTGGGTTTCTAGAGCTTCTTGAGCCTCGCGGACCTGGAAACAAAATAAGTTGATATTAGGAAAAAAAATGGTTTTATTTTGCTGTGCCAGCTCTTAATAAATTGAGATCCTGATGGACGCTACAAAAAGCGCCAAACTAGACGAGAAGAAGATATCTCACCTCCTGTTTAGCTCTCTGCAAGTCCCGTTGCAACTGAGCCTGCGACTCCATGATCTTGGCTTTGAACTCATTAGCCTGGTCCAGCTGCAGACGGAACCGCTCCAACTCTCGCAGCTTCTCCCGGTCTTCGGCGCGACGGACCTTCAGGGTTTCCAGCTTTTCTTTTAGGTCTTCTACCTCTGTTTTTAGAGTTGTGATCTGTAAAGGATTGATGGAAGGTTATTCAGAAGCACTTAAAAGGTCAGGCTACTTGGTTCTTCCCGTCGCAAAGGGCTAAGAAGGAACATGGGTGGTTTTTAGTCAGTAGAAGTCTGACACTCTCGTCTCTCCGCGGGAGGAGTCATTTGATGATACCCGACCCACCAAATTAAAAAAAGAGTAAGTAAGTTAAGTTCGCGAGTACATTCGGAAAGAGCTGCCGACAATGTTTTCCTCATTGTTTGATTATTTTGTATGGGTACTTTGATATTTATTTAGAGTATTTTATATGTTCTTGTAGTATACATCTACCACTATACAGGGGGTAAACGAACCCTTCACGAAGCATTAAGTACATCAAACTGAGTACCCCTACGCAATTATTTTTGCTGGGAAACGAGTTTTTTTATTGGGTGAAAAATCACATTTTCCGGTAAAACTCAACTCTTAAAACATTGTGCTAGTGGATGCTTTGAATAGTTAACGGGTCATGGAGGTAATTTAAATAAAGTTATAACCAGAAAACAGCTGTGAAAAATTTGTAACTTTGACCCCCAATATCTCCGTTAGGGGGTTACCAGGTACAGTGCGATCAAATTATCTTGGCAGGTCTGAACATAGGCTCTGCGAACTTTTACGCATGTAAACTTGTGAAGAAAACTGTTATTGCCAGATAAACCAATACTTAAACGATCAGAAAATATGTAATTTAAACAGTGAGAAATACAAATTAAATAAATGTCGTAACACTTTTATACATTAGTTGTAACAAAATGACCTGCACGAAGTTCGGACCTGCCAAGATAATTTGCAGTGACGAGGAGAACAACTGACTTTCGGCTTCGTTAAGGGTATTTTTACACCCTTTATGTCTCTGCATCACCCAAAGGAACAAAACCTCTATTCCCCTTCCCCATTTTGCCTTTCTCTTTCTTTCCCTCTTTACTCTTCTGGTAAAAAATGGCTATCGCATTAAGTCAGCGTCTATACTTTTTTTTTTTTATATTAAATGCGCTTACTCTTGACCTCAATCTTGCCCTAAGGGCAGAGATGAGGTCGACGATGGAACGAGCTTACCCAGAAGAAGCCTATTTACTCGCGACTTAAATAGATTGGGGTTATATCTTCGATCAATAATAGTACTAGATTAAGCATCAGGAACAAAACTAAGTCGCTCAAGTGGCCACGTTTGCACACACGTAAACATCTACATAGCATCATAAAAAAAAGTTCAATATTGTTAACAACTTCAGATGATTATAAACCTTAACACTTAAACATAACGTTTAATTATCATTGTAAAGTATATTTATTTAAGCCCTTTCATCGGAGAAAGATTAGAAGCAAAACATTTTAAATGTCGCTCCAAAGTAAAAAGTCATCAGTACAAAAATATTCATTCTAAAATGAAACTTAAACTCTAAGCAATACGGTTAAAAGCATTTTGTGTACAATGTCGTGCTTATTCTATTGCGGAACTAGCGTTCCCTGTTCAAGAACATGATACAATAGTTGGTGCGTTGTAACAAACATTGGCCAAACAATTATAATATTCGCTGATTTAATTATATTTACAGTTTAAGTATGTTTAAATATTATGAAAAAGCACATAATGATATTAAATTACCGAAAAAAAGATATTTCTTCCAAAACCTTGGTGTTACGGTGGTTAATTAAGCAGTTTTTGAACGCATACTGCGGTATTTTGACGTCTTAATGTTGGCTATGATTGGACCATACTGATTTGAAATAAGACCACAAATACGTTTGTGGTCTTATATTTCGGGCCGTTTTTGAAGCGCTTATCGGGAATCTAGTACATTATTGATCGAAGGGTTATATGAACTCGGGAAGACCGACGCAGGCAGGGTGTTCCACTCCTTGGCTGTACGAATAATGAAAGATTCAGCAAAACGCTTCGTACGAATGTGTGGAACATCGACAAGGTATGGGTGAAAACCTGCAGTACGCCTAGTCTCTCGATGGAAGAAGGGAGATGGTGGAATAAGCTCGTGGAGCTCGAAGGACGTGGACTCGTGGCTCGTGGACTTCGTGCTTGAAGTGTTAAATAAATATACCTATAAACCAGTGATTAAGTAAGTACCTCTTGCTGCGCCTGGATGTTGGCTATCTTGTCTTCCATGCTAGAACTAGCTGGCTGAGGAGACGTGATGCTCTGACCAGGAGTGTACTGCGGAGTCAGGGTCTCCACGAAGCCGGTCTGGAAAATATACCAAGAGTTCGTGTCAGTAACACGGCGAAATGTATAAAGATCGGGAGTTTATGTAGCATTCATCATTTTAGCCGAAAGAAGTCCACTGCTGGACATAGGCCTTCCCCAAGTATCGCCACATAGATCGGTATTGCATCCAGTGGATTCCCGCAACCTTCACCAAGTCATCAGCCCACCTACTGAGAGGCCTTCCAACGCAGCTTGCGGTTCGCGGTCGCACACAAATGTTTATATTCAGTTATAATTCTGAACCACGTCGTTACCTCCACAAAAGCCGCCCTCTTTCCCTGCTCTGGTGACGCAGCTCTCTCAGTCGTCGGCGAGGCATATGACGTCAGACTCTGCCGACTGCTGGCCAACGAAGTCCGGGAGCTGGAACCGTCCTCAAATCTTAAGGGCGCTAGTCTGGTGGGGGCCGAGTTGAACCGACCTGATAGTCTGACAGTCCTCGTACTGGTTTTGAGGATAGAATTGTGGGCTTAGGTTTAAAGAGCAATAATGTACTCTGATGTGGGAATGTGAGAGTACGTTGTTGCTTGTATGGAGGGATTTTGATTGCAATGTGGAAATGTTGTCAACTTTCGATCTATCATTGGAGAAAGTTGGATTTTGCAATGGAAATAAATCAGTGGTGTATGTAGCAGTGTAAAAAAATACCAGTAAATGTGCATTGATTTGTTAATGCCAATGCCTTTTACATGAATAAGAGTGCTCCTAAAAACTATTATAATAATTGGTCAAACTTAAAGTTTTTTTCTTTATCCACTCTACATAAATTAATTTTAAAAATTATTCAGATCAGCTGAAGAAATGAACGAATGAGAAATCCCGATTTCGCTTAATGATAGATAGAAAGTTAGTAATAAATTCCATTCCCTTATTTCATTGAGAATATTGTTCCTGTCATACATTTCAGGTTCGTTTCAACTCGGTAGGTCGTCATGCGATATACAAAGCGAAGCTCAAACAAGATGGCTTTCGGCATTTTATAACGATTCAAGCGTAACTTTTTCGAAAATAATCATCTTTGGACAAATTGTTGACCGGTTGCGGACACCGGACACTGACGGATAGCTTGGTAAGGGACCGCGACGACTTTTCGCACAACCGGCCTCTATCTTGAGCAAAATTGGACCAATATATTTTTTTTTACTGGTAGATAAATGCCTTGTGGCATTAAGTCTGCCTATGTACCTACCACGTTTGTGCATGAAGTTTAAATAAACAAAAATAAATGATATGGACCAAATTTGACCAAATTTTGATAAATTTTTGATCAATCGAGCTCTACAAAACCAGTTTATACGGACATCTTATTGTAAGTGCGTAGGATCAATTATTCTCAAGATATCTGCCCAAACTTTCTTACTGGTTCAGACCAGACGCTTCTACGGCTCCAAGTCGAGGTCCCTAAATATTTTTACTGAGCTATCAGTTTGATCAAACCCTTTTAGAAAAGACGACAAAGATTGTCGTGAAAATGTCTCTCGTCAGCCATTTTGTGTGAGCCTTATGTCATAAGCGAGACAGATTTTCAAGCGGACAGTTTATTTCAATTTACTCATAATAAATAATCAATATTTCACGTATACAATAAGCTATCGTTTAATAAACTTGTCATGGGCGACTAAATTAAATTATCGACAATACTCGTTATTTAGACGTTTTCTATACAAAGTGTAAAATAATAAACGCACGATCTCTGGTGTAGTGACTCAGATCAAGAAACTGAATATCTTTTGTTTTATAATGACTTATGGAAATTCAAATTACTTTTTAGTTTTACCAACATGTTTTTTTTTTGGCAAATTTCCAGGTCTCGTTAAACAAAAGTTGTTCAGTTTTAAGGCCCAGGACACTGCACGAGAGGTTGTGCCTTTACTATTTTACACCTAGTCTTAAAAAACAGTAACTTAAAAAAAAAAGTAAAACAATCTATTTAATTCGGTCGCCCAAAATAAGTTTTAAAACATAACATTCCACTAACTACTGACATACACCATAACATAAATAGCAATCCGACCGAATAAAATCTTGTTTAAACATTACCCAAAAAAAAAGTAAGAAATTTTGAGGTACACAACCATAAAAAGTAAGAAAACACGCTTCAATTAAAATAAAATCTGCTGTTTTATGTGACAGCAGGCAAGCCTTTTTTGCCACCAACCAGAAAATTTTCTGAAGTTACAAAAAACTAATGCTTTCACTATCCTGAAAATCGAACCAAAGGCTTCATTTTAGGCTTAACAGCAACGAAAATATTGTACAAGCTAATATTCGGTCGGTAAACAAAAATACAGAAAATTTTCATTTCACAAATATTTAGTCACAGAACATAATTTTCACATACAAAATCAAAATAACAAATAATATATAAAATAACGTAAAAATAATAATGTGCAGCATGAAACGAAGCTGTGAAACTTAAAATTAAAATACATTTATTTCAAAAAATGAAATATACAACGTGAATTCTTTATCAGTGACCAATAATTAAATAGTTCATCTTATATTTTTTTAAATTATAATAAAAAGTAATTTATAAAAATATAATATCATCATCATCATCATTTCAGCCGAAAGACGTCCACTGCTGGACATAGGCCTCCCATAAGTGTAATTTTTGCTTAGGGGGGTTTGCCATAATCGCCACGCTTGGCAGGCGGGTTGGCGATCGCAGTACGGTCGATACAAAGAGCACAGAGAACGCTGCTGCCCATTCTCTGATACATCCCTTAGTCGCCTCTTACGACACCCACGGGAAGATAGGGGATGGTGCTATTCTTTGCGTCCGACACCATACGGAACAAAATATATTATAGTCACTTATAAAAAAAAACACCCTGTATAACAATTCAAATGCAACACAAACTCTACGTTAATAAAAACCATTCTTTAGTATTTTAAATTATAATTATTTCTTAAACACAGCATGCTGTTATAAGGAAGAAACTTAAAAATAAAAAATTGTGCAACTTATAATGAAAAATTACTAAAACTAATTAATTATTGTAGAATTTGTGTAATAAGGACCATGCTGACAGATATTTTTTGTACAAAAAAAATCGACAACATTTGACAAGGAACCAAAAAATATCAGTCTATAGAAACTTACACCTTTTTTAATTGTTATTCTTTAGTCTATGATACCCCTTATAACCAGGCTACGAATAGAAGTTTTAAAGGACGCTGTTTTTTTGTGTAAGCACTCACTGCTTCTTGATAAAAACCAAAAAAAAAACGTCCGCGAAATTCAAATTTTCTTACGTTTTTAGCGATTTGCAGGCTAGGTATGTTAGTGAAAATATGATTCGCGGCTGTAATGAGTATTTCATCATAAGGTAATTCTTGAGAGTTACATGAACTTGGAGGGTTGTAATGATGATTTTGATGATTATAATTCTGTAACTGCATACGTCTTACACCCGCAAATCATATTTTCACTAACATACAACCTAGCACTGACCTGCAAATAGCTAAAACGTAAGAAAATTTGAATTTCGCGGGCTACCCTGGAACATCAACCTTAAGAAAACATATCACTCAAAAGTTGGAAAAAACAGCATTCTTTTCAAAAAAATGGTCGTAATTTATTTATTTACTCAAAAAAAGGCAAACAAATAAACAAATTACTTATGACTATGTTACATAATATCATTACCTCGACATAGATAGAGTGCCCGCTTTGGTCTGCGCGGGGGATGCCTTCCGACGCACCCTTTGCAACCACCACAGTTAGTTTCACACACTTTTGTTAAACATTTTTATTAATTTTTGCAGGTAAAGTGATGGGAGGAAAACAGGCAGGGTTAAAAAGGTATGCCTTGATGAAAGCAATAATTAAGGTCCATAAAAAAAACATTGAAAATATAGTCATCATTAGGCACAAAATTTTAAGTCGGAGACAAAATAATTTCAATAGAAAACTGTTTAAAAGAATCTGAATAACACATCACTTTACCTAAAATCAGTATAATTAAAACAAGACATATTAAATTATTAATATAACATTCAAGAAATTTTCATTTATACAAAAGAATATTTACAATTTTGAAAAAGTATTTTATAAAAGATAATTACATACACAAATAATGATTATAGCATTCATTTGAATTATTATGTTTTAACCTTATAATATTCAAGTTCTCATGCAACTATCTACATCCCATTTAAAAAGTTACTCGAAACGAGGCATAACTTTTATTTCATGCCTCGACGTTTTAGTACACATAAATACAAGAAACGAATCAGACATGAGAGTTGATGCCTTCTCAAAATGATTCGTAATTTAGTTTTCCATTTTGCTGAAATTGAGGCGAGGCATCTTTATCCTATCCAATGCCACCCCTTTTAAGATAAATACTAAACTACGATCAAAACACAAATGAACACAAATTGGCAGTACAATAACTAAACTTCAGTGGTTCATGTTACTTTATAAAAGCGTTGGATCTGCAAAAAGGACATACAAGAAAACAGAACAGTATAAATCAAGCGAATAAAGCAATATCTATTAAAGTGTAGACGAAACTTAATGCGGTTTTGAACGGAAGGAATCTGGACAAAAATATCCTTCGAAAGAAGTAACAGGAGGAAGCTAGCAGTGGAAGAGATAGCTAACATCAGAAGATTTTTTTTAATGGAAATGACCTCAATCTTGCCCTAAGGGCAGAGATGAGGTCGACGATGGAACGAGCTTACCCAGAAGAAACCTATTTACTCACGACTTAAGTAGATTGGGGTTATTTGAACTCGGGAAAACCGACGCAAGCACCAGGCAGGGTGTTCCACTCTTTGGCTGTGCGCATAATAAAAGATTTAGCAAAGCGTTTCGTTCGAATGTGTGAAACATAGACAATGTATGGGTATAACCCGCAGTACGTCTACTCTCCCGATGGAAGAAGGGAGATGGTGGAATCAGCCCGTGGAGCTCCTGCGCACACTCTCCGAAGTACAGTCTGTAGAAGACCGACAGACACGCAACTTTGCGGCGGTGGGCCAGGCTACGCAAACAGCTTCCAAACAACAATCGAACAAATTCCGCAACCCTGGCAGAGAGTAGACCCTCTGGCCCATAAAAAGGTAGGTGCTAGGACCAGAAAAATCCGTCATTAAACATCCGCCCAATTCTGAACACATAATACGAAGAAGGGAGTAGAAACACAAAGAAATGATTACAATAGGCAAGCAAACAGTCAAGTACAGGTGGCCTACCATGACGTCTTAAAGTAGGATTGTTTTAAACTTATTCCAGTGAGGACAAAAGATTTGTTGTGACAGGACAAGATGGCACTAGACACCCTGTATAGCAATCAATTTAAGTCAATTTGTTTAAGTCGCGAGTAAATAGGCTTCTACTGGGTAAACTCGTTCCATCGTCGACCTCATCTCTGCCCTTAGGGCAAGATTGAGGTCAAGAGTAAGCCCATTTCCAATAAAAAAATAAATAGAACTGTCGCTTTCCCACACTGGAATAAAATTAAAACAATACTGCTTAAAGACTTCATGATAACTCCGCAAGTTTCAAAAGGGCAGGAGATAAAGCTGGACAACAATTTAAAGCAACAAGACAGACGGCACAACAAGAATTAATGTAAATTAAAACTTACATACTCGAAATAAGGTTAACATTTCAATGCTCGAAGGCAACAAGCCTGAAGTACTTGAAATACATACTTTATTCCAACTACATAAGCATCAAATTCTAGTAACATGAACCACTCCACCGCTAACAAAAAACACAAGTGCAAAAGCATCTACGGTGCGCTACAGTTGGCTACGTTGTGCTAGAATGCGGTGCGTACAGATCATATAACATAATATGTTTTAAAACATTGTTATAAAACTTGTTTCAGTAACGGGGAAACTGAATGTTATAAAATGTGTTATTATAACATGTTATAAAATGTGTTATAATAACATGTAACAAATGTTATAAACTGTGTTATTATAACAAGTAACAAATGTTAGATAACTTATGCGTTCACATGTACTCGAGAGAAACGATAATTTTCTAAAACACTGTTACATTGCATTTTTTATTGCAATGTGTACAATACAGGGGATTGAAAATGGCCATTTTATTAACATAAAAGCATAAAATGGACCTTTTATAATAGTGTTTGCGTCTGTGAACATTTAGGAAAATAGATCTTAATAGGAAAATAATGTGGTCCACATTGGCCCTGGATTGCAAAATTTGGAAATCGTGGGGGGAGGCCTTTTCCCTGCAGTGGGATGACACAGGCTAACAATAACAGGAAAATAATATGAATTGCGTTAAAATTCGTAAAATGGCCACAGATGCAGTTACTATTATGAAAGGTCCATTTTACGCTTTTTAACGAACGATTTTTATTATGATCTGCTCATTTCATCTGCCCATTTTAGACCCCCTGTTATTATGTTGCAATGTTGAAAAAACAATGTAACATAATGTGGAGTTGTTATAAAACAAAACATGTTACATAATCTGTACGCTTTTCGCTACAGTGCACTAAATTATGCTACAGTGCGCTAAATTACGCTACGTTGTGCTAAGACTATACTCACGTGGTGGGCCTAGACCTCTGCGCCACTGTTATACTAGCATGGAAAGAAACACACTATCAGTTAGGCACGCTTTTGAGGGCGCGTTCAGATGATGTTTTTTTTTTATTATTTCGGTGTAAACGGACCCTTTGCGAAGCTCAACTAAGAATTCTGTACATCAAATTAAGTAACTCTTCTTTTTGTAAAAAATCACGTTTTACGTTCTCAATATTACACAGTCAACACTTTGTGCTGATGGATGCATTGAATAGTATGGGGGTCGTGACAATATATTATAATTATGTGATATATTATTAAATTATAATTTTGCATCATCATCGTCAATCCTCTCACCTTAACCCAATTTATTTGAGGTCTTCCACTTCTTACTAGAGCTTCAAAATATTATCAAAAAATAACTCAGCTGATTCAAGTCTATTCTCCAAAACACGAGTATGAAAATTAGATGGATACTACCAAATAATAATAATATTCCTATATTTTTTTAAAGAATTTTCTTGGGGCTATACAAAAAAAAAGTATTTTTTTTTTTCATATTCCGTGCACCTGAACACGCCCTGGATATTGTTACGTTTCCAGAGAACTGATATAAAATATTTTATGCTGTCCGAATGTTCATTTAAATCGAAATAATATCTCTTCGACACAGTACACAGGCCACAGCGTGTATATTTGAAAAAATAAAATCATATTGACAGTTTTTTTTTTAACTAAATTAAATTATTAAATATTTTTTATCAGTTCCCTAAAAATATGAAAATAGCCAATGTGATGGAAAATATTAGTATTTAAAACTAATGTATCACAGTCACTCAAATAAAGATTGGTGTTACAAGACTAATATAACACTTTCTACCACTGACAACACTACCTTCTAAATTACCCCATTTTTTTCCAAAAAATCTTCATGCCTCTGTTTTTACATAATGTAATTACATAGTGCATAGAAACCTTTACCAAAGAACTTTGTTTTATTCTAGCAACTTCTTTTGAATACATTTTCTAGTATTTTTCTTGGATAACTGTAGTTTAATACCAGCACTTTTGGTAGAATAAACATTTTTTTACTTGACAAGAACGTTACAATAATAATATAATCATTGTTTGCATCCTATAGCTTATCTAAACTATGAAGCTTTAATATCATTTCATGAAGTTTTTGTTATTTTTTTTTGTTAAATTATGTTAGATTTAGATCATTTTCATCACAAGGCACCCATTTATTCAGGCGCCATCAAGACTTGCCGGTGTTGCCAATGTAGGACTTAAAAATATTGGTAGTAAATATACCTATATTTTTGTACACTACAGACTTTCCAAGTTTGTTAATACTAAAATACACAACTAAACACATTTTTTTTTATTGTTATGTAAAATTGCTTTTTTTAATTAGTTATTTCTAAATCTAATATTTAAACTCATGCTGTAACCCAATTATTTCCGAACACCTGTCTATTTGCTATTAGATTAAATAGTGAATTTAAACTACCCCTACCACTACAAGATGTGTGGACTCATTGTAAATATATATTTATCTATTGAACATTGAGAACAATAAAACTAAATAATATTGGGTGCAACTTATAACTAAGAAAGTCGTCTATTCCCCCCCCCCCCTCCCGCTTGGTGAGATTTGAATTGACCCCCCTTATATCACGTGAAACCCACAGTACTGTTTTGACAGAGATTATTATCCAAGATTTTCACATAATCAACACATCTTGCAAAATTTTAATCACCCCTTGAATTTATTCCCCCATTAATTTTATTTGCAACAATCATTGTTAAATTTTTATATAAAATTCAACCTTATTAGGTTTAAGTCATTATTGTATTATCATCAAACGGCACTCAAAACGTTTAGTGTCATTCCATACCTGCTAAGCCGTCTATTGGTAGCAGTTGTCCGAGGCTCCTCAGACGGTGTAGTAATGGACGTCTCCATGGGGTTGTCTTCAGGGTCAAGCAACTGGATCTGACTTTGACGTACAAACACTCCATAGTTCTCTTCGCACTGAAATTATCAGCAAAAACATATATCAACTTACCGTTTATTCTTTTTGCGAGAATTCATCTTGAACACTGTTTTTTCTTCAATAAATCATCACTGGTTGAGCCTTTGCCTAAAATGTTGGGGTCAGCTTCAAATCTAACCTAATGCAACTATTGCTATGCCAGTATTTTACATGGAGCAACTGCCTATCTGACCTACACAACCACTTAAAAAATTGATAGAAAGTCTGACACTTTTGGAGTTCCAAATACCCATAACGCACGCAACTTTTAAAACAGTCAACTACAAAAATGTCTACAACAATTTTTGCGTTACAAAAAATATGAGACCCAACCTAAAACAATGCTATTTGAAGTGTTCTACGGTAATTAATGAAATGGTAACAATGTATGCTGTACGCATTATTTCAACACAAACCAGTATGGTGAGGATGTATGAAATCATTCATTAATTGTTACTTATTAGGTAAGAATTTCAGTTGATTGAAGACATTGTGTTGTTTCGTTTGTGTTCAGTGTGGTGAAAATATAATTAACTAGCTTTAGCCAGCGGCTTCGCCCGCGCGAAAATGACGGTTTTCCATACAAACTTTCATCCCTTATTTAACTCCCTTAAAAAATCCTCCCTTACTCCTTGTCTACATTATAAAAGGAACCTCTGTGCAAAATTTCAGCTTTCTAGGTCCAAGGGTTTGAGCTGGGCGTTGATGAGTCAGTCAGTCAGTCAGTCAGGACTTCTCTTTTTATTTATATATAGATATATAGATATAGAAGATTTGTGTTATAACATAACATCGCTCCTGTAATACCTGAAGGGTTAGGCAGAGGTGTACCTAATTTTACACCCACATTTCTCCAGTAAATCAATCAATCAGTGTTTTAATTAATTAGTTCATGTGGAAGTTTTGATGTGCATGAGATAGAAAAAACAAACGATTGGTTATGTCACCTGAAAAAAAAAAGGGTTTTTTTATTCGGGTGGGTTAAAAATAATCAAATGACCCCCCCGCTCTTAGGCGAAAAGAAGATTCAGACTTCTACTGACTAAAAACCACCCATGTTCCTTCTTAGCTCTTTATGTCCGCGGTATCTGTGAACATCGCGCATCCACAACGGGTGCCCTTGCAGGCCCCGTGTTGCTGACATCTCTTTGAGATGCGCATGGAACACGAACGCGCCATAGACACGGTCTGTTGTCGTCATAAGACGGACGGACGGCGAGCTAGCCGGCTATGTCATCCCTCAAGATATAATCTATCTCCTTGCCTAACATCATGACCTCATGCTCAGCAGTTGTGACTGCTAGACAGGAATTTCTCTTTGTGGAAATGAACCTGGTTGTTGGCAATTGGCTCAGCTCCTTTTTAAGGGACTTTAACATAACTGTGGTTGGGTGTAGGTGGTGTTCTATTGGGTACACCTCAGGAATTACAGGTGTGAATCATTAAATTTCAAAATTCTAGGTAGTATGACTAGGCAAAGAGTGAATCTGAAGGGCCTAGGCCAGAAGCTCGTATAAGATACTAGGTATTAGAACCCAGCTGAACCCTGTCTTATAAATCTGTGCTGACGAACATCAGAGTTCAGGACTGCAGGTTTGTTACCAATTTCTTGAAGTAGGAAGGTAGAGAGTTACTCTAGCTGAGCTGTGTGTTTTTTAGCTTAGCCATGTCTCTAATTAAAAAAATAACAAATACACCTGCAAGTTCCATGTAATAGACAGCAAGCCTATTGCCATGAACCAGGCACAAATTTGGACTTGGTGGCTGTACCTGAGTAATTACTGATGGAAAAATCCAATAACACCTCTCTAAACTGGGGAATCGAACCCAGGACCTATTGTTCAGCAGTCGAACTTGCGCCTACTAGACCAACGAGACAGTCTTACATATAAACTTTAAATGACATAACAAATTGAAGTTCAACAGTCGTTCAGAAAGCGGGGGTATGTCTGGCAGTGTTTAGGGCTCAAATTATGTCTTAACTACATAGAAAATGGAGGCTTACCGTAAAATAAGCATGTCCTCTGACAGTACCATTGTTCTTTCCCTTCGGTTCGTCCAGAATCACACCAATCCACTTCCCTGTTGCGAAAGTCGGGTAACCCACGTATGCGACCGATCCTTTCACATCCTTGCCTACTACGATCACACGCTGGCCCAGCGTTAACAGCTTATCCGACATCCTTACTTCTTATTGTCATATACTGCAATTTTACACTAAAATTAATAAAAATACCCATTATAGAAACGAACTTTTTGTCGTCAAGTTTTACTACCTTATTTGACTAAAGAATTAAAGCTGTCGATTGATGAAATATTTTATGAATTACTGCATAGTTTTATCTTACGATATTCTGTTTATTTTGATCAGATTTTCTTAGAAATCAACCAAAATAGTACTGCAGATGCAATGCAGAATTTCCGATTTTGGTGTTGTCAAATAACTGTCAATTTGGCAATTGCTCATCGACGAGACGTTTCGTTTTTGCTTCGGAGTTAGCATGGGATCAATAACAAAACGTTACAAAATAATTAATTATTAGTGTGTGTTCAATTCAATACGAATATTAATTACAGTTCAAAACAATAATTATTAATAAGAAAAGAAATTTAGAAATGTGTATGAAGATCCTGTGTTATGTAAATAAATTATCTTTACGTTTACTACAAGTGCATTATTCTTGCTTTTCTCTGCTTTATCTTTCATGATATTATTTATCAGTGACCAAGTGATAATTGGACATTATTTACTACTGAGGAAACCGCACTGCTGTATTGTATTTCTTCCGCATCCAATACTTATCGTGGTCATTCCATTGATCTCTTTAAGCCTATGAGCCAAAGTTACAGTTAAAGTTGTATGTACAATACTTGTATACACACAATCGGTACCATTTTTAGGGCATCCTAAGCAGTATTTGGCATGGCAACTGGCCTTGTATTTTTGTATTGTAAATACACCACCACATCATTACATTACTAGAACCATACCTTTGTAATGGAATTTTTAATACCTATTAATCATTTTCTCAAAAATGGTATGTAATGTTGCCATAACATCTCTAAAAAGTATCCAGAAAGTGAACTTTACCGGAGACTTATTCACAACTGTCCAGTAAGAAGCGAGATTTTAAACTTGGAATCTCCTACTGTCCAGTAAGTCAGTATGTAATTTACTTACTGGACACTAGGTCATCCTCTTTAGATCTCTTTAGAAAAAAAAACATAGTACCAGACACAGAACATGGTACCAGACACAGATTAGAGTTTAGCCATTATAACATGGTTATAGAAGGGAGGTTCCAAATATATATCTATCTCTCTTTTTGGTATGACATTTTATGAGATACATATATTTTTGGAACCTTATACAGCCATTTTATACGTTGCGTTTTGTACTTAGTAATGTTGTAGAAGTATAGTCTGGGATTTTATGATTGTATTTAGTAATTTCAGTTTAAAAAGTTTTTTCTAAAGTTGTTTCCTAAACTGCCTCGTTGGTCTAGTGGTCGCAAGCTCGACTGCAGAGCGTGAGGTCCTGGGTTCGATTCCCGGGTCGGCCAAAAAGTGCTGTTGTGTTTTTCACATATGAATGTAACCTTCAATATTAATTAAACGAATTTGTTGTTAAACTTTCTTTAATTTTTGAGAAAAGCATTATACAAACCTCAACCATTAAGAAAGCCATCCTGGCCTCGTATATAACCAGTTAACTCATACTTGGCCAGGAAGGCTTACTTACTGGATTCTGCAGTAATGTACTATTATTTACGTGCTGTCTCGATATCTGTCCCCGTTTAATTTAACAAACACAACAAAGTACAGTGCGATCAAATTATCTTGGCAGCTCTGAACATAGGCTTTGCGAAATTTTACGCATGTAAACTTGGGAATAAAACTGTTATTGCCAGATAAACCAATACTTAAACGATCAGAAAATATCTAATTTAAACAGTGAGAAATACAAATAAAATAAATATCATAGCACTTTTATACATTCGTTGTAACAAAATGACCTGCACGAAGTTCGGAGCTGCCAAGATAATTTGGCTGCGGTTTAAATTGTACGATGTGCGCTATTGGTACTGTGTTCGTGCATAAAATCGGTTTATTTTGTACAAACGTGAGCTCTTCTTAGCAGTGTGACGTCATGAGTGACGTCATCGATCGCTACCAACGGCCATGAAGTTATAGATAAATATGGAGGCCACACTTAGAACAAAAGTTTGAGTCAAATACCTACGATTCTCTATCTCACTCTCTGTGGGCTGACCTCTCTTTCTAAGGTGGACGATAGTATTGCTATCTCGTTATTAAAATCTCCTTATTCATTTTTAAAAAGAGTCACCACACAAATGTAATCAGAAGTTAAATACTGTCAAATAATGTGCTAATAAATAAAAAGCTAAACTAAGATTACTGAAATTAAAATTCCAAAATAGTATGTCACGAATGCTTGACAAGGTTGGCGAATCAGTGTATTATTTTCCCATTTCCTAAGGATGTGGTAATGTGGCAACATTGGCCCCACATGTCAACATAAATCGTACCAATATGGTGGTTGTTTACTTTGCGGTTCACAGTTTCGTTTGAGATATTTGCCTGTAATCAAAGTTATAATTGAGAAAATGGTGCAAACTTGTGTAGTGCGTGGTTGTGGTAGTACGTGGTGTCCAGGAGGTGATATAAGATTTCACGCGTAAGTGTTTAAATCGGGATTTTTGACACTGAATAATTGTAAACATATTTCTGCATATTTCTTTGTATTTTCAATTAATTACTTCAAAAAAAGCTTGACCTATGATTTAGTCAATGATAACTTAGATAACTATGTAAAGACCAAACAGTTTTACATTGAATTTCATGGACTTTCTGCAATTTTATTTGTTTTTGTTTTTAAGAGTCATACTGAAGTAGTGTGACCATATTGGGGATATATCTGGGACTTTCCGTGGGACCTTCATTAATTATATAGTCATTATCATACTCGCTTTATTACATTTTATTACTTTTTTCACACACCGTGTTATTTCTGTTAGTTCTTTGAAATAACATAACATTTTCGTGAATTTTTAACAGTAGTCAAATAGCCAATTACTATTTAAATAATACAGTAAATGTAATGAATAATATAAAATTATGTTCTGATTTCACACTCTTCTGGTTTTAGGTCAACAGCGAAGCCCAGGTCTCTACGAAGATTGATAGGGGCGTACAGGTGTAAATAAAATCAACTGAAGAAAAAATACTGCAGAAGAAAGAAATCTAAGATTCTTAAGCAAAGAGTTTTACGACAGACTAAAAAAATCAGGACATATCTTCGTAATATAATAGAAAATATTATAATAAAATGATTTTAATTTAGAAAGTGTTTTTGTTTCTTTTTGAGGTTTTATACATATGTATTACCGTTCCTATTAGAGCCCCGTATTTAGATGAAAATACATAATATTAAAAATTCCACAGTGGTAAAAAACCTTAACACTGACTTACCCAGAAATCTTTAAAAAAAATCATCTTATATGTATCATTTTCATTAGTCTACAAAATAAAAGAAACATCTAATTTCTTTTTTGCGATTTCATGATTTTATAGTAAGAGTTGTACTGGGCAAAAATCTCTCCCAAATCCTTCCAGATTCATTATCTTGAGCCACCCCACCAGCCCTTGCGGTAGGCAACCACCGTGGTCGTGTCATCACCTCTTCTGTCATTATGATTTACTAGCTTTTGCCAGCGGCTTCGCCCGCGTGAAAATGGCGATTTTCCATACAAACTTTCATCCCCTATTTAACTTCCTTAGGGGTTGAATTTCAAAAAATCCTTCCTTATTCCTTGTCTAGATTATAAAGGGAACCTCTGTGCAAAATTTCAGCTTTCTAGGTCCAAGGGTTTGGGCTGGGCGTTGATGAGTCAGTCTGTCAGGACTTCTCTTTTTATTTATATAGATAGATAGAAGATCATTAATTTCGTATTGCTACAGGAACTAAACTTTTATACTGGCCATGGTCTATATTCTATTTCTGTGCGAAATTACGTACGTATACGACCTAAGACTTTTTTGCGTGATTGAAAATGACAAACTGCCAAAAAAAATCAGGAACTTTCACACTGTAAGCAAACAGCTGCTTTCGTAATTTATCATTGGCATCTTTCATCAATCTAGAAGTGAACAGAGATGTCGATATATTAATTTAATCAAACACAAGTTATGAAAAGGAACTATGTAATGTCCTAGGTAAAATAAAATAAAGGTTACCCTACTTAGAAAGAGAGGGTCAGCCCACAGAGAGCGAGATAGCGATGCATAAGTTTTGCTTCAAGTAGGTATTCGAAGTGTGGTCTCCATATTTATCTATAACTTCATGCCAACGGCGCACACAAAAATTTGGTAGTACAGTGTGTGCGGAGACGTCAAATTCGAATTTGACAAGTGTCAAGGAAAGCAATTGACTTGTTTTTATTTTGCTTTTAGATGTTGTTTGTTGTTGCACCATTATTTAGATATTATTCAATGAAAAATGTAAAAGTACGTAAATAAATAATTCGGAGAGGGGTATAATATTATGTTCTGTGCTTTCGGCTTAGTTCCGAGGTTATAATTTTTGACAGAAGTGACATTACAGGGCTATTGACTGGTTTAAATTGAAATGTGTACTATGTGTACCGATGGTAAACATTCAATTTAAACAGCTAGTTTGTAGCGTTGGCGTGTCACTGACTCTGGCAGAGCCACCATCAGGGATTTTCATTTTGAAAACACAAAAAAATTGTCGCTAATTAGTCGAAATTTGTCGCCAAATATCAGAATTTGTCGGTCACTGGTTCAAAAGATATAAGGGTTTATAGGTGGCCGATCTGGAGAGAGTCTCCCCAGCAGGGCCACATTTATATCTCAAAAACTAGGGCACCTAGCAAATATCTCTTTTCTCCCATAATTTGTCGCCAATTAGTCGGAATCAGTCGCCAAATATCAGAGTTTGTCGGTCACTGGTTCAAAAGATACAAGGGTTTATAGGTGGCCGATCTGGAGAGAGTCTCCCCAGCAGGGCCACATTTATATCTCAAAAACTAGGACACCTAGCGAAGATGTGTTTTCTCCCATATTTTGTCGCCAATTAGTCGCAATTTGTCGCCAAGTCACAGATTTAATCGGATCTTAGTTTAGGAGATATAATGAGTTCAATTAGTAAGGTATAGTCCAAGAGCTAGGTCGAAGAGTTCACGAAAAATACCAAGAAAAAAATATTTCTATTAATATGTGTAATATACTTCTAGTTTTATCGGTCTAAAGTCTTTAGAAATGTCCGAGAGAGATAAATTCTCAATTTAATTCATGTTTTTATGTTTTAAATTACTAGGTTAGAGTGGCTTAAACTTCTTTGAAAACATTAAACCTTGCTCTTGGTCTATTTGGTGAAAGATGTACAGTCGCATGCAACTGTTTTACCACTTTACAATGTTAAGCTCTAATTAACTTTAGAATAATAAATAAATGTCGTACCTTTAGTAAAATGTTTAAAATACTTAAACGTTGAAAAAGTATTGTCAATTGTAATCAAATTTTATTTTATAAAAATGAATTTCCATAAAGTTCGTTTGATGTGTGTTGTGTTGGTGTGTATTTTGAGGTGATTGCGAGTGTTGTGTTGTGGGTATGGACGGGTTGAGTTTTTATTTTATCTTAATTGAGGTTAGAATAATAAAACTTCTGTTGTCGAAATATAAAATGATTTATTACCTTAAAATTATTGTACTTTCAGAAAATGTTACAAATAGGTATTTGTAACATTTATAAGTAGGTACTTATTCAATATTATTAACAGATACAGTTTGTGACTTTGGATGTTAGGGGTAATCTCCGGTAAAACTGATCCGATTTTGAATTTTTTTTCACTTTTAGTCTAGGCTAATAACATTATGACCGATAATATTATGACGTTATGACCAATAGGAGCGAAGCCTCAATGAAAAATGTTGCAAAAACGGGGAAAATTATTTCTTTGGCTCTATATCTCTGTGACGCAGACGAAGTTGCGCGGGTCAGCTAGTTAGGTACCTATATATGGATTATATCTCTCAATAAAAATTTCAATGGGTGTTTCTTCATTGGACGACTCTGCTTGAAACCAATACCTATGCCGATCGATACCTTCCTATCTACTCGACGACACGTCACCGACAGCTACATTCTTCATTTCGCCACCGACACGACCGCGACCGACCCGATACGACGTCATTAGCTGTATCTACTACAAGTACCGTAGAAACTCAATGAAGTCCAATTACGTTGTTTTATATCCACATAATTACATGAAGTTACACATAAGTACAGACGGGCAACTCGTTCGAAGCAGCTCATCTGTACACGCGCATCTATCTCTTTCTTACTTACCGTAAATGAAACGGAGCGCAGCGATCTATCTGCCAGCGACTAAGTGGTAAGTGCACATTGTGTTAGATAAATAATTACATAATTATATGTATTGTAGATTTGTTTATAGGTAATGAATACAGCTTTCCTATGGTGGGTTGAAATTATAGAATAAGTTTACATTTATTTAATTCGAAACAAACATTCCTCCATAAGACGTCATAGATACTGTCTAGAAACTACATAAAGTATTTTGTACTCGCTTGTACCACTGTATGGGGAAATTGAATTCTTTAATATCTTTTTAATTACACACCGACTAAATCTGTAACTTTGCGACAAATTGCGACTAATTGGCGACAAAATATGGGAGAAAACACATCTTCGCTAGGTGTCCTAGTTTTTGAGATATAAATGTGGCCCTGCTGGGGAGACTCTCTCCAGATCGGCCACCTATAAACTCTTGTATCTTTTGAACCAGTGACCGACAAACTCTGATATTTGGCGACTGATTCCGACTAATTGGCGACAAATTATGGGAGAAAAGAGATATTTGCTAGGTGCCCTAGTTTTTGAGATATAAATGTGGCCCTGCTGGGGAGACTCTCTCCAGATCGGCCACCTATAAACCCTTATATCTTTTGAACCAGTGACCGACAAATTCTGATATTTGGCGACAAATTTCGACTAATTAGCGACAATTTTTTTGTGTTTTCAAAATGAAAATCCCTGATGGTGGCTCTGCCAGAGTCAGTGACACAGCGTTGGCACGTTTGTAAAGGATCGTACAATTTAAACCGCAGCCTTTGATCGCACTGTACCTACCTATGTATAGTGACGTCACCAATACTAATATGTTGAGACAATTTTCGATGAACTGGCTGCTATGAATCACCCCGGTATGAACAATATATTTCTGATGCAATGTATATCCATAGCAGGTTTTTTGCCAAGCTAGCAGTTCAATAATTTTACTGCTGCTGGCTGTGTTGGTAGAACTTCCGTTGCTATAGGTAGGTATAGTAAATAGGTTACGATATGAGAAAAGCAGTTTGGAGGCCACACGACATTGCTTTAACCACATAGGTATTATCATCATCACTCTTGCCCTTATCCTAATTTCATTTGTGGTCGACGCAGTGTGTCTTAAGATAACGACATGCGACAGTGTCAGCTTATTGAGCCGTTTCCACTGCTTGGTACAATGCCTTCTCTTTGAGTTGAGGGAGTGGGTTATAAATCTGTTAGCAGTGTTAGCCATTACGCGGGCCCAGTGTGATTTGGATAGGTACGTACATATATATATCTACTGTACGTGTGTATGTCACTGAACTCCTCCTGAACGGCTTGATCGATTTGGATGAAACTTTCTGGGGATATTTCAATGGGTTCTTGGATGGTTTGAAAACACGTAGGTGGCGTTGCTGTCTCCGGGCAGGACGACGTCTGCCAGGAGTGCCTGGTCCGCTAGTACCTAACCTGCCTACCTATAAGAAAAAAATTGTTTGTATTTATTTCTATGCTACAACTAGCTGGTCGGTCACAAAAACTGTATCTTACTGCCAGTTTTTGGTGAAATGTTTGTGTAGGTAATCTCTCAATAAAACTATTTAATTTTGTGACAGTTGAGTTGTTGTAGAACTTGTAGAATGACCGTCGATATTCCCTTGACCTTGCCGCCTGCCTTACGATAAACTGTGTAGCACAAAGTATTATGTTAAATTATACAACAATTACATTAAATAAATTATGTGCGTGAAATAGACTCAAAATGGATTGGAAATTCTTAAAGGCATGTTGCCATGCGCTTTAGAGACTACAATATTATTTCCTACGGACTTTACACCTACCTATGTGAGGAGAGATTAAACACGCAATATACAAAAAATCTTTATATTTATCGTTATTTAGTACAGTTAGCGTCGAGCGGTGACCTCACGGTAACAACCACGCTAAAAGGAGGACATGAGTCATAGTTTTTCCCTGTTTCCATTTTAGCTCTTACTACCTTGTCATAAGTGCTACAGTGACAATTATTAAACGTGTGAATAAAACTCGATTCCTTCCTCGTTTCTCAAGAGGCGATATTCTCGACGGTGTTATCGATATTGCTGGGATACATTGATGCGTTGCTAGCGAACTCGTTTGACAACATTCCTGTGCAGCAAGAGATGTAATTCGAAATGGTTCTTTGCACACCAAAAGGCGGGAAAAGATAGATGCGCGAGGTGTCACCACGCTTATATTTTTTTCTATTAATTGAATTAATATAAATTGATAAATGAAATAAGTCATTAAATTCTTCATGCTGTCTTTATTTCCCTGTTTCTCAAAATTGCATCATTGTCAGTTATCTTAATAATAAACAGTTCTCAGGATTATTGATGAGTAATTTGAATGGAAGGAAAAGATAATAACAATGTAAATTGAATTTCTGTTCCAAATTAATGAAATGCAAGATAATTGTAGCGGTTTCAATGACTCGCGAAACCGCATGAAAAGGCATCAACATGCTCGCCTGCCTACTTTCACTTTACCGTACTACACAGGCATATTCCGTTAGGTTACCTGTGCCACAACAGCACAAACAAAAAAAACACCACGCTTACAAAAACATGTATATTCGTTTTAATATAAACTGAACGAAATATTAATAATCGCTTTTTGTTTTTTACGACATTGTATTTTTTAAATTGCTGTAATGATTCAATTAGTTGCAACTAAAGACGTGAGACGATATTATATATATAAACTTTTTACATGGGAGTCGCAAGGCACAGGGCGCGGGAGGCCTATGCGGCCGTGTAATCTCTTCTCTGTAAACGTCTGTGCTTTCTAAATACATATTCGATAGGGTTTTACGATAATGTGCACGCTCTCATAATTTAAGAAGACTATGTATGTACGGTGACCATGATAAGTGTAGGCGAGTGCAGGCTCAGAAACCGTGCACCTTCAGCTGCTCGGGCTTCACGAGACCCGATTTAGTCAGCCACTGGCAAATGTTTTCGCGCTGGTCGCCTTGCAGCTGCAGCACCTCGCCGTACTCCGGATGCTCCACGACCGTTCCGTTGCACGCGAACTCCTTCTTGCATGCCCGCACAATTTTCTTCAGGTCATATTCTGACGAGAGGCCCTGCACTGTTGTCAGCGTCTTACGCCCGTTCCGCTGCTGGATTCGGACGTGGACTAAACCATCTTGAACGTCGTCTTCCGAGCTTTTGATAGCATCGGCGAATGGGTCGTATGTGTTCAGATTCTGGATGGACATACGATTGAACTTCGGGGCTCTTTGTTCCACGAAACACTGCGATACTACGCACGTACACGAATTAACTGTCACTGATAACGTTCGGTGATCTGTGCTCGCAAAGCTACGTACGACCAATTTACGCAAACTCCAAAGTGTAATGGCGGACAACAAGACCGAAAAATGGAAATGTCACGCGGAGACGGAAATTATCGATCACTACCATAGACAAACGGATGTTCAAATATAAAGCCCCTACACACACGTTATATTTAGTAACGTGTATTTATAAACTATTTTTATGTCATTTTAATATTATCCCTTCAATTTCGCGTACAATTTTGGCACATAGTCATCATATTTTGCAACGTAGAAATTACCAGCAATAGGGGTTCCAAGTTTAAATTGCTGAGCGAATTTAGCAATGGAAAACTTTCCTCTTTTGTCACCTGAATTATTCGGCAACTTCTGTACTTTCGAGAAATCACATTTCTCCGGTTGTTTGTAAACTAAAAATACATAGCGATGCAAACCCGTTCCTTTCGGTGGGCCTGAGCCGATGTAGTCAGATAGTACTTCACCCTTGCCTAGGTTTGAGCCTAGAATGTTTCCAACTAGCCAGTGGTGCCATTCACGGTACTTGGGTTCATCACGGCTAGGTGCATCAGGGTCCACCATAGCCATTAAATAATATTCTTGTTCTTTGGCGGCCCATGTAACAGTAGGTGGATCTTTAACTTGAGTTGGAGTCAGTTCCTTGCCGGTCTCTACAGCAGTACCATTAGCATATTTTATAGTCAGTATCTCGGCTGGTGCTACAGTTATCACATCGGGTACAATACATTGTTCTTTAAAAAGATTTTGAAGGTTAGCCATTGTTTGAAATTTTGCTGCCTGAGATTCACTATGATAATGAGAACACAAAGAGTAACTTTAAATCGTCTATCTACGTAGTCTCCTTCAACTACCATAATCAACAACTCTGGCAAATAATGTTGCTTAGTAACCACAGGCATCGACTACAAGTCTATGAAGAGAAACACAAAACCATATTTATTTAACTAGATTTTACGTTATGCGCCTACCACACGCTCACACTTCACCACGGACTTACCTGCGCAAACTGGCTTGAACACGAAACACCGTGCGTGTGGTTGGGAAAACTGAATCACGCGCAAACCCCACGGCGCGGCCTGAACGATATTCGACTTGCTAGAAAAATTTTACATGCGAGTCGGCCGGCCTGCGCGTACTTGTAGTGTGCGTGTGGTGGGGCGTTCAGACTTCAGTGCTCACACCGCAGTCGAGGCTATTCGTCGGCCGATGAGGTACGTTTTGTCGTCCATCAAAAATGTTATTAAGAAATGACAGACCTACGTACGTATGACCGCGTCTTTTTGAGTGAATTTTTAAGTCTATTTAAATCTTTACATTCAATTCGGAAAAATAAATCAAAGGATTAAAGAAATAGTTCTTTTCTGGGAAACATCGTTTACACGTCGACGATTTCGACAAAAATGAGGGGGTTGCTTTTGAAATACGCATCCAGATATAACAGGCAACAGCTGGGGTTGGGGGGGGGAGGAAACCCCCAAGTGAGGAAATGCGTAGTTTTTTTTTATTTAACTATTTAAACTTTGATGAAAAAACATGTTTCGTTGCACGTAACTTCAAACGCTAATTTAAAGAAAACCACGAGTCTCCTCAGGGTGAAAGGGGTGTCAATTAAAAGGGGCAAACATCCTCCATAAAATACAACCCTTACCAACTCCAAATTCGGGATGCGTAATTCAAAAGCCAACCCAAAATAAGCCCTGTGGAGCCCTGCGCGTACTTAACTGACCGTGTGGTACGAGTTCCTTCAGTTTATTTAGCGCTACGAGTAGCGCCGGGAGCGTTCAGTTTTTTCATGCGGTAAGCTCGCGCAGGCCGGGACTGTGGTGAAGTTGTGCGTGTAGTAGGCCCATTAGCTTAAGTGGAAAATTAATAAATATCATTTATTATTTTAGACACCGCAAAACTAAAACATAATTTATTATTGTAATGCTGGATTTACACTCTCACGCGAGTGACGAGCTGCGAGGCGAGGTGCGATACGAGCCACGAGGCGAGAGTCTAAATCCAGCATAAGGACGTCCTAATTTAAAAGTTAAGTTTAGTTTGTCTATGCTGTAACCGGATCACAGGTAAAAAATGTAAAACGATGTTCGTTAATGTAGTTCGGATACACAATGCAAAATATAATATTTTTAAATTGAAATGGCAATTTTTTTTTTAAGATAATAAAATAATTTATCAAAAGTACGGCATGCACTTTTAATTTATCCTTACTCATTCATACAGGTATTTATTTTGGTCAGAGTAATCTATAACTAGACTTTTTCCAAAATGTATCACTAAATCCACCTATCCTGATATTCCTAATCTTTTCTATCTCTACTCTGGTCAAAGGAAAGAGCTAACATTAATGACCAAATTATCAGTCATCAGCTGCATCCTGGAGGGTCCCATCATTGAAAACCATAGATACCAATTTCTGCTGAGAAAAGCTTCACTATGCCACAGTTGGGTGGGGGTTAAATAAAATTAAAAAAATACACTTGGAAGTTTTGAATAAATTTATTATTCAACATAATTATTTTGAATTACACTCTACATAATTTACAGCTTGTATGGACTCAAATATTAAAACTGCTGTCCTTATTGTTGACATTTTTAATATAATGCAATACTCTCACCGTCAAAGTTTCCACAGGACAGTAGTGCCACCTACCGGGTCCAATAAATTGTAAATCTAAATCATTCTCGAATCCACTTGAACACACACAAAGAATTTCATCAAAATCAGTCCAGCCAAGGATCAGTGACATACACACTTACAGTAGAATTATATCTAAAGAAGATAACAAGACAAAACTTACAGGTGCCCTAACAAAAGGATGTTGGGCAGGTTATATGGCATGCCTTGATACGCATATTTGTATGGCTCCAGATAGTTGTTCCGGGTCTGGGTATTTGTGTATGTGAGTTAAAATGTTTGTGGATGCACCCACGATACAGGAGAAATTCTTAGTGTAGGGCAACGTTTTATAAAAAAAAGAAAAGTCTGTAGTCCAAAATTAAGGGCCAAATCTTGCCAAGGACCATGAAAAGTGGAAATAGATGGAGGAGGCCTTACCCGTGGGAATACCTCACAAATCCTTAATCAAAACTAACACTACTGACTAGGAAAAGGTACAGACAACTAACATTAATGATTTTAATTAACCTAGTGTTAATAGACTGTTAAATACATGAGTTTTGAACAAAAAGGCTTTACCGCGACAAGCCTGCTACACTATTCCCAAACCACTACAACTTTGTGAGCCAGAATCAACAATAGCGACCACCAGAAAAGCACTGAAACAATAAAGATAGATAAAAGAAACAATTTAACTGTCTTCGATCCTGGAACGAATCAGAAAAGAACAGGGTCAGTGGGTCGTCTTAGGGGCGGATACAGCTATTCCTAATTGGAAAAACATAACTTACACTTGGTTTTATATAGTTACACTTCAACCACACCTACAGGTTTTTCTGGTAAACCTCATAGTACTTTTTTAGCCTTAGCCTGTGCTAGCATATTATCAGCAGTAAGAGGGGCCCGTAATTTCCTACCAATGACGTCAACATCTAGTTGCATAATAACTTCATGCGTATTTTTCAATTTTCTCAACACATCTTCAATTCTTCTCTGTTTTTCACTTATCTCAACGAATAAGTCGTCCAAATCCTTGCAGCTGTCTTCGTCGATATTAGGAATTGTGTTTTTAGGTTTAAAACGATAGTTAGATACAGTCTCGACTTGTAAATTCAGTATTTTGTTCTCCATCAGCAACATTTTTTGATCGTAGTCAACACAAGCTTTGCCAAATCGTTTTCGGGATTCGACGACGATGTTCAGGAGGTTTTCGCATTTAGTTTCTAGTTCGAGGTCTTGGGAGTCTGTAAAGAGGAATAACAACATGAAGGAGTGCTTTTAAACAGGAACTTTGATCAATTTTATTGTTAGCATTTACCACTTACCCATTTCTGTATTTTTTACACAGTTTCAGGGGAATGACAAATTTTACAGCAATAGTAAACAATGACTTTTAGTTATTAACATAAATGATTTAATTGTTCTAAAGGTTTTGTGAACAATTGAGAAAAAATATGAAATTTTTAAAAATAACAGCAATTCGTAAACCAAAGACAGCTTGGTTTGAGAAGCTTGACACCGAGTTGCTGTCAGTAGTGTCAGTGTCAGTTTAATAAAATGTCAAAACCTTCAAACAATCTACGTTCTAGGTTCAACATAAAAAGTTCTGTTGCATTGCAATGCGTTCCGGGAATTTTGTAATAAAACGAAGTATTTATATAATTATTTTATTGGCTCACTCTTTCAACTATAAATAATAATTATTATTAAAAATAAAATAATACATTACCGTTCAATCGCAACAAAAAAGTTTATCGTCACTCGTAAACAGAAAAATGAACACTCGGAATAAGACGAAATAATGCATGAAAATTATTAATTTTCTGACCCTTTTTGGACTCCAGTTACCATAAAGTGATAATATCTACCATATGGTAGAAATAATCAATTATTCAAATAATATATTACGGTGTTACAATATGAACTGAATTTCTTATCATTCGCATGAACTCTTCCTGGCTCACCTGAAAAGAAATTCAAAATAATACGTTTGTTAATAATAAACACAAATATTAATTGAATTAAACCATAAATCTACTACTAAAATAAAGCTTAACAGTTTGTTTTGTACACGCTAATCTTTAAAACATGAAAAAATCATTTTAGATTTGATAGCCCACTTCTTTGAGGAAGATTAAAAGCATTGTAACGGGTCAAACTGCGGGACACAGCTACAGTTAAATAATAATTATGAGTAGTGTATTACCAAGGAATCAAAATCTTTATCGGCATCATCGATCATCTCATCTATTTGTTCATCCGTCAAATCAATTTCGAGAATCCGTGTAACTTTTTTAAGATTTTCAAAGCTTATGTAACCTGGAAATAAAACTTATATTTACAAAACCCATAGGTACATATTTACCGGCGATCATCGATATACAAGACGTTGGCACGTCAAAAATGATTTATTCCTAACCTGACCCGAAATCCTAACCCGGTAGTGGGTTAGGTTAGGAACTCGAAAAAAAAAAAAAGATTTTTATTCCTAACCTAACCCTATTCCTAACCTGACCCGATATCCGTATTTTGGATTATTCCTAACCTGACCCGAAATCGCAACCCGGTCGCTAGTTAAGTTAGGAACTCGAAAAAAAAAAAGTAATTCCCAACCTGACCCAATGTATCGTTCCTACCAAACCAATCTAAAACGAAAATCATCAAATAACCTCCACCTAACCAGCATCTTGGGCAGAGCGGAAGGGAGTGTCAGAATTCTACTGACTAAAAACCACCCATGTTCCTTCTCAGCCCTTGGTGCCCAGGCCGGATCATTCCCACTAGTTCTATTGCACAGTCCTACGATAGAACTGGGTTTTTTTTTCTCACTAGTTCTACGATTCAAGGTGGTACGAAATCGTAGAACTAATGGGAACGAAAAGTCAATGGATTTTTTCGTTCCCAAGTTCTACGATAAAGAGTGTTACAAAATCGTAAAACCAACGGGACTCAAGTTTCTCATTCGTTCTATCACACAGTTTAGGGTACAACTACGGCACAAACTACCAGGAGAATATATAGAAGTAGGCAGGAGGTATTGAAAACTTTTTTTTTAGTGATGATACAAAAGGATAAAACTATAAAAGCAAATAATAATAATATATTAAGGAATAATTTTTAGCCAATACCTCCTTCCTACTTGTGTTCTCCTGGTAGTTTGTGGGAGTCCCTATAATGCCCGTCACAGTAATGCACATACCAGCAATGCACGACACGGGAATGTACAACACAGGAGTGTACGACACAGTAATTGGCGACATCGCGATGTCGCCAATTACTGGGGTGTACCTTGCTGGTCCGGCCCAAGAATGTACAACACAGGAGTGTACGACACAGTAATCGGCGACATCGCGCGATTGGTTGGCCGACTAGTTGGGCAACTCGAAATTTTGGGACTTGGATACTAGGTAATTGAGCTAGGTAGTGCTGCCGAATTAAATTGTACTCCATGACGTGCGCTCGCTACGCTCGCATATTTAATAACACTAATATCTTCTGTCCCCGAAGTGCCGGGCCTCCGCCGGCCTCCTTCGTCGGCCTACGGCCCGGTGCCCATGCCGCCCATAAAGGATACTGTCGCGAGACGGTCGTATTATAGGAACACGAAGAAAAAAAGAAGGAACCACGGAATTTTCCCGTATTTTATTGTATCACCCGTCCCTATTGTCACATGGCTTTTTACTTTTTTAATGTGACGTCACTGTTTGTTTTGATTCCAATTCTCGCGCTGTACATTCTTGCCCGGACAATCGAGGTTCGGGCCGAGAATGCACGACATGACAATGTACAACATTAGAATTCAAAACACTTACATTCCTATGTCGCGCGTTCTCGTGTCGTGCATTCCTGTGTTGGGCATTGCTGGTTCCCGTTTGTGGGACTTTACTACCTATCCTTTTTTCCCGGGAAACCCACCATTTCGCAATTCGGGTTAGGTTAGGAATGATACATCGGGTCAGGTTAGGAATAGGGTTAGGTTAGGAATAAAATTCATTTTTTTTTTAGAGTTCCTAACCTAACCCACTACCGGGTTAGGATTTCGGGTCAGGTTAGGAATAAATCGTCAAAAATGCTTACCGCTGTCGTCCGTGTCAAAAAGCCGAAAGCTTTTCATGACATCGCCATCGCTATCTTTTGACATAATTTTCCTCATTATAGCCGTTTCAAAATTCTCGAAACTCAATCTTCCACTGTTGCCCTTGTCTACTGCATTTATCATTTTCTGCAATTCTTCTTTTGTTGGCTCGTACCCTGAGAAGTAAAATAGGAATTAATATAAGTTGTTCCTAAAGATTTTTAGTAAACACAGCTACAGTAGGGTAGGTACAGAGTATGTACTCAATTTGGAGCAAATCAAGGTAGCTTATAAACGCAAAAGGCTTAGGCCGCAAATTCGGGGAAGCGTTTCTTGCAGCGTGCAGCGGGGCGTTACATGGCCAGTTCCATTAAACGCCCCGCTGCACGCTGCAAGAAACACCTATCCTAAGAGGAAAAATATATGCGTCATATTCACGTTACCCGGTTATCGCTCAGCATGATGCTGTGTCGCCAAGACGCCAAGTGAGACGGAGACAGTTCACATCTTCACGCGATTAGACTTGCGTGAGTCAAGTGTAAGAGCGTCTTCACATTAGTGTTTCGATAAACGTATGCGCAGAGCAGACGCCGCAATTACGCGACGCCTGCGCCTAGTGTGAAGGCGCTCTTAAGCGCGCGTGTTTCTGTCCGTAACAAACCGTTGCTCTACTAACCCTGTGATAATATCTCAGCACGTTCGTTTAGTTATTTTATTTTTACCGCAGTCACTGTCGGTACGCTTGATCATGTACCTATTCATGTAGTTCTTAGGCAATAACTGCAGGCTGCAAGGCTTGGCTAATTTGGGACACAAAGTAGCCTATGACCCGGGAGTACAGCTAGGATAAAATATATCCAGTATTCCCGGTAGTACGTTTTCGTGGGATAATTTCTAACCGTCACGTGACTGAGGCTGGAGAGAGCTATAACAGATTAAAATTTGTACCTAGAGCTTTGATGACAACTCGAAAATCCTCTGCCTGAATTTTCCCTTCGCCCGTGTAGTCTAGATGATTGAAAGCCTCGAGCAAGTCCGATTGCTGAAAAGAGTGGGAGAAATATTTAATCAGTATTGCTGTCACTTTCGACAAGAATTAATTAATCTACTCAGTCTATAAACTATGTCTTTTTCGTTTAATTTTAGCTGGGCGTCACACGCACGCTTGCCGAAACACGGTCTCCACTGTACGACTCCCTTTACTCCAAAGGTCATGAGTTTTTCGATGAACGGAGTCAGCTTACTGTCACGCCAGCTTGCTTATTCTGCAAACTGTCGGTAACAGTAATTCTTTTTAGGATCTTTCAGAAAAACTGTGAGCACAACCATGATAAAGTACTAAGTAGGCTGTCTTCAAAAAGTTTGGTTTATTCTAAGCATGACGCCAAACTGATGCATAATCCTTATCCTTACATAGTATAAAACAAAGTCGCTATTTTTGTCTGTTTGTTTGTCTATATGCTTAAATCTTTAAAACTACGCAACGGATTTTGATGCTTTTTTTTTTAATAGATAGAGTGATTCAAGAGGAAGGTTTTAGTATATAATTTGAACGACATCCACGCGGGTGAAGCCGCGGGCATCAGCTAGTGTTTAATAAAATTAAGGTTACACAAACGTGCATTGGGTTGACGAAACAATTAACCTCGCGGAAACACCTGAATGACGGATGCACGACGGAGAAGGGAGGTCCCGCTTTGGGCGGAGCGTATCCGACTTCTACTGACTAGATCTCATTCATGTTCCTCCTTAGCCCTTTGTGTTCCAGGGCTGCGGTATCTCTTTCGATCAGTCCTATGCCCCGTCAGGGTGGCCTAGTTACCTGAGTTTCGGTAAATGCGAACTTTGCCTGAACTTCTTTAATCTTTGGTGGAAGCTGAAACTCTTCAACTTCCTCGTCTTCGTCGGAATATTCCGCCGTCCCCGATAAAGTACCGTCCATTTTGAAGTGTAAATAAACTAGTTGGTTTTTCGCGACTGATATTATTGATCTAACAACCGTTTGGGAACCATCACACCTGTGTTAGGTCGATGAACAAAAGAGGTAGGTACAGTGCGATCAAATTATCTTGGCAGCTCTGAACATATAAATGTTCAGAGCTCAATAGGCTTTGCGAAATTTTACGCATGTAAACTTGGGAATAAAACTGTTATTGCCAGATAAACCAATACTTAAACGATCAGAAACTATCTAATTTAAACAGTGAGAAATACAAATAAAATAAATATCATAACACTTTTATACATTCGTTGTAACAAAATGACCTGCACGAAGTTCGGAGCTGCCAAGATAATTTGATCGCACTGTAACAGGGTGTAAGTTTTGATCGGTGTTGCTATTATAATCAAAATATTTGGGCACACCAAGTAGAATAGCATCACGATCAATACAATTAACCAGAAGAAGAAGAACGTCCAAGTACCAGAACTATGTATTTATTAATACATCATCATCAGCCTATAATGTTCCCACTTCAGGGACTCAGGCCTCCTCTCTAGGAGAGGGATAGGCTATAATCCACCACGCGGGCCCAGTGCGGATTGGCAGATATCACATGTCTTAGAATTTTTTAGTTCTAAGACATGCCGGTTTCCTCACGATGTTTTCCTTCACCGTTTTGAGAGCAGCGGTGATGAAATAAATTACACAAAGTAATGTGCCTGCCTGGGTTCGAACCCACGACCTACTGTTCGTAAGTCGGGGCCGACACCACTGGGCCACCGCTGCTCCTCCTAATATGTACATAACATAAACTCACGCTTTTTTCCCATGGGGGTAGGCAGAAACCACAGAATGCCACCTGCTACGATCCTTACATACACCTTTTGCCTCGTCCACATTCATACATCTGGTCATACTCGCACGCCGGTTGCGAGTACTACGCACCTGTCCTTTCTGAAGAACATCACCAATAAGGTCAGTGTATGTCTTTTTAGGGCGTCCCCTCCCGGCGTTGCCACTCACATGTGCCTTTTAAATACCTTTCGTTAATCAACTTTTACTCATCCTCTCAACGTGACCAAACCACCTAAGCATACCGTTTTCAATTTTTGTCACTACATCTTCTTATAAACCGCAACGTTCTCGTATAACCTCATTCCTCAATTTATCTATAAATATCGATTCAAGACGCTGCTGGCGTGTCAACTGCAGTTGCCGAAAGAAGTCAACAGGATATTAGTACAGCTGCAGCTCCTTTCATCGTCGAATAAGTGCTTTTCATCCTCGTTTATGATAAATGAGACATGCCAGCTACCGGTACCAAGCACCAATTAGTTGAGAGCATGAGAGAGACTCAACGACGAAAGGGAACCCTTAGAAGAAGAACATACGTACGCTGACCTGATTTTTTCGTTCATCAGAATTCAGAAAGGCCAGGTGGTTAGTACTTCGATCAGTCTTCAATACACGCACGCCGATCGAGAATATCTCGGTCAAAATCCGTGTGCGTAGGGTGAGGTGAAAGGATCAGTGTACTGTACGAATACGAATCGTAGCAGTTCTGCAGTTTCTATCTACCCCCCATAGGAGTAGGACAGAGGTCTGAATTCATATATTTTGTTTTCAAAACCCAATTAAAATTGATTACCTGTTCGACTGTAAGTACCAATCGAGCGCAAACGGTCTTTTCCTTTTCTTCTTTTTCTGAACTTTCAGTTGAAGTGCGTCGTATACTAAACTCACTAGGACCAGCACTAACAGCCATATTAACAGTAAGATAATTAAAGGAAACCACAATCAGTGATTATGCAGCGGAATGGGAATATTTTATTTTCTTCAGTTTTCTTGGTTTTCTTCTTGACTTCTGTCAATTCGCACAAATTGGCAATATATATTTTTTTAAATAATTTTGTCCGTACATTTGGCATGGCATCATACATTTACAGTTAGTAACGTATTCATGCCTGAGATGTAAGTACACAGTAAAATGCAAGAAAGAAATAAACATAATATAGTACATTACTGCAGCGGCCAGCAACAGAGGCATTGATGGACTAACGTGTAAATGTGGGCCGAGGCGAAGCCGAGGCACACATACGTAAGTCCATCAATGCCTAGTTGTGGCCAAGGCTTGTATACATTGATGAATGCTTGTATCTATCGAAGGCTTGTATAGTACTTTTCTCAAATAATGCGAGGAAATTAAATACAATTTACTTTTCAAAATCACATACAACAATAATTTTTCACGCGTTGAAGAGTTCAGCCAATTCGAAATTTAAATAAAACCTTTAATAAGTCACCTCCTTGGTTGCTATGGTTCAGAGTAAAAGATCGTTCCATTTTTATATAACACGACAGATATGAGTTTAGTAAGGTTTAGTATGTAATTTTTCTCAAACATGCTTGGAAATTTGAGCATTATTTTGACAACTTTCTTCGAGATAAATCGAATTTGCTGTACTGGCCAGATACATGCGACCAGCGGCCGGCAAAAGTTGTATGAAAATCCATATCTGTCGTGTTTAGCGGCCAAATAAATTACATCCTAAACTCATATCTGTCGTGTTATTTAAAAATGGAACGATCTTTTACTCTGAACCATAGCAACCAAGGAGGTGACTTATTAAAGGTTTTATTTAAATTTCGAATTGGCGGAACTCTTCAACGCGTGAAAAATTATTGTTGTATGTGATTTTGAAAAGTAAATTGTATTTAATTTCCTCGCATTATTTGAGAAAACTACTATACAAGCCTTGGCCACAACTAGGCATTGATGGACTTACGTATGTGTGCCTCGGCTTCGCCTCGGCCCACATTTACACGTTCGTCCATCAATGCCTCTGTTGCTGGCCGCTGCAGTAATGTACTATATTTGGCCGCTAAACACGACAGATATGGATTTTCATACAACTTTTGCCGGCCGCTGGTCGCATGTATCTGGCCAGTACAGCAATTTCGATTTATCTCGAAGAAGGTTGTCAAAATAATGCTCAAACCAAGCATGTTTGAGAAAAAAATATTATTGCTAGGAACTAAAGAATTATGTATAAAAATCGTGAACTGTATGTAGAAACGGCAATGGTAATTATTTATTTATTATCTAGCAACACTGTTATCCGGACGGAGCCGCCATAATTATTTTGGTTAGAATTTGAGGTTATTTAATTGACCGACGCCGCTTCTGTTTTTCACTAAAGTAAGCTAATAAAACCACAAAAATGAAACTCGTAAGATTTCTAATGAAGCTGAGCCATGAAACAGTGACTATCGAATTGAAGAACGGAAGTGTTGTGCACGGAACGATAACCGGAGTTGATGTAGCGATGAACACACATTTGAAAGCCGTAAAGGTAACGCTAAAAAACAAAGAAGAATTACAACTGGAGACTTTGAGCATTCGTGGGAACAACATTAGGTATTACTTGCTGCCCGACAGCTTGCCTTTGGAGACGTTATTAATTGACGATACCCCCAAAGGCCGTGGAAAGAGAGAAGGTTTTCCCAGAGGTGGTGGTGGCGCGAGAGGCGGTCGAGGAAGAGGTCGCGGAGGCCGCGGAGGCCCTCGAGGAGGCCGCGGAGGCAGGGGCCGTGGGCGTCGTTAAGAATCCTAGCTATAAGTCCAAAATTTGTGATTACATTTTGTATTTAAGGTCTGAAGTGTTTTATTTTTGTCTCAATGTTTGGATACAAGCAATAATGCTTTTACACGTTGTAAGAAGGCATAAGAAATCATTAGTCAGTTAAAACAATTTGTACCACCCAAAAAATTAGCGTTTTCGAGGTCTTAAACCTTGAAATTGTTGTGCCGTAACCTTAAAAACGAAGTAAGTTCAATGAATGGGACAGTTACACCATTTGCAGGTCATCAAAATCTTGAAAATGACATGATTTGTTTCTAGTTCATTGTACAAATCATTCTAGATGCGATACATTGAGGTATAATGTACTATGCACATGCGATAGTATACTGTACTTGTAAGCATTTTTTACCTTTGTATCAGGTATAGTCTGTAAAGTGTTCTAAAAACATAATGCTTACTAGAATATATTGTGTTGTTTTAAGAATGGCCCATTTCTATTAAAAGTAGATCATCAGCATACCTGCCTAGCCTTTTCCCTACTTTATTGTGGTTGGCTTCCATCTAACCGGATGCAGTGTTATTAATAGCATATCTTGCCTCAATATACAACCACTACTGGATTTACAACACTCATCATCATCACCCTATGTTTCCACTGCAGGGACTCAGGCCTCCTCATTAGGAGAGGGATGGGCTATAATCCACCACTTGGGCCCAGTGTGGGTTGGTACACACCACTCTGATTGTGCTCAATTCTGAGTTGAATTTCAGCAATGCAATTATATTTATTTGTTTTCTATGCTCAAAGTATAATTGGATTTCAATCTTAAAGTTTGGGTCTAGGATAAGTAAATGTTGATGAGCTGTTTTAGCAAATTATAATCCCAATGAGTACTGTGATTTTGAATAAAAAATTCATGGCAATTGTGTTACTATTATACTGTGTGTTACAAGAAAAAACAGCATTTTGGTTTATATACTTAGTCATTCCTATTTTAATTCATACTCGGCTTAGTAGTAAATAAATGTTTTTGTTTTGTGAATACTTAGCAGACTTAACTGTCTATTCTTTTAGAAATAAAAGTGTGAAGTTATGTGAGCTTAAGGTGAATCCGACAAAGGAGTCCGCAAAAGTCATTTTTTTTTCATTTTTTTTGCAATTTGCAGATCTGTGTCAGGTTTTATGTTAATTAAATTAAGATTTGCGCACATAATTCTAATTTCACGGGCTACCCTGTTGGATTCACCTTAATAAAAGGTAAACATTACAGGGCATACCTCTTTATTTAATTTGGGACTGATAAGACCTTAAAATATCTCAATTAGGTGTTAGTATTTATAATACCTATATTTTCATCTAAAATACTAGTTAATGGTAATCGCAAACTTTAACTAAGTCGTAAAATATGTGTAGTTATAAGTATGTATCCTAAACATAAAGAAAATATGTATATGTTTTCTAAGGCATAAACTTGTTTCATTTTTTTGTTATGATTTATTAATTACTAGCTGATGCCCGCGGCTTCACCCGCGTGGATGTCGTTCAAATTATATATTAAAACCTTCCTCTTGAATCACTCTATCTATTAAAAAAAACCGCATCAAAATCCGTTGCGTAGTTTTAAAGATTTAAGCATACAGAAGGATCAAACATTCAAACCAGATGTGAGTGGCAATGCCAGGACACCGGGGCAACAAGAATATCATCTTGATCATCGGCCTATAATGTTCCCACTGCGGGGACTCAGACCTCCTCTCTAGGAGAGGGATGGGCTATAAACCACCACGCGGGCTCAGTGCGGGTTGGTAGATGTCACACGTCTTCGAGTTTTTTGGTTCTAAGATATGCCGATTTCCTCACGATGTTATGCTTCACCGTTTTGAGAGCAGTGGTGATGAAATAAATTACACCAAGTAATGCTCCTGAGTCCTGACTGGGTTCAAACCCATGACTCACTGTAAGTCATGGCCGCCCGCCAACACTGGGGGTCCAGTGGCACTTTAGCAGATCATAATATATGAATTGAGTTAAAATTCGTAAAATGGTCACAGACGCAGTTACCAATAAGAAAGATTCATTTTACGCTTTTTAAAAGTGGCCATTTTATAGACTGCTTTATTACAAGAATATACACATGGCTCTTTATTTGCTATTATACCTCAATGCTTTCAGGCGGCGAATTGCTACGATCTCGCTAGAGTATATATGTTCTGTGGCTACGATAATGTCGACTGAGGGGTCTGTCTCCACCGATCCCGGGATCCGATTTGACGTAACACGGATCCCGGCGATTTGTCTCCACGGATCCCGGGATCCGTTTCTACAAAAAAAAAAAAATTGTGTCCACGGATCCCGGGATCCGTGGCTACAAGAAATAAAAAATAAAAATGAAGAAACGGATCCCGCGTACAGAGTTAAGAAGTTAAGCATAATATTTTTCGAAACTGGTTTTCTTTTTTCTACTTTCAAACGAAAAGAAGTTATAATTTAAAATTATAAGGATTGGTGTAGTAAAGTCTCACAAACTACCAGGAGGCCAGAAACATGAAGGAGGTATTGTCTATATTCTTAATAGGAATCTCATAATCAAATCTATAAATCTATATACCTTTCTAATACCATGCAGCTTTTTTTTTACCTGAATAGTAAAGTTTTCGAAACTACCAGGACAACAGAATGGTTAAGTATTAGAGTCATGAAAAAAAAAAGTATAAAATAAAATAAAAGGACCTGTTATGAAAAAAAACTACCAGGAGGCCAGAATATGAAGGAGGTATTGTATATTGTTAATAGGAATCTCTTATTCAAATCTATATACCTTTCTAATACAATGTTTTTTTTTTGTTCATTAGTCTTCGAAACTACCAGCGGGTACACCAGAATGCGGAAGTATAGCTCCCGACACGTAACTTGGCAAGGTTTCGAAATTCGAATTTAAAGTTCGCGCATCGTCAAACGAAAAAAGATCACTTCTTTTCGTTTGACGATGCGCGAAAATCTGATTTAAATCAGTTAGGTTAGGTTTAATTAAAAAAAAACATATCGAATGTACCTATATCAAAACATCATTAATAAAATTATCATCAATAAATTATTTCATAGTATCAAACAGAATGAAGATACTCTTAGTAATCAATAATAGGGGATCGGACATAAAAAAACTAATTAGTCCGTCAGATAGATTTCCAAAAATTATTGGACATGTATTTTTTCTTTTTTCACGTAAACAAAAAATGAAGACGATACAGTGCTTCGAAAACTAGTGTGACGTCATATGATAGTACATTTTGTACCTACAAGTGACGTTTCAAGCCCCACTCCATGATCTTTGACGCGTTTTATCTTCGTCATTTTTTATTCATTTGATAAAACAAAAAACATGTATTCAATATTTTTCGATAATCTAACTTACGGACTAAACAGAATCATATTATTTTGACCCAGTCCGATCCCCTATTGTTACGTTATATTTAACAAATCATCACTAAATCAGAACAACACCTTATATTAATAATAACCAAAAATAAAATGTCTATGCAATAACTTAATAATTACTATTTAATTTTATTCAGAAGTGAGTAGTTAATGCTTTTTTTACAATATTTACAATCAACAATTTACAGAACTTTAATTAAAATATCTCTACAAGTAAGTACGAAGTAAAGAATTACAGGGCGTCAAAACTCTCGTCCACATTGTTGTCAACAAGAAACTGCCCAGAAGGCTAGCAGCATTGCCACGTACAACACTCTGATCACGAGAAGAGTCGACCAACGGCTTGGCAATTTCCCGAAATACTAGGTGGACACTCGGGCCTCATGGCCATAGTATTTCAGCATTCTGGTGTACCTGCTGGTAGTTTCGAAGACTAATGGAAAAAAAACATTGTATTAGAAAGGTATATAGATTTGAATAAGAGATTCCTATTAACAATATACAATACCTCCTTCATATTCTGGCCTCCTGGTGGTTTTTTTTTATAAAAGGTCCTTTTATTTTATCTTATACTTTTTTTTTCATGACTAATACTTCACCATTCTGTTGTCCTGGTAGTTTCGAAGACTTTACTATCCAGGGCCCTATTTAATAAAACTTACAAGTCTACAATTTTGTAGATAACTGACATAATTGTAAAAATTTCTTACAAGTGCCGTTTAATAAACCTTACAATTTGTAAAAATTCTACAAGTAAAAATTTTACAAATTTGTAGAATTGTAAATGCTGTTTAATAAACGTTTACAATTGTAAAAAACGCCTGTAGATTTTGATGACAATTTTGTAGCTACAAATTTGAAATTGTAAGTTACAATTTTACATAAAATGTAAGTTTTGTTGAAGATTCTTATAGCGAGAGTAATTTCATAAATTTTATACCTACCTCTATTTAGAAAATTTTAAAAATTTGGTTTAACTTCTTTTTTATTTTTTTGATTCATAATAAATTTGCTGAGTGGATGTAAGAGCTGGATTTCTCTTAAAATCGAATTTAAGATCATGTCCTATCTTCGTTATCAAATATTCGCCGGTTTTTTTTTTATCATTAAACCTAAAATTTGACAATTCAAAAGTAAAGTTAACCCTATATAAAAAAAAATCACCTTTACCGTTCACTCATAATATTCATCATCACTATTTCAACCATTTTTTAAAGAATAACAATAAAATTTCTTCACGTATTTAATTGAGGTATGTACAAAATTGTAAGTTTCTGACACACGGTGAGTCCACCTGTCGAAATTTTTCTACAATTTACAAATATGTAAACTTGTAGCTACAATTATGCGTTCAATAAAACAGTTTTCCCTACAAATTTGTAAATTGTCACCTGTAGAGAGAAAATGTTTATTAAACAGAAATATGTAGAATTGTAGCTACAAGTCTACAAATTTGTCAGTTTTCCACCATGGTAAAATTGTAACTTGTAGTTTTTATTAAACAGAAACTTGTAGAATTGTAACTTGTAGCCTACATTTACAATTTGTAAGTTTTATTAAACAGGGCCCAGGTAGAAAAAAGCTGCATGGTATTAGAAAGGTATATAGATTTATAGATTTGATTATGAGATTCCTATTAAGAATATAGACAATACCTCCTTCATGTTTCTGGCCTCCTGGTAGTTTGTGAGACTTTACTACACCAATCCTTATAATTTTAAATTATAACTTCTTTTCGTTTGAAAGTAGAAAAAAGAAAACCAGTTTCGAAAAATATTATGCATAACTTCTTAACTCTGTATGCGGGATCCGTTTCTACATTTTTTTTTTTCTATTAGCCACGGATCCCGGGATCCGTGGACAAAAAAAATTTTTTTTTTTTTGTAGAAACGGATCCTGGGATCCGTGGAGACAAATCGCCGGGATCCGTGTTACGTCAAATCGGATCCCGGGATCGGTGGAGACAGACCCTATAATATGGCCATAATACAAAATAGACCTGGTTTATCTCGCATGCTGTCACTTTCTTTTGAATAATGAAGTGAGACGTCATGCGAGATAAACCAAGTCTAAGTTAAACCAGGTTTAACTACGTTTTGTAATAAGGTGGTACAAGTTGTAAGATGTGTTTTCATATATAATTAAACACTTCTCATATTTAAAGATATTATTTTATTAATCGTAACAATGATCAGGCAAATCTTACTTCTAGGTTACGAGCCCGACCGCCAGCTAGTGTTGCCAACTCTACAGTGTTGCCACATAATAAAGCTCCACTCACATCCCTTCTCTTTTCTTACAAATAATTAATCATTACAATATTCATGCAAATAATTTGGTTTCTTAACAATTCGACCACTTCTAGTTTTCCTATTTTCTACACCACTATTGTCAAAATTAAATGTAACAGACTTTTTGGTTTTACTATTTACCATGTCATTATTAGCTCCAAGATCAGTCTGTTCTTCAGAACAATCTACAAAGTTATCCACATCACAATTAACATATTCGAAATTTAGATTATCATCATTATTTTCCACAATGTCATGTATATTATCATTGCTACAATTATTATATTATATAAAGCTAAATTACCACTCACTGACTCACTGACAGAATTGTTCTCCCAGATGGTGGATGGGGAGGTGGGTATATTTTGACAGATTCGTAAACAACTATCTCTCGTGAGTATGGGAAAAGTCCCAAACCCCCCCTTTTCCCCCCCCTTCTCCCCCCTCCCTATCGTATCTCGGAAACAAAGAGACTTTACGTGTTTTTTTTTAGGGATTCGTATAGAGGAGGCTCGGTAAAGTAAAAATCATTTTTCAGAGTGCCCCCCTTGCCCCCCTTCTCCCCCCTTTTAGGTGGATCTCGGAAATAAAGAGATTTTACGTGTTTTTTTCTAAAGATTCGTATAGAGGAGGCTCGGGGAAGTAAAAACCATTTTTCAAATTTGACCCCCTTGCCCCCCTTCACCCCCCCTTTAGGCGGATCTCGGAAATAAAGAGATTTTACGTGTTTTTTTTTTGGGATTCGTATAGAAGAGGCTTGGGGAAGTAAAAACCATTTTTCAAATTTGACCCCCTTGCCCCCCTTCACCCCCCCTTTAGGCGGATCTCGGAAATAAAGAGACATTACGCGTGTTTTTTTTAGGGATTCGTATAGAGGAGGCTCGGGGAAGTAAAAACCATTTTTCAAATTTGACCCCCTTGCCCCCCTTCACCCCCCCTTTAGGCGGATCTCGGAAATAAAGAGACATTACGTGTGTTTTTTTAGGGATTTGTATAGAGGAGGCTCAGGGAAGTAAAAAACATTTTTCAAATTTGACCCCCTTGCCCCCCTTCTCCCCCCTTTTAGGCGGATCTCGAAAGTTAAGAGACTTGGAACGAATTTTTTTTCAGATTCATATAGAGGGGCATTGCGTTAGTCGAAATCATTTTTAGAAACTCCCCCCTCTCCCCCCCTTCACCCCCCCCCACTCTTCACCTCTTTTTTACTCCTGAAAAATTTTTTGATTCTTACCTAAATCTATTTGAGGGGCGTTGAAATTTGTATACCCTCCCCTCCCCAACCTCCCCTAAAATTAAAAGGGCTGTAACTTCATAACGGTTAGAGATAGCCATTAGGTGTTTGAACAAATATTATAATAGGCGTCGAAACCTGTCCGGTGGTGGTACAGCGGCAAAGCGAAGGGGGAAGCGGGCGAGCGAAGCGAGCCGGCGACCCCCGTAGCGTAGGGATAATGTCATGATAGCTTTCCGGTGGTAGGTAGGTACTGAGTGGAGCGAACCTGCGAGACCGAGTGGAGCGAAGGGGGGAGGTGGCGAGCGAAGCGAGCCGGCGACCTCCTTAGCGAAACGAAGGTTGAGTGGGTGAAGCGTAACTCAGGGGCGACGACAAGCAAACTTTAGGGTAATATGTTTTTTTAGTGGTAGTAGGAGGTAGTTGGTAGGTAGGTAGTAGGTGAGTGAAGGTAGGTAGTAGGTAGGTGTAGGTAGGTGTAGGTAGGTGTAGGTAGGTGTAGGTAGGTAGTAGGTAGGTGTAGGTAGGTAGTAGGTAGGTGTAGGTAGGTGGTAGGTGTATATAGGTAGGTATATCAGATTCATTGAAAGGGGCAATGCGTTAGTCGAAATTATTTTTCAAAGCGCCCCCTCCCCCCTTCTTCACGCCCCGCGAGCTGCGCGCAGCTCGCGCAGCCACGCAAATACTAGTTATAGTCTATATCTCTAAAAGCTAAATTGTCAACACAGTCATCATCATTTACGTTAACATTAGTTACATTATCATTACATCTTTCATTCAAAGTATTATTTTGTATTATACATTCTAGATCCTCATCATCATAATCATAGGTATTTTTTACATTAAATTTTCTATATTTTGAACCTTTAAATATATTATATCTGTTTCTCAGAACTTTCTGCCCATTTTCCAATAATACTACATATGATCTATCTTTATCCCCTTCTTTTACAATTTTACCTGGGATTAACTTATTCCTATTTCTATCTCTAATATAAACATTTTGTCCAATATAGAATGTCATTCCTTTACCCTTGAATTTCTTATCATGATACATTTTATAACTTACATTTTTCTTTTGTACATAGTTTTTTATGTTCTTATACTTTGTTTCATAACCATGTCTATTCACAGGTAACAGAGAAGCTACTTGTCTACCAATCATCATCTCATTTGGCGACTTTAACTCATTATCAATAGGCATATTCCTGTATTCTAACATAGCCAAATCTATATTCTTATTTTCTAATAAACATTTTTTTTTCATCTTTTTAACAGTTTGAATATGACGCTCAACCATCCCATTAGACCTAGCATAATAAGGTGTTGATGTCTTATGTTTAAATCCAAATTGCTGACAGAAATCTACAAATACAGAACTTCTGTATTGAGCTCCGTCATCTGTATATAATAATTCAGGTATTCCCCATCTAGAGAATGATATTTGTAAAGCTTTTATATGCTCCTCAGCTGATTGATTTTTTAACTCACTTAACTCTATGTATTTAGTAAGATAATCTACAATTAGTAAATAGATTTTATTATTAAAGAAAAACATATCAGCTCCTATTGTACTCCATGGTTTATCAGGGACTTCTCTTAATTTTAATGGTTCATAACTATGGCTTTTTTGATACTGTAAACAGATGTCACAATTTTTAATCATATCTTCTATTTCGTTATACATATGCGGCCAATATAACAATCCTTTTATTCTATTTTTACACTTTTCAAAACCCATATGATTGTAATGAATTTGCTTTAACATGTCAGACCGTAATGATTTTGGTACTAACAAAGCTGAATCTTTAAATATTAAACCATTAGCTACATATAAGCTCTCTTTAATAGAATGATAAAACTTTAATTGAAATGGTATATCTGAATATTTAGGCCAATCATTTTGAATATAATTAATAAGCAATATCAAGTTTCCATCTTTAGCCGTTTCTTCCTGAAATATTTTTAATTTTTGTTCACTAATGTTTAAATTTTCTATTATCATACAGACATGCATTTCTATCTTTTCATCAATATCCTGATTACATATGTTGTCTTGTACAAATGCTCTAGACAATGCATCAGCCACCAAGAGTTCCTTACCAGGTTTATATTTAATATCTAAGTCATAACCTTGTATGCGCATTCTTAATTTTTGCAATCTTAACGGAGTTTCATTCATTGATTTTTTGAATATCTGTTCAAGTGGTTTATGATCAGTTTCTACTGTAATTTGTTTGCCATATATGTATTGATAGAACTTTTCACATGCATACACAATTGCTAATAATTCCTTCTCGATCTGTGCCCATGATTTCTGCGAATCAGTTAGTGCTTTTGATGCATAAGCTACTGGTTTATTATGTTGTAATAAAACTGCTCCTAACCCAGTACTACTACTGTCAACGGACAATGTAATAGGGCTGTTCATCTCAAAAAATATTAAAACCGGTTCTGTAGTTAAGATTTGTTTCAATTTATTGAAATCTTCCTTTTGTTTTTCACCCCAAACAAATACAGAATCTTTTTTCACTAAATCTCTTAATGAATTTGTAATATCTGATAAGTTAGGTATAAATTTAGATACATAAGTTATGATTCCTAAAAATGTTTGTAACTCTTTTTTACTTGTGGGCTCTTTCATATTAACAATAGCTCTAATTTTTTCTGTATCAGGTCTAATACCTGTGCTACTCAATGTATGGCCTACATATTTGACCTCAGTTACCCCAAACTGACACTTCTCTTTGTTGAATTTTACTCCTGCTCGTTTAGCCCTGTTCAAAACTTGTTTTAATCTCTTATCATGGGATTCTTTGGATTCTCCCCATATTAACAATTCGTCAACATATTGTTCAACCCCTTCAATGTCACAAAATATGTCATGAAAACACTTACTAAAAACTTCCGGTGCTGAGTTTAAACCAAAAGGTAATCTTTTATAACAATACCTGCCAAATTCACCAGCATTAAATGTTGTATATAATTGACTTTTTTCTGATAACTTTATCATGTAAAATCCTTTAGAGGCGTCTAGCACCGAAAAATACTTAGCATTAGGCATTCTAGCGACTAATTCCTCAAAAGTACTCATTTTATACCTTTCTCTGATTATACATTTGTTCAAATTCTGTGGATCTAAACAAAGTCTGATAGAACCATCATTCTTTTTTGCTACAACCATAGAATTAACCCATTCAGTAGGCTCATTTACTTTTCTAATGACACCTAACCTCACTAATTTATCCAATTCACTTTTAATTTGGTTTTGTAATTTAAATGGTATTTTTCTGGGTCTTTCTACAATAGGTTCACAATTTTCCTTCAATTTAATATCATATTCATATTTTAACTCACCTAATCCAGTGAATAATTCACTATATTCTGATACAATGTCACTTTTATTTACCAAACTCACCGTATTAATAATATCAAGCTTTACTGCAGTTGAATAACTTATAATACTGGGTGTGTCAAAATTCACTACAAAGAGTTTACATATACAGTCACTGTTGTTGTATCTTAATTTTGCTTCACAAATTCCAAGGATTTTTATGTCAGATCCGTCAAAATTTGTCAATCTTATATTTCTACATGAGTTTAATTGCAATTTTAATTGATTCATTGTATTTCTATTTATGATATCCACTTGAGAACCTGTATCAATTTTAAATTTTATATATTTATTATTTACTTGGATATTTAAATACCACTCCTTGTTTACGGAGTTTACTGCATAAACTGTATCTATTCTCAACTGTTCTACATTTTCACTGTTGATTATTGAACATTTATAAGTACAACACGAAGCAAAATGATTAAATTTATTACATTTTACACATTTTTTACCATATGCTGGGCATTTAGCATAACCATGAAACTTATTGCATTTTCCACATGGTCTTGATGTACTGGCATCTTTTTTGAAGTGCTCACCTGACCTTTCTTGATAATTTGATTGTCTTCCACTGGATGTTCCTCTCGCACCATACCTTGCTTGACCTGGAGTTCTACTACGACCCCTGGCTTTTGGCTCTCGGTTACTTGCTGATGAACGCCTGCATGTTCCTTTGTTTACTGCACCTACTTCATTTGACAGTTCATTATTACAGTTCATTGTTTTTATTTGACTTTGAGCCACTTGTGCAGCTTTACATATACTCATGCACTTGTCCAGTGTCAAATCCGGTATTCTTAGTAATTTTTCTCTAATGTTACCATCATTGATTCCAAGAACTATTTGATCTTTTATCAGACTATCCTTCAGGTTTCCAAAATTACAATCCAAACTGAGAGATTTTAATGCTGTTTGATATTCTTCATATTGTTCGTCTGTCTTCTGTTTTCTTGAAAAGAACAGGTATCTGTTATAGGTTTCATTTGTGGGTGGACTACAGTGTTTCTCCAGACGTATGAGTACCTCATTGTATGATATGCTCGCCTTGTCCTCGAAGCTATTATAAATTATCAGACCCTCTTCGCCGATGCAGTGTAATAGTAGAGCTTTTTTCTGTTCCTCCTTTAGACGAGTATCTGCTCCACTGGCGAGAAAATATAGATCAAACCTTTGTTTCCAATTCTCGAAACTTCTTTTTTTTGATTTTGATCCGACAAAAGATAATGGCGGCGGCGGTTGTAGTTGCTCCATCTCTCACCTCTTTTTATTTTGTTAGATTTTTACAGTTGCCCTCAGTCCTCAGCGCCATGTAAGATGTGTTTTCATACATAATTAAACACTTCTCATATTTAAAGATATTATTTTATTAATCGTAACAATGATCAGGCAAATCTTACTTCTAGGTTACGAGCCCGACCGCCAGCTAGTGTTGCCAACTCTACAGTGTTGCCACATAATAAAGCTCCACTCACACAAGTCTACAATTTTGTAGATAACTGACATAATTGTAAAAATTTCTTACAAGTGCTGTTTATTAAACCTTACAATTTGTAAAAATTCTACAAGTAAAAATTAAACAAATTGTACAATAATTGCTGTTTAATAAACGTTTACAATTGTAAAAAAACGCCTGTAGATTTTTATGACAAGTTTTGTAGCTACAAATATGTAATTGTAAGTTACAATTTTACATAAAAATGTAAGTTTTGTTGAAGATTCTTAAATCGAAGGTAATTTCATAAATCTTATACAATTAGAACATTTAGAATTTGGTTTTATTTCTTTTATATTTGAATTTGTTTGATTCATGAATAAGAAAGGGGATAGAATAGAACTGATGTGGTATATAAACCTGTCCGCCATTTTGATTTTTTTTCGAAATCGCGGCCTACGATGAACGTGCAAACTTGTAGAATTGTAACTTGTAGGCTACAATTACAATTTGTAAGTTTTATTAAACAGGGCCCTGGGCCCTGTTTAATAAACATTACAAGTCTACAATTTTGTAGATAACTGACATATTTGTAAAAAAATCTTACAAGTGCTGTTTAGTAAACCTTACAATTTGTAAAAATTCTACAAGTAAAATTCAATTGTAAATGCTGTTTAAACGTTTACAATGGTAAAAAACGCCTGTAGATTTCGATGACAATTTTGTAGCTACAGAAATTGTAAGTTACCTACAATTTTACATAAAAATGTAAGTGTTGTTGAAGATTCATAAATCTTACACATTAATAATTAGAATATTTAGAATTTGGTTTAACTTCTTTTATATTTGTTTGATTCACAATAAATTTGCCGAGTGGATGTAAGAGCTGCATTTCTCATAAATTCGAATTTAAGATCATGCCCTACATTCATTATCAAAAAAAATAAAAATAATAATACCTGCGAAAAGTTTAAAAATTTACGTAAAATTTGACGATTTAAAAGTAAAATTTAACCCTTTATAAAAATTTCACCGGTAACGTTCACTCATAATATTCATCATCACTATTGTGCGAACCATTTTAACGTATCTTCACTTATTTAATTGAGGTCCAAAATTGTAAGTTTCTGACACACGGTGAGTCCACCTGTCGAAATTTTTCTACAATTTACAATTTATGTAAACTTGTAGATAAAATTATGCGTTCAATAAAACAGTTTTCCGTACAAATTTGTACAGAAATATGTAGATTTGTACAGCTTGGCAAAAAAGTCTAGAAACGGAACTAATTTTTTTGTTTGCTGGCAACAACTAAAAACTTATGACGTTTGGTGTAAACAAAGTTCGAAAGTTTATTAAATTTGTAATTGTGCCCTAAAAACGTGATTAAAGCAACGTAGAGTAATACAAAATGAATAAAACCATCCGAAGTGCTGGCAGAGCGATAATTTATAAGGTATATAGGCGATGTTTGGCAGAAAAAGAGGCCAAAACCATACTCTCCGATCTCAACGATGTTTACATAAGAACCGCTGAAATGACAGGTGTGTAACTGTTTGTTTTATTGTTTTTAGATGAATTAAGTGTTAATTTATGAACCCCATTCTGTTTTGACTTGCTTGCATATGAAATAAGTGGAATTTTGAACAATAATCATCGAGCACATAGGTTATGTTTACATTTTGTCTGACATTACCTTGGTATAGCGTGTCAGATTAATGTTGATACTTGAGTGGCGTACTGTGCACTATGTGAATTTAAATTCGATTTCTACATAACTTTATTGTTGAATGTGATTTCAAGGTGATAACTGTTTGTTATATCATTAGAATTACAAATGTACCAAAAATGTATTATTTTTAATTTGTTATTTATTAAAGCATTTTTTTTTATGTACTTATATTTATTTATTCACTTTAGGTAAATCAGTAAGCACCATAAGAAGAGTCGTCCTGGAAGGAGATCGAAACAAAGGCGTATTTTCTTCACCCGAAAAACATAGAAAAGGTCATCCCAAAAAAGAGTTGGAAGATTTATTAGAATAAATTACAATAATTATTTCTACGCCTTTTTTTAATCCCAGAAAATTTAAAAAACAGTGCTACTAACATATATTTATTTTTAGGTAGTTACATGAGGAGAATAAATTCTGGTTCAATAAATAAATTTTAAGTATAAAAAAATAGTAATAAAAGTATCAAGACGATAGGTTGTTACGCGATACGGTCACAACGGGTTGCCATATGAACAGCACAGTGGCGCCCCCCGGATTTTCTACTCTTTTTTGCCAAGCTGTAGCTACAAGTCTACAAAGTCAGTTTTCAACCATGGTAAAATTGTAACTTGTAGTTTTTATTAAACAGAAACTTGTAGAATTGTAACTTGTAGCCTATAATTACAATTTACAATTTGTAAGTTTTATTAAACAGGGCCCAGCAGTTTCCCTACCTTTTATCGTACACTAAAATATATACAAATTGGCTAGATGCACAAACCGTGCGAAGCCAGAGAAAAAAAAAAAAAAAGTATTCTATTCTCTTTGGTCATTGTTTGAAAGCGTCAAAAATTTTAAAGATTTCATTACTCGGAAACCCGTAAAATAATTAATGCAAGCAACATATTTATGTGAATGCAACCTATATTGGAGAATATACTTTAACATTTCGTCAAAATTTATTGTGAAAGGTAAGGTTTTTTAGGTAGTCTATGTTCAAGCATTTTCAGTGTTTCTTTAATGGGATTTTTATGAACGAATAGACAAGTCTACTACTCAGAAGATGAGAACAATTTAGTAGTGAGGAAGGAAACTAACACAAGTGCAATATTTTCCCTCACTTTGGAGTACTCTGGATTCACGACTCGTGCCGAGGGAGATCAGGCACCAGTTCCAACTTCAAACTACTGAGCATTCCGTGATTGAAATTCTCAGTATTGTTATTTTATGGCTTAACTCCCGATTCGAAAGGGGGATTTCGTGATATGCAAAAGTGTGCCTCAAAGTTATATACTCACATTTCGCCATTTATGTTTAGGTCCCGTTAAAGTCACAAATCCAGGCACAAATCCAGACACCGCTTGGAAAATCATGTTTCTTTTTACGGGATGCTTACTTACATTTTGAAACTTGACAGTATGTAACTGCATCAAAATTGTGTTTGTCAAATTTTTTATTTTTTTTTATTTAGCCGTTATTGTCCCACTCCTGAGCAAAGGCCTCCCCCCATTCTTTCCACTTCTTCCGATGGTGTGCTTCTTCTCGCCAGTTGGTCAATTTGAGTTCTGGAGCGCAGTGTGTTTTTTATGTGGTCAGCAAATTTTACATTAAGAATGCTGCGCTCCATCGCTCGTTGGCAAACCTTGAGTTTGGACTTCTGGACGTTAGTCAAAGACCAAGTCTGTGCACCATACGTCAGAATGAGGAGAATACACATGTCCATTAGCTTGCGTTTTAAGGGGATGGGTAAATCGCCCTTGAATAGCTCTTTCATGGACCAGTAGCTCTTCCAGGCATTTTCTGTGCGTCTTGCCACTTCTTTATCTTGTCTCGCCTGGAAGGAGACTACTTGGCCCAGGTAGATGTATTCTTGGACATAGTGTATTTTCTCCCCATTTAAGTGCATGTTGATAGGTGAGCTGTTGGTCATGAGCTTAGTCTTCGACATGTTCATCTTCAGTCCAACCTCAAGGCTTGCTTATTTTTCTCCAGTTCCGCAGCTGTTGAAGAGAAAAGGACAATGTCATCCGCAAAGCGTAGATTTGTCAACCTCGCCTCGCCGAGACAGATACCTCTCTCTTCCCATGCGGTCGCCAATGTTCTAAAGATTTCTTCTAGGGTACTGGTGAAAAGCTTTGGAGATGATGAAGCCTGTTTGACTCCCTTTAGGATTCTGAATTGTGGACCAATCTGTTCTAGCTTTATAGCGGCTGTACTGCTGGTATAAATATTTTGTAACAGACATATATTATTCTATTTATCTTCGGGGACGCCGGCAGACACCAGACGGGCGATCAGTCCTTTCGTTGTGGATTATTTCGCCCAGTTCCCCATTTTGGTGGATCCCCTTCATGGGTTACTGGTGGTCGGCATCGCGAATCTTCCTGTTGCCTTGCAGAAGCTCACCAGTTGTTCGGTAGAGATTTCTGCGAGCTTCTCTTCATTAATCTCATCTGTTCCTAGGATTTCCCATCTGAGTGGCCCATACATTGTGCATTCCGCCACAAGGTGGAAACTTGTTTCTTCTGCTTCTCCACATGCTGGGCATATGGGATCTTCCTTTACTTTCATAATCGTCAGGTGTCTATTGAGTCCACAGTGTCCTGTTGCGATCCCTACTACTAGTCTTATGTTTCCCCTGCTCATTTTGAGTAGCTTGTGGGATTTCTTTTCATCATATGACTTTAAGAAGATTTTCGATTGTCAACAGACATATATAGGTGGATTCTACATTTTGATTGTTGAGTTTTAAATACTCTTCAGTAAATAATTGAGCCGGGACCTGGTGAAGGTTGCGGGGATCCACTGGATGCAAGATACACTGAGATCGGTCAATGTGGCGACACTTAAGGGAGGCCTATGTCCAGCAGTGGACGTCTTTCGGCTCATAAATGATGATGATGATGAAATAATTGAGCAAATTGTATTGGCTCAATGACTTGCTCTGTGAAAATTGTCAGGCGTCAGACGAGTCTGACCACATTATAGCCAGACAGCACTCCATGTCCATACTTTTAAGAAAATAAGAATCTCATACCTACATTAATTCCCAAGAGCACTCCATGTCCATACTTTTAAGAAAATAAGAATCTCATACCTACATTAATTCCCAAGAGCACTCCATGTCCATACTTTTAAGAAAATAAGAATCTCATACCTACATTAATTCCCAAGAGCACTCCATGTCCATACTTTTAAGAAAATAAGAATCTCATACCTACATTAATTCCCAAGTTACTCCAAGGAATTATTATTATTTGTTATGAATTGCACAAAATGTCAGAATATTTTTAATGTCGCGGTCGCGGGCTACCTTGGCGCTAACCCCTTAGGAAAATGGGGTTTGAACTTTTTTGTATGGGAGCTGGCATATCGACCCACCGCCGGACGGATTTTTCTGGTCCTAGCATCTACCTTTTTATGGGCCAGGGGGTCTACTCTCTGCCAGGGTTGCGGAATGTGTTCGATTGTTGTTTGGAAGCTGTTTGCGTAGCCTGGACCACCGCCGTAAAGTTGCATGTCTGTCGGTCTTCAACAGACTGTACTTCGGAGAGTGTGCGCAGGAGCTCCGCGAGCTGATTCCACCATCTCCCTTCTTCCATCGGGAGAGTAGACGTACTGCGGGTTATACCCATACATTGTCTATGTTTCACACATTCGAACGAAACGCTTTGCTAAATCTTTTATGCGCACAGCCATAGAGTGGAACTCCCTGCCTGCGTTGGTTTTCCTGAGTTCATATAACCCCAATCTATTTAAGTCGCGAGTAAATAGGCTTCTTCTGGGTAAGCTCGTTCCATCGTCGACTTCTTCTCTGCCCTTAAAGCAAGATTGAGGTCAGTTCCATTAAAAAAAAAATCTTCCGATGTTAGCTATCTCTTCCACTGCTAGCTTCCTTCTGTTACTTCTTTCTAAGGATATTTTTGTCCAAATTCCTTCCGTTCAAAACCGCTTTAAGATCCTTATATACTTTAACAGATATTGCTTTATTCGCTTGATTTATACTGTCAATTACAGTTCATGTTAATTTAACAATTAACATGAACCACTGAAGTTTAGTTATTGTACTGCCAATTCCGTGTGGTGTCGGACGTAAAGAATAGCACCATCCCATATCTTCCCGTGGGTGTCGTAAGAGGCGACTAAGGGACTTACCAGAGAATGGGCAGCAGCGTTCTCTGCGTCTTTGTAACAACCATACTGCGATCGCCAACCCGCCTGCCAAGCGTGGCGATTATGGCAAACCCCCCCAAAAATGCCTGGGGGAGGCCTATGTCCAGCAGTGGACGTCTTTTGGCTGAAATGATGATGATGATGATGACTGCCAATTTGTTTTCATTTGTGTTTTGATCGTAGTTTAGTATTTATCTTAAAAGGGGTGGCATTGAATAGGATAAAGATGCCTCGCCTCAATTTCAGCAAAATGGAAAACTAAATTACGAATCATTTTGAGAAGGCATCAACTCTCATGTGTGATTCGTTTCTTGTATTTATGTGTACTAAAACGTCGAGGCATGGGAAGAGGGGGGGCGTCTTTTGCTGAGGTAGCTAGTCTCACACTCAGCGTGAATGTCAGTCAGAACAAGAAAAAAACGTTAAGACTAATTGACGACCTCCTCTATTTGAAAGTCGGTTAAAAGACTAACGGCGGTATTCAGAGATATTTAATGATTACTTAAGCCGTAATTTAGTAAAAATTTAACATTTTTTTGTATGACGAAACTGTCAAACCTTTACTAAGTGATGGCCTAAGTAATCAACGCTGTCTGAGTGCGGCAGTTTAATGCTACCTAAACTGAATACAAATGTTACCGTATTAGTAACAGAAAGTCTTGCTATATTTTCCAGACCGGCTTCGTGGAGACCCTGACTCCTCAGTACACTCCTGGTCAAACCATCACGTCGCCTCAGCCAGCTAGTTCCAGCATGGAAGACACGATAGCCAACATTGAGCCGCAGCAAGAGGTACATAGTCACTTTATTCTTTTTTGCCTTGACTTGGATGGCCTTACACTCAATTAGTTTTTTTTTTCATATTTGCCTTGACTGGAGGCTTTACACTCAAGGCACCCTCAGAAAAGCCCAGTTAAGCCACAAATAACCTCCTGATTGATGACCTTCACAAAAAATATTTCTAAATCAGTCAGAACTATTACTAATGGTGAGGTGATCCACAAAATTACCACGTTATTTCCATCAGGAATTCCTCAGTAGCAGCCTCGGAGTCAGGATTTGTGTCTGGTTAATCGTAATATGCTCGGATATACCAGCTTCCATACAAAAAAGTTCAAACCCCTTCTGGCAATGTACTAATTGACCGCGACCTCCAACCGGAACGTTGGAAGGCCTCCCACTAGGTGGACCGATGACCTCGTGAAGGTAGCTGGGACCCGCTGGATGCGAGACGCACGGGACCGGTCAATGTGGCGACCTGGGGGAGGCCTATGTCCAGCAGTGTACGTCTTTTGGCTGAAATGATTATGATGATGGTGACTACAGATTGTAGTAGTTTGCCGTGCTGGCGCCTGCGCATCTAAATTTACCTTCCACCAATTATTAATTACAGATGACAACTCAAAAAACAGAGGTAGAAGACTTGAAAGAAAAGCTGGAAACCCTCGAGATGCGTCGCGCCGAAGACCGGGAGAAGTTACGAGAGTTGGAGCGGTTCCGTCTGCAGCTGGATGAGGCTAATGAGTGCAAAGCCAAGATCATGGAAACGCGGGCTCAGTTGCAACGGGACTTGCAAAGAGCTAAGCAGAAGGTGAGATATCTTCTTCTTCTTAGCGTGTCGATGACAATCTTAATAGTTGACAAAAAAAAATCTAATTAGTTCGTCAGACAGATTTCCAAAAATATTGGACACATATTTTTCTTTTTTCACTTTCACGTAAACAAACAATGAAGATGATGAAGTGCTTTGAAAACTCGTGTGACGTCATATTGTAACGCATTAGTATGACATTTTTTACCGGCGAGTGACGTCACAATCCCCCACTCAAATCTTTGACATATTTTCGTCAATTTTTATTGATTTGATAAAGCAAAAAACACGTATCCAATATTTTTCGATAATCTGACAGACGGACTAAACAATCATATTTTTTTAGTTGGTCAACTACCCTATTCTTGTCGGCTGTGTCGATGTAAAAAAACATAGTCAACGCTGTGAAAAGTTAGACAGTGATTGGTCCTATTATTTTATCATTGTGGTTTTTCGATAATAGGGGATCGGACAGGGTCAAAATAATATGATTCTGTTTAGTCCGTAAGTTAGATTATCGAAAAATATTGAATACGTGTTTTTTGTTTTATCAAATCAATAAAAAATTACGAAGATAAAACGTGTCAAAGATCTTGGAGTGGGGCTTGAAACGTCACTTGTGTCGTCAAAATGTACTATCATATGACGTCACACGAGTTTTCGAAGCACTGTATCGCCTTCATTTTAAGTTTACGTGAAAAAAGATAAAATACGTGTCCAATAATTTTTGGAAATCTATCTGACGGACTAATTAGTTTTTTTTTGTCCGATCCCCTATTGTAGAACAACGGTAAAATTAATAATGATCAGGTGTGTGATGAGCTCGTGGCTCGGATCAATATTCAGGTTGGTCTGTGGATGAGTGACAAACCATTACATACCGAGTTTCCTTCGTGCCTCGGAAAGCACGTTAAGGCGGGGTTACCCCGATAAACGTCGTCAACAATAGCGTTTTACTCGTACATGGAACGGATTTAAATTTTGAAAAAAATGTATTACATAGTTGACTCTTCGATCATGATATGTCGGGCATGCGATACACGATTACTTACACTTCACTGCATCCAATTAAATCGCAAAGACATTTCCAAATGATGGCTAAATAATCGTTTTACTTGAGTTATATTAGGCATTGAAAAATAAAACTTATATCATATTAAAGGTCGTAAAAAATGTGTATTATCTCGGGTCACATAATGTATAATTTCTTTATCATTTTTCTCCAAGAGAGAAAAAACAGTCAAAATTTAGCTGCTCTGTCCCGGCTGCCATGTATAAATCTTTGGCAGCTGTTACAGGTAGTCAGTAGCCCGCAGGTCTGACAACCAGTCTTAACAAGAGGTACTCTAGGCTGTGGAAGTCAGATAGGCAGTCGCTCCATATAAAATACTGGTATTCAGCTGCATCCGGTTAGACTGGAAGCCGACCCCTATCCCAACATAGTTGGGAAAAGGCTAGGCAGATGATGATAAATGATCTCAATTTATAAAGGGTTGGCACAGCTAATCATCAGTCATTATATTTCTAATACCAACCTTCCTTGTTTCCAGGTCCGCGAGGCTGAAGAAGCTCTTGGGACCCTCAATGATGAGACAGCCGAGCTACAAGAGGCGGCTGAGATGGCCGCTCTCGACGAGGAGATGGCAGAAGAACGGCCTGAAGCATTACAGGTATCATCTTTAGTGCATTTGGAACTACTTGGTGGTGTTATTCTTTCCAAGAATGCTAATAACTGCCTCAGTGGTCGAGTGGTTTAGGCGCTTGCCTAGTGACCCGGTGGTCGTGGGTTCGATTCTTACGGGAAGCAAGCTTTGTAAAGTTGTTTCCAGTTTGGCTAGGACATGTCAGGTCTGAATCACCTGATTGTCTGATAAATAGATGATTCCGTGCTTCGGAAGGCACATAAAAGCCGGTGATCACAGCCACCAAATAGCGGTCGTTAAACCATGTCAGAGGCCTTTGAGGTGGTTTAGAAAATCTGACACTGGGGTGCTTGGGGTCGTTAGACCTTACTGCCCACATGATAAGGAGAAGAAGATGCTTATGGTGGAGCTCGTAGCTAATTATACCACGCGGCATTTAACTTGAACCTGCGCAGTAGTCGTTTTTTAGACGTCCCATACAAATCAAGCAGAGAACCTGCGCAGAACGACGCCATTTTGTGTCAAGTTATTTGTCTAGGAGTTTAATAACAGACATTTGGGTCTATCTTCAGATAAAGGCGGCACTTGCCTAGGATGGTCCGTGAATGAGTAACCATCCATTAGGTATATAAGGTCCCATTAAAATAGGTGGACAAATTTTAACACAGCGTTCAGTAGGTCTAATCAAACATATCTAAACAAAAAAAAAACAGAAAAGTAGAACTTTATAAGGACTTTCTAGGAAAATCATTTTGAACTTGGATGGAAACAACAGATGGAAACAGCAGTTAACCAATATAGTTTGGTCCCTGAATCGTATGAGCGCCTATACAATCCAGAGGTCAAATTTCATTGATTGATTGGTTGGTGGAAAATCATTTTGTAAAAAAAAAAACCACCTTTAAACTCATAAGTGGGAACACTTGTGAGTTTATTGTGACGGACGGGAAACTACGGAACCCTACACTGAGCGTGGCCCGACACACTCTTGGCCGGTTTTTTATGTTTCGTCTGTTTACTATTGAAATTTTTTATTATCTATATAAATAAAGAGAGAAGTCCTGACTGACTGACTGACTGACTGATTGACTGACTGACTGACTCATCAACGCTCAGCCCAAACCCTTGGACCTAGAAAGCTGAAAGAAGAAGGGGCAAAACGTCCCTACCCTTGTAACACTTTCTACTATATATCAAATGAAAGAGCGTTAAAAGTACATCATTTTATTGTATGACAGTAAATGTGTAAATAATGGGAGAAAAAAGTTATTCACCGATAAAGATAGAAAAAAATTTTTTTTTTTTTTCATCGAACTTACTTGAGTGGGGTGTCTATTGATAGGTATTTTAAAATGAAACTGAGGTTTCTAAAACCATTTTTTCTCAAAGTCAATTGTTTGAAAGATAGACACTTCCAAAGTGCTAAAAGGTGTCCCTCAACCCCTCTAACTTTTAAAATAAGGGAGTGAAAAATCTAACAAAAATATATGCTCTAGATCGCAATAAAAACTTACAACTAAAATTAGTTTGAACGAGATATAGTTAGCAGTTTTTGAGATAGAGAACATTCAAAAAACCGAAAATATAACTTTGTCATTCATACAAACACTATGAAAAACAAACTTATCACAAAGTGTGTATATCTGTTGCCGCTTTAACAACAAATAATACAAATTAAAGGGCAGACCCTACGACGATGGTACGGAATTTTTTTTTTAAAACCCAGATTTTAGTCAGACTTGTACTGACTAAAAACCACCCATGTTCCTTCTTAGCCCTTTATGTCGAGGCCGCTCTATCTCTTTCGAACAACCCGCAGCCCCGACGGGCGTCGACCCTTGCGGGCCCGTTCCATATTGCTGACATCTCTTTGAGGCGCGCGTGGAACACGAACTCGACGTCGACACGCCTGTCGTCGTCATAAGACGGACGGCGCGGCGGCGAGCTAGCCTAGCCCATTACTCACCGTCCTCAGGTCCACGTCTATGGTTGTTGGAAGCCATCACGTGACCCCCGACGCCCGGAGCGTCTCCCGCGGCGGCTGCGACGAGAGGTTCTCTTCCTCTCACGTTCTACCACCTCCTTCGCTAGTATCACTGCTTCGCAGAAGTAGGCGACGGCTTCCCATTCCCTCTCGCCCCGGACCATGGCTTGCACCAGAGCTTGGACGCGAGAGGTCACCGCCGCCAATCGCCGATCACGGCGGGGCTCCGCCCAAGCGGGGCAGACCTCCACGTTGTGCTCCACCGTATCCTCCGGCTGATCCTCGCAATAGTAGCATTCAGGTGTTTCCACCCGCCTGATTCGGTGCAGGTACCTCCCGAAACAACCGTGTCCGCTGAAGAGGGCGCCCGTGGTGCCTCTTCAGCCACTCCTCAATGAGCGGACTTACCGCCGCTATCGTGGCGTGCCCTATGGTACGGAACCTGTCATGTACGAGTCCGATTAGGCAAAGTTTTAATCCAATTCATTTTTTTCCAATTATTCACAAGGTTACTGTGTGAATAATTGGGGAAAAAAGTTATTCACCGATAAAGAATTGAATTTATTCTTTATTTTTTTACTACCTAACGACCCGCTCCGGCTACGCACGGGTGCAATGTGCTACATATAAACCTTCCTCTTGAATCACTGTCTATTGCTGAAAACTGCCCCAAGCTAACTACACTCTGTGTTAGGATTGAACAAAATATAAGTTTTTTTTTATATGTGCCACGATAAAATGCGGCCTCTCAGCAACACGGATCCGTCGATTCTGATTTCTTAGTCAGTCATTCTTGGACTTTAATTTAGACATACTTCTATGGTGTATACACCATAGAAGTATTCCATTTCCTCAATTCAATTCTTCAATTATTCACACGGTTCAGTAACCGTGTGAATAATTGAAAAAAAAATGAATTGGGTAAAAAAAACTTGCTAAGTGTGAGTCGGACTCGCACATGAAAGGTTCTGCATCATCGTAGTAGGGAAGTCCCCTTTAATTTGTATTATTTGTTGTTAAAGCGGCAACATAAATACATATTTTGTGATAAGTTTGTTTTTCATGGTGTTTGTATGAATGACAAAGTTATATTTGCGGTTTTTTAAATGAGCTATATCTCAAAAACTGCTGACTATATCTCGTTCAAACTAATTTCGGTTGTGAGTTTTCATTGCGATCTACAGCATATATTTTTATTAGATTTTTCACCTAGTTAGTTTAAAAGTTAGAGGGGGTGGGGGCACATTTTTGCACTTTGGAAGTGTCTATCTTTCAAACGATTGACTTTGAGAAGAAATGGTTTTAGTAACCTCAGTGTCATTTTAAAAGACCTATCAATAGACACCACACTCAAGCAGGTTCTACGAAAAAAAAAAAAAAAAATTTTTCTTTCTTTATCGGTGAATAACTTTTTTCCCCCATTATTCACACATTTACTGTCATACAATAAAATGATGTATTTTTAACGCTCTTTCATTTGATATATAGGAGAAAGTGTTACAAGGAAAGGGACGGGGTCTATACAAAAATACCCATTCTTCTTTTGCACAGAGGTTCCCTTTATAATGTAGACAAGGAATAAGGAAGGATTTTTCGAAATTCAACCCCGAAGGGAGTTAAATAGGGGATGAAAGTTTGTATGGAAAAACGACATTTTCACGCTGGCGAAGCCGCTGGCAAAAGCTAGTATTATATAAAGCTCGTCTCATTATAATTGTTACTTATTGTTCTCATAACTGCAACAAAAACGCTTTCAAATCTGTGCTATTTTTATTGTTCTTTTCTTCTTATCGTGTGGGCAGTAAGGTCTAACGACCCCACACACCCTAGTGTCAGAGTTTCTAAACCGCCGCAAGGGCCTCTGACATGGTTTGACGACCGCCATTTGGCGGCCGGGATTACCGGCTTTTACTTATATTTTTATTGTAAAACTGGGTTATAATCTTTATCAGACATGAGCTTGTCTTACTGTTTCTTGAGTTTAAATTCATTTATTTGTTAGAACAAATTGCTGTTGAAATACCTAGTGGTCAAAAACTAAAGCGTCACGTCGTGGCTGCTGCATACATACCACCTAAAACACCCCCACCTGTGTATGAGAAGCATTTCGAATCACTTTATGAAGCTTTGTCTAATCCTAATGTCGATTTTTTCTGTGTAGCCGGAGATTATAATCTTCCAGAAGCAACGTGGCAGGCGTCTGCTGCCCTGAATACACCAATAGCTTTCCCTTTGTGCTCTGGATCAACTGCGTCTTGTGACCATCTTAATAATTTTATATCCCTTCTAAGTGCCTCTCAGTACAACAGCACACTTAACTCCAAAGGCAAAATATTAGACCTCTTAATATCCAACTTACCCTGTTGTGTGAAACAAGAATCATCTCCCTTGCTACCTGCTGATGTCTACCACCCCCCATTTGTTTGTGACATAAATATAAAAATTAATGGTCCCCCTCTAGACAGGAAATCTATACAAAAATACAATTTCCACAAAGCTGACTGCGTAAAAATAAACGACATGATTCAGAGAACCGATTGGCCGGAACTTCTTACATACAAAAAATCTGAAGATGCTTTATCGTTGTTCTATGACAATCTAGACCAGATTATCAAGCTAAACACTCCTTTAACTTATTCGAGATCTTCTAATTATACAGTCTGGTTTTCGCGTCTTTTGATCAACATATTTAAAAAGAAACAGAAGGCCTGGGTCAAGTGGAAGAAGTATGGAAACATATCGGATTATGAGATATATAAAACACATAGAGCTAGTTTTGGGGATATGTGCGGGAAATGCTTTTCTAAATATATAAACTCAGTAGAAGATAGCCTGCACACAAATATCAAACACTTCTGGACATATGTCTCAAATCGAAAAGACAAACCGTGCATCCCAGCAAAAGTTTACTATAAAGACTCAATCCAGTGAACCAGAAATAATCTGCGACATGTTTTCAAATTTCTTCCACTCCGTTTACGAGCCCTCGTCACCGCTTCTGTCACAATGGCAACCACCCGCGGAAACTTCCTCAAGTTCTGATATTATCACTAGCTTATACTTTGACGAAAATAAGATCATAAAAGAACTGAAGTCTCTAGATCCTGCTAAAGGTCCAGGTCGTGACGGAATACCTGCTTATTTTCTACGCTGCACTGCTACTCACATCTGCAAACCGTTGGTTATCATTTACAATAAGTGCGTCTCTGAGGGAGTATTTCCAAAAGAGTGGAAGCGTGCAAATATCACACCTGTACACAAGGGTGGGTCGAAGGGTAACGTTGAGAACTACCGTCCAATCTCGATCCTCTCCACTTTGTCAAAGGTTTTTGAGAGACTCGTCCATAATGAAATATATCCTTTCTTACACAATGTCATTACACAACAGCAACACGGCTTCGTTAAACAGCGGTCTACTATTACAAACCTCCTGTCTTTTTCCAGCTTTTTATTTGAAAGTTTTGACAATGGCCTGCAAGTTGACGCTGTTTATACCGATTTTTGCACAGCCTTTGACAAAGTGGACCACGAGCTGCTGCTCAATAAAATTGCCTATAACGGATTTCGTGGCAATTTGCTTCGGTGGTTTGTTTCGTATATTTCGAACCGCTGTCAAAGGGTGGTAATCAATGGTTACAGATCAAGTGTTATCGAAGTCACATCTGGTGTCCCACAAGGATCCATCCTTGGGCCGCTCTTATTTAACATATTTATAAATGACACTGTTTCCGCTACACTGAATTTATTTTGTATGCCGATGACCTGAAGGTCTACAAGTCCATCAGAACTGTCGACGACTGCATTTCGGTTCAACATGACCTTGATAGACTTACAGACTACTGCCACAAGAATAAATTAAAACTGAGTTTACTGAAGTGCAACTACCTTACATTTACTAAGAATAAACATATTATTAAGTTTGCCTACAGCCTTTGTCACGCGCCACTATCTCAACTGAATTCAATTCGCGACCTCGGTGTTATACTTGACTCTAAACTATGCCTAGACTCGCACATTCATAAAATTGTCAGCAAAGCTTTCCAGCTATTTGGTTTTATCATGCGGTCCACCCTTGACTTCAAGAGAACCTTGTCATATTTATGCTTATATAAAGCGCTTGTTCGTTCACAGCTAGAATATGCAGTGTCAGTATGGAACCGTTTCTACAAAAAATATACTGAAATGGTTGAAAATGTACAGTACAAATTCTTGCGCGCTTTGCACTACAGATGCCACAAATCATATTTGTCATACTCTCAATTACTTAGTAAGTACAAGCTCCTCTCCCTTAGCTCTCGAAGGAATTACCTCGAAGCCACAGTACTATTTAAAATTGTCAGAAATAAATTTAACTGCACAAATCTAAACAGCATGATCTGCTATGCTGTACCTCGAACCATCCATAGGCGGCAGGTACGCGTAGGTACTCTTTTTGCATTAAACACTTGCCGAACTAACTCAGGCCTGCGCTCACCGATCCGCCGTATGGTTGACACTTATAACAGTACCTTTGTTAACATAGACATCTTCAATTGTACAATAAGTCAATTTAAAAACCTCTTTCGCCATTCCCTATTAAATATTACTTAATATTGTATGGGTAATTTTGTTATCTTTAAGTTTAAACAAATTGTTTTTAATTTTCTCTTATAGTCGTTATTTCTTTTTATCATTTGATTTTATTTATTAGTCACACGTACTGCTATCAATGTTCCTAGCGATTAGCTCTCTTTTTACCTAAACTCTACGCCTACTTGTGGACAGTGTTGTGGGTTACTTTATAACCAAAATTGTATGTTATATTAATTGTAACTCTTTATAATGTAACTGTTTGCTGTTCCTATGAATAAAAATAAAATAAAAATAAAATCAGAGACATCCAAAGCTTATAGAATTTGGGTACCTACAAAACATAAAATAGTGATTGCCAAAGATGTTCGATTTACTAATAAACTCTACTACACCGAAACACAAAATTCAATCTTGAATGTTACAAAATCTTTGAACGATAACGATAAACATTTCGCCGAAATAAACTTCTTCGATGATGATGATGTTGATGAAGTGAGTATGAGTCAGTGCAAGAAAATGTTTTTTTATTTTTTTTATTTAATGTTTAATCTACAATCTGTCTATGTAGACTTTTATTAGATGTGTTGAGCATTATGCTTATATTTTAAGTGCCACAATCAGCATTGTGGCTACTTCTAATTTAGAGCCATCGTACATTAGATGGCAGGCGGGTGAAAGAATGTTTGACGCTTCAGTCGATTAACATTCCTAGAGTCATCTAGAAGTCCTTTTGCAAGTTGGTTAGGGTGTTGCTCAAGTCTGGTTTTGTACTTGAGGGAGGAGTTTCTCAATTCTTCTCTGACTGTTTTGATTTCCAGATATTCATGGATTTCACTGGTTTTGCTAAACCATGGTGCATTTGAGATAGTCCGCAATATATTGTTCTGGGCTCTCTGTATTATCTCTATGTTAGAGTGACTTGCTGTACCCCACAGCTGAATGCCATAAGTCCAAATTGGCTTGAGAACAGATTTGTATATTAATAGCTTGTTTTCCAGGCTAAGTGCAGAGGATCTACCTAGAATCCAATGCCAGTTTCTGAATCTTAGATTTAACTCGTCCCGTTTGGCTCTGACGTGGTCTCTCCAGGTAAGTCGGCGATCCAAATGGAATCCAAGATTTTTGGCAGTTTTGTTGTGAGGCAGGGTATCTCCTCCAAGGGTAACATGGGGGCAGTCTCCTCGCCGGGGAGCAAAAGTCACATGAGCGGATTTATTAGCACTGGCTTTGATTCTCTATTTGGCCAGCCACTCACTCGTTTCGTTCAGTTGTTGTTGGAGTTTTTGGGAAGCTTCGCATGCGGTAAGACCAGAGGCTATCATTGCGGTGTCGTCGGCATATGTTGCAACCAGCACATCTTCACTATTTGGAAGGTCTGATGTGAAGATACAGTAGAGCACTTGGCCAAGAATTGAGCCTTGTGGGATGCCAGCAGCACTCTCAAAAAAGGACGATCTACAGTCCCTAACTTTTGTCTGGCATATTCTATCTTTCAAATAGGACTCCAGTATGAAGTAGAAAGAGTGAGGGAGTAGGGTTTTAATCTTCAATAGGAGGCCCTGTTGTATGTCTAGGAAAGCTGCCGAGCAATATTTCTTACTCTCCAGACCTTGTCGAATGGTGTTAGCAACTCTGTGGACTTGTTCAAGAGTAGCGTGTTGTTTACGTAAACCAAATTGGTGGCTCGGTATTATGCACTCCTGATCTTGATCAGGAGTGCATAATACCGAGCCACCAATTCAGCTGCGAGCAGCGAGCTGTAATCTGTAGGCTTAGCCAAGTTGACAATCTACAAGCGTAAACGTTAGTAGAAAACGACTCAAATGTATGGGAGTGACGTCATCGCAACGCTAAGTCACGTGATCAGAACAAACGAATAGAAAATACGTAGCCATGTTGACAACTTATCGTATCGTTCAAAATGATAGAATGAAATCTGATCCTTTCTATAACGTTGATCGCTACATCCCATATAAATGCTAGCCAAATCACACTTTTGACAAGCGCAAACGAAACGTTGGCGAAGTATTTGAACGCTAGTGTAGCGTAAGCCGAGACCCTGGAGATAACGCTAAAAAATGGCGTCTATGTACGATCCAGCTGTCTTGAGACCGAGAAGTGTTTTGTTTATTTATCATAATTTTGGATTGTAGGTGCCATTTAACATTTAAAATCTATACTTTATAATATTATAATTATACATATATTGTGGTGCGCTAAGGGTCAAACACTATAATTGTTTTAATTATTTCGAAAGAAGTATCTAGTATTATTTCAAGCCGCGTATCACGTCATTGTTTATGTACAACATATTTCAAGTGCCCAAGTATATTAGATTTTAACAAAGGAAGGTCACGAAATAACTAATAATGCACGTACCTTCCCATGAATTCCAATAAAGCTGCGAACTGTTCTGGGTCTGCTCGAGATCTCGATTCCATTTTATAAAAGTTATCACTTCATTCAGGTATCTTTCATCCAAATGCAGAATATCATATTATTTCTGGACACAGTATTGTTTAAAATTACATTCCGCGCTGTGATTTTATAATACACCAATTATAAGAAGAACTTGTCCTTTATTTCACTTACTTTTTTAACACTTAAATCAATTTATTACTTTCTTAACAATTCAAAACAAAACTTCAACCCGCGCATAATGTAAACAACTGTGTCTTTGACGTTAGTTTGACGTTAGTAGATACGCTTACCATAGACTTAAGTGTAGGTTTTGTCTACATTTACTAGAGAATGAGCGATCGACTCAGTTTTGTGAAGTTGGCTACCAACTTAGCGCTTTCTACAAGCGCTTGCGCCGAAGCGTTCATTATTATAGAAAGAGAATAGATACGAAGCGGTTGTAACTTGTCTAGCCCCTCTGTTTAAAATAAGTCTTTCACATAATTTGGATAATATGGGCAAAAGGCTTATGGGTCTATAAGAGGTGACAGCATCCAACGGTTTACCTGGTTTTGCGACCATGATGATTTGAGACACTTTCCAGTAGCTAGGGAAGTGGGATATACGTAGAATCCCATTCATGAGGATGGTAATAAAAACTATTGCTTTTCTGGGCAGTTGTTTCAAGATTTCTGCAGTTATGAGGTCCAATCCAGGTGCTTTTTATCATCAAGTTTGCGAATCTCTCTGAGCAATTCCTTTGGTGAGATGTGTTTCAGTGGCATACATAATTGAGAATCTTGTTGGAGGACTTCATCAATCCAATACTCATCACGTTCATCAACACTGGGGGGGGGGGGGGGGTTGGGTTTGTAGACTTCTGACAAATGCTGAGCAAATACTTCGGCCTTATCTTCGTCACTGCGTGCCCATGTGTGATTTGGCTTTCTGATGGGTGGGAGCACTTCTTGAGGTCGATTTGTGAGGTGCTTTGTTACTTTCCATAAAGAATGGTTATCTGTTCTGGAGGGTGTCAAAGACTGAAGTCGGTTGTTAAGTGTCATTTCTGTGTTCTTTTAGGAAATCCTTCAGTTTACGTGAACAGTTATTAAACTTTTGTTTATCTTTAGGATGCCTTGAGAGTTGCCATGTTCGACGCAGTCTTCGTTTCTCCTCGATTAGGGCTCTAACTTCTTTTGGAAAATAAACTGTTCTTCCAGTATGAGTTTCTTCTGGCGTCGAGAGCCAAGCTGCTTTTTGAATTGCTGTGGAGATTTTCAGACAAGCTTCTTCAACGTCTTCCACAGTTTTCATCGGCATATTTAAATCCAAACTGTCATCCAGAAAATTTCTCAAAGCCTGCCAATCTGTTTTTCCATTACACAACCTCTCGGGTTTGTACAGCTCTATGATTGTCTGGCTGATAGTTAGCAAGACCGGAGTATGGTCTGACGAACCATCCAGACAGGATTCCACCTTGGTGTAAAGGGCCGCTACACCACTTGACAAGTAGAAGTCTAGGAGATCAGGAGTCTTATTGAAGTCACTGGGCCAGTATGTAGGTTCTCCACTGGAGAGAGTAAGAAGTTTTCGATTCTCTACCGCTTTCTTAATTTCTCTACCCCTTGTCGTTGTTAATCGTGATCCCCAGTGGGTATGCTTGGCATTCCAGTCTCCTCCAACAAGAAATTTATTTCCAAGAGAAGAGAAGAATTGGTCGTAATGCTCACTAGAGATTTTATGTCTTGGCGGACAGTAAACCGCAGCCACCGTAAGATTTCCCAATTTTCCATAGATGCAGACTGACGTTGCTTGGATTTCCTTTGTCTTGAATTCTCTTTGCACGTAGTGTTTTATGGAGTTTTTAATTACGACTGCAGTTCCCCCATGTAGTGTACCATCTGGATGATGTGTGCAGTAGGTGATATAGCCTGATATTTGACAATTGTGCCTAGTTGTTGTGTGGGTCTCAGATATTAGTATTACATCCAAATTGTGTACTTTGGCAAATAGTTCCACCTCACTTATGATAGACGGAAGGCCATTAATGTTCCATGTAGCTATCTTGAGGGTAGTCATTTTATCTTTTTTAGCAGTGTGGTTATAAGGCTCGTTAGAGAGCTTATTTGTTGTATGAGTATATCCATCTTTTCTGTTTGCTTGATAAGGATTTGCTCCAAATTTTTCTGAGAGGTGCGATTTATGTCGTCGGAAGAATCCTGTGCCTTTGGTTTTTGGCCAGCAACTTCTGCATAAGTAGGTGAGTTATAAGTTATTCGAGCTCCGGGGGCTGTTCTATTCACCACTTCAGGTACTTTTTTGTCATTGGTGTCAGTAGCATAAGTCGGAATGGTATTGTAACTGTTCACGGCAATTCGCTTTGGTTTATTGAATTTCCTGGATTCGATTTCTTTATAAACTTGACAACCTTTGAAGTTTGCAGGGTGTTCTCCCAAGCACAGAGCACACGTTGCCGGTGTGTTGGGATCTTTCTTCGGACAATCTGATGTTTTGTGACTTTGAGCACATTTGACGCATCTGTAGGGTCGCATACAATTATTTTTGTAGTGACCATATTGTTGACATCTTTGACACTGAACAATACTATAGCTTTTCCTCGGGTCTTCAATGGTTACTTTCTGGTTAGAGATGTATTTAATATCTTTAACTGCCTTGTTATTGGGACCGGGCTCTTTATTGACAAAAAAGGTCGATGTTGGTATTTTTTCTTGTCCATACCTCGCATTTACAATCTCCCCTCTAACTAAGTTACCAGATTCTTCAATAACCTCAATGATTGCACTGTGTGGAGTAGTATGGTGTAAATTTTAGATAACTATTCTGTAGCTTTTTTGGTCTTTTCTTGAAAATGTATGGCCAATGAGACCTTGGCATCTGACGAGGTCAATGATTTTCTTGTATGTTTCTACAGTCTGCGTAGATATTCGTAGCTGGTTCTTATTTATAATTTTGTAGATATATTGAGTTTTTTCAGTTACTTTTCCAATAATTTCTGAGTTTTCTAACATCCTCGATGCCGTATAACAAAATAGGTGGTAGTTTTACATATTTTGGTTTCTGATTTATTTCTTTATCTCGAACATCTACCGGCAGATCTTTGAAACGGTTTTGGGTTTTGGTACCTTCTGGTGGTGGGGAATCTGACAGTCTTATTCTTTTATTTGTTCTGAGACTTGGAATGGTCTTTGCCATTCTGGTGTGTTTGGGCTTGGTGACTTTCGTGATGGGTTGGGTCCAGTATGTCTTTTGTTAGTGTATCTCTGCATTCACTGCGGGTAAGACTACTGGACAAAGAGTTGCTTCTAGGTCTTGTGCTGATTGAGAGCATACTCTTATGGAATATTTGCTGTGTCATTTTCTTTGGTAAAGTTGACTGGGTGCTCGTCTCCGTCAATTTTTCGTTACGGCGCAAGATTGTGCCCCCCCAGAATACGAGGGGCGGCTTGAATTTGGCTCAACCAAGTCTATAATAGACTCCACTGAGTCAAGTTCAAGGAGGGATTCTCCAGCGTGGCTGGTACCCTCCTGGGGTATTCCCTGCGACGCGACGCTGTCTGGCGTGGACATCAAAATGCTGTGTTAGCAAAAGTTCGTTGTAGTATTCGAGTTCCTGGTATTCGTGTCGGGCTTGCTGCACTATCATATTACAATGGCTTTGTGTTTCAATGGTTGTACACAATAGGGGATCGGACTGGGTCAAAATAATATGATTCTGTTTAGTCCGTAAGTTAGATTATCGAAAAATATTGAATAGGTACGTGTTTTTTGTTTTATCAAATCAATAAAAAATGACGAAGATAAAACGCGTCAAAGATCTTGGAGTGGGGCTTGAAACGTCACTTGTGTCGTCAAAATGTACTATCATATGACGTCACACGAGTTTTCGAAGCACTGTATCTTCTTCATTTTAAGTTTACGTGAAAAAAGAAAAAATACGTGTCTAATAATTTTTGGAAATCTATCTGACGGACTAATTAGTTTTTTTTTGTCCGATCCCCTATTGTTCTTGATAATTTGCTATTTTGTTATAGGTGGTTATGCCTGTCCAATAGGGTCAAATCGTAATAAATGACTAATGTCCATTTATCCCTGATCAATTGCACCTTTGAAATAGGGTCAAAATAAAGCGTCTGGTTGTTTGGAAACGGTTTGACGTCGTGTAAAGCGTAAGATGGAAAAATCTGTATAAAGAAACTTAGGAGAACAGTTGCTATGGTTGCAATGGTCTCGGTTTTCTTTTCCTTTGTGGCAATCTGGTTGTTTGCTTTGTATCTGTTGGTTTTGGTGTCGTTACATTATTTTGATTAACAGGCAAAACGGAGAGTTTCACACTAGGGCGTTTCATGATTCCGTTGTTGGTTTTTAACGAAACCGCTCTGGTTAGGCGGAGGCCATCATTTCCTGGGTGTGTGTCGACCACACGTCCAAGAGCCCATTTTCCTGGAGGCAGATTTTCATCATGAATCACCACTAGATAGAATGAAAGAATGAAAACATATTTATTTAGCACAATATGCCACAAGTGCACACAACAAACAATAAAAAATCAAATGAACAAACACAAAAAAAAAGAGTGTGCATCTTACGGCTGCGCCAAATAGGACCAGTTTCCAATTTCGATATTTTTTTGTGGGTTCATCCATTTACTTCTTGAAGAAAGTTGTGTCAAGTATTCGGTCTTCCATCGTTTCCAAAGATCTTGGAATAATTTGCTGGTTAGGTGCCATCTGGTTCTAGCATCTTGCTCTGTTTCAATAACAGTTGTTCCTGGCCTTCCCGATAAGAAATGAGCTGGTGTGAGGAAGTTCATATCGTCTGGATCTTCAGATAAGGCGCAAAGAGGTCGCGAGTTGAGGCATCTATTTTAGCTAACAATGTAGTGTACCCCTCGAAGGTTAGTCTTTGTTGACCAATGACCCTCTTCAGATGATGTTTTAGACTGCGTACTGCGCGCTCCCATAAGCCGCCGGCGCGGCGTTGGGCCAGCTAGGTACGTTGAAGTGCCATTCTATGCCCATCTCCGTTATTTCGGTTATGAAACTTTCACTGAAGCCCTTGTGCAGCTGGTTAATTTCTTCCTGTATCATCCTGTTTGCTCCCACGAAGTTAGTGCCGTTGTCACTATACATATGTCGTGGCGCCCCTTTTCTGGCTGCCATTCTGGTTAGAGCTGCCAAATGTTGTTCGATTAAAACTCGAACAACATTTGTGTAAGTTCTTGTACTATTTGAAACTTTAGGTAGGTAGTATAATTATTAGCATGGCATGGCTTCGTTTTTTTATCTGTTTCTCTCTTCGTCTAGTTGTCACATTATTTTTCTAATTTAATGGACCTTGGATTTGTGAAAGTTACACCTAAAATTCACAGGACTTCTATTACCATGATTAATCTCAAGATTCATTAATTATAAATATTTAAAAAAAAACTAATTTCAGATGTTCTTGGGTTAGAAACTTTTTTGTTTGTCATGCAAGCAAATAATATGAAAAAATGCAGAATATGGACCATCTAAGTTCCCAGTATCTGTGTAAAATGTATTAAGTCAGAATTATTCAGTCTGTTGGTTGCAATAGTGTAACTGCTGAGTTCTGGGTTCGATTCCTGGATCAGGCAAATTGTTTTGGGGTTTTGCAACAGGAATTTCTTTAAGGATTGTGGTTAGCATAAAACATAACTGGCGAAATTAGGTTCAACTGCCTAACCCTTCAGGGATACTAGGCTTGACCACTAAATCAGCACTTTAAAATGGACATTATTTTTTTGTCATTTTTGATTATAGGAAGAGCCGGAGCATTTACGGAAGTTATTTATTGGTGGCCTTGACTTCCGAACCAATGATTCCTCATTGAAGGAGTTCTATGAACAATGGGGCGAGATTGTAGATGTTGTAGTTATGAAAGATCCCAACACCAAACGGTCAAGGGGCTTTGGATTTATCACTTATTCCCGGGCGCACATGTTGGATGAAGCTCAGAAGAATAGACCACATAGAATAGATGGAAGGTAATATGACACGTTTGATTATAAAATGCAATTTCGAAAAATACGTTTTTACTTAGTATCTTTTCCTATTTTCGTATTTGTCAAGTATGAAGCTCTAAACATTACTTACAGAGTGGTAGAAACAAAACGGGCTGTGCCTAGAGAAGAAATAAAGAGACCCGATGCTGCGGCTACAGTTAAAAAACTCTTTGTTGGAGGACTGAGACAAGATGTAGAGGAAGAAGATTTAAGGGAGTATTTTAGCTCATATGGGAGTATTGTCTCCGTGATCATAATGATTGACAAGGATACAGGGAGGAAAAGGGGCTTTGGATTTGTAGAGTTTGATGACTATGACCCGGTTGACAGGATATGCTGTAAGCTTATACATTATTATTATAATAATACCAACTTTAATTAACTATTTCATGAAATTTCACACTTCAGATCCATTTAGTTTACGCTAAATACTAGAACTAATGTTATAAATGTTTGTTCCTAGTGAAAACTAACCACAAAGTCAAAGGGAATCGCTTGGACGTCAAGAAAGCCTTGCCTAAGTCTGAGATGGCGGCCGGTGGACCTGGAGGTGGTAGCGGCGGCGGTGGTGGCGGTTGGGGCAACCGTCAGAACCAGGACCGGGGCAACTCTGGTACTTATATTTTGATTGCAGATGCACTTACACTACTACATTTGAAAATTAACTAACTGCCATCTATTTGGAGTCCAAGTATTTTGCTGTTACATGAACTAAATATTTATATAGAGTGAAACATACAAGAATAGCTTGATTAATATTCATTGCTCTTCTTTTTGTGTTGTTGCAAAACATAACGACACACTTGTGTGTCAAAATCTAATTTATATTAGATTTTATTGTTTTCTGAATCAATAAGAACTTTGCTTTGATTGTAAAATATACTTATCTGTATTTCAATTCTCTTGTCTGATACAGTCTAGATAAAGAACAAACAACAACAACGTTTATTTAAAAAAAAAAAAAAAGATGACATTAATTTGATATTTATGACTTTGAAATAAGTAAGTGCGTGTTCACGTACGCGCGACGCGACGCGATTGGCGATTAAATTCAAACATATTGCGGTGTATGAGTGCGTTCACGGAGAAGCGATTTTATACGCGATTATTTGAATTTGAGGCGGTGCCCGCGGCGGCGCCCGCGGCGATTATCGCGGCGGCGCCCGCGGCGATTATCGCGGCGACGCACGCAGCGGCAATTCTCGATGAAGCGATACAAGCGATGGAACTTTTTTTCTGATTCATGGTTTTCGGGGTTGCTGATTATGAAAATGAGTTCAAAATGAAAATCCAAGATGGCGCCGAAAAAATTTTTAATTTTTCCATCATGGGTGTCGTAAGTCGTTTATATGGTTTTCACTTCTCTCGCTCTAAAATTCGTCTTTATGTCGTGCGTAGGCGACATAAAGTCGCGTTTTATGCTCTAGAGCATAAAGTAAAATCTTCGTCGAAGATCAAGGTAATCGGCACAGGTAATCGACCCGACAGCCACAGCAACAACTTCATAGAATAACCTCTTTAATTTAATTCGTTTCGCTAGTATTCTAAGAACAAGGGATTACTGCTTTTCATTACGAATACAAGGAAAGTTGATGGGAATAGGCTTCCCCTAATTACCTAAATCGCTTGATGGCAATAGGCTTGTTCTTAATTAGGTTGGTTGATGGCAATAGGCTTGCTCCTAATTACATCATTTGATGGGAATAGGCTTACTCTTAATTACATTAATTGATGGCAATAGGCTTGCTCTCAATTACCGAAATCAGTGGATGGCAATAGGCTTGCTCCTAATTACATCGGTTGATGGCAATAGGCTTGCTCCTAATAAGATCGGTTGATGCAATAGGCTTGTCCCTAATTACATCAGTTGATGGCAATAGGCTTGCTCCTAATTACATTGGTTGATGGCAATAGGCTTGGTCCCAATTACATCAGTTGATGGCAATAGGCTTGCTCCTAATTACATTGGTTGATGGCAATAGGCTTGCTCAAAATGTTTTTATAACTGAGCAGTATGAGTAACGCTATATAACGACATAAGTCAGGTGTTATGTCAAGTTTCCTACTGAAAAAAAAAAGTTATTTGTGGCGGGAACCATAATTATTTTTACAATATTTACAAGTTGCTGTTGCATTTCCTCGCAATCGAAGTGAAAAGTAGAGTGTAAAACTCGTCCATAAAACCCATTTTACTCTCTACTTTATATCCATCCTCGCTCGCAAGCTCGCATCGGATGGATAAACGTCTCGCGCAAAATGGTGCGTTTTATGCACTTGGTGTACAATCTACTATTTCGGGGTCGCTGATTACAAAAATGAGGTCAAAATGAAGACCAAGATGGCGGCCAGGAAAATTTTTGGTTTTACCGTCATGGGTGTGGTTTTCATGGTTTTTGGGGTCGCTGATTACGAAAATGAGGTCAAAAGGAAAATCAAAGATGGCGGCCAGGATTTTTTTTGGTTTTTCCGTCATGGGTGTGGTTTTCATGGTTTTTAGGGTCGCTGAATACGAAAATGAGGTCAAAATGAACATCCAAGATGGCGGCCAGGAAAATTTTAGTTTTTCCGTCATGGGTGTCGTTTTCATGGTTTTTGGGGTCGCTGATTACGAAAATGAGGTCAAAATGAAAATCCAAGATGGCGGCCAAGGAAATTTTTGGTTTTTCCGTCATGGGTGTCGTTTTCATGGTTTTTGGGGTCGCTGATTACGAAAATGAGCTCAAAATTAAAATCCAAGATGGCAGCCAGGAAAATTTTTGGTTTTTCCGTCATGGGTGTGGTTTTCATGGTTTTTGTGGTCGCTGATTACGTAAATGAGGTCAAAATTAAAATCCAAGATGGCGGCTAGGAAAATTTTTGGTTTTTCCGTCATGGGTGTCGTTTTCATAGTTTTTGGGGTCGCTCATTACGAAAATGAGGTCAAAATGAAAATCCAAGATGGCGGCCAGGAAAATTTTAGGTTTTTTCGTCATGGGTGTCGTTTTCATGGTTTTTGGGGTCGCTGATTACAAAAATGAGCTCAAAATTAAAATCCAAGATGGCGGCTAGGAAAATTTTTGGTTTTTCCGTCATGGGTGTCGTTTTCATAGTTTTTGGGGTCGCTCATTACGAAAATGAGGTCAAAATGAAAATCCAAGATGGCGGCCAGGAAAATTTTAGGTTTTTTCGTCATGGGTGTCGTTTTCATGGTTTTTGGGGTCGCCGATTACGAAAATGAGCTCAAAATTAAAATCCAAGATGGCAGCCAGGAAAATTTTTGGTTTTTCCGTCATGGGTGTGGTTTTCATGGTTTTTGTGGTCGCTGATTACGTAAATGAGGTCAAAATTAAAATCCAAGATGGCGGCTAGGAAAATTTTTTGTTTTTCCGTCATGGGTGTCGTTTTCATAGTTTTTGGGGTCGCTCATTACGAAAATGAGGTCAAAATGAAAATCCAAGATGGCGGCCAGGAAAATTTTAGGTTTTTTCGTCATGGGTGTCGTTTTCATGGTTTTTGTGGTCGCTGATTACGTAAATGAGGTCAAAATTAAAATCCAAGATGGCGGCTAGGAAAATTTTTGGTTTTTCCGTCATGGGTGTCGTTTTCATAGTTTTTGGGGTCGCTCATTACGAAAATGAGGTCAAAATGAAAATCCAAGATGGCGGCCAGGAAAATTTTAGGTTTTTTCGTCATGGGTGTCGTTTTCAAGGTTTTTGGGGTCGCTGATTACGAAAATGAGCTCAAAATTAAAATCCAAGATGGCGGCTAGGAAAATTTTTGGTTTTTCCGTCATGGGTGTGGTTTTCATGGTTTTTGGGGTCGCTGATTACGAAAATGAGCTCAAAATTAAAATCCAAGATGGCGGCTGGGAAAATTTTTGGTTTTTCCGTCATGGGTGTGGTTTTCATGGTTTTTGGGGTCGCTGATTACGAAAATGAGGTCAAAAGGAAAATCAAAGATGGCGGCCAGGATTTTTTTTGGTTTTTCCGTCATGGGTGTGGTTTTCATGGTTTTTAGGGTCGCTGAATACGAAAATGAGGTCAAAATGAACATCCAAGATGGCGGCCAGGAAAATTATAGTTTTTCCGTCATGGGTGTCGTTTTCATGGTTTTTGTGGTCGCTGATTACGTAAATGAGGTCAAAATTAAAATCCAAGATGGCGGCTAGGAAATTTTTTGGTTTTTCCGTCATGGGTGTCGTTTTCATAGTTTTTGGGGTCGCTCATTACGAAAATGAGGTCAAAATGAAAATCCAAGATGGCGGCCAGGAAAATTTTATGTTTTTTCGTCATGGGTGTCGTTTTCATGGTTTTTGGGGTCGCTGATTACGCAAATGAGCTCAAAATTAAAATCCAAGATGGCGGCTAGGAAAATTTTTGGTTTTTCCGTCATGGGTGTGGTTTTCATGGTTTTTGGGGTCGCTGATTACGAAAATGAGCTCAAAATTAAAATCCAAGATGGCGGCTAGGAAAATTTTTGGTTTTTCCGTCATGGGTGTGGTTTTCATGGTTTTTGGGGTCGCTGATTACGAAAATAAGCTCAAAATGAAAATCCAAGATGGCGGCCAGGAAAATTTTAGTTTTTCCGTCATGGGTGTCGTTTTCATGGTTTTTGCGGTCGCTGATTACGAAAATGAGGTCAAAATGAAAATTCAAGATGGCGGCCAGGGAAATTTTTGGTCTTTCCGTCATGGGTGTCATTTTCATGGTTTTCGGAGTCGCTGATTACGAAAATGAGCTCAAAATTAAAATCCAAGATGGCGGCTAGGAAAATTTTAGGTTTTTCCGTCATGGGTGTCGTTTAAATGGTTTTCGGGGTCGCTGATTACGAAAATGCAGTCAAAATGAAAATCCAAGATGGCGGCTATGACGGAAAAACTAAAATTTTCCTGGCGGCCATCTTGGATTTTCATTTTGACCTCATTTTCGTAATCAGCGACCCCAAAAACCATGAAAACCACACCTATGACGGAAAAACCAAAAAATTCCTTGGCCGCCATCTTGGATTTTCATTTTGACCTCATTTTCGTAATCAGCGACCCCAAAAACCATGAAAACGACACCCATGACGGAAAAACTAAAATTTTCCTGGCCGCCATCTTGGATTTTCATTTTGAGCTTATTTTCGTAATCAGCGACCCCAAAAACCATGAAAACCACACCCATGACGGAAAAACCAAAAATTTCCTGGCCACCATCTTGGATGTTCATTTTGACCTCATTTTCGTAATCAGCGACCCCAAAAACCATGAAAATCACACCCATGACGGAAAAACCAAAAAAATCCTGGCCGCCATCTTGGATTTTCTATTTGACCTCATTTTCGTAATCAGCGACCCCAAAAACCATGAAAACGACACCCATGGCGGAAAAACCTAAAATTTTCCTGGCCGCCATCTTGGATTTTAATTTTGACCTCATTTTCGTAATCAGCGACCCCGAAAACCATATAAACGACACCCATGATGGAAAAACTAAAAAAAAATTACGGCGCCATTTTGGATTTTAATTTTGACCTCATTTTCGTAATCAGCGACCCCGAAAACCATATAAACGACACCCATGATGGAAAAACCTAAAATTTTCCTAGCCGCCATCTTGGATTTTAATTTTGAGCTCATTTTCGTAATCAGCGACTCCGAAAACCATGAAAATGACACCCATGACGGAAAAACCAAAAATTTCCCTGGCCGCCATCTTGAATTTTCATTTTGACTTCATTTTCGTAATCAGCGACTCCGAAAACCATGAAAATGACACCCATGACGGAAAAACCAAAAATTTCTCTGGCCGCCATCTTGAATTTTCATTTTGAGCTCATTTTCGTAATCAGCGACCCCAAAAACATGAAAACCACACCCATGACAGAAAAACCAAAAAAAATCCTGGCCGCCATCTTGGATTTACATTTTGAGCTCATTTTTGTAATCAGCGACTCCGAAAACCATTAAAATGACACCCATGACGGAAAAACCAAAAATTTCCCTGGCCGCCATCTTGGATTTTCATTTTGACCTCATTTTCGTAATCAGCGACCCCTAAAACCATGAAAACGACACCCATGACGGAAAAACTTAAAATTTTCTTGGCTGCCATCTTGGATTTTAATTTTGAGCTCATTTTCGCAATCAGCGACCCCAAAAACCATGAAAACGACACCCATGACGGAAAAACCAAAAATTTCCTTGGCCGCCATCTTGGATTTTAATTTTGAGCTCATTTTCGTAATCAGCGACCCCAAAAACCATGAAAACCACACCCATGATAAAACTAAAAATTTTCTTCGGTGCCATCTTGGATTTTCATTTTGAATTCATTTTCATAATCAGCGACCCCGAAAACCATTAAAACGACACCCATGACGGAAAAACCAAAAATTTTCGTCGGCGCCATCTTGGATTTTCATTCTCATTTTTATAATCAGCGACCCCAAAAACCATGAAAACCACACCCATGATAAAACTAAAAATTTTCTTCGGCGCCATTTTGGATTTTAATTTTGACCTCATTTTCGTAATCAGCGACCCCGAAAACCATATAAACGACACCCATGATGGAAAAACCTAAAATTTTCCTAGCCGCCATCTTGGATTTTAATTTTGAGCTCATTTTCGTAATCAGCGACTCCGAAAACCATGAAAATGACACCCATGACGGAAAAACCAAAAATTTCCCTGGCCGCCATCTTGAATTTTCATTTTGACTTCATTTTCGTAATCAGCGACTCCGAAAACCATGAAAATGACACCCATGACGGAAAAACCAAAAATTTCTCTGGCCGCCATCTTGAATTTTCATTTTGAGCTCATTTTCGTAATCAGCGACCCCAAAAACATGAAAACCACACCCATGACAGAAAAACCAAAAAAAATCCTGGCCGCCATCTTGGATTTACATTTTGAGCTCATTTTTGTAATCAGCGACTCCGAAAACCATTAAAATGACACCCATGACGGAAAAACCAAAAATTTCCCTGGCCGCCATCTTGGATTTTCATTTTGACCTCATTTTCGTAATCAGCGACCCCTAAAACCATGAAAACGACACCCATGACGGAAAAACTTAAAATTTTCCTGGCTGCCATCTTGGATTTTAATTTTGAGCTCATTTTCGCAATCAGCGACCCCAAAAACCATGAAAACGACACCCATGACGGAAAAACCAAAAATTTCCTTGGCCGCCATCTTGGATTTTAATTTTGAGCTCATTTTCGTAATCAGCGACCCCAAAAACCATGAAAACCACACCCATGACGGAAAAACCAAAAATTTCCTGGCCGCCATCTTGGATGTTCATTTTGACCTCATTTTCGTAATCAGCGACCCCAAAAACCATGAAAACCACACCCATGATAAAACTAAAAATTTTCTTCGGCGCCATCTTGGATTTTCATTTTGAATTCATTTTCATAATCAGCGACCCCGAAAACCATTAAAACGACACCCATGACGGAAAAACCAAAAATTTTCGTCGGCGCCATCTTGGATTTTCATTCTCATTTTTATAATCAGCGACCCCAAAAACACTACTTTATCAGCAATACCTAAAACTAGTCGGTTTGATTGAGAGCGCCGCGTGCTTTGCTACCCGCTTGAAAAGTCGCCGCGATAATCGCGGCGGCCGTCGCCGCGGGCGCCGCCGCGGGCACCGCCCCGCGTCTGTATGAACAGCGTAGTACATTGCCATACGTTTGTGTTTGCGCGTGCGATGATATCTGCCGCTGCACGCATCGCGTGTCCGTGAACACAAAAATCGCACGACGCGCCGCTCGTCGCGTCGCAGGTCGCGCCGCGCGTCGCGTCGCGCGTACGTGAACACGCACTAATTTGTTGTGAAAACCAGATGGCGGTGGCTACAATTCAGGATATGGACAAGGTGGATGGAGCAACCAAAGTCCAAGGGACTCTGGCAATTCTGGAGGAAATAGGAGCAACCAGGGTTATGGGGACCAAGGAGGCTGGAGCCAGCCCAATAGCAATTTTGGTGGAGGATACCAGCAGGGATACGGAGAAGGCCCAATGAGGCCAAACTACAATACTTCCAGACCTCAGCCTTATAATAACTCAGGTTGGTACTCTTATCCAATCAATCAGTTTTTTTGGCTTAGCTTGTTTTTTATCAAACAGCCTGATATTTTTTACCTGGAAAACAAACAATTTACATTTGTCACTAAATACTTAGTAACGTTTGCAAAATTATTGTGACTAAGATTTAAAAGAAAGTTCATAATTGATGCTTTTTTGTCTGTTTTGTTTAAATTAATTATTGGAAAGATCAAAGATACTAAAGTATTGAGAAGCAGATATTGTTGGGTTCGAAGGTAGCGGTGGCGGCGGCTGTGGCACCGAGAGTGGAGGTAGCAGAGGCGCCGGCGCGGGTGGCGGCTACAACAACATAGGTGTTACATAAACTAATTTGATATTTATATAGAGTGAAACATACAAGAATAGCTTGATTAATATTCATTGCTCTTCTTTTTGTGTTGTTGCAAAACATAACAACACACATAAATTAGATTTTATTGTTTTCTGAATCAATAAGAACTTTGCTTTGATTGTAAAATATACTTATCTGTATTTCAATTCTCTTGTCTGATACAGTCTAGATAAAGATGACATTAATTTGATATGAATGACTTTGAAATAACTAATTTGTTGTGAAAACCAGATGGCGGTGGCTACAATTCAGGATATGAACAAGGTGGATGGAGCAACCAAAGTCCAAGGGACTCTGGCAATTCTGGAGGAAATAGGAGCAACCAGGGTTATGGGGACCAAGGAGGCTGGAGCCAGCCCAATAGCAATTTTGGTGAAGGATACCAGCAGGGATACGGAGAAGGCCCAATGAGGCCAAACTACAATACTTCCAGACCTCAGCCTTATAATAACTCAGGTTGGTACTCTTATCCAATCAATCAGTTTTTTTTTGGCTTAGCTTGTTTTTTAAACAGCCTGATATTTTGGATTATTTTCCCTTTGAAAACTGACTAGAGGGGACAAATGGGAAGTCTGTTTCTCAGTTGTCACCGGGGGGGACGACGACGACATTTGCATAATAATCTGTGATTGTACCTATTAAATAAATGTCACCCCCCCCCCGGTGACAACTGAGAAACAGACTTCCCATTTGTCCCCTCTAGTCAGTTTTCAAAAGGAGCAGCCGGCTCAAATTGTCACCCCGGTGACAACTGGGAAGACAATTCCCAGCTGTCACCCCGGAGGACAGGGCTAGAAGGGACTATTGGGAATAATCCGATATTTTTTACCTGGAAAACAAACAATTTACATTTGTCACTAAATACTTAGTAACGTTTGCAAAATTATTGTGACTAAGATTTAAAAGAAAGTTCATAATTAATGCTTTTTGTCTGTTTGTTTAAATTAATTATTGGAAAGATCAAAGATAGTAAAGTATTATTATTAATTATATATTTATTAATAATAATAAGTAAAGTATTGAGAAGCAGATATTGTTGGGTTCGAAGGTAACGGTCGCGGCGGCTATGGCAACGCGAGTGGCGGTAGCAGAGGCGCCGGCGCGGGTGGTGGCTACAACAACAGGGGTGGCCAGGCAAGAGCAGTCACCAGCCAGACAGTTATTTTTTACTTCTTCATTCTTATATCATTTTTTTTTTTTTTTTTTTTTTTTCATCCTTAGTTTCAATTTTGTTAGTGCATTTTGATTTTGCGGTACTTCGATCAATAATAAGTTGCGGTATCATAAATCTCTGTAGTTACATGTAATTAGCGTACTAATACATACCGAAACGCATTAACAAACAATAACTTTACATTTTCGTTGAAAAAAAACCTATAGTTTTCAATCGTGGCAGAAGATATGAAACCTAGAAATGGTGGTGATGACTACTTGAGTAATTTTTAATCAAGGAATTTTATTTGTATGATTAAATTGTGATCTAAAGATTCTAAACGATCTGTTATTGATGTAATGAATTGCTAAAGTACTATGAGAAAAAGTTGAAAGTAAAACATTTGTATAAGTTCTTGTACCTACTATTTGAAACTTATGTAGGTAGTATATTAGCATTTTTGAACACCGTGGCATGGCTTCGTTTTTTTATCTGTTTCTCTCTTCGTGTAGTTGTTCGTAACATTATTTTTTTAATCTAATGGACCTTGGATTTGTGAAAGTTACACAAAAATTCACAGGACTTCTATTACCATGATTAATCTCAAGATTCATTTATAAATATTAAAAAAAAACTAATTTTAATTATTTTTGGGTTAGAAACTTTTTTGTTTGTCATGCAATTGATAGCATCCAAATAATATAAAAAAATGCAGAATATGGACCATCTAAGTTCCCAGTATCTGTGTAAAATGTATTAAGTCAGAATTATTCAGTCTGTTGGTTGCAATAGTGTAACTGCTGAGTTCTGGGTTCGATTCCTGGATCAGGCAAATTGTTTTGGGGTTTTGCAACAGGAATTTCTTTAAGGATTGTGGTTAGCATAAAATATAACTGGCGAAATTAGGTTCAACTGCCTAACCCTTCAGGGATACTAGGCTTGACCACTAAATCAGCACTTTAAAATGGACATTAATTTTTTTTGTCATTTTTGATTATAGGAAGAGCCGGAGCATTTACGGAAGTTATTTATTGGTGGCCTTAACTTCCGAACCAATGATTCCTCATTGAAGGAGTTCTATGAACAATGGGGCGAGATTGTAGATGTTGTAGTTATGAAAGATCCCAAAACCAAACGGTCAAGGGGCTTTGGATTTATCACTTATTCCCGGGCGCACATGTTGGAAGATGCTCAGAAGAATAGACCACATAGAATAGATGGAAGGTAATATGACACGTTTGATTATAAAATGCAATTTCGAAAAATACGTTTTTACTTAGTATCTTTTCCATATTTTCGTATTTGTCAAGTATGAAGCTCTAAACATTACTTACAGAGTGGTAGAAACAAAACGGGCTGTGCCTAGAGAAGAAATAAAGAGACCCGATGCTGCGGATACAGTTAATGTTGGAGGACTGAGACTAGATATAGAGGAAGAAGAAGAAGATTTTATGGAGCTTTGAGAAGCACAGCTTCCTAGATATGATGTATGTTGAGAAGTACAGCTTCCTAGATATGACATACATACTGTTTTGAATCAATAATAATGAAAATTGTAAGTTTAAGGCGTATGTATAAGTATATAAGCCAATTTATTGATCGGTCGTCTTTATAAGACCATAATAATATATAGACAGAGTACTAAATTACTAAAATCATCTCCATACAGGAGAAATATAAGAGGTAATTTCTTAAATGTGTAATATCTCAGAAGAATATGTAGTAAAGTAGCTAAAACTAGCATTTATAGGTACCCTGTAACTTAGGACATCATATGTGTAAATAATAAAGGGTGCTAATTAAACCGGCTTCTTTTTAATAGCATTATTTGCATCTAAAAATCTAACTTGCCTTCTAAATTACTAAGTCAGCCACAATTAACGAGCATCTAAATAATACTATCTTAGCCACAAGTTATCTTTTTTAAAGCCACTCTAAATACAACTCAGCATTATAGTAGTGATTATTTTTTAACATCTAAATTTGTAACATGGATTCAAACAGTAAACTTCTAAAATATTAAAATATGGCATCAAAAAAATATTCTATTAGCTTCTAATTTATTAACTCAGTACGTTTAAATTATAACTCATGCCACATTAACTGACCATCAAAATTTAATTAAAATTGTCATCAAATATTATATTATAGCCACTAATAGTACGTATAAACTTCTGTCGTGTCATCGAAAGGCTTAAATAGAGAAGTTCAGAGTATTTAATGACCTAAATATTGAAGTTCAGAGTATCGAATGTACTAAAGATCGATTTTATTTACATGTTGTGCTACAAAAGTTATCGACAGAATCGCTTCAGAACTTCATTTTTATCGAAAAACTAAACAATAAATTGTGAAAACATTTCTGCAAGCAACTCGGAAGTAGTGCGTTTGGTCACAGTTTTAACCTAACCTAACCTATTTCCCTCAGTTTACAATGACGAGTCATACAATCTGACTATGACTAGTCAATTACACAATGGTAAAAACATTTCTGTTACTTGTAGGTATTTTTAACGTAAATGTAATAATCTAAAGTGTATCTAAAGTTGACATTTTGAATACACGTGACTAACTCGTCAGTACATGAATCGAATGGCGCTTTCTGATTGGTGCAAATGGCCAGTCAGTGTCGTCTCGCGTGCTCGCGCCAAATCTTGCTGTTGCTATTTTCACGGTATAAGAATGTGATGTATTATTTTACATGCTAAGTTATAATAAATGATGTTGACTATGGTCGCTTCAATTACATTTTTTTGAGGGCCTTGTGTTGAAGCTGTAAAATGTAAAATGGTGGTGAGATATACATTCCGTGGCTGAGTTAGTAAATTAGGTGTCTATGTATAAATAACAAGGACAAGTTAATATAATTGTTGCTCTTCACTTGACGCTTTCTATAGAATATTTAGTGGGCGTTGTAAAAAAGACGAATTAGTATATTAGACGCTATATAATTTTCCCGTGACTTAGTTATAAAATTAGAAGTTTGATGACGTGGCCAATTAAAAAAACTGTGGCTCGATTTATTATTTCCCAATAATAAATGCATGATATAACATTAAAACCAGAAACAATAGCTATTTACTGTAGAATCTGTTAAATAAAGTTGCCTAAGTTGGTTTGACAAAGTTCCAACTCTTACCAAAACAAACTCTGTGATTGGTCGAGAGCCGCCTTTGTTCTCTACATCCGGGTTCGTTGGGCGAGTCCATTTGGATTTAGGTCAGAGGGGTGAAGAACGAGGGTCGGGAGACGTGGAAATGTCGGCTTCCGCACTACTCATAGGTTTAAGGGCGGTCGTCATGTACATATTAGACCAGCCACTAATAAACGTATGAACTAGGCACTTTTTGGCATTTTTAGTCGTAGTCTATCACAGTCTTCATACAAAGTTTTCAGCAAGAAGTCCTCAAGCATACTTATGTCCTTACTCTGTTCAGTTGTAATAGTATTTAAATTCAGTGTTAATCAGTATATTGTTGTCTCTAAATCTAAGGTGTTTCTCAGTTAATTCAAAAGTATTGTGTGTGTGTTATCAGTGTCTAAAAGTCAATACAGTTTTTTATTAATCACTCATCTTCGAGTTGTTCTTTTATTCAACCCTTGCGGCCCTGGATCCACGTAACAATTTGGTCCTTCGAGCCGGATCTGTTGAGCACGCAATGAGTGAGAGAAGCACCATTACTACAAGGAGTAAGTTGCGCAAATTAGAGGCAGAGATGAACAAGCGGCGAGAGATGGAAGCTGACTCTGGGGTGCCGTCTGAAAGGGCACCAGGTTCATCTTCAGTTGCACCAACTACGACGTCGCGCGTCGGTTCGAGTTCCTGTGATCCCATCGACCACAGAGATATGTTCACGCCTGTGAGATCGGATACAGTGCAGAGGGCAAGTTCCGTGACAAGCCACGTTTCTTCGAAGAGCGGTCACAGAAGTGCCGATTTCCTTCGGAGGAGGGTTGAGTACTAGGCAGAACGTGAGTTAGTGCGCATGAAGGAGAAACTAGTGAAGAAGAAGCTTGAAGTCGATCTCGCTGAGATAGACGCCGCTGCTGAAGAAGACTCAGGCTCAGAGGAGGAGGGGACAACGCGTCGTGTTGAGGAATGGGTCACAGAGACGGCTCCCGTTGTTAGGGAAACTCACGCGCCTGCAGTGTGTCGCGACCCGTCGCCGCCGCGTTAAGTGTCCGCGCCCTCCCGCGAGGTGGCAGCACCCGCGCCGCCGCCGCGCCGCCCGAGTATATACCTGCGCTCCCTCAGTGTGCGCCCGCGTCAGTACAGTTTCGCGAACCCCCGTACCTAGGGAACGTTACGCCCTTAGCTACGGCCAGTGCCCCGCGAGTGAGAGAACAGGCTAGAGAGTTGCCTGAATGGGGAAATACGTTCGTCGATGACGCGGACAGGAGCAGGTCACGGGATAGAAAGATAGACCAGTTAGCGCACGCTATAACTAACTTAGCACGTCCGCGACCGGTACCTAGACAAGCCTACGAGTTGCCGTTTTTCAAAGGCGACCCGGCAGAGTGGTCATACAAGAATATGTACATATTCTTGACACTACAGTAATGTACGAGTTCAAGCCACACGAGAACCTAGCGTGCTTGAAAACATCGCTACAAGGCGACGCGAAGCTAGCTGTGGAGGATTTATTGCGCACCTCTACTAACCCAGCTGAAATAATGAAGACGCTTGATGAAGAGTTCGGACATCCTAATCTAGTGCTTGAGTGTGCCCTAAAGAAAGTGCGTGCGTTACCTAAAGTGACTGAGAGTGGTCGTGAACTCAGAAACGTGTTCTCAACAACTGTGAGGAATTGTGTGTCGCTCCTGAAAAGTGTAAGAGCTATTGGATATTTAAATAACCCACAACTGGTAAGTGAACTTTTGAATAAGCTTACACCTGTACAGCGGGCTCAATACGGTGATTTTGCAATGGGCATGGCGGCGAATCAAGGCATAGACTGATGTGCGAGTTTCACCAAGTTTAGAAATACTCGCAGAGTTTCTGAGTCATCTAGCCCGAGCTACGTCCTATTATGTACAAATGGAAATTAACACGCCCACACCGTCGGCTAGCGCCACTAAGTCCCGAGCTAATGTACAGTCTGTAAAGCAGCCTAGAAATGTTCAATATTTACATGTTCACTCTGATAATGACCAGCCAGCTAAGGAAATAGAGGAGCTATGCACGTTATGTAGTGAGAAACATAAGTTACCTAAATGTGAGAAATTCAATGGGTTAAGTGTACATGAGAGATGGCAACATGTCAAGAAAAATAAATTGTGTTTTAAGTGCATAATAAAGAAACATGGAAAGAATTTCTGTCGTGCAAGTAGGTGCAGTCGTGTATTACGCTCACCACACATTGTTACATGCCGACTCCATGCCGATAAGAAAAATGATAGCGAGAGCGTCACGAATGTTAGTGATTACACTGGGAAGGCGTTACTAAAGATTATGCCTGTGTGTGTAATAGTGAACGGTGTTGACGACGATCACTGATAGACGACTCGTTAGCTGAAAATGCTAGTGGTAAACAAGTGCCGCTAACTTTACACAGTGCGCGCGGCCAAGAAATAATTGATAAAGCATCAAAAATAATTAGTGTGTCAGTGCGTGGACCAAACGGTGTCGTACATTAAAAAGCCTGGACTTACCTGCGCAAACAGTGCCCGCCGCAGTGATAACAGAACATGCCCACATTCGAGACTTGGGCTGTGAAGAAATGAGAGGAGCCAGACCACTACTATTGCTGGGTCAGGACAACTGGGAGCTGCTGATCAGCCAGGAGACTCGCCGAGGGAAGTCTGGTATGCCAGTTGCCTCTTTGACCAGTCTAGGATGGGTTGTGCACGGACCTGTAGGTAGCTATTCAGATAATAGTGAACATTCCTTGAATTGTGTAGCAGAGTCAACAATTGATTTACACGACTTAGTTAAAAAACAGTTTGAGCTAGAAGCTATAGGAATTTCAGAGGTGCCTAGAAAGCACAAAGATGTGGAAAGAGCTAAGGCTATTTTAGACTCCACTAGCCGTTAAACAGAGAGCGGCGCATGGGAAGTAGGTCAATTCAATTCAATTTTTGAAGATTATGGCTCCATCGATGTACATTCGATGATTTTGCCAATGTCCAGGTGTGAGATGAGGTTGTTCCCTTTTTATTTAAAAAAAAAAATAATATCATACAACAAATGATCGGTGTTTGTAGCGATGACATCTGTTGTTCACCATGCTAAGAGGGGGACAAAACATTTTTGTTAATACATGTAAAACGGCACAATATAATGTTAATACATCAAGAACATAATAAACAAATAGAAATAAGTACCTATGTATTTTCTAGCTACAACTGTATTTTATTTATACTTATTTTATAAAGGACTTTGATAGCAGGGGTATGGGCCAAAGATAAAAGGAAAGGAATGTTAATTGGACGGGGAATATTACTAGGAAGTAAGTCATACAGGGAGATTGTTAAACGGGGACAGGAAAAAAACAAACGTTCCAGAGTACCCTCATCCAGACCGCATTCGCATAAAGAGCTGTCTCTAATACGGATTTTGGCCAAAAATACTGGAGTACAAACAAAACCAAGTCGAAGTCTAATAATAATAGAAGTAGCCCATTTATTGAACCTATGTGTGCACGACAGCACCACGCAAGCGGAAACCCCGCCACATAATTTAGTACCTCATGTACATAATGTCTAGTTTATATTTTTTTCTCTTTAACGTACGAAACACGTACCTAGTCTTAGAATAAGAACATTAAATTATATGGAAAGACTGACTCAAACACCCTTATTCCCTGCCCACCCCATGTAATATTATAGTCGTGAAGATATGTATAAACTTAAGTAGAATTCTGTTAAACAAATTGTAAACAATAAATGTAAAACTCCATTGTAACCGCATTAAAAAGATACCACACTGAGGTAAAGTTATTCCCCTAAGGTATATAGTAACCAAGTATAAAATACTTACTTCTGTCATAACATAACGCATAAGTATATAGATGTTGATGCTACGACGGTCAGAGGTGTAATGGTAGCTCCGGGATTGCGTACGTGGGTTATATTTATAGCTTTAGACTTAAGGAAAAACACGTCGCATCCCGGACGCTGGCCGTCGTACGCACATAGAATATGTACCAGAAGCCGTGCAAAGTATATGCCCGTATTATGTAAATAACCATTATATCATAAATTAATGTAATGAATGTAATTAGCCATAAGTACAATTGCACTACAATCCAATAAAGAAAAGGGGGCGGGAACTTTTAGTACCCAATAACGAGCTTAGACGCGAGTTTGCCTAGTACGTTAGTGTGCGTTTTCCTGGAATTCGCAAGGGCTCACTGGCTAGACAAATCTAGCGTACTATAAATTAGATCGCCCTAGATCATACATCAATCAGTAGTTCACAAGTCTTATTATAGACACCACTATGCCCGTCTGGCTTCTGAAATAGGGTAGTATGAGTCCCAGCCTCGTTGATTATCACTAAATGGCAGTTTCAATTCTCCGTAAATCCCAGTAAGAACCCTCTCCTGGAGTCCCCTCAGAACCACTACGGTCTGCGATAGGAGCTTTTCGACTGAAGCAGCTAGGAGTGGGCTGTAACAGTAGTACAAAGGTTAAAACACAGTCCGCTCGCTGCACATTCTGGTCCTTCACGAGCCGAATCCTCAAGATCCAACAAGATGGTGCTGACACGCAGCCGTAGTGGAGACTCCAGGAGAGAACAGGCCCAGCAAAACCCACCAGCGGCCGCACAACCAAGTGCCAGCGAACCGGCACCCGAGCCCAGCACCAGTCCGGCCACTGGGACGGACGCAGGCAGCGGATCTACGAAGACCACCACAACCGACGCCACGTACACGACGGGGACAGAAGACACACGTAATACCAGGACTACTGATTCACATGGTACGCTCAAAAACAGCGACACCAGGTCACGCCGCTCCACGACATCCAAGAAGAAGCGCCTCGCGGAGCTCGAGGCCAAGGAGCGGCTGGCCGAGATGAAGGTGAAGCAAGCGCAGGCAGAGCGAGAACTGAAGGAAATTCACTTGCAGCGCGTCAGAGCCGAAGCTGACTCGAGTGAGGAAGACGAAGACATGGGGGACGACCTCGCCTCCGTAAGGATTGGAACGTGGTTGGCGCAACCAGCGCCGCCACCCGGAGGTGAGACTCTACCAACGCCACACGACGTCAGCGGCGGGAGGACCGGCAGGGACGCAGCGAAGGACACCGGCGCCACGACAGGCGCTCAACCGTTGCGGTACGACGGCTACAGTGAAAGTGCGCATAATCCGTTATGTGCAAACGTAAATGAGGGCAATATCGCGAGTGATAAAGTGCTACAAATAAATTCAGTTAGTGATAAAGTGATAGACGTGGGGACGCTCGCCGCGGCCCTAGCGCAGGCCGCGCGCAGCTCAAGGGAGCCCCCCAAGTACATCCAGCATCTACCAATCTTCGATGGAAAACCCGGTGAGTGGATAGCTTTTAAGGCCGCGTATTGTGACTCACATATATATTTTTCATGTGTAGAAAATGTTGCTAGGATCAGGTTGAGCCTCAGAGGCGCCGCTAAGGAAGCCGTAGGTTGCTTATTATTCGGTCAGTCTGACCCTAAGGTCATTATAGAGGCACTAGAACGACGATTCGGTAGGCCTGAAGCCTTAATTATGGCCGAGTTAGATAAGATAAAGTTATTACCTAAATTAAATGATAATCCTAGGGACATATGTATATTTGCTAGCCGTATAGCGAACACGGTGGGTACGGTAGAAGCATTGAAAAGAATACAATATTTACATAGCCCCGAAATGTCGCGTTCCATAGTAGATAAACTAACGCCGATACTTAAAAACAAGTGGTATGATTACGCGGCAAATAAAAAGCTAGAAGATATTCCTGAGTTAAAGCGCTTATCTATGTTTTTAAATGAAGAGGCCGATAAGTGTGGTGCTTACGCACAGCCAGAACGGGGCAGTGATGACGCTTACGGTGTACGACAACGGCGCAGAGTAGAGCGCACGTTTAACGTGAATAGGGACACATCAAAGGAGCGATGCCCGGCGTGCAAGCAGAGCGGCCACAGATTGCCTAATTGTGATAAATTCAAACAACTAGATATAGACTCGCGATGGGAAATAGCGAAAAAATATAACATATGTTTTAGATGCCTACGGGATAAGCATAGAAGGTTCACGTGTAAAGCGCCTACTTGTGACATAAAAGAATGCAACATGAAACATCACAAACTGTTGCACAAAGAGCGGAAAGTCGAAGCGACACATAGCGTAGCGACGCCATCACCGCAGGCACCGACGCCACCCGTTGGCGCATCCGAAGCCGTGACGTCGACGCGAGAAACTGTGACAACGACATCGCCTCAGAACCGCCGCGCATATTTAAAAATAGTACCTGTCACATTAAGCGGACCGTATACAAGTGTAGACACGTATGCTTTGCTAGACGATGGAAGTACAGTCACCTTGTTAGACTCGTCTATAGCGGATGTCCTAGGTGCAGATGGGCCAGCCAAAACTATGTGGATACAAGGCGTAGGCACGGAAGTTAAGCATGAGCGAAGCCGAACCGTGAGCTTCCACATAAGGGGCAAGCACCATAACGAGCCGCATAAAATAGAAACAGCGCGCACCGTTGACAGACTCGAGATTATGGCACAGACTGTACATAGCGAAGACATAAACAGCTGTAAACATTTAAGTGATATTTGTAGCGTGCTTGTATACGAACATGCACGGCCAATGATCTTGATAGGCCAAGACAACTGGCACCTATTAGTAGCCACGGAAACACGAGCAGGCACGCGCGACCAGCCGGTGGCATCATACACAAAGTTAGGATGGGTATTGCATGGATGTCAATACTCGGTAAACAAAGTTATAGCTACATTCTGCGGCAACATTAAGATTAAAGAAAACTTAGAACCCATAGAAGAAAGCATGAGGAACTTTTTCAAGTTAGAATCGTTAGGTATAGAACCTAGGACACCTAGAGATGACCCACAACAACGAGCCCTAGACATCCTAGAGAAAAAAAGTCGACGATTACCCGATGGCAGCTTTGAAACCGGACTATTATGGAAACAAGAGGTACCCAAAATACCAAATAACCACCTAGGTGCCCTAAAACGACTAGAGAACCTAGAACGGCGCCTAGATAGGGACGAAAATCTCAAAACACAATACCTGCAACGCCTCGACAACTTATTCAACTCGGGCTATGCAGAGCAGGCACCCAGTACCTCAACAGCCGGCAAGACCTGGTACCTGCCTCATTTTCCAGTTGTCAACCCGGCCAAGCCAAATAAGCCACCACGACTTGTTCACGACGCAGCAGCAAAGACAGCGGGTCTATGCCTAAACGACCTACTTCTATCGGGACCTGACTTATTACAATCGTTGCCCGGTATTTTGATGCGCTTCCGTCAAAATAGAATAGCCGTATCAGCAGACATTAAAGAAATGTTCATGAGAATAAAGATAAGAGAAGAAGATCGCGATGCTTTAAGATTTCTGTGGCGCGGCGACCGACGAGAGGGGCCGCCAGACGAGTATCGCATGACGTCAGTTATATTCGGCGCGACGTCATCCCCATGTACAGCGCTATACATAAAAAATCGCAACGCGAGCGACTTTGCTGACAAATACCCAGCCGCGGCGTCAGCAATAGAAAACAATCATTATATGGATGACTATCTTCAGAGCTTTTCCAACGAAGAAGAAGCAAGGAAAATAACAACGCAAGTAGATTACATTCATAAAAAGGCCAACTTTGTTTTATGTGGTTGGATATCAAACAATAAAAACGTGTTGAACAATAGTCTCGCGCCTTCACAAGAAGAAAAAATACTAGGCGGCGACGACACCGAGAAAGCCCTAGGATTAAGATGGGACACTAAAGAAGACTGTTTTATATTTCGTATCAATAAAAATAAAACACCCGTCGTATTATTAAATAACACGCGCCCGCCCACCAAACGGGAGGCGCTCAGTATTATAATGTCTGTGTTCGATCCGTTAGGTATCATATCACCTATCACTATACCAGCTAAGAAGATACTTCAAAACACATGGAAGTATAAAACTGAGTGGGACAAGCCACTACCCGAGGAGCTGCAACCAAAGTGGAAAAAATGGATGGAGTCACTAAGCACCATAGAAACGCTGCTTATCCCGCGCTGCTACGACTACGGTGACGTCATAGTCAGAGAGGTACATACGTTTGTCGACGCGAGCGAAGAGGCATACGCCGCGGCGGTGTACTGGCGGACAGAGAGGTCGGACGGCAGCGTACAAGTGGCCCTGGCAGCAGCCAAGAGCAGGGTAGCCCCACTGAAACCGGTTTCTATACCTAGGCTAGAGTTGCAAGCCGCACTATTGGGTGCCCGCCTAGCCCGGACAGTCGTTCAAGAACACGATTACGAAGTGAGCGACCTAACATACTGGAGCGACTCTACCACCGCTCTGGCCTGGATACGAGCAGAACCACGTACATTCAAGACCTTCGTAGCGCATCGTATTGCTGAGATCGAGGAACTCACCAAGAAGAACGAATGGCGGTGGCTGCCCTCCAAGCTCAACGTGGCAGACGACGCGACACGAGGCACGCCGGAACATTTCGACTCCGAGCACAGATGGTTCCACGGCCCAGAGTTCCTTAGAAAGAGCAGAGACGAATGGCCTCAAGACAAAAAGGTCATCGCTCCCACAGAAACGGGCGAAGAACGAACTAAATGTCATGTCATCAGCAACGTAGAAAGAAACGATCATCTACCTGACATTACGCGTTTTTCCAAATGGACGCGACTAATAAGAGCGACCGCAAGGGTACTTCAGTTCATTGACCTATGTAAACCAAACAAACACACCGTCGAGTATAAACGTACAAAGAAAAATGCATCTAAAGACCCAACGTGGGAAAAAGTAAACAAAAACAAACCCGTTAAAAAAGTTACGCAAAAATCAATAAATAATAAAACAGAAAACTATATACCTATACCGGCTGTTTATAGTTTGTGCGCCGAGGAACAATGGGTCAAGGCCACACAAGCCGAGAGCTTCTCAAAAGAAATTGCAGCCATAAAAAATAACAAAGCAACGCCGACCGACAGTCCTTTGTCGGCGCTAAGTACATACCTAGACAACACAGGTGTTTTACGTTTGCGCGGGAGAATCACAGCTGCGCAACACGTGAATGAAGAAATAAAAAACCCTATCGTACTCGAGGGTAAGCACAGATATACCAAGTTGTACATAGCGCATGTTCATGAAAGTTTACATCACGGCGGAACCGAGATAACGGTAAATGAATTAAGACAACGTGTTTGGATAACGAGATTGCGTCCATCTGTAAAAGATGTTGTTAAGGGCTGTTTATATTGCAGAATAAAGAAGGCAAAGCCAGCCAACCCCTCGACGGGAAATTTACCGTACCCCCGTTTAGCTCATCATGTACGACCTTTTACTTTCACTGGTTTAGATTATTTCGGCCCCATATCAGTCACTGTAGGTAGACATAAAGAAAAACGATACGGAGCTCTATTTACCTGTTTAACGTGTAGGGCTATACACATAGAGATAGCAAATTCCCTTAGCGCAGACTCGGCTATCGCCGCTCTCAGGCGGTTTATGGGTAGGAGAGGTTGTCCCAAGGAAATATGGAGTGACAACGCTACTTGTTTCAAAGCGGCTGATAGGGAACTAGGTGAAAGCGCCTTAAGCGCTTTAGGTAGTGAGTCCAATGCGCGGTCGATAAGCTGGAGATACATACCTCCCGCGTCGCCCTTCATGGGCGGAGCATGGGAGAGGATGGTGAGGGCAGTCAAGGAGGCGCTGCACGTCACATTGAAGGAAGTACACCCGTCAGACGAGACCCTCGCTACGCTGCTCGTGGAGGTAGAAAATACGGTGAACTCCAGGCCACTCACACACGTCAACGTGGCACCGGACGAGCCCGAAGCCCTCACGCCGAATCACATATTGATCGGCCCCAACTCACATGTACCCTCACCGGGTGAATTCAACGAGGCAGACGTCACGGCGCGGCAACAATGGCGACGCGCCCAGGCACTCGCAGACGTCTTCTGGAGAAGATGGGTGCGGGAATACCTGCCGCTCCTGCAGAACCGGCGGGAGCCCTACGGCAGCGGCACACCACCCAAGATCGGAGACGTCGTCGTGGTCTGCGACCCCAACCTCCCACGCAACACTTGGCCCAAAGGCAGGGTCACAAAAGTGTTACCAGGCGCAGACGGAGAAGTACGAGTCGTGGACATCATGACCAAGGGCCACATACTCCGAAGACCCACAAAGAGGATCGTCGTGCTCCCCATAGAATCGCCTGACGGCGACGGCGGGAGAAGTGTGCACGACAGCACCACGCAAGCGGAAACCCCGCCACATAATTTAGTACCTCATGTACATAATGTCTAGTTTATATTTTTTTCTCTTTAACGTACGAAACACGTACCTAGTCTTAGAATAAGAACATTAAATTATATGGAAAGACTGACTCAAACACCCTTATTCCCTGCCCACCCCATGTAATATTATAGTCGTGAAGATATGTATAAACTTAAGTAGAATTCTGTTAAACAAATTGTAAACAATAAATGTAAAACTCCATTGTAACCGCATTAAAAAGATACCACACTAAGGTAAAGTTATTCCCCTAAGGTATATAGTAACCAAGTATAAAATACTTACTTCTGTCATAACATAACGCATAAGTATATAGATGTTGATGCTACGACGGTCAGAGGTGTAATGGTAGCTCCGGGATTGCGTACGTGGGTTATATTTATAGCTTTAGACTTAAGGAAAAACACGTCGCATCCCGGACGCTGGCCGTCGTACGCACATAGAATATGTACCAGAAGCCGTGCAAAGTATATGCCCGTATTATGTAAATAACCATTATATCATAAATTAATGTAATGAATGTAATTAGCCATAAGTACAATTGCACTACAATCCAATAAAGAAAAGGGGGCGGGAACTTTTAGTACCCAATAACGAGCTTAGACGCGAGTTTGCCTAGTACGTTAGTGTGCGTTTTCCTGGAATTCGCAAGGGCTCACTGGCTAGACAAATCTAGCGTACTATAAATTAGATCGCCCTAGATCATACATCAATCAGTAGTTTACAAGTCTTATTAAAGACACCACTATGCCCGTCTGGCTTTTGAAATAGGGTAGTATGAGTCCCAGCCTCGTTGATTATCACTAAATGGCAGTTTCAATTCGTAAATCCCAGTAAGAACCCTCTCCTGGAGTCCCCTCAGAACCACTACGGTCTGCGATAGGAGCTTTTCGACTGAAGCAGCTAGGAGTGGGCTGTAACAGTAGTACAAAGGTTAAAACACAGTCCGCTCGCTGCACACTATGCTTACTAAACCAGCATTTGGGAGGGATGTCTGGTTGAATAGCGCCATAGAATTTACCCTTGATCACTCGAGTTTTTTGCCAAAGTGTATCCCAACACTTCATCATATCAGGCTTAGCAAGGCAGCGCAGGTCTCGGGGATAACAAGATGAGTAAGAATCGGTTCCGTTCCGAGTAGCCGACTTGGCAATCGAATCTGCATTTTCATTGCCAACGATTCCAGAGTGACTAGGGATCCAAGCCACTGCAATTTCTAAGCCTAAACATTGGCATCTATGAAGCAATTGCTTAATTTTTAAAATGATGGGGAAATTGTGACGAGAGCGGAAAGGAGATTTTAACAAATCTTGCAAGCAACTAAGTGAATCTGACAGGATCAAAGTTTTATTCAGTCCATGTGATTCTATGTATGAAACCGCTTCCAATATAGCTATTGCTTCTCCTGTATAGACAGATCCAAATTCAGAGCTACGAAAATTAAGTATAATTTTAAATTTTGGAATCCACACAGCAGAACCAACATCACTATTGTCTGACAACTTAGACGCATCTGTATAAATTGTAAGCCAATCAGGCCAATCTTCGTCTAAAATCTTATTAAGTTTATCATTAGCGCCAGGGTCGTGTTTTGAAATACCAAAAAAACGACGCTGAAAAAGTATGAAACAAGATTTTCAGGATAGAACAAAAAGAAAAGCCGTAGTCACACGGTATTAAAGTGTTTAGTTTGGTACCTATAACGTGTGACTACGGCTTTTCTTTTTGTTCTATCCTGAAAATCTTGTTTCATACTTTTTCAGCGTCATTTTTTTTTTGTCGTAGTCGGGTTTTAGTTTTTACCTTTTTATTATTTAAACAATTTTGGTGTTAAATATTTTTTTTTACTCTTGACTTTTTGTCCGCTAGAGGACGTGATTTTAAATTTGAGCAATATTTTGGAAATGTACAAGTGAGGCCCTTTTAAATGATACCAAACACGGCGTGTTTATATCCATTTTTATTTTTTAAGCCTCACTTTTTGACCGCTAGAGGGCGCCAAATCGCTTTTTGTGACACGTCACGTTGCCTATGTTAAGCGGAAAATTAAGACGGTTCTAACGATACCTCATATGTCGAGTTCCGATAAGTAGATTAGAAGCTATGAGGGAACAGATGAAGATACACACATACATACATACAAACATATATACATACATACATATATACATACATACATACATAGCCAGTCAAAATCATAACCCTCCTTTGGCTTTGCCGTAGTCGGGTAAAAATAAAGAAAAATTTTAGGTTGGAAAAGTAAGGCGTCAAAATCTACTTCGAAAAGAGGGTTTTTATCTGACTGAACTAATGAAATGTGCATATTATCAAATTTACTGAAGCTATTTACGAGGAGAGGAGGACTTTTGTGGGACCAATAGCGGGACGTAGGGATTAATGCGAAAAGGGTAAGGAGAAGTGGAAGAAGAGGGTGAGTTTTAGTTTGGATGACTTTGTAGAAAAATCTATCACAGAGATATTGTCTTCGTAAGTGAAGGGGGGGGCTCTAAACATTCTACCTGAGGGGCATTGATAGGTGAGCATTTCATAGCTCCCGTGATAATGCGCAAACACTTGGACTGGATCTTTTCCAACTTTGCGAGGGCAATTTTGTTGCATGGTTCTAGGAGAAAACTTGCATAGTCAAAGTGACTACGAACAATGGCATTATATAAAACTTTCTGGGATGTTGGATGAGCACCCCAGCGAACGCCGGAGAGAGCTCGCAGGACGTTAACGCCTTTTTCGCATTTCTTAGAAATATAATCTAGATCGTGTAGACCATTTAATTTGGAATCAAGAATAAGGCCCAGAAATTTAACTTTATCTTGAACTAAAATTGGTTCACTTTCAACAAAAAGGCTTATAGGTGGGATAATGCGCTTGCGGGAAAAGACTACTGCATGACATTTGGATACTGACAAACTTAGGCCGTGATTAGTTAGCCACTGATTTAAATAATGAAGAGCAGAATTTAAACGGGATGAGGCATCTGATAAGGCAGATGCACTGAAGTAAAGAGCGATGTCATCGGCATATTGAAGGATTTTGCAGAAACAACTTACAGAAGACGCTAAATCGTATGTATAGAGATTATAGAGTATAGGGCTTAAAGGGGACCCCTGGGGTAGACCCTTCCAAACTAAGCGAGATGAAGAAAGCGAATTTTGGTGGCGCACCGTGATAGAACGGGACATAAGCAAATTACAAATGATGTTGACCATCCTCACAGGGATACTCAGCTGTAGCAGCTTTTGCCTGAGTAGTGGAAGTTGGACGTTGTCATATGCCGAAGCTATGTCTAAGAAGACACCAAGGACACTTTCATTTTTAGAGAATGCAATGCGAACGACAGAAGTGAAAACACTAAGGCTATCCAGAGTACCCATACCTCTTCGAAAACCGAACTGGGAGCTGGATAAGATGCCTTTTGTTTCTAAGATCCATTCAAGGCGGTTTTTGATGAGGTTTTCCATGATCTTAGCTAAAACGGAAGATAGGACGATAGGACGATATGAAGCAGTCTTTTGGATCTTTCCCAGGTTTCAGAATTGGGATAATGATTTGGGTTTTCCAAGACTCCGGAACTTGACCAGTAACAAAGAAGGAATTAATTAAGTTGAGGAAGAGTAATTTACAATTTGAGGGAGATTTGGAGATGAAGGAGTAAGGGATACCATCGATACCCGGGGCAGAATCACGTAAATGATCCAGGGCACACGTTAATTCCGAATAGGAGAATGGATCGTCGAATCTATCATTAGGGGTGGGAGAAGGGGAATCTGTAGTGGGAAGGCATTCAAGACTAGGAACGAAGGGGGGGGCTAATTTAGCTATGAATTCCTCCATCCAAGAGCTGGGATCATTAGATGAGAGATCGAGAGACTGATTGTCACAGGATCTACGATATATTTTAATTTTCTTCCACACAAGGGAAACAGGGGAGCGTGGGGATAGAGATTCGCAGAATGAGAGCCATCCACATCTTTTCTTTTTTGCCAATAATCTGCAAGTTCGTGCTGAAGTCCTTTTAAAATTTAAATAATTGGGCATGTCAAAATGAGAGGCAAAGGTATTTTCAGCTTCTTTGCGTTTTTTAACGCTATCAGTGCACTCAGCATCCCACCAAGGAAGAGAAGGTATAAGGTGACGGGAAGAGTTTTTAAGGGGAATTGAGGAGTCAGCGGCTCGTGTCAAACAATTTACGAAGTCATTATAGAGGGCAAGGGAATTAGAGGGATTAATTTGAGGGAAGTTTTGAAGTTCTGACTCTAAGTGGGAAGAGAATTTAGACCAGTCAGCTTGGGGCAGGCGATATTTTTGAAGGGGTTGGATTACGCTTGGATAGGAGGAGCATGTGAATGAGAGCTTTGTAATGAAATTAAGATAGGAAAATGGTCACTCCCAAATGAATTAGGGAGAACAGACCAGGAAAGTGTAGAAACTAAGGAAGGGGAAGTGAAAGAAAGGTCTGGAACACTAATATTTTGGGGATATTTTGGGGGGATTTTGGGGGGTATTTTGGGGGGTTTTTTTTTTAGGGGGGTTATTTTGGGGGGTTTTTTTTTTTTTTACGGGTAGCAGATCCATCATTAAGGACGCATAGGTTTCGATCATCTAAGAGATCTAGTAAAAAGCTGGAAGAGGGATCGTTACAATGAGAACCCCAAAGAGTGTGTCGGCAATTAAAGTCACCTAACAAAACTAAAGGGCTGGGGATAGAAGAAAGGATAGAATTAAATTCAGCTAAAATATTAGCATTGGGATGAGGAATGTAAACAGAAACAAAGGATATATCCATGGCTCTAACAGCTACTACATGTAGACCAGTATCATGGTGGGGGATAGGAATTTCAGAAAAGGTGATAGATCTGCTAACCAATAGGGCGCAACCCGCCCAGCCATCATCTCTATCGTCCCGAAGACACGCAAAACCGGGAACCCTAAAAAGGGAGCCAGGCCTGAGCCAAGTCTCCGACACAGCAAAGATAATGGGCTTATATCGGTTTATAAGGTAAATTAAATCATGTTTTTTCCTGCGGACGCTTCTACAATTCCACTGCTGGAGGATGCTTTCCATTTTAGCGAGTCCAAGTAGTTAAGAGCTGTTGACTAATATAACGACATTGTCCGGTATTGCGTCACCAAATTTGGATAACATATTAATAAGAGAGCATACAAGCAATTAAATTATCATTAGGAGTAGGAAGGGGAGTGGTTTCTATGTAGGAGGAATTCAGAGCGCAGCCATTAGGCTGAGAAGAATTGGGGGTAGCGACCATTGACCTATGGGCTTGGGTGTCATATGACTTTCCCAGCTCAGGTCTAGGTTTAGTGGAACGAAAAACTGTTTTAGTGTATGACGTCTTGGCAGGGGATGCGTATGGAGAAGAAGTAGGAGTATTATGAGGGGCTGAGTAGAATACATCAGGAGAAGCTTGTGATGGTCTAAATTGGGAGGGATATGCAGTTACATTAGAGTATGAAATTTTGGAACGGGGAAATCTTATAGTGGGAGAGCCGGCTGCAAAAATACCTACCTCATCAGGTACCCCAATAGGCTATCTTTAGATCGTTAACCGACACTTAAACACGTAAAAAAAATCAGGTCTGCCAGTGCCGATCCTGCCGGGTCATGGAAAAAATTCATATTTTTTGTCGTATTTTTTTGGTGAAAATTACGTCACAAGGTACCCGAATTAAAGTGCTGGCAACAGTTAACCATTGATTAATTACCTAAAAAAAAGTAGGTCTGCCATTGCGCACTCTGCCGGAAGTACTTGGCAGACCTCTAAAATATGGCCCCTCCAGCACCATGAACCTACCTCATCGAGTACCCTGATGGAACCTACGCCAAATAATAGCCAAGATGCCCTCGATAGAGGATCAAAAGGTCTGCCAGGTCTAATCTTGCCGGAACTTAGTGTTCAAAGCATTTGAAGTTGGTATGGTAAGTAGGCAGCATTATTTCATACAAAGAAGAAGGGGCGAAATGTCCCTTGTAACACTTTCTCCTATATATCAAATGAAAGAGCGTAAAAAATAGATCATTTTATTCCATAACAGTAAATGTGTGAATACTGGGGGAAAAAAGTTATTCACCGATATAGAGAGAAAATATATTTTTTATTTTTTTTCATCGGACATACTTGGGTGAGGTGTCTATTGATAGGTCTTTTAAAATGACCGTGATGTTTCAAAGATCATTTTTTCTCAATGTCAATCGTTTGAAAGATAGACAGTTTCAAAGTGCTAAAATGTGTCCCCACCCCCTCTAACTTTTAAACTAAGAGAGTGAAAACACTAAAAAAATATATGCTGTAGATCGCAATGAAAAATTCCAACCAAGATTAGTTTGAACGAGATGAAGTTAGCCGTTTTTGAGATATAGCACATTTAAAAAACCGCAAATATAACTTTGTCATTCATACAGTTACTATGAAAAACAAACATAACACAAAATGTGTATTTCTGTTGCCGCTTTAACAAAAAATAATACAAATTAAAGGTGGCTCCTACGATGGTACGGAACCCTTCATGTGCGAGTCCGACTCATACTTGGCCAGTTTTTTTTTTATCTAATTTTTTTTTTCCAATTATTCACACCGTCCATCACAAGTTTACTGTGTGAGTGAATAATTGATTTATTTTTTCCAATTTTTCACACGTTTACTGTGTGAATAATTGGAGAGAAAAGTTATTCACCTTTAAAGAAATGATTTTTTAATTTTTTAGACTCAAATAGTATTCGCACTTTTTACGATGACATCGTCCGAATTTCTCATCATCATTATTTCAGCCGAAAGACGACGACCCGCCCCGCCCTTTGCACGGGTGAAATTGCTGAATATAAACCTTCATCTTGAATTACTCTGTCTATTTCTAAAAACTGCATTAAAATCCATTGCGTAGTTTACAAGATCTAAACGTAGAAACGCGTTCCATATGGTGTCGGGCGTAAAGAATAGCACCATCCCATATCTACCCGTGAGTGTCGCAAGAGGCGACTAAGGGACGTACCAGAGAATGGGCAGCAGCATTCTACTGTGCTTTGTTATGACCTTACTGCGCTTGCCAACCCGTCTGCCAAGCGTGTCGATTATGGCAAACCTTCCCAAATGGAAATGAGCGCACAAAAATGGCCCCTAGTACCCCTCGACTACGGTAGCGGTCGAGGCAGCGGCGTGGCAAGGGAAAAGGTCCGGCTACCTAAAAGTAACGGAACTCGAAGAGGAATTGAGCACGTTGCGATGGAGTATTGTGGAATTATTTGAGGTCCGAAGAGAGGGGGAGGACACGATAATCCTGAAATCCGACTCTACTTCCGAGAGGGTTACCGGCAGTCCCAGGGTGGTGTTGGGATTATCGTCCACAAGTCCCTCATGAATAACGTGGTGAAGATCGAGAGTGTGTCGACCAGGGTGGTGTACCTTATACTCAGAATATCCTCAAGATGTGTGCTGAAGGTCATACAGGTCTACGCGCCGACCTCGGGACACCACGCCGACGATGAAGGGGAGACCATGCATGAGGATATTTATAAAACCACACACTGCTCGCAGAACGAATGACGGATGAGGCCGAAAGTTCTGGAGTGGCGACTGCGAACTGGAAGACGTTGCGTTGGAAGGCCTCCCACTAGGTGGACCGATGACCTGGTGAAGGTTGCGGGGATCCGTTGGATGCGAGATGCACGGGACCGGTCAATGTGGCGACACTTGGGGGAGACCTATGTCCAGCAGTGGACGTCTTTCGGCTAAAATAATCATCATCCTCAGCCTATTATGTTCCCACTGCAGGGACTCAGGCCTCCTCTCTGGGAGAGGGATGGGCTATAATCCACCACGCGTTCCCAGTGCGGGATGGTAGATGTCACAGATCTTAGAATTTTTTGGTTCTAAGATATGCCGGTTTCCTCGCGATATTTTCCTTCACCGTTTTGAGAGCAGTGGTGTTGAAATAAATTACACAAAGTTATGTGCCACAAAGTGTGTGTTTAAAAAAAAAAAAAAAAAAAACTTTAACTTTGAAACTTTGTTACTTATCTTTATTTTCTTATTTAGTTTTTAAGCCATTAGATTGTAATTTTGTACGGAATTTAATAAAGCTTTATTATTATTATTATTATTTGTTTTTATACTTTTACGTATCTCGGCTTTATTACCGGAATTATGGAATAGTACGGGCCGAAGCCAAGTACTACCCCTGGAGAGTGGTGATGGGATGAGATGATGACATAGTCGGGTTGTGTGATGATGAGTGAGCATTAACCTGTGTATGTGTAGTGATTGAGGGTTGAGTATGTGAGGTGGAGATTACTGTCTCATTTTCATTATGTAAAAATTTTCTCACAATCCTGCAGGTATTAAGGATTGCGGCCTTCTGAAGGCTTTGATACGTGTATGGTGGTAAATCAAGTGTTTTTAAAGACTGGTGGAGCTGTTTAGGTATAACCCCTGTTGTTGATAACACAATAGGGACTATAGCGACATCCTTAAGATGCCACATTCGGCTTATTTCAATTTTAAGGTCGGTATATTTTGCGAGTTTTTCTGCTATTGTGTTTTGAAGGTTGTGCGTATTCGGTACGGCGATGTCTATGATTAACGCGGTTTTATTACACTTGTCTAATAAAGTGATGTCTGGTCTATTGTAGTGTATTGTTTTGTCGATGAAGATACCTCTATCGAAGTATAATTGATGAGTGGCGTTTTCAAGACTAGTTTCGGGTTGATATTTATAATAAGGCACTGGCGGTGTGGAGATGAAGTTATATTTGATTGCTAATTTTTGATGAATTATGTTCGCTATTTGATCATGTCTGTGCTTATAATCAGTCTGGACTATTGCTTTACACGCACCTGTGATGTGCTGAATCGTTTCCGAAGAACTATGGCATCGCCTACATACGTCTATTGTCTGTGGGAGTCTCATTATGTGTTTCTGGTAATTGCGTGTTTCTATAACCTGGTCCTGTATAGCTATCATAAACCCTTCCGTCTCAGGGAACAGTTCTCCACGCCTTAACCATTCGTTCGACGCTATCTTGTCGACGTTGGGTAGATTAAGGTCGTGTCGGTGTCTCCCATGTAGTGACTTTGAGGTCCATTCAGCGATTTTTGTCTGTCGGTCAGTCTGTTGTTCATTACTCTGTGTTGTCCTGTCATACATGTTCAAAGGGGTAAATTTTTTATCATTATACGCTATTGCTTTGTGTAGGGTTGAAGTGTAGCTTTTAAAATCAAAGTATTTTCTTAATGTCGTTATTTGTTTGTTATGTAGGTTAGTGATATCTATTATTCCCCTGCCACCATCGTTTCTTGGTAGTGTGAGTCTCTGTACACATGACCTAGGATGGTGTCTCCTGTGTTTGGTAAGAGTGGTGTTTATAATCCTTTGTAAGCTTTTAAGGTCAGTCTTGTTCTATTATTATTATGTGCCTGCCTGGGTTCGAGCCCCACGACTTACTGTTCGTAAGTCGAGGCAGCCACTGGGCCACCAGTCACCACAGCTCTGATGAAATAATGATGATTAGAAATCACACAGAAACACATCGCCGCCATTTTCAAAACTTCGTTGGCCCTGCTCGTGCTTGGGACGATGTCATCGTAGAAAGTACGAATACTTTTTGAGTGTATTGCTCATAAACACACAAACATCGTAACGGATTTGGGTCTACCTTTTTTAGCAGAATTTTTTATACCCGAATTTTGTTTTGCATAACAGTGGATGGCAGAAACTTCATCTCACAGAAAATCATTTGGCATACACTCATTTACCATAAATTCAAAACGCGTAATTTTGTAAGTCAGAATCATCTTTGAGCATAAACTTCATTTCCAGAACCATCATTTCGCCGAAAATTCATAATCAGAATCGTCTTTTGGCACGCATTTCATTTCATACACACGTGTAACATGCAATAATAATAATAATAACTTTTATTATTAATCATTATTATCAGCTCGCCCCGGCTATAATTTCTAGCTGAGAACATTAAATGTATGTCAAAAATAATAATAATGACGTCACTCATACATGCAACGCATGTACTCCATGACGCGCGCTCGCTTCGCTCGCATATTAAATAACACTAATATCTTCTGTCCCCGAAGTGCCGGGCCTCCGCCGGCCTCCTTCGTCGGCCTAAGGCCCGGTGCCCATGCCGCCCATAAAGGATACTTTCGCGAGACGGTCGTTATACCGTATAAAAATCTACCAAATAAAATTCTGCCATCTTAAAAGTATGCCTTTGAAAATTCGGCTATTTAAACATTCTGCGAAATGAGTATTCTGCTAAATAATTGATCTGCCATAAACACATTCGTTCAAAGAAGAATATGCCAAGTGTGGTATGCCAAATAAATTTCGGAGCATCAAGTTTCTGCCAGATAGATGGTACCCAACGGATTTTAATGCAGTTTTCAGCAATAGACAAAAGTGATTCAAGGGGAAGTTTTATATTCCGCACATTGCACCCTTGCAAAGCCGGGGCGGGTCACTAGCACTACTAAAAAATAAAATAAAAAAATCGTTTCTTTATAGGTGAATAATTTTTATCTCCAATTATTCACACAGTAAACGTGAATAATTGGAGATAAAAACAAATTGGATTTAAAAAAAAACTGGCCAAGTGTGAGTCGGACTCGCACATGAAGGGTTCCGTACCATCGTAGGAGCCACCTTTAATTTGTATTATTTTTTGTTAAAGCGGCAACAGAAATACACATTTTGTGTTATGTTTGTTTTTCATAGTAACTGTATGAATGACAAAGTTATATTTGCGGTTTTTTAAATGTGCTATATCTCAAAAACGGCTAACTTCATCTCGTTCAAACTAATCTTGGTTGGAATTTTTCATTGCGATCTACAGCATATATTTTTTTAGAGTTTTCACTCTCTTAGTTTAAAAGTTAGAGGGGGTGGGGACACATTTTAGCACTTTGAAACTGTCTATCTTTCAAACGATTGACATTGAGAAAAAATGATCATTGAAACATCACGGTCATTTTAAAAGACCTATCAATAGACACCTCACCCAAGTATGTCCGATGAAAAAAAATAAAAAATATATTTTCTCTCTTTATCGGTGAATAACTTTTTTCCCCCAGTATTCACACATTTACTGTTATGGAATAAAATGATCTATTTTTTACGCTCTTTCATTTGATATATAGGAGAAAGTGTTACAAGGGACATTTCGCCCCTTCTTCTTTGTATGAAATAATGCTGCCTACTTACCATACCAACTTCAAATGCTTTGAACACTAAGTTCCGGCAAGATTAGACCTGGCAGACCTTTTGATCCTCTATCGAGGGCATCTTGGCTATTATTTGGCGTAGGTTCCATCAGGGTACTCGATGAGGTAGGTTCATGGTGCTGGAGGGGCCATATTTTAGAGGTCTGCCAAGTACTTCCGGCAGAGTGCGCAATGGCAGACCTACTTTTTTTTAGGTAATTAATCAATGGTTAACTGTTGCCAGCACTTTAATTCGGGTACCTTGTGACGTAATTTTCACCAAAAAAATACGACAAAAAATATGAATTTTTTCCATGACCCGGCAGGATCGGCACTGGCAGACCTGATTTTTTTTACGTGTTTAAGTGTCGGTTAACGATCTAAAGATAGCCTATTGGGGTACCTGATGAGGTAGGTATTTTTGCAGCCGGCTCTCCCTCTATTACGGAGGCCGCTCTATAACTTAAATTTTCCTGTGACATGATCGTTTTTATTGACTTTTGTCGTGTGTGTTCAGGGCATATAGGATCTGTGGCTTTATGATGTCCTCCTTCACACAATAGGCATGAAGCCTGTGAGTCCGGGACATCACATTTATCACCAGGGTGTGATTGAGCACATCGATAGCAGCGGGGAATGGATCGGCAGTTAATACTGATGTGTCCGAAACGTAAACACGTTCGGCATTGGATGGTGGGTAGATGGTAAATTGAGACAGGAAGGGAAGCATTATAACAGTAAACTCGCTTTGGCAGAACTTGGCCAGAGAAAGTTAACACAACAGTACCTGAAAGGGACCAAGAAACAGATTCTTCTCTCTTGTTCTTAAAATTAAGCCTTCTTGCCCTGATAACTTCCCCACAGTTCTGAGGGGTTTCGATTCCGTGAACTAGCTCATCTAGGGACCAGTCAGTGGGGATGTCTCTTACAACTCCCATGCGAGTAACATGAAAGCGTGGGATAGCAGCCAAGTATTTATGGTTCATTAGAATTTGACTGTTAACAAAATTATTTGCGTCAATGCGGGACTTAAAATCAAGGGACATCTTGTTACGGCCCATAGACTTGACACTGCCTTGGACTACACCTTTAAAACCATTATCTTCTATACTTATAATAAATCTGTAGAGAGGTCAATTCTGTACATGATATATATTTTCAAAATAACTATCAGGGGGTAATTAGTGATCGATACTGATGCCAAAAATGCAATCAGTAAAATTTTTGTCTGTCTGTCTGTCTGTCTGTCTGTCTGTCTGTATGTTCCTTATAGAAACAAAAACTTCTCGACGGATTTTAACGAAACTTGGTACAATTATTCTTCATACTCCTGGGGAGATTATAGTATACTTTTCATCACGCTACAATCAATAGGAGCAGAGCAGTGAAGGGAAATATTGGGAAAACGGGAGAAGATGCTAAATTTTTTAAGCTTCCGACGCGTGTGCAGCCTTAATGGTTAAAGCTACATAGAAATCATTTATGACGGAAATGTTCTACATAAAATTATCTAAAAAATATCCCACAACAGCATATGTCTATCTTTTATGGTTGACTCACAATAACACGTGTAACTCCCGATAGCATAGCAGTTCGGAGCTTTCTGATTATATTTGTTTACTCTTACGTTTATAATACTCTCACTCATCCCTAATTAAAAGAAGTTAATATTATTACCTATTCAATAAAAAAATAATCATAGTAATCGGTATAGAAACACCAAATTTATACATGAAATACGCTAATAAGCCGTCGCGCGTGAATACTGAATCATGCCGTAAGGATTATTTTTGTGTAACGGTTGCCGCGCTCGACACGGGTCGTGGCTGTTGATACGTTCAGAGCGTTCGACCTTATTGACGGACAATTAATAATTGATTTTAACAAACAAGGCTTATCAGCGCGACTTTTAGTCTTTAAATAGTTTATTTGATCTTTTGTTGTTATTTTCTAAAATAGGTATTAGTTGTTTTGGTAGTGTTTATATATTCGTTCAAATTACAAATTATTTTTATTTCCTTTTATGTGAAGGTAGTAGAAGTAGAAGTAGTACGCATAGTTTTTTAGATACCGATAGGTAAGTTTTGGCTAATTTATGTTCAAAAGCGTAGATACTTTTATTAATTATAGTAGTTATAGGTATTTATTTGTAAGTGAAGTAGGTATAGGTAGATGGTAATGCACAGGCGTTTCAGCTTTATTTTCATTTCTTTTTTTGTTGTAAGTTGTACATATTTCTGGGTATAATTCTATTAGAATATTTTAGTTTAAATTGGCACTTAGGCCCAGATTCACAGACCACACTTTGACTTTACTAAGTAAAGTATGATTTTTGGAAAGTAAATAACAGCTTGACAGGACTAAGAAATATATTTTTGCGTGAAAGTAGATCTTTCTATCAAAGTAAAGTCAAAGTGTGGTCTGTAAATCTGGGCCTAAGAAATATATTTTTGCGTGAAAGTAGATCTTTCCATCAAAGTAAAGTCAAAGTAAAGTCAAAGTGTGGTCTTTGAATCTGGGCCTTAGATTTTAAGTGTAAGGTAGCTATAGTTAGGACCTCTATCGTAGGTTTTTTGTTACCTAGGTAACTGACAGCCTTTCCGTTACCGTCGATTAAAAATAAAATACCCAATGCCACCTAAAAAACGCCACTGAACAGGGAGAAAGGACATGGTACTTTTTTTACGAAAAACGACGGAAACGCGGACGAAGTCGCGGGCAAAAGCTAGTTAAATATAAATTGGGCAAACTTAAGGGAATTCAAGGATAAGCCTTGCTTAGGGTCTGTTTCCATTCTAGAGACAAACACTTTGAAGGGTGCTTTGTCACTCTCGCCATATATAATTTTAGAGTCGCTCTCAAAACCTGGCCTCGTGTAAACAGACTGAATTGAGTCGGACGGCGGTTTATTCCTTTTGGCGTCAACGAAGATTTCAGAGCCCCCGGGGCGCTTTCTGATCTCGGGCCTTAACCGACTAACCTCAAAGTCTTGAGAGCACTCCACAACCTCCATATCCGGAGGTTTTTCTCCACCCCCATCAGGGGGATCTTCGGCACTCATTTCCCTGGGGAAATGAGTGCCAAACAAAACTTAGGATACTAACCTTATTACTAGGTACCAACACCAGACAACACAAACAACAGAATCAACACTAAAAACAAAAAAAAATTGCAGATAAAATAAACTTTGAGGTTAAGAATCGCGTGTATTCTCTCCCTGACAATGACGGGGAAGTAGGTCTGTTGTGTCGTAGGGACAACTTTCAGTTGCCTGACAACTATAAGTACGCGCGTCAGCGATTAGCGGGAATAGAGCGTCGTTTACATAAAGACGCTGTGTACGCCTCAGCTTATACAGCACAAATAGATAGATTGATAACAGAAGGGTACCTACGCGAGTAAAGAAGAGGGCGACGTCAAGTCCGATTCGGTGTGGTATTTACCCCACTTTGGGGTAACGAATCCCAACAAGCCGGGAAAATTAAGATTGGTCTTTGACGCCGCAGCTAGCTACAATGGGACGTCTTTGAATGACAATTTGTTGTCTGGGCCCGACTTGCTCAACTCTCTGTTAGGCGTGCTTTTTAAATTCAGGTTAGGGCCTGTTGCTTTCACTGGTGACATAGCTGATATGTTCCTACGTGTTTTCATAAGAAAACAAGATAGAGGGGCACAGCTGTTTCTTTGGTCGGCTGATGGTAAAAAGGAGCCTGACGTGTACGTCATGAACTCTGATATTCGGGGCAGTGTCGTCAGCGTCACCTACATCGGCAATTTATATATTGAATAAAAATGCGAGTCAGTATAAAGATTTATACCCTGAAGCGGTAGCCGCCATACACGAAAAACATTATATGGACGACTACCTAGATAGTACTTGGTCTGCTGCGCAGGCAAACGATTTAATTGAGAAAGTGACTCACGTTCACGCCAGAGGCGGGTTTAATATACGGGGGTGGGTGACTAACTCCCCTGAGCTGCGCGACAGACTGGAAATGCCTGATAGAGTCTCTTTAGATAAGGGCGAAGGTGCTACGGAACGCACATTAGGTATGATTTGGTCACCGAACACAGATGAGTTAGCTTTCGATTTAAGTTTCAAACGATTACCTAAAACCATTGTAGAGGGACACGTGGTTCCAACAAAACGGGAATTTCTCAGATTTATTATGTCGATCTTTGATCCTTTAGGTTTTTTGTATCCGTGTGTCATACAGTCTCGCATCCTCATGAAAAGGAGCACACAAATGGCACACGGGTATTCAATGGGATGAGAAATTAAAAGACGCAGAAGCCAAAATATGGTTTGAATGGTTACATAATCTGAAGTATCTTAAAGATGTATCTATACCTAGGTTTTATGGTTTACAGTTAGAGTACCTAGAATTACATGTGTTCGGCGACGCTAGTGAGTCCGCCTATACGGCGGTAGCTTACATCTCTCTCTCTCTCTTCAGGTGCCTCTCCAACTAGTGAAGGTTGGCAGTCAGCTCCGCATATCCTATTCGGTCTTTTGCCAGTCTAAAAAGTTCCGCGGCGCTCTTAACTCCCGTCCATTCCCGGATATTGCGCAGCCAGGATTTCTTCCTACGTCCCACTGCTCTTTTGCCTGCCACTTTGCCCATCATTATGAGTTGCAAGAGTTCGTATCTGTCGTGCCTTAATACGTGACCCAGATAGGCAACTTTCCTCTTTTTGATGGTCTGCATTAATTGGCGTGTCCTTCCAGCACGACGTAGTACTTCAACGTTGGTCACTCGATGTGTCCAGCTAATGGCCAACATACGTCTATAGGCCCACATTTCGAATGCTTCGATACGTTTCCGGAGATCCTCTTTTATTGTCCAAGCTTCACATCCGTAAAGAAGTATAGGCCATATGTAACATTGAAGTAGGCGGGTGCGCAACGATATTTTAAGGCTGCGACTGCAAAGAACCTTTTTCATCTCATTGAAGGCACTACGGGCGATTTCAATACGGGTTCTTATTTCAGAATCACTGTCCCAGTCTTCATTCACCCAAGTGCCCAGATACTTATATTTACGCACCCGCTCTAGCCTATTGCCTGCCACAGAAATCACGGGATGTATAGTCTCTTTCTTAGAGATCACCATGACCTTACATAGTAGGATTAAATACGGAAGGGAATAGGTATGTCGCTATAGTCATAGGAAAGGTTAGGGTAGCGCCACAGAAGGTAACATCCATTCCAAGGCTAGAATTACAAGCAGCTGTGTTAGCCTGTAGACTAGCTGACACAGTTGTCAAGGAGTTAGGAACAGCAGTCAGTAGTGTGCACCTATGGACAGACAGTAAAACTACTCAAGTGGATATAAATTCAGATGCTACAGAATTTCAAAGGTACGTGTCACACCGCTTAGCTGAAATAGATAGGAGGTCAGAGAGGGCCAACTGGCGCTGGGTTCCGGCGGCGATGAACCCCGCTGACAAGGCTACCCGAATGGACTGGCCTAATAATAGTAATGAGTGGTTGTCGGGTCCCTCTTTTCTTCGCTGTCCACAGGAGCAGTGGCCAGCTGACACCGACCTAGACATGGTGGCAGAGCAGGACCTTGAGAGAGTGCAGCGCGTGCATACCGTTGCAGCTCAAGCTGAACCGCTGCTGCGGTACGAAAGGCTGCCCACCTGGGCGCGCGCCTTCGACGTCATGGCGCGTGTACTAATATTCACAGAACGATGTCGCAAGCGGCGTCAGACACCCACTGTTCTCGCCAAAATCAACCGGACCTCTCACGAGCCCATAGATGACAGGCCTTCAAAACGGTTATCCGGACGAGGACATTATGGACGCGATACGCGCCCGCTACTTCAACTTAAACCTAAACTTACCTCCACTTCGAGTCGGCCTAACTCCGTGACCCTGACCACTCGCAAGTTTGAGTTAGTGTGTATGTCTGTGAACCTTGCGATGGCTCGCTGCTGGGTCCCCCAGGACAGCCAGGCCTTTCTCAGCTCGTCAACTGACCACGGCGAGCACGCCTTGTTCACACTTCCGTTCCACCTTATAGTCCAAACACAAGGCCTTGGTGCTCCGTAATAGCACTCCCGGTACAAGGCAAACCGTACTGCTTAACGTATCCAAAGTATATAATACTGGGTGGACGCGAAATGACTCCAAGTCATTAATTATTTAGGGAAAAGTAAAAAATACAAAACAAGATATAAAAAAAGTCACACTCTCAGAAGGGAGGAGGGGGGAGGTTTTGAAGAACGTTACGGTTTCACGATTATCAGCTTTCCAGTGTAAATTTGAAGATCCACAGAATTACTGGCAGTGCAGGCAGGTCACTCGGGTAGTAATTTTATTTTTTATTTTTTTTTTATTCATAGGAACAGCAAACAGTTACCTACATTATAAAGAGTTACAATTAATTTAACATACAATTTTGGTTATAAAGTAACCCACAACGCTGTCCACAAGTAGGCGTACAGTTTAGGTAAAAAGAGAGCTAATCGCTAGGAATATTGACAGCAGTACATGTGACTAATAAATAAAATCAAATGATAAAAAAAATAACGACTATAGGAGAAAATTAAAAAATAATTTGTTTAAACTTAAAGATAACAAAATTACCTATACAATATTAAGTAAGATTTAAGTAATATAGGTGGTCCACTTTAACGTCAGCGTCACCTTGAGTAAGAAGAACCAGCAGCAACAATGAACCAGTGTAGAACTTAGAGTATCTTAAGGAGATGTTTCCTCGACCAGATTCAGATTAGAAGTCCTCACTGTGTGAAATCATTTCAGTTTTTAACTGACTTCTAAAAAAAGAAGGAGGTTCTCAATTCGGATGTTTTTTTTTTTTATGTTCGGGCATAACTCCGTCACTTGCCGACCGAACCGTTTTGAAAAATTATTTTTTTGTTAGAAAGGGTATACTTCCCAAATGGTCCCATAATTTTTTTATCGAAATCGGACAAGCGGTTTTTGAAAAATCAACAAAACTCAAAAAAAAATACTACATTGTCCACATTATGACCCATGAACATGTGAACCACTAAAAAGTGAAAAATAAAAACTTTTTAACAAAAATTAAACCGACTAAACCGAAAAAAACACAAAAAAGTCAAAAATAAATCAATTTCTGAAGTCGGTGGCAAAAAAATGAAATCAAACAAACAAAAGTCACCGACTTCAGAAACTGATTTATTTTTGACGTTTTTGTTTTTTTTTTGAAGTCGGTTTTATTTTTTGTTAAAAAGTTTTTTAAAGATCCACAGCTTGTCATTTTCTGTTCCTATTTCAGAATTTAAATTCGTGACTTCTTAATGTCATAAAAATGCAACTTGCCAGTATTCAAAACAGCCAGTAATATTCAATCCAAAACCTTTTCGTGGAATTCTGAGAATACAATATTTTGAGCTAATAGTCCAAGATCCCAGGGCCGCCAGACGTCACGTATTTTCTGACGAAGGAAATGTGGGCGATTGAGTAGTGTTAGTATGAACTAAGAACACACTACTACCAGCTAGCTTGCTTGGACGGCCAATTTATCAGGCCGCCAGGTATCAGGTCATCAAGGTACATACAAAAATTACTTACTTCACGTATTTTCTCCAAGCTGATTTTTACGTATATTTTAGGCAATATCCTTAAAAATAAATCGCAAATACTCCCAGACACTTTCCGTCGGCCGTATTGCTTAACAGACGCTTTAAAGAATACATAAACTCCTAATGGTTTAATACTTAAAGCTAATTGATCGGGTTATTGCCATGCTATAAATATTGGGCAGGCGCTCCAACATGCACCCGAGTGGTCAAAGCAACGTTTTCAACAAAATTCTGAAGACACAGGCAATGGACAGATCCTGTTGAATGCCCACCGAATGAGTCCAGTGGAGGTCTGTATGTCAGCCACACGAGCGATGCCATGCGTTCTCGGGTAAACAGTCACAATACGTTTAAGTCTAAACTTTTTGGGAACTTTAAAGCGTCCGACAGGCAAAACGGCCGCTAGGAAGTGTCTGGGAGTGTTGGCAACTTATTTTTAAGGATATTGCCTACAATATACGTAAAAATCAGCTGTCAGAAAATACGTGAAGTTAGTAATGTTTTTATGTACCTTGATAGCCTGATACCTGAAAATTGGCCGTCTAAGCAAGCTAGCTGGTAGTCGTGCGTTCTTAGTTCATACTAACACTACTCAATCGTCCACATTTCCTTCGTCAGAAAATACGTGACGTCTGGCGGCCCTGGGATCTTACTCTCACATTGATAAAAAGAATTTAAAATTATATAAATCAAAAGTAACCTTCATAGACTAAGCCAGTAAGAAACTATGACAGAAAAATTAAAAGAAAAAGTATTGACTGCTGACAGCCTGACGTAAGTGTCATAACATTGAAAAATATGAGAAGGAAAAAGCGCGGGAAATTTCGGTTAGACCGGGTGTATTTTTTCTCAGCAATTTTTCATAATTCAATTTTAACTAAATATTTGGTTCAGTTGAGGTTCTAATGTAAATATATTTTCTCTGTAGTGTATGTAATATTATATTTGTGTAAATTTTTCCTGATTTCTGGTAAGTTATTGTAAATATTTATATAGTCCAAGAATATTCCCGGGTCGTATGAACGACCCGCCTATATCAGATGTGGGGGATTTAGGCCCTGGCTTAAGTCCCCCTGTAAGTAATTATGTTACCATAGCAACCAATTTAGACATGAGTGGTATGGACACTGATGGGTCTGTAGCCACAGCAAGTGGAAGGGAAACTGATGCGTCGACCTCCGGTAAAGTCAGTGCTTCACGTAAGAGGCGTTCACACAAACACAAAACAGTATGTAAACACTGTAATAAAACGAAACGCAGTAGACAGGGAGTGATCCCTGAGGGAACCACTCCTCACCCTGACTGTACATGTATTCCCAGCACAGATGTTAATTTAAAATCCGACCTTATAATAAATAACAATACCGTACCGTCAGTTCCACATTCTCAACCCTCTGAAATTTCTGTTTCCCAAACTTTGCAGTTGGATCCAACTGCAATACAAATTAACCAACCAGTTGGTGTGGGTAGAAAGGAGTACCAGGCCTCTGATACAGGGCCATACATAGTTCATGTACAGCGTATTACCAGTACTGAAAACAGTGGCACCATTCTTCACCCTATTGCATTTGGAAATTTCCTTAAAAATAACAAATTCCAGAATATAGTTCCTGGCAGTGGTAGGAATAAGTGTGTTGTAGCTTTTACAAACCATATGGCTGCTAACATATTTATTAATAGTAATTTATTGCCTCTGAACAAATTTAAAGCATTTCTACCCACTTTTAACGTCACTCGTATGGGCTTGGTCCGGGGTATCCCATCTGAATGGAGTGTGGAAGAAGTTGAAGAAAATATATCAACTCCCTTAGGTACTGGTGAAATATTGAAAGTTAGACGCCTAAATTACAAAGTTCAAGTGAATGGGTCATATACATGGAAACCATCTCAAACTGTCGTAATAACATTTGATGGTCAAGCTCTTCCTAAAAGAATTTATGTATGCTATAATGCACTACCTGTTGAGACTTATGTGTATCCCACCATACAATGTTTCCGCTGTTGCCGTTATGGCCACACTAAAAATCAATGCAGATCAGCTGCCCCTAGATGCTATAAATGTGGACAAAATCACTTAGGTGAAACTTGTTTAGTAGAGGAGGATTCTGCATCTTGTGTTAATTGTTCTGGATTTCACTATGCTACAGACAAGACTTGCCCTGAGTTCCAGAGGCAAAAAAACATTAAACATACTATGGCTCATTCCTGTGTTTCCTATGAGGAAGCAAGCAAAATACACCCAGCCACCTCAAAATCCTATGCTAATGTTCTCACTACTGTTACATCTCATGATTCTCACACCAATAATAATTCATACTTGAGTTCACAACCTATACCATCAACTTCTTCATCATACAAAAAGACAGTCTTTCTTAAACCCCGCGCTCCCCCCAAGTCAGCACAAGGTTATGACAGAGCAGCTCATAACGCCCTTCTTAGGGAGTTTCAACCCCCATCTTTGGCAAATGGGTGTGCTTTGTCTAAGGAATCCGATATGAAACTGCAACAGAACGAGAATGAGCAGGTTGTTGATGTTATTATAAACCTTATCAAAATGTTATTATGTAAAAAAAGTAAAAAACTAAAACCCGACTACGACAAAAAACGACTCTGAAAAAGTATGAAACAAGATTTTCAGGATAGAACAAAAAGAAAAGCCGTAGTCACACGGTATTAAAGTGTTTAGGTTGGTACCTATAACGTGTGACTACGGCTTTTCTTTTTGTTCTATCCTGAAAATCTTGTTTCATACTTTTTCAGAGTCGTTTTTTGTCGTAGTCGGGTTTTAGTTTTTTACTTTTTTTTATTTAAACAATTTTGGTGTTAAATATTTTTTTTTACTCTTGACTTTTTGTCCACAAGAGGGCGTGATTTTAAATTTGAGCAATATTTTGGAAATGTACAAGTGAGGCCCTTTCAAATGATACCAAACACGGCGTATTTATCTCCATTTTTATTTTTGAAGCCTTACTTTTTGTCCGCTAGAGGGCGCCAAATCGCTTTTTGTGACACGTCACGTAGCCTATGTTCAGCGGAAAATTAAGACGGTTCTAACGATACCTCATACGTCGAGTTCCGATAAGTAGACATAGTAGATTAGAAGCTATGAGGGAACAGATGAAGATACACACATACATACATACAAACATACATACATACATACAAACATACATACATACATACATAGCCAGTCAAAATCATAACCCTCCTTTGGCTTTGCCGTAGTCGGGTAAAAATACATCTTTTGAACCGTACGACGTGGAGCGCTTATGTAGTTTATTACTAAACAAAAACCAAAAAGATGGACACAATAATTCAATGGAACTGCCGATCAGTAATACCTAAAAAAACTGACCTATTCTACTTATTAAATAAATTTAAGCCAAATATTGTGGCATTATCTGAAACCTGGATTAAAAATAATCAATTATTTGGTATTCCAGGTTATGTTTGTGTACGCAATGACAGAGCTGACGGATATGGCGGTGTGGCCATATTGATTAAAAATAATACCCCATTTTCACGTGTTTCTCTCCTTTCATGTTCTGATATTGATATTGTTGGGGTAATTGTTGATAATATTACTTATGTTTCCACTTACATTCCTAATGCTAATAACAATGCCCTACAAGAACTTAGCAATATGTTGTCATCCCTTCGTAGGCCATTTTTAGTAATGGGCGATTTTAACTGTCACCACCAGTGTTGGGGAAGCGGTGAGACAAAAAGGGAAGGGATTCGTTTATTAGAAATTATAGACGATCATAATCTATGTATTATAAATACTGGCGAGCCTACTCGTAGAACTAATGCAGGTGAAAGTGCTAGTGCTGTGGATTTATCTATATGCTCTCCTAGATTGGCTGCATCTTTATCTTGGTCCCGTTTCTCATCTTCTACCTTTGGAAGTGATCACTTTCCCTTAGTAATTACTTCCTCAGTAAAGTTCACAACAACACCGAAAAGACCCCCTAGATTAAAGTATAGACTCGGAAATGCAGACTGGAATAAATTTAAAACGCTTGTCGATGCTAAAGTTGCTGAGCTCCCGCAAATTACTCAGAGTGGAGAAATTGATTGCTCAACAGCTTTAGCGATGTGCCTAGTAGAAGTAGCAGACCAAGTTTTCCCTCTTAAAAAAAATCCTTCCGATAAAATTCCTATGCCCCCATGGTGGGACTCTTCGTGTGCTGATGCAGTTAGGAAACGAAAGGAAGCTGAAAAAAAATATGCTGAGGACATGTCAGATGAAAATTTGGACGGCCTTAGAGATATTATTAATGATACACGGATTTTTCTCAGAGATAAGAAAGTCCAGGGGTGGAGGTCATTCTGTATGTCTTTATCACCCAGCACATGCCCGTCAGAAGTTTGGCGCAGTATTAAAAGATTTAGAAAAGCCTTTAGTGATACTCCTTCCTTCACACAATTACCTCTATCTCTTAGTAATAGTTTTCTTGACAAATTAGCTCCAGCATCAGTTCCAGAGTATGATCAAATTTACCCTAATTCTACTCTGTTAAATATTGATAATCATTCATTTTTGAACGCTCCCTTTTCATTGGTCGAATTGAAAGGGGTATTAACATGCTTAAAAGACTCGGCCCCAGGAGAAGACGGTATTCCGTATTCGTTTTTCTCACATTGTAGTGATAATACATTATCATACTATCTACAAATTATTAATTCTGTTTTGGTTTCTGGAAATATTCCGGAATCCTGGCGTTCCCAAGAAATCTTACCGATCCTCAAACCAAATAAAAATTCAAATGATATTCTATCATACCGGCCTATTGCGTTATCTTCGGTTCTTACCAAAATTGCAGAGCACCTAGTTAAAAATCGTTTAGAGTGGTTTATAGAAAGCAATCAATTATTAGCAGGCAGTCAGTTTGGGTTTCGTAAAGGAAAAAGCACAATGGACAGTTTAAGTGTATTTACCACTGACATTCGCATAGCCTTTTCAAAAAACGAATCGGTTGTTGGCGCATTTCTAGATATAACAAGCGCGTATGATAATGTACTTATATCTGTCCTTAAACGCAAGCTAATTAATTTAAACGTCCCTACTTTGATTATACGGTTTATCATAAATTTGTTATCAGTTAGATTTATTTCTCTTTTTTGCGGTGACAGGAAAAAAACGAGGACAGTGTTCAAAGGCCTTCCACAGGGATCAGTATTGTCACCTTTGCTTTATAATATTTATTCTTATGATTTAGAATCTTCTCTACAAGAATCTGCTCATGTTTTACAATACGCTGATGATCTTCTAATCTACACTACTCACAATGATATCTCAGATGCATGTAATGCTTTGACCGCCTCACTAAGTCTTTTACAGCAATGGTTACAAATTAATGGGTTAAGTCTTTCAATAGAAAAAAGTACTGTAGTAGTTTTTACAAGAAAACGTAATATTCCTTCCCCAACCGTTACTTATAATAGCATAAGCCTTCCTGCGAAAAATCATGTTAAGTTTCTAGGATTGATTTTAGATAAAAAACTTTCTGGCAAACAACATTTTGACTTTGTAGTTGAAAAATGCGAACGTCAACTGAATGCTATGCGGTGTCTTTCTGGAGTATGGTGGGGGGCACATCCTTTTAGTCTAAAACTGTTTTATAATGCAATAATCCGAAGCATACTTGATTACGGAACATTCCTTCTTGAAGATGGTAACAAAAAGGGTCTTAAAAAGTTAGATAGCATACAGTCGAAAGCTCTTCGAATAATTTCTGGAGCCATGAAATCAAGCCCGTTAAATGCCTTACAGATAGAAGTAGGAGATCCTCCACTCCACCTGAGAAGGCAATATCTATCAGACCGATTTTTATTTAAATCGATGCAGTTTTCTAACCATTTGCTTCATTCAAAATTATTAAAACTTGATAACCTTATTCAGATGTCATCCTATTGGCGGCACAAAGATATTCCGTGTTTAGTTAAAAGTCTCAGGAAGTTTAATTCTATACCAGCGAGAGTACATAGGTCACCTACTCTTCCTTTATTTGAGTGCAAAACATTTGAACCCTTACTTGTTTCCCCTGTAGTGCATTATGATTTCGGGATAGAAAAAAGTGATATAAGAGCCAACATAAAATTTAATGCTGCCGTCGGTGAAAACTGGATAGACTGTCATTATATCTTTACGGACTCATCAAAGACCCGGTCTAGTTGTGTGGGAGTAGGTATATTTCATTCTCAATATAAAATTATTCAGATGGTAAAACTTCCTCCTGAAACATCAGTTTTCACTGGAGAATGCTTTGGTTTGCTCAAGGCATTAGAGTACGTTTTAATTGCTAAACTTAAAAATGCTCTCATATTATGTGACTCTAAAAGTGCGTTACAAACTATCGAAAAGTTTACATTTAAAATGAAACCCTATTACCCCATTGTATTTGACATAAGAAAACAGTTACACAAATGTATATTGAGAAACTACACGGTACAGTTTGCTTGGATTCCAAGTCACTCCGGAATCCAAAGAAACGAAAGAGCTGATCAATTAGCCAAACAAGCTGTGCAGAATGGTGACACATTCCCTTATAAAAATTTCTGTCATGATCTTGTCAGCCTCCCTAAAGATTATCTTCGACATTCCTGGGAACTTCTTTGGAGTGAGAGCTCTCAAGTCAAGGGCAAGATTTATGCCTCAATTCAGCCCTCAGTCCCAGTCAAACCATGGTTTTTTAAAATGAAAGGCTCTAAACTAATCACAAGCATGATAATTCGCATGAGGCTTGGCCACGTTTGTACTCCTTTCCACCTTGCTAAGTTGCATATTGTGGATAGTAATCTTTGCGAGTGTGGAGGTGATGTTGGTACTTTAGATCACATATTCTTCTCCTGTTCCCGTTATGATCGATCATCCTTTCTCCGTTCTCTTGTTTCCCAAAATGTTTCCCTTCCTACTTGTGTTTCTTGTTTAGTAATGAATCCCATTGAATATTTTAACTTGATATCTGCATTTTTGTTAAAAAATGATATAAAGATTTAGTTTGTGTATGTTTATTTTCATATATATATTTTTCCTAAAGAATAAAATACTTCCTTTCCTGAACCTTAAAAAAAATCCTTTTCCTCTCCGATATTTTCCTTTAAAAATATTTCCCTACCTTTTATTACCCGAAATTGGCACAAAGATATAACTAGTGCCACACTACAAAAAAAAAAAAAAAAAAAAAAAATATGAGAATTATTTACTTTATTTAATAAGATAAATAAACAAGAAAACGAATCGTTTTAGACCGATTCGCAGAATAGTAATGTAAAAACCAATAGTCCTTGATCTAACACACAACATCTTTCATACTTCCATCAAACACTCATTCAATCACACGTATGAGTGACGTAGGTGATATGGTTCACCCTCAGATCATTGATCTGAGGGTTCACCTCAGTGGTTCACATTCAATGACGCATACTCCAGCTGCTATTTGATCTGAGACTCCAACCTACTCCAACAAAGAAATATTTAAATTGTAATTACGAAGGCTTTTTTTTTAATTAGGTGTCGTAACTCGTAACCCGCACCTGTTTGAAAACCCAATTTAGAAGAGAGCATTATGGCTTATTTAACGAGTTGCTTATCCGCTCGAAAAGTTTAAGGTTAAAGAAAAACCTCAAGTTTAAGAGATACCTACTTGAGTTTAAGGTTTAGAGGGTTTTAAGAATACCTCTAAAAAAAGATAATGCATTAGGGGCTTATTTAATGAGTTGCTACCGCTCAAAAGAAAAATAATAAGGAAATAAAAAGGGGGAACTTAATAAGCCAAAAGTTTTTAGGGAAAATAAAAACTGAAAGTCAATAAAAAAATTAAGTTCAAAAATCTAAAATCCGACTACTAACAAAATCGCGGTCTTAAAAGTAGAAAACAAGAAAATAATTCGGGTCTGATATTCTTCGAAGTCGCATGCCACTGATACCTGATGCTCCTTCATGGCGTTCTCATTGATACAGAAGTCTGCTGCTAATTGCCATTAGCAAGGTGGCATGCGACTACGAAGAATATCAGACCCGAATTATTTTCTTGTTTTCTACTTTTAAGACCGCGATTTTGTTAGTAAGTAGTCGGGTTTTAGATTTTTGAACTTAATTTTTTTATTTGAATTTTATTTTTGTGTGTACTTAAACTATAATATAATACATATTTGTAATGTGCTCGCCAAGACCTTTCATTTGATACCAAATTTGCTATGATTATCTCAATTTAATATTTGTTTTGGTAAGTTTTTGAAATGAATGCAGATATATGTTTCTGTCGAGTCCCTATAATGCCCGTCACAGTAATGCACATACCAGCAATGCACGACACTGGAATGTACAACACAGGAGTGTACGACACAGTAATTGGCGACATCGCGATGTCGCCAATTACTGGGGTGTACCTTGCTGGTCCGGCCCAAGAATGTACAACACAGGAGTGTACGACACAGTAATCGGCGACATCGCGCGATTGGTTGGCCGACTAGTTGGGCAACTCGAAATTTTGGGACTTGGATACTAGGTAATTGAGCTAGGTAGTGCTGCCGAATTAAATTGTACTCCATGACGTGCGCTCGCTACGCTCGCATATTTTATAACACTAATATCTTCTGTCCCCGAAGTGCCGGGCCTCCGCCGGCCTCCTTCGTCGGCCTACGGCCCGGTGCCCATGCCGCCCATAAAGGATACTGTCGCGAGACGGTCGTATTATAGGAACACGAAGAAAAAAAGAAGGAACCACGGAATTTTCCAGTATTTTATTGTATCACCCGTCCCTATTGTCACGTGGCTTATTACTTTTTTTTATGTGACGTCACTGTTTGTGATGATTCCAATTGGCGTGTCGTACATTCTTGCCCGGACAATCGAGGTCCGGGCCGAGAATGCACGACACAGCAACGCACAACACTGGAATTCAAAACACTTGTCAAAACGATGTCGCGCGTTCTCGTGTCGTACATTGCTGTGTTGTACATTGCTGGTTCCCTTTCTGTCCAAGTTACAGTCGAAAATTACAGCCATTCATTTCTCCTTACAAAATTAACAACATCATCTTGCAAGAGGTTTCGGAAATCCGTGACCTGGGAGCATTGACTTATGTATATATTACTGCGTAAGGACTGGGCGGACCGCATGATAAAATGACGCCTCGAACATGGTCCCAAAAAGGTCTTGACTAAACCGAAGTGATTTAGTTCACGATCGGCTATCTTCGGGTGCGTCCGTAAATTTTAAAAGTGAAAATGCCAAGTTGCGTAGTGAAAGGTTACGTGAACTACGACGCAAAGCACAACAAAAAAAAATATAACATTTCATACCACCGGTAAGTCAAAAATATGTCAGTAAATCAACATCTAGCATTATTTAAAACAGTTTTCATCCCAACATAATTGTCTTGACGTTTGGCAAAGACGACGCGAGGCGCGCGCCCCCACGCGCCGTACGGCTGTACGACATAACTTTGCAGCGGCGTGCGTTGTAGGCTTGTAGCCTTCGATCAATAATAGTACTAGATTAAGCATCAGGAACAAAACTAAGTCGCTCAAGTGGCCACGTTTGCACACACGTAAACATCCACATAACATCTTAGAAAAAAGTTCAATATTATTAACAACTTCAGATGATTATAAACCTTAACACTTAAACATAACGTTTAATTATCATTGTAAAGTATATTTACTTAAGCCCTTTCATCGGAGAAAGATTAGAAGCCGAGCATTTTAAATGTCGCTCCAAAGTAAAAAGTCATCAGTACAATAATATTCATTCTAAAATGAAACTTATACTCTAAGCAATACGGTTAAAAGCATTTTGTGTACAATGTCGTGCTTATTCTATTGCGGAACTAGCGTTCCCTGTTCAAGAACATGATACAATAGTTGGTGCGTTGTAGCAAACATTGGCCAAACAATTATAATATTCGCTGATTTAATTATATTTACAGTTTAATTATGTTTAAATATTATGAAAAAGCACATAATGATATTAAATTACCGATAAAAAGATATTCCTTCCAAAACCTTGGTGTTACGGTGCTTATTTACGCAGTTTTTGAACGCATACTGCGGTATTTTGACGTCTTAATGTTGGCTATGATTGGACCATACTAATTTGAAATAAGTCCACAAATACGTTTGTGGTCTTATATTTCGGGCCGTTTTTGAAGCGCTTATCGGGAATCTAGTACATTATTGATCGAAGCTTGTAGCCGATGAAATTAAAAGATTTAAGTATATAATAGTTTTATTCGAAGGCCAATAAAAATGTTATTATTATTATTAATATGTATAAAAAAACTGCTATAAACATCCTTTTTTTTTAAATTGAAAGCTTTATTTAATTTCTTTATACCTCGATAATACCACGCCACGCCGCTCATACAAGGTTACGTTTACGAGCAACCTGAGTAGTTCATAAAGATGGCGTCAGTGTTTCTCTGTATGGGGAACGCATCTAGCAAAATGTTCGGACGACCCTATCTTTAGTTTTATATCTATGCCTGGGAGTAACACTAGACCAACAGAAACTAAAGTTCACCTCACATATCTATGACACTGTAAATAAATCAGCACAAATGTTAGGTTTTATCAAGAGAAATGCCAAATCATTTGGGGCAAAAACTAAGATTATCCTTTTCAAGGCACTGGTACGCTGTCAGTTAGAGTATGCCAGTATAGCATGGAATCCTATGTATGCTGTACATTCGCAGCATCTCGAGAACATCCAGCGAGCATTTACAAGGCATATTGCATACATGTCTCCAGGAATATCCCACAGATGTCCATATGAACAACGTTTGGCGTTCTTTCAAATGGAGTCCCTTCGAAACCGTCGCACTGTCCATGACTTAGTTTTTCTCTATAAGACTGTCAATGGTCAAATTGAATGCGAACAGTTGCTAGAACGTGTCATGTTGTCAGTCTCATACAATCGTCCCAGACAGCCAATTTCCAGATTGTTTGAACCGCCAGCCAGGAGGAGTAACATTGGGAGACACTCACCAATATCAAGAATGTGCATACAATACAACGAACTCAACTCGAAATTACCTGATTTGGATGTGTTCTTTGGTTCCCTACCGAAGTTCAAAAGCCTGTTAAGGTCTCACTTGAACCGACATTTAAAAATTTAATTTTGTTATATTACTTTTATACTATACTATCTATACTGTTATTGTTATTAGTGTAAGTTAATTTTAATTTTATGATTAATTATTTGATCTCATTAGTTTAAGTAAAAAACGTTTTGTTTTGTATAATTTGATGTTTAAATTTCATTTGTTTAATTTACGATGATAGCTTTATTGTAACTGAGAATGTTGTGTATACCTGTAATTGGTACTTACATCAGAACCCTAACGTATATTTTTATTATTCAGTGTGAAATGTATGTAGGTACTGCTGGTGTACCTGTTTGTAATAAATAAATAAATATTATAAAAAAAAAGAATTTTTGAATGTGTAATGAAGCTTTGTAATTTTTCACCTCAGTAAATTGTTAATAAAAAAATGAAAATTTACATTTTTTTAATTTTTCCAACGAAACACTATTTTACGACCTTTGAAAAATAGGTCTACGAATGGAAAAAAATCTCAGATTAATAGTTTAACAATTATCGCACTTGCAATGAAAAAACTGTTAATTAACTAATGGATAACTTATCGAAAATTCGCGATAAAAACTTTTGGACCACTGATTATTGTTAAATGATCTATCCTGCAGGCGCCTGAATTTTTTCAATTTTTAATTTTCATATTTAATAAGTTTAAATAATATTTAGTCATGAAAGGTCCGAATGGAGCGTAGCTTGCGAAAGCCGGAGTACGCGTTTTCGGGCGTATTTTCAACCGGATGGGAAAGTTATTTATAAATTGGTCTTACAATTCCGGGAGTTAGAACATTCTTTAGGAAATTTTCTCCTCTTTTTGAATCTTTTTTCAAATTTGAAAATTTTTAATTCGATTATAATTTTAATTTTATTAAAAAGAAAAAGAAAAGAAAGAAAAAAGATTTTGAGATATTTGCAAAAAACTAACTAAACCCTTTTTTAATTTTTTAGTTAATTGTTAAAAACTTTTGCAATTTTTGCAAGCGGAAATTCATTTTTTTTCGAAAATCATCTGTAGCTCTACCATGAGTTTACATAGCAAAAACTCGCTAGCGTCTCCGTAAATTAGTTGTATGACATATTGTACAGCGCCCCTAGCGCTCACAGAAAGAATTAAAATTCATACCATGAGCGCTATAGCATAGTATAAAGAAGGGAAGTAGAGCATCTCCGGCCCAATCCGCGACATAATTACCTACCGTACTTGCCTGTGTCAGGGTTGTCATTTTCAGTTTAATACAGTGCCTAAAAATTGGCAAGGGCCGGGAAGTTGTATTTTTTTATTTGTGTTGTCTGAGTTTCATTGAGATGTACAGCATACCTACTACATTATTTTTTATTGTAAAAAAATCGTAAAGCGGTTCACAGCATCACAGCATACATCTACTTACCAAGTTTCAGTGTAGTCCTAATAGTTTCGGAATAAAAAGGCTTTTGCCTAAAAAGAGGACCAACAAATATTTATAGACTAAGAGCTTGTGTTTAAATTATTTACTTATTATATACTTGTCAGTTTTTTTGTTTTTTTTTTAATAGGCATAATGTAGTATTTTTGCACTTAAGGGACAATATATATATATGTTTTTACTTTACTAAACCAACATAAAATAATACAGATAGTAGGTACATACTTAGTTACTATACCTACCTACAATACTGAGAAATCGGCATGACTAAACGTAAACAAAGCAATAGCGGCATATCATCAAAAGTAGGTACCTACCTAATACATTCTAGTGGGAAAGTAGGCCTGCCTACTTCGTCTGTCTGTCTGATAGAAAACTAATACCAACAACAACAAAAATAAGTAGGTATCTCTTCATCAAGTATAAATTACTTGCTAGAATAAAGACATGCTTACCTTTCCAGGGCCTGCAGTCTCTACACTATATAACGATAAAAATCTGTCGTTAAGTCGTAAAATCGTAAACTTTCTTTAATAGATTTTCAGCTTTATTTCAACAGCATAAGGTTGAAAATCTATTACAGAAAGTTTACGATTTCTCGACTTAACGACATTCGTAGCGTCGTTATTAGTGTAGAGACTGCAGGCCCTGTTCAGTAGGTAATCTGAACATACTCAACTCTGGAATCGATGAATTATTTAGACACCCAAACACACAGCAATAACTTCTCCTGCGATTATCAGACATTTTTCATTTAGGTACTTAGCGGTGCCGAAAAGCCGTGCGTGACGCGCGAACCTTGTGCGGTGTTAACCTTGACTGGCGCAGTGCGAAATGCAGCGAGATTTTGTTTGAGTGTGCGTGCGGCGACCGCCCGTAAAGATACTAGGCGCACACATACAAGCCGCGCGCGGTGCGTTTGTATGAAGATACCCTACTTCCCTTCTTTATACTATGGCTATAGATTACGAAAGGTTTAACACCTAGCGTAATCTATTCGATAGTCACTAACGTTCTTCAACTGTCACCATACAAAACGGTACCATGAGTCACTAATTTCACTAAACCTATCGAGTAAGACGCTTACTTTAGTAGTTACGTAGATCACTAGCATTTTGGCGTGTGAAACATATGTTTACATCAAAATTATATACGTTTTTGAGTCTAATATAGTCAAAATAATGTCTGCAAGTGGTTATTTAGCATGGAATATGTTAGTGGTCGCTAAATTTGAAGACCAACGACTTGAATAACATGAATTTCAAACCAAAATGTTAGATACCAATTGGAAAATATAATTTTGAGGAAAGTTCAAACTTACCTTTCTATAAACTCTACCAACAATTGGAACTGTGTGACACTGGTCCTCATTGTATTAAATAATCTGTTTGAATCTATAGTATACTTTTAAACTACACAACGCAGCTCTGTCACTCAAGGTCAACTATCAAAATTACAAATTCGATACACGACAGTGACATATTATAAGGAATAAAAATTCAAAAACCACTTAACACTATGTGTAGTCTACTATCTGTCAACTTTTCAATTTCGTCGGTTTATTTGTGTAGATACCGTTCTCTCTTCTTATTAGTGGGAAAGAAAGAAACAAAACATGAGTAGAGTGAAGTTAGCTAGACGACACAATCTATCGAGCTTACCTTAGCGCCTGCGTAAGACTCCGTAAATCTCATGGTGCTTAATGCTTAAACTTAATCGTAATCTATTTGATCCACGTTAGCACGCTAGCGAGTACAACGCTAGCGATTAAGTTTTCGGTGACAACTCATGGTAGAGCTACTGGATGCCATTTCGAATCGAATGACACCTGAATCATAATTTTCGGAGACAGCTGAAAAAAGTTGCTCAAAAAGGCACTTGTTGCCTAGACTATTAGAAGATGGCTGTAAACAGTCCCGTTCGCAAAGTTTGTCACACCATTCACTCATTTTCCTCGCCCCTTCCCGCCTCGAAAAGAATTTCTGACTCACACTATTAATTTGTTCTCTATGGGCACATTAGCTAGAATACCTTCACACACCGAAAAAATGCTAATTATTATTTGAATCTTGTTTGCCTTGTCTGTGATTGGTCTATTATCTATTTTAGCCCGCCAAAATTTCATTCCGTGTATACGCACTTGCCGGTCTGTAGTCGCTCAGTCTATCATTCATTTTCAGACTACAGTACACAAAGCATGCGTTTTTCTGAAATATTTTGAGTAAAGACTTGTTTATGACTTATGTTTCTGTGAAAGATTAATAGATATGTGTACGGTTTTTAATAGAAACTTATTTACTACAAGTGTAACAGTGTAAAAAGTGTCACAAAGTAAGTTTCAAATTATATTTTTATTATAATGCAAAAGTAACTCTGCTTGTCTGTCGGTTTTTATTTATGTCTGGCTGTCTGTCGTTTATGCCTTTACATAACAGACAGACAGTATGGCTGTGCGGATATTGATGAAATTTGATTGAATGGACTTCATTATCATTCGTCATTACCTGGGCTAGGGTGTCTACGGGGTATAGTACGTTTACCGTGTGTTAATCACCGATTTACCTATTGACCGAACCCACACTCAAAAATTACACCATTACAAAGCGTTTTCCCAACTATAGGTACCTACTGTGGTCTTCCCGTCTAGTATGATGCAAAACGAAAAAATACGGGTCCAATATTTTTAGGAAATCAATCAAACACTAATTACATATTGTTTGTCAACTACGCTATTGTTTTTTTTTAATTTAAATTGAAATATAATTCATTTATAATATTTTCTAGTGTAATCAATCGATTCTTTTGATATTTTAATTGAAATATAATAATTAATTAAAATTAAAATGACTAATTTGTAAACACACACATTGTATATATTTTTTTTAAATATTTTAAGCTGAAAACTGTTTTCAATTTCCGAAATGGCTAAGCACATGATGGACCCATTTGACCTGACCAATCGCACTAATATTGATTAAACTAATCACGTAATTCGATGAAAGCGTCATTGGGTTTTTGTTCTTGTAAACTGCATGTGTTATAATTGGCCTGTTTGTAGAACAGTTGCCAATTTTTTTCGAAGAGCATTCATGACTTTTAGTCCAAGATCCCAGGGCCGCCAGACGTCACGTATTTTCTGACGAAGGAAATGTGGGCGATTGAGTGGGTAGTGTTAGTATGAACTAAGAACACACTACTACCAGCTAGCTTGCTTGGACGGCCAATTTTCAGGTATCAGGTCATCAAGGTACACAAAAAAAAACTTACTTCACGTATTTTCTACAAGCTGATTTTTACGTATATTTTAGGCAATATCCTTAAAAATAAGTCGCAAATACTCCCAGACACTTTCCGTCGGCCGTATTGCTTAACAGACGCTTTAAAGAAAACGCCTTATTATTTAATACTTAAAGCTAATTGATCGGGATATTGCCATGCTATATTGGTCAGGCGCTCCAAAATGCATCCGAGCGTTGAAAGCAACGTTTTCAACAAAATTCTGAAGACACAGGCAATGGACAGATCCTGTTGAATGCGCACCGAATGAGTCCAGTGGAGGTCTGTATCACTGTATGTCAGCCACACGAGCGATGCCATGCGATCTCAGGTAAACAGCCACAATACGTTTAAGTCTAAACTTTTTGGGAACTTTAAAGCATCTGTTAAGCAAAACGGCCGCTAGGAAGTGTCTGCGAGTATTGGCAACTTATTTTTAAGGATATTGCCTACAATATACGTAAAAATCAGCTTGTAGAAAATACGTGAAGTAAGTAATTTTTTTGTGTACCTTGATGACCTGATACCTGTAAATTGGCCGTCCAAGCAAGCTAGCTGGTAGTAGTGTGTTCTTAGTTCATACTAACACTACTCAATCGCCCACATTTCCTTCGTCAGAAAATACGTGACGTCTGGCGGCGGCCCTGGGATCTTGGACTATTTGATTTTAATAGATATTGATACAAGTAATAAATATATTAGAACTAGCAGTTGCCCGCGACTTCGTTCGCGAGGAAATTTTCACGTGTATGTATGTGTGGGACTGCCTCTGGATGTACTATGCCAAAGCGAATGACAATTAATGCCAATCGAAGCGATTATATTCCCTTAAACTGGCCCTGTTATAAAATCTGTTCCCACACATACAAATACATATGTCTTATCTATATTCTATCTCTATACCAATTTTCAGCTCCAAAACGCCAAGGATTTCATTTATATACTTGCGGTAGCCCTTAGTCCAGATCGTCACAAAAAAATTTGTTAGATAATACACTTGCTAAATTTCAGTACTAAATCAAACTTACATACAAACTCGCGAGAGCCTTTAGAGCTCCCTAATCCGACCCTAATGCAAAATCTGTTCTTAGCAAACCTCTACTCACCATGAACTCCGTCCCTGAAAAAAATCAGGAGAGTAAGGACTTTCATACAAACTTGCGAGGGCTCATAAACCACCCTAATCAGGCCCTGTCGCAAAACTAATTCATAGAAGATGTCTACTGACTATAAACTACGTCTCTTCCAAAAATCAAGATTGTAGCACGAAAAATGAAGGACTTTCATACAAACTTGCAAGGGCTCATAAACCACCCCAATCCGGCCCTGTCGCAAAATTAATTCATAACAGACGCTTACTGACAATAAACTACGTCTCTGCCAAAAATCAAGATTGTAGCACGAAAAATGAAGGACTTTCATACAAACTTGTGAGGGCCCTTAGACCACCCTAATCCGGCCCTGTCACAAAATTATTTCATAGCAGACGTCTACTGCCTATAAACTACGTCTCTGCCAAAAATCAAGAGTGTAGCACGAAAAATGAAGGACTTTCATACAAACTTGCGAGGGCCCTTAGACCACCCTGATCCGGCCCTGTCACAAAATCCGTTCATAGCAGACGTCTACTAACTACATACTACGTCCCTGCCAAAAATCAAGATTGTAGCCCAAAAAATGAAGGACGGTCATACAAACTTGTGAGGGCTCATAGACGACCCTAATCTGGCCCTGTCGCAAAACTAATTTATAGCGGATGTCTACTGACTATAAACTACGTCTCTGCCAAAAATCTAGATTGCAGCACAAAAAAAACAGAACTTTCATACAAACTGGCGAGAGCCCTTAGACCTCCCTAATCCGACCCTGCCACAAAATCTGTTTTACCAGGCGTCTACTAACTGTAAACTACGTCCCTGCCAAAAATGAAGATTGTGGCACAAAAAATGAAGGACTTTCATACAAACTTGTGAGGGCCCTTAGACCACCCTAATCCGGCCCTGTCGCAAAATTAATTCATAGCAGACGCCCACTGACTATAAACTACGTCTCTGCCAAAAATCAAGATTGTAGCACGAAAAATTAAGGACTTTCATACAAACTTGTGAGGGCCCTTAGACCACCCTAATCCGGCCCTGTCGCAAAATTAATTCATAGCAGACGCCCACTGACTATAAACTACGTCTCTGCCAAAAATCTAGATTGTAGCACAAAAAATGAAGGAGTTTCATACAAACTTGCGAGGGCCCTTAGACCACCCTAATCCGGCCCTGTCGCAAAATTAATTCATAGCAGACGCCCACTGACTATAAACTACGTCTCTGCCAAAAATCTAGATTGTAGCACAAAAAATGAAGGAGTTTCATACAAACTTGCGAGGGCCCTTAGACCACCCTAATCCGGCCCTTTCACAAAATCCGTTCTTAGCGGACGTCTACTAACCATAAACTACCTCCCTGCCAAAAATCATCTTTGTACGTCCAGCGGTTTTCGAGATTTCGTGATGAATCAGTGAGTGACCTTTCGCTTTTATAGATATAGATACTGGCACTTTCCAAACGATATAATACGGACTCGGACAAAAAAAAAACTAATTAGTCCGTCAGATAGATTTCCAAAAAATATTAACCACGTATTTTTTCTTTTTTCACGTAAACAAATAAAAAAAGTAGTTATAAAACCAAAAAACCCGACTGAAAAAACTGAAAAGCGAAAAACAAGCACATTTTAAATTAAACAAAACTTGGAAGCAGGCGGGGTTCTATTTTTTACCCGACTGCGGCGAAGCCCAAAAGGAGGGTTATGTTTTCATTTCATAATTTAATATTCAAATGAACCCCGGCTGCTTCCAAGTTTTGTTTAATTTAAAATGTGCTTGTTTTTCGATTTTCAGTTTTTTCAGTCGGGTTTTTAGGTTTTTTAACTACTTTTTTTATTTCCAACTTTTTAGTTCTTTTGTTTGTTCTTTCGTTGGTCGCGTAAAATTCTTCGCAGATGATTTAACTTTTGTGCTTGTTTATAGGATTTGTCACTTTGAATTTTTTTTAAACATAAGTGTGATATATTTTTGTAATCTCCTTTTAAAACCCTTTATTTTGATACCCTACTCGATGGTATTGAAAAAAAAAATGTTTTTGAACTCCACGATTTGGCCCCCAAAATCCACAATTTTTCGTTGTTTTTTAATTTTAATGTAGCCTATAACACTTGCGCCATCAAGACGAATCTAACGACGTATATTTTATTCAAATCCCTTCATCCGTTTAGGAGTTATGAGGGAACAAAGAAACGGACATACATACATACACGTCAAACACATAACCCTCCTTTTGAGCTTCGCCGCAGTCGGGTAATAATTTTAATGTAGCCTATAACACTTGCGCCATCAAGACGAATCTAACGACGTATATTTTATTCAAATCCCTTCATCCGTTTAGGAGTTATGAGGGAACAAAGAAACGGACATACATACATACACGTCAAACACATAACCCTCCTTTTGAGCTTCGCCGCAGTCGGGTAAATATGAAGACGATACAGTGCTTCGAAAACTCGTGTGACATCATATGATATTACATTTTGTACCTTCAATTGACGTTTCAAGCCCCACTCCATGATCTTTGACGCGCCATAGCTTCGTAAATTTTTATTGATTTGATAAAACAAAAAACACGTACCTATCCAATATTTTTCGATAATCTAACTGATGGACTAAACAGAATCATGTTTTTTTTGAGTCAGTCCGATCCCCTATTGTAGTTTAGCAATGAGTTTAGCTCACTTTTAATGTACCATACCTTCCTAGTCTTTGATTACACTTCTGAAAAACGTGTTTATATTATCATACTCGCCTTTTCGCTACCAAACATTTTTAAAGTTTTTACTTGTCTTTAAATATTTGTTTGTCAGGTTATAACTTTACGTCAATTACTGAAAAGACTCGTTTCTAAGCGTCTATTAGCACAAACTACATTGAGTTTTACTGTAAAATGTGACTATTCATCCCAAAAAATTGTAAACCAGCTTTTATTTTTGAGTATGTTCGTTTGATATATATTAACAAACATAAAATTATAAATGAAGAACAAAATGGGTTTCAAAAAGGTAAGTCAACCACTTTAGCAGCATTCTCTCTAGTAAGGTCCATAACAGACAATATAGATAAAAAACGTTCTGTTTCAGTTATTTTCCTTGATATGAGCAAGGCTTTTGATCTCGTTAATCACGAAACACTTCTTGATAAATGCGAGCGCTATGGAATTAGAGGTACCTACTGCACTAGAATGGCTAAAAAGTTATCTCAGCAATAGACAACAGTGTGTTGAAGTATCCCGTATTAACGATAAACTTGTTGCAATATCATACAGATCCTTATTCCGTCACAATGGGTCAGTAGTGCCTCAAGGAAGTATACTTGGGCCTCTTCTCTTCCTGTTATACATCAATGACTTACCCAATATAACAAAACATAAATGCGTGCTATTTGCCGATGATGTTTCAGTAATAATACCCGAGATTGACAAAACACTACACCAACAGGAAGTAGAGCAAACCATTACCGATATAATAAACTGGCTAAATGAAAACAACCTTAAAGTAAATCTGTCTAAAACAAAATTCATTCAATTTGCAAACTACAAACAAAGCCCTCCAAAAATTAATTTAGTACACAATAATGAAACAATAAATAGAGAAAATAGCATCAAATTTTTAGGCTTAACGTTAGATCAAAATTGTAATTGGGGAGTCCATATTGACAACCTATGTAAAAGGATAAACAGCTTCGTATACGCGCTAAAACAGCTACGCAAAACAGCAAATGAAGAAGCTGCACTCAACGCCTACCATGGCTATGTAGCGTCTGTATTGAGATACGGCTTACTCCTATGGGGTAACTCGACACATGTCCCAAGAGCCTTCATAGCACAAAAAAAATGTCTGAGAGCAATTGTTGGGATTCCTCCATATGAGAGCTGCAGACCAGTTTTTAAAAAGCTAAAGATTCTAACTCTAGCATGTATGTACATTTTAGAAATAGGAATTTTCGTTAAAAAAAATTTACACTTCTTCTCATCAGTAACAGAAAACAATCGATTTACAAAAAGGGACCCCACTACCTAAGTTAAAAAACCAATTTTGCAACAGCACTCTTCATTATAAAAACAGTTACTTAATGTCAATTAAAATATTTAACCATATTCCAAAACCAATCAGAGGGACACCCCTGCATTTTTATAAAAATAAGTTGAGATCGTGGCTACTTCATAGGAGTTTTTACTCAATAAAAGAATTTTTTGATGATAAATAGGTACCTACGATATTAATATGTTATACACTTTTTTATATTTTTATGACTCTAAATGATAATGTTGTGTTTTATATTATTATAATTTATATAGGTACAGTCTGCACAATTTTTTGGTTTTGTTTTACTTTTTAGAATGTAAGTTTTGTTAGAGTATAATATGTAATTTAGTGTTAGGTATAAGTGTGTGTGTTTAAAAAATAACTTAAACTATGATACTAAATATTAATTTTAGTATCAATTATTACATGTACCTAAATATTCGTATGCCGCGTCTAGCGGTGGATATGTCGAGAACTATACCATTTGTGTAACAACTTTGTAAGTACCATATCCTACGAATAAATGTCTATGTCTATGTCTTTGATGTACATAATGCTTAGATGATGTCGTCGTGAAGGACTCACTTACACCCTGTATAATCGAAGAGTACAGGGCACTACTAGTGACCGTCTAATGACTTTTTCTTTTCAGCCTCTTCCTGACTATGTTGGGGTCGGCTACCAGTCGTACCGGAAGAAGTAAAATGCCAATATTTTGCATGGAGCAACTGCCTATCTGACCCCCACTACCCAGTTTCTTAGTAATAGGTACGTGGTAAGACTTGTCAGACTTTCGGGTTTTGATTAGTTGCGTAACTTGCTTTCCGAGGCACGGTGGAAACTCACTGCTGATATGGGAGTTCGAAGACGGCCGATTGGGCGAAAACAGAAGAGGGTTCATCGAAGACAAAAGGCTGCTGAGCTGGTGTCATACCATGAAGCTGACTCGCCTACTAGTATCGTCGGACAATCGATGATCAACGCCGCTTTGGCACTTTTAATATGGGTTATGGCAATCGCACTGGCATTCCTATGCGTGTACATTTTTGTACCGAAGTACGCTTTGATAGTAAGTATTCTATTTTTAATTCTTAAACGAAGTCCCTCGATCTGCCTCGGTCTAGTGGTCGCAAGCGCGACTGCTGTGCGTGAGGTCCTAGGTTCGATTCCCAATATTCCCATTTATCTTCTTCAATCTGTCCCTTATTACTGAGGATCGTGGGCACCCCTTTCGACGGGCAACCTGCCTATCGGCTCCGTTCTAAAGTTGCCATTATCACCTGCTGTTTGCCCCAGGATGTAGCTTCTCTTACTTGGCCGGACCATCGTACCATCATCTCATAGGTACTCTCTGGCCTTCCGTATTGCAAACAATGACCAGCTTTTCAAGGGTGCTATCTCCCCTTCGCTTTATGTGGCGAAATAGGTCGAAATTAGCTGTAGGCAAATTGTAGACAATCAGGTCTTGAGTTTGTAAAGAATAGTCATATTTCTGCGTTTGGCTGTCCACGGAATTCGGACTATCCGCCCCCAACAGCATATTTTAAAATCATCTATCCTCTGCCTTTCTCTTGCTCGGATTGTCCACGTCTCAACTCCTTATAGGAAGAAAAGCAGGGAAAACTAGTGCTCTGACCAATCAGGTTTTCGTTTTATTGCTTATGCCACGATATTCGCAGATGTTCAGGAGGTTCGTGTCCACCGTTTTATTTCTGGGATGCAGTTAGCTTCGTTACTAATACTCTAGAGCCCAGATAAACGATAAACGACACAGTCCCCAGTATCGATGCCTTGGATGTCATAGGCACCCGATAGTTTTCCCGCACGATATTGCAAGCCCTAATTCCTTTATGTCATCAAATATTGAGCAAAGAGAACGGTCAGTGGAATTGTGCTTTCCACCAACAGCAAACCCCTTTTTCCGAGCCCTCAAGAGCTTGTCGATATACTCTCCTTACACATTAAAGAGCAGTGGTGAGAGTATGCAACCCTGCCTAACGCCTATCTTGTTGGAGAACACATTTGAACAGTCTGTGTCTATTTTGAGGAATGAGCGGTTGTTGATGTCTGTAGATCAATTGCCTCTGACTGATCCGTCTCTGAGATGCCTCTGCATCGGACAGATACTACCTTTTTGTAAACAATGATTGATGTTAATAACTTGTTTTTGTTAAACAGATAACGGCGTCTTCAGACAAACATGCTGCCGATTCAGACAAACATGCCTCCGATTCAGACGGTTCAGACGAAAGGTACCATCAAAAAAACATCAAACAACAACACACACAACAAAAACAACATCAACTGCAACAACAACATCATTCTCTTGCCCTTATCCCAATTCATTTGGGGTCGGCGCAGCATGTCTTCTTCTTCAATATTTCTCTGTTTCTCGTCATCTCATGAGACACCTCCTTTCTTACCATGACATTCTAACACAGTTCATCCATCGTTTCTTTGGTCTTCCTCTACTCTTATACCCATCCACATTCATATTCAAAACTTTGCCTACCACATTTTCCCTCATTCCTCCGCATCAAATGCATACCCCGACAACCGATTTCCACACAACTTTTTAGTCACTGGCACCACTTTCAGACTTCCTCTTATATACTCATTTCTTGTTTAATCCAATCGCGCATCTTAGCTACATGTAAATGCCTTGCATTCATCCATTTTTTTTGTGGCCAACATTCTGATTCATACAAGACAGCAGGTCTAACCATTGTTTCATAAATCTTTCCCTTTAGTTTAAGGGTAATGCGGGACCCGTCGGGGCTGTGTATATCGAAAGGTTACCGCGGCTCCGACACAAGGGCGAAGAAGGAGCATGGGTTTGGTTTTTAGTCAGTAGAAGTCTGACACTCCCCTTCGCTCTGCCCAAGAGCGGGGGGGGGGTTATTCGATGATTTTCCACCAACCAAAAAAAAAAAAAAGGGTAATGCGGGAGTCGCTGCATGATTGTTCCCGTGACCTGTCGCCATTTCATCCATCCCGTGTTCATTCTGTGCTTAACAATACGGTCTATTTCGCCATCGCTTTGCACGAGTGTCATCAACTGCAACAACAACATCTTTTAGTAACTCGTTTGTGGACGTCATGTGACCTACCATGACGTCTTAACTTAAAGCAGTGTTGTTTTTATCTTATTCTAGAGTGGGAAAGAGATGGTGTTAGACGTCCTGTATATAGCATCTCCTTCCAACACCGGAGTCACGGAGTGATATTAAAATGCACTGAAATTAGAGCCGGGACCAATGGCATAACGTGCTTTCCTAGGCACGGAGGAAACTCAGTGGATAACGAGTAGTCCCCTCCACGGTCCAACCCAGGCATTGACCCTAGTGGCTGCTATTCTTTAGCCACAAGCTCCTCCTTACTTACTTTATCATTTATCTTTGCAGGCCACGGGAGTTAGACAAGTGTGTCCTGCCTGCCTTCCCCGAGCATGCTAGTATCGTAATATCGGATGCCCCAAACGCAAGTCCTGGTCAGACCTTTGATGTATTACGATTGACTGTGAACTGTAGTACCGGTTATAGAGCCTTGGGGCCCGAAACAGTCTACTGTGTAAATGGAAAGTGGTCTCATTCTATCCCCACATGCATCTGTAAGTATAGACAGTTTTTCCTACGCGAATTTTTACTAAAACACTGGCCCTAACTGACACTCCTACCAAAACGGTGGAGGAAAATATCTTCAGGAAACAGGCATGTCTAAAATCTAAAATCTAAACTTTCAACTGCTCATTTAAATTACTAAAACTTAATTTACAAACTAATTACTCAAACTTGTATGAAATGCCATACGGCGTATACGCTCTTAAAACTAAAAGCTCGAGAATATATAATTATGTGACATCTAACAGCTCCACGTGGTTGATTACGGCCTATTATATTGGCTCTCACAGAGTGCCCTGTAACGTAACTTTTCCTCGGCTAAAATTAACTCTATAATTATTATATTATTTTATGCAATGAAGATCTAAAATCCATTAAACGTGTGGATTAGCGGAGTTTTTGACGTAAGTGAAGCTTTCGATAGGGTGTGTCTATGTTTATTACTACTAAATAAACTGTACAACTTGTGTTATAATATAATTGACGATTCCACGCATGATAAGATTGCGTAAGATTAATGTTGTGTTTGATTTTGTGTAAGTTTCCGAAAATGTAGCCGTTTCTAGAAGGTCTTACGAGTAGTAAGGTGTTCCACAAGGAGCTTTATTGATCCCTAACCAAATCTACACATCCAAGAATTTTTAATTCTCATAATAAGGAATGATCGACATATACATAACATTACGCCTGTAAGCCCCACAGGGTGAGACAGAGGCGCACCTAAACAGCTACGGGTCCTGCGTAGGATCTGCTAACATCTATTATTTGTTTCATGTTACCATCCATATCATCTTCCAGCTTCCTGCAAGTTGGATGCCACCGTAACCCATTCATCCGTCTGCTACCAGTGTCGGGCATCTGGCTCCACCCAGTACCGCAGCTGCAGTACCTACGAACCTTCGGGGACGGTCGTGAAACCCAAGTGCATCAGCCCCATCTATTACTCTGTCGGCACCCTTCACTATATGAATTGTGTTGATGGTAGTTGGGACCGCGTCGTGGAATCAGTGGAATGCACCCCAGGTCTGTCGAATTTTGTTAACAATTTTTGGACGCCACGGTCGGGCATCGCCACCGCGGCACCTTTATTCCACCCCCCCCCCCTTTTATACCTATAGTCTAATATTTGAAGAAGCCTATAAGGAATATTTGTGCAAAATTCAAACAGAAACTAAGCAGTATTTTTTGCGACATCCCGAAACATCGATAGTATTTTTACGATTTTATTATATCTTTCCACGGGCCGTTTTTGCAACTTGTACTTGCGTGAATCCAAATTCAAATTCATTTATTTGTTGGAATACATACAAGGTACATTACAAGGTCTTAGGTGAACTAAAATTTATTTTTTTATGGCCTCAGAGTGTGGCCGAGTAACTGGACACGGCCGAGCCCTCATGAGTGGCGGCCAACCAGCGAAGCGAGGAGAGGTGCCTTGGTTCGTTGGCATCTATCGGAAGACCACCATTCCTTTTCAGCAGATCTGCGGGGGATCACTTATCTCCAACAGGGCAGTTATTTCTGGTAAGTGTTCTAATTTATTCAAATCTATGTTACTAGTTTCTCTTATACCAGAACTATTATTTTCCTGTGGATCCGCTCGCGTTTTAGTTGGAAATTATCTCACGGGAACGTTTTAAATATAGCCTTTGACAATCGGGAATAATAAAGCTTCCTATTCATCATCATCATCATCATTTCAACCAAAAGACGTCCACCGGTGGACATAGGTGTCGCTACATTGACCGTTCCCGTGCGTCTCGCATCCAGCGGGTCCCCGCAACCTTCACCAGGTCATCGGTCCACTTAGTGGGAGCTTTCTAAGCTTCCTATTAGTAAAAGAATTTTCAAAATTGGTTCAGCTGGTCCAGAGATTACCTGTACAGCCCTCACAAACTCACTATTAATAAAGTTGATCACCAATACAGTGGCAGTGGACTGGCCACATGAGAACAAAACAGGAGAACTGGTGCAAAATAAAAAATGGACCAGTATCCCAGAGATAGGAAACAGCAGGGGAAAACAAATGAGAGGATGAGATAAGACAGACAGCGGGCCCTAACAGGAGAGTGACTTGAAATAGAAAACAATGGAAACAACTACAAGTATTTGCCAAGAGTCATGCCATCACAAAAAAACAGGAATACTCTGAATTAAAGCGCTATGTATTGGGACAAGCTGCCACCAGGAGACAGAACAAAACAAAGCTAACAGGCACACAGGGACGCATGCAACAATGATACCGATAAGCGCAGTTACAGGCTTGATAAATATGTCACTGATAAATTCTTAAATCTAAATAAATATTATCATCGGCACGATTCTTGAGCGCTGACGCAAAAGTGAGTTATTGGGTCCCTTTGGTGGTATGAAGTGAGACGCGGGGCGGGGAAAGTGCAGTGATTGGCCCGTAGCGCATCGCGTCATAGTCGTCACTCGGGATTTGTTCTTTACTCCTGCTGCACTTACCTCACGACCAATAAATATTATACGGGTGTGCGTTTTATTTGTCATAAAGTGTACGATGCGCACAGCGATCGGTAATTATAAAAATTATTATCATCATAATCAGCCTATAATGTTAATACAATTTGAGCTCATCGACTCGTAAAGAAGAAGAACCATTTAATCCATACTTCCATACTAATAATATTATAAATGCGAAAGTAACTCTGTCTGTTACTCAATCACGCCTAAACTACTGAACCAATTTGCATGAAATTTGGTATGGAGATATTTTGATACCCGAGAAAGGACATAGCCTACTTTTTAATAATAATAAAAAAAAAACTTTATTCAAGGGGTTGAAAATATTACTTTTGGTCGCGATAACCGGCATCGGTAGCGATAACCGACATCCGCGCGGTTGAAACCATGGGCATCAGCTAGTTTATAATAATATGTTTTCTTTCTTTATTATATAATCAAAGTAACGTCGATTTCAGCTGCCCACTGCTTCTGGACTGACATCGGCAAAAAACAAAACGCCTCCATGTACGCCGTGGCAGCAGGGAAGATCTACCGGCCTTGGAATAACCCTAGAGACAGGAAAGCGGGCGCCCAGAGATCTAACGTAAGTACCGAATAGCCTAGATAACTACACTCCTTTGCAAAAAAAACGGGCACCTTAGGAAATTTACGTTCTAAGGTCGATTTGAGTTAATTCAATGAAATTTAATTGTTTGACGTAGTCTGTATACTTATAATCGTGTAAATTAATACGCGTGAAGTGAACTGTGGCAATTTAAAAAAAAAAATCTATGAATTCTTTAAAACCGATGTACACGGCCAAACAATAAGAAGTGGTCGGCAATAAAGACAAGAAGATTTTTTTACTTTGTTTAATTAAATAAAGTTACAAATGTAATAACCTAATAACGAGTGTGACCTCCTCTTGCCAAAATCACAGCTTGAATCCTTCTGGGCATGCTTTCCACGATGTTTTTAATGACGTTTTGAGGAATACGTTCCCACTCTTCTGCAATGACTCTTTTTAGCTCCCTGATGTTTTGTGGAGCATGTTGCACTGATCTTACCCGTCTCTTTAGAACATCCCAGACATGCTCAATTGGATTGAGGTCAGGACTTCGAGCTGGCCAATCTAAACGACGGATCCCAACTTCTTGCATGTACGCTTCCACGTCGCCAGAACGGTGCGGGCGAGCATTGTCGTCCATAAAAATGGAATCTTCCCCAAGTGCAGTCAATGCGGGTTGTGCATATGGAATTAGGACTTCCATTATGTACCGGTGTGCATTTAATGTTCCATTTTCTATGAGAACTAACTCCGTACGCCCCGTCGAATTAATTGCTGCCCAAAACATAACGGAGCCTCCGCCATAAGGAGTGATTTCTTCGAAACACACTTCCGCATAGCGTTCCCGTGGTCTTCGTAGCACTCGCCGGCGTCGGTCCTCTCCACACAAAGAGATTCTAGCTTCATCAGAAAACAATACTTTATTCCAGTCCTCCAGAGTCCATGAAGCACAGTTTCGAGCAAACTGAAGTCGAGCAACACGGTGCTCACGGAGTAATTTAGGTCCCCGAGCCGGGCGGTAACTCCTGATATTGGCAGCCAAAAGCCTCCTCCTGACGGTCCACAAGCTAACTTCTACTCCTCTTACTTCTTCAAGGCTTTTCTTCAGGTCCACACTTGACGCCTTAGTGCGTGTTCACGTACGCGCGACGCGACGCGCGACGCGATTCGCGGCGCGGCCCGCACTAAATTCAAACATATGGCGGTGTATGAGTGCGTTCACGGAGAAGCGATTTTATACGCGATTGTTTGAATTTGAGGCGGTGCCCGCGGCGGCGCCCGCGGCGATGCCCGCGGCGATAATCGCGGCGATTCCCGCGGCGACTCACGCAGCGGCAATTCTCGATGTAGCGATGCCCACGACGGAACTTTCTTGCAGTCTAATTTGGAATTCGCACACCATAACACGCTTAACACAACAAATAATAATAATAGACATAGGTACCTACCTGCACTAAAAAATCAATATGTAACAGTAGAATCCAGATTATTCGAACACTCGTACTTACTTGTCCGATTATTTGGAGAATTTGGAGATTCTTCACGGCTCTAATTACTTACCTTATTTTCAATAATTAAGCTATATTACCGCATTGTCTAATTGACGCATGTGAAACTCGACCTATCTATAATAAAAAGTTACGTAGGTATTTAATAAGTACTTATTATATTGTTTGATTTTACTTTGAAATCGATTATCCGCCGGACTACCCTTACTTACCTACCACGGTTTTAATTGATTCGGATAAACGGATTCTACTGTATTATACAGATTGTCATTTGTCAATGGGTCTTTGTTACCTAAAAATAAATTTATTCTATTCTAAATACCTACTAAGCACCACATCTATTTACCGTCCATATCCACAATTTCGGATACTTCCGTCCACTTTCGTTTTGTAATTACGCGATTTTTGTGTTGTGAATGACCAGCCATCCACAGCTGGGGTCGCTCCTGCATCGCAGAAATAAATTTTTCGAGGTTTTCGTCATTCATTTTACTACACGTCCGCTCGCAACTCTCGCTATCCTAAAACTAGACGGTTTGATTGAGAAAGCCGCATGCGCCGACGCGTGCTTTGCTAGTTGCTACCCGCTTGAAAAGTCGCCGCGATAATCGCGGCGACCGTCGCCGCGGGCGCCGCCGCGGGCACCGCCCCGCGTCTGTATGAACAGCGTAGTACATTGCCATACGTTTGTGTTTGCGCGTGCGATGATATCTGCCGCTGCACGCATCGCGTGTCCGTGAACACAAAAATCGCACGTCGCGTCGCTCGTCGCGTCGCCGGTCGCGCCGCACGTCGCGTCGCGCGTACGTAAACGAGCACTTACGATTCCGCAAGGCCTGACTCACCAAAAAGCGGTCATCCCAAGAGATGACCGCTTTCTGTGCGTCGTTTTCTTCCCGAACCGGGTCTTCTTTTGACCGAACCGGTCTCTTGATACCGTTGCCAAGTCCTCTGGACAGTTGAACGACTCACATTTAGCCGCTGAGACACGTAAGTTTGCGAACAACCTTCTTCAAGTAGGGCTATAATTTTACCGGCCCTTATCGCTTTATCACTCATGTCAAAAAGTGGTATTTAATGTAAAAAGAAAGATAAAATTGTTTAATTTGCAGAAAATATCCAAAAAGTTTTAAAATTTTAGTAATCAGTAATAAAATCGTTTCAGCAATTCGCGCCATTAGTAAAGCAATTTTACAATAATCTACATTAATCATTATTTTCCTTTTGTTAATTTCAAAATTTAAATTTGGAACGTACAGAATCATGCCAGGATTCTTCAAATAACATGCCAATACATCGTCAAATTAATAAAACCTCTTACTTGTCCTTCTTCATTGAAGTAGAGAAAAAAATATGAAGTGCCCGTTTTTTTTGCAAAAGAGTTTATAAGAATAAATAGTCGTAGCTAGATTGGCAAAGACATTTACATTTTCCAATTTCTGTTTTTATCATTAATTATATAAATTCAAATTAAATTATGCAAATTACTTTAATTATTACTATATTTTTTTTAATATTTTAAATCTTATATATTATTTTTTTTTGTATTAGTTATCATTATATAAATATAAATTTAAATTAAATTATGCAAATTATGAATTATACACATTATTAAGGAATTTTTGTCTGTATCTGGAGAAGGGCGTTGGAAGTTGCGCTACAGTTTATACTTTTGAGTCTTCCATCGTTTTATTTGTTTTATTATGTCGTGTTACTATTCCTAAATAAACTTTTTATTATTATTATTTTTTTATGTGGCTGAGATGAGATTAGGGGGATGTGCGGTGTTACGCGAATGGATAAAATAAGAAATGAGTACGTATGAGGAAATCTGAAAAAGGCACCGGTGACTGAAAAGTTGTGTGGAAATCGGTTGTCATGGTATGGACATGTGATGCGTAGGAATGAGGAAAATGTCGTGAGGAAGGTTTTGAATATTAATGTGTATGGGTATATGAGGAGGGAGACCACAGAAACGGTGGATGGACTGCGTTAAGAATGATATGGTAAGAAACGAGGTGTCTCATGAGATGACGAAAAACAGAGAGGTGTGGAAGCGGAAGACATGCTGCGCCGACCACAAATGAATTGGGATAGGGCAAGAGAATGATGTTGAGTCGTAGCTAGATTCAATGAACCTTCAAGATGGCTATAAAACTTCAAAATTTAGTGTGACCACCAAAATTAAAAATCACCCATTTATAGATCTACTAGCTGTTCCCGGCATGCGTTGCAATGCTCTTTTTCCTACCCTCCCTACCAGACCCTACCTACCTACCTACTATCCTACCTACCTACTATCCTACCTACCTACTACCCTACCTACCTACTACCCTACCTACCTACTACCCTACCTACCTACTATCCTACCTACCTACTACCCTACCTACCTACTACCCTACCTACCTACAACCCTACCTACCTACTACCCTACCTACCTACTACCCTACCTACCTACTACCCTACCTACCTACTACCCTACCTACCTACTACCCTACCTACCTACTACCCTACCTACCTACTACCTACCCTACCTAACTACTACCCTACCTACCTACACCCTACCTACCTACACCCTACCTACCTACTACCCTGCCTACCTACCAACCACTTTCCTTTAACCGTTTTTACCTTTTTTTCTTCTTTTTTTCTTTTCATTGTTTTTAACGCATCCTTTCCTTGAGGAATGGTGGTTAGGTGTGAAGTTGGCACCCCCGCGCACCGCCACGAAGTTAGTCAAAAGCAACATTCAACGCGTACGCACGTTACCGCGCCGCGTCGCCGCCGATTTGCAGTGCCGTGTTTTCCGTTTGATTCAATTCCCCAAAATTAAAGTTCCCCTTTCATCTTCCTGGAAGACAGTGTTTTTTAACGTGACCTATGGACCTATATGTGTGGGATTATTGACTGGAGATTCCCTGTGTTGTGCTCTGCCGGCAAGCCCCTCGATTCTACCAAGCCAGGACTCTCGGACTGTGGCTGCGGGAAGGTTGAAGCGGGTAAGTCGCTGGACCCAGTAAATTCCCTACATAATTGTTTGGTCCTTCGAGCCGGATAATATCTTCCAAATTGTGTCGTCTTGTACCGCGTGGGTAGGTTCTGTACGGTGTGTAAAATTCGCCATCTTTGTTTAACAAAATGCCGGATGACGAAGCATCTTCTTGCCAACAAGACATCTTCGAAAGGGATTTAATTTTGGATGAACTCAAACGAATTCTTATACTTGCAAATTCAAATGAGCAACAATTTCGGTCGCGTACAACCGATTTATTGGCTCACCAAAGAAAGTTCACTAAGGTTCAGGCTAAGATTGAAAAGACGCTAATTCAATCCAAATCTTTTTGCAAAGATGAGAACATTAAAATTCGTAATGATTTTAATGACTTGTACTACGAAATAGTCGGTCATTTAAACTCGTTAAAAGCAGACGAGTCCGAGCGAAAAAGACGTCTAAATCGTTCGAGTAATTGTTCTTTTGAGGCTATAGGTAACGATAGGCGAAACCTACCTACTTTACCTTTACCAGAATTCAAAGGCGATCCTACAGATTGGCCATCATTCTACGATTTATTCAAATCACTCGTGCATAGCAACAGTGCCTACTCGAATACGGAAAAACTTAGATACCTACTTCTTACCGTTAAAAATGAGCCGTATAACCTAATTAAGTCGATACCTATAACGGAAGATAACTATTCCATCGCATTGGACATTTTGTTAACCCGCTATGAAAACAAACGGGTTATTGCATCAAAACATTTAGATCGTATTTTAGACATAGAACAGTGCTCCGAAAAATCTTCGTTTAGTGTACGAAAATTACTAAATACCTACCAGGAAAACATTAAGGCATTAGAAGTCATGAGCTTTCCGACTGAGCAGTGGAATTTCGTTCTGTTGCACATTTTACTACGTAAAATACCTAACAGTCTGAGAAAGGGGTTCGAGCGTTCGTTAGCCAGTCCGTCCGATATTCCCGATGTGAACACTCTGATTTCATACTTGCAACGTGAAATAACCGCGGACGAGATTGCATCATCTAGTTCCCTAAGTACCTCCGCGCCGCAAAATAATAAGCAATCTACATTTCGGGTAGGTAACAAAGACGCCAATGCGAACGGCAAAACGCGCGCGTTTCCCGCGAATGTTCAAGTGTCAGACCAAACTCGACCTACGGCCGATAGTAATAAGGCGCGATCTTGCGTGCAGTGCAACGGATCGCACTTGTTGACAAAATGTTCAGAGTTTTTAAATTTGTCACCTCATGATAGGTACGCTTTCGTGCAAAACAAAAATGTGTGTTATAATTGCTTGAACGTCGGGCACGACGTAAAAAACTGCAAATCAAATTTTGTGTGTAGAACGTGTCATAAACGACATCATAGTTTAATTCATTTTTCAACTCAAGCATTACCGATCATAAACGAAGTCGCGCAACCTGCAGTCGTCCCGCTCCCCCCTGCGGAGGAAATACCCGTTTCCGTCCCGATTCATGGAAATTGTGCATCTAACTTACCTCTCGCTCGCACACAGACTGTTTTATTGTCAACCGCGTTAATTGATGTGTGCGTGGATCATAATAAAGTATCCACGGTGCGTTGCCTAATTGATACAGGTAGCCAGGCGTGTTTTATTACGGAAGCATGTGTACAACGACTCGGTTTAGCGCGTAGGTATAGCAATGTGCCGGTGTTCGGTATTGGTGACACCAAGCCCGTCCATTCAAAGGGCGTAGTTTCGTGTTCAATTACGCCGATAGGTAAACCACAACCCGTCATTCCGGTTAATGCATTAATTTTGCCCGAATTAATTTCGAAAATGCCGAGTATACCATTGCCTTATTCGGGGTGGTCACACATAAAAAATTTAAACTTAGCCGATCCGGACTTTCATACACCGCAGCCCGTGGAGATGTTACTAGGAGCGGATATACTATCCCACGTGATACTAGGCAACATTGTATCGGGCCCGCCGGGTACGCCGATCGCAATGAATAGTGTGTTAGGTTATTTACTTTTAGGTAAATTAAATTTCGATAATGTTGTTCCGACTCCACTCCAAGTGTGTTTTAGCTCGTTTGACAACGACAATCTTCAGAAGTTTTGGGAGCTGGAGTCAATACCAGAGAAGCGGAGTTACACTCCCGAAGAAACGATGTGTGAATCATTTTATCAAAATACACACACTCGTGATACGAACGGGCGATACGTGGTCGCCCTTCCGTTCAAGCCCGACGCACCGCCCCTCGGCGAGTCGCGGCCTACTGCGCTAGCACGGTTCCGTAAACTCGAGTATCGGCTAGAACGTAACCCTAAGCTGAAGGACGAATATCACGCGTGCCTCCAGGAGTACGTGGACCTCAACCACATGGAGCCCGTCGATGCTCAACCTCCAGCTGACAAATGTTATTACATTCCACACCACTGCGTGGTCAAAGAGTCTAGCACGACGCCCACTCGTGTTGTATACGATGCTGGGTGTCGCTCGACGAGTGGTTATTCGCTAAATGACGTTCTACTAACGGGTCCTAAGCTTCACCGGGACATAGTAGACGTACTTCTTAAATTTCGTGTCCATTCCGTCGCGCTTACGGCCGACATAAAACAAATGTATCGTAACATATTAGTTCGTGAAAGTGATAGGGATTTTCAGCGTATCGTGTGGCGTAAATCACCAGATGATCCCATACGGGACTACCGCTTGCGTACAGTCACATTCGGCGTCAACTCCTCACCTTATCTCGCTTTGCGAACGATTCAACAGCTCGCTTGCGATGAAGCCGACCGGTATAAACTAGCCTCACCCATTTTACTCAATGACGTCTTCGTGGACGATGTCGTCTCTGGCGAAGACTCAGTAGCCAGAGCACTCGCTCTGCAGCAAGAATTAATCGGTATATGTAGGACGGCAGGATTTGAACTGCGTAAGTGGCATAGCAATGCGCCCGCGTTACTCGCTGCGGCGCTACCGCCAGAGTCTCATGGTGAGCGGCCTGAGAACGTTCCGTTCGCTGAAATGGAAAATGATAAAAAGGTCAAGGTCCTTGGTCTACAGTGGAACCCTAAGTCAGATTCATTTAATTTTAAAGTGCAAGTTTCATCTCAAAAATGTACAAAACGTGTCATTCTTTCTGAGATAGCAAAAATTTACGATCCTCTCGGATTATTATCACCGGTAACACTGTTTGCCAAACATTTGATCCAACTTTTGTGGATAGCCAACGTGGACTGGGACGACGCGCCGCCCGTTGACATAACCAATTCGTGGACCTCTTTCGTTTCTGAACTACCACTCATATCACAAATTTCGTTCCCGCGTCATATATTTAAAAATGATAATTCAAAGCCAATTCAAATTCACGGTTTTGCTGACGCTTCCAGTAAGGCGTTTGGAGCGTGTGTATACATACGCTATCAGAATAATGATGGTCTTATTCAAACTCATCTAATTATTGCAAAAACCCGCGTTGCACCGCTGCGTGTGTGCCTTACCATTCCGCGCCTCGAATTAATGGCCGCTGTCCTTTTATCTAAATTACTCGAAAAGGTAATACTTACCTACAGTAATCAAATAAGCCTTGACCAGGTCTACGCTTGGTCCGATGCCTCCATCGTGCTAGCATGGCTGCGCTCATCGCCGCACGAGTGGAAAACGTTCGTCTCGAATCGTGTCAGCGAGGTCGTATCTCGCGTGCCCGCGGATTGCTGGCGCCACGTCCCGTCGGCTGACAACCCCGCCGACGCCGCGTCACGTGGCCTGCTGCCCGCCGCGCTGGTACACCACAACTTGTGGTACCATGGACCCCCATGGCTCCGTCTAAGTCCAGACTCCTGGCCACTTCAAACCCCGATAACGGACACGTGCGAGGAAAAACGAAACGTAACGATGTGTTCTAGCGCGTCTACGGCACCGCCTATACAGGATGTTGATTTTATTTCGCGATTTTCGTCGCTCGGCAAACTTGTTCGCGTTACAGCGGTAATATTTCGTTTCTTTAATAAATGTAAAAGAGCAAAGCAAGTCTTTCCGACGTACATTACTGTACCCGAATATAATTTCGCTTTAAAGCGACTTATCAAAGTTACACAACAGTCCATTTTTTACGAAGACCTGTCAAAGATCGCGCTGAGTAAATTACCGTCTACGCGTTTACGACGCTTAACGCCTTTCTTGGACAATACGGACGAGTTACTTAAGGTTGGTGGTCGAATCCATAAATCGCTTTTACCATTTGAATCGAAGCATCAACTAATTTTACCTAAGAAACACCCTTTGACTGATCTTATTATTGATGACGCACATTCGTGTAATTTACATGCGGGGCCGCAGTCCGTGCGACATGCACTTTTGCAACGGTATTGGATTTTATCGAGTCGTGACATCGTTCGTCAACGCATTCATCGCTGCGTGCCGTGCTTTCGCGCGCGACCCGCTCGCAACCAACCGCGCATGGGACCGCTCCCTGCAGTCCGCGTCCGCCCCGCGCGACCGTTTATAAAGACCGCGGTAGATTTTGCCGGACCATTTTACGTTCGCGCCAATAAAGTGCGCAACGCGAAAATAATAAAATGTTATGTGTCAGTTTTCGTATGTATGAGCGTTAAGGCGATACATCTCGAGTTAGTTTCCGAGCTTTCGACAGAAGCTTTTTTAGCAACCCTACGTCGGTTTACGTCCCGACGTGGCTTATGCACTGATATATATTCAGATTGTGGAAAGAATTTTATAGGAAGTGACAATTATTTAAAAGAACTTTATGCGTTTTTACGCAACGACTCGGTACAAAGTGTACTTAATCAACAAACCCTTCAGCAAGGTATCACGTGGCACTTCCAACCCCCTTACGCGAGCCATTTTGGGGGTCTTCATGAATCTGGAGTTCGAACTTTTAAACACCATCTTCATCGTGTAGTGGGTACACGCACTCAAACATATGACGAGATGCATACCCTTCTATGTCAGGTCGAGGCAGTCTTAAATTCGCGTCCACTCTGCGTTTTAAGTGCGGATTCGTCGGATCCCTTACCATTAACACCATCTCACTTCTTGATCGGAGAACCCATGACGGCTTTGCCTGATGTTTCCTTAATTGATGAGACGCCGAACCGTCTCACTCGTTGGCGCTGGATTCAACAATCAGTCCAACACTTTTGGAAAAGGTGGAGCAAAGAATATCTCCATGAGTTACAGCAGAGTAGCAAGTGGCTTCAAGACAGAGGCACTACCCTTCGTGAAGGCACTGTTGTGGTGGTATGCGACGACCATTTGCCCCCGTTGCAATGGAAGTTGGCGCGCATCCACGCTTTACATCCCGGCTCTGACAATGTCACTCGCGTAGTGACTATAAAAATGGGAAACTCCCTTTATAAACGACCAGTCGTTAAAATATGTCCTCTTCCTATAGAGTAATTGGAATCATTACGAATCCTTAGCTTTAAGTTACATTTTACGTTCTTTTCAATATTAGTTTCAACTTTAGTGGCTTTAAAAGCAACTACGTGCTTTTAAGGTGAGCGGCATGTTTCGTCTCGAAACAGTTTTATGTTTATTTTTTGTTTAATTATTATTTTTTATTCGTGTTAGGATAAGATGACACAATTTGGTTCATAGCGTGGTTCTTTTTCATTTTTTATTGGTATACTGGGTCGGCGATAAACTGCGTCGACTGGAACGCATCCTTTCCTTGAGGAATGGTGGTTAGGTGTGAAGTTGGCACCCCCGCGCACCGCCACGAAGTTAGTCAAAAGCAACATTCAACGCGTACGCACGTTACCGCGCCGCGTCGCCGCCGATTTGCAGTGCCGTGTTTTCCGTTTGATTCAATTCCCCAAAATTAAAGTTCCCCTTTCATCTTCCTGGAAGACAGTGTTTTTTAACGTGACCTATGGACCTATATGTGTGGGATTATTGACTGGAGATTCCCTGTGTTGTGCTCTGCCGGCAAGCCCCTCGATTCTACCAAGCCAGGACTCTCGGACTGTGGCTGCGGGAAGGTTGAAGCGGGTAAGTCGCTGGACCCAGTAAATTCCCTACAAGATGTATTCTGCTATTCGGGGCGGAGACAAATCCAACAAATCAAAAACCATGAAACTTTGTCCAGCAAATCTCGAGTTAGAAGTGTTGTAACAAACACGACTTTGTTCTATATAATATACTAGCCGACGTCCCGCGGTTTCACCCGCGTAGATCCCGTTCCCGTGGGAATACAGGGATAAAAAGTAGCCTATATGACACTCAGCAATAATGTGGCTTTCTATTGGTGAAAGAATTTTTTAAATCGGTTCAGTAAATCCCGAGATTACCCTTAACAATTTAACAAATATACAAACACACAAACTTTACTTCTTTATAATATTAGTATAGATAGATGTTCTGATGTTATTTTATGATCAACAGGTTCAAGAAATCAAAATGCCACCTCGTTTCCAAGGAGGTTCAATGAACTTTCAAGACGATATTGCCTTTGTGATCCTGGAGACTGCCTTCGAGTACACCATGTACGTCAGTCCCGTCTGCTTGGACTTTAACAGAGATTTTGACAAACACCAACTGCAGCCTGGGAATTTGGGGAAGGTAAGTGACGCGATATTTTTACAAAGATATTATCTGCCTAGCCTTTCTCAAACGTGTTGGGGTCGACTTCCAGTTTCCAGTAGCTTCGCTTTCTTTGTTTTTCTGATATTTATAAGTGCTTGCAATGGTGTAATTGTAATAAATGCTTTGAGTTCCAATATATCTTGTCTATCAATGACCACTACACCATCATACTCCAAAACCCAAATCTAGCTATAACAATAACAATATTATAAAGAAGTAAAGTTTGTGTGTTTGTATATTTGTTAAATTGTAAGGGGTAATCTCGGGATCTACTGAACCGATTTTAAAAATTCTTTTACCATTAGAAAGCTACATTCATCCCAGGTGACATAGGCTACTTTTTATCTCTGTATTCCCACGGGAACGGGAACTACGCGGGTGACACCGCGTGACGTCCGCTAGTGTTATAATATTTTGAATTCTCCTAGGAGGCAGGTTGGGGCCTCACATCAGAAAACGGATACGCCTCACCGATCCTCAAGGTCGTTGAACTTCCCTACGTGGACATCAATGAATGCATCATCAAGGCATCACCTCTGTTCATCTCCAGTGATAAGATCTGCGCTGGCTATGGGAATGGTGAGGAAAATAACCAATAGTAAAGGAACCGACGGTCCACCATCATTTGCCTAGCCATTTAAGCAATAAAGTTAGACTAAGGTTATGACTATTAGTGGTCCTAGGGATGGACTGCGGGGCTATCGCATCCCTTAACCTCCTAGCTCGACTAATCCGGAGGGCGACGGGGCCTCCGCTCAGGTTAGGCTTGTGGACAAAGTGAGGACTTCGGGGCTATCGCTCACTTTGCCGTCTAAGCTGCGAATGAATCGTTCCTTCCGAAGCTTCGGTTTATATAGCCGGTTGGACGTACTCTTCACACGTTGCATGGTAGATGGCGCTAGTAGTCTGTAGATACTGTTGCTGCCATCGTCTTATTGATGATTGATCTTCATCTACTCGGGTGGCGTAAGGTTGTGCACACATTCCGGTAGATGGCGTAAGGCGTCGTGTTACAGTACCTATTTTACATGGAGCGACTGCCTAACTTTACAACCCATTTAGTACTGGGCTGTGGAGTTTCCCTTCACCGTTTTGAGAGCAGTAGTGATTAAATAAACTGCTTAAAGTAATGCCTAGGTTCGAAACCACGACTTACTGATCATAAGTTGGGGCTGCCACCACTGGACCACCAATGCTGTCGTCGACCTATGCTAATGCTGTCCTCGATGATGGAACGAGCTTACCCAAAAGAAGCCTATTATCTCGTGACATAAATATATTGGGGTCGTATGAGCTTGGGAACGCCGGCACGCAGGCAGGGAACTCCACTTCTCTTCACTTTTTTTTTTTTTTTAGATTTTCATTTACTTTTTAGTTTATTAGAAATACTCTTCTCGAGTTCACCTTGTAACACGTTCGATTTTTTATGTAACCCATCTTGGAAGGCGCTGGTGTCTGTGATACAATGATATTCATTAGTACAGGCACCAACGAATCTCTATTATCTGTAATGTTCATTTTTTATTTGGAAAATTGTTTTTGTGATACTAAAATGTGTTTTTACTGAAATAAATTATTATTATTATGTCCTTTATTTATTTACTAAATAAATAAAATGTGTTTTTACTGAAATAAATTATTATTATTATTATTACTTCTTGACTGTACGCATAATGAAAGATGTAGTAAAGACATATTTTTTATTTTCCAAGGTACGTCGCCATGCCCCGGCGACAGCGGTGGTGGGTTAGTGTTTCCAGCGTATGAACGAGGGATCGTCCGAAACTTTCTCAGAGGCATCGTGTCCACAGCAGCGACCAATAACGACGCATGTAATACTCGCTCTATTACTACTTTCACCCACATTTACAAACACAAAGATTTTATTGAAGAATCCCTTTTAGAGTTAACATAAACCTGCACAGAGCTCATTTCTTGATTTCACACCCACCAAAAAAAGACTTGATATAAGACTGCAGCAAACTATTTAAACTTAAGCATAATCAGGAAATGCCTTAATAATAGCCTTAGAGCCCACGACGGCCAGACCTTCGTTATTTTATAAAAGCTGAAAGTTGGTCTGTGCATGACCCCTATACAGGTAAGAACGACCACCGAATATAGAGTTTGGGCTGTGGTGCCTTTGGCAGTTAGCGGTGTAGGTAAAGGTGTATAAAATAGTACCTTATTTTCGTTAAAGTATAAAGCTCAATTTTTTAATATTGTCTTCGGGCTAAACTTAAGAAACTTCGTCTTCTATTGCCGGACACTTCTGACGGTCTTTAATGGCAACACTGTCATAACGTAAACATTGGCTCCGTGTTATATTATTCATTAAATATAGAAAAGTACTGTTTGTTGACATATTGTTGGTGAAAATATGGACTAAAGTGCACAATTAGTGACTGCTAGTGTTATTCGGACGAAACAATTAGTGAAACACTTAGACTGAGAATTTTGTTCTGTGTGTTTTAAAAGGACACAAAGTGACATTTAAACTAACTGGCGAGTGATCAAGCAACATTTGGTAACAAGAATTGGCATTATAAAATGATATTCTTCAGAAAATCGGGACTATGAGGTTTGGTGAATCCGTTTTTTATTTAAGAGCCTGCAATATAGCCCAACGCGAGCGATTTCGTACCTCTCGCCCGCGCCCCCTCTTCAATAATGCGCGGTGGCATGACGCCCGGCACGGCAGCGCGGCGCACTGCGCACAGGCCGCGATCGAGTGTGTGAGTCGAGTACGAGTTTGAACTGTGCCCCGACCGCCCAGCTGGTCGACAGCTTGATTCATAATAATTATATAAAAACGTATTCGTAAAAAAATCATTCATCTCGCTCACACAGTATTGCTCGCGGTCACCCGGCGGGTACCTAAGCTACGCAAGGTGATAGCGATTTTGTTTGAGTAAACTACCTATCAGCTGATTCGAGTACCTAAGTAAAAAAAATAAGAATAATAATTAATAATAACATGTATTTATTTCTAAAAAACTATAAATTAGAGAAATTTATCTTACTATCCATGAGGTTGTCAGTTCGAATACGCTCAGTTTTTTCGACCACCATTTCAACTGCTACAACAGCGTGTTTGTTAGAGGTGTGGACTGGCATACAACAGTGCCCTGGATCAAATCCTAAGTCTACATTTTATTTTTGTGACATTGTATTTTATTTTTATTCAAAGTACTGTGATGTAGATAATATTTATCAAATACTTTTTGAATAATAAATAAAAAGTTACATTATAAATATTTTTTACAGGAAAAAGAAAGCTATTTTCAATGCGTAAGTATCTACACACCTTAGCATGGCTTGTTTGGATTTGGGCAGACTAGTTTGCCGACTACTCGGCACATCCCTATAAAATACTTTTATTTTATGGAAATGATGTTATTTTTTAGGAGTAGGTATACCAAATAACATAGATCCTCGCCTCGAAAATGCAGAGACGAGGTGAGTATTGAAATGTAATGTAACCATACTACAGCGTAGTAAGAACAGTCCGGATTAGAGTTTCAAAAAAAAGTTGACCTTGGATGCGGAGATCTAAGGTACATTAGCACAGTATAAATATCGTACAGTAGGTAGTGTGACTCGGCCGTGTCCTTGAAATAAATGCCTACAGCCGCGCGGTACGTAAACATGCGAAAGGGCTGCCCGCCTCCAGTATTTTTAATTACATGTGCCTACTTTGTGCTTCCATTTAGTTTTGTGATCGTAAATAATTATACTTTTTAAAACAAATAAAATACTTTGTGAATTGAATAGAAAGTGTTCAATAAACATGCGTGTTGTTTTTTGATTGATAGATTTCATTAAAAACCCATGTTTTTTTTTCGGGACATATAAAGAAATACTTATCCATTAAAAAGACACACATTATATGCCTACCTACTAGTAAGTGAAATTACCATTGTGTCACCCCTTGTAAAATGTTTTACTACTGTTTTTTTTTGTAATTTGGTGTACATAATAAAGAGTATTCTATCTATATATCTATTATTTTATAGTCTTATCTTTCAAAGTTTCCAGGTAATTAAAAAAAAATTATCTCTGGATACGTTATTAATGAATTCATAAAACCAAAAACAACACGATATATCCTACTCGTCTTATTAAATACAGTCTGTCTATAAAGTCATGAAATTTGAGGAACAAAGATTATTCAAAAGTAGGGTAACACTAAATCATAGTACATCAAATGTCATCGGCTGTCATCAACTTGTTATTTATCTTGATATCTTTTGCATTTTTTAATGTTTTTCAAATCTACGTCGACAAAACTTCGAAGAAACGTGTTTTAAAATATTAGGAAAACAAATAGGAGTGGAGCTCAGGAAATTATTTCAAAGTATATCATATTAACGATGTTTGTTAGAACACCAAGCTGGACAAATTTTATCAAATTTGGATGATATTTATAATCGAACAGCAGCTATTACAGGTATGTAATCGTGTTATTGTTTGTTTTTATCTACCAGAAGTCACCAATTTACTAAATATACGATTTTAAGACTAAAATAAGCATTGTTTACATTGCGCATTTATAGGTTAGATTGCAAATGTAAGTAGCTCATAATGTAGTGCGACGTTAACTTTTGATACTTTTGGGTAATCAAATTTACCGGTGATTTTAAATATGAATAAGTTTTAACATGTTTGAAATAAAAATAGTGCGATCTATTTTCTGTTAGATATTACTTACATCTTTTTTTTAATGTTTCTTTCAGGAAAATCTGAGAGTACAGTGAAGCGTATTGTAGATGAAGGCAAACACAGATCAGGCCGTCCTAATAAAGAAATGGATGACTTCAACATAAAACGCTAAAACAGATATGGATTTTAAATGTAGCCTAGAAGTTCTGCGTAAAATTTTGAAATCGATTGGATTTTCTTACAAGAAGTGTCAAAATAACAGAAAGGCTCTAATCGAACAACATATTGCAGCAAAACGGGCAAGAGACAATGGGCATACAGTGGTATAAAAGTTAAAACATAACATTAATAAAAAATATGTGTGAACATTTTTCTTTTATTTACTCATTTTTATTTCAATGAAGGTCGGAAGGAAAACATCGTGAAGAAATCTGGACTTGTAATTATTATAAGTCTGAAATCGCCAACCCGTCTTGAGCATGCGTGGTGATCAGTGATCGTGTCTTCTCTGTTGAGAAGAGGTCTTTGCCCAGTAGTGAGACAGTAATGGGCTGGTATTTTTTTAATAAGATAACAGATTTTAATTAAAACCAGGTTTGCTTCTAGTACAAAATAATGTGCCAGTATCAAAACCATTTTAGTCACACTATACAGGGTTGCTATGTGCACGAGTCTGCACGACCGCAGCGCCCTCATTTATTTTCATGACTTTATAGACAGGCTGTACGTACACACGGCTACACATCAAGCTATACAAAACCAGTTAATCTTGGCCTCATTTTACTAGATCTTTTCGCACAATGAACGATCAGATTATACTGGTTTTGTATAGCTTGATGTGTAGCCGTGTGTACTTGTCTTATTTTTACCCGACTATGGCGAAGCCAAAAGGAAGGGTAATGATTTTGGCAGTCTATGTATGTATGTATGTTCCACCGTAGCGCCTAAACTACTGAACGGATTTTAATAAATTAGGTGTCAATAGATTCGTAAGAATAGCCCGGGTGACATAGGCTATATAAATTTTATAAATTCTTTTTATGACAGAATTTAAATGTCAAAAACTTACCTCAAAAAATATTAAATTGAGATAATCATAGCAAGTTTGGTATCAAATAAAAGGTCTTGGGGAGTACATTACAAATATGTATTATATTATTGTTGGTATCGAATAATACCTATTATGATATATAGATAGGTATCGAATAATACCTATTATGTCCTTGTGATCGATCATAATGATTTTTTATTTGTTTGTTATACCGACGCTGCCTACGTGTTATCATTATAATGTCTAGCAGTCTAACTCAACAACACGCCCAACGAATACCAACGGGGCCAGAACGGGGTAATATTATTATAATACGTATAACAACGTAGCAAGCGGTGGCGCGCTGCGGTCCTACGATGCACCGTTTCAGAGTTATGGGCGTTCAATGTTTCTGTAAAAAAAAAAAAAATTGAAATATCTCGAAAACGGAGCATCCTAGACAAAAAAGGACCAAAATTTTTACTCCCCTCTGTCACCCCCGTGATATTTAAGTGAGAATAACTTATCACAAAAAAAAATTTTTTACACTGGTCCAACTTTACGTAATAATAACATTAAATAACATTTAATTAGTCTAAAACTGTGTAGTAAGATATGAAGGAAAGTTCATTGATAATAATAATTTAAAACAATATACTTAATAATATATTCGTTCTTAATATTAATAAATTATGTTAATTATTTATGCACATTACTAGTTGTAGTAAGCTAGTTATTTAATTTCAATTCGATTCATTGATCACAACAGAGTAAAAATATTTAAGAAAAAAGAAACAATATCATCAACATTGAAAGGGACAACCCTATGGCTTCAATGTTATCGTATCAACTAGGCTTAGTTTCGGTACTGTCCATATTTATACTGTGCTACAACTATGTCAATATCATCTCTCAAGTAATTTTATTTGAAACTCTAATCCGGACTGTCCTTACTACGCTGTAGTATGGTAACATTACATTTCGAGGCGAGAATCTATGATACTCCTAAAAAAATAACATCATTACCATATTTTTTTTTCCATTTTTATAAGGATGTGCCGAGTAGTCGGCCAACTAGTCTGCCCCAATCTAAACAAGCCAAGTTATGGTGTCTACGATACTTACGCATTGAAAATAGCTTTCTTTTTCCTGTAAGAATATTTATAATGTAACTTTTTATTTAGTATTCAAAAAAGTATTTGATAAATATTATCTATACCACAGTACTTTGAATAAAAAGAAAATACAATGTCACAAAAATAAAAATTAGGACATGGGGTTCGAACCAGGGCACTGCTGTATGGCAGTCCATCCCTCTACCAAACAAGCTGTTTTAGCAGTTATAAAAGTGTTCGAAAAAACTGAGCGTATTCGAACTGATAACTCATGGGTAGTAAGATATTTCTATATTTTATAGTTTTAGAAATATTTAGTACTTATTACTAAAATTACTCTTACTATGTTCGGCGTTTGATTTGTATGAACGTTTTGTAAGCTTCTGAGCGGGTTTCTTTTCTTGATGGCGCGAGTGTTATAGGCTACATTAAAATTAAAAAACAAAGAATATATTCTTTGTTTTTTAATACACAAATAAAACAAAACAAAAACAAACAAAACAAACAAAAACAAAATAACTAAACAAAATAATTCAAAATAATTGCGTAGAAAGTAGTCCGCTGTCTGTAATGTCGCCAAACATAGGTTCGCCTCGCAACAACTGCCGCAGCAGACTGAATGTCCCTATTGAACAAATTGAAAAGGATAGCGCTATTACTACCGCGCTCCAAACGTGAGACAGAAAGAATGTGCGCTCGCTTAGAATAAAATAACGTAAGCGCCAATCACAGGAATGCTAATTACGAGAAAACCACGTAGAAAATTAATAAAAAAAATCTGCACGATTTGAGATAATATAGTTACCTATCTATTATGTAAAAATCGTCACTAAATTCCTTAAGGTTTCAGAGATCCAACTCTAAATAAGTGCAAAACGAGTTGTTTTAGTATTTTTTTTCTATCGAGGTTTTTTCATCCAATCGTGTTTTCGCTTGTACAGATTTAAAGATTATAAGTCCAAGTTTAATGGTGTCCAAATACTGAATTCTTAGGTCATATATCCACTCAAGCGTCAAGCTAAATTTTCGCAAAATGGCGTAATGTCACGGCTATCCGGGATGACGTCACGTGACAGGCGCTGTCAGTCACGTGACGTCACGCGGCGCGTGATTAAAACGCCGATAACTCTTGTTTTGTAAGAGAACTCTGTTAAAACTTATGTTTATTTACAAATCAATTAAAATAACAATACAAATCAATTAAAATAACACAGCTCTCCATTCATACTTGACATACTGCAAGCTAAACAAAAAGGTCGGCTCAGGTAGCCGACACTTGAGTCGACAAAAAAAAAAAGGGTATGTTTACGCGTTCATTCTGAGAACTCCGTAAGCCAAGTGGCTCTTGAAAGTATCGTATTGCATAGTTTGGTACACAATGTTATCGCATACAAAGTTTCAGCTGTGTGGACGTTTTGTTCACGAAACATGAGTCATAATGTAAACACTCCAAACAGAGCGATAAGAAAGACGCCCGCGCGTTTGGTTTTGACCTTGACAGGGGAATATTACTATTAATACTGAGTAACCAATTTTCATCCTTGTCTCTTCCACTACACGTTGGGCAAGTGTGAGCTAGATAGGCATAGTTTTCACAGTATTTTAACGGTTTTTAGAGAACGCGGGAACACTTGTCTTATTTTGATAAGTTGACGCATAGCCAACTTTTGACACTTGTCTTTTTTTGATAAGTTGACGCACGAGTGGATATATACCGAGATCTAGATCGCCCAATATCACCAAAACAGCATCATACAAACTCTTAAATTCTGAGTCGAATCAAAACAAACCCGAGCACTGGCTGACGCATGACTCAAAGTGACCAATTGGAAGACAGTAAAGTCATCACACAATAATTGTCGTTCAGAAATTTGATTAACTAACTTGGATACGAGTCTTTTCAGACTGAACAATAATCGACTATTTTGACAAAATCGACTAATTAGAGAAATTGTTATGCATATGAAAATCATATTGTAAACACAAAGAAGTATTATAATTTCAATGATTATTAACCTACTTACAAAAGTCTATTAAATTATAAAGGAAGTCACTGCATAAGAAATGGATGACCTCAATGTAAATGTTAGGCCAAGAAAATTATTTACATCAAGATCGACAGAGTCTCTTAACACTTCTCTGATAAGCACGGACTCAGAATATTTAACTAAAAGCTTAGACCTATCTACTAATATTAATCATAGGTATATTGAAGAATTGAAAGAAGAAATTAATAGTTTGAAATCACAATTACGGAGTACAGAAAATGAACTTGACTCTACCATCTTAGAAAAAACTAGTCTCATTGAAGAAATTGAACATCTCAAGCAGCAGTTGGTTGCCCTGAAACAATTCTGCAAAAGTCCTTTGTCAACATTAAAAAGGGCTACACCAAAGTCCCAGAAAAAAAGGACTACCAAAGGCTTAACTCAAAGTACAGAAGTAGGGTATGTGACTACTCCTCAGATTGTTTCTGCGAAACAAGTAAGGGGTACATTGCGGCACACGAAGGAGGTAAGAGAAGTATTAAATACTGAGAGCCTACGACTGGAACCTAGCTTGGATGAGCCCTCTAATACAGATAATCGAGGCAATGAAAAATGTAATAATACCAGGAATGACACAAGTTTACAAACTGACGCTGATGTTATTTACGCTGACACGAATGTTATTAACAGTGTCAACGATACTTTGGGATGCACCTGTTTAGGGAAGAATTTGACTGAAGATACACCAACTGAACAACAGCATCATCAGGCTGAAGTTGATAATACTGACCATTTATGTAATCAAGAATGTTGCAAAATATTTCTTCTATCGGACAATCAAGGCCAAGGAATCGTTAAGACACTTATTGAGAATAAAAGTAAACTTGTAATAAGGGACTATAAAATACAATCTATAACAAAACCAGACGCACGAACGAAAAATGTCTTGTCGGACTGTAGCAACATGGCTAAGATATTATCAAACACCGACAATGTTGTCATAATGACAGGGAGTAATGATGTAAATCCAATGGAGTTTATGTCAGAAATATCTATAGCTTTAAATTTTCTTAAAAATTGCAATGTATTTGTAGTAAATGTATTTAACAATAATTTCCTCAATGAATGTAAGCTAAATAATCAGCTAAAGCTACTCATCCGAAATTATGAAAACTGTACATTTATTGAATCAGACAATATAACGAAGGTTGCACATCAAATAATTCATCAAATAAATGTTATTCAGTACCGCACTAAATTCCTGTCTTATAACAACCACAAATTCAAACAGGGGATTGACATTGCCAAAACATTGCCGCATTTTTTCCGGGAAAATCGTGAAAATGTAAAACCAAAGAAAGGAACAATACCTTATTATTTTCCATTAAGTAATAAAATCTCGCAAATAAACTTCGATAAAACAATTACTAATAATATTAATGTAAAACCAAAGAAAGGCACGATTCCTTATTATTTTAAATCCCATAATATAACCTCACAGGGGAAGTCAAACGATTCTGCAGGGTCAAGAAATCAGCTTTTTCGTAACAAAAAATAAATTTTCCGTGTTTCACCAAAACATTGCTGGTGCATTAAATAAAATGCAGGATTTAGAGGTAGCACTAAGTGAGCTGCATGATCTTAATGAAAATGTGGTAGTGGTATGCTTAAGTGAGCATTTCATAAAAAAAAGTGAAGAAATATATTTGCATATAAATAATTTTTATCTCGGGGCAATCTATTCCAGACAAGAACGACGTGGAGGCACGTGTATTTTGTGTAAAAAGGGTATCGAATGTATCGAGCTGGATGCAGTAAAGGAATTTGCTGTCGATAAACATTTCGAAATAAGCGGTGTTGAAATGAAACAGCTTAAGTTAATTATAATTTGTATATATAGGATACCAAACTCTGACATTAATATTTTCTTTGATAATTTTTCGAAAGTTATGATAAAACTGCAACATAAAAAATGCAATATAGTACTTTGTGGTGACTTCAATATAGACTTGCTTTTATCGGATAAAAATAGTACTAAGTTTAAAGAATTGATGCTTAATTATGGACTGAAATTTCACATAAATGAACCGACTAGGCTTAATAAATGCATAGACAACATTATCAGCAATGTTCATAATGCCACTGGTAAGACATACAATTTGTACCTGTCCGATCATAATACAGCTCAACTAGTCAAAATTGAACAGGAAACCTCAAACAGAGTGGAAGTGGATTACTGTTTTATGACTATAAATGATTTAAGTAAAGAGAATGTATCAAAATTCGTGGATTACATCAGCTGCATACATTTTAACGAAATCTATGGTATAACAAATACTGACGAAGCCTTTGACAAGTTTCATGATTTGTTAACATTATTTTATAAACTATGTTTCCCTTGTATTAGGGTTAAAATGAAACACAATAGAGGTAAACCTAAATGGATAACAAAAGGCATAAAGAAATGTTGTAATACTAAGCGGTCATTAAGGTACAAGTATTACTTAAATAAAAATAATGAAAATAAGAATAAGTACAAAGCGTATTCTAAGTTATTACGGAAGTGCATGAATAACCTACAGTCCTTGTGTAATGAAAGATACGTAACTTCTTCTCGTAATAAAATCAAGGCCACTTGGGATGTTGTAAAGCGCGACATGGGTAACGAACCGTTTAGGGAATATATCAGTAAAATTATTGATGGTAGTATTACTTTGACATCTGGATCTGACATTGCTAATAAATTCAATAATCACTTTGTTGACATTTCTAATAATAATAATGATAATTACTCTACTCTTAAAAATAAAACTGACATACATAACATAGAATCTAATAATAAAAGTATATTTATAGAACCCACTGACGACTCTGAAATATATCGAATAATAATGTCTTTAAAAAACACGAAATCGGCTGGGTATGACAATATCACAACTGAGCTCGTAAAAAAAATTGCTAAACATATAGCATCACCATTGGCTCACATTGTCAATTTATCCTTGGAACAGGGCTGCTTTCCTAATGGGCTAAAACTGTCTTTGATAAAGCCACTATACAAAAAAGGGTCAAAATCAGACGTTGACAATTACCGACCTATCGCTCTCACACCCATTATATCGAAAATTTTTGAAAAAGTTATGTTCAGGCGAGTGATAAAATTTCTTAATAAACACAACATTCTTGTTGACCAGCAATACGGGTTTAGACAAAATAAGTCCACGACTTTGGCAATATTTATGCTAGTGAAAGCTATGATGATGAATATAAATGATAAAAAACCTACTAGTGCACTGCTCTTAGACCTAAGTAAGGCGTTTGATCGTGTTGATCATGCGCGGCTTCTAGAGAAACTTGAAAGATACGGTATCAGAGGTCCAGCAAAAAAATGGTTTCAATCATAAGATTGAAACCATTTTTTTGCTGGACCTTTCTTTCTTTTGTTTTCTGTCGGTAAGATAACTTACCGACAGAAAACAGATAACTAGGTTAACAAAATTAAACGAATTAAGTAACACTTTAGAAGACTTTGATTCTGAAGCACTAACTAATTGCTGTGGTGTACCTCAAGGTAGTATCTTGGGGCCATTATTGTTTCTTCTGTACATAAATGATTTGCCTCAGTCAATAAAACATCAGTGTGTATTGTTCGCCGATGATACCACAATTATTATTAAATGTAAATATCTACAAAACTTTGACATTGAAATTAAACAAACACTAAATGACATTATAGAATGGTTAGATATTAATAAATTAAAATTAAATTTTTCCAAAACGAAAGTGCTTCATTGCAAAACATTTAAAAGTAAACATATACGTCTTAATGTTGCAGTTAATAATAATAATATCGAACAGGTATGTAATGCAAAATTCCTGGGTGTAACACTTGATGAACACTTTACCTGGAAGAATCACATCGAAATAATTTCAAAAAAAATCAATCAATTCGTATTTGCTTTAAAAAGAATTAAAACTATTACATCTTTGCGTACCGCCTTAATGGTGTATCACGCTTACGTCTGCTCAGTAATACGATACGGTATAGTTGTGTGGGGAAATTCTTCCGAAATCGCGAAGATCTTCATTGCTCAAAAAAAGTGTATTCGTGCAATGTTCAAAATGCAGTGGTCTGACTCATGCAGGCCTATAATCAAGTCGCACAATCTATTGACAGTCCCTTGCATTTATATTTATGAAGTTGCCAGGTTTGTGAGGTCAAATCTTGAACTATTTGAACGGAAAGATAACACAAATAAAAGGAAACCTACACATTTAGATTTCGAAATGCCTGTTCCAAAATTAGAACTTTTTCGGCGGAGCTGCGTTTATATGGCTCCCCTGGTCTACAATGCTTTGCCGAGGTCAATAACTGAACTACCCTATAATAAGTTTTGTGTTACGTTGCGGAAGTGGTTGTTGCAAGAGTGTTTTTATTCGGTAGATGAGTTTTTTCAAAAGTGTCCCTGTAAATTTTATACTCTAAAGCACAGACATATTTGACTGTATGATAAGTGTTAAAACTTGTATACTATTGCATGCTATATATTGGCCAAATGTGTGTTACCAAATATTTTATGTAATAAGAACTTCATGTACCTACCATATTTGATGCAATAAATAAATTGAATTGAATTGAATATACACCTTTACTACCCGCTAACTGCCAAAGGCACCACAGCCCAAACTCTATATTCGGTGGTCGTTCTTACCTGTATAGGGGTCATGCACAGACCAACTTTCAGCTTTTATAAAATAACGAAGGTCTGGCCGTCGTGGGCTCTAAGGCTATAATGTTTCTTTCCTTGGACTCAGGCCTCCATCAAAGGGAGCGGGGAGATGGTGTATATTGAAAGTCTTCGGATAGTTGGTGCTAGGACATTCTGCCGATTTTCTATTAGTATTAATTAGCCTATATTATTGTCCCACTGGCCCAATTACATGGGACATAAAACTGGCGAAATGTGGGTGTACTACCTATAAGTTAGGGATGACACATCTTCATAACCCTTCGGTGATGTTATGTTATTTAATAAAAACGAAATGTATTGCTTAAGTTGTTATTTAATTTATAATTATGTTTAAGAATGGCAATGTTCCTATAACTTATTATGTTTGTAAAGTTATTAACATAACTTCAAATACTACTACCTACTAACAGTGCAGACATCTTTGATGATGAATAAATACTATTTTTAACCGACTTCTAAAAAAAGAAGGAGGTTTTCAATTCGGATGTTTGTTTTTTTTTATGTTTGTTCGGGCATAATTCCGTCGCTTGCTAACCGATTTGAAAAATTATGTTTTTGTTGGAAAGGATATACTTCCCAAGTGGTCCCATGATCACCAAGGCAGGATCTGATGATGGGATCCTGGAGAAATAGAGAGAACTCATCAAATTTTATAGGCACACTTGAAGTGATTTGAGTAGTTTTTGGAAGAGTACTTTCTCGGAGTGGTTCCAATTCAATTTAGTGAAGATCTGATGAAGAACTTCGGAGATAGGCAACGGAACTCCTCAACAAATGATAGCAAATGGACTGGGATTGCTGAAATGTCATGTCTGTCTATTGTTTACACCAGATCATTACATAACTTCACGCCAGTACGACGTGATTTGACGTGAAGGGGTAAACACATCATGTAAACCACTAAAAAGTGAAAAATAAACTTAAGAAGAAAATCAGCGGTGGCAATATCATGAAATAAATCAAACAAAAGTCACAGACTTCGGTCGATTTTATTTTTTGTAAAAATGTTTTTTTGTACATAACTATATTTATGTCTTTTATTTAAAATTATTTTGTTTCTACTCGAACTATTTAAATCATCATCTGCTTAGGCTTTCCCCAACAATGTTACGGTAGGTTTTTAGTTTAACCGAATGTAGCTGAATACCAGTATTTCACATGACTGTAGCGACTGCCTATCTGACCTCCATAACTCAATAAAGCGGTGCTGGATAAAGCGATACCCTTTGGTAAAACTGATTGTCAGATTTTCGGGTCACTGCATGGCAAAGATCTAAAAATGACAGCCGCATCACTAAACGCAGTACAATGCTTTGTTAAGTTAAAAATCGTTGATGTTGAGACAAAGATGAAACTAATATGCTACCTTGTACTGCCTTGTAGTATTCCAACTCTATTATTAATTCTCATTATTATTATGAGTGATTTCTATATATACTTGCTGATTTGTGAGATAACTATAAAACCATTTGTATTCTAAAACTCGAATACCATGTATATTATGCTTTTTGGTGCATAATGTTATGATGGACCATTTCAAACGCTTTGCTCATGTCGAAGAACACTGCGCTGGTGTTGATTAGGTACCTTATAATGTTTCCAGAAACTTTTTTCGGACTTAAACTTGAATTTGTTATTTTATGTTACCTATTAACATAAAAATCAGTGGCTTAATAAGAACTGCCACTCGGGTCGATCTTTAGGTAAAGCTGTCCTTGCCTAGGTCGGTCTGTGGATGGGTGACCACCCGACATACCGGCTGTTGGTCCCGGCTGCCATATATAGATATTTAAATTGGTAGTCGTTACAGATAGTCAGTGACCTGAAATTCTGACATCCAGTCTTACCAAAGGGTATCGTATTACCTAATATTAACTGGGTTGTGGAGGTCAGATTGGCAGTTAATCTCCCCATGTAAAATACTGGTATTCAGCTGCATCCGGTTAGACTGGAAGCCGACCCCAATATACTTGGGAAAAGGCTAGGCAGATGATTAACAGAAAAAGCAGAAGTACGTGTCTTGGGTACCTATGACTCTCGAAGAAACTCGAGACCTAGGACTTGAATGGATGCAAAACAAACTACGAGAATCTTGCAATACAAAAACCTATGCCGCCTTATTACAATACGTAGTTAAACCTGGTTTATCTCGCATGCTGTCACTCTCTTTTGAATATTATTGAAGTGAGACGTCATGCGAGATAAACCAAGTCTAAGTTAAACCAGGTTTAACTACCTTTTGTAATAAGGCGGATGATGTTTTGCAAGTGCGACTGCCGATCATGAGGTCCTGGGCACTCCTGGGTTCGATTCCCAGGGCAGGCCAAGTGTTATTGGGTTTTTACATCACGGATTTCTCAGTAGCAGTCTAGATTTGTGGCAGGTTGATGGTCATAGACTCGTCCCTTGCAAAAAAGTGAACTAAAATATAAAAAACGATTTCAGTGATGAAATGAGAAATCCGAAAATGAAAAACTGAAAACTAAAATTTTAATTTCAGTCGGGGGACAGTTCGGTGGATCATTTTTTTGCAGGTCCCCCGACTGAAATTAATAGTATTCAGTTTTCCATTTTCGGATTTCCTGGATGGACGATTTATATAGAAGTAGATGAGCGCCTCAAGCCAAAGAGAACGCAGAAAGAATAGGACCGATGCGCGAGCGGGAAAGCGGAGAAAGGACTGTTTTACTTGGTTTCAAGATGAGAACCACACCTACTCTTATCATGATTGACATATCATTCCTCCACTTTCAGAACCAAGTCCCCGGAAGATGCGACTGATACCTTTTCGACAACGATCAACGATTATTCTTTAGTACCGATACTACCTGTCAAAAAGACAGTCGTCCCATGTAAAAAACCGGTTTTTAGCTGCATCCAGTTATACTGGAAGTCGACCCCATATTAAATAACGCCAATTACCAAACCTTCAAGTAAATGCTACTCAATGCGACTTATCTAGGAGATGAAGCGCTGGTCAATCGTGCTATGCTCAAAATTAGGAAAAGTAGTTGTAGGGAAAGTAGGAACATGAAGCTCTACACGGAGGCGTCTTTACCTATAGTGCAGGGTGTGCGTTGCACCCGGGCGCAGCGGTCCTAGGGGGCGGCGATCGCTGCTCGCTATCCATAGTCCCTGGTTCCAGTTACTGGTATTTGAAAAATTCAACTTCTAAAAAGGAGGTGGTCGGTATTTCGGTATGTTTTTACTAAGTATGTGTAACACACCGAAACACCGATCCAAAACGAACCTTAATATGGAACAACATGTATCATAATATGAATCGCTCTGTTCCTCACGTATCGCTTATTTAACGCATAATATGTATCATAATATGTATTATCATAATATGGATCATAATATGAATCGCTCTGTTCCTCACGTATCACTTATTAAACTTATAATATGCATCATTATATGAATTATAATATGGATCATAATATGTATCATAATATAAATCATATTATGAATCATAATACTGACACATGACACAGAACACACACATGACTACGATACATGACTGGCCTGTTGGTCTAGTGGTTAGTGACCCTAACTGCTATGCCGGAGGTCGTGGGTACGATTCCCACCCAGGACAAATGTTTGTGTGATGAGCACGATCATTTGTTCTGTGTCTGGGTGTAATTTATCTATAATATGTATGTATTTAGAAATATATAAGTATGTTTATCAGTTGTCTAGTACCCATAACACAAGCTCTGCTTAGCTTGGGACTAGATGGCGTTGTGTGATAGTTGTGGATTATTATTATTATTATTATTATAATGTGGATCATTTTATTAATCATAATATGGATTTTAATATGAATCATAATATGGATCATAATATGTATCATAATATATATCATAATATGGATTATAATATGTATCATAATATGAATAATTTTATGAATAATACTAAGGACCATAATATAGATGATAATATGAATCATAATATAGATCGGTCTGTTCCTCACGTATTATTTAACGCATAATATGTATCATAACAAAAATACGAATATGGGTCATAATATGAATCGCTCTGGATATGAATATGGATCATAATATGAGATGAATCATAATAAAGATCATAAAATAAATCAATTAAATACGCGAAACGAGAGGAACATACCGATCCATATTATGATTCATATTATAATCTATATGATGATTCATAAAATGATTTATATTATGATTCATAAACTCATTCATATTTTGATCCATATTGTGATCTATATTCTGATTCATATTATGATCCATATTCTGATCCATATTCTGATCCATATTCTGATTCATATTCTGATTCATATTCTGATCCATATTTTTATTCATTTTATGATCCATATTCTATTTCTAAATCATATTATGATTTATATTATATGTTCATTTTGAAACTAGTAGCTTGATAATTCTGTACTAAAGATGCGGGCCGAAAACATGACCTCCTTATACTCGTAGAAGTTGGATTTTCCACATAACTCATATTGTGATCCATATTATGATTAATATTATAATCCATATTATGATCCATTGATAAAATGATTGATAAAATGATTCATATTATGATTCATCAAATGAATTATATTATAATATATATTATGATACATATTATGATCCATATTATGATTCATATTATAATCCATATTATGATTCATAAAATGATCCATATTATGATGCATATTATGAGTTTAATAACCGATACGTGAGGAACAGAGCGATTCATATTTGTGATACATATTATGATCCATATTATGATCCATATTATTATTCATTATTTTTTTATATTAAGGATAATTTTGAAACTGGTAGCTTGATGATTCTGTACAAAAAGGTGCTAGCCGAAAACATGACCTTCTTTTACTCGTAGAAGTTGGATTTTCCACGTAACTCGTCTTCACGCGTCTTGAGTCGCGCTTCCGAAAGTAAACTGGCCTACAGCATAACTGCATGAGGAAGCGAGCTACAAAATTTGAACATTCCAGGTGGATTAGATTTTATATGCAATAATAAAGCATTGCTTTATTGCTACTGTAGGGAATTTACTGGGTCCAGCGACTTACCCGCTTCAACCTTCCCGCAGCCACAGTCCGAGAGTCCTGGCTTGGTAGAATCGAGGGGCTTGCCGGCAGAGCACAACACAGGGAATCTCCAGTCAATAATCCCACACATATAGGTCCATAGGTTACGTTAAAAAACACTGTCTTCCAGGAAGATGAAAGGGGAACTTTAATTCTAGGGAATTGAATCAAACGGAAAACACGACACTGCAAATCGGCGGCGACGCGGCGCGGTAACGTGCGTACGCGTTGAATGTTGCTTTTGACTAACTTCGTGGCGGTGCGCGGGGGTGCCAACTTCACACCTAACCACCATTCCTCAAGGAAAGGATGCGTTCCAGTCGACGCAATTTATCGCCGACCCAGTATACCAATAAAAAATGAAAAAGAACCACGCTATGAACCAAATTGTGTCATCTTATCCTAACACGAATAAAAAATAATAATTAAACAAAAAATAAACATAAAACTGTTTCGAGACGAAACAGCTACTCATAAGATAATTGGAATTCCATCAGGTCCAGCAGATGAATGTTCAGGTGGCGAATTGCTATTGATATGTCGACTGAGTCAATCACATCTACAGTGATAGGTGAGGAATGGGGTCTAAAATGGCCACTTTAGCAGATCACAATATGAACCCATGTTATGATGCTTATTATGATCCACATTCAGATTCATATCATGATCCATAAAATGATTCATAAAATGATTCATAAAATGACTCATAATATGATTCATAAAATGATTCATAAAATGATTTATAAAATGATTCATAAAATGATTCATAAAATGATTCATAAAATGATTCATAAAATGATTCATTAAATGATTCATAAAATGATTCCTTAATATGATTTATAAATTGATTCATAAAATTATCCATACTCATATCCAGAGCGATTCACAATAAGGGTCAATATGGGTCACAATATGGATCATAATATAGATCATAATATTTATTATAATATGAATTGTTTTGTGAATTGTTCTTCTGACTTTCACAACTGGCTTGCACACTGGCTTGAACAACTGGCTTGCACACTGGCTTGCAGCACTGGCTTGCAGCACTCGCTTGCAGAACTGGCTTGCAGCACTGGCTTGCAGCACTGGCTTGCAGCACTGGCTTGCAGCACTGGCTTGCAGCACTGGCTTGCAGCACTGGCTTGCAGCACTGGCTTGCAGCACTGGCTTGCAGCAGTGGCTTGCAGCACTGGCTTGCAGCAGTGGCTTGCAGCAGTGGCTTGCAGCAGTGGCTTGCAGCAGTGGCTTGCAGCACTGGCTTGCAGCAATGGCTTGCAGCACTGGCTTGCAGCACTGGCTTGCAGCACTGGCTTGCTGCACTGGCTTGCGGCACTGGCTTGAACAAATAGCTTGCTGCACTGGCTTGCAGCACTGGCTTGAACAAATAGCTTGCAGCACTGGCTTGCAGCACTGGCTTGAACAACTGGCTTGCAGGACTGGCATGAACAACTGGCTTGCACACTGGCTTGAACAAATAGCTTTCAGCACTGGCTTGAACAACTGGCTTGCAGCACTGGCTTGCTGCACTGGCTTGCAGCACTGGCTTGCAGCAGTGGCTTGCAGCACTGGCTGGCGGCACTGGCTTGCAGCAGTGGCTTGCAGCACTGGCTTGCAGCACTGGCTTGCAGCACTGGCTTGCAGCACTGGCTTGAACAACTGGCTTGAACAACTGGCTTGAACAAATAGCCTGAACGACTGGCTTGCAGCACTGGCTTGCAGCACTGGCTTGCAGCACTGGCTTGCAGCAGTGGCTTGCAGCACTGGCTTGCAGCAGTGGCTTGCAGCAGTGGCTTGCAGCAGTGGCTTGCAGCACTGGCTTGCAGCAATGGCTTGCAGCACTGGCTTGCAGCACTGGTTTGCAGCACTGGCTTGCTGCACTGGCTTGCAGCACTGGCTTGAACAAATAGCTTGCTGCACTGGCTTGCAGCACTGGCTTGAACAAATAGCTTGCAGCACTGGCTTGAACAACTGGCTTGCAGGACTGGCATGAACAACTGGCTTGCACACTGGCTTGAACAAATAGCTTTCAGCACTGGCTTGAACAACTGGCTTGCAGCACTGGCTTGCTGCACTGGCTTGCAGCACTGGCTTGCAGCAGTGGCTTGCAGCACTGGCTTGCGGCACTGGCTTGCAGCAGTGGCTTGCAGCACTGGCTTGCAGCACTGGCTTGCAGCACTGGCTTGAACAACTGGCTTGAACAACTGGCTTGAACAAATAGCCTGAACGACTGGCTTGCAGCACTGGCTTGAACAACTGGCTTGCAGGACTGGCATGAACAACTGGCTTGCACACTGACTTGAACAAATAGCTTTCAGCACTGGCTTGAACAACTGGCTTGCAGCACTGGCTTGCTGCACTGGCTTGCAGCAGTGGCTTGCAGCACTGGCTTGCAGCACTGGCTTGCAGCACTGGCTTGCAGCACTGGCTTGCAGCACTGGCTTGCAGCACTGGCTTGCAGCACTGGCTTGCAGCACTGGCTTGCGGCACTGGCTTGCAGCACTGGCTTGCAGCACTGACTTGCAGCACTGACTTGCAGCACCGGCTTGCAGCACTGGCATGAACGACTGGCTTGCAGCACTGGCTTGCACAACTGGCATGCAGCACTGGCTTGCAGTACTGGCTTGAACAACTGGCTTGCAGCACTGGCTTGCAGCACTGGCTTGCAGCACTGGCTTGCAGCACTGGCTTGCAGCACTGGCTTGCAGCACTGGCTTGCAGCACTGGCTTGCAGCACTGGCTTGCAGCACTGGCTTGCAGCACTGGCTTGAAGGACTGGCTTGCAGCATTGGCTTGAACAACTGGCTTCCAGCACTGGCTTGAACAACGGGCTTGTAGCACTGGCTTGAAGGACTGGCTTGCAGCATTCATTTTATATTCATAAAATGACTCATAATGTGATTCATAAAACTGATTCATAAAATGATTCATAAAATGATTCATAAAATGATTCATAAAATGATTCATAAAATGATTCATTAAATGATTCATAAAATGATTCCTTAATATGATTTATAAAATGATTCATAAAATTATCCATACTCATATCCAGAGCGATTCACAATAAGGGTCAATATGGGTCACAATATGGATCATAATATAGATCATAATATTTATTATAATATGAATTGTTTTGTGAATTGTTCTTCTGACTTTCACAACTGGCTTGCACACTGGCTTGAACAACTGGCTTGCACACTGGCTTGCAGCACTGGCTTGCAGCACTCGCTTGCAGAACTGGCTTGCAGCACTGGCTTGCAGCACTGGCTTGCAGCACTGGCTTGCAGCACTGGCTTGCAGCACTGGCTTGCTGCACTGGCTTGCAGCACTGGCTTGAACAAATAGCTTGCTGCACTGGCTTGCAGCACTGGCTTGAACAAATAGCTTGCAGCACTGGCTTGCAGCACTGGCTTGAACAAATAGCTTTCAGCACTGGCTTGAACAACTGGCTTGCACACTGGCTTGCAGCACTGGCTTGCAGCACTCGCTTGCAGAACTGGCTTGCAGCACTGGCTTGCAGCACTGGCTTGCAGCACTGGCTTGCAGCACTGGCTTGCAGCAGTGGCTTGCAGCACTGGCTTGCAGCAGTGGCTTGCAGCACTGGCTTGCAGCAATGGCTTGCAGCACTGGCTTGCAGCACTGGCTTGCAGCACTGGCTTGCTGCACTGGCTTGCAGCACTGGCTTGAACAAATAGCTTGCAGCACTGGCTTGCAGCACTGGCTTGAACAACTGGCTTGCAGGACTGGCATGAACAACTGGCTTGCACACTGGCTTGAACAAATAGCTTTCAGCACTGGCTTGAACAACTGGCTTGCAGCACTGGCTTGCTGCACTGGCTTGCAGCACTGGCTTGCAGCACTGGCTTGCGGCACTGGCTTGCAGCACTGGCTTGCGGCACTGGCTTGCAGCAGTGGCTTGCAGCACTGGCTTGCAGCACTGGCTTGCAGCACTGGCTTGCAGCACTGGCTTGCAGCACTGGCTTGAACAACTGGCTTGAACAAATAGCCTGAACGACTGGCTTGCAGCACTGGCTTGAACAACTGGCTTGCAGGACTGGCATGAACAACTGGCTTGCACACTGACTTGAACAAATAGCTTTCAGCACTGGCTTGAACAACTGGCTTGCAGCACTGGCTTGCTGCACTGGCTTGCAGCAGTGGCTTGCAGCACTGGCTTGCAGCACTGGCTTGCAGCACTGGCTTGCAGCACTGGCTTGCTGCACTGGCTTGCAGCACTGGCTTGAACAAATAGCTTGCTGCACTGGCTTGCAGCACTGGCTTGAACAAATAGCTTGCAGCACTGGCTTGCAGCACTGGCTTGAACAACTGGCTTGCAGGACTGGCATGAACAACTGGCTTGCACACTGGCTTGAACAAATAGCTTTCAGCACTGGCTTGAACAACTGGCTTGCAGCACTGGCTTGCTGCACTGGCTTGCAGCACTGGCTTGCAGCAGTGGCTTGCAGCACTGGCTTGCGGCACTGGCTTGCAGCACTGGCTTGCAGCACTGGCTTGCAGCACTGGCTTGCAGCACTGGCTTGAACAACTGGCTTGAACAAATAGCCTGAACGACTGGCTTGCAGCACTGGCTTGAACAACTGGCTTGCAGGACTGGCATGAACAACTGGCTTGCACACTGGCTTGAACAAATAGCTTTCAGCACTGGCTTGAACAACTGGCTTGCAGCACTGGCTTGCTGCACTGGCTTGCAGCAGTGGCTTGCAGCACTGGCTTGCAGCACTGGCTTGCAGCACTGGCTTGCAGCACTGGCTTGCTGCACTGGCTTGCAGCACTGGCTTGAACAAATAGCTTGCTGCACTGGCTTGCAGCACTGGCTTGAACAAATAGCTTGCAGCACTGGCTTGCAGCACTGGCTTGAACAACTGGCTTGCAGGACTGGCATGAACAACTGGCTTGCACACTGGCTTGAACAAATAGCTTTCAGCACTGGCTTGAACAACTGGCTTGCAGCACTGGCTTGCTGCACTGGCTTGCAGCACTGGCTTGCAGCAGTGGCTTGCAGCACTGGCTTGCGGCACTGGCTTGCAGCAGTGGCTTGCAGCACTGGCTTGCAGCACTGGCTTGCAGCACTGGCTTGCAGCACTGGCTTGCAGCAATGGCTTGCAGCACTGGCTTGCAGCACTGGCTTGCAGCACTGGCTTGCAGCACTGGCTTGCAGCACTGGCTTGCTGCACTGGCTTGCAGCACTGGCTTGAACAAATAGCTTGCAGCACTGGCTTGCAGCACTGGCTTGAACAACTGGCTTGCAGGACTGGCATGAACAACTGGCTTGCACACTGACTTGAACAAATAGCTTTCAGCACTGGCTTGAACAACTGGCTTGCAGCACTGGCTTGCAGCACTGGCTTGCAGCACTGGCTTGCAGCACTGGCTTGCAGCACTGGCTTGCAGCACTGGCTTGCAGCACTGGCTTGCAGCACTGGCTTGCGGCACTGGCTTGCAGCACTGGCTTGCAGCACTGACTTGCAGCACTGACTTGCAGCACCGGCTTGCAGCACTGGCATGAACGACTGGCTTGCAGCACTGGCTTGCACAACTGGCATGCAGCACTGGCTTGCAGTACTGGCTTGAACAACTGGCTTGCAGCACTGGCTTGCAGCACTGACTTGCAGCACTGGCTTGCAGCACTGGCTTGCAGCACTGGCTTGCAGCACTGGCTTGCAGCACTGGCTTGCAGCACTGGCTTGAAGGACTGACTTGCAGCATTGGCTTGAACAACTGGCTTCCAGCACTGGCTTGAACAACTGGCTTGAACAAATAGCCTGAACGACTGGCTTGCAGCACTGGCTTGAACAACTGGCTTGCAGGACTGGCATGAACAACTGGCTTGCACACTGACTTGAACAAATAGCTTTCAGCACTGGCTTGAACAACTGGCTTGCAGCACTGGCTTGCTGCACTGGCTTGCAGCAGTGGCTTGCAGCACTGGCTTGCAGCACTGGCTTGCAGCACTGGCTTGCAGCACTGGCTTGCAGCACTGGCTTGCAGCACTGGCTTGCAGCACTGGCTTGCAGCACTGGCTTGCAGCACTGGCTTGCGGCACTGGCTTGCAGCACTGGCTTGCAGCACTGACTTGCAGCACTGACTTGCAGCACCGGCTTGCAGCACTGGCATGAACGACTGGCTTGCAGCACTGGCTTGCACAACTGGCATGCAGCACTGGCTTGCAGTACTGGCTTGAACAACTGGCTTGCAGCACTGGCTTGCAGCACTGGCTTGCAGCACTGGCTTGCAGCACTGGCTTGCAGCACTGGCTTGCAGCACTGGCTTGCAGCACTGACTTGAACAAATAGCTTTCAGCACTGGCTTGAACAACTGGCTTGCAGCACTGGCTTGCAGCACTGGCTTGAAGGACTGGCTTGCAGCACTGGCTTGCAGCACTGGCTTGCAGCACTGGCTTGCAGCACTGGCTTGCGGCACTGGCTTGCAGCACTGGCTTGCAGCACTGACTTGCAGCACTGACTTGCAGCACCGGCTTGCAGCACTGGCATGAACGACTGGCTTGCAGCACTGGCTTGCACAACTGGCATGCAGCACTGGCTTGCAGTACTGGCTTGAACAACTGGCTTGCAGCACTGGCTTGCAGCACTGACTTGCAGCACTGGCTTGCAGCACTGGCTTGCAGCACTGGCTTGCAGCACTGGCTTGCAGCACTGGCTTGCAGCACTGGCTTGAAGGACTGACTTGCAGCATTGGCTTGAACAACTGGCTTCCAGCACTGGCTTGAACAACTGGCTTGTAGCACTGGCTTGAAGGACTGGCTTGCAGCATTGGCTTGAATAACTGGCTTGCAGCACTGGCTTGAACAACTAGCTTGCAGCACTGGCTTGCACACTGGCGTGCATCACTGGCTTGAACAACTGGCTTGCACACTGGCTTGTAGCTGGGTGTTTGTGTATGTGAGTTTAAATGTTTGAAAACGCAGCGTACCATACAGGATAAATTCCTAGTGTGGGGGGGGGCCCCCACACTAGGAATTTATCCTGTATGGTACGCTACGTTTTTAAAAAATAATAAAAGACCAAGGCGGTTGATTTTTGGTATTTATTTGTTTATATATGCAAGGCAGCTTCACAGCTTACAGTAAAATAACTTAAAATATTAAACAAAACAATACGCCAATTACGAAGTACACAAAAAAAAAACTAAGATATGGTAGCCGAGAGTGACTAAAAAATTGGCCTTAAAATGTATTGTGTGTGCATGTATGCGTGTGAGTGTTTGTGCGGTGTTGGTGTCTTGAATGTGTGTGATGATATTGTGTATGTGTGCGTATATGACTAACTGGGTCTGGCACACAGAAGAGATAAAAGAGGTTAGAAAGGCCATGTGGGCGGGGCACGCGCGCCGCATATATGATCAGACGATCATATGTCGACAAAATTTGATTTACTGACCAACAATCGCGCTCATATTGTGACAGCGAACGGAGCTCCGCGAAAAAAAAGAATTATGCCGTGTTGCGCGATTATTACGTGTCGGAAAAGAAGCCAGGGTGTGTAGTGTGACTCGAGAAGGGATTTCCTTTCATCGGTAAGTCTAAAAACCTTAAAATACAAGTAATATTTGTAATTATTACAATAGTATTATGTAGTTCGCAGACAAAATGATACAGTCGCAAGCAGAAACAAAATTATGTTCATTGCTTACAATCCGTGGGTACCATCTTGTACTACGTTGGCGATTGCGCAATGCATTTCGTGCAATGCGAACGTCGCGTGCGACGAGCCAAAGCTTAAATTATGCCTACTCTTTGCGTTTCGATAGTGGTGTACCAAGTTGTAAATAATGTCGATATTTAGTATGTGTGAATGTATTCAAATGATTATTATGTTATGATTAAAATAACTTTTATTTATCCCATACTATCAATACCTTATTATTTTTTATTGATTGTTTTTCATCTAAAATTTGTTTTGAGGTTAGCCATTTATAAATCGAAACATACATTTTAAGTTTTATTTTTAGGTTTCCAACAGATCCAGATATGTTACAGACCTGACTAAAGCTATTATAGAATAATATTAGTGTGAGATTGCATTTTATTCTGAAAAATTCGAATTTGAAAGATAGCAAGCGCATGCTATTGCTATTTAATAAATACGTTTTATTTCAAAGACAGTAATAAAATCTGCATTGAATTTGAATTTCAAGTACTTATTGTTCAATATTTGAAAAAAAATTATGTTTACTTTTTATCTTTATTTTTTTATGTGTGAGAGACCAATAAATATTTTTGCTTTCTTATTTTCTTTCTTTCTGCCCCGTCCCGAAATTAAAGCAAAAACTGCAAAACTTAAAGTAACAAAACTCAAGTAATTTTATCGATGTACATTATCGACCTTTTGGTCACCGTAACATGTATGAGAAATATACGCAAGTGTGAGTGTACGTCAAACGCAATGTTTGCGCTAGTGTGACAACCAGTAGCAAGCTCGCGATCTAAGTGAGTGCGGTTTATTTGTGTGCATAATTCGCGTACTTATTAGCGACTTGCATGTAGTGGATATAGAGAGTGGGAGACAAGCGGCGACACGCGTTCTAATACAAATCAGGAACTATTTCCTTTCTAACCTCTTTTATCTATTCTGTGGTCTGGCACTAGCGATGGAACTGCGAACACGCGTTTGCTCCAAGATTGTAATAATCTCTTTTCTATGACGGTTCCGTGCGGTATAGACGCAAGTGGTTGACTATGGCTGCCAAAGTCATTGTTTCCTTACGGCATAAGTATTCTACTCTTTGGCATCTCTTTGGTCATTGCTTTATGCGTCAAAAATTCTAAAAAATTTATTACTCTTTAAAACCCGTAAAATAATAAACGCAAGAAACATATTAATTCGTCAAAATTTATTGTGAAAGGTAAGGTTTTATAAGTAGTCTATGTTCAAGCATTTTCAGTGTTTTTTACTGGGATTTTTAGGAACGAATAGACAAGCCGACAAGCCTATTATTCAGAAGATGAGAACAATTTAGTAGTGAGGTAGTAGGAAACTAACACAAGTGCAATATTTTCCCTCACTTTGGAGTACTCTGGATTCACGACTCGTGCCGAGGGAGATCAGGCACCAGTTTCCAACTTCAAACTACTTACTGAGCATTCCGTGATTGAAATGCTCAGTATTGTTATTTTATGGCCTAGCTCGCGATTTGAAAGGGGGATCTTGTGATACGCAAAAGTGTGCCTGAAAGCTACTCACATTTCGCCATATATGTTTAGGTCCCGTTAAAGTATAAAGGGGGGGTTAGCCTTTTCTCAACCAATAGGCACAAATCCAGACACCGCTTGGAAAACCATGTTTCTTTTTACGGGATGCTTACTTACATTTTGAAACTTGACAGTATATAACTGCGTCAAAATTGTGTTTGCCAAATACTCTTCAGTAAATAATTGAGCCGGGACCTGGTGAAGGTTGCGGGGATCCGCTGGATGCGAGATACACTGAGATCGGTCAATGTGGCGACACTTAGGGGAGGCCTATGTCCAGCAGTGGACGTCTTTCGGCTCATATGATGATGATGAAATAATTGAGCAAATTGTGTTGGCTCAATGACTTGCTCTGTAAAAATTGTCAGGCGTCAGACGAGTCTGACCACATTATAATAGCCAGACAACACTCCATGTCCATACTTTTAAGAAAATAAGAATCTCATACCTACATTAATTCCCAAGTTACTCCAAGGAATTATTATTAATTATTTGTTATGAATTGCACAAAATTTCAGAATATTTTTAATGTCGCGGTTGCGGGCTACCTTGGCGCTAACCCCTTAGGAAAATTTGTCTGGAATTTTCCTGACAGAAATCTTATAACAATAAATTTATGGCTACAATTTAAATGCTCACCGAAAAAGATTTTTAGACCCTTTAAGTTCAAATAAAATAAACCCACCCTATAACGAGGTGCCTAAAGAACAACGTTTTAAGTTCCAAAATAATTAGACACGCATCAAAATAATTGTACGTGTTGTATTTATTTTCTTTTTGCCTACCAAAATGGATAAATGCTCACCAAATCAATTAACCAAAATTATAATACGATCGTCTCGCGACAGTATCTTTTATGGGCGGCATGGGCACCGGGCCGTAGGCCGACGAAGGAGGCCGGCGGAGGCCCGGCACTTCGGGGACAGAAGTTATTTGTGTTATTTAATATGCGAGCGAAGCGAGCGCGCGTCATGGAGATAAATTGAAAGTCGTGAAATACAATATTGGTGACATCTATTTAGTGATAATATAAAATATTTGGTCTGCAGTTAACTTTAAAGGCGTTTATAAATCTATAAGGTATAGAATAAAAAGGAATAGTACATTATGGTACAAGTGTGTAACGTTGGTGATTACCGCTGAGGCGCCATTGAGACCCGAGCCGTCAGGTGAGGGACTTAAGAAAGCCGAGGACGGTAATCATCAATACACACGTGTATCATACGACGTTTTTCAACATTCTTGTGAAGAAAATTATACTAAAAAGTCATCTTCAGCAGTTAAAACGAGTTCTGATTTTTTTCACAAAAGCGGGAAAAAGTAATCGGTTTTCCTATGCGCGCGCATCTACAGTTCTACCAACTTATCTGTGCATGCGGGAAAACATGGAACTAAAATAAATGTACTAAGTTTGACGTAGCGATGCATTTTTTCTTGACCAGTGGCGCCACCATGAAATTCACACTTAAAATGGTCAAACTGTAACAATGGCAATCGACCATAGACTAAATGAATGAGCGCGATAGAGTTTTAGCCACGTATAAAATGAGGAAAAAGTTTTCTTAATACAGAAAAAATAAAAGTTATATTATTTGAGTGAAAGTTTCATTTAATAAAAACGTAGAAGTTGAAATTATCTATTTAAATTTAAATTTGCATAAAATGAGTAAGCACTAAGTACATTAATTTATTTTTACTATTGAACACGATCTTTTTTGTATCGAAATTTTATTGGTTGAGTTGCTACGTTCTTAGGAACGTAGCAACTCAACCAATAAAATTTAAAAAAAAACCTTATAACTCACTAGTGAATAATAGCAATGAAAAAGTCACAGTTTGATTATAGGTGTCATTATGTGCCTAATTGCGGTGAAATTATAGCCACTTTATGAGCAAGTGTGTTGAAAAATAGGTTCATTCCTACAATACCTACTTCAGGAAACACAATTTGGTGAGCATTAATCCATTTTGGCCGGCATTTCGATTTTTTCTGGTAGTAAAATAGGTTCTTTTCTGGTAGGCGTTTAAACACAAGCCTAAATTTATTTCTCCACTTACAGTTTCAAAGAAATAAAATGCCTAATTCCATAAAAATCGAACAAAATGACGTAATAAATCAGGTCTGTGATACTGCCGTACAAACTGTGTTAACTGGAAACACAGTGTACTCGCTACCCAGGTGGACAGCCAAGCGGAATATGGTGGACATCGTGGATGAAGATGGACCTGTTCCTATGGTGAACATGAGGCCTGCGAAGGTACAGTTTTGGACGAAACTTTTTGCGCTTGAATAAGATGGTCTGTCAGTAAAACGCTGATTAGACATCATCTGCCTAGCCTTTTCCCAAGTATGTTGGGGTCAGCTTTCAGTCTACCCAGATGCTGCTGAGTAACTGTATTTTACATGGAGCGACTGCCTATATCTGACATCCATATCCTAGTTAATACTGGGTAATACGATACCCTTTGGTAAGACTGGTTGTCGTGAACCTGGGCTGACTGAGGATTGAAGATCATAACATAACTTCACGCCTGTAGGTAATCCTCTGATCCGTTTTTTTGTGGAAGGTGGGAAATCATCTAATAGGTAACTCCTCCCGCTCCGCTCTTTAATCACAAACATGCAAAGATAGTAATATTTATTGAATTATGATTTTGTATCACATCAGCTACTTACTTTTGAATTTGAACATTGATATTATTATAAGTTCTCAAACATGCAAAGTTAATAATATTTTTTGAATTATCTTTTTTTTTCACTTCATAGTTCTGGAGCGAATTGAGTTTATAACTTTTGGAGTCAAAGCTGATCACGAATATAATTATGGCAGTTGTACTAGTAGTAAATGTTTGGTATAATTAACAATCACTTACTTTTGAATCACTTCGACACCACACAGTTCTGACGCGAACTCCGTTCATTAGTATTGAATTTCTGATTTTGATCATCTACTTTTGCTGTTGACTGTACAAGTTTTGTCAGTTTTTTTTAAATAAACTCTGCCCCATACTAGGAATTTCTCCTGTATCGTGAGTGCGTTCACAAATATTTAAATAATACCCGTAACAACTATCTGTAGGTCACAGAAATATTTGTTCCGTGCGGGGATCGAATCCGCGACACGCAGCGCAGCAGTCCATTGCTTGTGCCAATCGATCCGTCATCGGCAGTTTGTTTTTATTTTACAACTTTATTTTTTGATATTATTCAGAGATTGCGGAACGCAGCGGAGCAGTTCAATGACGATCACCATGGAGAGTACGAGGCTATGGGTCAGCCACAGTCCAGTCGGGTCGAGCGGGTCCATGTTCACAACAACGCCTGCCCGAAGATGTATGATGAGCTGGACAGGAGGCGGTCTATAGCACGGGTACCTTGTTTTAAACCTATATCTTCTATAGGTACTTGGTTGCTTGCTGCGTGAGGTCCTGGGTTCGATTCCCGTGTCGGGCAAAGGGTAATTGAGTTTAGAAGTTTCTCAGGAGTAGCTAGAAACTCGGAAGTTGGCTGTAGGATACCCCCGTGATTCGAAAAACACAGCAAACTGTTGGTCCTTTTTTTTTTTGGAGGGTGCGAAATCTCCTCGGCTTCCCCCACTCTGGGCAGAGCGGTGGGGAGTGTCAGGCTTCTACTGAATTAAACCCACCCATGTTTCTTCTTAGCCCTTTGTGTCGAGGCTGTGGTATCTCTTTCAAACAACCCGCAACCCAAAAACCGTTGGTCCTGCACCTGACATCTGTCCGGTCGTGTCGGAATGCCGTCCCATTTGGACTATGAGAGTAAAGGAATCTACGGACACACTTGTGCACTATAATATCTCCCGCACAGATGGCTAATCTCCGCTAAAATTGGCCGCCGTGACCGAAAACGGCCAGGAGGACTTTACTTTCATCATCATCATCATTGCCCTTATCTCATACTATTTGGGGTCGGCGCAACACGTTTTTCGTTCTTTTTCATTCTTCCCTAGTCGAAGAAACAACATCATCCCATCTGATTAAAGCTGCTAGGCTGATTGCAGATAACTCTGGAAAAAAAAAAAAAAAAAATCTTCCCTAGACTTCCCGGTGGCATTTACTCGCCACTTACACCCGTATTTATAAACAAGTCATAGTGATTACTTGAGTAAAAGTCATTGTTTAACATACGATTTTTTCCCTGTAGTTTAGTATTTCCTTGATGTTAGAACTATCAAAGGTTAGAATTCTTAGCTTTGCTTTCATTGACGGTTCTAACTTCGTTTTAAATTCTTGCCCATTGCATAAAAATGTTTGCATAAGTAATTACTTAAGAACAAGTAATTACTTGAACTTGACTATAGATACGGATGTTAGCGATAAAGCTGAATGCAGAATCCTGGAAAACAACGACACATTTAAATATGTCATGAGTCCTCGGACTGGACTGGGGATTGGCCCACTATCGTACTTGATCGCAAAAAGTGGAAGGAGGGAAGAGAGGCCGTTTCCCTGCAGTGGGACAGCATAGGCTTTTAATAATAATAAATGAGTCCTCGGACGAACTGTTATGCTGCAAGAGTTCTGTTACTACATACCTACGCTACTTCATACTGTCCCAGTAGAGGTGATTTTATCTAAATGTAATTATTTAACAGGTTGGGGTGACTAGGTTGGCGTATCAAGCAGCAATTAAAGTGGTAAGTGTTTTCCTTATACCTTTGGTCCTTACTTCTGTTAAGAGCTCATACGCCTTATTATAGACACAATTAAAAAGCCATTGTTATAAATCTCCTGGAGATGTCTTAGCGGACAAGAGGATAAACGTGGTAACCAAAAATAAGCTGTGGAGGTCAGATAGACAGTCATCATCATCATTTTATCCGAAAGACCTCCACAGATGGACATAGGCCATCCCCCAAGTGTCGTCACTTTGACCGGTCCTGTGTGTTTCGCATCCAGTGGATTCTTGTAACCTTCACCCGTTCATCTGTGCCTGTGCATCTAGTAGGAGGCCTTCCAACGCAACGTCTTTTGGTTCGTGGTCGCCATCACTACAGAACTTTTTGGGCCCCTCGGCCATTCGTTCTGCGAGCCTTGTGCGCTGCTTACTGCCACATTGCCACTTAAGTTTGGCAATTCTTCAGGCTACGTCGTCATTTCATGTAGAATACTGATATTATAGTCCGGTCAATTTAGACATCCGAGGTTACATTAATTCCCACCTGGCTGAAATTTAGGTAGGATTGTTTAAAACACCATTATAAATGATATGTAAAAAGTCTCCATCGATCCGACACTTCGAAAAAAAGTTATTCGAGGTCCAAGGTCACAAAAATGGGTCTTTCGCGCTTTTCAGCAAAACGGTAAGTTTTATCTTAACATTTGCAAAGACAAAAAATTACACTAGTAAGAATAGTTAAAGTAAGGAATGATATATAGCGGAAGTATGAAAGTGGCCCCTGTTACAGAAACATTGAAAGGAAGTCGTCTTGTCTCGGTATGGTCATGTAATGAGGCACATGTGACTAAAAAAGAGATGGATATTGTAAATGTAGATGGATGGAGGGGCAGAGGAAAGCCAAAGAAAAGATGGATGGATATGTGTGAGGAAAGAATGGAAAATGAAAATGTGTTGCGCCGACCCCAGGTAGAATGGGATAAGGGCAGGAAGAAGGAGTTTAGTGTAGTGAAAAATAGGTGAAAAATAAGTTATAACGAGGCTACTTTGAATTAAAAAAAGCGGACAATTTAAGGCGGGGTTGCAGTCCTTTTTAAGATTTTTGAACCTATAAAAATCGAACTAAATACGAATTTTTTAATATATAAAAATCATTACATAAAAATTGAACATACTCTCTAGTAAATCGTAAAGATAGAAACGCGATTTAGAATGATCGGCTCGATACTTTTTTTTATCAAACATGACTCTAAATCACAATTTCAAACGTGTACTGCTAAGACATTTCATCATGAATTTATAAAAAAGTTATATCAATAGATAGAACTTTTTATTCTGAAGTAAATGTTGAAAACATATTGTATAATTTCTTTATAGTTTTTCTCCAAGAAGCAAAAAACAGTCAAAATTTAGGCATTATATCGCTCGCGCGGCAGGGCGAGGGTGAGGTCGTGCGTACATAAAAACAAAGTACTGCAACCTCGCCTTAATAAGGAAAAGGCTTTTATATGAGTCTGCCAGCAAAAACTGTTCTTTTCAGAAACGTTTATTTCTCTTGGTAGGTATTCCCTCATGTCATTCTCAAGGAAAAAAACAGTTTTAATTACAAATTATCTCACATTATTAATTAAAAACAATTAAGACATGAATTAATTCTTGTAACAATGTATTTAATTTTGAAATTGTATTTATTTCAGAAGGTTTATTACCTGTTATGTTAGTCATGTCGCGATTGCATAGGAAATAAGTATGCCTGGGAAGTATGTGCAGCTAATCCGAGCGATGATACAGTCGATGCAAAACCCAAGTCCATTCTACAGCGGACACTACGGGTAGCTTCAATGTGGCTGTCACCAAGGGGCGGCTCTAAGCCCCTTTTTTTTGGAGGGTGAGAAATCATCAAAAGACTCCTCCCGCTCCGGGCAGAGCGGTAGGGAGTGTCAGACTTCTACTGACTAAAAACCACCCATGTTCCTTCTTAGCCCTTGTGCCGAGGCCGCGGTATCTCTTTCGAACAACCCGCAGCCCCGACGGGACCCGGAGCCCCGACGGGACCCGGAGCCCCGACGGGCGGCTCTAAGCCCTTATCCTCTTGGTAATAATGGAAGCTCTCGTGAAGTAGTTAGATGAAAAAAGATTGCATGTAGCTGAGATGAGAATGTTGAGTATACGTGCGGCTAAAAGAGTGATAAATATATAAATGACGATGGATGGAGAGTCAGAGTCCAAAGAAACGATGGATAGAGTATGCGAGGAAATAAAAATTAGTAAGCGATTACCTAGGTACGTGACGGTTGACAGAGGAAAGAAAAAGTAGTAAACGATTACCTACGTGACGGTTGACAGAGGAAAGAAAAAGTAGTAAACGATTACCTACGTGACGGTTGACAGAGGAGAATGAAAGAACCAAGAACTTAATATGGGTCTACGGCAGGAAGATGTTGCTTCTTCTTCTTCTTAGCGTGTCGATGACAATATTTAAATTGAGTCAGTACTCAGTTCTTAGCGTGTCGATGACAATATTTAAATTGAGTCAGTTCTTAGCGTGTCGATGACAATATTTAAATTGAGTTAGTTCTTAGCGTGTCGATGACAATATTTAAATTGAGTCAGTTCTTAGCGTGTCGATGACAATATTTAAATTGAGTCAGTTCTTAGCGAGTCGATGACAATATTTAAATTGAGTCAGTACTCAGTTCTTAGCGTGTCGATGACAATATTTAAATTGAGTCAGTTCTTAGCGTGTCGATGACAATATTTAAATTGAGTCAGTTCTTAGCGTGTCGATGACAATATTTAAATTGAGTCAGTTCTTAGCGTGTCGATGACAATATTTAAATTGAGTCAGTTCTTAGCGTGTCGATGACAATATTTAAATTGAGTCAGCCCAAAATCATCATCATCATCCTCTAAAATTAATTTATAAATTTAGATGATGTCGCAATAGTAATAAGTAGGTACCTACTTATTAGGGGTTTTACCTTAACCTACAACATATTAGTTATAATTCTTCGTATTAAATAAATGCGCGTTGCGAATTAAACACATGCAGTCATCTATCGTATTTTCAATTACAATTTTATTTCGAACAAAATTTCGAGTCTTGAATCTTAATCGATTCATAATTTTTAACAAATGAAGCATTGCGGCTACATCTGTTAAAAATTATGAATCAAGTAATAAAATTGAAATAAGTACTTAGGGACTCCATAAAATCCTGAAAGTCAGGTTAGAACTGAATCAAGAAATTAGAATTATTTCATACGAATATAATACGATTAATTTCTCTCTTATTAATTTTCAGCCACCACAGCATTCATCAAGTGAGGACAATACTGGAAAATTCGACCCGACTTGCCCCAAATGTATCAAACGCAAAAAGAAAATCGAAGAAGAAAGAAAACGTAGGAAGCGACTTTGTAAGAAGTGTCGAGAAGAGCGAAGCAGACGAGAATCGAAAAACAAAATGGGTCGGGTTGCTAAACAAAAAATCCCGAAGACGAAAAAACAGCAAAGAAGATGCAGATCTTTTTGTAACACTTCTAAACCTTGCATTATAAGCTCGAGTAAAGGTTTCCAATGCCATCTAGCAGCCGAAACGAAAAGCGTTTCGACATGCAATTCTTCTGACAATTTATTATCTGTATCACAAGACCCTGTAACTCCGAATGCATCTGTCAGTGTAAAGGACAGTTTATACCAAGAAAAAAATGACTTAAACTCTAAATTTTCACACAAAAAAAGGGTTGGAAATAAGAAACCTACTTCCAAAAAGTCTGATGAGATTTCTAGACGTCCGGATTCGGAACCCGAACCGTCTGTGACTAGTTACAATAGTTTTATGTCAATGGAACACGAACCGATAGTCGATTGACATTTTTTTTTTGGGAAATCGTGAGAATGTCTTGTTTGTCTATGGAAAATTGAAGGTTAATCCTTTCGCGCCAGTTTTAACGGCCCTACCATAGAGATGTTGGTTGTGTAATACTTTTTGTATGTAATAAATTATAATTGTTGGTGGTCAATTTATTCTTGGATTTTATTTGGTTTATTCACGCTTGTAATCCCTGAAGAAGAAAGATAGAAAGAAAGAAAATGCATTTATTTGGCACATGCCACAAGTTCACACAATGCACAATAATATTATAAAGATAAAAAAGGACTTAAAACTAAACAAAACGTGCCAAATGTGTGCCTCACGGCTGCGCCAAAAAGGTCCAATTCAGCAAAATGCCGGTCAACTAGTGCCCGACGCTGGTTTTCGACTGAACCAGAATTAGGGTGGTCACGGATGTAAACTAGTTTTAGATGTTGTGCTTAAATATATAATGAAGATGTGTACAAAAAATAAATATTACATAAAATAAAATAAAAAACATTAAAAAACCAAAAAATACACGACGGGTGAACGAAACATGAAGGGATAATGCAAAGGGAGATTCACCTTTAGTACACACACATTTTGCCGTCTGATGCAATAGGTAGGGGTGTTCCTATTGTCACTAACCAGACGTCGATCACGGAGTATTTTCACGAAATCAGTATGTACAGTCGAACAAGCTAATAAGTATACAGCCAGCTAACTTGTATTTACTTTTAAGATTATACAGATACATTTAGAGACTGATGACAAACGATACAGCGTCTCACATCAGTGGCTTAATGCGAAACACTTGGATAAAACAAAATTTCAATCAATATTTTCAGTGTTATAGAACTGTAAAGATCTCTACCCTGTATGCTTATTAGCTTGTTCGACTTTACCTACCTAAATATAACGTCGGTAGCATAAATACGACAAGATTTTAAGCTTTACCTTTCTAATATAACATGACCGCGGTTTGAATAAGTTTCCCGTGCAATAAGAGATCCGCTTATAATGGTTTAGTATTAACTTGATTGGTGGGTCGTCCTACGTACCACAAAAAAGTTTGAAGATGTCTGGACGATAATTTTAATTAAATAAGTACCTACCTATTACTCGTTAAGAGTTCCCAGCATAATTTAAGTAATTAGTGTTCACATTAATAAATCGTTAAAGTTAGATAATTAGGTAATCTGAAGAGAATTAACGGATGAACAATTACAATTCTTTTAGTTTCAAGAAAACTATAAATCACTCTAGATTCCGGGCTCAAATCCAGCTTGTCCCTTCGCTACTGTCCCCAGTGAAGCCCTACTAAGCCGAGGTCAGTACCCTACAGCCTACAGGCGTCTTAGCCTATAGTTATTTGCCCCTGACTGGAAGAGTCTAAGGCGCTTTGCACATGGAGCAACTATCAACGTTTTAAAAGTTTCCTCTAACTAGTTGATACCTAGTTGCTACAACGAATACGGTTGCCGCAATTTTATGCAATCTGTGAGCAACTTTCATAGCCGAGTTTCTCAATCTACGCAGCGAACAGCGTTCAGTGTGACGATAAATATCGAAGAAGCAGCAATAGGGGATCGGACTGGTTCAAAATAATATGATTCTGTTTAGTCCGTAAGTTAGATTATCGAAAAATATTGAATACGTGTTTTTTGTTTTATCAAATCAATAAAAAATTACGAAGATAAAACGCGTCAAAAATCTTGGAGTGGGTCAAAATGTACTATCATATGACTTCACACGAGTTTTCGAAGCACTGTATCGTCTTCATTTTAAGTTTACGTGAAAAAAGAAAAAATACGTGTCCAATAATTTTTGGAAATCTATCTGACGGACTAATTAGTTTTTTTTTGTCCGATCCCCTATTGCTCTAATTTTATTACGTCATCGCCGTCGACGTTATCTTTAAAAATCAGTATAATATTTAACAGTTACTAGTTGCAGCAATTAGGAACTAACTTAGTCATCGATTGCAGCAACTGAAAACTGTTGACAATCACCGCAACTCGACACTCGAGTTGCTATGTGATGTGCAGTCCAATTGAAATATAATTATGTAAACAGCTAGTTGCCAGTTGCCAGTTGCTGCAATAGTTGCTCCATGTGCAAAGCGCCTTACACTCAAGGCGTACAGGATCCCGTCGCGGCTGCGGGTTGTTCGTAAGAGATACCGCGGCCTTGGCACAAGGGCTGAGAAGGAACATGGGTGGTTTTTAGTCAGTAGAAGTCTGACACTCCCTACCGCTCTGCCCAGAGTGGGAGGAGTCATTTGATGAATTCCCACCTTCCAAAATAAAATAAAAAAGTATTTACGTGTTACCGGCCAAACTCAATTTCAGGCCAAACCACTTTGTCCTATTAATTATATGACCTCATCAACTCGGGGACTACATTTTCCTCAATACAACTCGGTGTGATGCATTTCTGGGGATTTCCTTTTCAATAAAATACAAGTTTCAGTAACTACATTATAATTACTGGTTTTATCGGTTCAAGTACTGTCGGTGCCCAGTTTTACCTGACCCCTCGTACAAAGCAAGTGATATAAGAAGAGAGGTCAGGTAAAGCTGATCATTGACTGTGCTAGTTTTCTGTTGGTTTTCTGTTTAAAGTACGTTTGCTACATTAAACTAGTTTTAAATAAGATTTTCCTGGAATTTATATATATGACACAACATTTGGCTGAGACAGTTAGGCTAAGCGATTTGGTCTTGCGCTGTATATCGCAGGTTCGATTCCCGCACAGAACAAATATTTGTATTGTCTACTGGTTGTTCTGGGTCAGGCTATACTACAGGGTATGTGAGTTCCCGTCAGGGCTGCGGGTTGTTCGAAAGAGATACCGCGGCCTCGACACAAAGGGCTAAGAAGGACCATGGGTGGTTTTTAGTCAATAGAAGTCTGTCATTTGATGATTTCCAGTCATCAAAAAAAAAAAGTCTATGGGCGTTGAAATATTTGTAAACGCTTCTGAGAAATTTCTAATGTAAAGATAAAAAAAAACACTACTACTAACGTTGCTGTAGAATCTATACAAAACAAGAGTCACTACTTACATACCTACATTTTCTTTACTAATTAACTAGTTGCTGAAAAAAAAGATTTTTTATGCCCGAACAAACATAAAAAAAAATATATAAACATCCGAATTGAGAACCTCCTTCTTTATTTTGGAAGTCGGTTAAAAAAGGAAATGACAGGATCGTGTCTACAGCAGAACTTTTTTTTTGGAGTGTATACCTACTCCTCCCGCTCTGGACAAAGCGGAAGGCAACACTTTCTTTGTGTTTATTTTTGCTTCTGTCTCTAGGAAAGTAACGAACTTACAGAGGGAAAACCCCGCCACACCTGTAAAGATATGATCCACCGAACTGTCCTCCGACTGCAACAATATTGGTTCCGTATTTCCGATAACAACTCACTTTGAGTCGGGGGATTTTCGTAAAAAATATTAAACTCTTTTATACCGTGTCGCCGACGTGGAGTTTTTCGAAACTTTTTAATGTTGCCTTTTTCCTTCTTCCGAGATACGGAACCTGACTGCCTCGTTGTCCAGTGGTCGCAAGTGCGAATGATGCGCATGAGGTCCTGGTTTCGACTCCCAGGTCGGGCAAAGTGGGTTGTTCTATTAGGAATTTCAGCAGCCATGGAGTCTGAATTCGTGCCTGGTTGATAGCAATGGCCTTGCCTGTTAATCATCATCAGCCTATAATGTGCCCACTGCAGGGACTCAGGCCTCCTCTCTAGGAGAGGGATGGGCTATCCACCACGCGGGCCCAGTGCCCATTTATGACATGGGAATTAAATATAACTAGCGGAATGTGGGTAAGTAAGTAGTAAGTACTAATAGGTACACTTCTGCATAAACCTTCAGGAATAACAGGCGTGATGTTGCGTTAAGTACGGCAACCTAAAAAGTTGGCAACACTAGTTTGATATTACAACTCTTTTGTCAAGAACTCAAGAAACGAGGTAGGTATACGAGAATAACGTTTGGGGGAGTAGAGGAACAGGGTGTAAAGCTCCCCATACCCCATTGAAAAGGGAGGATCCTCCGTCCGGACGGGTGTTGTGTCCGTATTTTTAATGAGTACCCTTAACTACGTAAACACTCACATTATAAATAACTTTAATCTACGAATCGATAGCGTCATCCTAACTGATTAGTTACCATTAACGACATTGTCCGCATCGAAGCTCCGCAATATCGACTATGCGGTCACCCTCATGATTTTATGATCTGTGATATTACTCATTTTTGTTTCAAAATTATTTTTATCCATTGGCACACTACACAGGAACCCTGTTCCTCAAACTCCCCCAAAAACGTCTTGTACAAAACAGTACGGCTACTAGGCGTGACAACTGACAAGCAATTAGTCATATTAACTGGTTGATTACAAGATAATAAATAACAAAGTGAAGGAAAAAGTTACCAGTTTTATCACTTATCAACACAAACACTTCGTCGGGGTTGCGGGTTGTTCGAAAGAGATACCGCGGCCTCGACATAAAGTGCTAAGAAGGAACATGGGTGGTTTTTAGTCAGTAGAATATCTGACACTCCCTAGTAGTCCCTACCGCTGAGCGGAAGGCGTCATTTGATGATATCCCACCCTCCAAAAAAAAAAAAGGTCAGTGTATGTCATCTTTTTTTCTTGATAATATGTAGATACCCATTGGGTGTCCTCTACCCTGGGAAGAGCGGGTCCCTCGAACACTTGCGTCAGTAACAGCGGGACCTAATGTGACTTCTGCTGCGGAGGCCTTATCCTGCATCCATCGTTTCTTTGGTCTTCCTTGACTCTTTTACCTCCCCACGGCCACATTCATACTCAAAACTTTTCTCACGACATTTTCTTTCTTTCCTCCGCATTACAATCACCTTACCGCGACAACCGATTACCACACAACTGACAATTAAACTGCCAAGACTAATAGTATTGAATCGAACGCCCAGACTCAAGCTATGACCCATCCTATTTGTACCAACCACTTGCTGAAAATCTCCCACCATGGACACGAATTGCCATGGCTGACCTGGAAGCCCTTAAATAGACTACGGACACAGGTTGGCCGAAGCAAAGAAAACCTGTTCAGGTGGAGATTTATAGATGACTCTGCCCTGGAGTGTAAATGTCATGGTGTTGCCCCACAAACGATGGAACCTTGATATCGTGCTCTGCCTGTCCCGTTACTTGCACATCACAGGAGCGGATGGACGGAACAGAAAATGCCAAACTCGTCGCTAAATTTTGGGCTGACTCAATTTAAATATTGTCATCGATAAGCAAGAAAAAGATGGAAGAAAAGCGATTGCAGTAGCGGAGATGAGAATGTTGAGATGGATGTGCGGAGTCACAAGAATGGATAAGGTAAGGAATGAGTATAATAGAGGAAGTTTGAAAGTGGCACCCGTGTCTGTTACAGAAAAAATGAAAGGAAGTCGTTTATCTTGGTATGGTCATGTAATGAGAAGGGATGAAATGCATGTGACTAAAAAAGTGATGGATATTAATATTGATGGATGGAGAGGGAGAGGAAGGCCAAAGAAACGATGGATGGATTGTCTGAGGAATGATATGAAAGAGAAAGGAGTAAATGCCACCGTGACATCTAACAGGGAAGAGTGGAAGAAGAAAACGTGTTGCGCCGACCCCAAATAGAATGCGATAAGGGTAGGAGAGATGATGATGCTCGATACGCTACGAAGAAAAGAATTTGTGGCCTTCTCAATCCGCCCGTTTGTGCCCTGAGTTTCCACTTTTGGCGCCTGCAACCCTGTTCATCTCATCAAGCTGATGATGTTTTAAGTCTAGCTCCATAAATAGCCTGGCAGCTAAGGTGATTTTCTTTGTTTTAGAAGCTTTCCGCATACCCTGTTTGTCCTTCTCCCGATTAGGTTTAAGTATCCGGCTCAAGTGGACCTGGGCAGGACATCTTGCTAGACGCGGAGATGGCCGATGGAGCAAAGCATAGACTGAGTGGTGGCCAAGGTTAGGCCATGGACACCAGGGCCGTCCTAAAGCTCGTTGGGTTGACGATATCGTCAAAATCGCAGGAAACACCCTGGATGAGAGACGCAAAGGATCAGGACATATGGCGGAAAAAAGGGGAGGCCTATACCCAGCTGTGGATGATTCCGGGCTGATATGATCCGGCTCGAAGGTAGCCGGACCCAGAGACTCCAGAGGGCCAAAACTGTGATAAACTTGTTAAAAAATCTAGTTTATATTAGAAAATATTTGAGGAAATTCGATAAGCCATTACGCGACCTAATGACCGATTGGCGGTCATCAAGAGGGTCATTATCTAAATCGTTGCTTAATGATATCCAACCAATTACGATTACTAATTATTCACGAAGAATTTCCAAGAAACGAAGTACCTGTTTAATTTAGTCGCGTTATAAAGTATGCTTAGGTATGTGTATATTATGTGGGCAACAAAACCTTGAAGGCTCAGTTCGCGCGAGATTCATTTACACATAAGTCGTTTCCGTATAAAACGCACAGCCCGTGCCGAGTGAAATCGAATTTAAAATAAAAAACATGAATTAAAAATTAAAACAGACCATAAATTGAAAAGTTTTGACAGCAATTTTGGCGCGAATTGGCTCTTTAGGTTATGATTTTATAAAAAGTTTTGTTATTTTGGAAAAAAATGTTTTCCAAAATGAGTTTGAACGTGTGCCTAGTTTTGTTTTGTTTTATAAAAGTTGTGTTGTTACAAGGAACTGGTTCGGGCAATGACGGAAACTGTAAGTACTTTGTCTCTGTGTTACGTTTTTTTTTTCTGAAGCAAAGTGCTGAGCAAGCGAATAACCTTGTTGAGTCTGAGATAGAATAAATATTTTTTGTTTGTCGAGTGTCTGCATGAATTTGTGTTATTAACTGGTTAAAACATATCGGCCACAAAAAATATGATTACAAAGCAGATGGCTTATCGTTGCGCAAAAAACTTGCAAAATCGACCTCAGACATGAAATAATGACATTGAACTATTGTGATTTATTTTATTATGACCGTGATGTGTCCCACTGCTGGGCAAAAGGACATTGAACTTACTTAGGTACTAGAAACTTTTTATGCTTTTTTTTTATAATACCTACCAGAGATAAACTTTTTTCTGTTATTTTTTTTATTCTTCTTTACTTTACCTACTTATATTTTTGGTTCATGATAAAAACTGGCTCCGTCTAGCCCAATGAAAAAAATGATTAAAAATCCAAGACTCTACCTTCGTCTTAGTTATATAGGTCATATTTTATAGACCTTCAACATATCTTTTGTGAGTGTACGCCTCTGCATAACCCTTCGGGGATTACAGGCGTGATGTTGCGTGGTATACATCTTTAAAATGATAAAAAGTAGGTATTATCTAACAAATCCTGCAATAGTGACAACCAAAAGCTACAGTACCTACGCAGAAATAGCAAAAAATAAGAAAAAAAAGCTTGTTTTATTTATAAAACACCATTTACTAACAAGTTTTTTCATTGCAAGCCAGTTTGTACACCTTTGCGTAATAAATAAAATAGTTCTGTAACTTAGCAAATCTATGTGTCCGAAGGGAGGTCCCATCGGTGAAATGAAGAATTTCGGTGCAAACTTTGATTAGTAGTAAGTTTATTTAGTAGTAAGGAAGGTTTTTTGAAAATTAATCCCCGAGTCCAATAAGGGCTGAAATTTCAAAAATTATGTTTTAGTGACTTTGCACTTAACGGCGACCACGACCTACCGTGAAATGGGATTTTTCCCCACGAAGGGTCCGTTTACCGTCGGGGCTGTGGGTTTTTCGAAAGAGATACCGCGGCCTCGACACAAACGGCTAAGAAGGTACATGGGTGGTTTTAGTCAGTAGAAGTCTGACACTCCCTACCGCTCTGCCCAGAGCGGGAGGAGTCATTTGATGATTTCCCACCCCTCATAAAAAAAGCCCATTTACTTGTATTAATTACAAGATTTAACATTTTTACTTAATAACTCTAATCTCTTCATCAAATTAACACAAAAACATTGAACTTTTTACACAAGACGATTAAAAACTTTAGTCTCACAGCTATGACGTAAAGCGTAGTTCTTCAAAATAACCGGTTTCTATATAATAGGTCGTTGAAAAAACCCAATCAATCAGCATCGGTGCAGTAATTCTTGAGGTAAATGGTCAAGTTCGTAGATTTATTTCATACGTACGATTGATTTCGCGAATTCTGTCTGTTTCTTAGAATACTGTGGTCTTTTCCTTGATCGGAGGGGATTTTTTTAAAGGTTCTATAACACGTACTTAAACGCCTACAATATTATTATTATAATAGCTAGCCTATGTTGTCCCACTGCTGAGCAAAGGCCTCCCTCCATTCCTTCCAACAGTCACGATTCTGTGCAACGTCTCTCCAATAGGGGATCGGACTGGGTCAAAATAATATGATTCTGTTTAGTCCGTAAGTTAGATTATCGAAAAATATTGAATACGTGTTTTTTGTTTTATCAAATCAATAAAAAAAGACGAAGAAAAAACGCGTCAATGATCTTGGAGTGGGGCTTGAAACGTCATGTAAATTGTTAATGAATAAATAAATGAATGAACACTTTTTTTTTCTTTTTTCACGTAAACAAAATAATATGAAGACCATACAGTGCTTTGAAAAGTCGTGTCCAGTCGTTTGACGTCACAAGGTTAGTACTTTTTTACCCAGAAAGTGACATCACAAGCCCCCTACTCATGATCTTTGACACGTTTTATTTTCGTTATTTTTTTTTATTTTGATACAAAAATGAAAAATCACGTATATATCCAATATTTTTCGATAATCTAACAGACGGACTAATATTTTTTTTTATTGAAATACCCTATTGCCGAATGATTACACAGACAGAGGTGTAGATAATTATACCCTACGTTTAGCCAGTTACGTTTTAACCCCATGCAATAGGGGCTGGCCTATTGCCATCAACTGGTCACATCGACCCTTGAGGACCCTTTCCATTTTGCTGACATCTCTTTGCGTCAACACGGTCAACACGGTCTGTCGTCATAAGACGGACGGACGGCGAGCTAGCATTTGGTACGGTCCTGCCGTATCAAATGCTCAATAGGCTTTTTAGTCTGAATACCTAATAACTTGATTGACTTGACCGATAATATTGTGTAGGAGGGTACTTTAAACTGCTCTGGGTAGAGTCGCTAAATGCCCACAATTTTCGCTCAGTGCCCAAAATGCAGGGGGAACTCTAAAACGTTTGGAATTGCTAAAAATGTTAAATCAAAAACAACATTACAAGACACCACGCCTTTAAATCCCCGAAGGGTTAGGCAGAAGTGTAGGTACCTAATAGTAAACTTATAGTTCATCATTTATGTTTAAGCCCCATGTAATAGGGGGCGAGCCTATAGCCATAAATAAACCGGGCACAAATGCAGACTCCGTGGCTGCCACTGTTGGAAAACCCAATAGCGCTTTGCATGACCTGGGAACTCCTGCTATCTCTGTCACTCTGCGTTAAAGTAACAAAGACAGCACGAGATTTACATGATGAAGTACCTGATGAAGAAATCCAATAGCACTTTGCCTAACCCGGGAATCGATCCCGGACCTCATGCCCAGCAGTTTCGCTTGTGACTAATAGACCTACGAGGCAGTCTTTAGTACGCTCAGTCACGAGCAATAACGTCAGCCTAGATTTTCGAACCACTGACAACTTAACGACTTTGAAAGATCTACAATGAACAGCCGGGACCAACAGTTTCCTCCGAGGCACGGAGGAAACTCGGTATATAAGGTGCCATTAAAATAGGTCGACAAAATTTTAGAAATCATTCAGACCATGTGCACCAAAATAAGGACAGTGGTAAAAAAAGAAAATTAGAGAAACGCATCAGATACCTACAAGAAAATAAAACAGCTATCGAAAATACACAAAAAGTGTTAGTTACCCAATATTTTACGTACAAAAATCACTATAATCAGTGTTTTTTTACTTGGTTATATGTTTGGTTAGACGTACTGAACGATGTGTTATTTGTCCACCTATTTTAATGGGACCTTTCACCTTATTTATTAGGTGGTCATAGACCAACCTGGGCAAGTGCGACTTAACCTAAAGATCGACCTAAGCAGCTGTTATTGAGCTCCTCATAACAAAATATATGGGTCGTTTTGTATAAATCTCAGCAATGTGTATTTTAAAATAATCATACAATAATATCTTAAATTCGCAGACGAACAAAAACGTGTAGACTAACTCGAGTCCTAGAGCAGTTTTATGAATATTTTGACATTATAACAAGTTTTGAAGGTCTCCGTAGTACTGCGGTCAAACTGCTCGCTTGAGAGGACATCAAATAAGATGGGAGGTGGTTTTAAATTGATATTTACTTATTAAATAGCATCTAGTAATACTAGTGACTGCCCGCGGTCTCCCTTGCTTTATGGTTGGAGTTTATCAGATTATATCATGACAGGGCTGTTGGGGCTGCTATTCATTAGTAACTGCGTCTGTGACGACCATTATTACAATTCATAATATGATAGTCTGCTAGTAAGTTGCCATTTTAAACCTCCAGATGTAAATTTTAACTAATGTGATTGACCGATCTCCTCTCGTCTCCGCTTTTCTTTCTCCACCAAAACGGGGAGGCCGTTTTGGTGGAAACCGGGCCTATGACGGGCCGCGTTCACACCTACCGATTTCCGTAAATAAAAAAACCTACCCATTTTACTATTTATTCGGGTCGAGAATCAATTTGACGCGGAGTGAGAGCGTTGGGTCCCTGAGCATCGGACCCAGGGCCCTGATCATCGGACCAAGGCCTCCACACTTAGCAGTCGCCCTTTTGGCCAGAAGATGAACAGACAAGTCAGTCCTGTTGGTCAATTTCGCATATAATATATTTCTTAATGCAGACATGATGCAGATAATTAAAACTCATCGGCTGACCTCCGTAGAGTTTCCTGACTGATAATAATCTTACGAAAGGCGTCAGTCGGGAAATCCCAAACACGTTAAAATATCCTTATACTTAAAAGGCTTTATGAGAAGTGCAAATAAATAAAAAAAACGTATACTCACTGACTCATGAAGAACACAGTTTAAACGAATAAATATAGAGTCGGAGTGTCTGTTTGTTATTTCAAAATAATAGCTTTTTACTGAATGTGTATGACATTCATATCAAACAAACATTGTATGTCTTTCTGTCTGTTTGCTAAGGCTAATCTCTGAAACATCTGTACTGTTTTTGACGGGACTTTTACTGGCACATAGCTCCAGTTAGAAGTAAGTTTTACTTTAAAAATATATTAGGGGTCTGTCCAAAAAAAACCCTTGGTATATAAACAGAATCCGATTTTAATTCCGATAAAATATGTATCTGATCAATATGGTTTTTTTTACGATGGATTACAAATATTAATAAATACAGTACTAATAAATTATAAACGGCCATTGTTCTATAATTATGACGATTTTCAAGAAATAATGACTCGAAAACTACCAAGAATCGCGGAACATACTTAGGTATTTAAGGCGGGGTTACCCCGATAAACGTCGTCAACAATAGCGTTTTACTCGTACATGGAACGGATTTAAATTTTGAAAAAAATGTATTACATAGTTGACTTTTCGATCATGATATGTCGGGCATGCGATACACGATTACTTACACTTCACTGCATCCAATTAAATCGCAAAGACATGTCCAAATGATGGCTAAATAATCGTCTTACTTGAGTTATATTAGGCTTTGAAAAATGAAACTTATATCATAATAAAGGTCGTAAAAAATGTGTATTATCTCGGGTCACATAATGTATAATTTCTTTATCATTTTTCTCCAAGAAGAAAAAACAGTCAAAATTTAGGCATTATATCGCTCGCGCGGCAGGGCGGGGGACGAGGTCGTGCGTACATAAAAACAAAGTAGGGTAACCTCGCCTTAAGGTGTTTATGTATACCCTATATTAGTATGGGCATGAGTATTTTTTATGACGCGACTATTTGGACCACCTGTTTACAATATTTAAAGCAAAGGTGTGAATATATTAATGTATGATGTAGTAATTTACAGTCATATTTCACAAGTTATAGTATTTAAAGCCCCATAGATCTATGACAGGATAAGCCCGATTCAATAGGACGCGAGACTAAATTTTCATTGACTGGCCACAGAGATAGCTACATGATGTAAACTGATCTGGCTGGAGGCCTTACACTCAAGGGCCCAAAAATAAATGCCATTAAAAAAAAACACGAAGTAAGCATTATGTTCTAATTTAAAAATGACTGATGAGACTTTTTTAGAGTAAAACCACAGCTGTATTCAGCTGTATTTGGTGAGACTGGAAACCGGCCTCAACTTCATCATTAAATTTCCCTGCCCTTATCCAATGATATTATAAATAAAAAGAGGTAGATATCGCATTAGCACGCACAAATTGTTGAGGACAAACTACGACAATAGGGGATCGGACAAAAAAAAACTAATTAGGCCGTCAGATAGATTTCCAAAAATTATTGGACACGTATTTTTCTTTTTTCACGTAAACTTAAAATGAAGACGATACAGTGCTTCGAAAACACGTGTGACGTCATATGATAGTACATTTTGACGACACAAGTGACGTTTCAAGCCCCACTCCAAGATCTTTGACGCGTTTTATCTTCGTAATTATTTATTGATTTGATAAAACAAAAAACACGTATTCAATATTTTTCGATAATCTAACTTACGGACTAAACAGAATCATATTATTTTGACCCAGTCCGATCCCCTATTGGTGCAGTTTAGTAACTACTAGTAACTAGCTATCTCTTTTTATCTTAAACGTTCCGTATTATCTATCCCTGTCGTAGATCGCAACGATATCTGAACGCCATTCAGTATGAACATGGCGTATCTTTCTTTTTAATATCATTGCCCTTATCCCATGACATTTGGGGTCGGCGTAACACGTTATTTTCTTCCATTCTGCCCTGTCAGTCGTCACCACAGAACATAAAAAACACGGTCGTCACATTATCATTTATTCCTTTTTCCCTCTTAACACTCTTTACACACTCCTTAGTCTCCTCACACACTCCATCAATCTTTTCTTTGGAAGCCACCCTCAACATAGTTGGTAAAAGGGTAAGCAAATTATGGTAATTGGTAAATTTTATAGTTCTTGAAACACTAAAGTATGTAGATGATACATGTATAAAAATATACTTAGGTACAAATAAATCTCTACAAGGTCGCAAACCGGACTTGAGCATCTTTTTTTTATTATTTATGTCGGATAAATGTAGATATTTGGCTAGCATAGACCGTAATTTTGGGACTGACCTGGTATGACGAAGCAGTCTTCTTCAGGGGCCCCTGTCCTTCGATGATGAATGTAGTAATCGCGTAGGCTGGAGTCGATATAGATCTGCTATTGTGCTGAATGATTGAAAATTGTGATGATCGGTTTTATAGGCTCAAGCTACCGGAGCGAGCTCTTAGCAAACATGCGGGTTTCTTTTTCAGTTGAGAAGAGAATGTGGCAACACCTCAGCGTTCAGTGTTGCGCGCTTGCAAAAACGTTTCGTTTTTGGCATGTCCCGTTTTGGAATATGCTAGTCGATCTAGTATTAATCGATTTAAAAGGAATGAAAAGAAAATACGTAATATTTGTGCGTACTTAAACAAAAGTACCGAACATGCTGCCGGCGATAAAATAATGCTTATTTTATCTAAGAACTAGATACATAATGCTATACTAACTTAAGACTAAAAACATGTAATGCGATATACCTAAGAGATGCCTATTCGACAGGCAATGGGCAGACCTTAACTACAGGTCGCTTAGTAAGAGTATTACCGATGCGTACAGTTACGACTCGGGTATTACCGTCGGCGCCGGGATGCAGCTGATGCACGCGTGCGAGACGCCATTGCAGTGGTGGCAGTGTGTTATCTATTAACACGACTACAGAACCCTCCCTAAGGGGTGTGTTAGTATTGTCGTGGAACCATTTACCTCTTGGTTGCAGCTGGTGTAAATATTCTACGCTCCAGCGTTTCCAAAAATGTTGAACGGCTTGTTGAATAACCTGCCATCTAGCGAGGCGGTGTGGATTGTCGTTAGACAAGTTAAATTCAGGTAAAGACGTTAATGGTTCCCCGATGAGGAAATGTCCGGGAGTAAGGGGTAATGGATCAGTAGGATCATTACTAAGTTGACAGAGAGGTCGTGAATTACAGACCGCTTCAATTTGACAGAGTAGAGTATTGAATTCGTCCTGAGTTAGTTTTAATGTACCTATGACACGATGTAAGTGTCGTTTCAGACTACCTACGGCTCGTTCGACGAGACCGGCGAAATGCGGAGCATACGGAGGATTAAACTGCCAGGTGATTTGCATGTTTGTCAGCTGGGTGTTTATAGCAGTCTGATTCGACTCGTTTCGCAGAAACGTGAAAAGTTCGGAAAGATACCTGTCACAACCTACAAAATTCCGTCCGCAGTCGGAACGAATTGTTTTGCAATACCCGCGCCGGGATATGAACCTACGCAATGCGTTCAGAAAAGATTCGGTTGAGAGATCGGGAACTAATTCTAAATGGATTGCTTTCGTTGATTGGCAGACGAACACGCATACGTACGATTTGTAAAGTTTCGCGTTACGAAGTTTACTTGATTTAAGAAAGAAGTGTCCCGCAAAGTCAACGGACGTATTTAAGAAGGGACGAAGTGATCGAACCCTAGTGGTAGGTAATTGAGCCATTGATGGCTGTGGCGGGACAGGTCGGGCACGAACACACGATACGCAGCGTCGTGTGCGCATACGAACAGCATCGCGAGCACACAGGATCCAGTAGGTCTGTGCGAGGGCAAACTGCAAAGTTTGGGGTCCCACATGTAAATGTGTTTTATGATAGACATCAATGAGAAGATTAGTGAAATGGTGTTTCTTGGGTAACAGAATCTGATGCTTGGCATCATACGGTACGTTGGCCTTATTTATTCTGCCGCCGACCCTGAGGAGTCCGGCATCGTCCAAGAAAGGTTTTAGTTTTTGAAGACGTTTTGTACATCTGTCGTCGTCCTTGAGACGCGAGATGTCTTCAAAAAAGCATTCACTTTGGACAAGTGATATAAGTCTATTGAGAGCTTGTTTTGTCTCAGGAACTGTGACATGTTTAGTCGTAGGGCTATTGGATTTACGGCATTTGTTTATGAATCGTAACATATACGAAATTACGCGTAGCATCCTTGGAAACGATGAAAATCGCTCAATGAACTCTAAGCTATTAGGGTCATTGGTTTGTGTGAGAAGAACGTGATTGCGACGTTCTTCGTCGGTGTGACATACGACGTTAGTCTTAGGCCACTCAGACTCGTTTTTACTGAGCCAACCGGGTCCCGAGAACCATAGTTGATGGTTCAACTGAGAGGGGAGAACACCACGAGACGCGGGGTCTGCGGGGTTGTCTGCGGATTTAACGTGGTGCCACTGCGAGGCAGGCACGTTGCTTGTTGTATCCGCTATGCGGTTGGACACGTATGTCCGCCACTTGTCTGGAGACGACCGTAACCAGGCAAGAGTTATGGTGGAATCAGACCAAGCGTAGACTTGGTCGAAAGACAATCTACTGCTGTAAGCAGTGATGACCTTTTTTATCAATTTTGACAATAGTTGAGCACCGCACAGCTCCAATCTCGGGATGGTGAGCCGTTTCAAAGGCGCAATTTTTGTTTTGCCTATGAGAAGGTGTGTGCTGATGGCACCGTTCGAGTCAATAACGCGAATGTAGACGCAGGCGGCGTACGCCTTTTCAGATGCGTCGGAGAAGCCATGAAGTGACACTTGATGTGTGCTAGGAAGAACATGACGAGGTAACGCGATGTCCTGTAGTAACGGTAGCTCGTCGATAAACCGAAACCACAAGTCACAGATACCCTGTGGAGGGGCAGCATCCCAACCTGTGCCTGATACCCATAGAAGTTGAATTAAATGCTTCACGAATACTGTCACTGGGCTTAGGAATCCGAGGGGATCGTAAATCTTTGCGATTTCTGCCAACATTATGCGTTTTGTACATTTGCGTGAGTTAGCTACTTCATTCGTTTGATAGGAAAACACGTCAGATTTAGGATTCCACTTGAGTCCCAAGACCTTGACAGAAGTGTCAGTGTCGAGTGCTGACAAAATAAGAGCGTCATCATGATGGGAAGCATCATTGTTCAAGTGCGATAAAAACTCGGAACTATTACTGGTCCATTTGCGGAGTTCGAAGGTTCCTGCTTTACAAATGGAAGTTAGCTGGTGCTGAAGAGTGATAGCATCTTCAACCGTATCAACTCCAGTAACGACATCATCAACGAAGACTTCGTTAAGAAGTACTTGCGAGGCAAGTGGGAAGTTAGCAGCTTCATCAATTGCTAATTGACGAAGTGTTCGCAAAGCTAGGAAAGGTGCGGAAGCGACGCCGAATGTGACAGAGCACATACGATATTCCTTTACGGGATCATGGGGAGAGAATCTCCAAAGAATCCGATGGAAGTCCCGGTGTTCTTTACAAAGACCGATGTAGCGATACATCATCTTGAGATCGGCCGTAAACACTATTTTATGAAGTCTGTACTTCAGCAAGATTTCAGAAATGTCTTGATGCAATTTCTGACCAGTGAGGAGATTATCGTTAAGAGAGCGACCTGACGTAGTCTTGCATGAAGCGTCGTACACAATACGATATTTCGTAGTGGTTGCGGAACTCTTCACCACAACGTGGTGGGGTAGATAGTAGGGGGGAGTGCCCGGACTCGCAGAGTCCGTCACTGGCTCCATATGTCCCAAGCATTGATATAATAAAACCCAAGATACACACTCCGCGTCTCAAAACCGTCCGCTTAAAATGAGTTCACAATGAACTCATTTCAAGTAGTCTCGCGTCGCTCGCGTCTCTGCACGGTCGTACAAAATACTTTTTATATTGCTTTTTATAATTGCATTGTAAAAGGAATCTGCGTAAGGTTGAATTTGCCAAAAAAAAAATGTTTATAGTGACGATAACTACATGTATTAGTGCGTGTATTGGTGAGTGTTTGGCGACAGCTTCGACTGTTTGTTTTGTTCGAGACTGTGCATCTAGGGTTTTATTATATCAATGGTCCCAAGTCTAAATATTCTTGGATACCTTTGTTATAATTCTCTCGTAAGGCAGGGTCGCGAGACAGGCGTGCCTCTAGTTTTGTTAAACGCGAGAGAGCTATAGCACGAGAATCGCCCAATGGCGTAGCATTCTCCTTGAAGGGCAGAGAAACTATATATTTCCCATTTGCATCTCGTGTGTGAGTATCGACGAAGATCGACTCACAGCGTAATTCATCTTTTGTAAGATGTGGATGTTCTGCTATGGATTCCAACTCCCAGAACCTTTGAAGTTTCATGTCAAGTTGACAAGTAGTCGAGTTGACACTTAGTCGTTTCATACTTTCATATGAAATTCTACCACCTATCAGATAACCAAAAATGCTGTTGATGGCCACAGGTGTGCCCGGTGGACCCTTGATGTTATCCAGTAGCAGTATGCTATCCAGATAGTCAGATCCCAATAGTAGTTCAACAGGCCGCGTTGAGCGTAATTCTGGGTCTGCTAGATCAAGATTTTGTAGGTGTTGAAACTTCTGAATATTCCCAATTGATTTAGGAATATTAGCAGTGTAGCTTGTCAGGCTAGGTAGGATAAAAGCTTCGATGTGAAGCTTCGGTTCGGGTTTGTTGTGAGGTGTGACCTCGCACAACACGTAACCACGTGGTTGGACTTCACCACCAATACCGGTGAGAGTGGTGCCTGGCCGCGCGGAGTACCGCGGCAGGCCGAGACGTTGGACGCACGACTCAGAAATGAGCGTAGTCTGCGCACCTTGATCCACAAGGGTGCGAACGGGCCTCGGCGTGTAAGGCCCTTGGTTTAAGGGTCGTACATTTACGAGGGCAGTCGTGAGTAAGACTGTACAGTTCTGACTCGAAGGATGCCCCGTAGCTCCATGTAATGGAGGGGGCGTGAAAGTTTCCGCTACTGAGCGCAACTCAGGGGAAGAAGATGACTCCGTAGCCAGCAAGACGTTTGGAGTAGGCGCATCAACATGTAGTAAAGAATGGTGCCTTTGAGCGCAGACGCGGCAAGTATGGCGCGACTTGCAGTCTCTTTGCTCATGACCAGAAAATAAACAATTGGTACAAAGTTTATTTTGTTCCACGAAAAGTTTTCGTTCCTTTGAAGTGAGCTTATGGAACTTCTCACATTTATATAAAGGATGTGAATTGTCCTTACAATACGCGCATTTAACTTTATTTAAGTCATCCACCGCAGTTGTTGCATGTACGCTCATAGCACGCGGTGCATTGTGTTGCACGTCAGAGTGCTCGTGAGTAAGCGACATCGCACGCTTTCCCGCCATAGCATGGCGCGATGACGTCACCGCAGCTGACCGGGCCGAGCCGGCCGCTCCGCCAGCAGCAGTGCGGGCGGGCGCCGCGCGCTGCGCAGGCCCCGCGGATGTACTTGCAGTACGCGCGGATGCGGTCATCACTTCAGATGCCGCCAATTCCTTATCGAGGAAATCGAGAAATTCAGTCACGTCAGGAATTTTACATGAAGTTTCTAATGACAATTCAAAACGTCTACGAATATTAGGGGTAATTTTTCGTAGCAAAATATTTAATAGTACGAAACTCCAGTCGTCAACTGGTAAACCTAATGATTTCAAAGCAGTAATATTCTCGTGATAACAATTTATCAAATTACGTAAACTTGATTCAACATTTTTCTCGATAACCGACTCACAGTCAAAAATGTTGTCAAAATGTTTTGTTGAAATGATTCGTTTGTTTTCATAACGTGAAATTAATACCTTTATGGCATTTTCGTAATTAGAATCCGTAACGGGAATAGATTTGATAAGATTATACGGTTCATCTTTTAAAGATAATAACAAATATCGGAAGCGTTCGACATTTGTTAAGGTGACGTTGTCATGTACAAGTGATTTAAATAAATCGTAGAAAGCATTCCAATTAGTTAAAACCCCCGTGAATGTTTGAAGCGATAAGCGCGGTAAACGAATATGCGATTGCGTTGATTATTGAGCGCAGCAGCTGCTCGCGTGTGACAACCCAGCAAATCCGCCGCAGACGGACGTAACGCTTTGTTTACGCTCCTCCTTAAGCGTGTCTAAGGCAACTTGGACCTTAAAGTACAAAGAATCGAATTGATTTCGCACGGCTAAATTATCATCGCGATTAAATGACTCATTCTTTGCTGATAACTTTTCAATTTTCGCTTGAACTTGGAAAAACGATTTTTTTATTGAGGCTAACTCTTTAACTCGAACTCGAAATTCGGCTACATGGTCCGAACAGTCTACAATTTTTTGAATATTGTTAATCGCTAAATCACGTTCAAATATCAATTGTTCAATCTCCATAGCGGACATTTTGTAAGAAATTGGGTTGTTATACTGTGGAGAATAACAATGTTATCACGAGATAAAAAAAAATCTTAGTTATAAAAGAGTTATATAATTTGTCGCAAGTTAAAGTACCTAAGTTTAATTAACATGTAATGTTAAATACAAAGATAATATTTCCCGTCGGTAGAACCCGAGCTAAAGAAATTTGAACACTGTGCCGTATGCAATACGAGCTACAGTTTATTCGATACTGCAATGATGACAGCAACCGATAATTTGGGTGTTCGGTATGTTATACCTGAACTTTAAATCACACATAAGTACGTAAATACTAAATGTAATGCAATGCACGTTGTACAAATTAAAGAAATGAGTTGCAACAAACTATATTTAGAGTATTTAGACCTATTAATACTAGGCAAATGACTTCACGCGCGCACGCTTTATGTGGGTATATCTAAATACCGCCCGGTTCTGGAAAATTATAGACGAATGTAATTTCGCCTAAAGTGCTCAAAAGCATATAAAACCATATATAATTAGATTGATCTCGTTGAGATCGAACTGTACGTATAGGTATTTTTGAGAAATATCGCACGACGTCGTCGAAAACTCGATATTAATAATTTGTAAGTGGAGGTAGGTTCTCGCAACTTACGAACAAAGACAAATGAATTTACTTGAAATTGTTATTGTACAGCACAAATAATACGTTTATATCAATACCAGATGGTGATATCCGGCTCGAACTAAATTATGTCGGATAAATGTAGATATTTGGCTAGCATAGACCGTAATTTTGGGACTGACCTGGTATGACGAAGCAGTCTTCTTCAGGGGCCCCTGTCCTTCGATGATGAATGTAGTAATCGCGTAGGCTGGAGTCGATATAGATCTGCTATTGTGCTGAATGATTGAAAATTGTGATGATCGGTTTTATAGGCTCAAGCTACCGGAGCGAGCTCTTAGCAAACATGCGGGTTTCTTTTTCAGTTGAGAAGAGAATGTGGCAACACCTCAGCGTTCAGTGTTGCGCGCTTGCAAAAACGTTTCGTTTTTGGCATGTCCCGTTTTGGAATATGCTAGTCGATCTAGTATTAATCGATTTAAAAGGAATGAAAAGAAAATACGTAATATTTGTGCGTACTTAAACAAAAGTACCGAACAATTTATGTGTGCTAACTTTTTAAGTGACTGTCTATGTTTTAGTTTGTTTTATTTTTAGTCTGTGGTTGTAAAAATAGTTATTATTTTTTTTTCGGGAAGGTAAAGTGTAGGTAACCCTTTCGCTTCCTGGGTTTAAGGTTGAAAGAAAAGAGACAGATATGGGAAAGCTTTAAGGGTTCCATGTTGGCATGCATGTCCAATTGTCCAGTCCAAATTATCCTGTTAACCCTTATTAAAATAAAGGTATAATGCTTACCACTTAGGTTTTTTGTTTAAAAAAGTATTTTTCTTGCACCGGCAACATTTGAATTTGTTAGTATGTAAAACGTTGCCTTTTTTTAAATTCAAATAGTGGGAACTTTTTATTTATAAACGTCACCCGTCCATATACGTCAATGTCAAAGTGAGCCAGTCGGCAGTTTGGTGAAAAAAATTTGAAATTGTTGTGACGTTTCTCAAAAAATTTTAGTTTTGTTCAACAAAAAATCCGGTAAGTGTTTTTTGCGTTCAGATTCATAAACTATGTTATATTCTTGTTGTTTTGCATCCATTAGGTTGAAAAATCCGGTAATATATGCATGTTTTTTGATCGTGTGAAGTTATGGGTAATAGTGGTAAATTATATGCCATTGTGCAATCGTGCCTAACTGTAAATTGGATTTACTAATATATTTATGTGACTCTGTGTGCTAAGTCATGTTTCAGGGTTTTTCACACTGCGTAGGAAGCTCAAGGAGAATAAATACATATTATTATCTACTTTTTATAATTAATAAAACTTTCTTTTTATTTTGAACACGAGTATTATTTTATTTACCTACTACAAATAGACATTACATTCATATCTACATTCGAAAAAATGTTATTAGGTACCAATATTTTTTTTGTATTGCTTAAATTACACAAGGAAATCCAGGGAAAACAACTAGTATAGAAATTCGTTCAAATCGTATTGGATAATGGTAACTATTTTACCACCATCGTAATATTTTACAAGTCGATAATGGATAATGGTAAGATATTTACCACCGAAAAAACCCCCCTTTCCCTCCCCTTTTTAGTTTTTTTTTCATCAAAAATGAAATCAGCAGCCCCTAATTACCTAGAAACAAACCTCGTTTTCTCCTAAATATCCACAGGGGCTCGTGTTTGTATAAGGGTTAAGGTCATGAAACTTTCTTTAAATCCACCTTTAGGTCATTTTCAACCAGATGCATCTTAATTCAGCTGCATACATACCCACGCATAATGATTCACTCTCGCTTACAACTCAACCAGTTTTTTTGCCAAAATCGTAAAGGGAAATGTCAATATTGGGGGTCATCTTGTAATTCTTGGATTCCACTGACGGAATTTCGTTTACGTTACAATTTTTATGTCATGGCTTACTTACATTACAACATAACCTCACGCTTATAATCGATAAAGGGCTAGGCAGAGGTGTACATATAGTGTACCGACCCCAGAACCTTCCGGTGATCCCAAGTTAAGCCGCTACAGTCACTTAGCTTAAAACCCTAATATTCACTACCTAAATTTACAATTTATAACCTGCGAGCCTCTTATTAAAAAAAAAGAAAGCCCTTTATCTGTGCCTTTACTATGTCCACTTCCAGTCTAACCGGATGTCACCCATCTATAGACTGACCCTAGTATGGATCTATGTGTTGAGAGGCTAGTGAGCTATGGTTCTGAACAAGTCATTTATTCAAACTAGGCTGATTAATCAGCACTTTTCGAACTTCAAATGTATTTACAAGAGACCACCCTTCGCGGAACAAATTCCCCAGCAACACGTGTGTTTGTTAGGTTAAAGATTTCCAAGAAGTAAAGCATTTTATAGCCCGTTTAATAAATAAGTTCTTATAACTTTATTAATAGTCTCCTTACTCATGAACTATAATTACCTACTAAAACATCACACCTCCATACCCCAAAGGCCCGAACACATAGACAGACTGAGAGAAATCAGAGAAAAAATTCCAAATTGAAAATCGAACTTACGACTTATCTCACTCACCAGTCCCGCCTTTTAACCATTGAACTGTTGTCACTATTACTGATACTGTTAGCCTGCATCAGGCCACTGCAGGGCAAAGGCCTCTCCCCATGACTTTCAGTTATTTCGGTCTAAGGCCAATGTGGACCACTGGTCATTCGTCTTGTCCAGATCGTCACGCCATCGCCATATTCTACGAGGTCTACCGCGACACTTCACTATTACATCGTTTTAAAACCAAGAATGACCCATTAAGTAAAGTAGGAATTAAAGAAGATGTAACTACACAATGGAGTGATGACATCAGGTGCAAACTTACCTTGACACGAGGACACGCCTCGAAACCGCATCGGAACTGGTTCAGACGTTTTTGAGAAATCACGTGACTGATGTGCATACATAATGAATGAAGAATGATGTTTGTTGAATGAAGAATGATGCTTATGATTGCGGTCGCGCCCGTGTTGAGTTCGAAAACTGTCCCAAGGTATCATACTACTGGGATAAAAAAACAAAATCTAGATATGCGATTAGTTCTACATTAACTCTAATTACTTATGTACTTTATACTATATAAAGCTAAATTACCACTGACTGACTCACTCACTCACTGACAGAATTGTTCTCCCAGATGGTGGATGGGAAGGTGGGTATATTTTGACAGATTCGTAAACAACCAACTCTCGTGAGTATGGGAAAAGTCCCAAACCCCCCCTTTTCCCCCCCCTTCTCCCCCCTCCCTATCGTATCTCGGAAACAAAGAGACTTTACGTGTTTTTTTTTAGGGATTCGTATAGAGGGGACTCGGTAAAGTAGAAATCATTTTTCAAAGTGGCCCCCCTTTTCCCCCTTCTCGCCCCCTTTAGGCGGATCTCGGAAATAAAGAGATTTTACGTGTTTTTTTTTTAAGGATTCGTATAGAGTAGGCTCAGGGAGGTAAAAACCATTTTTCAAATTTGACCCCCTTGCCCCCCTTCACCCCCCCTTTAGGCGGATCTCGGAAATAAAGAGAATTTACGTGTTTTTTTTAGGGATTCGTATAGAGGAGGCTTGGGGAAGTGTAAACAATTTTTCAAATTTGACCCCCTTGCCCCCCTTCACCCCCCCCCCCCCCCCCTTCGGATCACGGAAGTTAAGAGACTTGGAACATTTTTTTTTTAGATTCATTAAAAGGGGCAATGCGTTAGTCGAAATCATTTTTCAAAGCTCCCCACTCTCCCTCCCTTCACCCCCCCCCCCTCTCCTCCCTTCAACGCCCCCCCTCTTCACCCCTATTTTTACTACTGAAAAAATTTTTGATTCTTACCTAAAACTATAGAGGGCGTTGAAATTTGTATACCCTCCCCTCCCCTCCCCAACCTCCCCTAAAATTAAAAGGGCTGTAACTTCGTTACGGTTAGAGATAGCCATTAGGTGTTTGAACAAATATTATAGTAGGCGTCGAAACCTGTCCGGTGGTGGTACAGCGGTAAAGCGTAGGGGGGAGCGGGCGAGCGAAGCGAGCCGGCGACCCGCGTAGCGTAGGGATAATATCATGATAGCTTTGCGGTGGTAGGTAGGTCCTGAGTGGAGCGAACCTGCGAGACCGAGTGGAGCGAAGGGGGGAGGTGGCGAGCGAAGCGAGCCGGCGACCTCCTTAGCGTAACGAAGGTTGAGTGGGTGAAGCGTAACTCCAAGCAAACTTTAGGGTAATGTTTTTTTAGTGGTAGTAGGAGGTAGTAGGTAGGTAGTAGGTAGGTGATAGGTAGGTAGGTAGTAGGTAGGTGGTAGGTAGGTGTAGGTAGGTGGTGTCATACGTGAGATTCATATAGAGGAGGCTCGGGGAAGTAAAATCCGTTTTTCAAATTTGAACCCCTTGCCTCCCTTCACCCCCCCCCCTTTAGGCGGATCTCGGAAGTTAAGAGACTTGGAACATTTTTTTTTTCAGATTCATTGAAAAGGGCAATGCGTTAGTCGAAATCATTTTTCAAAGCTACCCCTCTCCCCCCCTTCACTGCCCCCCCTCCCTCTTCACCCCTTTTTTTTAAACTCGTGTTCTGTTTTGTTTACGGATTCGTATAGAGGAGGCTCGGGGAAGTAAAATATATTTTTTAAATTTGTCCCCCTTGCCCCCCTTCACCCCCCCTTCCTTTAGGCGGATCTCGGAAGTTAAGAGACTTGGAACATTTTTTTTTTAAGAGTCATTGAAAGGGGCAATGCGTTAGTCGAAATCATTTTTCAAAGCGCCCCCTCTCCCCCTCTTCACGCCCCGCGAGCTGCGCGCAGCTCGCGCAGCCACGCAAATACTAGTTTTACATATAAAATTCATTACTTTAAGTTAAAAAAGACACTACAAAGAAGTAAACCTAGCGATGTATTTCTAAGTAAATTAATATGAATATACGTAAAAAGTAGATAAGTAATTAGAGTTAATGTAGAACTAATCGCTTATCTAGATTTTGTTTTTTTAAAGTGCGTAATTTAAAGTAGGTACATCGCTGGCTAACTGTTACAGAAGAAGTAATTTTTTAAACAAACTAAAACGGAAAAAAAATCGTATTATGCATATTTCGATAGAACAAATATATATCTAATTATTTGATGAATTCGTTAAAACGCAGGGCATGGTCAATCGCCAGGTACAGACACATACACCCATCTATCCATGCTCACAAACTTTTACATTTATTTAGTACTAGCTGATGCCCGCGGCTTCACCCGCGTGGATGTCGTTCAAATTATATACTAAAACCTTCCTCTTGAATCACTCTATCTATTTAAAAAAACCGCATCAAAATCCGTTGCGTAGTTTTAAAGATTTAAGCATACAGACAAACAGACAAAAATAGCGACTTTGTTTTATACTAATACTAGCTTTTGCCCGCGACTTCGTCCGCGTTATACTAAAAATGTTATCTTTGGTAAGTAGATCTATCATTGATTTTAATTTTAAATGAAAAACTCTTGCGATAATATCATGGCGGTCATGCGGTGCTTGACCCTCAAGAAGCTCCCGAGTGATTTCATCCCACTTGGGCTTGGTAGTTACAGTAATAAATAAGTCGGGACGTCCATATTTTCTTACGTAACAAAAAGAGTCTTGAGTACGTAAATTTTACTCAAAGGAAACATTCCTTTATTTTTGAATAGAAAGCAAACTGCATTCAAAAATTTTCGAAAATTCTCTTCTCCCACACCCGGGAATCGAACCGGCTAAAATCTGGAAAAAATATACCCTGTACTTTTATTGCATCGATCGTTAGGGTCAATTATAAGGATGAAATCTCTCTAATAAACATGATAAATTAAATGAAAAGAAAACCAGGAAATCTTAAATTAATTTAATTATTTACAAAAAATGGTAAACTAACTAATTAGTTGCTCGAAATGAGCTCCATTCTCTTGGATACACAAATTTTTCTAGTAACCTTTAATAATTAACCGGCATATCTTAGAACCAAAAATTCTAAGATATGCGACATCTACCAATCCGCACTGGGCCCGCGTGGTGGATTATAGCCCATCCCTCTCCTAGAGAGGAGGCCTGATGAGTCCCTGCAGTGGGAACATTATAGGCTGATGATGATGATGATGATGATGATGAACCTTTAATAAAGTGTAGTGGTGAATATTATAAATCGTATTCTGAACTTCAACTCTCAACTCGTTGTCATTCGCATAAGATTTCATGTTGATTTTTTACATAATTATCCCCACAAAAAGAAATCTGATGGGGTGATATCTGGCGATCTCGCAGGCAGGTTTTCCTTTCATTTAATTTATCATGTTTGTTAGAGAGATTTCATCCTTATAATTGACCCTAACGATCGATGCAATAAAAGTACAGGGTATAATTTTTTCAGATTTTAGCCGGTTCGATTCCCGGGTGTGGGAGAAGAAAATTTTCGAAAATCTTTGAATGCAGTTTGCTTTCTATTCAAAAATAAAGGAATGTTTCCTTTGAGTAAAATTTTCTATCTGCAGTATTAAGAGTACTTTCCCTCCAGGTGGCATTACACAATTCCACCCTATAATCAGAAAGCTCCGAACTGCTAAGCTATCGGGAGTTACACGTGTTATTGTGAGTCAACCATAAAAGATAGACATATGCTGTTGTGAGATATTTTTTAGATAATTTTATGTAGAACATTTCCGTCATAAATGATTTCTATGTAGCTTTAACCATTAAGGCTGCACACGCGACGGAAGCTTAAAAAATGGAGCAACTTCTCCCGTTTTCCCAACATTTCCCTTCACTGCTCTGCTCCTATTGATTGTAGCGTGATGAAAAGTATACTATATCCTGCCCAGGAGTATGAAAAATAATTGTACCAAGTTTCGTTAAAATCCGTCGAGTAGTTTTTGTTTCTATAAGGAACATACAGACAGGAGGACAGACAAAAATTTTACTGATTGCATTTTTGGCATCAGTATCGATCACTAATTACCCCCTGATAGTTATTTTGAAAATATATATCATGTACAGAATTGACCTCTCTACAGATTTATTATAAGTATAGATAGATATAGAAGAAGATAGATAGAAGATAGATAGATAAGGACTAGCTGATGCCCGCGGCTTCACCCGCGTGGATGTCGTTCAAATTATATACTAAAACCTTCCTCTTGAATCACTCTATCTATTAAAAAAAACCGCATCAAAATCCGTTGCGTAGTTTTAAAGATTTAAGCATACAGACAAACAGACAAAAATAGCGACTTTGTTTTATACTATGTATAAGGATAAGGAAGGATAAGGATAAGGAGGATATGCTAATAGCTTTTATCTTCAACGGTTTATTGCTTTTAAAGTCAGTTTTGGGGTTGTGCGACTGCTGAACATGAGGTCCTGGGTTCAATTTACAAAGTGTTATTAGGTTTTTCAATTAGGAATTTATCAGTAGCAGCCACGCATCCTGGATATGTACCCTGGTTCTTGGCGATAGGCTTGCCCCCTATAACATCATCATTCTCTTACCCATATCCCAATTCATTTGGGGTCGGCGCAGCATGTCTTCTTCTTCCACACCTCTCTGTTTCTCGTCATCTCATGAGACACCTCCTTTCTTACCATGACATGCTTTAAACAGTCCATCCATCGTTTCTTTGGTCTTCCTCTACTCTTATTCCCATCCATATCCTTATCCTTATCCTTACATAGTATAAAACAAAGTCGCTATTTTTGTCTGTTTGTCTGTATGCTTAAATCTTTAAAACTACGCAACGGATTTTGATGCGGTTTTTTTAATAGATAGAGTGATTCAAGAGGAAGGTTTTAGTATATAATTTGAACGACATCCACGCGGGTGAAGCCGCGGGCATCAGCTAGTGTATAATAACATCCATTTGCACCCGTGCGAAGCCGGGGCGGGTCGCTAGTAGCATATATATGAATGCGGACGGGTTTTTTTTTTTACATACACAAATACCCAGACCCGAAACAACAATCTGTAGGCGTGCCGGATAAGAGTGAGTCCCGTACGGTAAACAGAATTACACTTGATCGATCTAATTGTCTACAGAAAGCATGGTTCGCCGAAGAACGTTATTACGAAAAATCATTATGCCGAAACATTATTCAGCGAAAGCACGTTTCGCCGAATCGCTACAAAGAATGAATGGTTGGCCGAGACCAAGTAGAGGAAGACCAAAGAAACGATGATATGGTAAGAAAGGAGGTGTCTCATGAGATGACGAGAAACAGAGAAGTATGGAATAAGAAGACATACTGCACCGACTACAAATGAATTGGGATATGGGCAAGAGAATCATGCCTAAAATCCTCGAAAAGGTTAGGCAGAAGTACCCTCTATTACATAGAGGACCTTGTGGAGATTACATGTATTTTATGATGGTTTCCTACCAATATTATAAACGCGAAAGTTTGTGAGTATGGATGGATGGATGTTTTTTACTCTTTCAAGCAAAAACTACTGAACGGATTTGAATAAAATTTGGTACACAGATAGTTTATAATCTGGATTAACACATAGGATAGTTTTAATCCCGATTTTATCGTCCCGTGGGATAATATTCGAATTGTAGCGGGTGAAGCCGCTGGCAACAGCTAGTGTTTTAATTGATTTGTCCTGTCGGGTCAAACATGTTGATTCTATGCTAGCCATAACAAATTACGATGGGCGTAAAACAGGCTTATAATTACCTGTCCTTACGAAGTAAGAAACCTGTAATTTTCCTTGTTTATGTAAATAATTATATTGTATTGATTTGATAGGTAGGTAACATAATCTATCTACCAACAGGCTATCTTTATGCATCCTGCACTGAAAACCGCACGCCTTATATGTACGTGATACAATAAAAATCTGAAGGATTTGTTTGTTTTACTCTCTAATTTGAGAAATTGACACAGGGTTTCCTTTTTTTACCCGACTACGGCAAAGCCAAAGGAGGGTTATGATTTTGACTGGCTATGTATGTATGTATGTATGTATGTATGTTTGTATGTATGTATGTATGTATGTGTGTATCTTCATCTGTTCCCTCATAGCTTCTAATCTACTTATCGGAACTCGACATATGAGGTATCGTTAGAACCGTCTTAATTTTCCGCTGAACATAGGCTACGTGACGTGTCACAAAAAGCGATTTGGCGCCCTCCAGCGGACAAAAAGTAAGGCTTAAAAAAATAAAAAATGGAGATAAATACGCCGTGTTTGGTATCATTTGAAAGGGCCTCACTTGTACATTTCCAAAATATTGCTCAAATTTAAAATCACGCCCTCTAGCGGACAAAAAGTCAAGAGTAAAAAAAAATATTTAACACCAAAATCGTTTAAATAAAAAAAGTAAAAAACTAAAACCCGACTACGACAAAAAAAAAGACGCTGAAAAAGTATGAAACAAGATTTTCAGGATAGAACAAAAAGAAAAGCCGTAGTCACACGTTATAGGTACCAACCTAAACACTTTAATACCGTGTGACTACGGCTTTTCTTTTTGTTCTATCCTGAAAATCTTGTTTCATACTTTTTCAGCGTCTTTTTTTTTGTCGTAGTCGGGTTTTAGTTTTTTACTTTTTTTTTGATTACTCAGTTTATGAGGAAGGTTATATTGCACTAGTCTATAAGGCACTTGATCGCGGTCACCCCGTCAGTCATTGCGATGTTTTCTGGTCGGGCAGGACCATACTTGGAACCTTCTATTTTAATAACGCAGGTATTAGAGGTCAAAGTTCCAAATTTTTAACAAGTCTTGACTTGTCGTACTTTACTTTGAATATCTCCATGATATACATAGTAGTGATACAGGGCCCCGAGTCTGCTATTCAATAGTGTCAGAATGGTCTATCATTGATCTCATAATGTTGATTTTGACAAGTAGACGACGACAGACTCAAAGTATTTTTTGGCTTGTCATCAATCAACAATTATGAGATCAATGATAGACCATTCTGACACTATTGAATAGCAGACTCGGGGCCCAGGGGACTATTCAATTCAGTCATCAGCACAATGTTATCTTAGTTTGACGTAGGTACAGAATACTTAGTTGACGGTTTCGTGAATGGTCCGTTTACACATTTCAGTCTATGTAACATCACGCTAAGGCCCTAGAATCCGATCAGCTCCTGCTAATATTTAGGGAAGTGGAAATTATGTTTTTCCTATTCCTCCGCTATTCTATTCTAATTAATTTCTTTGCGGGATTCAAGACAATGAAATTGTTTCTCTGGCACTTCGTAGAGCTTCATTGTCTCGGCGCTTTTCTAGTGGCCGCCACTGTTGATTCTGGCTTGCAGTGGTTTGTGAATAGAGTGGCGGACTTGTCCCAAAAAGAAAATAAGCCGTGCAGTCGTTAATTCTTGACCTTCACGGAGCAAAGTCGAGTTCAAAACCTAGTTTTCCTCATTAAATTATTAGTTCAGGTATATTTCCACTTTTCTGTATCAATTTTTAGATTTTATTTACCTAATTTACTAATAATAGAGTACCGGATGGTTGGATCATTATTGGCTCAATTCACCAGTAGATAATAATATAATGCCACTAATAAGTTTAATAATAACACAGTCTCTGCAGCAAATATTGTTTTTCATAGTAACTACAATTTCAAGGTATTATCGTTTAGACAAAGCATGTTTTTTTTATGTGATTTATCCTGTTATGTGCCAATCAAAAGCATAAAAAGAATTGTTTCGTATAAGCATATAAATTAGCCTCTAATATTCCCACTGATGGGACACAGGCCTCTTCTCTATGAGCGGAAATGGGCTATAATGCGGGCCCAGTGCGGGTTGGTAGATGTCACATGTGTTCGAATATTTGGTTCTAAGCACATGGCAGTTTCCTCACGATGTTGTCCTTCACCGTCATTTTTCGTATGCATGCCGCTCTGGGCAGTGCGGTAGGGAGTGTAAGACTTCTACTGACTAAAAACCACCCATGTTCCTGCTTAGCCCCTTGTGCCGAGGCCGTGGTATCTCTTTTGAACAACCCGCAACCCCGATGGGACCCGCAGCCCCGACGGGAACCACAGCCCCGACGGGAACCGCAGCCCCGACGGGAACCGCAGCCCCGACGGGAACCACAGCCCCGACGGGAACCGCAGCCCCGACGGGAACCACAGCCCTGACGGGAACCGCAGCCCCGACGGGAACCGCAGCCCCGACGGGAACCACAGCCCCGACGGGAACCGCAGCCCCGACGGGAACCACAGCCCTGACGGGAACCGCAGCCCCGACGGGAACCGCAGCCCCGACGGGAACCGCAGCCCTGACGGGAACCGCAGCCCCGACGGGAACCGCAGCCCTGACGGGAACCGCAGCCCCGACGGGAACCGCAGCCCCGACGGGAACCGCAGCCCCGACGGGAACCGCAGCCCCGACGGGAACCGCAGCCTTGGAACGGAACGCTAGATTCAATTTGGGACATGAAGAATGAAACGTTATATCGAATCTGTTCAAGGAATGCTCTCTTTCCAATTCTTCTCTTTTTTTCTTATTTTATTTAACACAATCCATCAGCAAATATTGTTGTTACAAAGTCGAATCACCAAATTGTATGAATTTGGTGATTTGACTTTTTTAAATTTGGGGGTTGCGTTGCGTTGCGTTGGAAGGCCTCCCACTAGGTGGACCGATGACCTGGTGAAGGTTGCGGGGATCCGCTGGATGCGAGACGCACTTAGGGGAGGTCTATGACCAGCAGCTGCAGTGGACGTCTTTCGGCTGAAATAATGATGATATTTGGGGGTTGAAATCAAGGACACAAGGAACATGGGTTTGGTTTTTAGTCAGTAGAAGTCTGACATTCCCCTTCGCTCTGCCCAAGAGCGGGGGGGGGGTTATTCGATGATTTTCCACCCACCAAAAAAAAAAAGGGAGCTTTGTGAGAAGAAAACACCACTCAAGAAAGTTATTTTTACCGCGAAAAACGCTCAATAAAACTCAAAGTTTGCACCCAACTTTACTCTAAAGACGCGTCTCAATGAGGCAATATGTCATTAAAAACAACCGGTTCAAGTTGATGTAACGTAAGTACAAGACCACGACCCGCACGCTCAAGCGATACGCGAGTTGGGGACGCGCGGGCGGCTGTGAAGAAAATAAATAGATTAAAAAAAAAACTGCGTAGTTGTTGGTCTAGTGATCGCAAACGCGACTGCTGAGCATGAGGTCCTGGGTTTGATTCCCGGGTTGGGTCAAGTGTTATTGGGTTTTTCCAGTAGCAGCAATGGATTTGTGGCCAGTTGATGGCAATAATTGCTCGTGGTGGATTACAGCTTATTCCCTCTCATATAGAGGAGGCCTGTGTTCCAGCAGTGGAATAAACATAGGCTGATTACCGATGGCAATAGGCTGGCCCCCTTTTACATGGGACTTAAACATAAGTGACGAAATGTGTGTGTACTAATAAGTACACTTGTGTGCCTAACCCTTCGGGGATCACAGCCGTGATATTAATCATCCATTCCCTGTATAAGCTGAGAAACATATTACCCTCGTAATGTGTTTGTCAGCCTAAAACGGCTAAAACAGAGTGGCTGCGGGTTGTTTGAAAGAGATACCGCGACCTCGGACACAAAGGGCTAAGAAGGAACATGGATGAATTTTAGTACGTAGAAGTCTGACACTCCCGACCGCTCTGCCCAGTGGGAGCGGTAGTAGTCATTTGATGATTTCCCACCCTCCAAAAAAACCAAGTGTCGTTGCGCGATTCGCTTTATAGAGTAAGATGCCAGGGCCGCCAGACGTCACGTATTTTCTGACGAAGGAAATGTGGACGATTGAGTAGTGTTAGTATGAACTAAGAACACACTACTACCAGCTAGCTTACTTGGACGGCCAATTTTCAGGTATCAAGTCATCAAGGTACACAAAAAAAATACGTGTCGTCTGGCGGCCCTGGGGTCTTGTACTGTTAGTCCAAACCGCGTGTGAGGTCGTGAATGGTGCCTTAAGATTGTGATGTGACAAAATTGACGTAATCTTCGCCCGCGTGGAATCAAGGGCGTTGGTCAGACATGACAGTGTGTCACTATGTTTGTATTTGTTATTTGCATCTCACGAGTATATTATGATGGGGCTTTCTTGGTTTGGAAGATCCGCTTTTGTCTGATGACTAGCTGTCCAGCTGACCAGCGACAAAAGTGCGTGTGAAATAATAAACTTAAAAAAAAAACGAAATTGTTGTATTTAATATCGAATCTTGAATTGGTACAGTCGAACAAGCTAATAAGTATACAGAGTAGAGATCTTTATAATTCTATAACACTGAAAATATTAATTGTAATTTTGTTTTATCAAGTGTTTCGCATTAAGCGACTGATGTCAAACGCTGTATCGTTTAGCATCAGTCTCTAAATGTATCTGTAGCTGTATAATCTTAAAAGTAAATACAAGTTTGCTGGCTGTATACATAATAGCTTGTTCGACTGTACATTAAATCATCATCATCAGTCAAAAGAAACCCACATAGAATGCCATAACGAACGGCAACCTGCCGTTCGAGAATTTCGTACCTACTCAACGATATGATAATGGCCCCCAAAAATTCTAAATTTTTCTTTGTTTTTTTTTTATTATTTAACACTTTGCGTCACCAAGACAAAGCTAACGGCGTATATTTTATCGAAAACCATTTATCCGTTTAAGGAGTTATAAGGGAACAAAGCGACGTACATGCATACAGGTCAAACACATAGCCGTCCTTTTAAGCGTCGTCGCTGCATTCGGGTAAAAAGGGCCTTACTTACTTTTGTACCGACTTCAAAAGTGAAGGAGGTCATTAATCTCGTCAGTTTTGTATTGTTTATTTTTTAGGTCAAGATCAAGATGTCATATTTTTAATCTTTTAACTTTTAATCATGAGTGATTTTTGAAAGGAAGGTTTCTTCTTTTTTGTTTGAGATGCTACTTAGCCTTGTAATTCGAGTAAAACAAAGAAAAGTTAAAAGGAAAGGTTTAGTCGAAAAATAAATATTTAGCAAAAAAAATATAATAACAAACAATAAATTGTTGAGTAAGTATTGTACAGTCGAACAAGCTAATATGTACATAGAGATCTTTATAATTCTATATCACTGAAAATATTGATTGTAATTTTGTTTTATCAAGTGTGTTGCATTAAGCCACGGAAGTCAAAAGCTGTATCGTTTGAGATCAGTCTCTATATGTATCTGTATAATCTTAAAACTAAATACAAGTTAGCTGGCTGTACCTATACTTATTAGGTTGTTCGACTGTAACAACGAAAAGAAACCATGGATGAACTGTGTGAAGGATGATATGAGTAGAATGGAGGTGACTGCTGAGATGACGAGAAATAGAGAAGTATGGGAGAAGAAGACATGTTGCGCCGGTGAGACGGCATGCGAGATAAACCAAGCGTAAGTTAAACCAGGTTTAACTATTTTTATTAATAAGGCGGTAAGTGTTTAACATTTTGAGGAAAAGGACAGAAAGTATAGTCTTTACTTTCGTTGAAATGTTAGATTAGCTTTTAAAGCAAATTCTAATGAAATGCAGAATCAACCACCACAAATAGATTAGGATAAGGGCAGGAGATTGATGATGAAACAAAACAACAAATAACGGTGAATCACTGCTGCGACAAGGGTAGTTGACAAAAAAAATCTAATTAGTCCGTCAGATAGATTTCCAAAAACTATTGAACATAATATTTTTTTTTAATTTTTTCACGTAAATAAACAACGAAGACGATACAGAGCTTTGAAAACTCGTGTTGCGTCATATTGTAAGACATTTTTTACCAGCGAGTGACGTCACAAGCCCTCACTCAAATCTTTGACGCGTTTTGTCTTCGTAATTTTTTATTGATTTGATATAAAACAAAGATTTTTTTTTAGTCAGGAAACATCCCTATTGCACAATCATCCCGAAATTTGTTCGAAAGAGTTACCGCGGCCCTGGAACGCAAAGGGCATATGAAGGAACACGGATTGGTTCTATTCAGTACTAGCTTTTGCCAGCGGCTTCGCCCGCGTGAAAATGGTGATTTTCCATGCAAACTTTCATCCCCTATTTAACTCTAATTAAGTTGAATTTCGAAAAATCTTTCCTTAATCCTTGTCTACATTATAAAAGGAACCTCTGTGCAAAATTTCAGCTTTCTAGGTCCAAGGGTTTGGGCTGGGCGTTGATGAGTCAGTCAGTCAGGACTTCTCTTTCTTTTTTTTTTTCTTTTTTTTTACACTTCCTCCCTCCTGCTCCGCCCAGAGCAGTAGGAGTCATTTGATGATTTCTTATCCTTAAAAAAAGTGACTTGCAATGCTTAGGATACCGGGGGTCTAAAATGGCCACGATTTAAAATTCATAAAATGGACCGCTTATAGTAGCTGCGTCAGTGACCATTTTACGAATTTTAACGTAATTCATATTATGAACCTATTATGATCTGCTAAAGTCATTAATTTTATAATAGACCTCCTGTTGGTACCCCCACACCCTGTCCACCAAGAAAGCGCACCTTTTACGCATAGTTGCGTAAAGACAATCCACATGCGCATCTGCGAACATCCCCGAGGCCGTCCAGTCCATTTTACATTTAAAACACTAGGTACCCCGAAGGATTCCAAGAAGTTACCGATTGGAAATCCCATCAGGGCATTCGGCACACGACTGATTTACAAGGAAAGGTGAGCAGAAATTCTACGAAACTGTTCAAGGATTTAATCAAGCTACATACTATGACCTATATGACTAATAGCTGTATGACAGTATGACACGTTAATTAATATTGTCTATATGAAAACAATAATAACAGCAGCAGCAGGTACCTACCTATTTGTTTAAAATTCGGGTCAAGAACGTATCAATAGTTTCTTTTATTTTACTCATTAATGAACTCATACCTACGCTTTTTGAAAAACTTATGCGGTGATTAGATAAATTGACCAATATAAAGTACATGGACCTCAATATACGGACAGTAAAGCAACAAATAGGTCAGCGTCATCATCGGCTACCTAGCCGTTTCCCAACTTTGTTGGGGTTGTGACCCCCCCCCCCCCCCCCCAAGTTCCAGTCTAAACCGATGCAACCGAATATCTATCTGACCTCCACAACCCAGTTGTCAGACTTTCGGACCACCTGTGACGACTTTCAAAGATCCACAATTGACCGCCGCGACCAACGGGTCGCGCTCGCGGCTTAACATGCTTTCATGCGGTATATTGTAGTAGGTGGTCAGTGTGTATGTAATGCATGGTTACCCATCCAAGAACAAGCTAGGCCACCGCGGCTTCACCTGAAGACCGACCCCAGCTGCTGTTATATTTAGCCACAAGCACCTCTGCTCTGTTTATGCTATTTAATTAACTATAATTATTTATATCTTCCACAGTACGGCTCTGCATCGTGGAAGGCCGTGGGCTGTACAAGCGAGCTCCCACGCATTGCCCAGTGCTGGACAAAGAGAAGGCTGGTGTGGAGTGCGTTTTGGGTACTGACAGGTAATTATAAGCCATTCATTCAAAATGCTTGTCGAAGATTTTTAGCAAGAGCAGAAATTGTTTTTCAGGGACTTCGTCGAGTTTCATTGTCTCGACGCTTTTCTGGTTGGCCACTGTGATTCTGCATGGCGCATAGGAATTGCTGTGGTCTTGTCTCTAAAAGCGCCGAAATTGAAGGAAGTATCTTTTATTTGTTTTTTAACTTCTGTATTATTTAAGGTCATTAGCAAATTCAGGCAAAGTTATCTAGCAATTTGTTAGCCTCGGCGTTTACCTTGCAATCAGTTCTTTTGCTTGTTGCTAATGCTAGGTCTCTAAGTTTCAATAATATTTAGCATTTCATTGAACATACTCTAGATCAACCAATCAGCCTAATCAAAATTAACGTTTTATTGCGTGTTTGTTAATCTAAATCGATATTAAATTGGTTGAAATCGATTTATCAATTACTCGGGTTATCAGGTATAAGTCAAAACACGTGGTTAGTGTAGATTTATTTCTTCATGATGACTCTCAGAAAACTTCGTATTATTTTGTTTTGTCATTGTTTTCTCTTTGTTCTTAATTTTAATTTTAAAAAGCTTCAATATAGTTATCTACTATTATCAGGGAAGGAGCAGGGCTACCCCAACACAAGTATTATTTATTTATTAATTTCTTACTAAATATGGCGACGCGCGTACACGCGATTTCAAAAACGCTTGTACGCGCGAAAATACGCAAATGAACGCCCCAAGCGTGCAGTTTGTGACCATGCTTTTTGGAGAAACTTTTATTTTATTTTCTTAGGCTATATTGTCCTACTGCTGGACAAAAGCCTCCCCCATAGCCTTCCACTCTTCCCTCTGTTCGGTTTTCTACGTCCAATTTGTCAAAAATGCTTCTGAAGTCGTTACCGGAAGTTTAATTCCTACAAAATCTTTTATTTTCAGGCTAGATTGTCTCCGGCGCATAAGCAAAGGCACGGTGGATTTCGGAGTGTTCAGTCCTGAAGACCTGGTGGCCGCGCAGTGGGCCTCCATCGACGTGCTCGTCACTAATGAGCTTCGGTTTAGGGACAGTGAGTATCTAAGTCATCATCATCTACCTTAAGGTTAAACAACGACTTCTGAAGTTGGAACGAGGATGGAGGACCATAGAATCTATTAGATACCGAGATTCCTTCGGGCCTCCGCAAGGAAGTAAGTTGACCCGGGCTGTCTTTCGTAGATCTTTGATGGTCTATTTTGAATATCAGAAGCCCGACAGCAACCAACCCACTGCCTATCTCATAATCTGACGACCACAACCCAGTTAGTACTGGGTAAAAATATGGTACTCTTGGTAAAACTCGTTGTCAGATTTTGGGGCTACTGATGACCGGTTACGACTGCCAAATGACAGCCGGAACCAACAGCTTTTTTTAACGTGCTTTCCGCGGTATACGGAGAAAACTCGGTATTCAATGGGTGGTCACCCATCCACAGACCAACCCAGGCAAGCGCGGCTTAACCTAAAGATTGATCCAAGCGTCTGTAAATATCTAGCCACGATCTCCGCCTGAACTAACTCAACCTTTCGTCGGACACCAGTAATTATAATATATCGTTTTTTTTTTCAGGACCATTTGCCCGCAACATAGTCGCAGTAGTGAACAGACGTATCCTGCCAGACCACTCCTCGACCTTACATGCTGTGCTGAAGAACAGCACTCTCTGCCATCCTGGGGAGACCATGGATGACTTGCGGCCGATCAGCGAAACTTTGTCTGGGGTATGTTGATATTATTTTTACGTAGGGTTTTTTATAATATAATTCAATGTCTTTCGAAGATCTGAGTTTCCTGCATTCCTACATCATCACATGCCTAGCCTTTTCCCAACTATTTGGGGTTGGCTACCAGTATAACTAGATTCAGCTGAATGCCAGTATTTTTCATGGGGCGACTCATGACTCCTATCTGACCTCAACAATCCGGTTAGTATTGGGTAATATGAAACCCCTTGGTAAGACTAGTAGTCAGACTTTTGGGGCACTGACTACCTATAACGATTGTCAAAGATCCACAAATGATATCCAGGACCAACGGCTTAACGTGCTTTCCGAGGAACGGAGGAAACGGTATTTAATGGCCCATCCACAGACTAACCTCGGAAAGCGGCTTAACTTGAAAACTGATCTGAGCGGTTATTATTGTCTTGCTACGACCTCCTTGAATTGACAGCCCTACATGCTGCATACTGAATGGGATGAAACAGCCAGGCAAAAAATGAACTTTTATATATGAGCTGGACGTTGTCGTTTACCACAATTTTTCAAATATATTTTTTTAAGGTTCTCAAGGGAGAGCAGCGGTGGCCCAGTGGTGTCGGCCCCGACTTACGAACAGTAGGTCGTGGGTTCGAACCCAGGCAGGCGCATTACTTTGTGTAATTTATTTCATCACCGCTGCTCTCAAAACGGTGAAGGAAAAAATCGTGAGGAAACCGGCATGTCTTAGAACCAAAAACTTCGAAGACATGTGACATCTGCCAATCCGCACTGGGCCCGCGTGGTGGATTTTTAGCCCATCCCTCTCCTAGAGAGGAGGCCTGAGTCCCTGCAGTGGGAACATTATAGGCTGATGATGAAGGTTCTCAAATCTAACCTCATCTTAAATTTCCAGTACCTAGAGTCCCTGGTGCTGGAGCGTTCCTGCGACCCAACCAAATCTAACACTGAGAACAAGTTGAAGGCTCTCGCCGACTTCTACGGGAAGGCCTGCAAGGCTGGACCCTGGGTGCCTGACAAGTTCCGGGATGCTGAACTGAGTAAGTGGACTTTTTATGCTGTTCTTGCGACTATAACAGGGTTGGACCGTTCACGAAGCTGTCAACCAAGCATTCTGCACATTAAAAGCGCAATAACATATGAAAATGATATTAATAATTCTCTTGACTCACTAATTAAATGGCTTGACATGAATAATCTATACTAATATTATAAAGCTGAAGAGTTTGTTTGTTTGTTTGTTTGTTTGTTTGTTTGTTTGTTTGAACGCGGTAAACTCAGGAACTACTGGTAGGAATTGAAAAATTCTTTTTGTGTTAGATAGTCCATTTATCGAGGAAGGCTATAGGCTATATAACATCACGCTATGGCTAATAGGAGCGGAGCATAAATGATAAATGTTACAAGAACGGGAAAAGGTATTTCCTTTTTGAGAGCTTCCGCTGCGTGCGCTGCGAAAACGGTTAAAGTTACGTAAATATCATGTATGAAGGAATTGTTTCTCCTTAAAAGTTCTAAAAAAAAGTCCGCGACAGCATATGTCTATCTTTTAAGATTGTCTCACTGTAACCCTTTTTTACTATTAAAATGTTAGGTTAGAATGAATCATTTTTTGCGAAGCTTATTTAACCCATATGGTATTAATCTATATCTAAATAAATGTGTTTGTTAGAACGGAAATTTTATATAGAATATTTGTGTCCTTTCCTCTATACAGTTTAAATAAATATCTTAGAAGATATCGCAATGTAAAAATATCCGCGCGGCAAAATAATTCGCGCGTCGCAATGTAGGTACGCTACGCTGGCCTACGGGAAATTCAAATTCAAAATATTTACTGCATCATAATGTTTACAAGTGCAGGGTGTTATCGTCTATTTAACAGTAAGAGATACCTAATAGTAATTCTCACTTTAATATAATCTAAGCTAATTTAAACCATCTAAACTAAGATTATAGAGAGGATAGATAAGATTTTTTGTTTGTTACGATTTAGCTTAATTTCTGTTGGATAGTCGATTTATCGAGAAAGTTTATAAGCTATATTTATGTGACGCAGACGAAGTTGCGTGGGTCAGCTAGTTTAATTATAAATTTAGATAAGACAAAGATAATGCACTTTAGACAGCGTACTCCCGTCGTAACTAATCTTCATATTCATTACAAAAATGACGATATAAAGGAAGCGAGTGTCACAAAATTTTTGGGATTACAAATAGATTCCAGCTTAAATTGGAAAGCACACATAGAGATGATGTGTAAAAAACTGAGTTCATCTGCATATGTTTATATAGATTATCCTCCATAGTGGATACCAAAACACGTCTCACAGCGTACTACGGCATAGTGGAATCTCACCTGCGCTACGGCATCATTTTTTGGGGGAACTCAACTGACAGAGACATAGCATTTAAGGCCCAAAAAAGATGTCTCCGGTCATTATTTAAACTTAAAACCACAGACAGCTGCAGGCCCTATTTTAAGCAATACAATGTCTTGACACTTCCGTGTATTTATATTTTAGAAGTAGCGATGTTTGTAAAGCAAAATCCAAACCGGTTTGAACGCCTTGCTGATGTATTCCCAAGGAATAGGCGCGACAATAGTAAGCTCTGTCAAGTATCATGCCAAACCACATTGATGCGCAAGAGTGTTTACTGCATGGCCCCAACAATTTTCAACAAATTACCAAGAAGTTGGAAGGATTTAAGTACGGCACAATTTAAAAGTAGACTGCGTAATTTTCTAATAGATAAAACGTACTACAATGTAACTGAGTTCCTAACGGAGAAAAAAATTGACTAATTTTAATGATATTTATTATAAGTAATCTACATTTGACATTTTATTATAGACTTAGTTTGACATTAAATTCTGAATGCTTTATTTTTCATTTATTGGGTAATTTTATTTAATTGTATGATTAAACTATTTGTATTTTAATATTTCAATGTTTTTGCTGTTTCGTTAATTTATTGTTGTTTTAATTTTGAGTTGGACATTATTATTATTATTATTATTTTTATAGTTTTTACTTAATTGAGTTATTAATTTTGAATGTTTGACTATTTTTAACAATTATTTATATGCAATTGTAATTTTATTAGAATATTTGTACGCCGTCAACGGCAGGACATAGCGTTCACTAATAATATTAACATCTGTACTTTCTTTTTACCTATGTTCTACAAAATTTGTAGAACATAGGTAAAATGAAAGTACAGATATATATTAATAAAAATATTTGAATTTGAATTTGAAACGAAGTAGCTCTACGCAAAAAATATTGCTGAGAAATGACTAATTTTTGGGGTGAAAAATCACGTTTTTCGGTCTTTATGCAATTTTCCGGTCAGTGTCGCATTATTTCACCAGTTATGTGCACCATCAACCGGGCACAAATCTAGACTCATGGATGCGACTGAGAAATTCCTAATGGAAAAACCAAATAATATTTTGCCATATCATAGCAATCAAACCTAGGACCTCATGTTCAGCAGACGCATTTGCGGCCATACGACCAACGAAGCAGTCCACCTAAAACCAGTCTCCATATTTAAGTGCCAGGGTAGCCAGCGAAATTCAATTATTCTTACGTTTTTTTTGCAATTTCCCGGATCTTGGTATATTTTTTTGTTTTAATGGGACAAGCCTGCAACACTATTCCCAAACCACTATAACACCTGTTAGACAGAATCAACAGTAGCAACCACAAGAAAAGCGAAGAGACAATGAAGCTCGATGAAGTCCCAGAGAAACGATTTAACTGTCTTGGACCACGCAACAAAATTCTTGAAAAATCTTGGCGTATATGCACGATAGCGCTGTCCTTCCAAAAAACAAACCAGCAGGTTTCTGAGTTCCAATTATTCTTCCTCTTATTCGCAGAGCGCATGTACCCGTCCCTATGTGCTGCCTGTGCGAGGACCTGCACGGCTGGTGACATCTATTGGGGCAACACGGGGTCCCTCACTTGCCTCACGGACGGAGTAGGAGACGTCACGTGGGGGGAAGCTGATGATGTCGCCGCTTATTTCAAGGTAACTTAACATAATAGGTATAAAAGTATCCTTAACGAAGGCAAAAGGCACTTGGAGGACAGAGGTGAAGTCGACAATGGAAAGACTAACCTAATTAGATTGAGTTCGTCTAAACTTGGGAAAACTGACGCAGGCAGGTTATACCATTTCATTTTTTTTTTTTATTGCGACAATCCCGCAACACATCTATTCCCAAACTACTGTTAACTCCTGAAAGCCATAGTCAGCAGCGACAACTACAAAAAAGCGCCGAGACATTGACGCTCGACGAAGTCCAACAATTTAACTGTCTTGGATCCCGCAATGAAATTAATCAGAAAATAATAGCGGAAAAGTAGGAAAAACATAATTTCCACTTTTCTCCATATCAGCAGGAGACAGAATAGAATAAGGCCAATAGGCACAAAGGGACGTATACAACTGAGATAAGCCCAGCTGCCAAGCGGATAATTTAATTGGACATTTGTCATCCGCTTTCCAATTCCTCAATAGAGAGATGTTTCCTGACTAAAAAAGTGTTAAGTCCGTCTGTTAGATTTTCAAAAAATATTGGACTTTTTTGTCAACTACCCTATTACAACAATAGCTATTATTCCAGATCCACCAAAGCGAATCCCTGACGGGTACAGATAACTTCGTGTACCTCTGCCGCGACGGAACCTGGCGGGATCTAACCCAGGAGCCTTGCATCTGGTTGCGAAGGCCCTGGAATGTCATTGTGGCTAAGAGGTATGACTGCCTGTCTTATTTTATGTTTTTACCAAACATAGTCGCACGGAGTAAATGTTGCGTAAATTCTTACGAAATGGTGATCTCTAATATACTAGAAACAATAAACAAAGTTAAATCAATGAACTAAGCAGTATTTATAAGCATAATCCGCCTTTTATCATGCTGGGACGCAGCACAGGCCTCCTCTCTGTGATAGTATGAGATGAAACGGAAAATAATTCACCACGCGGGCTCAGTTTGGGTTGGTAGATGAAATATGTCTTCGAGATTTTGGTTCTAAGTCATGTCGGTTTCCTCTCGATGTTTTCCTTCACCATTTTGAGAGCAGTGGTCAAGAAATAAATTACATAAAGTAATGCGCCACCCTGGGTTCGCACTGCTCGTTAGTCGGGGCTGCTACCACTGGGCCACCGCTGCCCTCAGCGAAATAAACCGTCACCAAAATTAGAACCGATCAATATCATACAAGTACCAAATCGAACATAAACCAAATTCCATATCCCTTACAGAAAAGCCTCAGAAGCAGTCAGCAAGTTAGCCGAAGAATTAACCAACAGCTCCGTAATTGTGGACCATCACTGGCGAGGAGCCCTCTCCGCATTGCTGGAGAGCAACCAGGCTTTGCCGGAACCGCTGCATCCACCACGAGCTCCTATGGATTACTTGGCGAGGGCTGAAGGGTTCAGGGAAGCGTATAGTCAAGCTGGTTGTGATCCACCAAGGTTAGTAGCATTGTTTCTAGTAAATTCTCCCCTAACATTCCCCTGCCCTAATTCCAATAATTTATTTGGGACCGGCGCAGCTTGTCGTCTTCTTCCATATTAATTTCTCTATTACTCGTCACCTCAGTAGTGACCTTGGACTCTCCTAAAGTCCTAACACAGGCACCTATCTGCCTAAAAGGAGGCCAATCACAAAATTTTGTTTAGGTACACCTAAACTTGTTTTACCAATAAACTATTTAATTATTTATGATATCCTTTCTCGCCATAGCCAGGATTTATTCCTGCATCTGTCAAGTGGAGAGATTACTGCTCGATTTAGACCTTCTCTCAAGTTGTGCCACAATATCTGGAACTCTGTATTCAATCTGTGTCAGTCTCAGCCTTTTGAGAGTGTCCCCTTATTTTACAGACAGTGTTTTTCGGCTTCGTTAAGGGTCTATTTTCACCAATTATTTTTTCCTATTTTCAAAAATAATATTACCTATTTCTCCTGCATTTAAATGTACACTTTTTTAATTCTTTTTCTTCTTATTTCCAGACACATAAACTTCTGCACGACCTCCCTGCTAGCCAAAAACAAATGCGACTGGCTATCCGAGGCGGGCGCAGTGTACGGCATAGCGCCTCCTCTGCAGTGCGTCATGAGGAACAACATTCAGGAGTGTCTGAAGTCAGTGCAGACTGGAGAGAGTGATGCTACTGCCGCTGGTAGTGACTGGCTGGTCGCTGGGATCAGGTTCGTTCTGAAAACTCTTCCCGATGTTGGTTTTTTTTATGCAGATGTGTAATCTATGACTCCTCCCGGTCTGGACGGAGCAGAAGGGACTGTCAGACTCTTACTGACTAAAACCCATCTGTGTTTCTTCTTATTTAGCTTTCCAGGGGCCACAGTAACTCTTTTGAAAAAATTTCGCAATCCTGGCAAGGCAGAGGTGTACCTACATAAGATCATACCCATATTTCGCCAATTATGTTTAAGTCCCATTGCCATCAACCGAGCACAAATCCAGACCCTGCTTCTGACAAATTTCTGTATCTCTTTCGAACAGTCCTACAGCCCCGATCATAGATTCGTCTAACCCTTTGTCTTTGTATTAATTCCAGAGATTACTCCATAACACCACTCCTCCACGAAGTGACACCAATCGTAGAAAAAACCAACACAATCGTTGCCTACATCAACAGTGACAGCCAAATATCCAAGATGGCGGATTTACGCGGCAAACGCGCTGCTTTCCCGCGCTACGATGGCTCCGCTTGGCATTCTGTCAAAAACTATATCCAAGTACATGAAAAAATATCATGTAAAGAGTTCATGGATGATTATTTTAAGGAAATATGTGCTCCTGGATTAGATGGGAAGAAATGTTATGAAGCGGGAGAGGCCGAGGCTTTGAAATCGCTGGTAGAAGGCAAAAGTGATGTCGCTTTTATTAGTATGACGACTTATAAGGCTTTTAAAGGTGAGTTTAGATGTTTTTTTGTACTGTTTATGCATAAGCATAATTAGCCTATAATATTCCCACAGCTGGGATTCTAGGCCTCCTCTATCGATTTATTGTTTAAAGATATTCTCGGTTAAGTAGGCTTAAGAACTCTAGCTTAGTTGATTCATATTATCTGATCCAATCTGTAGTTGATTCTATTAGGTACTTACCTACTTACAAATGGTTACGCGGTTACGCCTCTTATCTATACTTCTGTGTCTAGACACTAACATAGTTTTTTTTTTCAGAAAACAATGATACATCAGCCGAAAACGCAAATAAAATCGTCCCACTCTGCCCCGAAGGAAACCAGAAATATTGCTTCGTTAGTTGGTCCAACCTTGGCCACATATTTGCCGCCAACAATCTGACAGCCATTCGCAAACACGAAATCGTAAACGTCTTTACAAAGTTGGATCAATTATTTGGCAAACATCCACCTTTCCACAATGCCATGTTCTCAATGTATGGGTCATTTAACCACGAAATGGAAGTCATTTTTCACAGTAATACTAAAAGTTTAGCCACAAGTGCTGTTTTAAAAACTCACCCGTACGATAAAATTCCTTACAATCTCGAGTTGTCTGTTTCAAATATGACAGATTTCACTTGTGGTTTTGGCGCCAAAACGACGCCATCTTTGGTCATGTTGCTGGTAACTCTAGTCGTATTTTTAATTAGTAGTTAATGTTTATAAGTTGACTAAGCGCTTTGTGATAACTTGATAATAAATAAATGAAGTCTTTTTTATTTTTTCCCTGTTGTTTTATTGATTCCTATCGTATTGCTTACTTATTACAAAAAAAAAATGTCCACCACACGGCAGTCCACCGAATGATGTCATTAAAAAAATTGTTTCCATAAACCAGGGGGGTGACAGAAAATTTTTGATTGTTTTCGAATAATACCGATAGTTAACTCTTGAATCGGGCTACGAAAAATATCCCCTTAAAAATCATACTTTTACTTATTTATTATTCAAAATCATATGATTTTGTTGATTATTGTGTTACAAAAAATTTGTTTCTTTGAAAGCTGTATCCATATTTTTTTAAAGAAATGTTATCTCGAAAAATATATAGGTATATGCAATGCGGAATATACCTGGGGTATTGGGTTGGTAGCGTGCAAGCGTGTGGCGACTAGCGACATCTATCGCAACACCTGCGTACACACCCGTCCGGTCGGAGGATCCTCCCTTTTCATGGGGGATGAGGAGCTTTACACCCTGTTCCTCATTACCTCCCAAAAGCGCATCTATTTGTTATGGCATCGATATTTGGGCCACACAGTAAGTATTCTTTACAGAGGATTGCTAGTCTACAGTCTAGTTACAGGACGTCCTAAAGTCCATTTCACGAAAGAAGTCCCGCAGACGCAGCGCTGTATTCGCACGACATAATGTTGCTATCTCTCTCTCTCTCTCCATATCTCCCCATCTGTCAAATTTAGTTCCACAATTGTCCGTGGGACTTCTTTCGTGAAATGGATTTTAGGGACTACTCTACCTGCTCACAAAGGAAATTTATTTACTTTTAAGGTACCTATTCTACGCACGATTCGAAGTAGGTAAAATATAGAAAAATATCTGAGGCCATGCCGGGTGTAATGAAAGTCAACTCAGGCGCCGACACAGGGCGCCGATGTCGAGTACCGAAATTGCCAGCCTCCATCTCAACGTTGGCAAGTTGACAAACGTGACTTCACTTTTTTTCTGCAACAGTAAAGAAGTAATGGGGAAATTAATTAATGGAATGCGTTAATTTATTCCTAAAGTTACCTACCATGATGTCAGAAATTGCGCAGCATAATGATGCACCAACTGCCATGTCTTGGCCAAACGCTCGTGAATGGAAAAAAAGCTGGAGGAGATGTTGGCCCCTGATAGAATTATCCTTCCTACATTGCCATTCAGACAAAAGTTCCTCCCAGTTCTTCTCCCCTCGTCAGTCTATAGTTTAAAATAATCTAAAGATTTTAGAACGGTCAAACGCACATTGCATTAAAAAGTCTGCGTCCGTGGTCTATAATAAATGAACAGCTGAATGGAGGTGGAATTAAGCCTACTGCTAGCTTTTCGAGCTTCTGATTGAGCTTCTGATTATTTAATGTAAGCACAAAAACGACATTTATTTATTTAGAAAAAAAAAACAGCTTGGAAAGCTCCAAGCTGTTTTTTTTTCTAAATAAATAATTAATGTCGTTTTTCCACAAACAAATATCAATTATTCTAATTTTAAAGATTTTGAACGCAGTCATTTATTCTGTCAACTAGTGTCAACCACTAGGACATGTCATTAGTGTCAACTTGTCAAACAAGTCAAGACGTGTGAAAGTGAAATTACCTGTGTTTTCCCGCGATAACAAAAGTTTTAGCAAAACAAAGTCAACATTTTTCTAAAAATATGACTTCTACTGACTTAAACAACTTTATAAAAGCTCTGGACACAGTGAAAAGGGATTACACATGTGGCGTGTGCGATGAAATGTGCAAAGATCCCGTAGTTTTGAAGAAATGTTTCCACATCATCTGTGCAGTTCACACCGGCTTGAAGCAATGCCCGACCTGCAAAATACATCTTGACGACTGTTCTACGTACGTCGACGATAGAATACAAGTTTGCATCGACTCTGCTACAGAGTTAGGCAAGTTATTCGAGAAATTTAGGCCTAAGGAACCTAGTATTACATCGACTAAGAAAACTAAGGCTAATGACGCTGTCCCTAGGTCAAATAGGAGTGCTACCGCTGAATCTAGCTTCAAGAAACCTCTATCGGACAAGACAAACTCCCGCCAGGAGTTGAGCGAGACTATCAATTCAAATGTGAGTTCGAAATACAATAAAAACAATGAAAAACGTAATAATAAGGGTGAGACAGCTCTTCATATCTGCTGTCGTCTTGGTAAGATTGATAGAATTAAGGAATTGCTCAGTCTCGGAGCTAATACTAACACTAAAGACAACGCAGGCTGGACACCATTGCACGAAGTGGTGCAAAATGGGCGTTTAGACCTTGTCACATTACTTTTACAGTACAACACATTAATAGACGTACCTGGGCAAAGCAACGAGACACCGCTACACGAGGCTGTGAGATACAACTACATAGAAATAGCAGAAGAATTGATTAAGCACGGAGCTGATATGAACGCAAGAAACTGTAAAGGGGAGACTCCGTATCAACTGGCTTCGGTTGATATGAAGAACAAGTTACGTACAGCCGCTGACAAGATCTTACATACACAGAGTGTAAATGTCTCCCACATAGCTGCATTGTATGCTGAATTAGAATCTGACGATATCCACCTTTACTGCGTTTCTCAGTACCGCACCATTCATAACAAGCTGAAAGTTCTAGCAAAACATTATTCTAACATTACTATGGAAGCAAAATTCACCAAAAAGGTCACACATTTGGTTGTAGATACCGAAGATGGAATTTGTCAATCCAGTTTGGATGTCCTGCAAGGAATTGTCAGTAGCGCCTGGATTATATCATCAGAATGGGTTACTAAATCTACAGAAGAGAGATTGGAGTCTTTTGAGACCTACGAAGTCAGAGGCGTTGGTACTACCTCCAATGAAGGTCCCCGAAATGCTCGGTACGTCAAATACAAACAGTTACCGGGCATTTTTAATGGCTGCCATTTCTACTTCCACAATTTTAATACAAAATATGAGATTTCAAAGTCCATCGTCTTAACTAAAGCTATTTTGACGAAGTTAATAACGGATGCGGGTGGTATAGTTCTAAGAAGAGTACCAAATCCAGAATCCATACCGGAAAGTGAGAAATTAGTGCCGTACCATGCGAAGAAAAATGGAAAGCTGATCAACTGTTCCCATTATATTATTTTTAAGGATATGTATGAGCCGATGTATAATATGCAGCATTTGAAGGCGTTGCCTATTGGTTGGCTGATAGAATGCCTTGAGAAGTATGAATTGTGTGAACCGTGGTAAATTATGTATACTAAATGAACAGGTATAGATAGGAATACGGATATCATGGAAGAATTAATTTTATGTTAGCCTTCTAATAACTTTTATAGTTCATTCAAATAGTGCGACCTCAAGTTCAATTCAGGACAAAATGAACCCAATCTTCCTGTAATTACTCCTGTATCGTTGGTGCATTTACAAACATTAAAATTGACAAACAGCCAAACTTAGAACAACTAGGCACCTATGGTCGGCTATGGTCCACACAAATATTTGTTCCTTGTGGGAATCAAGTACTTAATATTAAAAGATTAAATTATGACATCACAACACTCAAACAAAAAGCCATATTTAGTTTATGTTAGTATTACTCTGTAAAAAAACTAGATAGATATAGAAACTAGGATAATTATGAACTAGGTTTAGAAACTATAAGGCTGTTAAGTGTTGCGCGGGACGGACACAACTGAAAAAATAGCAGTCACTAAATGGTGCTTTCAGAGGTAGATCAGAAGAGTATAGTGTACTGAAAACATGAATCAGAGGAAAAACCACTTCTTTATTTATCTATTTGCGATAAAGAAACGCACCCTCGCTCCGCCTCGCACAGCTCTGAGGGCCAGTTTAGCAGATCATAATAGGATCATAATATGAATTGCGTTTAAAATTCGTAAAATGGTCACAGACACAGTTACTAATATGGATGGTTCATTTTACGAATTTTAACGCAATTCATATTAGGATCTGTGAAAGTGGCCATTTTAAACCCCCTGGTGGAAACGCAGCCGTTGGGGAAAATAAAGGATATTTATAATTTTAAATTGTGGCCTTTCGTATTTTTAATTTAGGCTTGAAATGATCATTGCTAAGACAAAAAATTGTTTTATTTATTTCACTACAGATAATTTATGTTTTTTTTTATGGCTCAATGAAGAAAAATACAATTTAATTATGTTTTAATCTTCAATATGATGAACTGAATGTTCTTATTATGTTATTTTGTTTTATTCCTTATTAAAATGTAGTATTATTGAAATTAAAATTAAGGTAAGTACCTATTTTATCAAAACATTTATTTTATTTTTAACACATAATTCAATTAATAAAGGTGCTTTTGAATTGGCACACAAGTTTCAGTCAAAATAAAAAGATGCAGATACAGTCCCAGTAAATTGTGAAACTACTACTGTACCTACTAGTATTCAAAAGCAAACCCAGATCTTAAAGGAGGAGAATTTTGCAGTATCAGTCTACTGCCCCCTTTTATTCCCATTTGTACCCTTGGAGAGCAGTAGTGGCCTAGTGGTGGCGGCCCCCACTTACGAACAGTAAGTCGTGGGTTCGAACCCAGTCAGGCGCATTACTTTGTGTAATTTATTTCATCATCACTGCTCTCAAAACGGTGAGAAGAAAAACATCGGAGCCGTGAGAAAACCGGTATGTCTTAGAACCATTAAAATCTAAGACATGTGACATCTACCAACCCGCACTGGGCCCGCGTGGATTATAGCCCGTCCCTCTCTTATAGAGGAGGCCTGAGTCCCTGCAGTGGGAACATTATAGGCCGATGATGATGTACCTATACCCTTGGAGCTGACCGGGGTGGTGGCTAGCACTAAGTAGTAAATAGCACTTATGCATAGTTATCTGCCTCTCACAATAGTAGTATAATACAATGAAAACAAAAACATTTGTTAGACTTGCGTCACAAAATAGTTGCATGCACCCAGTGTATGGGTCGAACAAAAATTCGTTTGTGTGCCCAGACCCGCCTTCGAGTCGTCGCTATACGTAGCTATAGATGACTTGTGCTCACATGGTATAGAAATAAAAACTGGCTATAAGTGTTGGAACTAATTTCTGTATTTTTAAAAAAAAAATAGGCTCAGTATGACAAAGGGGGCGGGGGGGTAATGACACACGAGTAGGTAAACCTACAAGGATTCCGATTTTTCTTTTTGAGTTACGGAACCCTAAAAATGGATAATTTGAACTTAGCTGGGATAGTAAAGGATCCATAATAAAGAAAGAACTTTCATCATGTTCCTGCACTTGTCGCATTTTACTATTAACACTATAAACGGGATATTTACCATGTTTTCTTATTGTTTCGAGTTCCCGATATTTCGGCGCTGTTACAAGCACCATGATCACGGATAAACTGAAGTCATTGCGGGTGGATGTTTATGAGCAGACAAAACGGTCTCCCTGTTTCTCGTTCGTTTTTTGCGCTCGGTACCACTACCATTGTCACTCACTACATGATTCTGTTCCCGACACACTAAACTCACTCCGCCTTATTAATAAAAATAGTTAAACCTGGTTTAACTTACGCTTGGTTTATCTCGCATGCCGTCTCACTTCAAACATATTCAAAAGAAAGTGACGGCATGCGAGATAAACCAAGCGTAAGTTAAACCAGGTTTAACTATTTTTATTAATAAGGCGGACTGTGTCCCGTTTATAGTGTTAATAGTAATTAGTCAGTGATCGGGACCATGTCAGTTTAAGGTTGCACAAGCCAGTCCTACTTCCATACAAACGTAGTATGGTGATTACTCCTCTGGTTGACGGTGTAGGTTCAAAATTAAAAATTGTATCAACTGGTCTTGTCATTATCTAGGCCTCTATGGAAACAGAATTGGAAAAAAAATATTGGTTTGGAAGTTATGAGCGTCGAAACTTTCATATTTTAGCACTAATTTTAACCATCTTTGGGCGTAAATAAGTTACGTATAGTACGAAAATGAAAAAAGTGAAACCATACAGGCATAGATTAGTTATTAAAGAATGTAAATAATTTTATTTTGAACAGATACATTCAATGGATTTTTCACGGTATCCATACTACCAAAGGTCTGCATAGAAACAATCGCACGCTCGTTTTAGTTGTGTCTCTTTCGCTCGTGATGTCGGATGAAATTGCATGCATTTTAGCCCCGCCCACTAACTAGTTCGTGACGTTGGCTTGTTTACCCTTAAAAACTTATATTGTCGCATTTTATTTGGGGTCGGCCCAACACGTTTTCTTCCATAGTCCCCTGTACGTCGTAACGGCATCATTTACTCCCTTCTCTTTCATATCACTCCTCACACAATCCATCTTCTTTGGTCTTCCTCTCCCTCTCCATCCATCTACATTAATAGGTACCTATCACATGCGTTTCATCCCTCCACATTACATAACCATACAAAGACAGAACCGCATAACCGCGAACCGGAAGACGTTGCGTTGGAAGGCCTCCCACTAGGTGGACCGATGACCTGGTCAAGGTTGCAGGAACCCGCTGGATGAGAGACGCACGGGACCGGTCAATGTGGCGACGCCTGGGGGAGGCCTATGTCCAGCAGTGGACGTCTTTTGGCTGAAATGATGATGATGACAAAGACAGATGACTTCCTTTCAATTTTTCTGTAACAGGCGCCACTTTCAAACTTTTAAAGAGAGAACAATGTATAATGGAGCTATATAATTCCCGTCCGGGCTGCGGATTATCGAAAGAGATGACGTGGCCTCGGCACAAGGGCGAAGAAGGAACATGGGTTGGTTTTTAGTCAGTAGAAGTCTGACACTCCCCTTCGCTCTGCCCAAGAGCGCGGGGGGGGGGGGGGTTATTTGATGATTTTCCAAAAAAAAAAGCTATATTATTCCATCGGGACTGCGGGTTTTTCGAAAGAGATACCGCGGCCTCGACACAAAGGGCTAAGAAGGAAGATGGGTGGTTTTTAGTCAGTAGTAGTCTGACACTCCCTACCGCTCAGAGCGGGAGAGTCATATTGATGATCCCCTCCCCCCCAATAAAAAAGGAGCGATATAATTGTATGAAGAAATAAAACAAATACGTGTATAACAGAATAATATTTATTAAGTATTCAAAATAAACTCTAGATATTTACAGTAGGTACAGTACCTTTTAATTACATTAGGACTCATTAGGTACTTAATAATACTTTAGCTAGCGACCTAAAAGAAAGTTCAAAATACAGCTAACTTAAAATTTGAACAGAGCTTTTAAGTTTTTGTTGCCAATAATTATTAAAATTAACATGAATTTGTCAAGAATTGAAATTCTATTTGCCTTCTGAAAAAGTGCTTATCTCGAAAAATTTTGTTTGGGTAAAAGTCATCTAGAATGCGTCTTGGTTTCTATAAAACTTGAAGGAGAGCGCAGTTGGCAGAAAACTGTGAAATTGTGTTGAAAAGTCATCATCCGTCATGATGTTATTTGTTCAATACAATTTAAAAAAAATTGCGAACCTTGGCGCTCTCTATGAAGTCAACATCAAAAAGGATAACCCGCATTTTTATTTAGACATTATTGAATTATTGACTTTTATGTCCCAATTATAAACCCCAAAAGAAAAATATCATTGCACACAAGTTTACAGTTATAAGTATTAGATTAAAACTTGGAAGTAAGTACTTTAGAAACCTTTAAAACAATAAATATAAAAAAATACATAACGTTTCTTGCACAACCATTTTTCGTAGAGAAATTGTAATATTATTAAAAAAGAAAGATCAGAATCACCTGACTAACCTTTGCCCAACTGCGTGTGGGTCGGCTTCCAGTCTGACTGGGTACAGCTGAATACCTTACCAGGTTATCTTATTTACTACCAACTGGGTTGTGGAGGTCAGAAGGCATATCATGACGTCTTAAAACACTTCTTATTCCAGTGAGAAAAAGAGATGGCGCTAGACACCCTGTATAGTTCTGTCACGTTTCCACACTGGAATAAGAACTGTATTAGGACGTGATAGATAGCAGGGCCGCAGGTCAGCTGTCGCTCCATGTAAAGTATTGGTAAACTGGAAGCTGACCCCAACATTTGTATTGAGTCGAGCACTGTAAATTCAACATGGTTGGTGTTTGTTGAGTTTTCAACGCAATGGCTCCAAAATCCAGTGCGCGATAAAATAAAAATTTCAATGTTGTTAGGACTAAAGAATTGATTGTACGAAACATAACATTATTTTATATACATGTTATTATAATTTAAAACATTTACTTAAATGCATAATCGAGTATGACAGAGGTATATTCATTAATTGGGCACCCCACGTATTAAAATATATAGGCCAAAAGGGTGACCAATAAATTATACAGGATAAACTAGTGACTACACATATCGACGTGGAATGTACATAAGCCGATTACGTATTACCAACTTTGTGACTTTAGGGAGTTTAGGGTGCCGAGTTGCGTCCTCCAAACCAAAATAAGGCGAAAAATATAATTTTAGCTTTTATTACATAGCGATGAAGCTTTCTCTGATTGGCTCAAGCCCATTCCGCGTCGACAAAGTGTGGTCTCTAATAGTACCAGTTACAACAAAAGAAAAAATAACAATAAAATAAAATATGAATAAAACATGAAAACTAAAAAATACTGTGTTCAAGAATGTGCTGTATTAAAACTTATTGCATTTTAAAAATAATATAAAGAAAAAAGTTGTATTTTAATAGGTATTTACATTTTCGCTTTTCTAAAATATATTGTTTGTCTATATTTGGTCCATTATACAGGATAATTCAATTCCTTATTTGGATAATCCTGTATAATATTCCCATTCCTAACCCATTAAAGTATATTTAATTTTGTGACAGTTTTTAAACCCCTGAGGATAGTACATATTACTACGCCAAGACCGCTACACCATTCTCAAACCACTGTAACTCCTGTTAGCCAGAATCAACAGTAGCGACCACAAGAAAAGCGCCGAGACAATAAAGCTCGACGAAGTCCCAGAGAAATGATTTAACTGTCTTGGATCCCGCAACGAAATTAATCAGAAACGAATAGCGGAGGAGTAGGAAAAACATTATTTCCACTTCCCTCCATATCAGCAGGAGACAGAACAGAACAAGGCCAATAGGCACAAAAGAATAATACAACTGGGATAAGCCCAGTTGCTTAGCACCACGGATAATTGTTATAACCTAACCACAGACATATTATACCTAGTTAACGCAAGTATCACGATCTGTATGAAAACCAAGCGCGCCATATTTTTACTACCTACTATAACGTCATCACTACATATTATAAAACAAAGTCCTCCGCAGCGTCTGTCAGTCTGGTTGCGATAAACTCAAAAACTACTTCACCGATTCTCATGCTGTTTTCACCAATGGATAGAGTGGTTCTCGAGGAAGGTTTTCATATATAACTTTACTATAGCAACAGCAGGCGAAGCCGCGGGCATCAGTTACGTATAAAATACTTAAGCCGACTCTTGCGTTAACTACATATATTTAAATCTGTGGTCCTATCTACCCTAACTTTTGTATAATTAATTCAGCCATCAACCTATATACACCTTAAATTTAAACCCTGAGCAACCACTAGACCCTTGCATCAACCCTGAGTCTGCCTACAATAGGCCACCACGACCAAATACACAGTAAACGCAGGAATATAGTGGCAAACCAATTTCATATGCTAACGGTATCAGTCTCATTTGTGAAAGTGTGTGTTTGGAGTTCATGTCAGGTGTCGAAACTACGTGGCATGTATCTGAAAAGGAAATGAGAGATGAGTATAGTAGTTATGTATACCTACTAATACATTATTATAAAGAATGGAGATATATGAAACTAAACTATGATGTCAAACACTGTATCGTTTGACATCAGTTGCTTAAGGTGGATGTTCACGGTAGCCCGCGAAATTCAAATCAAGAATGAGTATTTCATCAAAAGGTCATTCTTGAGAGTTACATGAACTTGGAGGGTTGTAATGATTTGAATTTCGCGGGCTACCCTGGAACATCAGCCTTAAGGCGCTAACAGCTGCGAAACTAGCGCCACCCACTTTTTATTTCTTTACCTTTAAGATGACCATTTCCTAATAAGATGTGGGTGGCGCTAGTTTCGCAGCTGTTAGCGCCTTAATGCCAAACGCTGTATAAAACAAAATTGCAATCAATATTGCCAGTGTACTTAGAATTAGGCTGAACGCCCACGTTAGACTTTTTTCATCCCTTCAATAGGGTATTTCACCAAAAAAATCTAATTAGTCCGTCTGTTAGATTATCTAAAAATATTGGACACGTGTTTTTTGTTTTCTCAAATTAATAAAAATTGTCGAAAATGAAACGTGTCAAAGATCATGAGTGGGGGGTTTTGACGTCACTCTGTGATTAAAAAAGTACTAACCTTGTGACGTCACACGACTTTGCACGAGTTTTCGAAGCACTGTATCGTCTTCATCTTTTGTTTACGTGAAAAAAGAAAAAATACGTGTCCATTATTTTTTGGAAATCTATCTGACGGACTAATTAGATTTTTTTGGTGAAATACCCTATTCGAAAAGTGTCGTTTTGTTCCTCTATAAGTGCGAGCAAAGTAGCTCTTTTCTCCATTAGACTTTTTAGCGGGCAGTGAATCAGTTTGAATTTAGAATATGAATCGTTCATTGAAATCGAACGCAAATTGTATTGTGTTGGCTGTACGGTGCGAGGAGACGCGGTAACTAAATAAAAAAAAAAAACAAAAGTGCGCGATTTACTTCCCTGTTCTAATAATCGGTACGGACTTTATTGTATTTTGTGCAAAAAAATGAGCTCTACGTCGAGTTCTGAAAGTGATAGTGCATTAACTCCTGAAACAATAAAAATAGAAGCTAATAACGTCATACAAAACTTAATCCCTACGAAATCCCCGGAAAAAAATATTTAAAGGCATACGACAATTTCTTAGTATGGAGTAGAAGGTTGTTTAGTAACGTGTTGTCTTAATAAGGACGTAAAACTGGACACATATTCGTAATTAATATGTCTGATGGATTTAAACGTGTCGACACTCTATTTTTATTAAATAATAATATTACAATAAAATATGAGGCGCCTTTTATTTTCTCATAGAGGGTGATGAAAAGTCGAGTGTATCACTCGGGTGCAAAATATATTTTGGGCTCGGGCGACGTACTTTGAATCCCTCGCTACGTTCAGGATTCTACTAAAGAATCCCTCACTACGTTCGGGATTCTACTCTAGAATCCCTCACTTTGCTCTGGATTCAAAAAAGCGCCCTCGCCGTAATAATATTATTTTGCTCCCATAAGATACAATCTACTATTGTAGGTCAGATAATCGGGCCGATTTGTTCGTTATTTCTGATCGACTTTTTGTAGGTCGTATGCGTTTTACTATTGTTATCAGTGTGTTTTATTTTTCTGCTACAAAAAATCGGTCACCGATTACCGGACGTGGGCGAGCAGCCTTATAGAGATTTCTGCGTGTATACCAAATAGCTTGTTCGACTGTACACTACATAGAAAAATAGGGAAAAAATAGGGGAATTTCATAAAATACTAACAAATTAATTTGAAGAACAGTACAGGTGTACAAAAATGATCATTTGTAAAGTTTTTTTTAGTAAGATAACCCTATTTTTAGAGCAGCCATGACAGCTGTGTTTGACTTGAAGTTTGACAGTTTTCAGGAAATGAAAGTAGGTATACCATAATGTAGTTAAAATATCAGTTTTATGAACAATCGGTAGAAATGAATGATCTACTGTTTGTGTAGTGATAATTCCTGCAACTACACAGATACTCGAAAAAGTATGCCCTTCGGTAAACTTCATTGAACACTCGAAAGTTCTCGCCACGAGTAGCTAGAAATTCCTAAATCCTACCTCAACGTCACTGTGGTGGGCCATCATATGCCAAGTAGGTGGGCCATCGTGGGTCACGTGTGTCGGTCACCATACTGGGTCATTTGGTGGGCCATCATTTTACTCAACCTAAAATACCTTGTACACTTACCTCACGATGTAGTCATGAACATTGAATACTTACCTCACGCTGTAGTCATGAACATTGAACACTTACCTCACGCTGTAGTCATGAACATTGAACACTTACCTCACGCTGTAGTCATGAACATTGAACACTTACCTCACGCTGTAGTCATGAACATTGAACACTTACCTCACGCTGTAGTCATGAACAGTGAACACGGCATATTCGTCGTTCCTGAACACTGGGTAGAAGTGTTCCACCGGTTCTGTGAGGAGAGTATGGGACATTGTAGACTTACCTCACGCTGTAGTCATGAACATTGAACACGGCATATTCGTCGTTCCTGAACACTGGGTAGAACTCGGTAGAAGTGTTCCACCGGTTCTGTGAGGAGCGTATGGCACATTGTAGACTTACCTCACGCTGTAGTCATGAACATTGAACACGGCATATTCGTCGTTCCTGAACACTGGGTAGAAGTGTTCCACCGGTTCTGTGAGGAGAGTATGGCACATTGTACACTTACCTCACGCTGTAGTGATGAACATTGAACACTTACCTCACGCTGTAGTCATGAACATTGAACACTTACCTCACGCTGTAGTCATGAACATTGAACACGGCATATTCGTCGTTCCTGAACACTGGGTAGAAGTGTTCCACCGGTTCTGTGAGGAGAGTATGGCACATTGTACACTTACCTCAAGCTGTAGTCATGAACATTGAACACGGCATATTCGTCGTTCCTGAACACTGGGTAGAACTCGGTAGAAGTGTTCCACCGGTTCTGTGAGGAGCGTATGGCACATTCATTGTAGACTTACCTCACGCTGTAGTCATGAACATTGAACACGGCATATTCGTCGTTCCTGAACACTGGGTAGAAGTGTTCCACCGGTTCTGAGAGGAGAGTATGGCACATTGTACACTTACCTCACGCTGTAGTCATGAACATTGAACACGGCATATTCGTCGTTCCTGAACACTGGGTAGAAGTGTTCCACTGGTTCTGTGAGGAGCGTATGGCACATTGTAGACTTACCTCACGCTGTAGTGATAAACATTGAACACTTACCTCACGCTGTAGTCATGAACATTGAACACGGCATATTCGTCGTTCCTGAACACTGGGTAGAAGTGTTCCACTGGTTCTGTGAGGAGGGTATGGCACATTGATGGATGGGACTTCAGCCAGGGAGCTTCTACGTCCCATATGTCTTTGAAATTGCAGCCGGTACTGTAAAAGGTAGAGAATTCGAATGATTAAATCAAATTGAAATCATATCATAATTTCAGTCGATAGATGTCCACTGCTGGACATAGGGCTCCCCCAAGTGTCGCCACATTGACCGGTCCCGTGCGTCTCGCATCCAGCGGATCTTCGCAACCTTCACCAGGTCATCGGTCCACATAGTGAGAGGCCGCGCACGCAACCCGGTCGCCATTCCAGAACTTTTCGGCCCCATTAGCCATTACTTCTGCGAGCAATGTGATGCAAAGCAATCCGCCCATTGCCACTTAAGATAATCTTTTATAACTCTTTTTTTTGTCGTATGAATATAACTTGGCAGGTGTCATTAGCATTACTCGCCTATCTTGCGGCAGGTAACAAGTTGAACTCTGGTTTGAAACCTAAGTAAAAATGGACCGTTCGATTTAAAATGCAAGTTTTTATAACATATCACAACATAACAATACACCTGTAATCCAATAAAATTTTAGGCAGAGATGTGCCCATCGGCGTGGGGTCACAACTCGAACAAATTATAATTAATCTTGAAAAAAACACAATAGATGGCAGCATAGGTAGCAGTAATGAAATTAACAATCGCTTAAATGCGATATACGGTAGATTTCAGCCGAAATAAGATTTGCAAAAATCAAAAGTTCCATGTTTAACGCTTATTTATCTATTTACATTCATTTATCACGTTATTTCAACAAAAAAGGTTAAAGGAGGACTTTTACTTCAATTCGTACCCATAAATTGATAAAGTTGTCAAAAGTAAGCCATCTGTAAATCATTTTCTCTAGAGCTGTTTGCAATAGATGGCGTTTTACTCAATTTGCCACATACAATAATCGTAACTGCTGTATAATTTTAATTAAATTTAACCATTAAAAAGCATATGTATTACTGTTTACAGAAATATAACACATCTTTTAACATTTCTAAGCGAAATAATTACATATTTTTCTCATTTTACTGAACCCGAAAGTTCCGGAACTACATAACACGAAACGTGAACTCCTAGATGGCGTTGTAAAACTCCAGTCTGTGGCAATTAGTGCGACGCTGGTGCTGCCATCTGTTGAAATAATGGAGGAAAGAATATAAAACGAGCAATAAGATGACTTAGGGAGGTGTCATTTCTTTGTATGGGATTGGGTATCTGTACGAAGTATTATAATATCTGTGCCATAGGTAACACACATTATGCCCGTTATTTTTTAATTTTGTTATTGAAATATTTGTTGTTTTTAAGTCCAATTTATGTTCATATTTCTTTATACAAGCCTGGAAATGTTGTATTACATTTAACTGTCATGTACTTTCGCAAAGACATTTTCTCCTATGACTGACCTACTCCTGCCATAGCAGTAGCTGTTCTCCACGACGAGGTACGTCGCCTTCAGTTTGGTCAACTCCTGATAAAGTTCCTCCGGTGGAAACTTTCCGTACAACTTGAACACGGCGTATGCACGCTCTCTGTAAAGAATAGCACATTTTCATATAAGTAGGGAAAGTTTGTTATTAGTCTCGCACATGGCAAAACAGAAAACTTAACACGGTTACAAAATTGTTGTTTTAGCCAATGGCTTAATAGTCCAAGACGAATCGCCGCTTGAGTACAAAAAATTATTCCACCTCAAAGTTTTTATGCGAACCTCTTTAAATTGCCCTACTGATGATATAAATGCTTGTTGCTATGGGGCAAACCCGCGTCATATTATTTTAACTGAAATTGTTTAAACAATTGCAAGGACACAACCGCAACCGGCGTGCGTGTATGACCAGATGAATGAATGTGAACGAGGCAAAAGGGGTATGTAAGGATCGTAGCAAGTGGCGTTCTGTGGTTTCTGCCTACCCCCATGAGAAAAGGGCGTGAGTTAATGTATGTATGTGTGTAATTGCAAGGAATTGTAAAATATCTGTGTGCATGGGTAACTGCCCATTACATGCTGAGTTTTCCGTCCCTCAGAATGCACGTAAAATCGTTGGTCCTTGCTATCATTTATAGATCTTTGGGGTATCGTATTACCCAATACTAACAGGGTTGTGGAGGTCAGATATGTAAGGTAGTCGCTCCATGTAAAATACTGTTAATCAGCTGCATCCCGTTAGACTGGAAGCTGACCCCAAAATAGTTGGGTAAAGGGTAGGGAGATGATTATCTGTATCTACTTACCGTGCTTCCAAATGCTCGTAATGTGGGTGTGACACTATTGTGCATCGATCGCGTGACAAGACAAGACAGACAAGACAAGTAGACAAGACAAGAGAAGACAGACAAGTAGTCTGGGTCGCTGTCGCCGGATACGGTGAAGAGGACTATTTAAGGACTATTTATTGTGCATCGCGTGACCATCATAATAGTCGCTAGGACAGACAGTCATTTGTCAATGAGGATTTATCCGATCGTCATTTGTCATTTTTCCGAACATAGCCGATCATTACCGAAGCGCATACTAGGATATTCCACTAAAAAAATCTAATTAGTCCGTCAGTTAGATTATTGAAAAATATTGGATACGTGTTTTTTGTTTTATCAAATTAATAAAAAATTACTAAAATAAAACGTGTCAAAGATCATGAGTGGGGGGCTTGTGACGTCACTTTCTGGGTAAAAAAGTACTAATCTTGTGACGTCACACGACTTGACACGACTTTTTTGAAGCACAGTATCGTCTTCATCTTTTGTTTACGTGAAAAAATGTGTCCATAATGTTATATCCGTTATTTATTTATTACTTTGGTTGAAATAAGACACAAATTAATTAATTGATCTTTATATTCACACCTGACCATAGAGTAACAAAAAAAAAGATGTCTATAACTATCTTATTTCCAGGCCGACAATGTTGACAAAAAAAAGATGTTGTCTATGACTACCTTATTTCCAGGCCGACAATGTTGCCATCTATTAATAATATTATAATACAACACTCTCCCCCCCTTTATAATAATAAAAATAAAACAAGCGAGCTTTAGAGCAGTCGCTTAAGTGTAACATGACATTTCACCTTTGTAACAGTATTTCTAGTTTTATACCAAATAAGCAACTAATGATGTGGCAACATTACAGTCCATCACTTAATTCTTAAAAAAAATAAACAATATTTTCTTTACTTTTGACGAGAAAAAAAAATAAAACTTCCACAGATTTCAAGAAAACGAAATGAAAAATATTACACATCAATGAAAAATAAAAATATTCTTTTCTTATTCTATTTTTGGATATCGATCTATCTGACGGACTAATTAGATTTTTTTTGGTGAAATAACCTATTTTCCTAGGTGATATCTACTTACCGTGCTTCCAAATGCTCGTAATGCGGGTGTGACACTATAGCTCGTCGCGTAACCAACATGATAGTGGCTAAGACAGGCATGGTGCCAGCAAAAGCGGCCCCCACAGGGGTGTCAGTTCGAATCCATTCTAGTAACTGTTCCTGGCTTACGTCACTGAATTCACCTGGAAAGAAGGATTTTATTTTGAGCTAAGTTATCCCATCGTGGCTCAAGAGCAGCGGTGGCCCAGTGGTGTCGGCCCCGACTTACGAACAGTAGGTCGTGGGTTCGAACCCAGGCAGGCGCATTACTTTGTGTAATTTATTTCATCACCACTGCTCTCAAAACGGTGAAGGAAAACATCGTGAGGAAACCGGCATGTCTTAGAACCAAAAAAAATTCGAAGACATGTGACATCTACCAATCCGCACTGGGCCCGCGTGGGAGATTATAGCCCATCCCTCTCCTAGAGAGGAGGCCTGAGTCCCTGTAGTGGGAACATTATAGGCTGATGATGAAGGTATCCCACAAAATAGAATTTTCTTAAAACTTGTTACTAGGTAGGTACCTATATTACGAGTACATTTTACGAGGTATTTTAATTAGGCGTTTGCCTTGTGAAAAGTGTTGTGTTTGCTCCGTGTGGTGTCGGACGTAAAAAATAGCACCATCCCATATCTTCCTGTGGGTGTCGTAAGAGGCGACTAAGGGATGTACCAGAGAATGGGCAGCAGCGTTCTCTGTGTCTTTGTAACAACCATACTGCGATCGCCAACCCGCCTGCCAAGCGTGGCGATTATGGCAAACCCCCCCAAAAATGCCTGGGGGAGGCCTATGTCCAGCAGTGGACGTCTTATGGCTGAAATGATGACAATGAATGATGTTTGCCTTGTGACCCGGTTGTCGTGGGTTCCATTCCCACGGGAAGCATACTTTATAAAGGGGATAGAACCGATGTGGCATATCAACCTGGCCGCCATTTTGTTTTTTTTTCGAAATCGCGGCCCACAATGAAAGTGGTATGTATGGATAGGGAACACATAGACGAACAAAAAATGTCCAGGAGTGGTACCTAAAGTGTCACGTTGCCGAGATATTTGAAAGTAAAGATCGACAATTGAGTACAACGACAATCATTAAAAATAGACTTATTACGTTTTTCGGCGTTAAATTGTATCCAAATAATAGTTCCCAGGTTGATTATTATTATACGCACGAGAAAATCGCTTCGCGTCGCAGTTAAACGATATGTTATGTCAAAGAATAGTTTTCTCGTGCTCCTAGTAGTATGTAATGTGTGTACTCTCTTTCAATAAACTGTAATATTAATAATCAACATTATAGACACGTAAAAGGTGTACTTTTGATGTGGTCATTGTACTCATATGTCGATCTTTACCTTCAATTATCTCGATAACGTGACACTTTGGGGCACCATGTTTCATGTCATTTTTTGTTCGTCCAAATGTCCTCTATCCATACATGCCACTTTCATCGTGGGCTGCGATTTCGAAAAAAAATCAAAATGGCGGCGGGTCGATATGCCAGCTCCCATACAAAAAAGTTCAAACCCCTTTGTTTCCAGTTTGGCTAGGATCACCTGATTGTCTGATAAAAAAATGATTCTGTGCTTCGGAAGGCAAGTATAAGCCTGTGGTCCCGGCCGCCAAATCTGCCCTCGTAAATGAAACCACAGTAACTTCAGTACTGAATGTTCTGAAGTTCATTTAATGGCGGTCGTCAAAACATGTCAGAGGCGGTTTAGAAACTCTGACACTAGGGTGTATAGGGTCGTTAGACCTTACTGCCCACACGATAAGAAGAAGAATGGGACCAGGGGTTTCCCTTTACCATTTTGTCGTGAGATAACATGTTCTAGAACCAAAAATTGTGGATTATAGCTTATTCCTTCTCAAAGAGAGGATGGAGGCCTGTATGTCAGCAATGGGAACACTATAGGCTGATTGGGCTTACGCTTTGCGCTAAGATAACCCATAAAATTGAATTTCCTTACGATATAAATGATATGAGGTTTGGGTTTGATTCCCAGCGGCCCTACTATGACGTCTTAAAACAATTCTTATTCCAGTGTGGAAACGTGACAGAACTATACAGGGTGTCTAGCGCCATCTCTTTTTCTCGCTGTAATAAGAACTGTTTTAAGACGTCATAGTGCCCAGGTCGGGCAGTATTTTTTCCATCTATAATGTTCTCACTGCTCGATGTTTTCGTTCACCGTTTTTGAGAGCAGTGGTGACGAAATAAATTGCGTAAAGCGCCTGTCTAGGTTCGAACCCACGGCTAACTGCTCGGAAGTCGGGGCCGCCATGACTGGGACACCGCTGCTCATCATCATTATCCTATTATATCCTTACATAGTATAAAACAAAGTCGCTATTTTTGTCTGTTTGTTTGTCTGTATGCTTAAATCTTTAAAACTACGCAACGATTTTGATGCGGTTTTTTTTAATAGATAGAGTGATTCAAGAGGAAGCTTTTAGTATATAATTTGAACGACATCCACGCGGGTGAAGCCGCGGGCATCAGCTAGTAATATTATAAACGCGAAATTTTTTAAGTCTATATGTATGCATAGATGTTTGTTACTCTTCCACGCAAAAACTACTGAACGGATTTGGATAAAATTTGGTACACAGATAGTTTATAACCTGGATTAACACATAGGATAGTTTTTACGCCAATTTTATCTTCCCGTGGGATAATTTTCGAGTTGTAGCGGGCGAAGCCGCTGGCAATAGCTAGTCCTGTATAAATCTGTCTGTACTCACCGACATGCGACATCTCAATTGTAACGCTGTAGAACATGTCATGTAGCAACGGATACATGCACACGATCCAGAACAGAGGCAGGAACCGCTTGTATGATGGACGCACTCTGGAATTATACGGGATATGTTTAATAGAAAGAAAACATACGTTTAAGGCAGCTCGTGGCTTCGCAATAACTGCCACGTGGATCGATCTATAGGGTAAGCCACCCTTGCCTAGGTTGGTCTGTGGATGGGAGCCATTATATACTGAGTTTCCCCCGTGCCTCGGAACCTTAAGCTGTTGGTCCCGGCTGTCATATATAGATCTTTGGCAGTCATTAGGTAGTCAGTGACCTGAACGTCTGACAACCAGTCTTACCAAAGGATTAATTGGGTTTTATTTATTTATTAATATAGGTCCACCAACAGCTTCTGTGTACAACATATCATAAGTACATAGGTTTTAAAGTCTCAGACTTACACAGTCGCCAATAACTGGTTAGCCAGCATTCACAAAAATAAGTGATAACATAACATAAAACATACATCAAAAATTAAAACGAATTAAATTGGGTTGTGGAGGTTCGATAGGCTGTCAAATCAGTCCAGCCGTTTCGGTGATTAGCCAGAACCAAAACACAGACAGTTAAAACTTTGACAATTTTTTTGCTGTCATAAACATTCAGTAAAAAGTTGTTATTAAATACTCACGCATAGTAACTGGTATTCATCATCAGTGAAGAAACAACACACAATTGCGTTGTAAACAATAATTTCAATCTCATAATCAGTAACGCCATTACTCCAAAAACAACCATTTGAGAAATATTATAAAAAATCGCTGGTTCCGCCTTCAAATGACGCAAAAACATCAAGAATAAATCTTCATTTTCATCTTCGCATTCCAATTTAGACTTTATTTCCTTATCTATATCGTCCAAATCTGTAATCGTCTTCTCTTGACGTTTGCTGTCAGAATTGTCGACCCCTGAGTCGGATTCGTCAGAAATAGCGTCGTCTCTTTCTATTGTAGGCATTCGATCTTCTATCTCTTTTTTACAGTCTTCGACTGAGTCGGTAGCCCAACGGGTACAGACATTTACGATACTTAGTACAGCGAAAGGTATTAAAAATGATTTAAAAAGTTTTGCCACGGAACTCCAAGGTAAAAAGCCAAAAACTTCAGAACACGTATATAATAAAGTATGAAAACTTTTATAATTCGTGAATTTCGAATACAAAATATCCCATATGTGGGAATCCTCTTGGACTTCCAAAAAATTACTGATCAATTTCTTTAAATAGAACGCAGCTAAAATAGCTATAGAGATTCTAAGAAAAATAAGCCATAGCTCCACAAAGAAATCCACGCGATTTCGAACCTTAACGCGTAAAGAGCTGAAGAACAAACAGTAAGCAGAGACTATGACGAAGAAGGATGCGTATAAGGATGACTTTAGCATATCATTTCCTTGTAGTAGCAAGACTGCCATATGTAGGCCGCAGAAATGGGAATGTAAAAATATGCAAAGAGCTTTTATATCGATTATTCTAAATTGTTCCATGACAAAGAAAATTGCGGTTTGTGTTAAGAATATAAATTGGCTGAATTGCCAGAATAGGAGACATATGCAGTTTAGGATGAAGATTGAGACCTGAAAAAAGAGAAAACTAATATTATAAAGAGGTAAAGTTTGTGTGTTTGTATATTTGTTAAATTGTAAGGGGTAATCTCGGGATCTACTGAACCGATTTTAAAAATTCTTTCACCAATAGAAAGCCACATTATTGCTGAGTGTCATAGGCTATATAAAAAACCGAAAAATAAAAAGGCTTTTACGTGGTAGTCCGTTTTGCAAAGTGAATCGGAGAAAAAGCCAAAGCAGCGGAGGGCGCGGGATGGTTTCGGGTTTAATTCGGTTCGCGTTCGTGCTCGCTTCGGGAGAAACGGGCGTGGTTTTTTACATCTGATGTGAGAGGTAGGTACCCGCGCGGCTCAGTCGCGTGGTCGGCTCCTTACGCAGCGGACGTTCCCGAAATTGAATTTTTCGAAACGTAATTAGCACACTTTCGACTAATTATGCCCAACGAAGTGGGCACGGGTCAGCTAGTATTATATAACATAACATCAAGCCGGTAATCCCCGAAGGGTTATTTTTTTGGGATAATCCCACCACTAACTCCTCAAGCCAGAATCCACAGTGGCGACCACTAGAAAAGCGCCGAGACAATGAAGCTCGACGAAGTCTCAGAGAAACAATTTAACTGTCTTGGATCCCGCAACGAAATTAATCAGAAACGAATAGCGGAGGAGTAGGAAAAACCCCGAATACTTAGACAAAGGTGTACCAAATACTACACTTACATTTCGCTAGTTTTGTCCCATGTAATACGGGGCAAGTCTATTGCCATCAAACGGAAAAAAAACATTTTCGAAATGTCTTATTAAAAAATTTAAAATGGATGTAATTTAACTGTTACACTATTATTCGAAAATGTTTTCAACGAATTAGTTAGACCTATGTTTCCTGCTTAGGAGGAGCTCGTGGCTTAATAAGAACTGCCACTCGGGTCGATCTTTAGGTAAAGCTGTGTTTGCCTAGGTCGGTCTGTGGATGGGTGACCGCCCGACATACCGGGTTTCCTCCGTGCCTCGGAAAGCACGTTAAGCTGTTGGTCCCGGCTGCCATATATAGATCTTTGGTAGTCGTTACAGGTAGTCAGTGACCTGAAATTCTGACATCCAGTCTTACCATCCAGTCTTAGATTAATAGATATAAGCTAGGTATAGAAATAATACCAACTTTTACAAAATATTAAAAGAAGCAAAGCTCTCTTCCTCTCTCTAATTCTCTAATTATTTTATATAGAAAATTGCTGTGCCCGACAGGGTCCATAATTGTGTCTAAAATTATTTTATACCACCTGTAAAAATGTACATTATGGATTGCAATAAACGATTTGAATTTGAATTTGAATACCAAAGGGTATCGTATTACCTAGAATTAACTGGGTTGTGGAGGTCAGATAGGCAGTCGCTCCATGTAAAATACTGGTATTCAGATGCATCCGGTTAGACTGGAAGCCGACCCCATTAAACTTGGGAAAAGGCTAGGCAGATGATGATGTTTCCTGCTTAGATGTGTGAAGTTTCATTCAATTCGGTTCAGCCATTTTGAAAAATTTGGAGTTGAAAATTTATATGAAATGCCGTAGGGCGTAAACGAGCCTAACCTAAAAAAAATCTCATCATTTTTCATACCTGCAACTGAAAAGTAGTCCTCCTCTGCCGATCCCTTAGTTGCATGGAGACAAGCCAGGTCTGCAGCAGCAGGAACGGGGCTGCAAAGTTCTCCCGTTCGTTAGGGGCCCATTGGACCCTGGTACACTCGCAGTGGTTCGCGAAGTACTGTGCCACGGCTAGTAGACCTCCACAGATGCTTTGACTGGAAATAATATAATTAACATTGATACAAAAGTTTAAAAAAGGGTTAATAATAACTGCCGCTCGGGTCTTCTATCTTTAGGTTAAACCCCGCTTGCCTATGTTGGTCCCTGGATGGGTGACCACAAACTACATACCTAGTTTTCTCTGTGGTTCGGAAAGCACGTTACAGCTGGTTAACAGCTGGTCCCGGCTGCCATACAAAGATTTCTGGCAGTCGTTACAGGTAGTCAGTGGCCTGATGTAACACTGCTGGACATAGCCCTCCCCCAGGGCTCGCCACATTGCCCGGTCCCGTGCGTCTCGCATCCAGCGGGTCCCCGCAACCTTCACCAGGTCATTGGTCCATGTAGCGGGAGGCCTTCCAACGCAACGTCTTCCAGTTCGCGGTTGTCAGTCCAGAACTTTTCGGCCCCATAGAACAATGTTCCCTCATCATCATTTCAGCCGAAAGACGTACACTGCTGGACATACCTACTGCCAATAACCACATGATAAAGAAAAAGAAGAGACCTTAACGCAGTGGCATGTAGAAACAAGGCAGCGACAGTCAGCCCCGCCAACCACCAGACAGCCTCCAAATAGAAGAATATCGGCTCTCCCAGCCCTACGCAGCTTTCGATTGGGGCTAGGCCTTCGCCCCTGTCCACCATGTGACATTTACGGTGAGCTGTCGTGTTCAGAATGGGCTCGAAATAACGGTATATGGCTCCAATCATCACCTGGAACGAAAAAATTAAATTCCTGTAAGTCGTTAAATTGGGTAATAGGTATATCGGGAATCATAGGAATTTTAACGGGTCACTGTTCCCTAAACAAACATCTACATAACATAGGTGTAACAGACAGCCCACTGTGCAGAGCATGCATGGAGGCGGAAGAAACGCCACGGCACGTACTCCTAGAGTGCAGGAGCGTAGCAGATCACCGGGCACAAAATCTACGATCCCCATTAACGCTCCCGGAAGCCTGCAGCAGTCTGGGAAGGCTGCTGCAATTCTGGGACGACCTATGTTGGTTGGAGTAGGTATTCTTAAAACATCACGCACAATGGCCCAATAAAAGCCCCGTTAAACTAAACTAAGGTATATCGGGACAAGCCCGTTAGTCCGCCAAACTATTCCCACACCACTGCAACTCCTGTGCGCCAGATTCAACAGAGAAACACCAGAAAAGCGCCGAGACAATGAAGCTCGATGAAGTCCTAGAGAAACAATTTAACTGTCTTGGATACTTTGACAAGGATGGCTGATGTAGAAGGCAACATACATATACGTAGGAAGTACCTTATTCGAAGTTTCGCCAATTGCGGCTCAGAAATTCTAGGATCGATTTGATGGGAACCTGTTGTCATGTCAGTCAACTCAAGGTCAAAAATGGACCACATGGATGGAAAATGGAATTCCCGAAGAGAACTCTTTGTGTACCCATTACTACACCCAAATTTTTCAGTTATTTTTAAGCCTTATGTAATAGGGGATGAGCCTCAACCGGGCACTAATCCAGAATTCGTAGCTGGTACTACAATATTCCATATGGAAAAACCCAATAACACCTTGCTCAACCTGGGAATTGAACCCAGGTCCTCAGTGCTCAGTGCTCAGGTAGGTACCAGTGTAGTATGCTTAAAGTATTAAATAAAAAGACTCACCTCTGGATGAATATTAAAACGATTAAATGCATTCACATCTTTAGGATACTCCACTAATTTATCATTCATCAACTTAGATATCCCCGCTATAAACGGCCTCTCTTCAACCACAGTTTTGAAGTAAGAGTAGTAGAATCCCATCTCTGTACGGAGGGACATCTCCCTCTCTAACTCTGAGAGGAGGGAGAAGTTTCTGTCGTTCTCAAAAAGGTGAGATACGTAGCGGTAGTGGGTGTAACCGAGAGTCAGGGCTGGAATAAATAAGAATAGTTTTTTTAATTATTAAAAACTAGCTTTTGCCAGCGGCTTCGCCCGCGTGAAAATGACGATTTTCCATACAAACTTTCATCCCCTATTTAACTCCCTTAGGGGTTGAATTTCGAAAAATCCTTCCTTATTCCTTGTCTACATTATAAAGGGAACCTCTGTTTAAAATTTCAGCTTTCTAGGTCCAAGGGTTTAGGCTGGGCGTTGATGAGTCAGTCAGTCAATCAGTGAGTCAGTCAGTCAGTCAGTCAGGACTTCTCTCTTTATTTATATAGATAGAAGATGTTTTTCCATAGCTGTGTTGGCCCACAGAATATGGGGCACTTGATATTGTTTCCTGCCTGTCCCGTTACTTGCACATCACAGGAGCTAATGGTCGGAACTGAAAATGCCTAACTCGTTGCAAAATTTTGGGCTGACTCAATTTATATATTGTTACCGTCACGCTAAGAAGATGGCTCAGCCAGGTAGCGGTTGGTTATTATACAAGCCATGGGAATGTATAAATATAACATCTCGCCTGTAATCCCCGAAGGGTCAGGCAGAGGTGTACCTAATAGTAGGTACACCCACATTTTAACATCATGTTTAATTTTCATGTAATAGGGGTGAGCCAATTGGCTTCAACCAGGCACAAATCTAGACTCAGTGGCTGCTAATGAGAAAATCATCATCATCTGCCTAGCCTTTTCCCAACTATATTGGGGTCGGCTTCCAGTCTAACCGGATGCAGCTGAATACTAGTATTTTAAACTCGGTATGTCAGGCGGTCACCCATCCACAGACCGACCTAGGCAAGCACAAATTTACGTAAAGATCGACCTGAGTGGCAGTTCTTATTAAGCCACAAGCTCCTAATGAGAAAATCATGATGGAAAAACTCAATGACAATTTGCCCAACCCAACAATCGAAACTAAAACCTCATGCTCAATCAAATTAAATTAAAACAGATTTATCCAGTAGGATATGTTTGTCAAAATCATGAAACATAACTTTGTTATAAATGTTACAGCACCATGCTGAGTGGCCTTTTGGCCTTGTACGGGACTGTTTTTAATTTAATGTATGTCTTATTTTAATCGTAATTTTTTTACCAATTTGTTTTGTCCTGTGTGAGACTAATAAATACTTTTTCTTTCTTGCTTTATTACATTGAAAGAGAAAGAACATTACAATTTAAATTAAATTGTAACTGAAAGGCATCATGATCAGTCAGTATTAGAAGACAAACCTAAACAAACTATCTAGTAATAACACTCATTGTTTGTTCATCCTTTCTTCTTCTTTCATAAACCAAACGAGGTAGTATTTACACAACAAGACAGACTGATGTCAGATGGATTGTGTGAGGAATGATATTTTGAGATCAACCCAAAGTCATCAAAGCAAAGAAGAGAATGGTTTGGATACAAAACTGTAATAATCCAAAAAAAAAAACAAATAAACAAACTACCTAGGCCACCATGGCCCATGTGAGGCCACCATGTTGCATTATGTTTTTTTTTTGGTTTTTGTTTATGTGCCCAGTTGATGTCAAAAGGCCTTTACTATATATAGGACTACTAACATAACTGCGAAATGTGGGTACACATTCTCTCCCTATGCCTAACCCTTCAAGGATATTTTAGCTCCAATGTTAGTTGAGTTATAAATAATAACAAATTAATTAAACAGTGGTTGTGTTATCTAAACCTTGATTGTAATGAAAATAATTTAATCCGCAGAAAGTTAATAAGCACAGCCAATGATTTCGTAACTTTATGATTACTTTTTTTGATCATGTAAGTAGGTACTTTCAAAATAACTTTGCAAAAAACATCTGATTTAAAATTTTTGCCAACATACATTTGCTGTGCTTATACAATGTTTTTATTACATAGAATGATCTAATTGGTGAAGACAACGGATTTAAAAAGTCTGTATTATTAATACAGACCATTTATTTAGCATTTGAAGTAGAAAAACAAGGAAAAAGTGCTTATAAGTTACCTAAAGCAGCGATGACACAGAATCTGGCAATTTTTCTCTTGGAAAACCTGCGTTCTTTGGCAGTGTTCGTTTCTACTTTATTCTCCTCCATTTTTCTTTTATATTTTTCACATTTACATTCGAAAACAATATTTTTGAAATGAAATTTCGCAATTACAAACCCCTAATTTGACAATCTAACAAAGATTGACTGACATTGACATTTTGACATGTTTGTGACAGCATGAAATGTCAGTAGTGAAGGCAGTTTTGTTACTAAATTCTGTAGATAGTAGAATGATAATTTAGTAAGCTTTGTTCTTAACATCACGCTAGTAGATTTTTCACGTAATATTGAGCAAGACAAGACAAGTGTATAACTGGATAATCTGTTCTTTTCAAAGTCCAAGTGAATCGGTTACCTACTTCTAGGAAAGCGTGCTCCAACCTAGGCCGTATCATAACAATCATAACTTCACACACATCAGGCGAGTTAACCTATAATAATAATCTTACATTTTAACGAGCCTATTGCCATCAACTGGGCACAAATCCAGACTTAGTATTAGAAATTCCTATATGAAAACACTTTACTCGGACCCGGGATTCGAGCCCAGGATCTCGCACTCAACAGTTGTTCTTTAAACCAAGAGTCTAGGAACTCTAGACCAACTATGCAGTTTTGCTAGTTCAACGTTTTATAACGTCCACTAATATTTTAACTTTTCAGTAAAATATAACAAATGAACCACTGATCTTAATAATATTGCATAGAAAGCGTGTTCAATGAATAAATTAACTATCATGTAATTCACTCGATTACTAACTTGTTTTATGATTTAGTAACTTCTGGGACATCACTTCAAGCATGAAGTTATAGATAAATATGGAGACCACACTTCGAATACCTACTTGAAGCAAAACTTATGCATCGCTATCTCGCTCTCTGTGGGCTGACCCTCTCTTTCTAAGTAGGCTAACCTTTATTTTATTTTACCTAGGACATTACGTAGTTCCTTTTCATAACTTGTGTTTGATTAAATTAATATATCCACATCTCTGTTCACTTCTAGATTGATGAAAGATGCCAATGATAAATTACGAAAGAAGCTCTTTGCTTACAGTGTGAAAGTTCCTGATTTTTTTTGGCAGTTTGTCATTTTCAGTCACGCAAAAAAGTCTTAGGTCGTATACGTACGTAATTTCGCACAGAAATAGAATATAGACCATGGCCAGTATAAAAGTTTAGTTCCTGTAGCAATACGAAATTAATGATCTTCTATCTATCTATATAAATAAAAAGAGAAGTCCTGACAGACTGACTCATCAACGCCCAGCCCAAACCCTTGGACCTAGAAAGCTGAAATTTTGCACAGAGGTTCCCTTTATAATCTAGACAAGGAATAAGGAAGGATTTTTTGAAATTCAACCCCTAAGGGAGTTAAATAGGGGATGAAAGTTTGTATGGAAAATCGCCATTTTCACGCGGGCGAAGCCGCTGGCAAAAGCTAGTAAATCATAATGACAGAAGAGGTGGTGACACGACCACGGTGGTTGCCTACCGCAAGGGCTGGTGGGGTGGCTCAAGATAATGAATCTGGAAGGATTTGGGAGAGATTTTTGCCCAGTACAACTCTTACTATAAAATCATGAAATCGCAAAAAAGAAATTAGATGTTTCTTTTATTTTGTAGACTAATGAAAATGATACATAATATAAGATGATTTTTTTTAAAGATTTCTGGGTAAGTCAGTGTTAAGGTTTTTTACCACTGTGGAATTTTTAATATTATGTATTTTCATCTAAATACGGGGCTATAATAGGAACGGTAATACATATGTATAAAACCTCAAAAAGAAACAAAAACACTTTCTAAATTAAAATCATTTTATTATAATATTTAACGAAGACATGTCCTGATTTTTTTAGTCTGTCGTAAAACTCTTTGCTTAAGAATCTTAGATTTCTTCTGCAGTATTTTTTCTTCAGTTGATTTTATTTACACCTGTACGCCCCTATCAATCTTCGTAGAGACCTGGGCTTCGCTGTTGACCTAAAACCAGAAGAGTGTGAAATCAGAACATAATTTTATATTATTCATTACATTTACTGTATTATTTAAATAGTAATTAGCTATTTGACTACTGTTAAAAATTCACGAAAATGTTATGTTATTTCAAAGAACTAACAGAAATAACACGGTGTGTGAAAAAAGTAATAAAATGTAATAAAGCGAGTATGATAATGACTATATAATTAATGAAGGTCCCACGGAAAGTCCCAGATATATCCCCAATATGGTCACACTACTTCAGTATGACTCCTTAAAAACAAAAACAAATAAAATTGCAGAAAGTCCATGAAATTCAATGTAAAACTGTTTGGTCTTTACATAGTTATCTAAGTTATCATTGACTAAATCATAGGTCAAGCTTTTATGAAGTAATTAATTGAAAATACAAAGAAATATGCAGAAATATGTTTACAATTATTCAGTGTCAAAAATCCCGATTTAAACACTTACGCGTGAAATCTTATATCGCCTCCTGCCCCCCTATTGCGTATCTTTTTAACGTCAGTGGCTATCAGAAATGTCCATAGATTAACTGTAAATTGGTTATGGTTTGGTACATTTTTTTCTTAAAAACTCACCATTTGACAGTTATTTGATAGACATTATAAGTTATCCACTGTCATTAAAAGATACACAATAGCCCTGCTGGACACCACGTACTACCACAACCACGCACTACACAAGTTTGCACCATTTTCTCAATTATAACTTTGATTACAGGCAAATATCTCAAACGAAACTGTGAACCGCAAAGTAAACAACCGCCATATTGGTACGATTTATGTTGACATGTGGGGCCAATGTTGCCACATTACCACATCCTTAGGAAATGGGAAAATAATTCACTGATTCGCCAACCTTGTCAAGCATTCGTGACATACTATTGTGGAATTTTAATTTCAGTAACCTTAGTTTAGCTTTTTATTTATTAGCACATTATTTGACAGTATTTAACTTCTGATTACATTTGTGTGGTGACTCTTTTTAAAAATGAATAAGGAGATTTTAATAACGAGATAGCAATACTATCGTCCACCTTAGAAAGAGAGGTCAGCCCACAGAGAGTGAGATAGAGAATCGTAGGTATTTGACTCAAACTTTTGTTCTAAGTGTGGCCTCCTTATTTATCTATATCTTCATGACTTCAAGTCACGTTCCATGGTTCCTGTCATATGAGTTGACAGAATGACAGTCAGTAGTAAATACTTGCCATACCTTCTTGGATCTCCCCGTTTTATGGCAAAATTAATCCATTTTGTGTAGGTAAAATTCAGAATATTTAAAGGAATAAAAAAAACACAACGTAGGTAGAATACGTAAATAGAAAAGTATCAAAACATTTATTTCATCACACGAATCACAACCATTTCATTCAGACTGTCGTTTTGCATTCACGTCAAATTCAAGGAGGTTACCTACTTACTATAGGTAGGTACCTACAAATGATTCCCGACCCGAATCAATAGTAAAATGGTTGAGTAATTCTTTTTTTTCTTAATCGGAAATCGGATAATGTGAACCGGCTGTATTAAAACGCAGCCTGTCGCATTCTCGCCCTATAAAGCCACACTATTACACTTTTAACAACAAAAAACTGCGTCATATTTTTATTATTAGGTAGCTACCGTTATTTATTTTTTTGTTTTTTAAAACATTGCCCCACACTAGGAATTTCTGCTGTATCGTGGGTGCGTTTACAAACATTTAAACTCGCATACACAAACACACCCGAAACAATTATCTGTAGGCCATACAAATATTTGTTCCGTGCGTGCGGGGATCGAACCCGCGACACGCAGCGCAGCAGTCCAATCGCTCAGCCACTGCGCCAACCGTGCCGTCAGATAATTACTAACCGCCGTTAATTACTTATTTCTTTTATGAGAATCCCCTGAATTTTGACGAGGATGCAAAACTGTACCTTGTAACGTCTTTTCGTTATAACCTAAAGATACTCCTTGACAAAATGTTCATGTTTTATAATCTGCGTGAACGTAGTAAGAGTATTACTATTACAAAGGTTTTCATTATTGGCCGCTGTGGAGACTATGCCTCTGAGGTAGTACCGGTCCGTGCCTCGTTCGGACTCAGGGAATGCTAGTCCGCCGCCACTGTCACCTTTGCATAGTGCCGTACCTGGAAAAAGAGGTGGAGAGTAAAAAGTTTGCATCTAATGGGCCTACTACACGCTCAAGCTTCACCACACTTTTCGTTCACACTTCACAGTACATCGCGCGTATAGTTGGTAAAACTGTATTACCATTACAAACCACACGCGCGATGTACTGTGTGCACCGTGTAATCGCGCAGGCAAGACTGTGGGGAAGTGTGAGCGTGTGGTAGGCGCATAAAGGGTGTAAAATTATCCTTAAAGAAGCCGTAAGGCACATCTCCCCGTCATCGTCATTGCGATCATTTTATTGTACGGGACCATACCTGGGAACCTTCTAGTTACGGAGATCTAGCCCGCATGTCTGACAACCAGTCTTACCAAAGATTATCATATTATATCCTGTTTTAACTGGCTTGTGGCAGTCGCTCCAAATAAAATACTGTTATAATATAAATCAGTTGCATCCGGTTAGACTGGAATCCGACCCCAAAATAAGTAGGTACTTCAGAAAAAGCTGGGTAGATATTATAAGGCTGAAGAGTTTGTATGTTTGATTGAACGCGCTAATCTCAGGAACTACAATACGTTGGAATACAAAAAATCTTTTTGTGTTGGATAGTCCATTTATCAAGGAAGGCTGCAGGCTATATTTCATGCGAAGGAAGTCGCGGGCAAAAGTTAGTGATGGGATAAATCTCACCATTCCCATAACCAGCACAGATCTTGTCACTAGTGATGTACTCTCTGAAGCCAGGTGGTGACTGCGTGATGCATTGCTCGATGTCCACGTAGGGCAGCTCCACGACCTTCAGGATCTGGGAGGCGTTGCCGTTTTCTGATGTGAGACCCCAACCTGCCACCTAGGAGAATTTTAAATATTAAAAGCTGGTAGACACGATGAGAGTTGCTGAGCATCGAGTAAAGTGGCGTGCGATTTAAGAGGCCACCGCACAGATGCTATTGTTAGCATCGGCGATCGGTAAACACACTTAAAGGAACCTTTTGTATAACTGTGACCTGTAGGCAGTCGCTCCAAGTTAAATACTGGTATTCAGCATCATCCGGTTAGACTGGGAGCCGACTTCAACATAGTTAGGTAAAGGCTAGGCAGATGATGATCTCTAGGTACTTACTGTGCTTCCAAAAACTCGTAATGTGGGTGTGACACTATTAACGCGTAACCAATAGTCGCTAAGACAGGGATGGTGTCAGCAAATGCGGCCACAGGGGTACCAGTTTAAACCTATTCTAGTAACTGTGGATGGTAGTAGGCAGGTGTTGATGGAAATATAAATGCGGTGCTGTTCCTCAAACAATGGGGCACTTAATATCGTGCCCTGCGTGTCACTACAGGAACGGATGGACGCTACCGAAAGCGCCAAACTAGTAGCCCAATTCTGGGCCGACACAATTTAGATTGCCATCGACACCCTAAAAAGAAGATGGAAGTCGTAAGTGTAACAAACCTTGCCCAATTTCCCAGGCTGCAGCTGTCTCCTATCAAAGTTGACTCCGAAGTCCAGGCAGACGGGTCTGACGTACGTGTGGTACACGAACAAAGTCTCCACGATGACAATAGCTATATCATCCTGGAAGTTCGCTGCACTGCCTTGAAATCTGACTGGAATCTTGATTTCTTTGACCTGTTGATTATAAAGTAATTTTAGGAATAACGAATTTATCATCAATAACTTTTGTTTATATTGAGAGATTTACATGTTATTTTAGCACCATAGACTTCTGTTCCTGTAATCTATAAGTGTGGAACTAATTTCTGTATTTTTTTCAGAATTTTAAGGCTCAGTAGTTTTGGAGATAAAGGGATGAATCGAAAGGGGAATGGTCGGACAGACAGACAGATACACGAGCGATCCTATAAGGGTTCCGTTTTTTCCTTTTGAGTTACGGAACCCTAAAAATGAGAAGGAGCACTTACATCCGATTTCTGAGCGTCAACGTCTCGATCGTTATTCCAAGGGCGGTAGAGCTTGCCGACGGCCACCGCAAACATGGAGGCAGGCTGCTGCTTGCTGACATCATTCCAGAAACAATGGGCAGCTGGAAACAAGCAATTTAGTTTTTTAATTAACTTAAAGTACTTAATGTTAGCTTTAAGGGACTGGTTAGGCCACATCTGGCAGTAAAGCTGTCAGATCGCAAAACTGGAGCCGTGAGACTGCATGACGGTGGTGCGGCAGTACGAGAAGAGGATGGCGGGACGCCTTGGATGGCTTAACTTTAATGAGCGAGAAAAGGCGCAAGAGCGGAAAAGTCGTGGCTCCCAGCGGGTCATCAACTGCTATGGACCTGGAAGACTCTAAACCGAAGCCATGGTGGGTCGCTGCAGGTACAACTTGATCCGGTGGGGGTATAAAACTGTTTATGATTGTGGAGTCTCGTCCCGAACTATGGCTCACCTCATAACCTGCTCTTTGTGCAACTCCACCTGCACTTAAGGGCAACCGTCCAAAGCCTCAGTACCAATGCCCTTCATGTGGCTGAGTTCTGGTCGAAACTAATCCATTAAATAACTAGAATCATTGACATGCAGAAGATGAAAACTATTTAATTAATCTGCAATTTGCCCGTATCAAATTGGCTGATGAGATTAAAGTTGGGGATGTTACTCATAGGCTACAACCAACACTGTAAGCAGCGTAGAAGGAGCCTGCTTGGGCCAGTGGAATTAGTTGGAAAGAGTCACCGCGGCCCTGGATCACAAAGGACATTAGGGGGAACACGGATGGATTGTAGCCCAGAGCGAAGAAGTCATTAGATGATTTACCACCCTTAAAACAACGGTATAACACTGGTTCCTGGTAAGGTCTGGTCCCAAAAGTTGTTCAGTTTAAACAAATTGTAGATATACTCACCAGAAATAACGACCTTGTTGGTGACGAGTGATCCGCCACAGATCTGCATATACGGTCTGGTGGTCTTCCGGTAGATGCCGACGTGCCACGGCAGCTCTCCTCGCTTTGCTGGTCTGCCGTCGATGATAAGGTCTACCCCGTCTGGAGTTACTCGACCACATTCTGTAGGGGAGGTACACACATCTTCAATTTGACTTCCTATTAGGCTACTATCCTACTTCCTACTAATCCTAATTATAGGTCACTAGCCGATAGATGCAGATGCATTTGGCTAGTGTCCGCAACTCCACGCCCGGAGCGTGTGTTTTGCGTACGGGTGGGAATCTCATTCGATCCACCGAAGCTCCCCGAGAAAAGCCAGCAACCCCTTGATGTTACCGGCAATCTCGAGTCACTAGCCGATGCCCGTGGCTTCGTTCCCGTGGATGTCGGTTATAGCGACCAAAAGTAATCTTTTCACCCTCCCCTTTCAACCTCAAACATTTTTTTCGCATGAAAAAGTAGCCTAGTATGTCCTGTCTTAGGCTCTAGGTCTAGACTATCTGTGTACCACATTTAAATCGGTTCAGTAGTTTTGGCGAGAAAGCGCTACAGACAGGCAGACAAAGTTACTTGGCATTTGTAATTTTAGTAAGTATTGTCATCAACGGGGCACAAAAACCAGACTCCATGGCCTCTACTGAGAAAATTGTATTAGCTAGTAATAATCATACTTAGCAACGTCGGTTTATGGGTGGTTTATGGGTATGCCACACCTATTAATTTATTTTTAATTTTTTTATAGCAGCTTGTGCCCATGGGTTCACCTGGTTCCATATTTTTTGTGCTTTTTAAATTGCTCCTGGGAACTACTTATCCCGTGCCTCAAAGTGACACCAAATTCCAACTTCCTTATATAACACACAAGCTTTTTTTCTAACTCTGGATTGTCACTCCTGTTGGATTTTCGCATGATCGATATTTTGATCTCAAATAACATATTAAATTATTAATATCTGAATTTATTCGATGCAAGATGTTAAGTATTTTCGAGTTATCTCTTGCAGTCTACTTCTCTTGAAACTTAACATTGCCAATTAGAAGTCGACCAAGTAAGTCCTATAGGTCGAAATAATTCTAAACTGTTCAAGACAAGGTGTCAGAAAAAAAATCGAGCTCGCTTCGATCGCGAAATTTGAGCATAGTGTGTGTGAAAAAGAAGCGAATCGAAATGAACCAGAAGTGCGATATCTAAGTGAATAGTGATCAGTGGTTGTGTTGTTGTGAGTGTTTTGTCATTCATAGATATTTGGTGTTTTATAGGTAGTGTTTTAAATTATCCCATACCCAGCTCGTAACAACATATTAAAAGGATGGAGGATTAAGTGGCTTTCCATGACATATAAAGCAGTGTTATTTTAATCTTATGCCAGTTTGGAAAAGAGATACGACACCCTGTATAGCTCTGTCTCTTTCCCACACTGGAATGACAAAACAGTACTGCTTTAGGACTTCATGGTAACCCCACTGGTCAAATTAAACAACATAAAAATGGAAATATATTTTAGTTTATTGAAAATAAAAAGAGTATAACAATAATAGGTGATTTCTCCATCCTGTTAACATTATTCAATACTATAATAATATATACTTCTTAATAACAATACTTCTATACATAATCAGATATTTTTCTGTATAACAAAGATTTGAATCGATAGATAATCCTAGTGGGATCCTGTGAAGTCTCTAAGCTCGCACATAACACATGAAACGATAGATACGGCATTCTATCGTTGCAGTATGAGTGAGCGAGACAATACACAAATGTCTTTGTCAGAAACGTGATACGGTATCACTGATACCTAATATTTGACTTGGTAGAAGGAATCGAACGATTTAAATCTGTGCGTGTAATAAAATAAATAATATTAAATGTATTAATTTAATTCTATGCTATATTAAATAAATATAATGTACCTATATAATATTAAGTCATGTTAAAAATGTTAATTCTATCGTATACAGCCTAAAAATAGGATAGGAATTTTTTTTTTGTACTTATATCAATGATAATACCGACTGATTCTTTGGTTGTTTCTAATAATCTCATAAAGCGACATCCATCGTTTTACGACCGAAGAGAATTGAAGCGGGTATCGATAGATGGCGCTGACAGAATCGTCAAGATGTTATATTGAGTAGACCATGAAAAGGGAAGAAAACCGGAATAGATTTTTAAATTATTATACACTAGCTTTTGCCAGCGGCTTTGCCCTCGTGGATGTCGGATAATATAAAAAATTACGATTTTTCATACAAACTTTCATCCCCTATTTTACTCCCTTAGGGGTTGAATTCCGAAAAGTCCTTCCTTATTCCTTGTCTACATTATAAAGGAAACCTCTGTGCAAAATTTCAGCCTTCTAGGTCCAAGGGTTTGGGCTGGGCGTTGATGAGTCAGTCAGTAAGTCGGTCAGGTGGTCAGGACTTCTCTTTTAATTTAGGTATATAGATATTTAAATAGATCACGTATCAAAAAGGTGTGGTCTTTGAACGTGAGAGTACCTACCTACTTCACGTGTCCGGCTTAAGTAGTTTAAACTTAACGAGGTTATGTACTGTAACGTGGTGATTTAAATAGACCACAATTTGAATTTTCGCATTTGTCGCATAATAATAATAATTAATAATAATTAATAATTAAAATAAATTTAATTAATTAAATTTATTTTAAAACAACAACGTTACAACACAAGAACACACTAAACATTTACTGAACAAAAACCATAGTCTATTTTGTTTGTATAGTAACTAAATAGTGGTTATAAAGTCTTAGTAAGTAGGGTGTGGTCCGTGTGGTCATGATTAAGGTCTCTAAGACGAACACCGTTCTCCTTCGGACAAAGATTATAATCGTGAGATAATATTTAACTGTATATTACATGCTGAATGCAAAACTGATACTATTTTATTCTTTATACAAAAGATATACGATTTATCATTTTTCTGCCTTGTCCCATGATATTTGGGGTCAGTCCAACATGCTTTATTCTTTAATTCTCCCCTGTCAATCGTCACTCTATAATTTGCTCATTTTTCCTTCACACACTCCATCCATCTTTAAATTTATGAACGGTAAGAAATTGATAAAAGAGCAGGAAGAAATTGAGTAGAATATAGTCAAAATGACAGTAAGTATTTTAAAATTCTTAGGCAACATTCTCTAATTGACTATCTAATTTATTGTTTTCATTTAAGAAATAAAATTATGCTACTAAAACTAAATGCAAATTAAGGAACTAAATAATATGTGCATTATTTTTTCGTATACGTATATGTTAAAAAAGTGTTACCAAATGGTTTTTTTAGTGATCCCATTCGAATACCGGTTTAACTTTAAGTAAATTAATAAGGAGAAGGGCCTTTTTCACGATGTCCGAATAGCCACTACTTACAAAATGGAACAGAATTCGCAAAAATCTATCTGCCTAGTAAGTAACGGAAACCTTAATCGCAGATGGCCCTAAGAGTAAGCTTCTAGCAACTGGGATACTTCTTTTGTATATTCCAAATAATTGTTATCCTAAATATCATGGCCCCATAATTCTTTTCTAGTAAAAATCTACGCCTTTGAGTTACAACTATGTCTAATCTTACAACCTAAAATCTATCTTTGAATATAGCACTCTATTACTGTGAATTAACAACTACACTACTATTATAGATATTAAAATTTATCCCTGTACTATTCTTCTTCGCTATAGAATTAGGTCTAATCTTTTTTACCGGCCCCATCCTCCAGTCATCTTCACTAATCTCATAATCCAAAGGATTCACAGTAGTATCATCAACATTATTCGATTCCTCTTCACTTTTCTGAGTAACGACCTCTACGTTCACATTAGCACTATGATATTTCTGACCACTGGCGTACAAAAAGTTATTGATATACACTTCAACAGTATCTTTGATAAGTATAGTGATATTTGTTCCGTTTCTGGTCAAACCTGGGGTGCAGACCGCGACGTAATCCCAGCTTCCATCGATGCATTTCATGTAGGGCAGAGTGACGGCCGAGTAGTAGTTCGGGGTGTTACATTCAGGAACCACGGATGTCCCCGAAGGTTCGTAGTTGTTGCACTCACGACGGCCGTCGAAGAGGCCGGTCACGAGACAGCTGTAGCGGACGGATGGGTTGCTGTCCAACTTGCAGAAACCTAGAAGAAAGGGAATGGATTTTGATACTGAGTCTGAATACAAAAGTTGAGCTTTACCCTAGCTTGGCTTCTGCATTACAATCTAATAAAAAAGTTATACGCTCTTGTATATTGTATGTCGATGCTGATTTAGTAAGGGCGAAATGTCGCTCCTTGAGGAACACCTTACAAAATACTTGGTAGACAGGCTTGATTTTTAAAAACTTTCTTTGTATCATATGCTACATAGACAGACACATTCTTAGCGTACGTGAAATACCATAATTTCATACCATAAGTTGTAGTTACTTAGCAAGTATTACATACACACCCTATCAAAAGCTTTACTTATGTCAAAAACTTAGCTAAAATTCAAAGGATTTTAATAATTATCTGTGTATACTTACGGACGCATTTAGGAATAGCATGAGACCAGGTTCCACCCTGGCAGAAGACGATATCAGTCCCTACGACTCCATATCCTTGTCGACAGGTGACGTTCAGCTGGATAGATTCGAAGCCCTGTCCAGGCTGTGCATATGGTGCGTTTGCTACGACGTATGTGCCGTGGTCTGGGTACGGCGGTAGGATACATTTGCCGGATTGAATTGGTGGTCTGAAATTGGAGGTCAGTTAGTACTTTAAGTTCAACTACACGAGTTTTTATTTTTTTTTTGGATATCGCCTGACGAGGTGAGACAACAGCTTGAGCATGACCACTTCTGATAAGAATCTACAAAGAAAATTAATCATCATTAATTGTATTTTATTTTTTTCTTTGCTTGCGCCTTGGCAATACTTTGTACTGTCATTTTATCTTTCTTTTCATCTCGTTTTTGGTCATGCCACGCGATACAAAGATATACAATTTCTAAATCATGTATGAGAAAGGTATGTTTGATATAGACCATAGCCAAAAGAGCTCCTGGCTAAATAATAATCGCCACTTGGATCAATCTTTAGGTTAAGCCGTGCTTTCCTAGGTTGGTATGTAGATGGATGACAATGATCCCTTGCATACCGAGTTTTCTCCATGTCTCGGAAAACATGTTTTAAGCCGTTGTTGCCGATGGAGGATCTCTCATTATACTATAAATCTAAAATATGACTGGACTGGACCTTCTGATATATGAGTTAAAGCACATATTTCTTTACCTGGTAGTGACTGTTGGGTTCGTTGGCAGCTGTCGGTTGCACAGTTCATCAGCTTCGTCAGATCCATCTGCACACTCTCGTTTCTTTAAAAAAAAACAATCACTTAGTATATCAAGCAATAACCGACTTCAGCTAGCAATAATTGATCAAACGAAGGCTTCTGACTGACTGACCTGTCTCCACAGTTTACGACTCGTTCACTAGTTTGAGTGAAAGCAGGCATAAAACAAGTAGCATAAAAGTCGGACAGCACGGTTGGATGGAGCAGTGGTTAAGTGATTGACTGCTGCATTTCGCGGGTTCGATCCGCGCTCGGAACAAATATTTGTATAACCAACAGTAGCGTAAGACTGTTTGTGTTTATGAGTATAAATGTTTGTAAATACACTAACGATCATCATATGCCTAGCCTTTTCCCAAGTATATTGGGGTCGGCTTCCTGTCTAACCGGATGCAGCTGAATACCAGTATTTTACATGGAGCGACTGCCTATCTGACCTCCACAACCCAGTTAATACTAGGTAATACGATACCCTTTGGTAAGACTGGATGTCAGAATTTCAGGTCACTGACTATCTGTAACGACTACCAAAGATCTATATATGGCAGCCAGGACCAACAGCTTAACGTGCTTTCCGAGGCACGGAGGAAACTCGGTATGTCGGGCGGTCACCCATCCACAGACCGACCTAGGCAAGGACAGCTTTACCTAAAGCTGTAAATACACTAACGATACAAAAGAAAATCTCAGTGTGGAGAAGAGAATAAAAAAAATATTAAAATACTTCTTTTTTTCTAATGTTAGAGTTTTTACGCCACCCTTATGGCCTCTAACTGGGCTTTACATGCCGTGAAGTAAACTCACTAGTTTCCTCCAGAAGTTTTTTTCTTTGAAATACTTCAAAATCCGCACTGGGCCCGCGTGGTAGATTATAGCCCATTCCCTCTCAAAGAGTGGAGGCCTGTGTCCCAGCAGTGGGAACATTAATAGGCTGTTGATGATGATGATGACTTCAAAATCATTCTCTTGCCCTTATCCCAATTCATTTGTGGTCGGTGCAGCATATCTTCTTCTTACATACTTCTCTGTTTCTCATCATCATATGAGACACCTCCTTTCTTACCATATCATTCTAACACAAATACCTTTAAAATACTTACCCCATTACAATCGGAACCTTGGTCTACACAGGCGCCGTATGCACATTGGAACAGGTACGACGGACAAGTGTTAGCCGCGCACGCCCGGACAGTCTCGTCCGAACCATCCGGACAATCCGGATTGCCGTCACAGTGATCAGAAGAAGGAATGGCACTGCCGTCTAGGCAGCGGAATTGGCCTCTGTAAAAAAATGAGGATTAATTAAGTTATTTAAAAGAAGATTGACCTAGTGACAAAAATTGAAAAAAGTATTCTAAGGTGGTTCGGTCATGTGGAGAGAATGAGTGAAAGTCGATTAACGAAAGGTATTTACAAGGTAGATGTGAGTGGCAACGCCGGGACCCCTCCCGGCGTTGCCACTCACATCAACACGCCCTAGGCAGAGATGCACTGATCTTATTGGTGCCGTTCTTCAGAAAGGACTTCGGGGATTAGTTTAAACTTACTGGAATTCATCAGTTTCGTTCCGACACCTGGGCAGCAGTTCGTCAGACTGGTCTGCGCACTCCACGATGTTGTTGCAAGGAGCTGTGCCGTCCACGCAGGCCCCGTAGGTACACCTGAACCAGTTCGGTTGGCATCTAGAAAAAGAAAGAAAGAAAACATATTTATTTGGCACATTGTATGCTACAGTGCACACAACACTAAATGAAAAAAACTAATATCAAACCTCACACACACATCTGTGGAAGAATATGTGTATTTTTTGAATATTATGGCTGTTTTATATGTTGGCTGTGAACGTGATGCACATTTTTGCAAAAATATCGTATTGGGCATAGTTCCATGATTCCATCTGCCCTTCTGCTATACAAATATATTAAAACGTTGAAAAAATAAGTTACTACACAAAATAGGCTACATTTTTGTTCTTTTGTCTCTGTATAAGTTCTTAAATTGTATAATAACGGTGCGGTGTAACGTTGTTTGTTTTAAACAAATTAACTTGGTGCGACAGCGAAAGCCTATGTCCAGCAGACGACGTATTTTGGCTAAAAAGATTATGATGAAATGATAACTTACTTTGTCTTCCTACACAAAGCGTGGGTCTCATCACTCTTGTCGGGACAGTCCACCACACCATCACATTTCCCGTCGAAGGATATGCACGTCCCATCACGGCACTGCCATTGGTTCCTCCTAGAAATTGTCAGAAAAACGGTTCAATAACAGTGGTCTTTTGTTTTTTGACGGTGTGTACTTAGGTGTCTCATGAGATGACGAGAAACAGAGAGGTATGGAAGAGGAAGGCCCGTAATCCACCAAAGCGGAGACGAGCAGAGCGGAGAGGAGATGTGCCAAATTCGACCAATCACAGGAAGGGCGAAAGACCAGATGTAAATTTTAACTAATGTGATTGGCCGATTTCCGCACATCTCCTCTCGTCTCCGCTCCTCTCCGCTTTGGTGGATTACGGGCCGAAGTCATGCTGCGCCGATCCCAAATGCATTGGGATAAGGGCAAGAGAATTATGATGATGTGTTCTCATCAAATGACTCCTCCCGCTCTGGACAGAGCGGAAGGGACATCCGGAGTGTCAGACATCTACTGACTAAAAACCACCCATGTTCCTTCTTAGCCCTTTGTGTCCGGGGCCGCGGTATCTTTTGTAAATGTCGTAGAGTACTTTGAGAGCTTGTAGTAGAATGAAACCTTTATAATAAAAATATTATATTTTTCATGGAGTACTTTGGGAGCTCTTTGTGAATTCTATCTTCTTTTTAAAAAACGTTGCCCCACACTAGGAATTTCTCCTGTATCGTGGGTACGTTCACAAAAATCACAAATACCCAGACCCGAAGCAACTATCTGTTACAGATATAAGGTTGCTTCGGGTCTGGGTATTTGTGATGTTTGTAAGACCTACGGTAGGGGATCGAATCCGCTACACGCAGCGCAGCAGTCAATTGCTTGAGCCACTGCGCCACCGTGTCGTGAATTACTTTGGGAATAAGTCTTTCGAACAACCAGCAGCAAAAACAATGGTCTTAAAAACTGCAAGCACGTTTATAGCGGACTGGTCTCTATCACCACTGCTGGGATTTAAAGACTGCTATGTGACTGCTATACTTTTCCTAGTCTATGCAAGTGTAGCACCACACTTGCATATTTCGGGCTTTGGACGATGCATAATGCTGTTTAAGTTTTACTAAATGGTTACTGAAATTACTACTAACGCTGATAATAGGACTACAACAGTCGAGACTCGAGAGCCTGAAATTCAGTGGTTCAACCCGCTGCAGCTTGCGACAAAAATCAGCTCTGTAAATTAGGTCATTTTTAGGATTTCGTAAAGGTGATTCCGTTGTACAAAAGGTAAAAAAAGAACCCTTATCACCGATTTTCTCAGAAACTGGTGGACTGTTCACCTTCATGTTTGTGGCTACGTGTATATAAATAGTGCATTTCTGTGGATATTAACTGATGTATGGACAACTTACCGACATTGGCTTGCTTGTCTTCTAGTTCTATGTATCACTAAATCTTCAGACAAACCACCCCTGAAAGCAAAAATAGAGAAAAAAGATAAATCATTTAAGTAATGTGACAAAGAACCGGCTACATTACGGTAATCAATCACAAATCATGGCGGTATCCTTTCTTCTTTAGAGTGTGGCTAAAGTAAGGCAGAATAGCAGCGGTGGCCCAGATTTACGAGCAGTAAATTGGATTGAAACCCAAGCAGGCGCATCACTTTTATGTAATTTATTTCATCACCACTGCTCTAAAAAACGGTGAAAGAAAACATGGTGAGGAACCCGGCATGTCCTAGAACCAATCCGTACCAGGTCCACGTGGTGGAATATAGCCCATGCTCTCTCATAGAGAGGAGGCCTGTCTCCCAGCAGTGGCATATGATGATGATTTTTAGAAGGTATACTTACGAGCTGCCAGTAAAACAGTTGGTCTCATCACTGCCATCGAAGCAGTCTTTGTTCCCATCACAGAATTTGCCGAAACTCACACATGTTCCATCACGGCAGCTGAATTCATTGGAACTGGAAAAAGATTCACATAATTAGTATAACATGATGCTAAGGATGCCAACTAGCCGATGGAAGGAGTGGAACTCCCTGCCTGCATCGGTTTTCCCGAGTTCATATAACCCAATTATTTAAGTCGCGAGTAAATAGACCTCTTCTGGGTACGCTCGTTCCATCGTCGACATCATCTCTGCCCTTAGGGCAAGATTGAGGTCAAGAGTAAGCCCAAATAAAATTAAAAAAAGTCTAGCCTTTTCCCAATTTTATTGAGGTCGGTTTCTATCTTCGGATGCAGCTGAATACCAGTATTTCACATGGACCGACTGCCTATCTAAATAATAAGAGCTACAAGGGTCGATCTTCAACGTTAAGCAGCGCTTGCCTAGGTCGGCCTATCGACGGGTGACTAACCATTACATACCAACTTTCCTCCGTGACTCGAAAACCACGTTAACACCGTGGTCCCGGGCGATATTTGTAAATTTTTGACAATCGTTACAGATAGTCAGTGGAGGTTAAGTCTGACAACCAGCCTTACCAAGAGGTATATTACTCAGTAACAGTATTAACTTGGTTCTGGAGGTCAGATAGGCAGTGGCTCCATGTAAATTACTCATGTTTAGCAGCGTCCGGTTATACTGGAAGTCGACCCCAAAAACGTTAGGAAAAGCATTGACAGATTATGATGTAGGGGAGAGCGGGGCTGAACGTGCCGATTTTGACAAATCCTTATATGATTCGGATAAAACAAGTACTATGTCTGAAAGTAGTGGTTCATCCTAAGCCAAATTTAGTCTATAATACGAATTTACCTACAGATTTTGCACATTTTTCATAGTTTTTAAGAAGAAGTGTTTTTTTTACACAGCGGCGGCAAGGCACTACCAACCCCACTTTGGGGCAAGTTGTGCCGTAGCTGGGGTCGGTTGTGCCGTTGATAATGCTAGGTGTTTTACATAAATCAAAATTAATTTAGAATTTAAAAGACATCAATTTTATAATACCTAATATATTTATTTGTTATAATTTTTACCATAAATCAACAGTTTCTAAGTATTATAATTTAAAAAAACAAATTACCCTTACTTATGTAATTATTTCAAACTTAAAAACATATTTTAAATCAAAGTTTCTACTTATTTTTATGCGAATGCGATCAATTATTAAAAATGCGAATGAGATCAATATTTTTTTTAAAAATATCAGTCTCTAAGGACTATATTACAAAATATCATATAGATTTCACAACCAACCCCTAAGTCGGGGTTGGTTGTGCCGCGGCACAAGCAGCCCCACATGAACGGCACATTTTACCCCGTGAGCGAGAGTTTGAAATTTTGTCTCACATATAAAAATCACTCTGCTCAAAGCATTAAAATTACACTGCATAGCAAACTAGGATAAATAACAAACATTTTACTAAAACTCTCATATAAAAAGCACGAAAAAAGCTAGCTTGCGACCAAAAAGTATCGAAACGAAAATATTTACTGAGGTGGCGCTGGACGACCCTCACATGCACTGCCACTCGGTCTGCGTCGCAGACGCAACTAAAATGGCAGCCGCGCGTGCCCGACTGTTAGGCATTACGCGACACAATACGATCGTATAACTACCTCTTTTTGTTTTCGAGATATTCGCGTCGGCACAATTTACCCCCGGCACTTTTAGCCCCGCTCTCCCCTACTGGATATTTTTAACATTGGATTACCTGCAATAGTTGTTTCTGTCTTGCACGGTACTAGGAACAGCTGGAGATATGGCTGAAATTGATAAAAAGGTATATTAGAATATAAGTTTTTAAACTGACATGGTCACTGGCACTACTATTAATATCATAAACGGGATATTTACCATGTTTGATTGTTGTTTCAAGTTCCCGATATTTCGGCGCTGTTACAAGCACCATGATCACGGATAAACTGAAGTCATTGCGGGTGGATGTTTATGAGCAGACAAAACGGTCTACCCTCTTTCTAGTTCGTTTTTTGCGTTCGACACCACTACCATTGTCACTCACTACACGATTCTGTTCCCGACACACGAAACTCACTGTGTCCACTCGCGAACTTTTTTCGACACTTTTTCGGTTTTTACACAGTTGAACCACTGGATTCCAGGCTCTCGACAGTTGAAACCCGTCCTCCCGGTTAAAAAAATTTACCTACGAGATGGAAAAAGAGAGGACAATTCCATTCTTGGACGTAAAAGTAGGGGTTCGTACTGACGGTGTTCTAAGCCACTCAGTCTACAGGAAATCGACTCACACGGATAGATATCTGCACGCTGATTCTCATCACCATCCCAGGCAGCTGAACTCTGTAGTGATTACACTCATTAACCGGGCATATGATCTATGCGACGAGGAACATTTACGTGTTGAGTTAACACATGTGCAGGAGGTCCTACGGAGGAATGGATATACAGGGAAGTTCGCACAATCTAAACGAAAAACTTATCATAAGCACCGGAAGTGCGAGGTTGAGAGGCAGCCAGCATTTTTGCCATATGAGAAGGGAGTGACAGATAAGGTTGCGAATATTCTTCGGAAATACGCCGTAAAGACCATCTTCACTCCTTTCAGGAAAGTATCCCAGATGCTGCGTTCGCCGAAGGACAACTTTCCGCTGGAAAAACCCGGTGTTTATAAAGTAGACTGTAGTTGCGGCAAGTCGTACATCGGTCAGACAAAACGTACGGTGGCTTGTCGTATATCCGAGCATATTAGGGCGGTGAAGAATAATGACACTCACAAATCGGCCATAGCTGAGCATCTTCTGGAATCGGGATCGAACCACTGGATTGAGTTGCATAACCCTCAGGTCATCTCGACAGAACGCCACTATATACCTCGTCTGGTTAGAGAGGCCATTGAAATCACCAAATACAAAAACTTTAACCGGGAGGACGGGTTTCAACTGTCGAGAGCCTGGAATCCAGTGGTTCAACTGTGTAAAAACCGAAAAAGTGTCGAAAAAAGTTCGCGAGTGGACACAGTGAGTTTCGTGTGTCGGGAACAGAATCGTGTAGTGAGTGACAATGGTAGTGGTGCCGAACGCAAAAAACGAACTAGAAAGAGGGTAGACCGTTTTGTCTGCTCATAAACATCCACCCGCAATGACTTCAGTTTATCCGTGATCATGGTGCTAGTAACAGCGCCGAAATAACGGGAACTTGAAACAACAATCAAACATGGTAAATATCCCGTTTATGATATTATATTAGAATAGAATAGAATATAATTAATTTAATGATAATTTAGATCGGTATTACATAAAGGCAGTATTTGGCTAGAGAGGGGGTATTATGGACTCGTTCCTGATTGATTGGCCAGAGAAGGCCAAACAACGGGAGAGTTGGAACTGAATGGGGGAGGTTTTTGCCAAGCAGTAATTTGGACAGAAAACGCAATTAAAAAAACAAATGAGCCTATGCCATGACCAATAGATTAGACCGTTCGGGACCGAAACACCATCGCGTGCCTTGCACGTAGCGTATCGATTGGCACCGGAAAAATATTCTCGCTGACAATAATTTTTGATGTTTCGTTCATGGCACGCGATGGTTTTACACAACAGTTTTACACGTCACATCATGTTATGTAGAACTATAATAGGGGATCGGACAAAAAAAAACTAATTAGTCCGTCAGATAGATTTCTAAAAAATATTGGACACGTATTTTTTTCTTTTTTCACGTAAACTTAAAATGAAGACGATACAGTGCTTCGAAAACTCGTGTGACGTCATATTATGATAGTACATTTTGACGACACAAGTGACATTTCAAGCCCGACTCCAAGATCTTTGACGCGTTTTATCTTCGTCATTTTTTATTGATTTGATAAAACAAAAAACACGTATTCAATATTTTTCGATAATCTAACTTACGGACTAAACAGAATCATATTATTTTGACCCAGTCCGATCCCCTAGGTGTGTGAAACAGCCGAAAGAAACTCAGAGGTCTTATCTTCTTATCTCTTTTAACAAACGACCATACAAATTAGTGTCCGAGATGGTCTTTTGAAAAAAGAAGATTTGAGTGGACCTGTGTATTCGTCAATGATCGTGTAGCTCGAGTCATAACCTAAGGAGCTCAACGTTAGACTGGAAGGTTAGACTGGACGCTGACGCAAACATAGTTGTGAAAAGGCTAGGCAGATGATGATGAGATAGAATGATCATACCCACACCAATTTTACGAACAGACGCTAGCATATCAAGCTAAACGAAACTGTAAAATTCAAAAATCAATCTTGAACCATAAATAATAACAGCACTCGATCTTAAGGTTAAGCCGCATTTGCGTAGGTTGTTCCGTGGATGAGTGCATGACCACCCATTACGTTTGCTCAGTGCCTCGGAAAGCACGTTAAAGGTACAAGTTGGTAGCCGATTGCACGCAGCAGCAGCAGACGACATGTCGTCGCTTCATGTCGTTGTCGTCACGACACGTCGTCGCGTCATGTTGCTGCAGTCATGATTTCGAACCCGACTGCAGACGGCAACTGCAGATGGCATCCAGTTGGTGTAAACTGAAGACACAGGTTCCGATACATTTTCGGCTAAAGGACATATCTCCTGTTGTTTCTGTTACCTATCTATGGGCACTACTGATCTGCGGTCGGACGACACGTGCTTCTGCCGCTCGACGACGCGTGGCTAGCTTCATGTCGCTAACTACGGAGGGAATTTCATAGAAATACGTAGAAACCAGTCGTGTCGCCGAGACACGTCGTCTGCTGCGGCTTCGTGTCGCCCGCTACCAACTTGTACCTTTAGGGCTGTCATTTGTAGATCGGTAGTCAGTGGCCCAAACCAAAAGTCTTACCAAAGGGTATCGTAATACGAGTACCCAGTACCAACTGGGTTTTAGAGGTCAGACAGGCAGTCGCTTAATGTAAAATACTGGTATTCGGCAGCGTCGGGAGTTAGACCGGAAGCTGACCCAAAGGTACTTAGGAAAAAGCTAGGCAGATGATGAACCTTGAAACTAATGGTATAGCGATAATTGAAAAAAATTAAATTGATAGACGATTGTTGAAGTTTGATGTGCTTTTTTTTATTAATAATTGATTATATAATTGAGTATTTAATTTAATTGACAAATAATTATTTAACCAATTTCCTTAATGATTGAGTTTAATAATAGACATATCTTAATGGTCTTTGTTGACCGGTATTATCAAATACCAGGAAAATATGACGTCAAAGGCGTACCTAGATAAATGCGAGCTTGATGAGGTTCTTTAGAAAGGTCAAGTGCGTAGTACTCGCAACCGCCCGATGTATGAACGTATGGACAAGGCTCAAGGAGTATGTAAGTATAGATACCGCGGCCTGGACATAAAGGTTTATGAAGGAACATGGGTGTTTTTAGTCAGTAGAAGTCTGACACTCCCTACCGCTCTGCCCAGAGCGGGAGGAGTCATTTGATTATTTCACATTGTCCAAAAAACAAAAAAAGGAATCGTAGCATGTGACGTTCTGTGGTTACTATATTCGGCTGACCCGTAGACACATTTGTATGGCCTACATACGGGAAGGTAATAAATAAGTGCCTTTTATTACCTATTCGAAATTGTGTAGTTTAAAACTTACAAAATGACAAAAATTTTCGTTAGTGGCTACCAAAAAATTAAGGTTTTCATATGCCTATTTAGGTTTCCGTACCTTAAAAGAAAAAAACGGAACCCTCAACTGACTCCTCCCGCTCTGGGCAGAGCGGCAGTGTCATCTACAGACACTAACCACCCATGTTCCTTCTTAGACCTCTGTGGCAACGACGGCGCGGTTTCTCTTTCGAACAACCCGCAGCCCTGACGGGACTTTTCATATGCCTTTATGTATATATTTACCTGTGAACGTACTCATTTCTCAGTAATGTATCAACAAGAGTCATGTATGACAAATGTCTTTGTATTGAGGGATTTTTAACCGAACGGTTTTCCCTGTAAGTATCTTAAGTTCCTCATACGAACAATGCAAATGCTACAAATGCTGTAAGTGCAGCAAGTAACTGATTAAATAAATAAATAAATAAATGCACGGCGAACTATAAAGGTATGCTTAACTGAATTAACCTGATGTCTCATTGTACGGAAAGCTCTTACAACCCGTTTCCGTGTGGACTTAGTACATGTTTACGTACGGGCGGGGCGTCGCGCGGCGCGTTTTGCGTTTTTAATTCAAACGCATGGCGATGTATGAAAAAGTTAACGATTTCAAACGTCGATTTTACGAGAAGCTATTTGCACATGTTAGTTTCAAATGCAGCGTTTGTTGCGTTGGACCCGTTCTCTCAGTAAATTAATAAAAAAGCACGAAACGAGACTTTTGTACGCGCCGCGCGACGCCCCGCGTCTCCGTACCTAAACGAGCCCTTAGACTGGCGCAGTGTCTGAGATGGTAATTTGAGGAAAGAAACACATGTCATAGGTTTGAGTGAACCTTTTTAGGGTTCCGTAGTCAACTAGGAACCCTTATAGTTTCGCCATGTCTGTCTGTCCGTCTGTCCGTCCTCGCTTAATATCTGTGACCGTTAGCACTAGAAAACTGAAATTTGGTACCAATATGTGTATCAATCACGCCGACAAAGTGGTAAAATAAAAATTGGAAAAAAATGTTTTATTAGGGTAAAGTGGGAAGTGATTTTTTTTTTAATTTCAACCCTAACGTGTGAATAGGGGTTTACTAAAATAATTTTTTGATAATGTCAATAATTTCGGAAATAATCGCTCCAAAAGTAAAAAACAATGTGCCCCCCCCCCCCTCTAACTTTTGAACCATAAGTTTAGAAAATATGAAAAAAATCTGAAAAGTAGAACTTTATAAGGACTTTCTAGGAAAATCATTTTGAACTTGGATGGAAACAGTTTTTGTACAAAAAAGACAAAAAGTTGTACAAAATAATTTCTGGACTGTTTGTAGTTTATTCGTATATGCAAGCATTTTTTACAACTTCGTTTACATATTTTATTATCCTGAACGTATCTTTTTTAACCGACTTCCAAAAAAAGGAGGAGGTTATCAATTCGACTGTATTTTTTTTTTTTTTTTTTTATGTTTGTTCGCTCATAACTTGCGACTGGGTGAACTGATTTTCATGATTCTTTTTTCATTTGAAAGCTGGTGCTTCCCGTGTGGTCCCATTGTCACCATTTCAATATCTGATGATGGGATCTTGTAGAAATCGGGGGAACTCTTCAATAAATAACAGCAGATTAACCGCGATTGTTGCTATAGCATATCTAAGCATTGTTTACGCCATCACACAACAATATAAAATCACGCCTGTACTCACTACAAAGATTATAAAAACTATTTTGTGAAAATCTGATGAAGAACTTCGGAGATAGGCAACGGAACTCCTCAATAAATGATAGCAAATGGACTGGGATTGCTGAAATCTCATATTGTCTGTCTATTGTTTACACCAGTCCTAACATAACATTACGCCGGTACGTTGTGAAGGGGTAAGCACATGTGAAACACTAAAAAGTGAAAAATAAAAACTTTTTTACAAAAAATAAAACCGACTTCGACAAAAAAAACACTCAAAAGTGAAAAATAAACTTGAGAAGAAAAATCAGTTTCTGAAGTCGGTGACAAAAAAATGAAATCAAAGAAACAAAAGTCACCGACTTCAGAAACTGATTTTTCTTCTCAAGTTTATTTTTCACTTTTGAGTGTTTTTCAAACAAAAAAAGAATTATCACTACGGAACCCTACACTGAGCGTGGCCCGACACGCTCTTGGACGGTTTTTTTTTCTACTTGGGGTCGGCGCAACACGTTTTCTTTTCTTTCCTTCTCCACTGTCAGACGTCATGGCATCATTTTCTCTTTTCTCTCCCATATAATTCCTCACACAATTCACATTTTCTTTGGCCTTCCTCTCCCTGTCTATCCATCAACATTAATGACCATCACCCTTTTAGTCACTTGAGAACTTCTTTTCAAATTTTTCTTACTTCGCTAAAATTATGGAAACCGTGTCATTAACGGGTTGACCCAAACGCACAATATTAAGTGCGTGTTTACGTATAGGCGGGGCGTCGCGCGGCGCGTTGTGCGTTTTTTATTTAAACACATGGCGATGTATGATTTCAAATGTCGATTTCACGAGAAGCGATTATTCACTCGTTAGTTTAAAATGCAGCGTTCGTTGCGGTTGGTTGTGGTGGATTCGCCTCTCAGTAAATGATTGAACAAGCACTCAACGAGCATTTTGCACGCGCCGCGCGACGCCCCGCGTGTCCGTAAACGAGCACTAAGGTGGAAGCGACAGAACAGTCTACGAAATTAAAATGTTCAAATACTGGTATTCAGCTGCAACCGGTTAGACTGGACAAACGTAAAAAAGGAAAAGGTTCCGCAAATGATGATCTTTATAAACTAAAATAAATAAACTAACAAACTAACTATAAAAGGACATCAAAAAACTCGTCCTCAACGCCCCTCCGACTTGCTCGCGCAAGCCCGCGATGCTGAGCCAGTAGTGTTAAATCAGCCCCTAAATAATTTCACTCAGATCCAGCCTGTCCCTTTGCTGCCCTCTCCAGTGACGTCCTAAGCGAGCTGTCACTTAGTCCACAAGTTTTAGGCCCGTTAACCACCAAAGCGGAGACGAGCCGCGGAGTGGAGATGTTTTGCCAAATTCTAGCCATCACAGGAAGGGTTACTCGTATAGACCAAGTATAGACCAGATTGTTGACATTGCAGGAATAGTTATTTGATTTAATAAGTTGACATTTCTGTATTAATTTAAAATTTTATGATTGACATTTTTATTTTGACGTTCGAAAAGTGCTGATTAACAGCCTAGTTTGAATAAATGACTTTTGATTTTGATTATTTTAATTATTTTATTTTTTTCCTGACATTTTTATTTTTATTATATTTCGTAAATTATTTGTCGACAATTTGCAAATATTTATGGATCACTTACTTCTTGTTTTTTATAATTTTATTTGCTATTAGGTTATGTTGCACGTAAATAATTAATAATTAAATGTAACATTGATCATATTTGTACGCCAAATGGCAAAAAATAGAGCGCATTATAAACATGTAACACCTCTCTGTAACAACCTATGTTAACAAATAAACAATCTGAATCTGTAAATTTTAAGTAATGAGATTGTGCGATTTCCGCACATCTCCTCTCGTCTCCGCTCCTCTCCGCTTTGGTGCGAACCGGGCCTTACGCCCTGACTGGAGGCCTTACATTCCAGGCATACACAGGATTGCCTGGTTTAGCAGAAGCCTTTTGGGTTGAGCTACGAGATACCGTGCAGAAAAAGAAGTGCGTATCTGACTCGCACATGAAGGTTCCGTACCATCACAGTAGGGCAACAGAAATTCCTACATCGTCTGTGAATATCGCAACAGTCTAGCTATCACGGTTAATGAGATACAGCCTGGTGACAGACAGACAGACGGACAGTGGAGTCTTAGTAATAGGGACCCTATTACTAAGACTCCACTCTATTATAGGGTACCGTTTCTCACTTTGGATACATACGAACCCTAAAAAACACCTAAACGCTGCAGCGCGGCGGCGCGCGGCGTTGAGGTGTTTTTTTAATTTTTGTATTTAATATGGGCTTACTCTTGACCTCAATCTTGCCCTAAGGGCAGAGATGAGGTCGACGATGGAACGAGCTTACCCAGAAGAAGCCTATTTATTTATTTATTTATTTTTATTTATTTATTTATCAACTTACATCTACCATTACAGGGTAACCCCCAATGCGATAAATGCGCCTTAATATACTTAATTCTAACTTATAATTATTACCTATAACTAATAACAAATAGAGCATTCCTCGCGACTTAAATAGATTGGGGTTATACGAACTTGGGAAAACCGACGCAAGCAGGGTGTTCCACTCCTTGGCTGTACGAATAATGAAAGACTTAGCAAAACGCTTCGTACGAATGTGTGGAACATCGACAAGGTATGGGTGATAACCTGCAGTACGCCTAGTCTCTCGATGGAAGAAGGGAGATGGTGGAATAAGCTCGTGGAGCTCTTGCGCACACTCTACGAAGTACAGTCTGTAGAAGACCGACAGACATGCAACTTTGCGGCGGTGGGCCAGGCTATGTAGCTTGGCAACCAGCTTGGCGTCCCCAATCAGCCTCCTGGCTCTGCGTTCTACTGAGTCGAGTGTGGCAAGTTGGTATTTGGCTGAGCCATCCCAAAGGTGACAGCAGTAGTCCATGCCGGACCGGACTTGAGCTTTATACAATATTGAAAGCTGTCCAGGCTTGAAGTACCGCTTGACCCTGTTTAGGATACCCAGCTTTTTGCCGCAGTTTGAGCTTTCGACTCGATGTGGGCGCCGAAGTTCAGATTTGCATTCAACTTCGTGCCAAGAAGCTCGAGACTGTCAGTAACTTGTACAGACGCACTCCGGAAAGTTGGGGCCAGATTGAACGGACTCTTTTTAGCAGTGAACAGACACATTTGCGTTTTGGTGGCGTTGAAATCAACCAGATTGTCGTCACCCCACCTAAAGACAAGACTTAAGGCTAAATTCGTTCGCTCTACCATGGCCTCTCAATGAACGTATTTCATCACCACCGGCTTTTGCGCTGGATGTGTAACTCTCCATGACAGTGCTGTCATCTGCGTACCCAACAATACCAGGACCAAGGAGGTCGTTGATGTGCAGCAGGAAAAGTGTCGCGGAGAGAACTGACCCCTGAGGAACTCCGGCATCAATAGCCACAAGGTCAGAGGAGCAGCCATCAATGACCACTCGGATCGACCGTTCACTCAGGAAGTCAGATCTCCAGCAGCAAAAGTCAGCGGGAATGCCGTACGCCGGAAGTTTGCTCAACAGACTTGCGTGCCAAACCTTGTCGAATGCCTTCGAGATGTCCAGCGACACGGCAAGGGCCTCGCCGTGTTTCTCGATGGCTTCGCCCCAGCAGTGCGTAGCAAACACCAGAAGATCCCCAGTTGACCGTCCCCGGCGAAAGCCATACTGACGGTCGCTGAGCAAGTCGTTCGCTTCAAGGTGCGCCAGCAACTTACCGTTAAGTACCTTTTCCATTACTTTACAAAGTATGGAGGTGATGGCGATTGGTCGATAGTTACAAGGGTCGGCACGACTACCCTTCTTGGGTACTGGTTGAACATTAGCGACCTTCCAGGAGTCCGGCACCGTTCTAGTTTTGAGAGAGAGGCGGTACAAGCGTGTCAACACAGGAGACAACTCAAGCGCACAGTTCTTTAAGACCCTTGCTGGTATACCGTCCGGACCGCTAGCTTTATTCACGTCTAGGCACTGAAGTACTTTACGAACCTCTTTCATGTGTATTGTGATCTCCGGCATCGAAGAATCACAGCGAGGAATCGTTGGTGGCTGTTTTGACCCAGTATCTAGACGTGAATTGCCCGCAAACAGAGATGCAAATAGATTTGCTTTCTCGGTAGCGGAGTGAGCCAGCGACCCATCTGGTTTTTGCAGGGGGGGCCCTGCAAAAACCGGATGGGTCGCTGGCCAGTGAGGACCGGCAGAAGTTGGATTCGACCGATTTGGATAGGGACCAAAACTGTTTACCGCTAGAAGGGCAGGACGCCAGTTTGGCCCCTATGCGACTGACATGGTCGAAGCGCGCCTTTCGGATCACCCGCTTGCAGGACTTTGCGGCAGAATTAAATGCTCTTTTCTTCGCGCGAACCCGACGCGCCCGAACTTTACGGTCACGAGCTTGCACCCAGGCTTGGTATGCAGATTGCTTTCGGGCCTCAGCGCGAGCGCAGTCCGCATTAAACCATGGACGGGCCTTGTGAACGAGCGGTATGTCGGAGAATGGAATATAGTATTCCATTCCCTGCCGGATCACGGCCGCAACCGCTTCAGCTGAGCAAGCGAGGTCGCGCGCTGAAAAGCACACTGAATGCCACGGGAAGGACGCGAAGAAGTGCCGCATCTCATCCCAGTCTGCTGACTCGTATCGCCAAACTCTCCTCTCGCCCTTAGGGCAATCATCAGGAGGGGAACCGATAGATACGGACTTCACCAGACAGTGGTCAGATGTTTACCAGTTGACAGCGCGCTGTCAGCTGGTAATATACCCCAGAAACTGGCGAAGCAACGTCGTATGGAAACACTTAGCCTCTCTAGCCAAGGTAAATCAAACATGCTTGGAAATTTGAGCATTATTTTGACAACCTTCTTCGAGATAAATCGAAATTGCTGTACTGGCCAGATACATGCGACCAGCGGCCGGCAAAAGTTGTATGAAAATCCATATCTGTCGTGTTTAGCGGCCAAATAAATTACATACTAAACTCCTAACTGTCGTGTTATTTAAAAATGGAACGATCTTTTACTCTGAACCATAGCAACCAAGGAGGTGACTTATTAAAGGTTTTATTTAAATTTCGAATTGGCTGAACTCTTCAACGCGTGAAAAATTATTGTTGTATGTGATTTTGAAAAGTAAATTGTATTTAATTTCCTCGCATTATTTGAGAAAAGTACTATACAAGCCTTGGCCACAACTAGGCATTGATGGACTTACGTATGTGTGCCTCGGCTTCGCCTCGGCCCACATTTACACGTTCGTCCATCAATGCCTCTGTTGCTGGCCGCTGCAGTAATGTACTATATCTATATCAACAAGAATAATGTGACGTCATCCGCGGTTCTATACGTTTCCCGAAATCAATGTTTTATATAAATACCCACACGCATAGCAAAAAATACGTTCCACTCGACGAAGCAATTACAAATACTATAGTGCTTTGCGAACAGGAAAATGCCTCGAGATTATTGTACCTATAATTATTATCAGTTCTTTGATAGACCTAAAAAAAACTATGTAAACAGAGTAGTTAGTTTTGTGACGAGTTGTCGAGTTTGTGTTTTAGTCCAGCTGTCTATAAGTCGTGATTTTATAGCATTGATAACCATTTTTTTGGGGGTGGGAAATTATCAAAAACCCCCTTTTTTTGGGCTGTTGATCATCAAACCCGCTCTTGGGCAGAGCGAAAGGGAGTGTCAGACTTCTACTGACTAAAAACCACCCATGTTCCTTCTTAGCCCTTTTTTTTTTTGGTGGGTGGAAAATCATCGAATAACCCCTCCCGCTCTTGGGCAGAGCGAAGGGGAGTGTCAGACTTCTACTGACTAAAAACCAAACCTATGTTCCTTCTTCTTCGCCCTTGTGTCGGAGCCGCGGTAACCTTTCGATATCCACAGCCCCGATGGGCGTCGGACCTTGCGGGCCCCTTCCATATTGCTGACTTCTCTTTGAGGCGCGCGTGGAACACGTACGCGCCGCCGACACGGTCTGTTGCCGTCATGACGATGCCCGGACGGCGAGCTAGCCCGTTACTCACCGTCCACAGGCCCGCGTCTACGGTGGCCGGAGGTCATCGCGTGACCCCCGACGCCCGGAGCGCCTTCCGCGGCGGCTGGGACGTTGAGAGGTTCTCTCCCTCTCTCGTTCCACCACCTCCTTCGCTAGCATCACTGCTTCGCAGAAGGAGGCGACGGCGTCCCATTCCTCTTCGCCCCGGACCATGGCTTGCACCAGGGCCGGACGCGAGAGGTCCGATTGCCGCTACGAGCACACGGCGGGGCTCTGCCCAAGCAGGGCACGCCTCCACAGTGTGCTCCACCGTGTCCTCCGGTCGATCCTCGCAGTGGAAGCATCCGTACGTTTCCTCCCGCCTGATTCGGTACAGGTACCTCCCGAAACACCCGTGTCCGGTGAGGACCTGCGTCAGACGGTAGGTGAGGGCGCCGTGGCGCCTCTCCAACCACTCCTCAAAGAGGGGACTTACCGCCACTATCGTGGCGTGCCCTTTCCTTCTTAGCCCTTGTGCCGAGGCCGCGGAATCTCTTTCGAACAACCCGCGCAGCCCCGATCGACGGACGGGAGCATTGATAACCCTGAGGAGTACGAAGGTCTCGATACTAGAAATCGTGTTCATCATCTGCCGAACCTTCTCCCAACTATGTTGGGGTCGGCTTCCAGTCTAACCGGATGCAGCTGAATATATACCAGTATTTTCCTTGGAGCAACTGTCTATCTGACCTCTACAACTTAGATTGTACTGGGTAATACGATACCCTTTTGGTAGGACTCGTTGTCAGACATCCAGGTCACTGACTATCTGTAGCGACTGCCAAGATCTATTGGCAGCCGGGACCGCTTTCCGAGGCATGGCAAAAACTTGGTACCTATGTAATGGGTAGACCAGGTACCAACCCAATCACAGATCAACCTAGGCAAGCGCGGCTTAACCTCAGGATCAACCAGAGTGGCAGTTATTATTGAGCCACGAGCTCGTCGTTTTATGGAGATATTGAAGGTCAAAATGGCTAACTTTTTCACACACTTTTTTTGTTGTTGTTTGTAAATACAGGTTTTAAATGTGTTAACTTTAATTTAAATATCTCTATGAATCCTCTGAGAGCAGCGGTGGCCCAGTGGTGGCGGCCTCGACTTACGAACAGTAGGTCGTGGGTTCGAACCCAGGCAGTCTCATTAGGTACTTTGTGTAATTTATTTCATCACCGCTGCTCTCAAAACGGTGAAGGAAAACATCGTGAGGAAACCGGCATGTCTTAGAACCAAAACATTCGAAGACATGTGACATCTACCAATCCGCACTGGGCCCGCGTGATAGATTATAGCCCATTCCCTCTCTATGAGAGGAGGCCTGTGTCCTGTGTCCCAGCAGTGGGAACATTAATAGGCTGTTGATGATGATGATGACGAATCCTCTACTATTCGTTGCATCCTATGGTTGCAACGAATAGTAGAGAGAGCATTGAGCGCTACCGTAAATAGTACATTGTAATACAAGGGCCTAAAATGACCCATTATATACGAGGTAGTTTTACTACCGAGCTTCAGCGAGGTAGTAAATAGGAACCGAGTTATAATGGGATTTTAGCGCCGTGTGTTACACTGTACTTTTCACTACGATTGCGAGAAAATAAAATAACCATGTTCAATATGAGTTTATTTTATTAAAAATTTAATTCAATTTAATAATACAATTCCAAAAATTTCGGGCCAATGCCTTTTTTTATTTCTTCTGTAGCTGCAATGCAACGCACACATTCTACCAAAGAGTTCGGCATTCAGCGCGTTTAGTTCCATTTTTAAAAATAAAACATTTTTTTTTACTTGAAACTACATCACGCACCAGCTGGCTGAACAAGTTGTCGTACGAGATTTACTTTTAGCCCTAGGGCAAAATATGCAATTTTAGGCCCGCTCTGGTATGCTATTATGATGTTCTTTTTGAGCAAGAGGAGTGAAAACGTAATTTTTACACCAAAAAAGTCTTAAAAAAAAAACAAAGTCACCGACTTCCGAAAGTAAAGTTATTTTAGAATTTTTTAGTGTTTTTCTGGAAGGCGGTTTTAAAAAAATAGTTTTTAATCAACAACCAACCTGCTATTACTGGCCTGAAAATCGCAAAAACGTATAAAAAACCAATCGCGGGCTACCCTGGCGCTTCTGACTTACAAAGAAGCTTACAAATATGTAGTAATAACTAGTTTGCTATCATAGTGTGTGTGTATGGTCATTGAACTCATTCATAAGTGACTCTGCACTGGAGTTTAATGGGTCTACCACACACATAGGCTTCACTACAGTCTTGCCTGCGCGCACCGTGAACTGTGAGCACCGTGTAATCGCGCAGGCAAAAGTGTGGTGAAGCTTGAGCGTGTGGTAGGCCCATAAATGTGGTACTGTTCTATAAACAATAAGGCACTTAATATCGTGTCCTGTTGGAAGATTACTACAGGAACTGATAGATGCTACCGAAAGCGCCAAAGTAGTAGCTCTGGGCTGACAGAGGAATATTCACAACTTAAATGTAAGTACCACAGATACAGAAACAACAGGAGATATGGCAAGGAGGCGTGGTACATGCGAACTCATGTGGCCACGACGGGGCCTTATGCCACTTTCAATAATAAGTCGAATGTCAACTAGCGACGTCTTCACTGCTCGTGATTTTTTACAAAATGCCGCGTTGTTCAGTGAATGTTTGTAAAAATAATAGCTGTATTGTGAATTACACGAAAGATGGTATCTCATTTCACACGTAAGTACTACAAAAATAATGTTTTTCATATTAAATTCATTAAAACATTACTTCGTGGTACGAGAAACATGATGAAAAACCAAATCAATTGTTTTCATTAGGAACAAAAACCATTGCTTGTTTAGTACAAATCGACCAGTGAATCGGCTGATCTAATAGCGCAATGGATAGGTGTTTTACTGATGCTCTCACTCACACAATATTTTCGAAAAGCTGCTGCTGTCAGTCTTTGTGAGCTAGAGATGTCTAATTGTGATGTTTGTAGTTGTCGATATTTTATACGATGATTCTGCGTATACGTACGAATGATTATACATATTATGCATTATACAATTAATTACTCTACACAATTGTTACTGCAGTATAAGGCGTATTTTATGGCGTTACTGAGCGTTGCCGTAAATGGAGATAAGAAAAACCAATATTCTGTACTATGTATTTACTAATAAAATATAAATTTATTTTTAGTTTAAACAACAAATTAAAAATATAGGTAGGTACTAATAACAACGTTTATATTATCACGCTTTCTTATTTTTGCAAGCAATACTGAAAATAGAAAGTGCTTTTTATTGCTTAATATTGACTGAATAAATAGTATTCATTGGTTGCTCGAGTTATCTATCTATCTATCTATATACTTAAATAAAAAGAGAAGTCCTGACTGACTGACTCATCAACGCCCAGCCCAAACCCTTGGACCTAGAAAGCTGAAATTTTGCACAGAGGTTCCCTTTATAATGTAGACAAGGAATAAAGAAGGATTTATTTTTTGAAATTCAACCCCTAAGGGACTTAAACTAACAGACAGAAAAAAGTGCTGCTTATAATCAGCACTTTTCGAACGTCAAAATCTGTTGCAACACATCTGTGGTGTAAGTTAATATTAGGTACGATTTACTACAGACACAAATCAATATTTTTTTTTTTAATCAACCTGTTTTGAATAAATGACTTTTTTTATTTTGAATGATTTATGGACATATTGTTTTTTATTTATAATATATTATTTTCAGGACCCCAAAAGAACTTTATTACAATATAATAATAAATGGAAGAATCGATAACTTTTCGATTTAGTCAATCACTAGCGTCGAAGTGAAACAAAATGTATTAAGTAAATTGTGCGGTGCATGGTAAATACACGCTGTGACTGAAGGGATAAGGTTTATAATTGATTGTGTAGTACGTAATGTTTTAAGAAATGCGGATGTGTTTGCGAATGCGTATATCTATTGTTTTTACTGCTCTGCGTGTGTGAACTGACGACACAGGTCCCCATACATTTTCGGCTAAAGGGCATATCTCCTGTTGTTTCTGTGATCTGTGGTAAGTACCGTGTGGTGTCGGACGTAAAGAATAGCACCATCCCATATCTTCCCGTGGGTGTCGTAAGAGGCGACTAAGGGATGTACCAGAGAATGGGCAGCAGCGTTCTCTGTGTCTTTGTAACAACCATACTGCGATCGCCAACCCGCCTGCCAAGCGTGGCGATTATGGCAAACCCCCCCAAAAATGCCTGGGGGAGGCCTATGTCCAGCAGTGGACGTCTTATGGCTGAAATGATGATGATGATGAAATGTAAGTATTATGTACAGTGCGATCAAATTATCTTGGCAGTTCCGAACATAGGCTCTGCGAACTTTTACGCATGTAAACTTGTGAAGAAAACTGTTATTGCCAGATAAACCAATACTTAAACGATCAGAAAATATCTAATTTAAACAGTGAGAAATACAAATAAAATAAATATCATAACACTTAACATTCGTTGTAACAAAATGACCTGCACGAAGTTCGGACCTGCCAAGATAATTTGACCGCACTGTACTCATAATAGTAACTGCTTCTTTACCATTTTACGAATTTTGGATGTCTACCTTGAGAATTGGAAAGACGTTGCACAGAATCGAGACCATTGGAAGGAATGAGGCCTTTGCCCAGCTGTGGGACAATATGGGGTACTTAGCTATAACAATAATAATAATGTATTGGAAGAACCTACATTATTCCCAAGTGTCTTACTCTTATGTTATTCAAAACATCCCTGCGGACTTATTTGCGACCATAACCCAACCGAAACTGCGGGTAAAATATAGTATGATAATATTTGTACTAGTACGCTACACAACTGTGAAACTTTAATCGATTTTCAACTTAATTGCTAACGCATTAGGTTCAAGGTTGACTGGAAAAATTTTACAGTTTCGGGTAGCTTCTGTACTTGATTTTTTTTTATTATCAAATTCACATAATTTACTATTTATTCTATTCATTAGTAAGATAATTAGGTATCGTATTTTAATTGTCGTATTGCCCGCATAATTATCAAAACAATGGTAGGTAGGTACTTATATTATGTACCTATACAGTGCGATCAAATTATCTTGGCAGCTCCGAACTTCGTGCAGGTCATTTTGTTACAACGAATGTATAAAAGTGTTATGATATTTATTTTATTTGTATTTCTCACTGTTTAAATTAGATATTTTCTGATCGTTTAAGTATTGGTTTAGCTGGCAATAACAGTTTTATTCCCAAGTTTACATGCGTAAAATTTCGCAAAGCCTATGTTCAGAGCTGCCAAGATAATTTGATCGCACTGTACAACGGTATCGATAAAAAATAAATAACTTTAAAATATATGACCTCTTATTTCACATCAATGCTAAAGTAACATTGATCTTTATAGTTATTGACTTAAGGTAGCAGCTTCTTTTGCTGTCAGAAGCAAAAAAAATAACTGTACATTCCCATGACATTCCCCGAAAAAACCTGATTAGAAACCCTTTTTTTAAATTCAATGTCAATAACTTGACAGAAGCAAGGTACCACTATTCAGCCAATACTGTCATTATAAATTAAACATTGAAGTTTTACTTACCAACAAAAATTAAAACTAAATACACGTACATTTTTAGTTACCTAGTTGACTAGTTTAATGGCAAACAGACAAACACGAAACACACAACATTTCTGTATATTATTTTAGTGATACTGATATTCAATAAAATAATAATGTACGATGAATAGACGTCATCCTGGTAAAACCATCTGCGCAGTGTTGTCAGTATAGAATTTTAATCTCCCATTTAAATTTATTTATTTATTTAAAGTTCTTGTTCAATAGTGATATAGCGGACTTACTGCCGCACTCAGAGACGTTTAATGATTACTTAAGCCATCACTTGAAGGTTTTTTATGTCAAATCTTTACTAAGTGATGGCTTAAGTACCTAATCATTAAATATGTGTCGTGATTTATATTGATTATTTGCTATTCAGTTGCTGTTTTGACTTTTTTTAACGGACATAAATAGTTTATTAATCTTTGATTATTTTGGTAACTAATTCATACTGTGTATTTTAAATATACTGATTATTTAATAAGAATTATGAATAATTATGATTGTCAGATATATTTAATATTAAAATCAAGTTTAGTTTAGTTGTTGTATTGATGTCAGTAAAATTCCCGCCATATTTTCGGTGGCGGTGATGTCCGACGGTCCGACCACTGCGGAGTCAGTTATTCGGTAACCGTTGAACAGTGAAGTCGATCTCACTTAAAGTACCGCGCGAGTGAAATATTATAAAATTGTCACTAGTGTGAAGAATATTATTATAGTTTAAATAAAGTTAATATTGGTGTACAAGGAGTTTTATATGGCTGAGTACCGCAGTTAATGTTTTTGCGAATTATACCAAAATAATAAACGAAAAACCTACCAATAATAACTTCAACTTGATCCTAATTGAGAGCTATGTAGTTGATTAAGTTAAATAGTGGTTGCGAACTTTTCTTTTAAAAGTTATATTGGTGAATGACGGATAGAATATTAAAATACCTGTTGGTTTGCAATAACATCATACCTTATTTGTGTGTCTAGAAATGGCAAATGGCGGAATTACTTTGTACGGCAATTTTATTAAATCAATTAGCTGACCGACCTTTGCGTAAATGGTTGAGATTTTTTAGAATACGACTCGATAGAAATTTATTATTCCTTTTATATTTTTACTATTTGAGTAAAGTAAATGTTTACTCTTTATATAGTACTAGCTGATGCCCGCGGCTTTACCCGCGTGGATGTCGTTCAAATTATATACTAAAACCTTCCTCTTGAATCACTATATCTATTAAAAAAAAACCGCATCAAAATCCGTTGCGTAGTTTTAAAGATTTAAGCATACAGACAAACAAACAGACAAAAATAGCGACTTTGTTTTATACTATGTAAGGATAAAATAAAGTCACTCCAGAGGACCGCTATTTGTACGCATAATATTTTAAATTGGCAATGGGTTTTGATGCAGCTTTCAGCAATAATTAGTGATTCAAGAGCATTATATATTATAGTACCTACGTTGCACTTGCACCCGTCTGAAACCGGGGTAACCGTATTCTACAAAAACTTAACCATTCATGCAAAGGTGGGTCCGCTAATTGATACAATTGACTGTACATAGACACTCAAAATATTTATTCGGCAAAATGTGGAACTCCTTTTTGGTGTGTGGGAAATCATCAAATAACCCCTCCCGCTCTTGGGCAGAGCAAAAGGGAGTGTCAGACTTCTACTGACTAAAACCACCCATGTTCCTTCTTAGCCCTTTATGTCAAGGCCGCGGTATCTCTTGCGAACAACCCGCAACACACACACTGTACTTCGGAGAGTGTGCGCAAGAGCTCCACGAGCTTATTCCACCATCTCCCTTCTTCTATCGAGAGACTAGACGTACTGCAGGCTATCACCCATACCTTGTCGATGTTCCACACATTCGTACGAAGCGTTTTGCTAAGACTTTCATTATTCGTACAGCCAAGGAGTGGAACACCCTGCCTGCGTCGGTTTTCCCGAGTTCATATAACCCCAATCTATTTAAGTCGCGAGTAAATAGGCTTCTTCTGGGTAAGCTCGTTCCATCGTCGACCTCATCTGTGCCCTTACGGCAAGATTGAGGTCAAGAGTAAGCCCATATTAAATAATTAAAAAAAAACCCTGACGGGACTGTCTCCTAATAACTGGAAAAGTGGTGTAATGTCCTATTAGTTTTCCAACTGCTGGGCTACAGGTCTCCAATCTGCGAGTCGATTAGTGCATTTCTCCCAGTATTTAGGCAGAATTTGAAAACATGGCAACCCAAAGTTAATGATGGACAAACAGGTTCTAAGAGGTTACCATAACAAACAGATAAAAACCGCAAACGCTTGGATTCGGTTATTTTTTCGACGTATTTTGTTTACAATCACGTAATACAGGTTTGCAGATTTATCATCTGGGGTTCTAAAATGCCCATTTTAGGAGATCATAATTTATGAATTACGTTAAAATTCATAAAATGGTCACAGACGCAGTTGCAATTATGAATGGTCCATTTAATGAATTTTAGCGCAATTCATATTATGATCCTATTATTGTTATTGTTGTTGTTATATGTTTAGGATACTGTTTGGGCTGTCGTGGCGTTGTAGTGCTTCCACGATGTTTGCGGAGGCGCGCACAGATGATTTTTACGCAATCATTAGAAAAAGGACCGCCTCCATGGTCGGTCGGCTACGCACTGCCACCAACGGTCTCCTGAGCGTGTTTTCAGATCGTTGGGACTCCCCTCTGCTGCGCCATTGGGTAAAGATCCATACCATCTGACTTTCATTTTTTTTTTTCTGTTCCTTTTTCTGATTACTAACCCTAGTCATTAAGTTATTTTGTTGATACTAACACTATGGACTCATGTCTGAAATAAAGAATTTGAATTTGAATTTATTATGATCTCCTAGCCTTTTATCAACTATGTTGGGGTCACTTTCAGTCTAACCGGATGCAGCTGAATACCAGTATTTTACTTGAAGCGTCGCCGTATCTGACTTCGACAACCCAGTTAGTACTGAATTTCACAACTGAGCCGCAGAATAGGGTGGTATAGAGCCGAAAACTGCAGTTACAAACGTTTTTAATGTCAATGTCTTGTTAGTAGGAAAATATTTTATGTTTTATTTTACTTTTTCTGCGATTTTCTATTGCGGGTTGAAGGAGAAGCAAAAGTGTGAATCGGCTGAACAGCCTAACTTATAAAACAGATTCAAGTTTAAATGCGAAAAACGTTTCTGAAAACATTGATAAGTTAATTAACACCAGCACCGTATTATTCGTCATGAGCAAAGCGTTTGACTTCATCAATCATGATATTTTGCTCCAAAAAGCATAATATTATACATTATGGTATTCGAGTTTTAGTATAAAATGGTTTTAAAGTTATCTCACAAATCAGCAAGAATATGTAGAAATCACCCGTATTAATAATGGGAATTTATAAGAGTTGGAGTACCACAGGGTGGCATATTAGCCTCCTCTTTTTCTACTCTACGTCTTATACTGATTTTTGGAGACCAGATAGGAAAAAATCAGCTGCACCCGGTTAGACTAAAAACCGACCCTAGTTGGGAAAAGGCTAGGCAGATGATGATTTAAATATTTCAAGTAGATAAGGAAATATAAATAAAACACATAAATATAGTTACTAAACTAATATTTATTCATCATCAAAGATGTTTGCACTGTTAGTAGTACCTACTTACCTAAAAGTTATGTTAATAATTTTACAAAAAATAAAAAGTTTAAGGAACTGTTTATTTATGGACATAATTAAGACGACTTAAAATTAATAACAACTTGAGCAATACGTTTCGTTTTTAAATAACATACCCTTTCATCCCCTAAGGGTTAGGTATATATTGTGTCCTCCCTGTCCCTACCTAATAGTACTTCCACATTTTGCCAGTTTTAAGTCACATGTAATAGAGTAGTTGGACAATATAGGCTAATACTAATAAGAAATCGGCAGAATGTCCTAGAACCAACTATCCGAAGGCTTCCAACATCCACCATCTCCCCGCTCCCTTTGATGGAGGCCTGAGTGACCTGAGTCCCAGCACTCCCAGCTAAGAGACCATTATTATTTCCTGATTATGCTTCATTTTAAGTAGTTTGCTGCAGTCTTATATTAACTCTCTTTGTCTTGGTAGGTGGGGTATCATCAAATAACCCTCCCGCTCTGGGTGGAGTGGCATCACCTCAGTGTCAGACTTCTACTGATTTACAACCACCCATGTTCCTTCTTAGCCCTTTATGTTCCGCGACCGCGATATCTTCTTCTTAGCGTGTCGATGACAGTTTAAAAATTGAGTCGGACCAAAATTGGGCGATGAGTTTGGCACTTTCAGTAGCCTCCATCAGCTCCTGTGATGTGCAAGTAACAGGACAGGCTAGACACGATATCAAGTGCCCTATAGTTTATGGGGCAAGACCGCATTTACACTCCAGGGCAGAATCATCTATGAATCTGAACAGGTATTCCTTGCTTCGGCCTACCTGTGACCGGAGTCTGTGTTAGAGACTTCCAGGTCAGCCATGGCAACTCGTGTCCAGGTGAAATATTTTTGCCAAGTAGCACAAATGAGTTGAATAGGGAAATGCAATCTCGCCACAGCTTAAGTCTTTCCTTAGAGCGTTCGCCAGCGAGTCCCCGGTAAACACTTCAAGAAGCTGTAGTGGATTTTCAGCCTTTTGCGGCACTAAGATATCTCATTGTTCATTGTTTCATGTAACCTCCGAAAGGGATTCTTCAATAAAATCTTTGTGTTTGTAAATGTGGGTGAATGTTGTAATAGAGCGAGTATTACATGCGTCGTTATTGGTCGCTGCTGTGGATACGATGCCTCTGAGAAAGTTTCGAACGATGCCTCGTTCTGATGAGGAGAACACTAGCCCACCCCCACTGTCGCCGGGGCATGGGGAAGTACCTTGAAAAGATAGAAAGAATAAGTATTATAGCTAGCTTTACTACACCTTTCATTATGCGTACAGTCAAGCGTACAAAAGTAATTTTTCACTCCTCTTGCTCAAAAAGAACGTCATATTAGCATACCAGAGTGGGCGTAAAATTGCATATATTGCCCTAGGGCTAAAAGTAAATCTCGTACGACAACTTGTTCAGCCAGCTGGTGCGTGATTTAGTTTCAAGTAAAAAAAAATGTTTTATTTTTAAAAATGGAACTAAACGCGCTGAATGCCGAACTCTTTGGTAGAATGTATGCGTTGCATTGCAGCTACAGAAGAAATAAAAAAAAGGCATAGGCGCGAAATTTTTGGAATTGTGTTATTAAATTGAATTTAATTTTTAATAAAATAAACTCATATTGAACATGGTTATTTTATTTTCTCGCAATCGTAGTGATAAGTACAGCGCTAAAATCCCATTATAACTCGGTTCCTATTTACTACCTCGCTAAAGCTCGGTAGTAAAACTACCTCGTATATAATGGGACATTTTAGGCCCTTGAATTACAATGTACTATTGAATTTTTAAAACAGTTATCAACGTCATTCATGACTAAAATGAACAGGAGAGGTCCCAGAATGGAACCCTGCGGTACTCCAGAATTAACGTCTACAGTGCTAGGCAAAATCCGTTTATTACAACTCTCTGTGTCCTGTTGAACACATATGAGTAGAACCATCTCAGCAGGTCCCCACGTATCCCATTAAACGCAATTTTCTGCGAAAGTAGTTCAGGTCAACCTTGTCAAAGGCTTTCTTGAAATCAGTGTATATCGTATCAGTTTGAACACGAGCATCCAAGTTGTTAAATAAATAATCTGCGAAAGTCACCAGGTTCGTCGCGGTTGACTTATGAGCTGTAAGTCGTAGATTACTTTATGCAGTTTTTTTTTATCACAACAGCTCTCAAAGCGATGAAACGAAACCAAGAGCAGGGAGAAACTAGGCAGATGATGGTGATGGACCGTCAGTTCCTTTATTATTAGTTATTTTCCTCACCATTTCCATAGCCAGCGCAGATTTTATCACTGGAGATGAACAGAGGTGATGCCTTGATGATGCATTCATTGATGTCCACGTAGGGAAGTTCAACGACCTTGAGGATCGGTGAGGCGTATCCGTTTTCTGATGTGAGGCCCCAACCTGCCTCCTAGGACAATACAAAATATTAAAACATTTCATTAATCACATCCTTTCCTCGTCTTTCTGAGAATTGTGAGCAACTAGATTGTGGAGTGTGACTGTGATGTAGTGATCATTGATATATTGGAATTGGAACTCAAAACATTTATTAAAATAGGGTAAAGTTCTCGTGTCACAGTGATAGTTGCCATACTCCTTGGAAACGACTTGACCAATTTTTATAAAATTTTGTGTGTTTATTCAGTAGGGTATGCCGGTTTCCTCACGATGTTTTCCTTCACCGTGTCACTTACCTTCCCCAAATTCCCAGGCTGCAGTTGGTGTTTGTCAAAATCTCTGTTAAAGTCCAAGCAGACGGGACTGACGTACATGGTGTACTCGAAGGCAGTCTCCAGGATCACAAAGGCAATATCATCTTGGAAGTTCATTGAACCGCCTTGGAAACGAGGTGGCATCTTGATTTCTTTGACCTGTTGATCATAAAATAACATTTAAAACCACTGAGGTAATAGATGGGTAATTTCCAATTTTGTTGGGTGATTTTTAATTCTGGCGGTCACACTAAATTTTAAGATTCTGAGCGCTCTTGAAGATTCACCTACTCATTTATAAAACGAGTTGAGAGGGAATGGGGCCTGTCTCCTTAGAGTGCGATAGGGATAGCTGCAGCTCACACCCCAAAAACTGGAGTAGCTATAGCTACAGCGTGCAGGTAGCTATAGCTACTCCATTTTTTGATGGATTTAATTCTTTTTTCACACAAACACGTATTATTTCTGTTAGTTCTTTGAATTAACATTTAATTATCTTAAATTTTTAACAGTATACCCTATTGGGTACATTTTTTTTGGAGGGTTAGAAATCATGCGACAGGGAGTGTCCAGTCTTCTACTGACTAAAAACCACCCATGTTCCTTCTTAGCCCTTTGGGTCGAGGCCGCGGTATCTCTTTCAAACAACCCGCAGCCCCAACGGGACCTTCGGTACTTACGTTAGATCTCTGGGCACCCGCTTGGAGGTCCCTAGGGTTATTCCAAGGCCGATAGATCTTCCCCACTGCCGCGGCATACATCGAGGCACTTTGTTTTTTGCCGATGTCAGTCCAGAAGCAGTGGGCAGCTGGAATCGACGTTACTTTGATTAGTTATAGAGATAAGATTTTTATTTATTCAGATTAAGAATGTATCATGCATGAGTGACATATTTCTCAAGCCTGTAACTGCGCTTATCCCAGTTGTATACGTTCATTTGTGCCTTATTTTGTTCTGGCTGCTGCTATAGGAAGAGAAATGAAAAAAGTTCCCCTGGGATATTTTACGAGTTCTTGTATAAAATAAGCTAGTAACATAGTCCATAGATCTGAAGAAAATAGAACATTTACCAGAAATAACTGCCCTGTTGGAGATAAGCGATCCCCCGCAGATCTGCTGGTAGGGATTGGTGGTCTTCCGATAGATGCCAACGAACCAGGGCACCTCTCCTCGCTTTGCTGGTTTGCCGCCGCTGATGAGAGCTAGGGAGTTTGTAGTTCGACCACACTCTGAGGATAAAAATTAAAATTTTAGCTCATGCAATACTAAAAGCGTGATAATGCAAAAACTACAGCATAGAATTTGTTCAAATCTTGCAAAAATATTTTTTACAAGCAAAGGATTAGGGTTCCATTCAAAACAAAAAAAAAACCCTTGAAATTGTAAACAAAAGTCGACAGACCTGCGGTGCATTCCACGACGCGGTCCCAGTTACCGTCAACACAATTCATATAGTGAAGGGTGCCGACAGAGTAATAGATGGGGCTGTTGCACTCTGGTTTCACGACCGTCCCCGAAGGTTCGTAGGTACTGCAGCTGCGGTACTGGGTGGAGCCAGACGCCCGACACTGGTAGCGGACGGATGGGTGGGTGTCCAACTTGCAGTAACCTGAAAGATTGAGATGGGTGGTAACGGGAAACAAATTATTAGATGGTAGCATCCCCTAGCTAGGATCTGGGTTGGTGCACCTCTGTCTAACCCTTTGGGGTTTACAGGCGTAATGTTATAAATATATTGATCATTCCTTAGCGTGAGAATTAAAAATTCTTGCGTGTATAGATTAGGTTAGGGATCAATATAGCTCCTTGTGGAACACCTTACTAAGAACTTCTAGAAACTGCTACATTTTCGGAAACTTATGTAAATTCAAATACAATTTTAATCTTACGCAATCATAATACGTGGAATGGTCAATTATATTAAACCAACACGTTGTACTTATGTAGTAGTATAAACATGGACACACCCTACCGAAAGCTTCACTTAGGTGCGTCAAAAACTCCTATATTCCACGCATTCAAAAACTTTTTAACAAAAAATAAAACCGCCTTCAAAAAAAAACACGAAAAAGTGAAAAATAAACTTTAGAAGAAAAATCAGCTTCTGAAGTCGGTGACTTTTGTTTGTTTTGATTTCATGTTTTTGCCACCGACTTCAGAAGCTGATTTTGTAAAATTTCGGAAGTATACCCTTTCCAACAAAAAAAGAATTTTTCAAATCGGTTTGCAAGTGACGGAGTTATGCCCGAACAAACATAAAAAAAAATATATATAAACATCCGAATTGAGAACCACCTTCTTTTTTTAGAAGTCGGTTAAAATTTTTAGACGTTCATTTTAATGTTATAATCGCTAAATAGAGTTAATTCTACTGGATTAAATGTGGATTATTATAGAAGAACCTCACCAATGGGGTCAGTCCTATAGATCAGATACTCATTTTTCTCCTACAATTTCTGGTTAATTTCGTTGCTAGAACCAAGACAGTTAAACTATTTGTTTGAAACTTCGTTAAGCTTCATTGTCTCGGCACATTTCAGGATGCCTCTGTTCATTCTGGCTTTCAGGAGTTGCAGTGATTTGGGAAAAAAGTGTAAATATTATACTTACGAATGCATTTGGGGATAGAATGAGACCATTTTCCATTTACACAGTAGACTGCTTCGGGCCTCAAGGCTCTATAACCGGCACTACAGTTCACAGTCAATCGTAATGCTTCGAAGTTCTGACCAGGAGTTGCGTTTGGGGCATCCGTTATTATGATGATACCATGCTCGGGGAAGGCAGGCAGGACACACTTGCCTGACTGCTGTGGCCTGCAATAGATAAATGAGAAAGTAAGTAAGGAGGAGTTATCAATCTTCAGGTAAAGCCGTGCTTACCTGGGTTGGCCTGGTGAATGGGTGAACACCCGTAACATACTAAGTTCCCTTCTTGCCTCGGAATCTACGTTAAGCCGTTGGTCCCGGCTGTAATTTGTGCATCTTTGACAGCCGTTACAGGTAGTCTGTGGCCTTCTAAGACTTTTGGTCTTACCAAGGGGTATCGTATTACTCAGTATTAATTGGGATGTGGAGGTCAGATAGGCAGTTGCTCCATGTAAAATACCAGTATTTCAGTTGTATCTAGTTAGGCCCGAAGTCGAATCCATATGATGCAATAAATGTTAAAGTATTTTACATAGGACGTCATAGTCGCCCAAATAGGCAAACGCTCCAGCGTCTGCTTAATTGGGGGGATCATGACGTCTTAAAGCGGTATTGTTTTAATGTCACTGCAGTGTTGGAAGAAGACGCTATACAGGATGTCTAACACCATCTCTTTCCCACTCTAGATTAAGATAAAAACAATTACTGCTTTATCATAATAGGTCACACACGTCCACAATCGAGTTACTAAAAGATGTTGTTGTTGCAGTTGTTGAGTTGATGATTTTTTTGTTAATTTTGGTTTTTTTGTTTGTTGTGTGTGTTGTTGCTTCGTGTTGTTTTATGTTACCTTTCAGTCCTTTCTTTTGGCTCTCTTGATAGCTGTTTAGTGATTTCGTCTGAATCGGCAAATCTGTTTGTAGACGCCGTTTTCTGTTTAACAAAAACAAGTTAAAATTAACATAAATCGTTGTTTACAAAAAGGTAGCGTCTGACTAGTTCAATAAGATATTGAAGCTATATATGACTTAGTCCGATGCCTCTACATCAACAACCACTCTTTCTTCAAAATGGACACAAACTGTTCAAATCTGTTCTCCATCAAGAAAGGCGTTAGGCAAGGATGCATCCGCTCACCTCTGCTCTTCAATTTGTGTGGAGAGTATATCTTTCGAAAAACTCTTGAGGGCTGGGACAAGGGGTTTGCTGTTTGTGAAAATCGCAATTTCCAATCTGAGGTACACTGACGACATCGTTCTCTTTGCTACAACTTTTGGCGACATGAAGGAAATACTACACAGATTCGAATGTGGCGGATTAGGCCGATTATTGCCGCTTGCAGTAACGTGCGGGAAAACTATCGGGTGCCTATTCATACTGTGGATAGTTGCGTTTATCTAGTATTTATAATGAAGGTAGCTGCGTCCCAGAAATAAAACGGCGACCACGATTCTCAGTAATGAAGGAGAAATTGAAGAAGATCAATGGGGATCGAACCCGGAGTTCATACACAGCAGTCGCCGAGGCAGTTCGAGGGACTTCGTTTAGGAATTAGATACCTATATATTTTTATTTGGGACAAGCCCACCACACTATTCCCAAACCACTACAACTCCTGTTAGCCACAATCAACAGTGGCGACCAAAAGAAAAGCGCCGAGACAATGAAGCTCGACGAAGTCCCAGAGAAACGATTTAACTGTCTTGGATCCCGCAATGAAATTAATCAGAATAGAATAGAGGAGGAGTAGGAAAAACATAATTTCCACTTCTAGGAATTAATAGAATACTTACCATCAAAGTAGCAGCTTGCTTCTGTACAAAAATATATACGCATAGGAAGCCAAGTCCGATCGCAACGCCCCATCTTAAAAGTGCCAAAGCGGCGTTGATCATCAAAAGTCCGAAGACACTAGTAGGCGAGATTCGTCTGCGTTGAGAAGCCCTCTGTCTTCGACGAACAGGCCTACATCTTCCACGCCCAGACGACCGTCTTTGCTGAGCATCCATCCCAGCAGCCAGGGTCACCATCTCCTCATCGGATCGCTGGGAAGGCTCCGGCCAATTTCGCAGTCTGGATGGCCACATCCGGGCTGCGAAATTGGCCGCTGAAAAAGGAAAAAGGTCTGTAGTTAGTTTTGTGCATTTGTTATCTTAATTTATAAAAACTAGCGGTAGCGACTGCCCAAGCTTCGTACGGGTGAGAATTATCTGTATATATTTAAAAAACTGACGGAGGATCAACGCACAGGCTAAACCCTTAGGGCTAGAAGTTCAAAATTTCGCACACGTATTCTTCTTATGACGTAGGCTTCCACTAAGGAATGATGATGAAAGTTTGTATGGAAAATCGTCATGTTTGATATTTCTGACATTCACGCGGGCAAAGCCGCGGGCAAAAGCTAGTAATGTATAAAAATAGCCAAATTGGTCGAACGAACCGTTCTCAAGTGATGCTCCGTCATCTAGAGTAATCTAGACAGAGTGTAAATGGAACCGTCACAAAGCAGTCAACCAGGGATTATTACAATAAGACGGAGCGCGGGTGGTTTTTAGTCAGTAGAAGTCTGACACTCCCATAGTCCCATCCGCTCCTCCAAGAGCGCGAGGGGTCATTTAATAAATACTAAAGCTTTAAATGCATACACAAAGTTTCAAAAATTGGAACATTGGACATTTTGATCTCAAATGACATAATTTTTGCATCAAACGAAGTAACCTTGCAAAAATAACTGCTGCTGAGCAACAACATTTTTTGTTTTTTGCATAACGTGTTTAGTTTGGATGACAATGAATGGCTTGACGTCATTCCAAAGCTGATTCCAAAGATGGCGGACTATTTTCGATAAGGTCCATATGATGTGGCCATTTAAATGGTCCCATTAAAATAGGTGGACAAATTTTAACACAGTTTTCAGTAGGTCTAACCAAACATCTAAACAAAAAAAAAAACATTAAATAAACTGTTTTATTTTTTTATTTTTAAGTAATAAATTGCCGGCACTCTAGAACAAACATCCTCTATGAGTACAGGCATAGTATATGCGTTTTTCTTATTATTTTTTTTACCATCGTCCTTATTTTTATACCCGGCTCACTGTATTTTTATAACAACAATATTGTATTGTACCTACATTCTATGCAAATAAATGTTTTGATTTGATTTGGTGGTCTGAATGATTTCTGAAATTTTGTCCACCTATTTTAATGGGACCATATATAATTATAATGAATTCTCATGATAAAATTATAAATGGTTAGGTATTTCAGTTGCCAAAAGAAAAACTTGATGCCAGTTTAAATTAAATCGGAGTCAATAACTGATTTATTCGTATGCTAACTTTTACTTATTACGAAACTCCTCATTATTAGGTACGTATATTTTTTTTATAAATGGTACCCAGTCTAAATTTTTTTTTAAACTCATATTCGTTTTACCTACTTACTCGCCGCGTTAAATACAGTAGGTATGGCAAAAATAAATATTCAACAGTTTTTGCAAGACACTTCCACGAATAAAAGTATAAACAAATATAGGTACAAGGTTGTCTGGTTATCTGTAAGATATCGTTATTTATTTATGAGTGCATTTATATACCGATAGGATTAGCTCGATAATGTGCTATTATTTACTACTACTATATCTTTGCCTTTTGGTGTGCCCGACGAGTCCATTCTATGATCTCATTTATTTTTACCACCTAAGTACCTACACATACAAATAAAGTTTGAGTATTGAGTACCTATATAATATTATGGGGTTTATGCTGTTAAGTCAAATTCTGAAATTAAATCTTTTCTTCTATAAAATCTTGATTATTCGATTACTGGGTTATTGCTTGCGAGCGTCGAGGTGTTTATCCGTTTTGGTGCGCAATAAAGTACCTATATTTTATCGAATGTGAGAGAATAGTCTTTTTTGGTGGTTGGCAAATACAAATGGCTCTGCACGGAGCGGCAGGGAGTGTCATACAACTACTAGTGACTAAAAACTATCCATGTTCCTTCTTAGCCCTCTGTGTTCCGAGGCCGCGGTATCTATTTCGAATAACGCGCAACCCTGGGTGACTGATAGACTTCAACCACATTAAAATAAGCGCACACCGGGAACGTCATTTTTTCTGGAAAAACCCCAACATACATTTTCCAAACCACTGGAAACCTCCTGTGCCCCAGAATCAACAGTGGCGACTACCAGAAAAGCGCTGAGACAATGAAACTCGACGAAGTCCCAGAGAAACAATTTAATGGTCTTGGATTCCGTAACGAAATTAATCAGAAGAGCGGAGTAAGAAAAGTATAATTTCTATTTTCCTTCATATTAGCAGGAGATAAACAAAAACTGGCCAAGTGCGAGTCGGACTCGCACATGAAGGGTTCCGTACCAAAACGGTATGCTATAATTCCGTGGCTGGCGTGAATATGTTGATAAGTCTAAAACTGCAATTTGTCAGGACGGCCATTTAAAGGGTTTGACGTCTTCTGGTAAATCGGTAAATTAGTGTAACATAAATGTTGTAGTTGTTTTATAGGTTCTTTTATGCCCTCTTTTCAATGATGACAGTAAATAATCGAAATTCCCCATAGATTGCATAATAATAGACTTGTCAATTCGTTCACCAACGACTTATCAACTTATGCACCGACTTATCCACTTATTCACAGCGTTATCAACGTATTCACCAATAGTTATCAACTTATTCACCTACTTATTATGAAGTATTATTAGGTAAACAATGTTATTTTATTGAAAAACCCATTATTATTATTGGAATAGTTTTTGCCCGTGGCTTCGCCCGCGTGAATGTCGGTTAAACTACAAAGATGACGATTTTCCATACAAACTTTCATCCCCAATTTTGACTAGATATAAGGTTGAATTTCAAAAATTTTCCTTATTCCTAGTCTACATTATAAAGGGAACCTCTGTGCCGAAAATCAGCATTCTAGGTCCAAGGGTTTGGGCGGGGCGTTGATGAGTCAGTCAGTAAGCCATGACTGTTCTTTTAATTTATATAGATAGTTACCAAACAGATAAAAAACAAAAAAAAAACTGGCCAAGTGCAAGTCAGACTTGCACATGAAGTCCGGACCATCGTAGTAGGGAAACCCCCTTAAATTTGTATTATTTCTTATTTTAGCGGCGACAGAAATATTTATTTTGTGATAAGTTTGTTTTCCATATTGTTTGTATGAATGACAAAGTTATATTTGCGGTTTTTTAAATGAGCTATATATAAAAAACTACTTACTATATCTCGTTCGAAAAAATTTCGGTTGAAAGTTATTATTGCGATCTATGGCATATATTTTTTTTAGATTTTTCTCTTTCTTAGTATAGAAGTTAGAGGGGGGACGACACTCATTTTACCCATTAAGAAGTGTTTATCTTTCAAACGATTGAATTTGAGAAAAAATGGTTTCAGGAACCTCAGTGTCATTTTTAAAGACCTATCTTTAGATACCCCACACGAATAGATTTGATGAAAAAAGTTTTTTATTGTTTCAGTTCCATGTATGGAGAGCCCCCCTTAATCTTGTATTCTTTTTTAGTTTTGTATAAAAATCCTATAGCGATATAAAGACTACATCTACATACCAAATTTCAACTGTGTAGTCTTAATAGTTTTCGAATAAAGTGGATGTGACATACGGACGGACAGACATGACGAATCTATAAGGGTTCCGTTTTTTGCCATTTTACTACAGAACCCTAAAAATATTTGATTCGCTAAAATACCTACTACTTACTCAAATCAAGCATTGTTCTTCTACCTAAACAAATATTAAAATGAAGGACCACGAAACTATCAGTTTACCAGTGTTTTTACAATAAAAAACAATGATATAGAACATTATTTTATTGGACCACAAACATACCACAAGATACAAGATAAAATGTCATACAGGTACACGTATGTGTACTACAAATTAAATTTCAATAATTGAGCAATATAGAATTAATAAGAACCACAATTATTAGATGTCTTGAGGTCAAGCCAAATCTCTTTTGCCAATCAGTGAAGAGAAAAAAATAATAAAGAACATTGTTTTATTGGACCACAAATTAATATACGGACACAAGATACAAGATAACATAAAGATACACGTGTGTATAGAACAAATTCAAATTTTAAAAATTAATGAAAATTGAGTAAAATTAATAAGAACCAATCAGTGAACAGAAAAAATATATATTTTATTGGACCTCAAAGTCTTCTTCGTCTGGGTTGTCCTCGTCCATATCTGGATCAGTAGATGCAGAGACATCACCGACAGTTTTTATATTTCTATAAAACTCTTGAAAAGAGTCGTCAATCATGTCCATCATATCTTTTTTTTTCTCTGCACTAATTGGCAATGCCTCCTTAGAGATTGGGCTCAACCTAAAGACATCTATTGTAGACTTTCCCCTTTTCCGAAAGATTACTGAATTAAAAGGAGGTTCGCGTTCCAGGCTTTTCTTATAGATTATTTTGCATACGTTATTTTTGTTATAATATTGCAGATACACCGCGCGCGTACCTAAATAATCGCTGCGATATTTTTACGTCTTTTAAAACCTTTATCAATACTTACTTCAAAGGTGGCAAAATGTTATTTGTAAGTATGAGATCTGTGTCTTACAATTTTCGTCCACTTTATTTGGTGATAACTATATTTATTACATTTTAGGGTTGAGAACTTCGTTGGTCGTAACTGGACATCTCAATATATCACAATTTAAACAGAAATACTTCGGTCGGCCATAACTTGATATGTCGATTTGTCAATTTAAAATTCGTGCCTATAGAAAACTCATAAGTGTATAAGTTGAGATATCATTTAACGAATATTCATTTGGGTACTGAGTATAGGTGGATATATCAACATATCAATGTTTGATCAAAAAAACATGAGAATGCTTAATTGGATAAGTGGACTTGTAAATTTAGACACGTCAAAATGAGAGATATCAACTTACGACCAAGGTCGATTGCTCCATAATTTATGGATATTTGGAGCTGTAATTTTTTTTCATATAAGATCGTAATGCCTAGGATGTAATAAGCCAATAAAAAAAAAAACATGGAAGTCGACTTATCAATGTGTTCACGCCAGCCACGGAATTTATACAATTTCTTCTTCGAGCCAATGAAACTTGACCTCTGGATTGTATAGGCACTCATACGATTCAGGGACCAAATTATATTAGTTAACTGCTGTTTCCATCTGTTGTTTCCATCCAAGTTCTTAATGATTTTCCTAGATAGTCCTTATAAAGTTCTACTTTTCAGATTTTTTTCATATTTTCTAAACATAGGGTTCAAAAGTTAGAGGGGGGGGGACACATTATTTTTTACTTTTGGAGCGATTATTTCCAAAATTATTGACATTATCAAAAAATGATTTTAGTAAACCCCTATTCATTTTTAAATACCTTTCCAACAATATATCACACGTTAGGGTTGAAATTAAAAAAAAAAATCACTTCCCACTTTACATATAGGGGGGCTACCCTAATAATTTATTTTTTTTCCAATTTTTATTTTACCACTTTGGCGGCGTGATTGATACACATATTGGTACCAAATTTCAGCTTTCTAGTGCTAACGGTCACAGAGATTAAGCGAGGACGGACGGACGGACGGACGGACGGACAGACAGACATCATGGCGAAACTATAAGGGTTCCTAGTTGATTACGGAACCCTAAAAAAAGGCCATTATACACAAAGGGACGTTGACCGCGTATTATCCATATTTTTTTCCGTCGTGTTTGCACATCATGTACCTATTGCGAATTTGCGACAAATATTATTTACTAGCTGATGCCCGCGGCTTCGTCCTCGTGGAGGTCGGTTTTTTTTTTTAAATCAGCCTATCGTGTCCCACTGCTGAGCAAAGGCCTCCCCCATTTCCTTCCAGTTCCCCCGGTGTTTTTCGCGTTAAAAAGCATTATGTCCTTTGTCAGGCTTTAGACTATCTGTGTACCAAATTTCATTCAAATCGGTTCAGTACTTTTTGCGTGAAAGCGCGACAGACAATATAATTTATTTAGATAAATGCGAAAGTAACTCTGTCTTACTTTTTCATTTATAATATTAAAATAAATATTAGTAAGGAAGTACCTAAGGATTTCTATCTTTAAATTTTCACTTACTGGTTCTCATGAGTCTTAAGCAGCAACTCCTCGGTCTGGGCCCCTCCGGTGGACCCTCAATAAGGGGCTCCACCTCCACCACACTATTATGCGATCTTCTTCCATTTTCGACGTCCTCATTGTCATCTGTAAAATAAATAAATCTTATTTATTTCCGTAAATTGGTTTTACCCAACACTTTTACACTTTTTTTTTGGTGATTGGTGAAATCATCAAATGACTCCTCCCGCAGACGACACGGGCGGCGGTCGAGTGACTCACTGTAGATGATTTCGGCGTAGGTGTGAACCCTAATGGATTCATATTAGACAGTACGACCTGGCTGGAAGGCGGGAACGCTTCCGAAATAATTGAATCACGCGGTAACGGGCGGCCCGTGCTCAAGGTCACCAACGGCGCGGCGACGCTCGGTGGCGGCGTGATTCAAGTAGGTACTTTGGAAGCGTTCCCGCCTTCCAGCCAGGTCGTAGGTACTGTCTAATATGAATCCATCAGGGTTCCCACTACGCCGAAATCATCTACAGTGAGCCACTCGACTGCCGTGTCATCTGCGCAAGGCGCCGCGCTGGTCAGAGCGGTAGGGAGTTTCAGAATTCTACTGACTAAAAACCACCCATGTTCCTTCTTAGCCCTTTGTGTCGAGGCCGCGGAATCTCTTTCGAATAACACGCAGCCGCTACTGGCTTCGGCCCTTCCGGGCCCCTTCAATGTTGCTGACATCTCTTTGAGGCGCGCGTGGAACACGAACGCGCCGTTGACTCGGCCTGTCGCATGTCGTCGTCATAAGACGAACGGACGATGAGCTAGTCCTCCCGCATGCCTGAGAGATATTTCTAGACGGCATGTCAGAGGCGTATGAGAGTGGCATAAAAAGTGTGACACCATGTTGGGCAATAACTAGGTAGGTACATGATAAATAAGTCAACCGCTTTCAAAAAAATTCGCTAGCTTTTAGATACTTAGCGTCAATCCCTTTTTAATATAATCTTTATCGCCAACAAAACGGAAGGGTCAACACACCACCATAACCTAAAATACTGAGTTTCCTCCGTGCCTCGGAAAGCACGTTACGCAACTAATCGTAATGACGATGACGCCGGGAGAACAAGTGCCTTTTGCTTTTCTGATAAGGGTACTTTCACTTTGACACCCTTTAAGTTTGTGTAATGTTGAGCGTCCATTGCAACGGTAGTATGCTTCACAGAACATATATACTCTAGCGAGAAGAATGTCAACTAGGAACAAATAAAATGGCACGATTTTGAGCGCCTCCTGGTGGGTGCCCCCGGAAACTCGCGAAAGCGGATAATTTAAAATCCGATCTCTTGTTCGACCGCTCTCCACTAGATGGCGCTGCGCCGATGACGCGTATTTCTGAATCGCGCGCCTTATTAATAAAAATAGTTAAACCTGGGTTTAACTTACGCTTGGTTTATCTCGCATGCCGTCACTTTCTTTTGAATATTTTTGAAGTGAGACGGCATGCGAGATAAACCAAGCGTAAGTTAAACCAGGTTTAACTATTTTTATAATTAGCCCACAAAAGCAGAACTGGGAAACTGTGACCAATGTTAATTGGTGTGCAATTTCACTGATCACAATTTTCCAGCTCCGCTTTTGTGGTCAAACAGTACTTATCAGGTGATTAAGAAACAATTCTTGGTTGTAGAAAACTTTGAATTTTGACAAAACTTACAAGTTAGTGGTTTATTTATAAAAGTCAAAGCTTCTTACTAGTATTTTTTATAATAAAAACAGTGGTTTGTCTTTTATATCAGAATTACTTTATTTAACACAATAAATGTTTCAATAAACATCATAATATGAATACTATAATAATAAGATTATCAAACAAGTTAAAGTAAGACTAACCACACGAGAAAGAAAGAAGACCAAAGACATCAGTATTTTCCTCTCCGCAGATCCACCGTGTTGCTGTTTAGAGTGTCGAATAGCATGTCCATTCTGGATATAATATCCGCTGTAACAGCCGCATCAGCAGTTAATTGACCTGTAATAGAACATAATATTTCATTTTATTATGATGCTAGGTTAAGGATTTTACTTAATTTCTTACTCCTGTCCTTTTTTTTTTCTAGCCTATACTGTCCCACGGCTGGGCAAAAGCTTCCCCCATAGCCTTCCACTCATCCCTCAAGAAGAATTTTTTATACAATGCGTAAGAAGCTCCACTTCTGTTGGGTATCCCACAATACCTAGTGCCGTTTTTACTTTAAATTTGTTTCTCACTGTTTATAAACCTCACAATAATATTTTTGTTCAAATCGTGTTATCTTACCTTCACATCTGGTGAAGCAAAACGTCTCTATTTTTTCTTGGATGGGAAGTCCACAAAAATGCTGTTTCCTTAAAATGCAGATGACATAGCATCCTGTGTTCAGTGTGCAGTTTCATCTGAAAGTCCTTGTTTATCCATGATTTGACTGGACAGCAATACTTTGCTCACAACTGAAAGAAACAGAATAGGTAAATTAATTATATTATATTACCTGCTTAGTTAGGCAATAGTTTTATGTAATTACGGATCACCAATCACAAATCTGGACTAGGGGACTTATTTAACAAGTATCTAAAATTCTAAATGGAGCATGCGTGAATCTATAGATCTAGCCAATAATATAGGAGCACTTACCGGAGAATATTTGTCGAACCAGGTTTTGGAAACCTAAATAATGTGATTTCGGGGTCATCGACAGGCGAAGAACCACACATAGAACATATTTAATTTAACTTTTATTCTCCTTCATGTTTGAAAACAAAAAAGGGTCACTGTCTCGTACACAACACTCAGGTGTTTCGGCACACAACAGACGGAGGAACCTAGGTAGACTTTACTCTACGTCGTTAATGGCGAGGATAACACTTTAACGTTGCAAATTGCAAAAAGAGAAGTTAGAAAAGAAGTGAATTTACAAGAAAAAACATCAACATGCGCCATGTTTTTCTTGTGATGGGGCTGCCAGGTACTCTTAACCAAAACTTACCAACTTAATTTTTAGAAATCAAATAATTTTGAAAATAAATTGCATATCTATTTAATTCTGCATTAATTACATTTATATTTATTCAATTTTAATAATATTAATATTGAATAAATTAGCCGAAATATTATACTGGCCATGATAGTTCAACCAAAAATGTCGCTAAAACTACCATATGGTAGCTTTTAAACATAGAGGCATCTTTTCATTTTTACTAATGTTGCCATCCTGAAAGACGTCATTGTTAGAGCCCGAAATTTTTAGGACTGGCGACACAGTTTTAGCCCCCGTAGGTATTCCAAGTTTTACCCAATGAGTCGACCCCGCCTGGTATGCTTAAGCACTTGGCACGTAAGTTGAAACAAAATGGCGGTCGTTCGCGAAGCTACAATCATGAAAATAAGTCGACTGAGACCCGATAATGTATTACAGATTGCATTCCGTAAGTTGAATTATGATCTTGAAAGCTTAGTTGCACATTTTCGTTCGAATCTCACTCTATTTTTGTCATTTTACCTATGCGGACGACCGCCATTTTGTTTCAACTTACGTGCCGAGTGCTTTATAGGATGGTCAGTCAATTAGAGATCGCGCCGCTTTGGATTAAGTACCCCATCATCATCTTCCTACCCTTGTCTCTTATGACTTGTAGTCGGCGCACCACGACTTTTTCTGACCTTTACTTTCATTCTCCTGTCAACCGTCACACAATCCATCCATCGTTTTCTTGTTTAGTGTTCTTCTCCCTCTCCATCCATTAAATTTACCAAAAAAGTGATGAATAAGTAGGTAGGTACATCACTTTTTAAATGACTTGCAATTCGTTTGAAAGACACTGAAAAGGTCGCCCTGAATTACCCCAAATAGGGTGTGGTTCAATGATATTATAAATAATATCATTGGTGTGGTTTCGAAAAGACGACACGGTATCAGTAGTGATGACAATATAATTATAGACTGACACGTTTTTTCAGAATTTTAATCTAAGACACATACATCAAAGGTACATGGAAGGTGGGTTTAAATATAATGAATCAATGATATCGTTTGGAAAGTGCAAGTATTCTTACCTACATATTTATTAAGTACGTGTTTCTCTCTTTTAAAATGAAAGTCATGCTCCGAAAAAAATTGGGAACTGTTCTAACAGGCCAATTATTACACAATATGCAGTTTACAAGAAGTAAAACCCAATGACACTTTACTCGAACATGGATTAATACGTGATTTATTTAATCAATTAAAGTATGACTGGTTAGGTCAAATGGGGCTATCACGTAGGTACTTACTAGACCATTTTCGAACTGCTTTCAGTCAAATGCAGCTGCTCTATTTTATATGGAACAACTACCCATGTGTTACCCATTCGCACACTTATTTTTAGAGGTCATGGCCACGTGCTTGACCGCACAGTCCGATCAATTGGACTAGGTACGTAAACGTTTTTTCAGTTGGTTTGATTAATCGAACCAAGTGTTTTTGAAATTCCTGATAGTCCGATCAATCGGACTATGAACTTTTTTTTCCAGTTCGTTCGATTAATCGAATATGCAGCGTGCAATGAAACTTCTATTTCACGATTCGGGCCGAAAATATCACGATAAGTAACACTGTAACTCAATGCCACTTTTTTCCCATTGAGTAACACTGTACCCTAAGTATACCTACATAACTCGCACTTCGCGGGTTCGATCCCCGCACGGAACAAGTATTTGTATGACTACTGATAGTTGTTCCGGGTCTGGGTATTTGTGTTTGTGAGTTTAAATGTTTGTGAACGCACCCACGCTAAAGGAGAAATTCCTAGTGTGGGGCAACGTTTTTTTTTTAAAAAAAATAACAGACATAGGTAGGTACTTATCGGGACTAAAAGGTCCCAAAGATTTACAGAACCTGATTTATCAATTATTAAAGTTCTTCTTTCTCTTTCGAACAGTCCGCAGCCTCGGCAGGCCCTTGCCAAAGATTACAATAAACAAGGCCCTGGCGGACCCTTCATTATGCTGATGACTCTATGACGCGTGTGGAATACGAACGCAGCGTCGATACGACCTGTCGTCGTATGATGGACGGACGGCAAGCTAGCCTATTACTCATCGTCTACAGACCACAGGACGGCCTACGGTGGCTGGGAGCTACCACGTGGCTCCCGCCCGACACCCTGGGCGATGGCGGCTGGGACGTGACACTCTCATCCTCGTACGTTCCGTCTCCTCCTTCGGTAGCATGAATGCTTTGTAGAAGGAGGTGACGTTTTCGTATTCCCTCTCGCTTCGGAAAAATGTAGGAGGCCTATTGCTATACTCAGAAAAGGAAAGACGCAGGCCGCCATTGAACAAATGAATGTATAATTGACGGCTGAATGAAAATGGCGCCGGTGAACGAAAATGAAGATATCAATCGGAATGATATATATGACAATATTGAAGACAGGTTTCTGCTTCTTTATTGTTTTTAACCTTTAAGTAGGTACCTATTGCACATGGCTGAAAGAGCTAGGGAAGACTGGCTTTGATAAGATAATACACCGGTGACACGAATCAATAAAGATAAAACCGTCACAATATTGATATGAATGTACTTAGCTATTATTATTCAATACTTTTATCTTTGAAGTTTCATTACGGAGTCAGTTATGCCATTGTTATACCCTGAAAGTCTGCCAATCTTACCAAGGGGTATCCCAGATAGCGGGTAGCGTCGGACAAATAGGCAGTCGCTTAAAATACTGGCTTGTATTCAGCAATTTAGCTGCATCACGTTAGATACGAAGTACGGTGAAACTTTTGAGGGCAGTTTCGGTCAATACATCGGTGATCAACCCACGGGAACGTACTACCCAGGAGAAGACACCCTACCTAGGCCAGATAATGGTCTACCGGTCTACCATTTAGCCCAGTTTCATCAATATCCGTACAGCCATACTGTCTGTCTGTCAGGCCTAAACGGCAGGCAGTCAGAAATAAAGATACAAGCAGAGTTACTTTCGCAATATAGTAAAAATATAATTTGAAACTTACTTTGTGACACTGTTACACTTGACTAGCAAATAAGTCACTAATAAAAAGCGTACACATAATATTAATTTTTCACAGCAACAATATTTTAATAGTCAAACGAACTTACCTGTAAGTGAAGTTCGATGGTAATTATACTTGTTGTTGTATTGTCCGAAGATGATTAGGAAGACTAGTGTAGTCTCGGCTTTTAAGTCACCGACGCCTACATAAGTTTAAAGAAAAAAGTTTCTTTCCGAACGCAAATGCCTCCTGTCATCCGCTTCTGAAAATAGGTTCATTAAGTTCATAGCAATTTATTGGTTTTACAACATAGGGTTCATGCTCATATGACTATATAGCATGAAGATTCTGGGTCGGGTGGGACTAATCATCTTCGGACAATACAACAACAAGTATAATTACCATCGAACTTCACTTACAGGTAAGTTCGTTTGACTATTAAATTATACTTGTTGTTGTATTGTCCTCGATGATTAGGAAGACTAGTGTAGATGTTTAAAGACTAGTTGTAAAATCAACAAACATTTATATAAAATCAATAATCATTTATATAAAAGCATTAAGCATTCATATAAAATCAATAAACATTTATATAAAAACATTAAACATTCATATAAAATAGGTAAACATTTATATAAAACCTATAAACATTTATACAAAATCAATAAACATTTAATTAATAAACATCTGTCTAAAGTCAATAAACATTCAGATGAATATAAAATAACTAATAAGTAATTTTTTACAGTTCAGGTTTAATCATTACCAGTGTTATTAAAAATTGCTTCAGAGAATTTTCTATTGTTCACTATTGGTAAATTTTTAACTAATTCCTTCTATCATATCCACAGCTGTAGCTGGGCTTTCATACTCCATATTCTATTGCTAGAGAAAGGAACAGTTATAAAAGGTTGGCATTTGTTTGGCCCAGAAAAGTTAGCATATCAATCCTTAAAGTAATACGATTTTGTGTAATCACTACATAATAAATATATATTAGAGATATTGTTTGCACTTTTCCACTTGTGGTTATTTATTTATTTATTCAATAGTTGTACAATTACATTTATATAATAAGTTGGTGCAAACATAAACTCATTGGAGCAACAGTAATAACAGCAACAGTGGTAACAGTAGCAGTTAGTGGTTCTAACAGTAATATAGTTACCGCTTTCTTGATAACAATTTGTAAATCACTTTGTTGAATGTAATCTAGTAGAGAGAGAATAAAACACTGAAAACATCCCAATTCCCAAGAATTCTCTGGATCTTGGAGGACTTAACTTGAAAAAGTCTCTGAACAGTATTTTGATATTTCATCTGTACCTTTATGTGGTCTTATAGTTAGAGATAGAGCTGAACTAACAGAATATGAAAATAGAGGAAAAAACCTTTATTAATCCTCAAAACGAAAAGACTGAATAACTTCAGTGATGGTTTGCTAATGCATATAATATTTTAATTACTTACAGTATCTTGTCTTGTCTATACAATTGCAGGTAATGAGGCAAGCATTAATATTCTGTATTTTCAATTATTGAATTCCTAATAATATCAACAGCTTCATTACTAGTTCCAGAAAACCTAAAATATATTCCTGATAATACTCCTGCCATCAATCCCAGTTTTTTTTTTTTTTTTTTGTGAAAAAAGGGATGTAACTATTTGAAATTATGTAAAGTGCAGGTTCCTGTATCACAAAAGTATTAAATTAAATAATGGAAAAGACCATGGTTGAGTAAGGTATCTATTTCCTATAATACCAGTTGTTTGTCTGTAATTATCTTTTCTATAGGTTCCAGAGCCATAGAGAATTTGAAAAAAGTATAGAATAAATGATATTGGTCTCAATACCATTCCTTCCATTGCCACCTTGTATTGGCAAGGAGCATCCACCACTTATCACAGCGCAACCCCTGGAGATCCCAGGGTCATGATGCATAAGTGTGATACTTTGTGTTAGTCCATGATACAATTATTAATCAATTGGAGGTTCACCCAATACGGATATAATATTTTGATAATTTAAAAACACCTAAGATTCCCTTCCACATTCAAAATCTGCTATCATAATATTACCTTTGGTATTTATGTAAGTAATATCGAGTAAGTAACCATCTATTTAGATTCGCACCAATGCTTTTCAGAAATGTATGTAATAGCTCATCATAAAAAAGAGTATAATAATGTATCCATTATGTACCTACTATAACTATGTTTAATAAATAAAAATTTTGATTCTGTAGTTATATTTTCAATTCTTGAAAAATTTCAATAACTAGTAAATGACTGACTGAACACTTAAGCCCAGAAAAAAGGGGCAGCACTCAATTTTGATATGAAAAAACTGAGCTGAATCTACAGTTCATAGTATAATAGCAATCTATGGGCCACACCATGCGGGAGAAGCATCTGTGAATATTTTTATTAACTCAAAAGAACTGGCTATGTTTATAGACCAAGCCAAATGATATGATATATTCATTGCAGTGTTTATATCATAATTATCATAAAAACAAACTGGCAAAAAAGAGGGTGTACTATTAGGTACCTCTCTGCCCAATCCTTCGGGGATTACGGGTGTGATGTTATTTTACCATAACTATCTCTTAGAACAAGGTATTTGTTCCATTCGAGTTTCTTAGTGAATAGAATCCTATAGTAATGGCTGGACAATATTAAAGTTTTAAAACCTTAAAAACAATTTTAATTCGACTTTTTATCAATAAATTCTAAATTATTTCTTTTCTCTTCAGTTCTGATGATTGCATGTTTTCTAAACATTATACATCTCTTAAAAAATTAAAAGGCCTCTCTAAGGGTCCTTTGAAACCTGTAATGGGTTTCAATGTTTTTGTTATTTATGTTTATGGGGCTGAACATAATATTGAAAACATAGCATTTGCCTTGTCTCATGCAATAAGCATCCAATCCAATGTGACAAGAAAAAACCATTATTCTGTAAAAATTGGTATACTGTTGTATACTAGGTCATCTCCAAGTAAACTAAACATATGTAACGCCTTTTACATAAAAAACGGAAAGCTATATTTTTGTGCCTTTGACAAGGAAAAAATGGTAAGCAAAATTGTTTTTGTAAACATGCCTTTGGGTAACAAAATTCCATTGCTATGAAAGCAATTCACTTCTCTATTTCAGATACTATCTGAATAAATTCAAGTATAGAGATTTTATCATCTAGAGGAGTATCACTCCATCACCACCATCCAATTAAGAATAACTGGGTCGCTTGAGTGACTAGTTTCCAATCATAAATTATATTTTAGTCCACCAACCTGTGAATTTAGGGGGATGATTTCTCCTGGCCACCTGTCTGCTGCACTCGTACTCTTGATGACGCCCCCCCCCCTTTTTTTTTTTTTTTTTTTTTTTGCATATCTGCCAGAGGAGGGCCCCGCCAGTTTTAAAAATTTATTGGTAATTTTAGGAGCATTTGCTCTGGGCACCCATGTGCTCTCTCTAGGAGTGAATTTTATGTTACACTCATCTTTAATCCTCAACCAGATTTATTTATAGATTTTTCTGAGATTAGTTTCTCAGCGTCTTCACCCAAAATATATGTTTCCGTCTATGAATGCAACAAACTCTTGAATGTCTTTGTTGTTTACCAACAATAAGAGTGATCTGTGTCTCCTTGCTTGTATCTTAATGTATACACAAATAACAGAAGCATCATTCAGCTTCTTCATCATCATCATCATCGGTCTATAATGTTCCCACTGTAGGGACTCAGGCCTCCTCTCTAGGAGAGGGATGGGCTATATATAATCCACCACACCAGCCCAGTGCGGGTTGGTAGATTCAGCTTGTATGTAATGTATGTAAATCTTCTCTTCTTTCTCTGGGTGTATATCCACATAAAGTATTTCAAGAAACTTGATTATATAATAATTCTTTCTATGGTACTTACTTCATTTAATTCTTGATCTGCATTTTCAACTTCTATTGTGGTTATCCATATACCAATTCCGGGCAATCATTCTCAACCGATAACGGGAGGATATTTTCTAATCACTGTGGAGGGACAATTTTACTGTCTTCACCCACATAAGGTGACCTCCTATGGTATTTCACCTTCTCGAAGAAAAACATAATGCATGTTGAAGAACAACTACACATAAATAACCTGTAAGTTCCCAAAAAACTTCCCGTGAAGGTTATTATATAACAGTCAACCACGGTACACCCACAGAGCACCCTGTGAAGGTTGCTGAGTTCTCGACATAGCCTTTTAGACCGCGTACGCCCCCACAAGACGTCCCAGGCCAGGCAAGTCGTCCATAATGTATCCATTTTAGACTTCATAGTCCGTTGCAAGTCGTTCACTTTCCTTGCAGGTTATAATAGAACAGTCAACCGCGTGTGTTCCTACCGAACACCCCCCAGGTTGCTTACGGCATTGGCGGTGTAGGCCATAAGGCCAGGCAAGTTGTTCATAATGTATCCATTTTGGGCTTCATAGTCGTTGCAAGTTCCAACGGAGCGGTCTCAGGTCATGTTAATAGCCAACAAGGGCAAACATTTTAAACTCTCTGTACTCCGATGTAGTGCCCACATGGCAATCATGCCGTTAGTTGCAAATAGGTACGTGCAAAGCGCAAGGCATAAAAAACATACAATATTTTAGATGTAGCGATTATTGCCACATAACAGAGCTTTAGGCTTTTGATTCCAATTCTTCAGCAGTAGGCAAAAAACAAATTAAGGTCACACAAGTGAAGCCATTTTGGTTTCTTACTTCTAGCACTCAAAACAGAGCTAATAGCATTTTATGCGCTTTCCGCAATATCTATAATATCTTCAGTAGCTTCGACTTTGTTAACACCAACTTTATTTTCCCATTTAAACGTTAAAATAAGACTTATCAACCTAAAAAATAAATAAAAATAATTGGAAAGAATGGCGCCGGTATGACATAAAATCCGAATGAACCTATTTTCAGAAGCGGATGACAGGAGGCATTTGCGTTCGGAAAGAAACTTTTTTCTTTAAACTTATGTAGGCGTCGGTGACTTAAAAGCCGAGACTACACTAGTCTTCCTAATCATCGAGGACAATACAACAACAAGTATAATTTTAAAAAAACTTAGTATTTAAACTCAGTATTTCACAAAACCGTGTGCTTTCTTTATCCGTCTGAAGTGAATGAACAGACCGGCAAGTATGTCCTACTGATCGCAATTTCGTCGGGCAGAAATAGACTAATCACAGACAAGACAATATAGATTACAACCAATGATTAACATTATTGACGTGTCCATGAAGGTGGTGTAATAATGTGCCCATAGAGAACAAATTCTGTGAGTCAGAATTTGAATTTTAGAGGTGTCGGGTCGAGGCGAGGGGACGGAGGTACCTAAGTGACGTCAATGAATGTACGACAAACAGAGTCCATTGCAATTAAGAAGCAATTATGGTAGAATCATGATGCACGTGGTACTGGCTTTCAAGGGTGGATCCAGGGGCGAGCACGGGTCACGTGCCCCCTCCCCCCAGACGGTAATAGAGTTCCCATCACAGTACATACTTCCAAATCAAATGTCGGTTGTTTGTTTCATTGACTTTTTTGCCATCGACTTCCGAAAGTAAAGTAGGTAATTATTCTAGATGTTTTTTTTATAATTTTATTATAAGTCCGTAGATACCTAATTTTTTTTTTACTTTTATTTTTGATTATTTTTGCCGGCCTGGCCCATGTGCCCCCTCAGAATAGAGTCCTGGATCCGCCCTTGCTGTTATTTGTAAATCTTTGACAGTCGTTACAGGTCATCAGAAGCCCAAAAGTCTGACAATCAGTCTTGCCGAGGGCTATTTTATTATTACCCGGTCTAACTGGGTTGTGTAGTCAGATCCAATACGCAGTCACTGAAAATAAATATTTACACTGTAGGTACTAAATAGGTAGGTATGTTTAATCAGATGTATGTATGTAGGTATGTATGGTGGAACCCAGACAGGCGCATTGCATTACCTTGTGTAATTTATTTCATCACCGCTGCTCTCAAAAGTTCAAAACGGTGAAGGAAAACATCGTGAAGAAAACCTGTGACCTGATGTCTTAAAACTAAAAAATTCGAATACATGTGACATCTACCAGCACAGGGCCCGCGTGGTGGATCCATCCCTCTCATCTCATCAGCATGGTCCATCTCTCTCTTAGAGAGGAGGCCTGAGTCCCTGCAGTGGGAACATTATAGGCTGATGATGATGATCTATGTAATGTATTATGGTAAAGATCGCTATGTTATCCGAACACAACTTCGGGAGCCATCAGGGCATCGACATACCCTCGTCGACCCCGATGACGCTACCACCTTGCTCCAGGAGAGCAGTTGGGAAACTACAACGTTCAAGAATCGCAGACGCAACGCCGTTATTCCGTCGCCAAACCAGCGAAATAGTGAGCTCCTAAAAGTTAGCACCCAGATTGAAATTAAGAGGTATACCTACTGTCTGAAATTATTATACCTACTGTAAGAAATCCTTTATTTATGTAAAAATTATGGTCACCACACAATATTAATGGATGTTTGTATGGGAAAATTTAAATGATCAATATCTTTAAAACTACGCAAAGTTTCTCCGTCACAAATTCAGGTTATCATTATCGTCCCCGTCACAACATTTTGATACCATTTTGATGGTCGTAGAACTCGTAGATCATCAGGCAGCGGAGATACACGTGTCCAGCCAGCCTGAGTTCAAGCTGGCTGGACATAAGTATAAATTAAGTTTTCATTGATATCTCGTAAACCCTTGCATGTGACCGGCATAAATCAAACGTTATTACTGTCACACATTGCGTCACCAAGTATTAGTAAAGGAACCATATTCGAAAACGCTCCCGTTATGTGGGATTCGGAAGTGCCTGCCAAAAGTTTTCTACGTACCTACCTAAATTCAAGCTGGCTGGACACAGAGTTTTTTGCATTTTTCTACTAAACCACTGTACGTATCACAAAACTTTTATCTTGATGCCTGTCACTTTATGTGACGCCCGTTGATACGCAAAAAGTCGTCAAAATCACTTCCGTTACGGAGATTGAGAGACCAGCGAAAAGTGATTTTTCAAGCTGGCTGGACAAGCTTTCGATCGATTATCTAAGATTCTGTAGCGTCACCTATTCTGAAACAAGGGTGTTTAGCCGTCACATAAAGTGCCCTATTGACCTAATTAAATGCGAGCAGTTTTGTCCAGCCAACCTGAGCCACATTACTAAATAGCTATCATATTACTAAACTGACCTGCGTCTCTTTTCTTGACTTTCATGTGACCTGACGATTGAGTGTGTGTCATGCTCACTCAAATGTCTCGCTGATAGTGACGTAGTGTTTGTCGAATTATTTCATTCCCTTCAAAATGGTTGAGTGAAATGGTGCTGATCCATGCGTCATGCTCGTGAACGGGTGGGTTCGATTCTCGAGTCGGGCAAAGTGTTATTGGATTTTTCCAACAGTAATTTATCAGTAACAGCCATGGAGTCTGGATTTGTGCCCGGTTGATGGCAATAGGCTCGCCCCCTATTACATGGGACTTAATAACTGGCCAAATGTGGGTACTATTAGGTACCTACACCTCTGCCTAACCCTTCTATAATTACAGGCGTGATGTTATCCGGTTTAAATTTCAACTTGCTAGCCCCACCGGTTCCTGAGAAAATCGGTGGTGACAAACGGAAAGACGGACAAGAGAGTGATCTTAATACGGGTTCCTTTTTTACCTTTCGAGGTACGGAACCCTAAAAAAAATAAAACCGACTTCGACAAAAATAAAACACAAAAAAGTGAAAAATAAAAATCAGCTTCTGAAGTCGGTGACTTTTGTTTGTTTGATTTCATGTTTTTGCCACCGACTTCTGAAGCTGATTTTTATTTTTCACTTTTTTGTGTTTTATTTTTGTCGAACTCGGTTTTATTTTTTGTAAAAAAGTTTTTATTTTTCACTTTTTAGTGGTTCACATGTGCTTACCCCTTCACAACGTACCGGCGTGATGTTATGTTATGAACTGGTGTAAACAATAGACAGACATGAGATTTCAGCAATCCCAGTCCATTTGCTATCATTTATTGAGGAGTTCCGTTGTCTATCTCCGAAGTACTTCATCAGAATATGTTCACCAACCTTTGTAGTGAGTACAGGCGTGATATTATGTTGTGTGATGGCGTAAACAATGCTTAGATATGCTATAGCAACAATCGCGGTTAATCTGCTGTTATTTATTGAAGAGTTCCCCCGATTTCTACAAGATCCCATCATCAGATATTGAAATGGTGACAATGGGACCACACGGGAAGCACCAGCTTTCAAATGAAAAAAGAATCATGAAAATCAGTTCACCCAGTCGCAAGTTATGAGCGAACAAACATAAAAAAAAAAAAATACAGTCGAATTGATAACCTCCTCCTTTTTTGAAGTCGGTTAAAAAGATAGCGGAAGTTAGTCAACCATTTCGTTCAAACCCCTGTAAGGGCTGCATCTGGATTACAATGAAAGTTGATGACAGTAGTTAGTTAGGGAAAAGTAACAATGATTTAAATAAAATACCAAAAACTCAATTCAATTCAATTTATTACAAAAATAATTTAATTACATTATTGACTTTAACGCAAACACGTCGAGGAATGCTCATTCACATAATTATAGGTAATTTTATAATAACTAAAGGACTTCGATTCTTAACTTCAACTTGCACTTAAGTATTAAAGATATCCTAACTCCACTAAACATATCATCACGAATTCACGACTGTATTCCATTAAGATGTAAGCAGAGAAAAGTAATACGGGTCAGCTCAGACAAAACCGGGACAAGAGTAGACGAAGACCAAAGAAACTACTACAGGCACAGCTCTGTCTACCTTTCAGGGATTAGAGGTGTAATGTTTATGTTACCACAAGGTTAATATTTAATCATATACTTAATACTTAAATTGGCACATACAAAATTGTTTTTTTTAAACATTACACAAAAGAAGTATTCATCATTCTTTAATTTTATAATTTAAATATTTTCAGATTTAAATCTCAAAAAACACTAGTTTGAAAATTTGAAAAAAAAAATGGTCGTTTTAATTTAGAAGATTGTTTTTTTTTTTTTTACTAAGCACTATGTGTGAAGTATTTGTATATTAAGTATGTTGAGTTCAAGTAATATATAATAATAATATTTATAAAATGCATTTATTCATTTGAAAACATCAATTTGTATTTTATAATAAATAATAATATATTGTTAAAATAATAAATTAGCTAGCAGAACACATTTTAAAGAAATACATTGCGGTCATTATACTATAATAAATGACAACAGCCACACAAGTCAGTTTCCAGTGTAAAGCAACGCTTAGCTAGGCCGGTCGTGGATCGATGGCTATCCATCTTTTACTGAGTTTCCTCCAAGCAACGGGGAGTAGACCTTTGGGGCCCGGATGTCTTTTGTAGATCTATGACAGTCGTCAGTCTGACAACAAGTCTTACCAAGGAGTATTACCCAGTACACACGGCTACACATCAAGCTATACATTTCCAGTTTACGCTGATCTCGCACTGTATGGAAATCCTATACAATGCGAGACCAGCTTATACTGGAAATGTATAGCTTGATGTGTAGCCGTGTGTACTAATAGGGTTTTGGAGGTCAGACCCGCAGTCGCTTCATGTAAAATACTGGTATACAGTTGCATCTGGGCCGACCCCAACGTAGTTGGATAAAACATAGACACATGATGACTACCGGAGTTGGGCAAAACTTTATCAAATCATTTAAGTTTTTCATGCTTAGCTAATTTAGCATGACCCTTATTACATCAAAAAAGAATTTTCTTAAAATTTGAATGTCTTATGAAAATGAAATCTTTATTTGTAAACATAGGTTTTTAAGTTATATTTTACTTAGTTTAATATTTTACCTATCTAGCAATATTCAAAGGTTTTAAGACTTGTCTAACAAATCTCAGACCTCAGACAACTATTTTCCAATCAGTCGACTAGAAAATTCACATACAAAAATAATTAAATTGAGCCTAATTCTGCGAAAATGTATTTTCCAAAGTAATGATTGCCTTTGCCCAGCATCTCCCACTGTTAGGAATTATTGTATTTACTACAGGCAAATTAAAAAGTAATTTTGGGCTTCCGATAGTTATTGCTGACTAATTTTAAATCTGTTTTAAGCATTTGTTTTGGATGTACTTACATATTTACTGACTAAATTAGTTTAAGGTATTTAAATTAATTAAAAAGATATTGGTTGTGTCATTTTGGCAGAACTAAAGTCCAATACAAATAAAAAAAATTACTACATAATTCTATTATCAATAAAAAATATTACCACATAATTCTCTGGGGATAATCAAAATCTTGCCAAACTATTTGTCTTTTAAAAAACACGTAGAATGCTGCAGCGTTAATGATGAGATACCACACAAATTCTGATATGACTACGGGAAACCCTGGTCGAGCAAATCTCAACCTTAATATTATATACGGTATTAAGAAGTAACGAATTTCAATCAACCTTTGCAACGCTAGAGCCAGAACTAAGCAGATACTATACGGTAATAGAAAAGAAATACAATTTTGATCTTTTAAATTATCGTAAAGACTAAAAAGTAAGAAAACATATATTGGCACCGTAGAGTAAATAGCATTCTCATATTTTCCATACCAGCGGTTCCAAATGTAAAATGTGAAGTGTCGGTTGTCTGCGAGCAAGTACGGATGAACTAACGTGTTATGGTGGACTATTAAAGTAAAGATGACTCCACATAATAATACTAGAATCTTCTCTCTCCACATTAGTGCTAGAGTTGTTTCCAGCTTGGCAACGACATTTGGAAGACCGAATACTCCATAAAAGACAAGGAAATATAGCAACTGCGGTAAGTGAATTGTAGCTTCGTGAGCTGTTTTATCACCTACAACTATAGAACCGTTAACATATACAAAAGCTGCAAACCCGCTAAGTATAATCAAATGGGTCAGCAGAATTGTAGCATCATGGAACGTTAAGAATTTGAAAAACGTGGAAGGACCAGTTGACAGATGGTACTTTGCTGCACAGTACACGTCCCACAAACCGTAGAACCGTTTCAATTTTGACTTGTCTACATCCTTAGATATCATTGAACGCTTGCTGAGTTTCACCTCACTAATATATTGGTTACCAAAAACCCTTGAGCTTTTTATCAGTAAATCTAGTAACTTGTGACCGAAAATCATTGCAACCCACACAACATTAGTTTGTCTCATTATTATAGAACAAATACCACAAATTAAGATTAAAATCAGGTACCTATTTGACAGACATAATCTTGAATACATTAAAAGAAATGTCACTGAAAGCACATCCGTGTAGTATACGTGAGAAAAGAAATAAAGAGGCGGTAGAAGCGTTAAATTCAAAGCCTGCCAAATGAGTTTCATTGGTTTTCTATCGGCATAATACACAAATTTTAGTATACTAGAGAAGAGAACTAAGTTAACGCCTGATGCAATGAGATTCACGAGGCGTAGGTTGTATGTGCTGCATTCAGCAAATAGACCAACCACAGAAGACACCGCATACAAGCCAGGTAGTGTCGTTATCTTAGGATCCCAGTGTGAGAAGTTACCGTTGCAGTACAATATTCCTTGGGGAATGTGGAAGTGTTCATCAATGACTGTCTGCGTAGCATGGTGAACGCTGTCGAAAATAAATTTTGAGACTAAGAAGTAGGCGAAGCATTGTAGATATAGAAGAGAGTAGTACATTTTGCACCTCCTGGCTGCTCCAGCTGATTCCTGCAAATGGAAACAATAACTTTTATTAATTACGTAACCTCACTCCTGTATCATAAAAAGAAGACATGTGACATCTACCAATCCGCACAGGGCCCGCGTGTTGGATTATTGCCCATCCCTCTCCTAGAAAGGAGGCCTGAGTCCCTGCAGTGGGAACTTTATAGGCTGATGATGATGATGACTCCTGTCATTCCCAAAGGTGTACCCTATATTACACCCACATTTTGCCAGTAATATTTAACTCTCATCTAATAGGGTAGTTGACAAAAAAATCTAATTAGTCCGTCAGATAGAGAGAGACTGTAATTTAATTTAATAATTTTAATAAAACAAAAAATATGTATCCAATATTTTTCATTAATCTAACAGACGGACTAATTAGAATTATTTTTTTTTTGATCAGGATACATCCATATTGGGAGCAAGCCTATCACTGGACACAAATTCAGAGTCCAAGGAGCTTTCAGGAACCGGGGTTAAGATATGTTTCATTATAGAAACGAAATCATTAAATAATGTTGGAAAATTTTGTAAACACAACTTTTATTAGTTCTTATTGGAATAAAGGAATTATATTGAGCTACTTATTAAGGGACTAGTAAATAGCTACAATGGGATACTTGATATTGTTTGCACATTACAGGATCTGATGAGACGCTACCGAAAGTGCCAAACTCGTCACCAAATTTTGAGCTGTATCAAATTCAATTGCTAAGTAAATAGATGTTGGGTTTGTGGGTTAATTATACACCTCTGCCAACCCCTTCAGAGCGGAAACACCGTAATATGTTACTTATACAGGTACTCCATGTTTACTTCTTGTAATATTTTTGAATTCATGTTTTTTTTCTTTTCAAATACTTGCAGACCTTTTACTTGGGATTGTCCAGAAGACTAGTCCAATATATACATTGTACCAATTATTTTTAAGGATGTCACGAGAAAATATAAAAAAATAACAAAAATGCATGTATTCTAACCTATCCGTAATGTTGTTATTGCTTCATAAAAATAGGTCAGCGGGTAGTTTTAAAAGGGTAAAACACATTCATTTACCAGAATAAACAAATAATTAACCTAACAGTTGGTATAGTTTATCTTTCGTTGCACATGCGTCCCGGTACATTACAACAATCAATAGTTTCAAAAAAAGGACTTACCCTGCAACTCAAGAATATACTATAGCGTTTATTTACACTATCTACGCTGCCTGAAGATATAAGGTTACTGGCTGCACATTGTTTTCTATACTTATTCTGTTCTAGTCGATTCAATTTCAATAATAAATTCGCCGGAGCGTAAGCCAGCAGTAAAAATTGATCGGCTTTTTTGACGTTGGACAAAACGCACTCACTTGATTGTGATTGCTAACAAAACGTTTTATTTATTATTATTTTTATCTATACCTACTTGATTAATTTTTTTATTAAAACGATTTAATAAGTTTTACAAATAACTATGCGTTAAGCACTTCAAAAATCAAAAGTGCTTTCCTCCATTATTATTTCAGGCAAATAAAGACGCGTAAAAAAAAATGTTGATGTTGTCAAAACAAAACGTACAATGTTGTTCCTTTTCACGTAGCTGGTGAGGTTATTCCACCCAAAGAGTATGATTGTATGTTATTTCATTTTGCTGAAGAGTGTAAAAGATTCGATCGATCAATGCCTAAATGAACAAGTTATTTGACCATTTTGCAATAAAATATTAATTCGATTTGATGTCACCCTCTCCATAAAGTGGGGCATTTTTTTTCTACAACGAATTTTGAAACGGACAAAAACATTAACCTTGCCAAGTCACAAGCTCGCTAGAGTATATATGTTCTGTGGTCACCTGTCTGTGTCACTATCACCGATTGACATTTGAAATTGTAACGGCCGACTGTTGATTTGAATATTTCCATTTATTTATCTCGACAAAACATTGTGTAAAGTTATAAAGTGTGTGATGGTTGACTAAGCACTATATCAAGATGGAAGCAAACGATTTCTTAGTGAAAATCAAAGCAAACGGTAACGAAAAAGACTTGAATGACCTGTCCAAAGTTTACAACGATTATAAAACTATTGCATCCAAGTTAACAACGAAGGAAAGAGGTTCTTTCTCGTTAAATGTGCTTTGTTTATTGTGCAGGTAAGTCTTAGTACCTAAATTTCAAGTCTTACATATAAACTTTATAGTTTTGTCCGTCGAAATTCATTTCAATTCGAGGTAACAAGACGACCCACTGACCAACTATTTTAATTACTGAACAGGCTTCAACTTTTGTTGTAGCCTACCAGAATGGGGATTTAGAACCAGTAACCAGATATGTGGTTCTGAAAACCTATTCAACCTGCCTTTTCTATCAATTTAATCTGTTATTTGATGTTGTTCCAACTAAAGACTGGTGTTTAGTTGCATCTGGCTAGACTGGAATTTGACCCTTTTAATTATATTTCGGAAAGGGTTTGGCAGATCACATAAAAATTGTCATGTCATCTTTACTATTAGTTTGTTCTTCTTATTTCTGTTATTGTTAATTTAAGTTAGGCCACTGTTTTAATTTCTGTAAAATGTATTGGCTCAACAAACACCCTAGCAACATTCATTCTGCTCTGTTTTATGAAAACATAGGTTACTTAGGATTATGTTGAATAGTACAGGGTGAGGCTGAGGTAACTGGGTATATTATTTAAAATGGTTGATGCTAGACCTAATTTGCAACAATTTCAATCCTGAAAATTTTGTTCATACTGAGTTGTTACCCACGACGGAACAGAGACTGTTTACGCGTTTGGGGTGAGAGGTTGTTTGTTTGTGTGTTTGTGCAAATACATGTTGCCATTTTTCTCCAAAACTACTAGTCCGATTTTGATGCAGCTTTCAGTTATGGGTTCGGGTTTGATTGGTGCATGTTCTTAGATAAAATAATAAAAATAAAAGTAAAAAGTTTAAAATAAAAAGCAAAATTAAAAATTTTGAAAAAACCCAAGACTGTTAAAAATTAATTGAAAAAAGGATAAAATAACATAAAACACCCGCCTTAAAAACCCAAGAATGACCGTCGGTACCTGAACATTGCAAAACTAGTTCATTTAATGGCAGCCCCCGACGGACATTCTTTGGTTTTTAAGGCGGGTGTTTTATGTTATTTTATCCTTTTTTCAATTAATTTTTAACCGTCTTGGGTTTTTTAATTTCATGAATTTCATCCAAGATGTTATGATGATACTTATCATCCTGAATGAAATTCAGATAGCTTATAAATAAATGAACAAAGGAATCCGTTAAAAACCAATTTGTCAAAAAAGTACATAAATACCTTTGGAAATTAAGCACTGTAAGGATCATGTTCTGAATAATCCTTTGAAACTTTGTTGTCTGTAGCAGTTGTGGGGATAAACATCATTTTTGACAATTTTCCAGGAACCTAGACAAGGTGCCAACATGGAGAGACAGCATAGACACCAAAGACTTGCTTACTCTGACAATAGACTGTGTCCGAGAGACGAGAGGACTGAACAAGCCCGAACAGGTGAAGACGCTGGCCTGTATCTACCATATACATAGATATGTTGTGAGAAAGGTATGTTCCACTTCCTTCATTAATTTTTATCAGCCTAGTCTGTCCCACTGCTGGCCAAAGGCCACCCCCGTGGCCTTCCAGTTTTCTTTGTCATACAATGTTGAGGAGCTGTGGCTTAATCAGAACTGCCACTCGGGTCAATCTTTAGGTTAAGCTATGCTTGCCTAGGTTGGTCTGTGGAATAGTGACCACCCGTTACATACCGAGTTTCCTCAGTGCCTCAGAAAGCACATTAAGATGTTGGTCCCAGTTACCATATCTTTGGCAGTTGTTACAGGTGGTCAGTGAACAGAAACCAGTCTTACCAAAGGGTATCATATTACCCAGTATAAACTGGGTTGTGGAGGTAAGATAGGCAGTCATTCCATATAAAATACTGATATTCAGCTGCATCTGGTTCTACTGAAAACCGACCACAACTTAGTTGGGACACAAGCTGCCGAAACAATCTGGAATTTCAGAAGAGACATTCTTCATACTAACCACATTAGCAGTTACACTCCAATTTTGTCTGAGAAATTACTATTACAAAAACTGTCTAACATTTATCAGTTTAGGCATTGAACAAAGATAACCTAATCTTGGTTCCCCTTTCAGAATGCAACAGTACCTCCAGAATTGATACTCAAACTCTCATTCATGGCTTTCGAAGCAGACTCAAAGAATCTCCTAAAAGAGTACTGTAAAACCTACTGGAACATTGTTGCAGACAGACTGATTTATATAGAGAAACTTAAAGGCAAAGCAATACACAAGTTGCTACCAAAACTAAGTGAGGACATGCTTAAAACATTAGATATATACGATACAGCACAGTTTTGCATAAACATTTTAGTGTTTTTGGTGAAAAAACTGCATTTTATATACAGCGAATCTTATACGGAACAACTGAATGTCCTATACGGAGAGATATTTGAGAAACTGTCAAGGAAAACCGATTTGAGTGCCTTCAAGAACTTAAAAGATAAGGAAATATCTAATTTGTATGTGACATTCAGTGATGTACTCTACGTGGTTGCTGAGAACTCAGCGAAGAACGGTTTTAAGGGGTCAGCATTGACTGTTGCTGTCAGGACTGCTATTACGCTGCTTGGACATCGATCAGACATATTCCATTGCTTGCAAACCTTCTACTTGAATTCCTTTTGTGATATATTTGTGAATAAAACCACATATGTCGACGCTGTGTTCAAAAATCTTGCAATCTCCTGCGAAATTACTGAAAAACTAGGATATAAGGATACAATGAAAGCTACATATCCTTTCATCAGTCAATTTCTAAGACTTTTCATTGAATATTCAGTCAATAATTCAATAAAAATCAATTTTACGCAAGCAATACAGGAGAATTGCTTGAATTTCATGATAAAACTACTGAATGAGTTGAAAACCTGTGATCAATTGCTAAAATGTGAAAACTGTAAAGTGAAATCGGGGCTCCATGATGCGTTGAGACTCTCATTTTTACTAAAACATTTTATAACAAATGCCGTACAGAATAAATCAGATTTAAATACTTTGTTACCGTTATATAACTCAGTTATAGACAAACAATACACCATAATGGATGAATTAAAAAAACTAAGATGCATAAACCACGAAAAATGCTTCAGAAAGTTGCAAACGGACACGCATAATACAGCTATTTTACTAAATAAAAACCAAAAATACGAATTCTCGATCAACTTATTCGAAATCTATATAAAAAATGAGTTGAGCATAAGCAAGAACGAGTTCGAGCATAAAAATGTAGCTCGAGCATTCTACAATAAAAGCATTTGTGAGTTGGATTACAAAAAACATGAAATTGCACTTTTGGACGCTTTTTTGAGCTTAGTTATTTCAAAAGAACTGAATTCTGATAAGTATATGAGTTTGGTAATGGATATCAAAGCTAAAGCGTTGAAATGTGATGATAAAGGTGATGAGAATGATGATGATGATGACAAGAATGATGATTTACAACTACTATCGGTGACAGAAGCGTGTAAAATGGTGATGGAAACGAAGATCTATGGTGATTTGACATCGTTTTTGAAAGATGTTAGATTCAGGTATATTTTTTTCTTTTTATACAATCCTGACTGTACTGCCTTGGTCTAGTGGCTGACTGCTAAGCATGACGTCGTGGGTTCGATTCCCAATTTTTTTTTTACTATTTTGGATTTTTCCTTCGCAGGAATTTCTCAGTAGCAGCTAGGCTCGTCCCTTTTTTTCATGGGACTTATGTGGATGTACTATTAGTCATCTCTACCTCTGCCTCCCCCTATTAAAGTATTTAGTTATTACATTTAATTTACAGTGTCCTACTAAAACATGAGTTTGAGATGTACTGCAAACTGTGGCCATCTATCGTTCCCGTGGCTGGAGTTTGGCGCTCCCTAAACAACTTACTGAATGGCCAACAAGAGAAATGGAGGACAGGTACTAAAATAAAACAGACATTAAATCCTGCAAGCTTTCCATGACAAGCAAATGTTCATAATATAACTTTAGTTGGTTTTCGTCTTTCCTGTTATATGTTCCACTGCTGGTCAAAGGTCTCCCCTTTCTCCTTCCAATCATCCCTATAATATAGATTTCCCTGAAAATATGTTGAGTAATACCCAACTACGGCAAAGCCAAAAAGAAAGGTAATGATTTTGTTTACCTTTTGAGGTAAGAAACCATAAAAAAAAAATCGTTTAGTACAGCATTTTTATTATAATTTTCAGTTGAAGACCCGGAGTCACTCCTGTGGACCCTCATAGAGGTGATATCCCACACTCCTGCCGCAGTCAGGACAATACACAGTGATTACTTTAAACTTGTCGTCGACGAGTTATTGGAGAAGATTGATAAAATGCCTGTGAGTATTTTTTAACGTGACAACGTCTAATAAATCTATGAACCGGCCGGCTGCATGCACGGAATAAGATGACTCATTGTCCCGTAAACCGACTTTACAGACAACCAATTTTTTTCTTAACCATGTGTCGCACTGCTGAGCAAGGCCATCCCCTATCTCCTTCTAAACTTGTCTATCTTGTATGATATCTGGTAATGTTGGTTTTCGCGCTGTTAGTATACAACTTAGGTGTTCACGAAGCCGTCAACCAAGCATTCTGTAAAGTACGATCAAATTATCTTGGCAGGTCTGAACATAGGCTCTGTGAACTTTTACTTATGTAAACTTGTGAAGAAAACTGTTATTGCCAGATAAACCAATACCTATACGATCAGAAAATATTTAATATAAACAGTGAGAAATACAAATAAAATAAATATCAAAACACTTTTAGACATTAGTTGTAACAAAATAACCTGCACGAAGTTCGGACCTGCCAAGATAATTTGATTGCACTGTACATCAAACTAAGTAATTGTACGCAAAAATTGTTGCTGGGAAACAAATTTTTTTTGAGTGAAAAATCACGTTTGGTAAAACTCAATGTAGCGCACTCAAAAAAATTGTGCTGAAGATCACTTTGAACAGTAAACGGGTCAATGAGGTAGGTACTTAAAGTAAAATATCTAAAAAAACTTGTGGAAAATTGGGAACTTTGACCTCCATTATCTCCGTAACTAGAAGGTTCCCAGGTACGGTTCAGAAAAAAAAAATCGCAATGACTACGTACTTGTGCTATGTACTTTTACACCCTTTACAAATGATTTCCATTAAAAAACTGATTTCTCCCTTTATTTGGGTTAAGTAGGTATTTAAATTACACTTACTAATTCATAATAATTCATGACTCCACCTTTCCGCTACAACCTAGCTATCCTCTGTTTAACCCTTCATGTATTACCGGCGTGAACTTTAATCATCAACAGCCTATTAATGTTCCCACTGTTGGGACACAGGCCTCCTCTCTTTGAGAGAGAATGGGCTATAAATGGGGTCCATATTGGCTCACCTAAAGTTGTTTATCCGAAATTGTTCTTCCTAACGATTTGTAATCCGAATGATCACTCTTCCTAAAATTTTTCATCCTAAAGTTTTCATTCATACTATTTGTAGTCCTACCGACGATGTTCATAACACTCATGTTTCCGAAAATTGGAATTCATAATATCATTAGTGTAAATATATTTAAACTCCTACTGTTTTTTATCCTAACGCTTTTATTCCTAAACATAATTACCATAATATTTTCACTCATACAACTGTTTAGAATGATTAAAGGTCGTTTCACTGATTTTTGTCTTGAAATAAAATAAATGAATGAAATTCAGGTCAGAGTGTCGTCTTGGGGGCACTATGAAAAAAATACTTAGAAAAATTTCGCGACCAATTTCGAGGTAGCGCTCGCCGGCCGCTGCCGCGGCACCGCTCGCTTCGCTCGCTCGGCTCGCGCGTAGTTGGTCACAGTTCTAACCTAACCTAACCTATGGATATCTTTGCATAGTATATAAGGTCCCATTAAAATAGGTGGACAAATTTTAACACAGCGTTTAGTAAGCCTAACTAAAGACATCTAAACAAAAAAAAACACTATATATAAAGTGATTTTATTTTGACTTAAAATAATAAATTGCCGGCACTCTAGAACAAACTCATCCTATAAAAGTAGGTATTTTATTTCTTATTCTTATTTTTTTTTTTGCTATTGTCCTTATTTTAGCGGTCTGAATGATTTCTAAAATTTTGTCCACCTATTTTAATGGGACCTTTTATAATACTGATTATTATGAATAAAAAGTAATATAAACAAAAAAAAAGATATGACTTTGAATAATAGTGTAAAAGATGGTTATGTTGAGAAAATATAGGAAAACAAATAATAGTGTAATAGATGTTTATTGCTACAGACATTATGAAGTCGAATGCTTCGGAATTAAAACATTAGAGACAGAGAAGTTAGGAATTGCGATTGTTAGGATGAAAAATGTTAGGAAGAACATTTTCGGATTTCCAATTATCGGAGTTGAAATTTTAGGTGAACTTTGGCGCACCCCTATAAATGCTATAATCTACCACGCGGGCCCAGTGCGGATTGGTAGATGTCACATGTCTTCGAATTTTTTGGTTCTAAGACATGCCGGTTTCCTCACGATGTTTTCCTTCACCGTTTTGAGAGCAGTGGTGATGAAATAAATTACACAAAGTAATGTGCCTGCCTGAGTTCGAACCCACGACCTACTGTTCGTAATTTGGGGCAGCCACCACTGGGCCACCGCTGCTCCTGAACTTTAATGTTATGATATATTTCAGGAGCCCATATCTTCAGATATCAGAGTGGCGCAGACATTACTGCTGTTCCTTAAAGCTGAATTCGATATAGCTGAAGCTAGCACCAAGTATGGATGGAAAGTTACTGAAACTGTAAGTTAACATTATTATTGAAACAATAAACTCTTTAGGGGCATCCATAAGTAACTTCACTCCAATTTCATGATCTTTTGACCCCTGTTCTTTCTGTTCCGTGTTTTGACCGCATTTCGTGCTTGTCACAGCTGGTCACCGCCAATAGACGTCACACTAGGGAGGGAACAGTGTGAGACTCCCTAGTGACTAGGGAGTCTCACACTCTTCCCTCCCTAGGCTAGTCAGTGTGTCGTCTACGGTACTCTCATACACGCCTAAAAGCTTGGCATACCCATAAAACTCTTCATAATGTTAGGATTTCTGAACAGTCTGCTTTCGTTATGGGCCTCCCGTTTGGTTGGCCCCTAGGCACACCACTGGTGATGTCACATATTTGCAATGTTACGTGTTAAAATAGATTGAGTTGAAAAAAACTAAAAAGTTCTAACGTGTTTAATACATACTTAGATATTATTATATTAGATTTTTAAATGTGACGTCACGAATATTGCGAGTCCCTCCCAACAAATAGTTGACCCCTCCCATCTTCAAAGTGTGGCTTACTTAGTCGAAATGTGATGTGTGTCCTATACATCTCTACCTACCTCCTCATAAAGTCATGGTGTTATATTACAGAGCATAGACCCGGATCTGACGCAGTCAATGCGTACGATAGCACAGGAGCATGTGGCGTTGCAGAGAGCGTTGCAAGCTGTGGAGATATGGACGGAGTTGGGGGTCGTTGTTGATACAGGTAATTTTATTTAAATCATCAAAACAGCATACAATTTGAGTGTTATTTGCAGCGTTATCGGCTTTTAGAATCAACCCTCTCATTTCATATAACTTTGTTGAATAGGGTATTTTACCAAAAAATTCTAATTAGTCCGTCTGTTAGATTATCGAAAAAAATCGGATACGTGATTTTTGTTTTCTCAAATTAATAAAAAAATTACGAAAATGAAACCTGTCAAAGATCATGAGTGGGGGTTTTTCACGTCACTTTGTGGGTAAAAAAGTACTATCCTTGTGACGTCACGCGACTTGACACGACTTTTCGAAGCACTGTATCGTCTTTATTTTTTGTTTACGTGAAAAAAGAAAAAATACGTGTCCATTATTTTTTGAAAATCTATCTGACGGACTAATTAGAATTTTTTGGTGAAATACCCTATTCCTTTTTCATAAAAATAGTCACTCATCATCATCATCATTTCAGCCGAAAGACGTCCACTGCTGGACATAGGCCTCCCCTAAGTGTAATTTTTGCTTAGGGGGGGTTTGCCATAATCGCCACGCTTGGCAGGCGGGTTGGCGATCGCAGTACGGTCGATACAAAAAGCACAGAGAACGCTGCTGCCCATTCTCTGGTACATCCCTTAGTCGCCTCTTACGACACCCACGGGAAGATATGGGATGGTGCTATTCTTTGCGTCCGACACCATACGGATCAAAATAGTCACTCAATGGAATTAAATCAACTCAAGAGGATTGTATTCATGATTTTAATGATTGTAATAATATATCTATAAATATTTATACTCAAGAACTTAATTCTAGACAAAAACAAGACAAAAACAAGAACAAAAACGTAGTCTATTTTTGTGTAGTGTCATAGTAGGTAGTCAAAAAATGGCACGCTTGGTTTTCATGCTGATCGTAATACTTGCGTTATCAATTGATATCTATATCTATGAGTAAATCCTTTGTTTTCAGTATCAAACAAGCAACTCCTCGGTCCAGCCCTGCAACTAGCTCAGATATTCGTGCGGCACCTCCTGCACTTCAGCAGGATTGCGCACGCGCTGCAGCTTGCGCACGTATGCTGCCAAGTCGCTAAATATGTTGATGACAAGTACGTATTTCAATATAATGAGGGCCTATTTCTTAAGCTATGATTAATTTCCCGCTAACTTACTTCGGCAGATAATTTTTATACTAATTCTCTGAAAGACCAGACGGGTGTTGTGTCTGGTGGGCTGCGACAATTGAGTATTTGACCACTAGCTTCGATCAATAATAGTACTAGATTAAGCATCAGGAACAAAACTAAGTCGCTCAAGTGGCCACGTTTGCACACACGTAAACATCTACATAACATCTTATAAAAAAGTTCAATATTATTAACAACTTCAGATGATTATAAACCTTAACACTTAAGCATAACGTTTAATTATCATTGTAAAGTATATTTATTTAAGCCCTTTCATCGGAGAAAGATTAGAAGCAAAACATTTTAAATGTCGCTCCAAAGTAAAAAGTCATCAGTACAAAAATATTCATTCTAAAATGAAACTTAAACTCTAAGCAATACGGTTAAAAGCATTTTGTGTACAATGTCGTGCTTATTCTATTGCGGAACTAGCGTTCCCTGTTCAAGAACATGAGACAATAGTTGGTGCGTTCTAGCAAACATTGGTCAAACAATTATAATATTCGCTGATTTAATTATATTTGCAATTTAATTATGTTTAAATATTATGAAAAAGCACATAATGATATTAAATTACCGAAAAAAAGATATTCCTTTCAAAACCTTGGTGTTACGGTGGTTATTTACGCAGTTTTTGAACGCATACTGCGGCATTTTGACGTCTTAATGTTGGCTATGATTGGACCATACTAATTTGAAATAAGACCACAAAAACGTTTGTGGTCTTATATTTCGGGCCGTTTTTGAAGCGCTTATCGGGAATCTAGTACATTATTGATCGAAGACCACTAGTATAAAATCTATAAAAAAAATGGAGTAGCTACACGCTTTAGTAGTTTTTGGCGGGGGCACTTTCTATCCTTAAATTGTCGCGCGAAACGGCCATTTGTACTATTGTAACTATGGCGGTATGAAAATATGACGTCACTTTTAAGTAGCGCTGTTTTTGTCTAGCAAGACAGCAAGTTATTTAAAATCAGTTAAAACTAAGTAATTTTTTATCGATTTTCGCTCCTGTTACATGTAACTTACTATACATACCCCAATAACTTACATTTACATATCTTTGTCCACAGAGAGACCTACCTCCGTAACGCAGGCGTATTACTCTCCTCTATAGACAAGCCGTGTGCACCACTACAAGATATAATGTCTCAAGCTACAGAATACTGGTCCAGCGTGATACAAGCTGTAGACAGCTTGGAAACTGCTGTTGTATTCGTTTGTGATGCTGCCGTGAGTAATTAAGCTATATGATATAATGTCTCAAGCTAGAGTACTGGCCCAGCGTGATACAAACTGTAGACAGCTTGGAAACTGCTGTTGTATTCGTTTGTGATGCTGCTGTAAGTAACTAAGCTACAAGATATAATGTCTCAACCTACAGAGTACTGGTCCAGCGTGATACAAGCTGTAGACAGCTTGGAAACTGCTGTTGTATTCGTATGTGATGCTGCTGTAAGTAACTAAGCTATATGATATAATGTCTCAAGCTACAGTACTGGTCCAGCGTGATACAAGCTGTAGACAGCTTGGAAACTGCTGTTGTATTCGTGTGTGATGCTGCTGTAAGTAACTAAGCTACAAGATATAATGTCTCAAGCTACAGTACTGGTCCAGCGTGATACAAGCTGTAGACAGCTTGGAAACTGCTGTTGTATTCGTTTGTGATGCTGCCGTGAGTAACTAAGCTACAAGATATAATGTCTCAAGCTACAGTACTGGTCCAGCGTGATACAAGCTGTAGACAGCTTGGAAACTGCTGTTGTATTCGTGTGTGATGCTGCCGTGAGTAACTAAGCTACAAGATATAATGTCTCAACCTACAGAGTACTGGCCCAGCGTGATACAAGCTGTAGACAGCTTGGAAACTGCTGTTGTATTCGTTTGTGATGCTGCCGTGAGTAACTAAGCTACAAGATATAATGTCTCAAGCTACAGTACTGGCCCAGCGTGATACAAGCTGTAGACAGCTTGGAAACTGCTGTTGTATTCGTGTGTGATGCTGCCGTGAGTAACTAAGCTATATGATATAATGTCTCAACCTACAGAGTACTGGCCCAGCGTGATACAAGCTGTAGACAGCTTGGAAACTGCTGTTGTATTCGTTTGTGATGCTGCCGTGAGTAACTAAGCTATATGAGGACTTTGAGATTGCTTGAGGAGCTCACTAAGTTTTTTTTTATTGGGGCAAGCCCGTCACATAGAGGCGGATCCATATATTTATATTGAGCTTCAGCTCAGGGCCCCGTTGATATAAAGGGCCCATTGAAGACAGTAGACAATATTGTGAAGAAAAAACTAAAATGTTAGATGTCTATTCTACAAATATTTAGATAGTATATACCATATACCTCACAGTTTTAAAAAAAATGGCTGTCAGTTAATTAGGTATACAAGTTGGAGCATGTATAATTAACTAATTAATTGCAATTTTAGTATTAGCCTAGGGCCCACACACTCACGGTCCGCCCCTACTACTCATTCGCGGACCGACCTATAGGTACCTGGCATATGCGTGTCTTTAACCTTAACCTTTAACATTGACCCGTTTGGCTGTTATTCTTCAGCCTCGAACTCCTAAAATTGATCGTGCTTATCGAGGCACAGAGAAAATTTACTATGTATTGGGTGGTCAAAGCAGTTTCGACAAGTCGTATATTTTCTGCCTCGCTCACTTCCGTAATGCCAAAAAAAGATAGTCGACAGACTTAAGGTACTTTTTTGCTTGTTCGGCTTGTCGTCTATACGTGACTGTGGCGCTCAAAAGACTTCGGTTTCGATTCGATTGTTTGTGAGTAGTAAGAATACTTTTATGTTTGCAGATATACTACACTAAACTCGGATCAGTAGGTGTCGCCGCTAAACTGTTGCAGTTGGCCCAAACTAGGATATTGAAATCATATGAGAAATGCCCTGATATTAATTGTAAGTATTTTATATCTTCATAAAATTAAAAGTACTGGGCCAAACTATACTAAATTTTTATGGGACCAAATGGCAATTCCGCATCAAACTAAAAAAGAATCACGTAAATCGGATTATAAATCGCAGCGTAATCGGTGTACATACATACAATATATATATATATATATATATATACCGATCGAATTGAGAACCTCCTCCTTTTTGGGAAGTAGGTTAAAAAATAGGAACTGACTACTGAGTTTCTGATCGGAAATTCCAGTAACAAGCTTAATTGGAACTTCCCATCAGACATTTCTAGACTAATACAGGCATGCCATTAATATCTTCTCCCCTCATATTTCCAGTGGATTTAGCAGTAGGTAGATTGATGGAGGCACAAACCCTGCTCTGCCGCGATACAGGACTTAGCACCATGAGTGCCGTCAACGGATCACAACGACATTATCTGTCTGTTTCTAATACTGGTGAGTTTTACATATTTTCTGATTTTTATTCTACTACTAGCTTTTGCCAGCGGCTTTACCCGCTGCTACTCGAAAATTATCCCACGGGAAGATAAAATCGGGATAAAAACTATCCTATGTGTTAATTCAGGTTATAAACTATCTGTGTACCTAATTTTATCCAAATCCGTTTAGTAACAAATATACACACACACACACACAAACTTTTGCATTATATAGTGTATATGAATATTAGTAGGTCAGTAGGATATTTAGTGTGATAATATTAGTGTGATACACGATAATTTTACATCGTTCTAAAGCCGAAATACAGTAACTCCAGTCGAGTAATACTGGCATTGTAATTGTTTTTAAGACATCTAATAAAAAAGTTAGAAATATATCACTTTTTTCTGTAATTAGAGTCAAATCTATAATAGCGCGCGTCCACTATCTATATCTTATGCGATCCGCTTTTTGATGTACACACATCTTATTGACTGCAAGGAAACGTTACTTAAAGTTCTCATTATTTCACAGAAAAAATCAATTAAAGTAGCATAAGTTATGTTGGGTATGTTCAGTTAAATGCTAATCTTTCAAACAAATACTCGTATTTATTGTCAAGTCAAAGTAATTACTTGGACTTAAGTAATTACTTATCCAAATATTTTTATGCAATGGGCAAGAATTTAAACGAAGTTAGAACCGTCAATGAAAGCAAAACTAAGAATTCTAACGTTCGATAGTTCTAACATTAAGGAATTACTAAACTACAGAGAAAAAATCGTATCTTAAACAAAGACATTTACTCAAGTAATAGTAATGACTTGTTTATAAATACGGGTGTTAGAGGCCTAGAGGCGTGCAAATAATCTAATTAAACGCCAAGTTTATCAAATAATTAAGTATTTTTTTCTCTAGTGCAAAATTAACACTTGAATGTGTCGGTGTTCTCAAGCTCATACGAACCCATCTTCTAGACTTCTTTTGGGTAAGGCATCCATAGGGATTTGCCTAGTTAAGCAGAAGCTAGTCTCCTAGACTGAACTGTGACATCATGACATGCCACTATCAAAATTATGCATAAATTTTGGGTTAGCTCGTTCCATCGTCGATCTCATCTCTGTCCTCAGGGCAAGATCGAAGTCAACAGTAGGTCCGTCATCATCATCAGTGTCTTGCCCTTATCCTAATTCGTTTGGATGTCGGCACAGCATGTCTTTCTCTTATTCCATACTTACCTAAGACCTGTATGAAGCAAATGATAGAGCTGTCCAGCCCCCCTATTGCGTATCTTTTTAACGTCAGTGGCTATCAGAAATGTCCATAGATTAACTGTAAATTGGTTATGGTTTGGTACATTTTTTTCTTAAAAACTCACCATTTGACAGTTATTTGATAGACATTATAAGTTATCCACTGTCATTAAAAGATACACAATAGCCCTGCAGGTCGCCACGTACTGGGCGGACAGAGTTTAGTCATCGACTCGAAAAGAAGAAGATTTCCACATTCATATTAAAAACCTTCCTCACGACATTTTCCTCATTCCTACGCATCACATGCCCATACCATGACAACCGATTTCCACACAACTTTTCAGTCACCGGCATAATCTATATAAATAAAAAAAAAGAGAAGTACTGACTGACTGACTCATTAACGCCCAGCCCAAACCCTTGGACTTATAAAGCTGAAATTTTGCACAGAGGTTCCCTTTATAATGTAGACAAGGAATAAGGAAGGATTTTTCGAAATTCAACCCCTAAGGGAGTTAAATAAGGGATGAAAGTTTTATGGAAAATCGTCATTTTCACGCGGGCGAAGATGCTGGCAAAGGCTAGTATAAAATAAAGAATGTAAATTGTTCCAGCAACAAAATGGTCTGCCCGCCGCCTGCTAGCGCTGACCCTGAAGCAGCGCATCGCATCCAGCAGCGCGCTCGCGGCCCGCACGAGCCGCGCGCTGCGCACGTGGCGGCGCGCGCGTGCGGCGTGCGCGCCCGCGCTGCCCGCGTGCGCCGCGGTGTGCTCGGCGAGGATGTATGCAGATATTGTTCATGTTTATAAAATGGATGATGCGAGGGTAGGTGCTGTTTTTTGTTATTTTTATAGTGTTTTTTAATCATCAGTAGGGACCGCACCGCCCCACTCAGATTGCAGAAGTTTTCTCATCAGATCAAAATGGTGTACAAAACTACAACAACATACTTATTGTCACAAGAGCAAGTTAACCAGCTACTTTCTTTACATTCCCTATTCACCCATATTTCTTTTTCCAGGTAAAAATAGACAACCGCCTAAAGTACATCCTAGGGCTCCCATCAGCAACCGACGAGCCTACAACAGCAATAGAGCCTAAAGTAGAAATGTTCGCACCTAAACAAGACTTTGAAACTATGCTCGAATGCCAGACATTTAAATCCCAGATAAGTCCTACAAGGAAATACGTCACAATCCCTGGATATAAACTGCCTGAGTTTTTCAGGCATAATTCTTGTGATTGCTATGCCTGTGTCGACCCTTTTTGCCCGATTCTGGCTTATATAACCGGCGGATTAGAAGCTGCGATGTATTTCCGGGCAAATGAGCTCGAAATTGCTGGGAATTATTTCAAAGGCGTGATCAATAGTTTCGGATTCTTTGGAGCGAAATTAAAAGAAGTGTTGAAGACGTATACAGAAGTAGATTTTGAAAAATATGTCATTGATTATGTTAAAAGAATGTTTGAAGAGCAATTTAGGAACGTCAAATTGGAAGTTTTGATCGAGGCGTCTTTCTACGAGTTGAACAACAAGAATTTTGATGCTGCTGATGATTATATAGTTACAATACACGAAATAGTACAAGATTTAGAAGATAAAGACAGTTATTTGACTAATGAAGTCATGAATTTAATGATAGCGTCAGCCAAAGTGAGAAATGTAGCCAAAAAACAAGAGTTTGACCTAGAAACTGAGTTTGAAAACTTAAAACTAAGCCCGAAGGCGACAACAGAGGGAGAGAAAACTCCAGAATCGAAACCTAATCTACCTCAAATATCAGCTCGAAAAGTCAAAGATGAAGAATTACCGAAAAAACGCAAAGTCATCAAACTCAATTTAGACGAAAACAGCTCCGATGAAAAAGAAACCGAAAAACCTAAACCGAAACCTAGAAAGAAAGTATCCGAATTTAAAATACCGGTTCCGTTCACATCAAAACCGGTTATAGAGAACTTAACACCTAGGCCTACACGAAAACCGGTAATAACCGTTACAGATACAGCGAAAACTCCAAAAGTGGACAAAAAGGAGCAATTTACAGAATTTTTTACACCACAGTCGACTCCAGAACAATTTTTCACGCCTATGAATACTTTGAAAACCTACTCGAAACAGTCTTTAAGAAAAGGTATCGTTAAAAACTTAGAACAAGAGTTTGCGACGCCAAAAACTGGGCCAAAGAATGAAAATTCGAAGGTGCTAGAAGTTCCGGCTAGGTCAGGAAAGAAGGAAGAAAAAGATAGGGCTCTAAAGAGGGCCACCAGCCCTGGGAAACTGACTGATGGCAAGACTCGCCCGCGGAGGGTCAGACAACCTAAGTTAAATGATGAATAAGATTAAAATAAAGTGTATTTATGTGAAATTTTATTGAGTAGTTTTATTGTAATCTTATAGTGCATACACTCAGCATATGGGTCGAACAATAATTCGTTTGTGTCACCACAACCCGCTTCCGAGTCGTCGCTATAGATGTCATTGTGCTCATGTCCAGGACCCGACTAGCGAGACCTAAGTAACTTTAGCTTTGAAACGATGGATGATCTGTGAAGAAAGGAGGTGTCTGATGAGAGAGACGAGAGACGCTTCATGTCGTCACGACACGTCGTTGCGTCATGTCGCTGCAGTCATGATTTCGAACCCGACTGCAGATACATAACTATTAGTCAATAACTCTAAACACGCTCGACGTGTCGTTGCTCCGGCGTCAGTGGCACTACTGATCTGCGGTCGGACGACACGTGCGTCTGCCGCTCGACGACGCGTCGCTAGCTTCATGTCGCTAACTACGGAGGGAATTTCATAGAAATACGTAGAAACCAGTAGTGTCGCTGCGACATGTCGTCTGCTGCTGCTGCGTGCAGTCGGCTACCAACTTGTACCTCTTAATAGTAGTATAGACCCCAAATGAATTGGTATAAGGGCAGGAGAACGATATTGATGAACTTTAAAAAGCTGATTGAATACGCTTTACATTGCTAACAACACGCCTGTAACCCCGCACGGTTAGGCAGAGATGTATCTATTAGAGTACACCCTCATTTTGCCAGATAACTCCCTTGTGGGCGAGCCTTTTGCCACTGACAAATTCCTCATGTGGAATAACCTAATAACACTGTTACACTGCCCTACCTGGGAATCGAACCCACAGTTATGCTCTGTCTAGACCTAAATTCACAGTACTCTTTAGTCTCATTGCAATAAGATTGCTGTTGGCTTGCCTCCACTCACTAGTCTGTCTAGGAATTTCTCCTGTATCGTGGGTGCGTTCACAAATATTTAAACTCACATACACAAATACTCAGACCCGGAACAACTATCTCTAGGGCATACAAATATTTGTTCCGTGCGGGAATCGAACCCGCGACACGCAGCGCAGCAGTCAATTTAGCCACTGCGCCAACCGTGCGTACATTGCCATTGGGACGCGAGAGGCGGCCGGACTAAATTATATTGTCGCGCGGATATTTGTACATTGCGATATCTTCTAAATTATTCATTTAAATTATATACTGTAAAGGACATTTTTAATCTACATAAAATTGTCAAGATTTTTAACACGCTTATTTGGATAAGGATTAATACTGAATAGGGGAAAACGGCTTTTCAAATTACATCATAATTTTAATAAAAAAAAATTGGTTGCCTGTAAAGTCGGTATACGGGCGAAAGTTTTACGTGACAACGACTTTGAGTGGTAAAATAATTCGTGCCTTTCACTTTTTATGTCTGTCTCTCTCGCTCTTAGGCGGGCTAACCATGCCCGAGTGGAAGGGACGCGTGCCTCTCACTCGCTCTCATTGTGAGCGCATAACGTGAGCGGAGCGTAACGCAGTTTCTTGAAGTGTCACCCGGCAAACCAATTTATAAGACGTTGTCACGTCAAAATTAAAAGATAAAAATGGCTACTGTGAGTCTACCTCAGGAGATAGACATATGCTATCGCGGACTTTTCTCTAGCTTTCTATAAGAACTACAATTCTTTAGAACATAATTATCTTATATTATATCTCTTAAGGTTTAGCCAGCGCATGCGATGTAAAGCATTTTTTGTCATTTATTTTTCATCCCTTCAATTCGAAAAGTGTCGTTTTGTTCCTCTTTAAGTGCGAGCAAAGTAGCTCTTTTCTCCATTAGACTTTTTAGCGGGCAGTTATGAGATTTGAATATAGAACATGAATCGTTCATTGAAATCGAACCCGCTGTACGGTGCGAGGAGACGCGGTAACAAAATTAAAAAAAAAAAAAAATAGCACTCCGGGAGTGCCGGCAGAAGTGAAAACTTCAATATTAACTTTCAAACTCGCGTCAGGGTCACGTGGACCCTGACGCGAGTTTGAAAGTTTTTACCCATACAAAAAAAGTGCTCAGCGCCGCTAAAGAAGTTTTCACTTCAAAAACAAAAGCGCGCGATTTACTTCCCTGTTCTAATAATCGGTACGGACTTTATTGTATTTTGTGCAAAAAAAATGAGCTCTACGTCGAGTTCTGAAAGTGATAGTGCATTAACTCCTGAAACAATACAAATAGAAGCTAATAACGTCATACAAAACTTAATCCCTACGAAATCCCGGGAGAAATATTTAAAGGCATACCGCATACGACAATTTCTTAATATGGAGTAGAAGGTTGTTTAGTAACGTGTTGTCTTAAAAAAGGAACAAAACGACACTTTTCGAATTGAAGGGATGAAAAATATATTTTGGGCTCGGGCGACGTACTTTGAATCCCTCGCTACGTTCAGGATTCTACTAAAGAATCCCTCACTACGTTCGGGATTCTACTCTAGAATCCCTCACTTCGCTCTGGATTCAAAAAAGCGCCCTCGCCGTAAAAATATTATTTTGCTCCCCTAAGATACAATCTACTATTTTGCACCTTGGGTTACATTATTCCTAAAGAATCCCTCACTACGTTCGGGATTCTACTCTAGAATCCCTCACTTCGCTCTGGATTCAAAAAAGCGCCCTCGCCGTAAAAATATTATTTTGCTCCCTTATGATACAATCTACTATTTTGCACCTTGGGTTACATTATTCAAGTTTTATAGTGCAGATTCCTAATTATTTCTGATATTAAATATAGCTTATATTACTCGGTGATCATGTAGCTTTATCCCTCGATAGTTGTTGCAGTCCTGCATATATCCCCTTTATTTTAAAAAATGGGCACTATTGCACCATTCTTGTGGGATCGCTTCTTCACACAACTTATTGAAAAATAAATTCAGCCACATACATCCATCTTCCTTTAAACACTTCCATACTTCTGCTGGTATTTCACCAGGGCCCAAGGCCTTTCCATTTTTCATACTTTGCCTTCCATGCTAATTTCTCAAAAAAACATGTGGCTCTGGTTGGCTGGACAAAACTTCAAAACGGCTCGCATTTACAATAGAGCAATAGGGCACTTTATGTGACGGCTAAACACCCTTATTTCAGAATAGGTGACGCTACAGAATCTTAGATAATCGATCGAAAGCGTGTCCAGCCAGCTTGAAAAACCACTTTTCGCTGGTCTCTCAATCTCGGTAACGGAAGTGATTTTGACGACTTTTTGCATATCAACGGGCGTCACATAAATATGTGACAGGCATCAAGCTAAAAGTTTTGTGATACGTACAGTGGTTTAGTAGAAAAATGCAAAAAAAAATGTGTCCAGCCATCTTGAATTTACGTAAAAAACTTTTGGCTGGCACTTCCGAATCCCACATAACGGGAGCGTTTTCGAATATGGTTTCTTTACTAATACATGGTGACGCAATGTGTGACAGTAATAACGTTTGATTTATGGCGTCACATGTAAGGGTTTACGAGATATCAATGAAAACTTAATGTATACTTGTGTCCAGCCATCTTGAACTCAGGCTGGCTGGACACGTGTATCTCCGCTGCCTGATGATCTACGACCTTCAAAATGTTATCAAAATGTTGTGACGGGGACGATAATGATAACCTGAATTAGTGACGGAGAAACTTTGGGTAGTTTCAAAGATATTGATCATTTAAATTTTCCCATACAAACATCCATTAATATTGTGAGGTGACCATATTTTTTACATAATTATAGGATTTCTTTTTAATCGACTAATCGGCCGGTAGCAGCCAAGCCACGCCAGCTTTGTATTTGATTTCTCCGTGGGAATAAAAGGTTTTCCTGCAGAAAAAGGGGAAGTATGTGTTTCTAAATAATAACTAAAAATACTAACAAAAAAAAAAACAAAGTGCATTGCACTCAGTGATGCCAATTTAGCATAAGTAAAAAAAGTTAAAACTATTGTTACGTTTCATTTGACACTGAAAAATGTTAGCAGATTTTTTTAGCATTTCTATAAAGCAATTGGCATAATTTTAGCAGATTCTATATCGGTCTTGTTGGCAACACTGATGCACTGATACTGAGTTTGTTTTGTACACAGAGGCTGTGAGTGCTGTGACAGCGTAAACCGTTTTCGTTTAATCGTTTAGAGTAAAGTATACGTCATAATGGTATTTAGAGCCTTCCGTCGATTTGTAAGGAATACGTGCAATATTTGCTAAGTGCGTTTTCATTTAACGAGGTCCTTGGTAAGTAACGTGAACTACATTATTTTTTCATTTAAATACCTTAGAGCATTAGTCTGTTATCCTGACACAATATCTACATACGTACTTATCATAAAAAACACCAATACTTATCTAAAAAGAGTAGATAGGTATCTGCACGTAAATAATCAATAACATTAACCCCCCCCCCCTCTACACTTTTGTCTTCTATTGATTTAAATATCTACAGTTGTTCGTATTAGTATCACCAATACGCGGATTTTCGTCCATTAAAGAAAACACCTTAAAATATACTTTGTCCTACATAAAACCTACAATATTGGTAACCCTACTACAGTGTTTGTATGGGAAAATTTAAATGATCAATATCTTTGAAACTACCCAAAGTTTCTCCGTCACTAATTCAGGTTATCATTATCGTCCCCGTCACAACATTTTGATAACATTTTGAAGGTCGTAGATCATCAGGCAGCGGAGATACACGTGTCCAGCCAGCCTGAGTTCAAGATGGCTGGACACAAGTATACATTAAGTTTTCATTGATATCTCGTAAACCCTTACATGTGACGCCATAAATCAAACGTTATTACTGTCACACATTGCGTCACCAAGTATTAGTAAAGGAACCATATTCGAAAACGCTCCCGTTATGTGGGATTCGGAAGTGCCAGCCAAAAGTTTTTTACGTAAATTCAAGATGGCTGGACACAGTTTTTTGCATTTTTCTACTAAACCACTGTACGTATCACAAAACTTTTAGCTTGATGCCTGTCACATATTTATGTGACGCCCGTTGATATGCAAAAAGTCGTCAAAATCACTTCCGTTACCGAGATTGAGAGACCAGCGAAAAGTGGTTTTTCAAGCTGGCTGGACACGCTTTCGATCGATTATCTATGATTCTGTAGCGTCACCTATTCTGAAATAAGGGTGTTTAGCCGTCACATAAAGTGCCCTATTGCCCTATTGTAAATGCGAGCAGTTTTGAAGTTTTGTCCAGCGGACCAGAGCCACATAAAAAAACTACTCGGTGAAATTGTAGCTTTCTAGTGGTAAAAGAATTTTTGAAATCGGTCAAGTAGTTTTTGAGTTAAATCATAGCAAATAAACACACCAATCTTATTCTTTATAATATTATAATTGGTTTAGATAACATCAAGCCCGCAATCCCCGAAGGGTTAGGCAGAGCTGTACCAATTATGTTTTCTTATGTCACCTAAAATGTTAAAGGATAATAAATAATGGATACAAAATGAAAACAAACACAATTTCCGTATTTAGCAGTTAATTTATTAAAATCTTAATGAGTAAGTCATTAGTTGTGTATTTAGGGCTTGTGTGTGTGTGTTTATAGTGTTATTGCATTATAAACGTTATGTTGTAGTGCATAGAGGTGAGAGTGGTATGTATGTGTATGAAACATATGTATTTAGAACAAAGTATATAATATGTCCTGTTATTTGCACATTACAGGAGCTGATGGAGGCTATTACTTGTCTCTTACATTCGTATTGATTAGATTAGAGTAGATATAACAGTGTTACATTCATATAATACACTACTAGCTAATATCTACCAAACATTCAGATATTTTAAACATTACAACACCTCTGCTTAAGTCATACGACAATGAAGGCGTAATCTTACAACTAAACATATAATATAAGCTCTATCACCATAGCCATAGAGTTGCATGTCCCAGCAGTGGAGCAGTGGGAAGTGATTATGTTATTAACATCGCACCTGTAGGAGGCAACTTTAATGTGGCTACTTCAAAGAAATGGCTACTATTTCAAGACGAGTGTAACTACAACAAATTGTATTATTAGACATACATTCACATACAACACACTACTATTTTATACACTATTAATAACGAATACAGCGTTGTGTTCAATAAATTAACATATTGTACTTGAAAACTATAATATTATGTCAGTTACAATAACACGCCAAAATAGACCTTACCCACTGTCAAATAAACAATATTATTGTATGTGACATACATACTAACGTAATTTATCCACGTTTTTATTTACAATATATAATGAATTATTTTGATCGCAAGTTAGTATTTTAGGCAATTACAGTTGGTCACCCATCTATGAGTCGACCGCGACTCGATCACTTTAGCAGAGTGTGCGCGCCATGTAATAATATTTTCATGGAACTAATCATTCTCTTGCCCTTATCCCAATTCATTTGGGCGACCACAAATGAAGCAGCATGTCTTCCTTTCCATACCTCTCTGTTTATATATATATATCATTCTTAACACAACTAAGAACTAGTGTTAGTACAATATACTCGTATTAGTATAATATATTTGAAAATAGTGATTATAAGACTACGTAAACTTACATATAGGGTGCAAGCAGACTGATGGACAGACATTATATACTAAGATGTGTTTGTCTGTCAGTTAGCACCCTATATACATTTTAAATTATGCCTAACATTTAATGCGATTGTTTTAACAATAGGAATGACAATCCGCCATTTTCTTACTCTTATCCCAATCGCATAGTACTCAAATAATAACAAGTGTTACAATTACGTAATTATTAAACATTCATCGTTTTCCAATGATTTTACAATCATTCCTGTATAATTGATCAGCACTCTTTTGATGATTTCTTCCATAAATAAACATTTAAAATAAAATCTCTACAGTTCAAATATACAGACTTCATGCGAAAATGGACCTTATTCGTATTAACATTAACATATTCGCGTTATCAAACGAATATCAACATTATTCTGTATAGAAATAACGTTCAATTTCGTATGAAGTTGAATTGGGTTTGCCCTACGGATGTATTTAGTCCTTTATTGTTACATCGTATAGACAATAAAAAAGCGACTTTCTTTGTTGTATCACGGAAATTGATTCTCTTCCCGCTAGTAAGATAGAAGGGGGAGTGTCCCCCTCTTCGTAATTCGTCACTGCACATATAACAGATTTCATTTATTAATCATACAGCACATGTTTCCACAATTTACTAAAAATCGTCCATTGTATGTGTTCCTCGATTGTATTGCAAACCGCCTTATTTGATATCCATGACTGTACCGTGTACATACATGTTGAATATTGTACCGTCAATAAAGCTCACATTGGAATGCTTTACTGTGAGTTCTAATGAATTTGCTTACAACTACTTCCTTAGACTAAGTCTTGCGACGTAAACTTCAACGACTGAGGGCGTTCTGAAGGTCAGAATATAGCTTACTCGCCGATGTTGTCACTCCCGCACACTAAAAGCTAAGAGTTCATACGTTTGCTTGGTTTCCCAGTCTGGTAGCCCGTTCTGAACATCAGAATATAGCTAACAAACGCTGTCTCGAGACTTTGTGTTAAACTCCGAGTAATTGTGACTCCTGCAGCAGCTGCCTGAGTGATTGAAATTGTCATTTATATCTGTTCGCAGTTCCATGTGCAATAACAGAATATCTCACTGAATATTTCCAGTGCGTAGTGTCACAGAATCACGCGTGGACTCAGCACTGTTCAATTATGTTCTCGTACGCTACGTATATGTATTGTATGCACTATCACACACTGGGTGTCCGTCTCCCCGGACTCACATCTCGGAGAGAGCCCCCGCCGCCAGGTCCACGGACAGGACGGCGGCGGGGGCGGCGCGCCCTCAGCTCCTCCTGTGGCGGCCCCCTCGGCGACGACGCTCGCGACGTACCTGTAGGAGGCAATATCAGGGTAAAGGTCTTCTTCCTCTAACGTTCCGCCACCTCCTTCGCTACCAAGACTGGTACGCAGAAGGAGGTGACGGACGACTTCCTATTCCCTCTCGATCCAAAACTATGGATGGATCCATTGTTTTATACCTTCAGGTGTTAGTACATTGTGTCTGTAGTAAATCTTAAAATTGAAGTGACACCTTGCTATTGTATCGAGTCAGGTTCAGATGTGTGCTGGGGAGTTTGATCCGCCACTTCTTCTTTCCAGCTAAACACTAGGAAGTGTCGATGGGTGGGCGTTTTGAGGGTCTTATAAAAATGTAAATAAAAAAGTAAATTTTGACGTTCTAAAAGTGCTGATTATGAGTCTAGTCTGAATAAATGACTTTTGATTTTGAACTTACCGTGCCAACTTCGCCTTCAGCCCACCTTTCGTAGGCGCGCTCGTGTTTCAGCCATTCCTGGTACTTGTACCACCATTCCTCCCACTTGACGTAGTCGCCCAGTGTTAATCCTGAGAACAAAACGTAGTGTTCTGGAATTTCTGTTCAAAGGACATCAACCACTTAGTATGGCGTTTGGGCTTGAACATGAACATAAAAATATCACAATATTTTTAATTTTATTGAGTGACTTACGGTACAAAGAAAACATATCTAAGGTAAGAAGTTATGTATCAAATTGATTAGTGTAACACAAAACAAAAAAAAAACTTCAACATTTTGAAATAAATTGTTTTTTTGTAAAACTATTCATTTTCATAATGTTAATAAAACATGGTCTAAAAACTGAGCAGGTGGAGTGACATTTTCATACCTTGCCCAGCTTAAATACCATACCGAGCTGGGGTGGATCGAATGATATTTCCACCCGTACGCAAAATACGCGCTTTAGACGTGTAGTTGCTGATACAAGCCCGTTCTAGTTATATATATCTACTTATAAACATCGCCATCGCTCGGCCGTCGCAAGTTTCCTAAGACCTAAGTGGTTACCTCGTAAATATCCTCGTTTCTTGTAGTAGTCATATCTGACGCGCACATCGTCCCAAGATGGTAAGCCGGCCGGAGCTGCGAGCAGCAGTTCCTCTGGATAACTGCCTGCTGCTGCACCTTCCAAAGCCCTGGAGAAAAAATAATTTGTTAGTAAAATACTGACACTTGCTAGACAACTGGACTTTCCCAATTGTTTTGTCTCCTATATACACGGAGGGAAGTGGAAATTGTTTTTCCTACTCCTCCGCTTTTATGATCAATTTCGTTGCGGGATCCACGACAGTTAAATTATTTCTCTGGGAGTTCAGTGCGTTTTCTTGTGGTCGCCATTGTTGACTCTGGCTTACAGGAGTTACAGTGGTAGGAGTTGCAGTGATTTGAGAATAGTGTGGCGGGCTTGTCCCAATTGTTAAATCGAAGTATTTATCAATACTGGTCTTTCCAGTCCCACTTCGGACAGGTGGGCTGTGTCCCAGCGCTGGGAAGGTGATACGTACGGGTAGGGTGTGGGCGCTATGGGCGCGGGCGCGGCGCTGTCGTCGCGCTCGATGTGCACGTGCAGCGCGCTGTCGCGCCGAGTGATGCGCATGTTCTCCAGTCGTGCTGAGCGGACAGGTGGGCTGTGTCCCAGCGCTGGGAAGGTGATACGTACGGGTAGGGTGTGGGCGCTATGGGCGCGGGCGCGGCGCTGTCGTCGCGCTCGATGTGCACGTGCAGCGCGCTGTCGCGCCGAGTGATGCGCATGTTCTCCAGTCGTGCTGAGCGGACAGGTGGGCTGTGTCCCAGCGCTGGGAAGGTGATACGTACGGGTAGGGTGTGGGCGCTATGGGCGCGGGCGCGGCGCTGTCGTCGCGCTCGATGTGCACGTGCAGCGCGCTGTCGCGCCGAGTGATGCGCATGTTCTCCAGTCGTGCTGAGCGGACAGGTGGGCTGTGTCCCAGCGCTGGGAAGGTGATACGTACGGGTAGGGTGTGGGCGCTATGGGCGCGGGCGCGGCGCTGTCGTCGCGCTCGATGTGCACGTGCAGCGCGCTGTCGCGCCGAGTGATGCGCATGTTCTCCAGTCGTGCTGAGCGGACAGGTGGGCTGTGTCCCAGCGCTGGGAAGGTGATACGTACGGGTAGGGTGTGGGCGCTATGGGCGCGGGCGCGGCGCTGTCGTCGCGCTCGATGTGCACGTGCAGCGCGCTGTCGCGCCGAGTGATGCGCATGTTCTCCAGTCGTGCTGAGCGGACAGGTGGGCTGTGTCCCAGCGCTGGGAAGGTGATACGTACGGGTAGGGTGTGGGCGCTATGGGCGCGGGCGCGGCGCTGTCGTCGCGCTCGATGTGCACGTGCAGCGCGCTGTCGCGCCGAGTGATGCGCATGTTCTCCAGTCGTGCTGAGCGGACAGGTGGGCTGTGTCCCAGCGCTGGGAAGGTGATACGTACGGGTAGGGTGTGGGCGCTATGGGCGCGGGCGCGGCGCTGTCGTCGCGCTCGATGTGCACGTGCAGCGCGCTGTCGCGCCGAGTGATGCGCATGTTCTCCAGTCGTGCTGAGCGGTCAGCCGACCATTGTGCCATCTTGCCGAAGCGCTCCGACAGAGTTAATCTGTGGAAAAGACATATTTTAGTGCTGTAAAGGACAATCACAGAAAAAAAAACAAGGAATGACAATCACTGTTTTAAGCTTTCAGTTTATAACCAAACTATATCGATATCTTCCGTGATCTGATTGTCGTGACTTCGTTTTAAGATCGCATTGGATAAGACGAGACGTTAGACAGATTTTTCTGCAACTCACAATTTATGTACCATCCACACGCATTCTTCAGTCATCCCGTGATCATGGTGCTTACAACACCATCGAAATATCAGGAGAATCATGGACAATCACACAAAATATCCCGTAAGTGATTGTATTATCATCACTGCATTCTCTTGCCCAGATGTTTTTCTTTCAATCTTCTCTATTACTCGTTATCTTACCAGACAACAACTTTCTTACCATATCATGCTTAACACAGCCCATCCACCGTTTCTTATGATTTTCCTCTTATCTTCCCCTACACATTAATTCCCAAAACTTTCCTTATTCATTTCTCCGGTGACTGTATATAAAGTTTTAGTATGACAATATTAGATTTACCTCTGTCGGGGCTGCGGGTTGTTCGAAAGTGATACCGCGGCCTCGACACAAAAAGGACGTGGGTGGTTTTTAGTCAGTAGAAGTCTGACACTCCCTACCGCTCTGTCCAGAGCGGGAGGAGTCATTTGATGATTTCCCACCCTCCAAAAACGAAGCGAAAAAAGTGCCACATGAGCGCACAGTGACATAGTGCGCAAGTGAAGTAAAGTGATACTAATATAGTTTTAAGGTTCTATTTACCCGACTACGGCAAAGCCAAAGGAGGGTTATGATTTTGACTGGCTATGTATGTATGTATGTATGTTTGTATGTATGTATGTGTGTATCTTCATCTGTTCCCTCATAGCTTCTAATCTACTTATCGGAAGTCGACATATGAGGTATCGTTAGAACCGTCTTAATTTTCCGCTGAACATAGGCTACGTGACGTGTCACAAAAAGCGATTTGGCGCCCTCTAGCGGACAAAAAGTAAGGCTTAAAAATAAAAATGGAGATAAATACGCCGTGTTTGGTATCATTTGAAAGGGCCTCACTTGTACATTTCCAAAATATTGCTCAAATTTAAAATCACGCCCTCTAGCGGACAAAAAGTCAAGAGTAAAAAAAATATTTAACACCAAAATTGTTTAAATAAAAAAAAGTAAAAAACTAAAACCCGACTACGACAAAAAAACGACGCTGAAAAAGTATGAAACAAGATTTTCAGGATAGAACAAAAAGAAAAGCCGTAGTCACACGTTATAGGTCCCAACCACAGATCACAGAAACAACAGGAGATATGCCCTTTAGCCGAAAATGTATGGGGACCTGTGTCGTCAGTTCACACACGCAGAGCAGTAAAAACAATAGATATACGCATTCGCAAACACATCCGCATTTCTTAAAACATTACGTACTACACAATCAATTATAAACCTTATCCCTTCAGTCACAGCGTGTATTTTCCATGCACCGCACAATTTACTTAATACATTTTGTTTTACTTCGACGCTAGTGATTGACTAAATCGAAAAGTTATCGATTCTTCTATTTATTATTATATTGTAATAAAGTTCTTTTGGGGTCCTGAAAATAATATATTATAAATAAAAAACAATATGTCCATAAATCATTCAAAATAAAAAAAGTCATTTATTCAAAACAGGTTGATTAAAAAAAAAATATTGATTTGTGTCTGTAGTAAATCGTACCTAATATTAACTTACACCACAGATGTGTTGCAACAGATTTTGACGTTCGAAAAGTGCTGATTATAAGCAGCACTTTTTTCTGTCTGTTAGTTTAAGTCCCTTAGGGGTTGAATTTCAAAAAATAAATCCTTCTTTATTCCTTGTCTACATTATAAAGGGAACCTCTGTGCAAAATTTCAGCTTTCTAGGTCCAAGGGTTTGGGCTGGGCGTTGATGAGTCAGTCAGTCAGGACTTCTCTTTTTATTTAAGTATATAGATAGATAGATAGATAACTCGAGCAACCAATGAATACTATTTATTCAGTCAATATTAAGCAATAAAAAGCACTTTCTATTTTCAGTATTGCTTGCAAAAATAAGAAAGCGTGATAATATAAACGTTGTTATTAGTACCTACCTATATTTATAATTTGTTGTTTAAACTAAAAATAAATTTATATTTTATTAGTAAATACATAGTACAGAATATTGGTTTTTCTTATCTCCATTTACGGCAACGCTCAGTAACGCCATAAAATACGCCTTATACTGCAGTAACAATTGTGTAGAGTAATTAATTGTATAATGCATAATATGTATAATCATTCGTACGTACGAATACGCAGAATCATCGTATAAAATATCGACAACTACAAACATCACAATTAGACATCTCTAGCTCACAAAGACTGACAGCAGCAGCTTTTCGAAAATATTGTGTGAGTGAGAGCATCAGTAAAACACCTATCCATTGCGCTATTAGATCAGCCGATTCACTGGTCGATTTGTACTAAACAAGCAATGGTTTTTGTTCCTAATGAAAACAATTGATTTGGTTTTTCATCATGTTTCTCGTACCACGAAGTAATGTTTTAATGAATTTAATATGAAAAACATTATTTTTGTAGTACTTACGTGTGAAATGAGATACCATCTTTCGTGTAATTCACAATACAGCTATTATTTTTACAAACATTCACTGAACAACGCGGCATTTTGTAAAAAATCACGAGCAGTGAAGACGTCGCAAGTTGACATTCGACTTATTATTGAAAGTGGCATAAGGCCCCGTCGTGGCCACATGAGTTCGCATGTACCACGCCTCCTTGCCATATCTCCTGTTGTTTCTGTCTGTGGTCCCAACCTAAACACTTTAATACCGTGTGACTACGGCTTTTCTTTTTGTTCTATCCTGAAAATCTTGTTTCATACTTTTTCAGCGTCGTTTTTTTGTCGTAGTCGGGTTTTAGTTTTTTTTTTTTTTTTTTATTTTTACTATTACAAGCTGTATTAAATCATATGTATGTTAGTCTGTAAGATCTAGATACATAGATAAGACTTAGATCTATCCGTCGGGGCTGCAGATTTTTCACAAGTTACCGCGTTAGGGCTAAGAAGGATCACGGGTGGTTTTTAGTCATTAGAAGTCTGATACCTGCCCAGAGCCATTTGATGATTTCCTACCCTCCAAAAAATAAAAAATAAATACGTTATTTACCTCTGCGGCTGCGGGTCTGAGCTAGCATCGGACTCGGAATCCGAGTCACTATCATTCAATGCGGCAGCTATAGCGGCGGGCGACACAGCGCGCGGGTCCCGCGGGTCGCGGCGCGGCGCGGGGCGGGGCGGCGCGGGGCCGGGCGGGGCGGGCCGGCGCTCGCCCTCGCGCTTGATGTGGGTGGCGGGGACCGGAGGCCTGACGGCCATTTGGGAGCGCTGCCATTCTAGTACCTGGTGGTGATGAAGAGGTGGATTGCTTATTTTATTGTAGACTAGCGGCTTCGCCCGCGTGAAAATGACGATTTTTCCATTCAAACTTTCATCCCCTATTTAACTCCCTTAGGGGTTGAATTTCGAAAAATCCTTCCTTTTTCCTTGTCTACATTATAAAGGGAACCTCTGTGCAAAATTTCAGCTTTCTAGATCCAAGGGTTTGGGCTGGGCGTTGATGAGTCAGTCAGTCAGTCAGTCAGGACTTCTCTCTTTATTTATATAGATGGTTCAAATTGGCCTTGGATTGAAAGATTTGGAGATCATGGAAGGCCTTTGTCCAGCAGTGGGATTATTTATTCATTTATTTGAGGACAAAATCATGTAAAATTTAACAGAAAAATTCAAGTTATTGTACAGGAATAATAGAAACAAGTTAAATATGGAAATGACACAGGCTAACTGTATCATTATTAACGGCGTACATAAATCTTTTTTTCTCTCCAAATCTTACTAAGAATAAACTTAAGACACATCTCTCGTAACATCTCAGTTGCCAGTCGAAATAAAAGAAACTCAAAAAATAAAATACTAAATAAAAAAAACTCAAAAAAAAAGTAAGTAAACATAATTTCACATACATTAGTGGCACATACCTTCTCTTCCCTGGTCCGCTTGCTGGCTTCCCTTGCCTTCAGGAGCTCCCGGGTCGGTTGGACCGCGCGGGCCGGTGGACGGGCGGGCCGGTTCGGGGATGTGACGGTGCTGTGAAAAGAGGGATGGGTCAGTTATGCTGTTGTAGGGAGTTAGCCAAATTGTAGGGCAATGGTAGTTCAGTTGGAAACTTGGAACACGAAGTGAAAGTTCTTTCAGTTTTTCTATGCCGGAGGTCGTGGGTTCGATTCCCACCCAGGACAAATGTTTGTGTGATGAGCACGATCATTTGTTCTGTGTCTGGGTGTAATTTATCTATAATATGTATGTATTTAGAAATATATAAGTATGTTTATCAGTTGTCTAGTACCCATAACACAAGCTCTGCTTAGCTTGGGACTAGATGGCGTTGTGTGATAGTTGTGGAATATTATTATTATTATTATTAAGGGGTCAATATAAATTTCCGAGATCTCTGAGATGGCGATACATGGCGAAAAAAGGGAGGCCTTTTTTTTGAGAAATCTAAAATCTAAAAAAATTGGGTGGAAAATCATCAAATGACCCCCCCACTCTTGGGCAGAGCGAAGGGGAGTGTCAGACTTCTACTGACTAAAAACCGAACCCATGTTCCTTCTTTGCCCTTGTGCCGAGGCCGCGTCATCTCGTACTAAAATCCGCGGCCCCGACGGGCGTCGACCCTTGCGGGCCCCTCCTTGCTGACATCATGACGACACGGTTGGCGCAGTGGCTCAAGCAATGGACTGCTGCGCTGCGTGTCGCGGGTTCGATCCCCGCACGGAACAAATATTTGTATGATCTACAGATAGTTGTTTCGGGTCTGGGTATTTGTGTATGTCAGTTTAAATGTTTGTGAACGCACCCACGATACAGGAGAAATTCCTAGGGTGGGGCAACGTTTAAAAAAAAAAAAAAAATCTCTTTGAGGCGCGCGTGGAACACGAACGCGCCGCCGACTCTTTGAGGCGCGCGTGGAAACACGGTCTGTTGCCGTCATGAGACGGCCGGACGGCGAGCTAGCCCGTTACTCACCGTCCACAGGCCCGCGACAAGGGGAGGCCTGTATCCAGCATTAGGTGATTCCGGGCTGATATGATGATGATGGTACTAATCCAGTTTAACATGGCCTCGCTTTGTATGAGCTTGCGATATAATGAGAGATCAGCTTACATTTGGTTTAAAAAGAAACTTTCTTTTTGATGCCATAGTCAGCATGCAGTCAAGTCAGAGGCTCTTGGATAACTCTCGGTACCAGGTTAGGTTAACACACGATACCTTTTCACCCTGTCCCTCATAACCTCTTAACATAATATAAAGAGTTAAATTAGCTTTCTCTTTTGCTAGGCTATATTGTCCTTACTGTTGAGCAAGCCCATATTTTCAAATGTGGTCACTATAATAGCCATGTTCCCTATGCCGCAATGCGTTCGACCCCGCACCTGCGCGCGCCTATCTGTGGAATGGGGTGCTCACGATGCATAACTAGTTATAGGTGCATATCTAGACTACAAGCTGCTTCCAATTTTTTTTATTGAAGTCCTAGCTTGGAATCAGAGCCTCATGCTTAGTACTAGAAAACCGCAGTATAAAAAAATTGGCTTAAGTTATTTTGGCACAATGCCATATTCGGAACCCACATCGCCATTTTGTATTTTTTACTATTTCCCGAATTATTCCTTGAAAAAAACCGTCTTATAGTCCGCAAAATTATTTTCTTAGTACCCTTTTGGAAATTCACTTGTTGAATATTAATCAAAACATGCAACTCCTATTTTAAAACTACCAACTCACCGATTATCGAGTATTAAACACATTACACTCTATCCACTTTCATTGTCTAATATCAATTAGACTATGATAAAACTGAGTCACTTATTGCAAATGAAAATCACAGTATGCGTATCGATTTAAGAGACGCGTATATTTAACGACTGCGGGCACTGTAGTACATTCCTCTTGACGCAATGCAGAATGCGTCCCGCCGCACGCCGCACCTCTGCGCGCGCATTGGTGCGGGATCTTGTGGAGCCGCTCCCGTTACGCAACGAATATTGATCGGAAATGGTGGAACAAATTTTTAATAAAATTGATATTAGCCATTTCTGCCCATGAGGTAACAATTTACTAATAAGGGTACCATGATAGCCCGCAAAATTCTTTTTTTTATGCGTCTTAATATTAGGATGAATTTCATTTGCAACCGTTAAAATTCGAAAATTCTACTCACCGAATATTAAGTACTAGCGGACGTCCCGCGGTTTCACCCGCGTAGATCCCGTTCCCGTGGGAATACAGGGATAAAAAGTAGCCTATGTTACTCAGGGTGAATGTAGCTTTCCAAGGGTGAAAGAATTTTTGAAATCGGCCCAGTACTTTTTGAGCCTATTCATTACAAACATACAAAAATAGGTACAAATCTTTCCTCTTTATAATATTAGTGTAGATCAAACACATGACACTCTTTTCACTTTCAGTTACTCAACAGTTACGAATCGAAAGGACACTCCTTTCGATTCATAACTGTTGAATAATACTGCAGAGTTAAAACTGGGTCACTTTCTGATAAAATTCACGTAATTCCCGATGCAAGAGACGCGTATATTTAACGACTGCGGGCACTGTAATATCCATTCCTCTTGACGCAATGCAGAATGCATCCCGCCGCACGCCGCACCTCTGCGCGCGCATATAGGTATGGCAGTTTCTGGACCCGCTCCCGTTACGCAACGAATATTGATTGGAACCAGCCCCTCCACCTCTACCCCCGAAGAGTTAGCCAGAGATAGGGCCCAATAGTCAATACTTATTTTAGCGACATCTATGACGTAAGATGCTAGTTCTGCATCGTACAATTTAAGTTTTCAGCCAGATAAAGATATCCACGTTGGGTACAGATTTACCTAAAAGGAATTCCAAGCGCCCCAAGTCTATTCACACCTACAGCGTGCTTCTACAGAGTTGTGATGTTTCCCCGGTATACTTTTTTTTTTTTTTTTTAAACGTTGCCCCACACTAGGAATTTCTCCTGTATCGTGGGTGCGTTCACAGACATAGAAAGTCACATACACAAATACCCAGACCCGAAACAACTATCTGCAGGCCATACAAATATTTGTTCCGTGCGGGGATCGAACCCGCGACACGCAGCGCAGCAGTCCAATCGCTTAGCCACTGCGCCAACCGTGCCGTCAAATACTATCGCGGCCTTTCACCTAATCGCGGAGTGGAGGCGCCGAGCCACGCCCCCTCTAAAATTTAGGCCTTTCAGTTCGAAAGTCTTAAGGAGGACGGTATTCTGTGTCTGATCGCGGTGGAGTAAAGACGTACCGGACAGTACCGATTCATTGTGCCGCGTGTTATTGTGTTAAATTAATTTGTTAGTTTAATAAAAGCAGTGTTTCGCACCCAGTGTTTTTGTTGTACGAAACCTATCTATCGCGCACATGATTTCCCGAGTCTAACGGAATAAATCCTGACAATCCGACATAATTATACAACAACCCTACAACCCTATACCCCACCTGATATAACATTCATCTGGTTATAGGATCCCCTCTTTTCATTGTACCTTTAAGTTTCCATTAAAAAGTGATTTATCCGCAAAAACTAAGTACTTACAGTACGATCAAATTATCTTGGCAGGTCTGAACATAGGCTCTGCGAACTTTTACGCATGTAAACTTGTGAAGAAAACTGTTATTGCCAGATATACCAATACCTATACGATCAGAAAATATTCAATTTCAACAGTGAGAAATACAAATAAAATAAATAGCATAACACTTTTATACATTACTTGTAACAAAATAACCTGCACGAAGTTCGGACCTGCCAAGATAATTTGATTGCACTGTACCGAGTACAAAGTATTAAACACATTACACTCTTCCCACTTTCAGTAACTCAACAGTTACGAATCGAAAGGACACACACTTCTTTCGATTTGTAACTGTTGAATTAAAAGTGCAAAGTTAAAACTGGGTCGCTTTCTGATGAAAATTACAGTATGCGTATTTCTGATGCAAAAGACGCGTATATTTAACGATTGTGAACACTGTACTACCCATTCCTCTTGACGCAATGCAGATTGCGCTCCCCCCCTCCCCCTCAGCGCGCGCATAGGCGTGGCATTTTGTGAAGTCGCTCCCGTTACGCAACGAACATTGATTGGAAATATAACATCAGGCCTCTAATCTCCGAAAAGTTGGACAGGTGTATACCTATACATCACGAGTTAAGTTTACATGGGACTTATAGAGGACGAGCTTATTAAGACACCGGGAAGCTAATAAGAATAGGTACCTAATTGAAAAACCTAATAAAATTTTGTACAACCTTTTAAATCATTAAAACTCGACAAATTGATACTGACTGCATTTCTCAAAACATTAAAAAAAATGAAATTTTGAGACAGAGAAATACCCCAAAATCAAGTTGCATTACAATAAAAATAAGTTTTCCGACCATGAAAACCTGACCGTAAAAAATGCGTACTCACCGAAAGTTAAGTGTTAAACACATTACACTCTTCCCACTTTCAGTAACTCAACAGTTACGAATCGAAAGGACACACCTTTCGATTCCTAACTGTTGAGAAAACTGGGTCATTTTCTAATCAAAATCACAGTATGCGTTTTTCCCGATGCAAGAGACGCGTATATTTAACGACTGCGGGCACTGTCATACCCATTCCTCTTGACGCAATGCAGATTGCGTTCCGCCCGCACCTCTGCGCGCGCAAAGTTTGAGCGGAGCGCAGATGTTGGTACGGGGTACGCCCGTTGCGTAATAAGTTATTGATCACTAACATTGGAATATCGTATAAAAAGATCAAGCCTGCTATCTTAATACGATCAGGCAGAGATGTATAATAAATACATCTAAACATCGTAAAGTACAGCTATAAACGGGGGTGAGGAGTTCGTGGCTAAATAATAATAGCCACTCGGGTCAATCTGCAGGTTAAAGGTACAAGTTGGTAGCCGGCTGCACGCAGCAGCAGCAGACGACATGTCGTCGCGACACGTCGTCGCGTCATGTCGCTGCAGTCATGATTTCGAACCCGACTGCAGACGGCAACTGCAGATGGCATCCAGTTGGTGTAAACTGAAGACACAGGTTCCGATACATTTTCGGCTAAAGGACATATCTCCTGTTGTTTCTGTTATCTATGAGCACTACTGATCTGCGGTCGGACGACACGTGCGTCTGCCGCTCGACGACGCGTCGCTAGCTTCATGTCGCTAACTACGGAGGGAATTTCATAGAAATACGTAGAAACCAGTCGTGTCGCCGCGACACGTCGTCTGCTGCGGCTTCGTTTCGCCCGCTACCAACTTGTACCTTAAGCCGCGCTTGCTTAGCAATCCATCTGCGTAGGGTTGTCCCTTACATCCTATATAGACAATCTTTCTAAACGCTCACCCTCCGCGACTTATGTAACCTATTTCTAGTATGTAAGCTGAGAAGAAGTGATGAAAAAACTAGGTAGTTAGAAAAAATAATGTCGGTCACGAAGTCGAAGGCGGCTAATTTCAAGTGTTGAAATATGGGTGTATTATTATGTAATAGTCCTCCTGACCGTTTTTCGGTCGCAATCTCAGCGAAGATTAGCCATCTGCGCGGGAGATATTATAGTTGCGGCGTGTGTGCGCAGGCACAGGTGCACTCTCTGTTCCTTTCCTCTCATAGTCCTCTGGGACGGCAACCCGACACGACCGGAGAGAGATCAGGCGCAGGACCAACGGCGACACGTGCCATCCGAGGCACGGGGGTATTTTGCTATTGGATTTTTCATTACAAATTTCCCATTAGTAGCCCGGAGTTTGGAAGTTGGCGGTAAAAATACTATTATGTACACTTCTGCCTAACCCTTGAGACATTAAAAGGCATTTTGGAAACTTATCTGATTTTTTTGTCAACTACCCTATTCTATACGATTGTGAGAGACGCGCTGCACATAAACCTGGCAGATCATCTGCTTCAGATGCCACCTACATGCTGACCACGATCCTCAGATATATGAGGGACCGACCAGAGAGTCCAGGCCAGTCTGCTGTCCACATAATTGGATATTTGAAAATATCAAAAATGTATGAAAATTTTATGTTATTTTGAAGAACTAAAAGAAATAATACGATGTGTAAAAAAAGTTATGAAATCGATCAAAAAATGGAGTAGCTACACGCTTTAGAAGTTTTTGGTGGGGCACTTTCTATCCTTGTCGCATGAAACGGCCATTAGTACTACGTAACTATGGCGGTATGTTATTATGACGTCACATTAGATGTAGCGCTGTCTCTGTCTAGCACGTCCTTTAAAATCGGTTAAAACTAAGGCATCTTTAAAGATATCACACTATTTTTTAAACTTTAGTCTATCTTTTTATTTACTGTTTCCGAATCACAAGCAAAAAAAAAAAATATTCAAATACCCTATTGCTTGAGTCTAAACGGAATAAATCCTGAAATTCCGACATGTAAATAAATATCTATGGACTAACCTCGGTTTAACACCCTTGGGCGGCTGCGGCGGCCCGGCCGGCTTCTTGTTCTTAGCGGAGCATACCGAACACGACTCGTCGGAACAGCTGCTCACTGATGAACCGGAGCCTGATGACTGGAAGATAATGGGTTGGTTAGGTCGCTGGTAGAAGAAAAATGTATGGAACGGTGAAGAGTATGAGATTTATTTGATGATTTAGACGATTTCTTGCACTTTTAGTTTAGTGCTTTAGGCTACCCAAATGTCCTTTCTTTGGTATTGTTCGTCGTGCCGTCGAGCTCCTTGGGTTATGACTTATGAGTCGAACTACATGATAACAGACAAAATTTTTGCACTGACTGGACAGGGTCCACTCAAAGTGTGGTTCTTTCCTCAAAGGACCATCTTAGACATTAATCTGCATAGTCAGTCCTCCTATTATTTGGCCAGTGTCTGGACTTTAAAAGTGACCTCCGAATTTGTTTTGGCTATTTTGTTCCCAGAGTAGTCATGTACGGGAACACCGGCCCCATAGGCAGTTCCTCCATGGGAAATACTGGTATTCAGTTACATCTGGTTAGACAGGAAGCCGACCCCTACCTAATTGGGAAAAGGCTATGCAGTTGATGATATGCAATCAGCATTATGAGGGCTGAAGGATAAGGCCCTATCGTGTTACCCAGTATAACCTTTTGAGCGCCACAGTCACGTATAGACGACAAGCCGAACAAGCAAAAAAGTGCCTTAAGTCTGTCGCGTTAAGGTACTTTTTGGCTTTTCGTTTTACTTGACTGTGGCGGTCAAAGGTTAACTGGGTTGTGGAGATCAGATAAATGCCCGCCTTCCACTGCGAGCGGAGCGGGCTCCGTTTAACTCGCAAAGGCCTTTTTCATAGAAGTGCTTCCATTGTGAATTAGCGGACTACTATATAAATCCGGTCCGCTTAGATCATCAGCTCAGTTTCCGCTCATTACCCTTTTTTAGTGGAAGGCGGGCAAAAAGTCGCTCCATATCAAATACTGGTATTCAGCTACATCTGTTACAGTGAATTCTCATTGGTCAATAAAACACGTTGCCTGCTAGAGATAGATAAAGATTCTACATAAGAGAAGATATAAATCATAATGTTTTGTGTGAATGAGCGCCGATTCGCCGACTAACACTACTGCTGTAGACTGTAAGCCGACCCCAACACAGAACCTGTAAAAAAGTCTATACAGAAGATGACACACTTACCTTCCTAGGGTCAGGCGGTGATGGCGGACGCACGGGGCGCGCGGGGGCGGGGGGGCGGCGGCGGGGGGGCGGGGCGCGCGGGGAGCGGCGCCGGGGGCTGCGCGCTGGGCTGCGTCTGTGGGGACATATAATCATCATGTAACCTAGATGCTTGTTAACCTTTTAACTGACTTCCAAAAATGAGGAGGTTCTTTATTCGTGTATTTATTTTTTCGTAAGTCGTTGGACAAAAACACGAAATTAAACAAACAAATTTCACCAATTTCAGAAGCAGATTTTTCTTCTGAAGCTTTTTAATTTTTTTATATTTTGGCAATCTTTTTTTTTTTACTTGTGTTACGTTTTGTTGGCAACATAGCCTTTGAAACGCCATCTGTGGACGACAGCGAGGAAACTGACATCAACAAAGGCAGTTTTATAACGGCGAAGCACATTACAAGTGAAGCTCTGTATCATCGATTCTTATTTTCTTGTACTTATTGTAAAAATAAATATTTAACCAGTTTATTGTCTCGAATTTATTTAAGGCGAGGTTGCAGTACTTTGTTTTTATGTACGCACGACCTCACCCCCCGCCCTGCCGCGCGAGCGATATAATGCCTAAATTTTGACTGTTTTTTGCTTCTTGGAGAAAAACTATAAAGAAATTATACAATATGTTTTCAAAATTTACTTCAGAATAAAAAGTTCTATCTATTGATATAACTTTTATATAAATTCATGATGAAATGTCTTAGCAGTACACGTTTGAAATTGTGATTTAGAGTCATGTTTGATGAAAAAAAGTATCGAGCCGATCATTCTAAATCGCGTTTCTATCTTTACGATTTACTAGAGAGTATGTTCATTTTTATGTAATGATTTTTATTTATTAAAAAACTCGTATTTAGTTCGATTTTTATAGGTTCAAAAATCTTAAAAAGTGCTGCAACCCCGCCTTAAAGTAAATCATCATTCTCCTAATCCAAATTTATTTGGGGTCGGCGCAACATGTCTTCTTCTTCCACACTTCTCTATTTCTCGTCATGTCAGCAGTCACCTCTTTCTAGCCATATCATCCTTCACACAATCCATACATCGAAAAACTTTTACTACTTAAAAGTACTCCTACATTTCGAAAAAGATACGCGCGGCCCCGGACACAAAGAAGAAGAAGGAACATGGGTGGTTTTATTCAGTAGAACAGTGTACATTTTGCGAATGCGGGCACTGTAATACCCATTCAGTTCAGGCCACAATGCAGGATGAGTGTCAGACTCTTACTGACTAAAAGCCATTAGTGGTCCGCCTAATTCCTTTGCGTTCCAGGGTCGCGAAAGCCATCAGTGTAACTTCAATTCAATTCAATCATTTTATTTCAGGCTACAATGGCCCAGAGATATATACCTTATAAACTAACATATATAAAGTAAATACAATTTTTTGTTAACAAAAATACTTAAGACTATGTTAGTAGCACTTCACTTTTTAACACATCACTTGTGCTGGCTGGCTACTTCTAACGCCGCGTCGCGGTAACTGTTTCGAACTAATTCCGCAACCCTGGCACTGCATGGCATACTTAATTTAGTCTTACATTTCATAAAACTACGTACTCACTGTTTATACATTGCATTACAAACTTTCACTTACTCAACAGTTACGAATCGAAAGGACTACCCTTTCGGTTCATAACTGTTGTTTAAACACTACAATAATGAAAACTGGGTCACTTCCAAATGAACTTCGCAATACTACGGTGAGACGTGCACATTTTGCGGATGCGGGTACTGTAATATCCACTCCTTTTGCATGCAGATTGCGCTGGGATGAGAGATGCGCGCGCATGGGCGAGGCAGCTCGTGGACCTACTCCCGTTACGCAATGAATGTTGATTGGAAATTAATGTAACATCACGCCTGTAATCCTCAAAGGGTTAGGCTGAGGTCTACTTGAAGCAGGTATCCAATTTTACATCAAATGACTCCTCTCGCTCTGGGCGGAGCAGAAGGGAGTGTCAGACTCTTACTGACTAAAAGCCATCCGTGGTCAGTCTAATGCCCTTTGCGTTCCAGGGCCACGGTGATTCTTTCGAATAAATTCCGCAACTCTGGCAGATCTAATAGTACTCTTACATTTCATAAAACTACGTACTCACTGTTTATACATTGCATTACAAACTTTCACTTACTCAACAGTTAGGAATCGAAAGGACTACCCTTTCGGTTCATAACTGTTGAAGCCAGACTACAATAATTAAAACTGGGTCACTTCCAAATGAACTTCGCAATACTACGGTGAGACGTGCATATTTTGCGGATGCGGGTACTGTAATATCCACTCCTTTTGCCGCAATGCAGATTGCGCTGGGATGAGAGATGCGCGCGCATGGGCGAGGCAGCTCGTGGACCTACTCCCGTTACGCAATGAATATTGATTGGAAATTAAGATAACCGTCAGGCCTGTTATAACCTAAAGGCTGAGGTGTACTTGAAGCAGATTTATCTACATTTCTGGACATATGTTTAAGGCCAGGTTGCAGTACTTTGTTTTTATGTACGCACGACCTCGCCCCCTGCCCTGCCGCGCGAGCGATATTATGCTTAAATTTTGACTGTTTTTTGCTTCTTGGAGAAAAACTATAAAGAAATTATACAATCTGTTTTCACCATTTACTTCAGAATAAAAAGTTCTATCTACTGATATAACTTTCATATAAATTCATGATGAAATGTCTTAGCAGTACACGTTTGAAATTGTGATTTAGAGTCATGTTTGATAAAAAAAGTATCGAGCCGATCATTCTAAATCGTGTTTCTATCTTTACGATTTACTAGAGAGTATGTTCAATTTTTGTGTAATGATTTTTATTTATTAAAAAACTCGTATTTAGTTCGATTTTTATAGGTTCAAAAATCTTAAAATTACTGCAACCCCGCCTTAAGTCTCGTGTGAGTATTGACACCAACATGGTACAAATGCAGACCCCATTTCTTCTACTGAGAAATTGCTAATGAAAAATCTATATAAATAAAAAGAGAAGTCCTGACTGACTGACTCATCAACGCCCAGCCTAAACCCTTGGACCTAGAAAGCTGAAATTTTGCACAGAGGTTCCCTTTATAATGTAGACAAGGAATAAGAAAGGATTTTTCGAAATTCAACCCCTAAGGGATTTTAATAGGGGATGAAAGTTTGTATGGAAAGTCGTTTTTTTCACGCGGTCGAAGAATATTTTAGAAGAGGGATACGCCTCGCACGGCTGATAAAGGTGCATCCATATTGTGCTTTTTAGCCGGGCGTCCAAACAAAGGCGATGCCTGTTCGTATCAGATTCCTAGAAGCTAAATTACTTATTATAAAAAAATAATAGGCATGGAATACTCATACTGTTATAAAATATTATAATAACTTTGCTTAAAAAATAATAATTTTCAGCTCAATTGGAAACCAGGGAGAGGGTTGGGATTATCGAAAAGTTAACGCGGCTCCGACACAAGGGCGAAGAAGGAACATGGTTTTTTTTATTTTTAGTCAGTAGAAGTCTGACACTCCCCTTCGCACTGCCCAAGAGCGGAGGGGGGGGGGGGGGGGGGTTATTCGATGATTTTCCACCAAACAAAAAAAAAAAGGTAGAGGGTTTTTTAACTTCTAAGTTGTATTGATAATCTGTTTGAGACATAAACTTTAAAAATAATTGTAATGCGAGTGCAACATTTCTCTTCTTGAAATATCTTTTATACCTAAGGAATACTAGCTTTTGCCAGCGGCTTCGCCCACGTGAAATAAACCGACTTTCCATACAAACTTTCATCCCCTATTTAACTCCTTTAGGGGTTGAATTTCGAAAAATCCTTCCTTATTCCTTGTCTACATTATAAAGGGAACCTCTGTGCAAAATTTCAGCTTTCTAGGTCCAAGGGTTTGGGCTGGGCGTTGATGAGTCAGTCAGTCAGGACTTCTCTTTTTATTTATATAGATATAGCCAATATTGTATGATCATAATGTGGGTTGTGGAGGTCAGATAGGCAGTCACTCCCTGTAAAATACTGGTATTCAGCTGCATCCTGTAAGACTGGAACCGACACCAAAATAATTAGGTAACACGGCCAGGGCAATTGTAAAATATCATTTCATAACATACCTGGCAATAGGGCTCCTTCTAGGGCTTCGCCGGGGACTCCGACGGGCGGAGCGCGAGCGCGACTTGCGCGGCGACCGGCGCCCTATCGGAGACCGGGAGCGGCGCACCACTGGAGATCGAGAACGACGACTCGGTAGTGGAGTCCTGTAAAGAATAGCAAGGTTAAGCCAATGGAAGAAAAGATTTAGGATGAAGAGACTTTTTTATAAACCAGTCAAAACAATAGCATTTTTTCAAGTAGGTTGTGGCCTACTTGAAATTTTTTATTATTTTTAAAAGCACTATTGAATTGTCAAAAACAATAATAAGAAGCTACAGTCCCAGTCACAAGGTATAATAACTGTGAGTGTACTGTAGTTAGCCATTTCAAAGCATAGATCTCTATGGGAGGAACGGTCGGGAAAAACTCCCTGGACACCACTTTTTTATTGTACGGGAAATCTTTATAAAGCGACGCCATGTTATACTGCAAATGTATACCTTGATGAGTCGCCGTGTGTATAACTTCAAAGGTGACCAACCCATAATGCACTTCTAAAGACTTCTGTCTTTTGATATTGTAATACTAGCATGCAAATAAAAATTCTGGAAGCTGCATACAAAAGGCTGAAAAATACGGAACCGGAAACGTAAGATAACCATGATTCGCTTTCCTAATAAAAACGAATTTAGCTTCCTGTAGCGAAACATACCGTGGATAAATGGATATGTAACAGGCAAAACTCTTAATCAGTCAAAACTACTTTTGACTGGTTTCAGTCAAAACCCTTATTTATTGCGTTAAAACGAGTTTATTCTAATGAAATAAATGTTAGTTATCGTACAAGGTTATCCAAGGGTAAAAAAAAAACTAACATACCTAATAAGTTTCCTAACGACATTTAGGTTATTATAATTTAGTAGAGAAATAAAACAGAAACCACCTAATAATTTGATATAATAGTTTTGACTAGTCAAAAGTAGTTTTGACTGATTAACGCCCAAATACTCAAACGTCACTCAATTTTAAGTTGCACTTAAATCTCGTGCTGTCTTTGTTACTTTAACGCAAGTGACAGAGATAGCAGGAGTTTTGAGGGTTACTCATAATTGAGTGACGTTTGAGTATTTGGGCGTAAGAGTTTTGCCTGTGACAGATACAACTCGTGGCTAATTCAATGTAATCCGCGGTCGGTGGAGATAAACCTATTTTTAACAAAGCATAAAGGTACGCACCAACCACAATCACACATCTGAGTAATAGATTGCTACTAAACTGAATGCAGTAGTCACTTTCCGCCTTATTACAAAACGTAGTTAAACCTGGTTTAACTTAGACTTGGTTTATCTCGTTCTCGCATGACGTCTCACTTCAATAATATTCAAAAGAAAGTGACAGCATGCGAGATAAACCAAGTCTAAGTTAAACCAGGTTTAACTACGTTTTGTAATAAGGCGGAAAGTGACTACTGCATTCAGTTTAATAGCAATCTATTACTCAGATGTGTGATTGTGGTTGGTGCGTACCTTTATGCTTTGTTAAAAATAGGTTTATCTCCACCGACCGCGGATTACATTGAATTAGCCACGAGTTGTTAAACCAGGTTTAACTACCTTTTGTAATAAGGCGGTTTCAGTTTATCTACCGCCTAAACACTCTCAACCACTGGTAAATGAATCATTTGTTCAAAAACAGCGCTAATGCTGCATCAATGTATCTCCAAAAGCAAAGCAGCGCTACCTTTGCCCAATTTTCCATAAATCTTGCCCTATTTCTGCGCCACCCACTGTGTTCAAAACTATTTTTGCACACCCAGTGCATCTAAAACTACTTTCGCACACACCCACTGCACTATTTTGGCATACCCAGTGCCATCGAAATCTATTTTTGCACAACCAGTGCATCCAAAACTACTTTCGCACACCCACTGCACTATTTTGGCATACCCAGTGCCATCGAAATCTATTTTTGCACAACCAGTGCATCTAAAACTACTTTCGCACACCCACTGCACTATTTTGGAATACCCAGTGCCATCGAAATCTATTTTTGCACAACCAGTGCATCCAAAACTACTTTCGCACACCCAGTGTACTATTTTGGCATACCTACAGCCATCTGAAACTATTTTGCATATCTAGTGCATCCAAAACTACTTTCGCACACCCAGTGCACTATTTTGGCATACCCACTACTGTCTGTAACTATTTTTACACATCTAGTGCAACCAAAACTACTTTCGTACACCCACTGCACTATTTTGGCATACCCAGTGCCACCAAAACCTATTTGTGCACACCTAGTGCATCCAATACCACTTTCGCACACCCACTGCACTATTTTGGCATACCCACTGCTGCCCAAACCTATTTTTGCACATCTAGTGCATCTAAAACTACTTTCGCACACCTACTGCACTATTCTGGCACACACACCCCAGTGCAATCCAAAACTATTCTTGCACACCTAGTGCATCCAAAACTACTTTCACACACCTACTGCCACCCAAACCTATTTGTGCACACAAAGTGCATCTGAAACTACTTTCGCACACCTACTGTACTATGTTGGCAAACCCAGTGCCACCCAAACCTATTTGTGCATTCCAAACTATTTTCGCATACTCACTGCACTATTTTGGCACACCAAAACGATTTCTGCACATTTAGTGCATCCAAAAGTATTTATGGGCACCTACCACAGCAATTCCGTCCTAAATTGAATGCCCCCACTTTCTGCTAACTACCACCCAATCTTAGCAGTTTTTGAGCAGTCACACCCTCAACCGCTAGTAAAGTAATCAAGTCATCACCTGGACCGCCTAACAGCCGGGGACCTGGATCGTCGCGGTGAAGGCGAGCGCGACGCATCAAGATACAGCTGTTTGTATCCAGTGTGACGCCACCTGTTCAAACGGTGTGACACATTTTAGGTAGGATCCCAGCATAGTTTACAACACGGAATCAGCTTAGAAACATCTTTATGTCCACGTTATAAGGCTGCGTTTCTACTACAGATGTGTAACGGAGCGTAAATCTAATCGCTAATATCTGATGGAAACACAGCCAGAGTGTTGCCGCGAATTACAAAATAAACTGAACGTGTTCAGCCAATTTGAAACGTGCAGAAGATCTCTTTGAGCAATGATAGACACTGAGGGGCCCTTCAAGTTTTACGTTAGCAAAATATTAGAACCCCCTTTGGTTAACAAAAGAAAGCAATGGTTTTACATCCCTTCCCCTCTTTCTATGCTTACGAGAACATTGCTTTAGGTATATCTTTTTAAACCTGTTCGGGTTTATGCATGCTTTTCGCTTTCGAGCAAAATAATTTACCGGAACCTCACCCGTCTTGGATACATGTTTTAAAGCTGATTCCGTGTTGAAAAGTATGAAGAGACCCTTAGGGTTATTGACTACTTTTTTTTGTAAGAAATTTAATAACAACGGACACAAGTCGCACTGGCAATTTAACCTGGCAGTTCTCTGACCATTAGAGTGGCAGTTCCAACTCGCGTCAGTGATTTTTAAGTTCCTTTTAAATACGTTTTTTTTTTACACAAAATAAAAAATATATACAGAACAAAATTCTTTACAAGGCAAATTATTTATTTTATTTACAAATCGCCTTCAACAATCTTCATCATCTGCATAGCCTTGTCCCAACTATGGAATCGGCTTCCAGTCTATCTAAATATTAGTGCCCAAAAAAATACAAAATTGGCAATAATATAAACAAATAATATTATTATAATAAATAAAGTGCAGATGTTGAATTTTTGATCAAAACATTTTCGCAGAAAAATAACAAAAACACAAAAAGTAGCATCTTTATGATTGACTACCCTCTTTTTTTTTGCAAAATAAAACAGAAAAAGTAGTCAACGACCCTATCTAGCATGTTCACATCATTGAACATAATCAAATGGACCACCGAACTATCGTATAGGGTCGTATGAAGCGAAGACGATGATAATTACAAAAAATGGAGTGCCAACTTGAAGTCTACGGGCACGAAACCGAGTGATGGAGTCCCTATAATGCCCGTCACAGTAATGCACATACCAGCAATGCACGACACTGGAATGTACAACACAGGAGTGTACGACACAGTAATCGGCGACATCGCGCGATTGGTTGGCCGACTAGTTGGGCAACTCGAAATTTTGGGACTTGGATACTAGGTAATTGAGCTAGGTAGTGCTGCCGAATTAAATTGTACTCCATGACGTGCGCTCGCTACGCTCGCATATTTAATAACACTAATATCTTCTGTCCCCGAAGTGCCGGGCCTCCGCCGGCCTCCTTCGTCGGCCTACGGCCCGGTGCCCATGCCGCCCATAAAGGATACTGTCGCGAGACGGTCGTATTATAGGAACACGAAGAAAAAAAGAAGGAACCACGGAATTTTCCAGTATTTTATTGTATCACCCGTCCTTAATGTCACATGGCTTTTTACTTTTTTAATGTGACGTCACTGTTTGTTTTGATTCCAATTCTCGTGCTGTACATTCTTGTCCGGACAATCGAGGTTCGGGCCGAGAATGCACGACATGACAATGTACAACATTGGAATTCAAAACAATTACATTCCTATGTCGCGCGTTCTCGTGTCGTGCATTCCTGTGTTGGGCATTGCTGGTTCCCGAGTGATGGCGGCAGCGACGCGACGCGACGGCGATGTAAACAAAAGCATTCCATTGCGCGGGTTCTATAGTCTTTTATTTTACGGTTTGTTTCGTGCCCGCGAGAGATATCGCCGCCTCGCCTCGCTGCCGGCATCACTCAAGTTTCGTGTCAGCAGACGAACGGCCGCGTATGCTCACTCTTTCACTAAGTTGTGCTGATGGTACTGACGTGGGCCGACATTTCTCGGCATCAGAACCATCGGATGGATCTTATGCTTCAGATGTCGAGATTTGTGCATCCGCTTTTGCCGACACGAGTCAGTATCAGCAATAGAAGATGAAAGAGACGCGCTCAGGTCGGCCTGATTCGGGATGGACTCGACACAGTTCAGGCGGCAGCCCGTGAGCTGTGGTAGCACTGATAGCCTAGTGGCGTGACTATTGGACTGCCAAGACATTAGCTGAACTATCCTGTACCTTGAGTGTAAGCCTGTAAGGCCTCCTGCCAGTGCAAACAAAACTTACAAACTAAGCGAGGTACGTGCCTCGGCTTAGGTCGTCGCCAGGGGAGGCCAACAAGGGGACAGGCCGGATCAGCAGGGCTATTGGCTATCTCTGTTGACAGTTGTTTTGATTATCACTTTCGCTCTGTGTGCTTTCATTAACTGTCAAAAGGCTGTTTTGGTATCGGCTAAGACCAGTTGTACAACGCGTATGACGTCATCGGAGACCATTGTCGTTGATGGTCACTTTAACTCATTTTGACAGAAGTTTCTGTATCGATATTTTTAAAATTGCGATTGTCTAAGCTTATTTGACATTACATTGTTTATACACAGAGTTTAAAGTGACTTTCATGAAAGACGCTGCTCAAGGGTAGTGTTTTTGTGATGATAATATGACGGTTGATACTGGTACTAGTTTCTATAAGTTCCGTATTGTTGGAGCTACTAAAGATTTTACAACTTTATTTGCATTATCTAAACTCAATCTCCATATATAATTATATTCCTTGATTTATAATTGCATAGCTCATATTGTGTGAATACTTTGTACTTTATAGAAACCTGTCTTTTCTTGATTTGGATTTTGTTTTTACAATGATGGTTTTTTGAGACAATCTGTAATATTCTTTAGTTGGTGAAGTGTATTAATGGGTACACCTCTGTCTAACCCTTCGGGGAATAAAATGTTTTCCTACCTTTGTATAGATTCATTTCACGTATTGTTTTTGAATATGTGAACATTGTGGCCTTTTGTGTCGTGCCCTGCAATGTTCTGACTAATAATTAGGGTTTATTTCATCAAAATCGTCTCACATATGCAATAGCATTAATTATTAAAACTTAATTAGTAATCTCGAGCGAAATATTTTATTTTATTTTCCTTTTGTCTTTACTTCTTCCATGCAAAACATGAAAGTAATTAGTACTACGTACAACAGCAATTTCTTACTGGCTAACAATAAAAAATGACATTCAAATATTACTTTTAAACATCTTTTAAATCTCTTTGACAATAATCGTTTGACATGCCAGGTGCCATAAAGCGGCTAAATATAAAATATATCCTCAATCAAGTATTGTAACGTTCAAGCAGTACCTGCTTAACTTAGCCGTATAATAGTCGATAAAAAATAGAGGTGTCAATTGCTGGGATGTTATTCACCCTATAATCACTGTCACGTGATACCCACACAATGAGATACGCAATACCAATTTTATGACATTAGCAGTTAACAACAAAGTTCTGTGGACAACTGGTGCTCGTTATCCACTGACTTTTGAAAAGATAGACAATAGCCCTGCTGAGTGGAATCATTATTTAGGGGATGCGAGTGTGAGCATGTACGGTGCTTTATTTTGGCAAGCGATGAACTAGATGAAGCGATGGTAAGTTTTTGCACCAATATCGGTATATTGGTATCAATGAAGTGCAGTTTGTTTTCTAAAAGTCGTCGAAGGTTGAGCAGACGATGGACAATTCGTATCCTATGGTTGAAAAAACAACGTGGAAAAACCTGTGCCTCTAGTGAAAAAGTGAAGATTTATCTTATCTCTAAAAATAAAGAAGTCTGACTTGTGAAATCGGACATAAACCCTTTTTCTTGCACTAGAGGCACAGAAATACGACGCGGCCAAACTTAATCGGTCTCAGTGCTAAACCTGGTCAACGAAAGCCGTAAAAAGGATTATGCCAACTACAAACCGGAATGTCTCAAGTTTTACACGTCCACTTGTGTGCTAGTAATTTAATCGATTTCGAAATATTAAAGAATTATATTTTTTTTTTATTACTCCTACCTAGAATTAATTAATGCTACGAAACGCTTACTTTTTTATTAATACAGAGTAGTAATATACTGTGCATTACCACTAGCTAGCGTTGCCTCTTGTCCTCACGTGATTTTTTTTCATGAATTTCGGCAATTGTCTTGACAGTCACGTGGTGAAATTTTGCTAAACGTTTACATTTCATTGCTCGTCGCTGTACATTTAGATCACTATAAGTACAAGTTTCTAGGTAGACGGACACGGCGGCGCTCGGCGCTAAAGTACTCTGCTGGTGATGTTCTACATTGCCTCCGTGCAGTGCCCTAAATACGTCGTAACAACAGCAAATAGTCACGAAAAAAAAAGGTAGCACTCCGGGAGTGCCGGCAGAAGTGAAAACTTCAATATTAACTTTCAAACTCGCGTCAGGGTCACGTGATGCTGATCGAAAAATCTTACGATTTTTCGATCAGCATCACGTGACCCTGACGCGAGTTTGAAAGTTTTTACCCATACAAAAAAAAGTGCTCAGCGCCGCTAAAGAAGTTTTCACTTCAAAAATGTATGACAAAGGGCCTAAAAAATCGATTAGTGGGGAAAAGAGGGTATGAAAATTTTCTACATTCTCTCCCACAATTGGAACCACTTGGTTAGGCAAACATGGAATAATCCTTTCTGTGCTGTTCAAGTGCAGCTTGAAAATCTAAATGCAAACTATCTCAAGACGGGACGACTTTTCTCACAAAAAATGCATGAATGCTTCACACGAAATTGAACTTTAAAGACACACCACGGAACCAAGAAATATCTATTATAAGGTTCTGTCTTTTGTCACAAAAAATACACAACCTACACACAAAATAAGTCTCTAAAGACACTGCAATCAACCAAGAAATGAACACAAGATTCCACTCACCGATTAGGGTCCTTTTCCTCGACTTCCAGCAGTTTCCTATCCCAACTGCCCGGCGAAGCCTGCCTCGCCCTCTTCATCACGTTATCGATCTCCTTTCTCCGTCCTGCAGGATTCGACGGATCTGCCGAAGGTATTTTGACATAAAACATGCGTAATTTCTTAAAGACGCCCATTTTGATCGGGCGCGGAGGCTGGAATAGTCGGCTTACGTTTGTCGCAATGCAGATTGCGTTTGGATGCGCAGATGCGCGCGACGGTTTGGGGGATGAGGGAGTCTCCCGTTGCAGTACCTACACATTATTGATTTGTGTCTCGTTTATTGTAGCTGCGTGGGTAACATCACGCTTGTTTTTAACAAAGGGTAAGGTAGAAGTGTTCCTACATATGTATTATAATAAAGTGATCAGTACTATGTTACCGTTCAAAAGCGGAATAACGATTGCAACTTTGAGATTAAACCTAACATCAAGCCAGTAATCCCAGAAGGGTTAGGCAGACGTGTACTTAATAGAAGAACCACATTTAGCCAGTTATGTTAAGCCCCATGTAATAAAATAAAGATTGCAACTTTCGAGATAAAACCTAACAACATGCCTGTAAACCCGGAGCGTTACGCACGGGTGTACTTAATAGTAGAGCCACATTTCGCCAGCTATGTTAAGCCCTATGTAATTCGGAGTGAAGTGGAGGTAGCCAGGACACTTGGCAAGAGGTGATGGTAGCTGGTAGAATAGAGCCTTCACTTTATGGTTACCGTGGGACGGTAGAAGACCGATTCGTTGGTCTAGTGGTCCCAAGTGCGGTTGCTGTGCATGAAATCCGATTCCCAGGCCGAGCAAACTGTTATTGGGGTTTCCAGCAGTTATTTAATTTTAGCGTAAAGCTACTAGAGTTCAATGTACATATTCTTTGGTTGACGGCTCGGTGAAGTGTCTGTTTGCACCCTGTATTCAACGAATCCAATGATAAAATTACGTTTATTCACTTTAAAAAATTCGACAATACACGAGTAAGTATTTGATTTATGCGGACAGGAGGGCGGTCTTTCTGCATCCAGGACTGGTCCTTTTTCGCGGAATTAAAATTACATATTTTGCATAACATAAATATTAACCGTTTAAACATAACTCAAAGTGACCACAAAACGTATTCGTCTCTAAAATATTTTTTAAACTGTGTCGGACTCAGATGCAAGGCCTGATTGTTGACAAAGTGTGTCAGGCTTATTGGCAACAATAGCCCTGTCAGTGACTACAGGTCGATCCCAACACAACGTGATATTACCATCAAGGAGAACTGGGTCGGGCACATTCTTATTCGAGTAGTACCTATGGTACATACTTCTGATTCCACAAGGTTATTACTTCAAGCCTTCAAAGCAAGTTTCTGGTAGATAATCCTGGTAACAAGGTTGTGTCTATACTAGTACTCTCCGTTAGTCTGGCGAGAACACCCAGAAATAATATGTTGAATCGAGATCCCGGACGATGGCATGTCCAACATATTATTATGTCAACCGTGCCAACCTTCACAATGTATTTCCGGTAGTTATTCGTCATCATAACTTCGTCCATTATTGCACAGACAAATACTTCGGTTTCCTCGAAGAAGCCATCGAAACGCAGTTAGGATATGGACCTTGAGAAGTCTACATTGGGCCTATGTAGGGCCCGGTAAAAGCGACCGTGTAGCTCCTTGCTCTGCCATACCTCCTTGTGGTCATTAGTGTCTACTGTCTAATACTTAAGGCTTGCGCCAGTTCTCTTTAGCCTGGAAGAGCGGCTTAAGGCACTAGCATACTGAAACCAGATTTCGTTGCATCCCCACGTCGGCTTCGGAAGTATTCCCTGAGACTGCATATCTGACGGGTGTGCAGGGACTTAGCATTTAAGAAACCACTTCCGTGAGATATAGTCTCGTCACCGACGACCGTGGGTAATGCATTCGATTTGCAGTCAGCATTGCACGGACCCTTCTATCGAGGGCAACAAGTTCCGTCTGAGCCCAATTAGGTATGCCGAAAGAAACATCAAAACTGGCATGACCCAACCATTGAAGACACATCCCTTATTTTCGCCTGACATAAGACTGTTAGTTTAGCACCTTATTCAGGCGACTCTTTCAAGGATTGTTTTATATCGGCAGTATTTAAACCTTCTATTGTTCAATGCTTCCGACACACCCAAATACTTGTAGGTTTCATTTGAAGAGAGGGATCTAAGATGTATGGAATCCGCGAGTTGAGTTCCTACGGATTCCATAATGTCCGCTTTACATGCATGACCGCACATTTGTCCACATCAAATTCCATTCTAATGGTGCTACTAAAAGTTTCTGTTACCTTCAGTAGCTACATCAGTCGCCAATTGTTGTGGGTAAAGAGTTTCAGATTATCCATGTTAAGAAGGTGAGATATAACCTGACCACCTCTCTTCAACCTATAGCCTAGGCCCGAACTACCCAGCAGTGTTTAGAGGCTTAGCCCTCCCTATTTTTTTTTTGCGGGGTGGGGAATCATAAAATGACTCCTCCCGCTTTGGGAAAAATCAAAATCAAAAGTCATTTATTCAAACTAGGCTGATAATCAGCACTTTTCGAACGTCAAAGTTACTTTACTATTTAAATTTTTATAAGACAGTCCCCCAAAACGCCCACCCATCGACACTTCCTAGTGTTTAGCTGGAAAGAAGAAGTGGCGGAACAAACTCCCCAGCACAAGCCTAGGCAGAGCGGTAGGGACTGTCACGACTTCTACTGACTAAAAACCACCCATGTTCCTTCTTAGCCCTTTGTGCCGCAGTATCTCTTTTGAACAACCCGCAGCCCTGACGGGATACTATCACCCTGAAATAGACAGGAAGCCAACCCCAACATATTTGGCAAAAGGCTAGGCAGATGATGACGGAACATTGGCATGATGCCAACAACACTATGTCTCGTAACAAAAGGGTATTCGTTCGTTGAGTTGATGAGCTCCTTGGCACTTTGTTCAGCTACATGATTACTGACACACTGACTCAAAGATGAATAACTTACCTACTTACTTTGTATCTAATATTGGAGATAGTGAATGCATTCAGAAAATGTCGAGTTTATTTACTTAAGTCTTAAAAATAACTCGACATTTTGCACACTAGGAATTTCTCCTGCATCGTGGGCTATGTCGTGGGTGTGTTCAAAGACATTTAAACTCACATTTACAAATACCCAGACCTGAAACAACTATCTGTAGGCCATACAAATATTTGTTCCGTGCGAGGATCGAACCCTCGACACGTCGCGCCAATCGTGCTGTCGTGTAGAAGTTATGATGCTATAATTTTATAAACCTTTTTACATCAGATTAATATGATAGGTATGTGATTATTTATTCAATCAATATTACCTCCAATCGCCTGAAACACAGGATCACCTAGTTCAGAAACAAATCATGGGTGAACTTGACATAGATTTAAGAAAAATAGTATTTAACATTATTCCAACTAATATTACAAATGTGAAAGAAGGAAAAAACATGGAAAAAACATTCAATAGGCCTCCTTGATTGGTGGGCAGAAACCACTGTAAAAATCAAAGGAGAAGTTCCACTAACCATTGATCCGTGAGTGTGTTGGATTCCTATCCATATGAAGACGGTTCTTTGAAGCTGCCTCCGCAGCGCGGGACACCGACCCGTTGCGACGGGACGACATCCTGCAAAATTGGGGTATAATGATAAGATACCTGTTTATAAGTAGAGGTGTTATGGTCTGCAGCTAAAAAGAAAAGCCCTGCGAGATTTCCTGTGACTATGTGATACCGATGACTGCCTATTAAACCAATGTCGCACTAACTGCCACACTCAGAGAGCTCTAATGATTAGGTTTTGACAGTTTTGTCATACAAAAGTATGTCAAATCTTTACTAAGTGACGGCTTAAGTAATCATTAATATCTCTGAGTACTGCAGTAAGATACCATACCGTAATGGTGGTGCAGATTACGCAATCTATAAAATATAGAGTTAGTGCTGTTTCCTCCCGATAATAATTAATTTAACCGATTCTGTGTTGAAAAGTGTGTCCACTCTTACTCGTACATTCGTAGATACCAAAAACCTATTGCATGATCGATTGGATTGATGATTTTAACTGCACTTGCTTCTTTTATTCAGGAGATCAGAGTGATCTTTCTTTGTAAATCGAAATCCGTGTCTTTGAAGACAAGGCTCTATCCCGAGAGTTCCAATATCTAGTTTAACAGCAAAACGTAAGCATAAACCGCCTTATTACAAAAGGTAGTTAAACCTGGTTTAAGTTAGCCCTGGTTTATCTCGCATGCTGTCACTTTCTTTTGCATATTATTGAAGTGAGACGTCATGCGAGATAAACCAAGTCTAAGTTAAACCAGGTTTAACTACGTTTTGTAATAAGGCGGCCAGGGTTTGGATTGCTTGAAGTTTTTCAGTGAGAAGTGAAATAGATACCTAAAACTAATCAATAAGTTTTTGAAGTCTTGTTTATTTTGCTAAACGTGGAATGATTGCCTGTTATTTTTGTGCAGTATGCTTTTGATTTTCATATTTGAATTAATAATGGGATTTGATAGTTAAATATGTTTATTAAATTATAGTTTAAAGACTTTTATTTTCATCATCAGCCATAAGACATACACTGCTGGACAAAGGTCTCCCCCATAGAATGCAATAACGAACGACAACCTGCCGTTTGCACCTTATGGTTCCCACCCGGTGGGAGGCCTACCAATGCTGCGTCATCCGGTTTGTGGTCGCCATTCGAGAACCTTTTTCCCCATCGGTTGCCAGTTGTCTTTTTATTTTAATGTAACATAATATCTTTTAATTGTTTTTAATTTTATTTTAGAACTGATTCATGATTAAAAACAACTTAAAACACACTGACAGGGGTATAAAATTGAAGAAAAGAGGGTCAGTGGGTCATCTTAGGGGCAGAGGAGTTCCAATAGTTGAAATTTATTTGAAATCTATCCATAAAATGATGTTAAAGGGATGAAACTTTATCATTTATGACACAAAGCTAGTAAGAATATATTGATGAAAGATTATGACAACTTCCGAGAACGGTTTTTCTTTGTTATGGGTATGACCTAATTAAAACAACAATGTTATTGATTGTTAAGATAGTTGTTATGTAGTTTAAAAATAGATTGTTAAATTAATTATATAAATATGCCCATTACAATAAATTAATGCTTTTAAAATTCATACGGAAATCAGATTGAATAATTTCTTTGTTATGATTCTTATTTAGTTTGTAGACATAATATTTACGTTGAGAGTTCTCGTAACCTAATCCTACTGGATATATACGAAGTTTTCTCCACGTATTCCTCATAATCGAGTTTGACTTTCACATTTTCAGGCAATCATCCGTTTTCTACGTCGAAGAAATTATCGATTTTTATTAAGACGCGTTTTTCTCCCTGAAAATGTATACCGACGTCATATTTAGGTGTTAAAACGCGTAGATTCGTTATTATTAATGATTAATCTCATTGCAGACTTGATTTACGAGTAATTATTACCGTTTTCTTGACCGTTAGTAACTGTTCGGCCTTTTAGTCTATTTATATTCGTGACAAAATGGCTGCCTGATTTTCTTCACCTGCATTTAAAACCATGAAAAACTTACCTGAGCCACTCCGTTCAATGATCGGAAGGAGCGAGGGCTCCGAACGCGCGCGGCGGGACGCGGGGGGCGAAGCCCCGATGCCTGGCGGTGGGCAGACGCGAAGCCCGGCAGCGCCGCTGTAAAAACCGACATACTTAGAATACGCAAGCGGCGCGCGGGCGAACGAGAGCTTCGCGAGGGGCGAAGCGACCGCGATCGACACAGGCCCACGCGAGGCGAGCATGCAGCCTCCGGACACACGCGGCGAGGCCTCACGGTACAGGCCGTACGCGACAGCAAAACATCCTCCATTATGCAGGCGATGGTGCGACGCTCCTCGAAGACAGGCTGAACTTCCAACATCAAATACTATATTCACCTTATAATTATCACAAAACAAAGTTACGAACCAGTATAAAACACGAAAACTTTTCACTGAAGTTCTATGGTATCCGAGAAGGCGTAATTCGCTAGGAGTATCCGCGACACGCCTTTCTACGCTCAGCGGCCATTTTGATTAGCAATTCATTGACCTTTCTCTTTCTCTTCGATTTTTTGCGTTTCATCTTGAGATGAAGTGAAAGGGTGACAATATTACTGCATCAAAAAATTTATACGTCTCTAACGAAATGATTTTACTTTAATCTAGTGTTATTAAGTTATTTATTAATAATTCAGATGCTAATGAAAAATACAAGTTTAAAAAATGAAAAACTAGAATTAGACAAACAAGTTCAAACAACAAACTATAAAAATATAGCAATATCAAAACGCAGACATAATGTTACCAGTAAAATAAACTTCTACCATTTAGTAGTGTTACGTTAAGTTTTGGTTATTTAAATTTATTTGAATATGATTTTTGAGCATCAAAATTATACAGAATTTCTATTGTGAATAAAATATTGTTAAAAAATTCAAAAAATCATCCCATCTGTTCAGCATACAATCTTAATGAAATAGATTAGCTTTCTCGTTCCATGAACAACGTAAACGTCCCACTTAGCAACACCGATGCATTCCAGTTTCTACTAAAAAAATAGTGCAGTAACAACGTCCATCGGGGAGGGATGTGTTACTTTGCACTTTAATTTTTAGTTTTAAATTGTATCGTTAGCTATAGAACATTATGATTATACCATATTATTCATGTTCACAGTTCTCTAACATAAAAACTGTCGTATAAGTTCGTATAACCCGGTTAATATTAGTTTTATCGAAATAAACTCAATAAAAGCTAGTTACCTGAAAGGTAAATAAAAAAGTGAAAACGATTTAAACCTTTCTAGAGATAAGAACCGGTTGTCGTGAGAAAAAAAAGCGACTTGCTCAAGGAATTCAAGGTATGCATGTTCCCTATTTTAACTCATATCTAGACTACCTGTCCTTAGAAAATAAGTATTATTAATAAACTTTTCTACCGTAAATGAAGGTAGTTAGCTCGTTTTTTATTTGAATGTGCACTGTTATCATTTGAATAAACAGTCATTAAAATTTATTGGAAAACGGCTACATTAAAATAAATCCATTTAAGATTAACATAAAATTACGCCCATTGTCTGCGAAGAGGTGTACAGAGTACCTACTACGTAATTATGTTTGTTATTTTATTAGCATTGTGACCCAACACATCTCCAAACCATACGGTATTCGTGCATCCTACAGCAGCTGATGTGACAGTTCTTCAATATATTGAAGCAATGTAAACAGTTTTGCTGCCTCTTGTGGTGGTCACTACTGCTTTGTGTCCGGTTGATGGCAATAGGCTCGCCCCCAATTACAATTAATTAAGGTACACCTCTGCCTAACACTTCGTGGATTATAAGCGTATCAAATCATAATATTTTCATCATTTATTTTGATCTTTCTCCACTCTTAAAACTTTCTTCGTGATATTTTCCTCATTCCTCCAGCCAAAATTGATTTGACCGATTACCGACCTTAAGTAACATTTATGTACTTACTGATAAAGGTACTATTTTAATCTTTTATGGCTCTCAGTTGCTAGGTTAATTTTTTACACTCATCAGTACTTAACATGCAATCATTATGACAAATCGGCGTTTTATCAAAAAATTACGAAGTAATGTGAGATAATCTTATCAGTAAGAACGATAAACGGTCCGCGTTGGTCTGATAACAGGCCCCTAGAAAGAACGATCATAGCGGAACTGCGAACTTACTAGATAAAATCAGTTGCTAGCCGTGTTTCTCCAATTTTTTTATATGAATGAGCAAAGATACTCTCAGGGCATGAGTCCTGGGCCCCGAGTGACCGAGTCTGCTATTCAATAGTGTCAGAATGGTCTATCATTGATCTCTTAATTGTTGATTTTGACAAGTAGACGACAAGCCAAAAAAAAAGTACCTTAAGTGTGTCGACGTAAGGTACTTTTTGGCTTGTCATCAATCAACAATTATGAGATCAATGATAGACCATTCTGACACTATTGAATAGCAGACTCGGGGCCCTGCTGGGTTTGGTTTTTACACTCTACTCATCATCTGCCTAGCCTTTTTCCAACTATGTTGGGGTCGGCTTTCAGTCTAACCGGATGCAGCAGAGTACCAGTATTTTACATGGAGCGACTGCCTATCTGACCTTCACAATCTAGTTTTTACTGGGTAATACGATACCCTTTGGGTATGTTATTATTTATAGTCAGAGGCCGATGAAATCAAACATTACTTGAGTTTTTATAGTTTTATTAGCGCGTCACACGCCTTGATACAGAAGTTAATTATAGCGGCAAGTTTTGACATTAGTCTGTCATTATTGACTTTGACAGATAGAGCTGGCTGCATTCAGAAATCTATGATACTAACAAAAAGTTTAACACTGCCCCTCGATTGAAAATCTGTCATAGATTGAAATCGTTACAACACTATTGGTACATTATAAAATTACTAATATTATTATTGAACAATATTTAAGATTTGTTTCATAGTGTGCAGCTTTTCACCAGACAATGCCTTTGTTAATACATCTGCCACATTGTTATGAGTAGAGACATATTCAACATTAATTAATTTTCTACTTATAATATCTTTTAAGAAATGGTGCTTTATATCAATGTGCTTGGCACGTTTGCTATTTTCACAGGATTTTGATATTTGAATTGCACCTCTATTGTCCATATACATGACACACAACACATCACTTTTCAGTCCATTCAAATCACTGTATAGTCCTTTTATGTAGAGTAGGTCACATGCACTAGTTGCAGCTGCTACATATTCGGCTTCTACTGTTGACAGAGAAACGCAGGCTTGCTTTCTAGAGAACCAGGCAACCGGACATCCGTTGTATAATGTCACAGATCCTGATACACTCTTTCTGTCTGTATGTGAACCTGCCCAGTCTGCATCTGAGTATGTTTCTATAGCTGTCATATGTTCAGATTTTTTGTAGTGTAGTCCAGTCTCTTGTGTTCCTTTCAGGTACCTCAGAACCCTCTTGGCCTGTATCCAAAGGCTCTTTGTAGGCTTATCCAGGTATTGACTTAGGTATGAGGTTGCGTAGGTAATATCAGGTCGTGAGACTGTTGACACAAACATGAGACTACCAATTAACTGGCGATAAGGTACATCAGATATTATTGTCTCATTTACATCAAATTGGTATCCTTTTGTTAATGGTGTCGTTGAGCTCTTGCAATCTTGCATTTTGAATTTTATGAGCATGTTTTCTATTTGTCTTTTCTGTGTAATCTTCAGACCATATTTTTTCTTTTCTATTTCCATTCCTAGAAATGACTTTGGAAAGCCAAAATCTTTTGTTTGAAATTCCATTTTCAGATATTTCACCACCTTCTCTATATCTTCTTCAGTTCCAGTTAGAATTATATCATCGACATATATTAACATCCACACATTCATTGTTTCTCCTCTGTATAGACATACATCATACTGAGATCTTTTGAAACCCTTTTCTTCTGCAAAACTATTAAATCTTTGGTTCCAACATTTGGGACTTTCTCGTAATCCATACAATCCTCTATTCAGTTTTAAAACTTTGTCCTTTGTAGCTTTTACACCTTCAGGTGGTTTGATGTACACTTCAGATTCAAGCATCCCGTTCAAAAATGCTGTGGGTACATCAAGTTGTCTTATATTCCATCCTTTCTGTATTGCATGTGCCAGGATCGTTCGAACTGAGGATATTCTTGCTACTGGAGCATAATTTTTCCCAAACTCAGAGTCTTCTTTTAGTTGAAAACCCTTCACAACTAAACGAGCCTTTTTCAAGTTATTTTCTTTAGTCTTAAATACCCATTTTGTGTCGATGGCTTTCTTGTTTACAGGTAAATCAGTTTCTGTCCATGTATTCATTTTTTGTAGAGCTTGTATTTCTGTTTTGATGGCTTCTTCCCATCCATTTTCCATAGCTTCTTTAAATTCCTGGGGGTCTTCTTCTGTACTTATCAAGCAGTATGCTTCATACATTTCATACTCACATAAATGTTTTGGTATAGTAATTATTCTGCCACTTCTCGTATTTTGGCTAGTACTTTCCTCATTTGTTTTTCTCTCTTCTTCAATTTTATTTTCTTCTTCTTTTCTCTTTCTTTCTTCTTCTTCATCTTTTCTCTTTCTTTCTTCTTCTTCATCTTTTCTCTTTCTTTCTTCTTCTTTTCTCTTTCTGTCTACTTCTTCATCTTTTCTCTTTCTTTCTTCTTCTTTTCTCTTTCTGTCTACTACATTCTTTTGTTCCTCATATTTTTCTTCAATGTATACATTATCATCTTCTTGTTCATTGATCTGGGCTTGATGGTACTTAAAATCTCTTTCATTAAATCTTACATCTCTAGTCACAATAACAGTATCTGTTATAGGATCCCACACTTTATATCCGTTTCTAGCATAGCCGATCATTCTTACTTCTTTTGCTCTTGAATCTAGTTTATCTCTTCTTGGTAGTATGACCATCCATCCTTTGCATCCAAATGGTTTCAATTTATTGAGCACTATTTCTCTGTCAAAAATCATTGCTGGTATCTCAAAATCAATTGCACTTGATGGGCATCTATTGATCAAGAATGCTGCTGTCAAGATAGCATGGCCCCATAGATGTCTTGGTAAGCATGATTCATCTAGAATAGTTCGAGCTTTGTCATAAATGGATCTGTTTAGCCTCTCGCTTTTTCCATTCATTTGTGGGCTATAAGGTACCGTATACTCTATTTTTATACCTTTCTCTTCACAAAACATTTTAAAATATTTGGACGAGTATTCCCCTCCATTATCACAACGGATTCTCTTTATTTTTAATTCTTTTTCTGTTTCTATTTCCCTTATATACTTTATCAAGTTGTCCGCTGCTTCAGATTTGTTTACTAACAGGTAAGTTTGAGTAAAATGTGAGTAGTCATCCAATATGGTTTGGTAATATCTGTAGCCTTCTTTTGTTGGTACTTTCATTGGTCCAGCAACATCTGAGTGTATTAATTCTCCTATATCTTTTGATTGTGGCTTTGTAATTGTCTTGAAAGGTAGCCTTGTACTTTTATTTTTCATGCAAACTTCACATACCTTTTTGCTGTAAGGCAAGTTCATCAAATTTAGTGCTTTACGATTGAGATGGCCAAGTTTGATATGCCATAAATCACCGTCATTCAGTTCTTCATTGCTGTAATAGCATTTATGTTTTTCACTAGGTAGTTGCATTTTCAGTATGTATAACTTTCCTTTCTTTTCTCCATAATATACTCGTTTTTCAGATTTTATTATTAACTCTCCATTTTTAAATATTACACATTTGCCCTTATTCATCAGTTCGTTTACTGACAGTAAATTACTTTCGATTCCACTCACTATGAGTCCCTCAGTTGTGACAGGTATGTCTCCCTGATAAAAGGTTTTTAAATAGCCTTTTTTCTTAGCACATAAAACTTCTCCATTTGCAATTTTTATTTTAATTGGTTCTTGAAGTTCCATCACATTAGTCATAAATTTTTCATATTTTTCTTGTATAAAATTATGTGTTGCTCCCGAGTCCACAACAAAAATAATCTCCGATGCTTCTGTATGCATTATGTGTTCTGTGCTTGAAGCAATAAACATTTGATCGTTACTAGGGTTTTCATTAGCTTGTGCTACATGTCCTTGTCCTCTAGACTTTCCTTTGAACCCTGATCTTCCTCTACTTCTCACTCTAAATTTTCCTCTGCCTCGCTGTACTAGATTATTATTTTCAGTCTTCTTGTCACATTGGTAAGCCATGTGTCCTTCTTTTCCGCATTTATAGCAACAATAAAAACTGCTCTCTACAACTTCACTTTTCTTTTCTTTAAATTTTAGCTCTGAATCTAGAAGTCTAGATTTCACAAAATCTACAGTGAGCTCTTTTTCAATACTCATGGTTTCTAATGTTGTTATCACTGTGCTATATTCCTCAGGTAGTGTAAGGAATAAATGTGTCAATTTATCGCTGTCTTCCATTGTAGTTCCGGCTGTCTCCAATTGGGTGATTAGGTTATCAAATTGTAGGAAATGGTCCTGTAGACTTTGACCGCTGGAACATTTCATTGCGATTAGCTTTTTACGTAGGAAAAGCTTATTGAACACACTTTTCCTCTCGAAAACTTCTTCCAAAGAGGTTAACATTTCGGCCGCTGTTTTACATTTTTTGATTATGTTCAGGTATCGGTCAGTAACACACTGTACAATGATTGACCGAGCTTTTGCATCACTTTCAACATTTTCTTTGATCTCCTTGTCGTATTTATCTAATATGCTTGCAAGGTTTCTTTCTTCTAGCAAAACCTTCACGCGAAACTTCCAGTTGGAGAACGCTATGTTGTCGTTCAGTTTAGGAAAATTACACGTTCCCGACGACGACATTTTACTTTTATCGATCAACCACGCTCTGCTGTTATTATTTATAGTCAGAGGCCGATGAAATCAAACATTACTTGAGTTTTTATAGTTTTATTAGCGCGTCACACGCCTTGATACAGAAGTTAATTATAGCGGCAAGTTTTGACATTAGTCTGTCATTATTGACTTTGACAGATAGAGCTGGCTGCATTCAGAAATCTATGATACTAACAAAAAGTTTAACAGGGTAGACTTTCAAGTCACTGAAAAGTGATAACCTACCACTGCCAAAGATCTATATAGGTACGGCAGCTGTTGACTTTCCGAGGCACGGAGGAAAGTCGGTATGTAATGGGTTTTCACCCTTTCACAGACCAACATAGGCAAGGGCGGCTCAACCTAAAGATCAACCCGAGCGCACAATATAAATATGGAGCGGCAGTTATTATTAAGCTACGAGCTCCTCTCATACTCATCACCGCTGCTCTCAAAACGGTGACTACAGAGCCATTTATTCGTAGGATATTGCAGGCACAAAGTTAATTCGCGGATTACTTCTCAAGTTGTAGAAATTTAGTTTCCATTTAGTGCCATAGATGTCGCTACAGGTCACTGTGAACTTAGCATCTCAAGTATTAGCATCTCAACAAATAACTTGAGTTCTGCTTGCATCCAGCATAGTTCCATAGTTCCTGATAGTTTATAACGATTGTTCAATTCATTTGCCCTGAAAAATCCAATTTTAAAAATGAGATGCCAACTTCACATATGACATCGCAGCATCTCATCATATTAAAGGTTTTTCAGGATCAAGGAATTGTTTTAAACATAGTTCTATACCTCCTGATTGATTGTAACAATAGTTCTGTTCCTTAACCGTCAAAATAGCAATTTTGAAAATGAGATGCCAACTTCACATATGACATCGCAGCATCTCATCATATTAAAGGTTTTTCAGGATCAAGGAGTTGTTTTAAACATAGTTCTATACCTCCTGATTGATTATAACAATAGTTCTGTTCCTTAACCGTCAAAATAGCAATTATGAAAATGAGATGCTAACTTCCCACATGACGTCATAGCATCTCACAGTATTTTCATTGTTTTAACACCAAGGAGTTGTATTAAGCATAGTTCTATATACCCTGATTAATTTTAAGCAGTGTTCCGCCAATTTGCCGCCAAAGTCGCGATGCGACGCGAGAAGAACCAAAAACCGTGTCAAGTTAGCTTTGGATATAATTAACTGACAGTTCTGCCCAGCATCTCAGCCGTTTTCATTACCTACGCTATAAATACGTCCAATGCTGCAGTACTCCGCTTTCAAAACACACCACACTACACATTTTAGCGAGAAAAACCAAAAACCGTGTCAGGTTGGCTTTAGTTACAATTAACTGACAGTTCTGCCCAGCATCTCAGCCTTTTTCATTACCAATGCAATAAATACGGCTACTACTGCTGTATAACGCTTTCAGGACACACCACACTACAAGTTGTAGCTAAAATAAAAAATAAAAAACAAATAAAAAATGTAGACCATTTACTGACAGTTCTGCCCAGCATCTCAGCCGTTTTCGTTACCTACGCTATAAATACGTTCAATACTGCAGTATTCCGCTTTCAAAACACACCACACTACACATTTTAGCGAGAAAAACCAAAAACCGTGTCAGGTTGGCTTAAGTTACAATTAACTGACAGTTCTGCCCAGCATCTCAGCCTTTTTGATTACCAATGTTAGAAATACGCCTACTACTGCTGTATAACGCTTTTAGGACACACCACACTACAAGTTGTAGCGAAAAAAAAAAAAACAAATAAAAAATGATGACCATTTACTGACAGTTCTGCCCAGCATCTCAGCCGTTTTCGTTACCTACGCTATAAATACGTCCAATACTGCAGTATTCCGCTTTCAAAATACACCACACTACACATTTTAGCGAGAAAAACCAAAAACCGTGTCAGGTTGGCTTTAGTTATAATTAACTGACAGTTCTGCCCAGCATCTCAGCCTTTTTCATTACCAATGCAATATCTACGGCTTGTAATGCTGTATAACGCTTTCAGGACACACCACACTACAAGTTGTAGCGAAAAACATAAAACCAAAAAAAAAAGTTTTGACCTTTTACTGACAGTTCTGCCCAGCATCTCAGCCGTTTTCATTACCTACGCTATAAATACGTCCAATGCTACAGTACTCCGCTTTCAAAACACCACACTACACATTTTAGCGAGAAAAACCAAAAACCGTGTCAGGTTGGCTTTAGTTACAATTAACTGACAGTTCTGCCCAGCATCTCAGCCGTTTTCGTTACCTACGCTATAAATACGTCCAATGCTGCAGTACTCCGCTTTCAAAACACACCACACTACACATTTTAGCGAGAAAAACCAAAAACCATGTCAGGTTGGCTTTAGTTACAATTAACTGACAGTTCTGCCCAGCATCTCAGCCTTTTTCATTACCAATGTAATAAATACGGCTACTACTGCTGTATAACGCTTTCAGGACATACCACACTACAAGTTGTAGCGAAAAACAAAAAACCAAAAAAAAAGTTTTGACCTTTTACTGACAGTTCTGCCCAGCATCTCAGCCGTTTTCATTACCTACGCTATAAATACGTCTAATGCTGCAGTACTCCGCTTTCAAAACACACCACACTACACATTTTAGCGAGAAAAACCAAAAACCGTGTCAGGTTGGCTTTAATTACATTTAACTGATAGTTCTGCCCAGCATCTCAGCCTTTTTCATTACCAATGCAGTAACTACGGCTTGTAATGCTGTATAACGCTTTCAGGACACACCACACTACAAGTTGTAGCGAAAAAAAAAACAAATAAAAAATGTTGACCATTTACTGACAGTTCTGCCCAGCATCTCAGCCGTTTTCGTTACCTACGCTATAAATACGTCCAAAACTGCAGTACTCCGCTTTCAAAACACACCACACTACACATTTTAGCGAGAAAAACCAAAAACCGTGTCAGGTTGGCTTTAGTTACAATTAACTGACAGTTCTGCCCAGCATCTCAGCCTTTTTCATTACCAATGCAATAAATACGGCTTGTAATGCTGTATAACGCTTTCAGGACACACCACACTACAAGTTGTAGCGAAAAACATAAAACCAAAAAAAAAGTTTTGACCTTTTACTGACAGTTCTGCCCAGCATCTCAGCCGTTTTCATTACCTACGCTATAAATACGTCCAATGCTGCAGTATTCCGCTTTCAAAACACACCACACTACACATTTTAGCGAGAAAAACCAAAAACCGTGTCATGTTGGCTTTAATTAATTTTAACTGATAGTTCTGCCTAGCATCTCAGCCTTTTTGATTACCAATGTTATAAATACGCCTACTACTGCTGTATAACGCTTTCAGGACACACCACACTACAAGTTGTAGCGAAAAACATAAAACCAAAAAAAAAGTTTTGACCTTTTACTGACAGTTCTGCCCAGCATCTCAGCCGTTTTCATTACCTACGCTATAAATACGTCCAATGCTGCAGTACTCCGCTTTCAAAACACACCACACTACACATTTTAGCGAGAAAAACCAAAAACCGTGTCATGTTGGCTTTAATTAATTTTAACTGATAGTTCTGCCTAGCATCTCAGCCTTTTTGATTACCAATGTTATAAATACGCCTACTACTGCTGTATAACGCTTTCAGGACACACCACACTACAAGTTGTAGCGAAAAAAAAAAAAAACAAATAAAAAATGATGACCATTTACTGACAGTTCTGCCCAGCATCTCAGCCGTTTTCGTTACCTACGCTATAAATACGTCCAATACTGCAGTATTCCGCTTTCAAGACACACCACACTACACATTTTAGCGAGAAAAACCAAAAACCGTGTCAGGTTGGCTTTGGTTACAATTAACTGACAGTTCTGCCCAGCATCTCAGCCTTTTTCATTACCAATGCAATTAATACGGCTTGTAATGCTGTATAACGCTTTCAGGACACACCACACTACAAGTTGTAGCGAAAAACATAAAACCAAAAAAAAAGTTTTGACCTTTTACTGACAGTTCTGTCCAGCATCTCAGCCGTTTTCATTACCTACGCTATAAATACGTCCAATGCTGCAGTACTCCGCTTTCAAAACACACCACACTACACATTTTAGCGAGAAAAACCAAAATCCGTGTCATGTTGGCTTTAATTAATTTTAACTGATAGTTCTGCCCAGCATCTCAGCCTTTTTGATTACCAATGTTATAAATACGCCTACTACAGCTGTATAACGCTTTCAGGACACACCACACTACAAGTTGTAGCGAAAATAAAAAAAAAACAAATAAAAAATGTTGACCATTTACTGACAGTTCTGCCCAGCATCTCAGCCGTTTTCGTTACCTACGCTATAAATACGTCCAATGCTGCAGTACTCCGCTTTCAAAACACACCACACTACACATTTTAGCGAGAAAAACCAAAATCCGTGTCATGTTGGCTTTAATTAATTTTAACTGATAGTTCTGCCCAGCATCTCAGCCTTTTTGATTACCAATGTTATAAATACGCCTACTACTGCTGTATAACGCTTTCAGGACACACCACACTACAAGTTGTAGCGAAAATAAAAAAAACAAATAAAAAATGTTGACCATTTACTGACAGTTCTACCCAGCATCTCAGCCGTTTTCGTTACCTACGCTATAAATACGTCCAATGCTGCAGTACTCCGCTTTCAAAACACACCACACTACACATTTTAGCGAGAAAAACCAAAAACCGTGTCAGGTTTTCTTAAGTTACAATTAACTGACAGTTCTGCCCAGCATCTCAGCCTTTTTGATTACCAATGTTATAAATACGCCTACTACTGCTGTATAACGCTTTCAGGACACACCACACTACAAGTTGTAGCCAAAAAAAAAAAAACAAATAAAAAATAATGACGATTTACTGACAGTTCTGCCCAGCATCTTAGCCGTTTTCGTTACCTACGCTATAAATACGTCCAATACTGCAGTATTCAGCTTTCAAAACACACCACACTACACATTTTAGCGAGAAAAACCAAAAACCGTGTCAGGTTGGCTTTAGTTACAATTAACTGACAGTTCTGCCCAGCATCTCAGCCTTTTTGATTACCAATGTTATAAATACGCCTACTACTGCTGTATAACGCTTTCAGGACACACCACACTACAAGTTGTAGCGAAAATAAAAAAAAAACAAATAAAAAATGATGACCATTTACTGACAGTTCTGCCCAGCATCTCAGCCGTTTTAGTTTGTTTTTTTTTTTATTTTTTATTTGTTTTTTTTTTATTTTCGCTTGGTAATCAAAAAGGCTGAGATTCAAATTCAAATTCAAATCATTTATTGTTTGTTACATGTCGATAGAGATGTTATATTTATATTTTTAGTAACAATGTAACATACCTATAAGGTGTACAATATTTATGAAGCTTAGTTCACTTCAATAAAAACATTATTACATTCGATTTATTAATTCTTTACATTAATATAAAATTGTACCTTAATAAATTACTGAAAAAAATAATTTGAATTAGTCAAGTTATACATTATCGAAAGTTATTATTTAATAGTCAATTTAGAAATTATTCAAATTATACATTAAAAATTTTATACATGTCAAATTATACTACCTACATAAAATAAAAAAGTCATAATTAGATGCTGGGCAGAACTGTCAGTTAATTGTAACTTAAGCCAACCTGACACGGTTTTTGGTTTTTCTCGCTAAAAAGTGTAGTGTGGTGTGTTTTGAAAGCGGAATACTGCAGTATTGAACGTATTTATAGCGTAGGTAACGAAAACGGCTGAGATGCTGTGCAGAACTGTCAGTAAATGGTCAACATTTTTTATTTGTTTTTTTTTTTATTTTCGCTACAACTTGTAGTGTGGTGTGTCCTGAAAGCGTTATACAGCAGTAGTAGGCGTATTTATAACATTGGTAATCAAAAAGGCTGAGATGCTGGGCAGAACTATCAGTTAAATGTAACTAAAGCCAACCTGACACGGTTTTTGGTTTTTCTCGCTAAAATGTGTAGTGTGGTATGTTTTGAAAGCGGAATACTGCAGTATTGGACGTATTTATAGCGTAAGTAACGAAAACGGCTGAGATGCTGGGCAGAACTGTCCGTATAAGGTCAAAACTTTTTTTTTGGTTTTATGTTTTTCGCTACAACTTGTAGTGTGGTGTGTCCTGAAAGCGTTATACAGCAGTAGTAGGCGTATTTATAACATTGGTAATCAAAAAGGCTGAGATGCTGGGCAGAACTATCAGTTAAAATTAATTAAAGCCAACATGACACGGATTTTGGTTTTTCTCGCAAAAATGTGTAGTGTGGTGTGTTTTGAAAGCGGAGTACTGCAGCATTGGACGTATTTATAGCGTAGGTAATGAAAACGGCTGAGATGCTGGGCAGAACTGTCAGTAAAAGGTCAAAACTTTTTTTTTGGTTTTATGTTTTTCGCTACAACTTGTAGTGTGGTGTGTCCTGAAAGCGTTATACAGCATTACAAGCCGTAGTTATTGCATTGGTAATGAAAAAGGCTGAGATGCTGGGCAGAACTGTCAGTTAATTGTAACTAAAGCCAACATGACACGGATTTTGGTTTTTCTCGCTAAAATGTGTAGTGTGGTGTGTTTTGAAAGCGGAGTACTGCAGCATTGGACGTATTTATAGCGTAGGTAATGAAAACGGCTGAGATGCTGGGCAGAACTGTCAGTAAAAGGTCAAAACTTTTTTTTCGGTTTTATGTTTTTCGCTACAACTTGTAGTGTGGTGTGTCCTGAAAGCGTTATACAGCATTACAAGCCGTATTTATTGCATTGGTAATGAAAAAGGCTGAGATGCTGGGCAGAACTATCAGTTAAATGTAACTAAAGCCAACCTGACACGGTTTTTGGTTTTTCTCGCTAAAATGTGTAGTGTGTTATGTTTTGAAAGCGGAATACTGCAGTATTGGACGTATTTATAGCGTAGGTAACGAAAACGGCTGAGATGCTAGGCAGAACTGTCAGTAAATGGTCAAAAATTTTTATTTGTTTTTTTTTTTTATTTTCGCTACAACTTGTAGTGTGGTGTGTCCTGAAAGCGTTATACAGCAGTAGTAGGCGTATTTATAACATTAGTAATCAAAAAGGCTGAGATGCTGGGCAGAACTATCAGTTAAAATTAATTAAAGCCAACCTGACACGGTTTTTGGTTTTTCTCGCTAAAATGTGTAGTTTGGTATGTTTTGAAAGCGGAATACTGCAGTATTGGACGTATTTATAGCGTAGGTATTGAAAACGGCTGAGATGCTGGGCAGAACTGTCAGTAAATGGTCAAAAATTTTTATTTGTTTTTTTTTTATTTTCGCTACAACTTGTAGTGTGGTGTGTCTTGAAAGCGTTATACAGCAGTAGTAGGCGTATTTATAACATTGGTAATCAAAAAGGCTGAGATGCTGGGCAGAACTATCAGTTAAATGTAACTAAAGCCAACATGACACGGATTTTGGTTTTTCTCGCTAAAATGTGTAGTATGGTGTGTTTTGAAAGCGGAGTACTGCAGCATTGGACGTATTTATAGCGTAGGTAATGAAAACGGCTGAGATGCTGGGCAGAACTGTCAGTAAAAGGTCAAAACTTTTTTTTTGGTTTTATGTTTTTCGCTACAACTTGTAGTGTGGTGTGTCCTGAAAAAGTTATACAGCATTACAAGCCGTAGTTATTGCATTGGTAATGAAAAAGGCTGAGATGCTGGGCAGAACTGTCAGTTAATTGTAACTAAAGCCAACCTGACACGGTTTTTGGTTTTTCTTGCTAAAATGTGTAGTGTGGTGTGTTTTGAAAGCGGAGTACTGCAGCATTGGACGTATTTATAGCGTAGGTAATGAAAACGGCTGAGATGCTGGGCAGAACTGTCAGTAAAAGGTCAAAACTTTTTTTTTGGTTTTTTGTTTTTCGCTACAACTTGTAGTGTGGTGTGTCCTGAAAGCGTTATACAGCATTACAAGCCGTATTTATTGCATTGGTAATAAAAAAGGCTGAGATGCTGGGCAGAACTGCCAGTTAATTGTAACTAAAGCCAACCTGACACGGTTTTTGGTTTTTTTCGCTAAAATGTGTAGTGTGGTGTGTTTTGAAAGCGGAGTACTGCAGCATTGGACGTATTTATAGCGTAGGTAACGAAAACGGCTGAGATGCTGGGCAGAACTGTCAGTAAATGGTCAACATTTTTTATGTTTTTTTATTTTTTTTATTTTCGCTACAACTTGTAGTGTGGTGTGTCCTGAAAGCGTTATACAGCAGTAGTAGGCGTATTTATAACATTGGTAATCAAAAAGGTTGAGATGCTGGGCAGAACTATCAGTTAAAATTAATTAAAGCCAACATGACACGGATTTTGGTTTTTCTCGCTAAAATGTGTAGTGTGGTGTGTTTTGAAAGCGGAGTACTGCAGCATTGGACGTATTTATAGCGTAGGTAAAGTAAACGGCTGAGATGCTGGGCAGAACTGTCAGTAAAAGGTCAAAACTTTTTTTTGGTTTTATGTTTTTCGCTACAACTTGTAGTGGGGTGTGTCTTGAAAGCGTTATACAGCAGTAGAAGCCGTAGTTATTGCATTGGTAATGAAAAAGGCTGAGATGCTGGGCAGAACAGTCAGTTAATTGTAACTTAAGCCAACCTGACACGGTTTTTGGTTTTTCTCGCTAAAATGTGTAGTGTGGTGTGTTTTGAAAGCGAAATACTGCAGTATTGAACGTATTTATAGCGTAGGTAACGAAAACGGCTGAGATGCTGGGCAGAACTGTCAGTAAATGGTCAAAAATTTTTATTTGTTTTTTTTTTTTATTTTCGCTACAACTTGTAGTGTGGTGTGTCCTGAAAGCGTTATACAGCAGTAGTAGGCGTATTTATAACATTGGTAATCAAAAAGGCTGAGATGCTGGGCAGAACTGTCAGTTAATTGTAACTAAAGCCAACCTGACACGGTTTTTGGTTTTTCTCGCTAAAATGTGTAGTGTGGTGTGTTTTGAAAGCGGAGTACTGCAGCATTAGACGTATTTATAGCGTAGGTAATAAAAACGGCTGAGATGCTGGGCAGAACTGTCAGTTAATTGTAACTAAAGCCAACCTGACACGGGTTTTGGTTTTTCTCGCTAAAATGTGTAGTGTGGTGTGTTTTGAAAGCGGAATACTGCAGTATTTGACGTATTTATAGCGTAGGTAACGAAAACGGCTGAGATGTTGGGCAGAACTGTCAGTAAATGGTCAACATTTTTTATTCAAAGTCAAAGTCAAAGTCAAAAATATTTATTTCAAGTAGGCCAGTAAGAGGCACTTTTGAATAGATGAGATAGATATTTGTTTTTTTTTTTTTTTTTTCGCTGCAACTTGTAGTGTGGTGTGTCCTGAAAGCGTTATACAGCATTACAAGCCGTAGTTATTGCATTGGCAATGAAAAAGGCTGAGATGCTGGGCAGAACTATCAGTTAAATGTAACTAAAGCCAACCTGACACGGTTTTTGGTTTTTCTCGCTAAAATGTGTAGTGTGGTGTGTTTTGAAAGCGGAGTACTGCAGCATTGGACGTATTTATAGCGTAGGTAATGAAAACGGCTGAGATGCTGGGCAGAACTGTCAGTAAAAGGTCAAAACTTTTTTTTTGGTTTTTTGTTTTTCGCTACACAACTTGTAGTGTGGTGTGTCCTGAAAGCGTTATACAGCAGTAGTAGCCGTATTTACTGCATTGGTAATGAAAAAGGCTGAGATGCTGGGCAGAACTGTCAGTTAATTGTAACTAAAGCCAACCTGACATGGTTTTTGGTTTTTCTCGCTAAAATGTGTAGTGTGGTGTGTTTTGAAAGCGGAGTACTGCAGCATTGGACGTATTTATAGCGTAGGTAATGAAAACGGCTGAAATGCTGGGCAGAACTGTCAGTAAAAGGTCAAAACTTTTTTTTTGGTTTTTTGTTTTTCGCTACAACTTGTAGTGTGGTGTGTCCTGAAAGCGTTATACAGCATTACAAGCTGTAGTTATTGCATTGGTAATCAAAAAGGCTGAGATGCTGGGCAGAACTATCAGTTAAAATTAATTAAAGCCAACATGACACGGATTTTGGTTTTTCTCGCTAAAATGTGTAGTGTGGTGTGTCCTGAAAGCGTTATACAGCATTACAAGCCGTAGTTATTGCATTGGTAATGAAAAAGGCTGAGATGCTGGGCAGAACTGTCAGTTAATTGTAACTAAAGCCAACCTGACACGGTTTTTGGTTTTTCTCGCTAAAATGTGTAGTGTGGTGTTTTGAAAGCGGAGTACTGTAGCATTGGACGTATTTATAGCGTAGGTAATGAAAACGGCTGAGATGCTGGGCAGAACTGTCAGTAAAAGGTCAAAACTTTTTTTTTTGGTTTTATGTTTTTCGCTACAACTTGTAGTGTGGTGTGTCCTGAAAGCGTTATACAGCATTACAAGCCGTAGATATTGCATTGGTAATGAAAAAGGCTGAGATGCTGGGCAGAACTGTCAGTTAATTATAACTAAAGCCAACCTGACACGGTTTTTGGTTTTTCTCGCTAAAATGTGTAGTGTGGTGTATTTTGAAAGCGGAATACTGCAGTATTGGACGTATTTATAGCGTAGGTAACGAAAACGGCTGAGATGCTGGGCAGAACTGTCAGTAAATGGTCATCATTTTTTATTTGTTTTTTTTTTTTTCGCTACAACTTGTAGTGTGGTGTGTCCTAAAAGCGTTATACAGCAGTAGTAGGCGTATTTCTAACATTGGTAATCAAAAAGGCTGAGATGCTGGGCAGAACTGTCAGTTAATTGTAACTTAAGCCAACCTGACACGGTTTTTGGTTTTTCTCGCTAAAATGTGTAGTGTGGTGTGTTTTGAAAGCGGAATACTGCAGTATTGAACGTATTTATAGCGTAGGTAACGAAAACGGCTGAGATGCTGGGCAGAACTGTCAGTAAATGGTCTACATTTTTTATTTGTTTTTTATTTTTTATTTTAGCTACAACTTGTAGTGTGGTGTGTCCTGAAAGCGTTATACAGCAGTAGTAGCCGTATTTATTGCATTGGTAATGAAAAAGGCTGAGATGCTGGGCAGAACTGTCAGTTAATTGTAACTAAAGCCAACCTGACACGGTTTTTGGTTTTTCTCGCTAAAATGTGTAGTGTGGTGTGTTTTGAAAGCGGAGTACTGCAGCATTGGACGTATTTATAGCGTAGGTAATGAAAACGGCTGAGATGCTGGGCAGAACTGTCAGTTAATTATATCCAAAGCTAACTTGACACGGTTTTTGGTTCTTCTCGCGTCGCGTCGCGACTTTGGCGGCAAATTGGCGGAACACTGCTTAAAATTAATCAGGGTATATAGAACTATGCTTAATACAACTCCTTGGTGTTAAAACACTGAAAATACTGTGAGATGCTATGACGTCATGTGGGAAGTTAGCATCTCATTTTCAAAATTGCTATTTTGACGGTTAAGGAACAGAACTATTGTTATAATCAATCAGGAGGTATAGAACTATGTTTAAAACAACTCCTTGATCCTGAAAAACCTTTAATATGATGAGATGCTGCGATGTCATATGTGAAGTTGGCATCTCATTTTCAAAATTGCTATTTTGACGGTTAAGGAACAGAACTATTGTTACAATCAATCAGGAGGTATAGAACTATGTTTAAAACAACTCCTTGATCCTGAAAAACCTTTAATATGATGAGATGCTGCGATGTCATATGTGAAGTTGGCATCTCATTTTTAAAATTGGATTTTTCAGGGCAAATGAATTGAACAATCGTTATAAACTATCAGGAACTATGGAACTATGCTGGATGCAAGCAGAACTCAAGTTATTTGTTGAGATGCTAATACTTGAGATGCTAAGTTCACAGTGACTCGCTACAGTAGCAAAAATAACCTAGTCGGACAATAGGGGATCGGACAAAAAAAAAACTAATTAGTCCATCAGATAGATTTTCAAAAAATATTGTACACGTATTTTTTATTTTTTCACCTAAACAAAAAATGAAGTACAGTTCTTCGAAAACTCGTGTGACGTCATATGCTAGTACATTTTGTACCTACAAGTGACGTTTCAAGCCCCACTCCATGATCTTTGACGCGCTTTATCTTCGTCAATTTTTATTGATTTGATAAAACAAAAAACACGTATCCAATATTTTTCGATAATCTAACTGACGGACTAAACAGAATTATGTTTTTTTGAGTCAGTCCGATCCCCTATTAATTTAACAATGAATTTGACGAACCTTGACATAATAATGGAAATTATGTTTTTCATACTCCTCCGCTGTTCTTTTCTAATTAATTTCGTTGCAGAATCCAAGATAGTTAAATCGTTTCTCTGGGACATCACCGAGCTTGTCTGAGCACTTTTCTGGTGGTCGCCACTGTTTATTCTGGCTTTCAAGAGTTACAGTGGTCTGGGAATAGTGTGGTTCGCCATACTAGTTTTTAGACCTTCACATAGTAGCGTTTGATATTCTCACTATACAAATCTTGTGTTCGTACCTACGTTCGCCAGCACTTGAAGCTGTTCAAAACTGTCTTTTCCCAATCAATCTTGAACCCAATACTTTAGCGATAAAGATGAAAATCTATTTAAAAAAATGACAGATTGTAGTAGCTTGGTGTACTGGTACGTCTGTACGTTTCTGCGTCTCAAAGTAACAAATGGAGTGTTCGATACAACGATCTGCGAAATTGTATGCTCTACTAGCTGATGCCCGCGGCTTCACACACGTGGATGTGTGAAATTAATACTAAAACCTTCCCCGAGAACCACTCTATCCATTGGTGAAAACAGCATGAAATTCGGTGCAGTAGTTTTTGAGTTTATCGCGAACAGACAGACAGACAGACAGACGCGGCCGAGGATTTTGTTGTATATTAGGTAATGAAACGCTGCTACTAGCATGAGGTTCGTTATGTATGACTGATACGAGTGTGAGCATGTGCGGCAGGTGTACGGCCTAAGGGCTCGTACAGACGAGCAGCACTTTGCTGTCGACAGACCCAACTTCAGCTGTGACAGAAGCAACTGCGTTTGCCTTCAACACTTGGACAACAAACGCCAACCAAGCTACAGTCGACAGCTGAGGCTGGTTCTGTCGACAGGAAAGAACTGACCTTCTGTTTCACGCCTATGGGGCTTCGTAACGGACTGCGATCGAGTCCAAGCGGAAGAGAAAATCTCTGAAACGCAGTCTGTGATGGACTTTTTGTGCGTTTGCGTGTGTGCTACTTCACTAAGTAATTCCATGTTGCCCATTTTGACGGACATGAAAGTGCACCGAGTGTAATCATTATGAATAATGCCTGGGTATACTAATACTAAGATTTTGGTTGTATTCTATTGTGCTCTCACCCGCTTCAGAAAGCACGTACGGCCGCTATTTCTTCCTAAATCGTGTCGGATTGCGGTCCCATCGGATTATGAGATTAACGTACCTTTACCTGCATGGTTAGTTTTCGTTGAGATTGGCCACCGTGGCCGAAACTCAGTCGGAGGGATATTATCTACACTTAGATAGAACACACACAGTGGTGCATAGTTTAAGTTGTTTATGCTAACACAATTGTTTTTAGTATGTATATCTAAGTTAATGTATTTATCTACAGGTCTATGTTGTTTATTATTATATTTAGCCCATATTATCACATAGCTGGGCAAAGGCCTCTCTCCATTCCTTCCAACGGTGACGATTCTATGCAACTTCTTCCCAATTCTCAAGAAGGACATCCAGTTCGGCCCGCCATCTCCTTCGAGAGCCCCGTGTCACTGTTTCAGGAGTTCAGGGCGCCAATCCTGAGCTTTACGAGCCCAGTAAATAATTATATTCTAAAATAGGAGTTAATTGTGTTGCTTGAAGTGGCAACACTGGTGGTTGAATCTGCAATACCTAATTATTTTGAACAAGTCGGATAACTTTATTGTAAATACTCTGTTGTTTGTTTCAGACTACCTTCAAACGAAAACCGTCATGTTATGAGGTCGTATACATGGTAAGTGGCATTTTTTTTGTAATTTTGTGTTACGTAGCATCGCAGTAGGTACGCCATAGCCCGTATTGCAAAGTTGCGCCAAAATGCATAGGTAATTATAAACTGGGCTATGTCGCAACCAGGGACCTATTAATCGGATTTAAACGTTAACCGGATATAGGTACCTATAATAAATAACCCATGTTATGTGTGATTAACGATTACACTCCGAACCCTTTTAGAAGGGTTATTTACTAGAATATCATTGGGTTAACCATTTAAATATTAACCAGAATGTTAGAGACACAAGTACACAACTAATGGGTCGATTTAACTACGATAATTTTTTACCATGGTATTCTGGCCCACGCATTCGGCCGAGTTTTCCACTACTGTTCCCACTCCGTGTAATCTGGGCCGCGGACAGGCCAGTTTCCCCCTAACCCATATCACCGACAGGTGCCGATAGGCTGGCTAAGTCCGTCATTTCCCTGGATATTTTATTATACCTAAGCTATTATTTAACTTGCCTTGTTAGTTAGTTGGTTGACTTACGAACGAGTCTCACCAAAGGGTATCGCATTACCACATAATTATATTGTGGCATTACCCAGTACGGCCAGTACTCATCATATTTATATACATATAGTTGGGAATAGAGTACCTACACAGATGATGATGCCACATGCATATATCATTGATTGCAAATAGATGTAGTAGGTATAGGTAGGTACAGGAATATTCGCAGGAGTTGCGCATACGACTTGATGATCTAATAACTCCTTTAGTTTATGATAGAGCACATACAAGCGCTAACACATTATGAAAGATGACGCTATCTCTTCCCCACAACGTCAACGCAAATACATTGGCAGTTTAACGTAGGCCACTGGAGAAATGTAGGTGTACTATTAGATAGACACCTCTGCCCAACTCCTTTTTTTTGGGGTCTGGTAAATCATCAAATGATTCCTCCCGCTCTGGGCAGAGCGGTAAGGAGTGTCAGACTTCTACTTACTAAAAACCACCCATGTTCCTTCTTAGCCCTTTGTGTCGAGGCCGCGGTATCTCTTTCGAACAAGCCGCAGCCCCGACGGGTCAGCCCAACCCCTCAAATCCATCCATACTAATATTATAAATGCGAAAGTAACTCTGTCTGTCTGTCTGTCTGTCTGTTACTCTTTCACGCCTAAACGGCTGAACGGATTTTGATGAAATTTGGTACAGACATAGTTTGGAACTTGAGAAAGGACATATGATAGTTTTTTTTTTTTTTTTTTTTTTCGCGAGATAAACCAAAAATCTGCCGGAAGTCACTATTCCACACGAACGAAGTCGCTGGCAAAAGCTAGTAATAAATAAATATGATTACTATCGTATAGAAGAAGATAAAGAAGAGGAGTTACGGAGAGGTGTACCTGATAGAAGTAGTATTACACACACATTTCGCCAGATATGTAGTTCCATGTAATATCCAGCCGAGCCTAATTTAATTGCCATCAACCGGGCATATCCAGACTATGAGGCTGAAAAAAGCGCTTGCGACCACTCTCATATTGAACGACCCTCTATCCTTCGTTCATCAAAATCTGCCTAGCCTTTTCCCAACTATGTTGGGGTCGGCTCCCAGTCTAACCAAACGCAGCTGAATACCAGTATTTTACATGGAACGACTATCTGACCTCCACAACCCGGTTAGGTAAGAACCAGTTAGTTAACCGTTTGGTGAGAGCCACAGCCAGCAGACCAACGGCTTTCCGAGGCACGGAGAAAACTCAGTATGTAATGAGTGGTCAGTGGTCACCTATCGACATACCAACCTAGGCAAGCTCGACTTTACCTGAAGCCACGACCTTCTCCTCCATAAATACTAAGATTAAGCCACTAAGGTATTGCGGTCCCGACTTACGAACAGTAAGTCGTGGGTAATCCCAAGCAAAGCGCATTACTTTGTGTAATTTATTTCATCACCACTGCTCTCTCAAAACGGTGAAGGAAAACATCGTGAGGAAACCGACATGTCATAAAACCAAAAAAATCCGAAGACATGTGACATGATCTACCAACCCGCACTGGGCCCGCGTGGTGCCACCCCTCTCCTAGAGAGGAGGCCTGAGTCCCTGCAGTGAGAACATTATAGGCCGATGATGAACTAAAATGATAAATCTATACTTCTATACTAATATTATAAAGAAGTAAAGTTTGTGTGTTTGTATATTTGTTAAATTGTAAGGGGTAATCTCGGGATCTACTGAACCGATTTTAAAAATTCTTTCACCAATAGAAAGCCACATTATTGCCGAATGTCATAGGCTACTTTTTATCCCTGTATTCCCACGGGAACGGGATCTACGCGGGTGAAACCGCGGGACGTCCGCTAGTAGTTTATAAAACTATTTAAAACAAAGCTCCCTCTCATATTGAAAGACCCTCTGTCCTCCGTTATCAGAAGTCAATGCACCGACTAATGATATCAAAACAATTATTATCTTAATTCAATTATTTAATTGAAATAAGCTGATAAAAAAAGTCACGACATTTCAATTTAAATCTTTGAGAGGTTGTTGACTTGGCTTGAGAAAAGATAGATTAAATTAAGTATTGATAATCTTCATAATTAACTGGAACTCGGGGTCGAACTTTAAGGTTAAGTCGTCCATGCTTAGGTTGGTCTGTGGATGGGTGACCAAGACCACCCATTTCCTACATACAGAGTTTCCTCCGTGCCTCAGAACGCACGGTATCTTTTATTATGCGCACATCCAAGGACTGGAATTCCCTGCCTGCGTCAGTGTTCCCGAGTTCATAATATGAACTCGGGAACACTGACGCAGGCAATAGATTGGGGTCATATTATGATTATGGCCCCAATCTATTTAAGTCGCAAGTTCATAGGCTTCTACTGAGATAGCTCGTTCCATCGTCGTCCGCATTTCTATTCTCCAAAATTGAGGTCAAGAGTATCCGTCCCGTCCGTCATCCCGGCGGGGCTGTGGTTTGTCGAAAGGTTAACGCGGCTCCGACACAAGGGCGAAGAAGGAACATGGGTTTGGTTTTTAGTCAGTAGAAGTCTGACACTCCCTTTCGTTCTGCCCAAGAGCGGGGGGGTTATTCGATGATTTTCCACACACCAAAAAAAAAAGGTCAAGAGTATAGTAGAGTAGTATAGTTATATGAAATGGAGCTTTGCATCCATACTTCCATACTTAAATGCGAAAGTAACTCTGTCTGTCTGTTACTCAATCACGCCTAAACTACTGAACCAATTTGCATGAAATTTGGTATGGAGATATTTTGATACTCGAGAAAGGACATAGGCTACTTTATAATAATAATAAAAAAAAAACTTCATTCAAGGGGTTGAAAGGGGGTACGAAAATATTACTTTTGGTCGCGATAACCGGCATCGGTAGCGATAACCGACATCCGCGCGGTTGAAACTGCGGGCATCAGCTAGTTTCATATAAAAAAGGGCTGCTAAAATTGGTTTTAGTAAGAATAAAAGATAGTACACCTGCATTTCGCCAGGTGTAATAGGGAGCGAGGATATTGCAGCAACCAGGCACAAATCCAGACTCCGTGGCTGCTACTAACAACTGATTGAAAAACCCAATAACACTTTGTCCGACCCGGGAATCGAACCCAGGACCACATGCTCAGCAGTCGCGTTTGCGACCACTCGACCAACGACGCAGTCCATGAATTTTATTGTGTAAAACTTTAGAAGAAAAATCAGTTTCTGATGTCGGTGACTTTTGTTTGTTTTCATTTTTTTTGCCACCGACTTCAGAAACTGATTTTTCTTCTAAAGTTTATTTTGCACTTTTTTGTGTTTTTTTTAAGTCGGTTTTATTTTTTGTTAAAAAGTTTTTATTTTTCACTTTTTAGTGGTTCACATGTTCATGGGTCAATGTGGACAATGTAGTTTTTTTTTGAGTTTTGTTGATTTTTAAAAACCGCTTGTCCGATTTTGACAAAAAAAATATATGGGACCATTTCGGAAATATACCCTTTCCAACAAAAAAAGAATTTTTCAAATCGGTTAGCAAGTGACGGAGTTATGCTCGAACAAACATTAAAAAAAAATACAAACATCCGAATTGAGAACCTCCTTCTTTTTTTAGAAGTCGGTTAAAAATAAGGTGTCCTTAGTAACACAAATATTATTATGTAAGAACTTAAAAACATCAGACATCTGTTAATCCGCAAACCAGTATGACTACTTGGTAAAATTGGCATAGCAATAAAAATTAATTGAAAAAGCCAAAACTGCTATCACGTTCGGGATACGTGACAACTATGTGTAAAAAAAACAAAGTAATATCCATTGCCATCCACAAAACATACTGCCATCCACATGTTACTCAAAACTTTCCTCATTCCTCGGGGTCACATGTCCATACCATTAAAAGCTGTACACCTTTCACCTTTTCAGTCACCGACGACGGCCACTTTGACTCGCGTTAGATCACAATGGGGGTGCACTTGGCATTCTCGCCCCAGCCACATCTTTCATTAGGGTGTAACAACATACAAATGTATTCCCCCCTTTTTACTCCTGAATAATGCCTCTAGAGAGCAATCATTTATCATTTATTAACCGACTTCAAAAAAAGGAGGAGGTTATCAATTCGACTGTATTTTTTTTTTTTTTTTTTTTTTATGTTTCTTCGCTCATAACTTGCGACTGGGTGAACTGATTTTCATGATTCTTTTTTCATTTGAAAGCTGGTGCTTCCCGTGTGGTCCCATTGTCACCATTTCAATATCTGATGATGGGATCTTGTAGAGATCGGGGGAACTCTTCAATAAATAACAGCAGATTAACCGCGATTGTTGCTATAGCATATCTAAGCATTGTTTACGCCATCACACAACATAATATCACGCCTGTACTCACTACAAAGGCTGGTGAACATATTCTGATGAAGTACTTCGGAGATAGACAACGGAACTCCTCAATAAATGATAGCAAATGGACTGGGATTGCTGAAATCTCATGTCTGTCTATTGTTTACACCAGTTCATAACATAACATCACGCCGGTACGTTGTGAAGGGGTAAGCACATGTGAACCACTAAAAAGTGAAAAATAAAAACTTTTTTACAAAAAATAAAACCGACTTCGACAAAAATAAAACACAAAAAAGTGAAAAATAAAAATCAGCTTCAGAAGTCGGTGGCAAAAACATGAAATCAAACAAACAAAAGTCACCGACTTCAGAAGCTGATTTTTATTTTTCACTTTTTTGTGTTTTATTTTTTTTTTCATAAAAAAGGCATGGCTCGGTAAACATCTAGTTTTTCAGAAATGAATTTGTTACCCTTTATATCACGAGATGCATGAAGTGGAAGCAAAAGAAGTATGTAAGGATCTTAGCGGATCCTACCGGGGCTGAGGGTAGTTAGAGAGAGATACAAAAGAGAGAGAAAGGCACAACAAAGTGCTGAGAAGGTTGATGCTTTCCCACCCTCCAAAACATAAAAGTATTTTAGCGGATGGCTGTAATTTCTGCCTATCACCATACGAACAATTTTGAGGGGTTGAAATCATCAAATGACTCCTCCCATTCTGGGCAGAGAAGTAGGGAGTGTTAGACTTCTACTGACTAAAAACCACCCATGTTCCTTCTTAGCCCTTTATGTCGAGGCCGCGGTATCTTTGTGACCAACCTGCAGCCCCAACGGGGTACGAACAAACCTTGGCTTTTATTTCAATGTCTAAGGCTACCACTGAGAGAAGAATGTATCTACATACCGATTACCGACACCCTTTACTGATAACGAAATAAACTGATAAGCAGGGCATTTCAATTACAGACCTGACCATTGTTTTGTTCTAAATAGTCGATATGACCTTGGTATTGTAGGCTGCATAGCCCGCATGTGATCGATGCCCGCATGTTATCAAATCAGCACATGCGTATCGGGTCTGGCGATTGGAAAGCAAACAAAATCATATTGAATGTTTTGGAGGGATGCAAAAATGATGAGGAAAATGTCGTGAGGAAGGTTTTGAGTATGAATGTGGATGGGTATAAGAGACTCACATAGCTGTCAGAATGTCTGAACTATGAAGCCTGTAGTCCCCAAAGGGTAAGGCAGAGCAGTATCTAGTACACCCACATTTCGCCAGATATGTTAAACTACCGTGTAAGGGCGGGACTCTACCAAAGCGGAGATGTGCCAAATTCGACCAATTACAGTTACATCTGGTCTTTCGCCCTTCCTGTGATTGGTTTCCTACCTCTCCGCTTGGGACATCTCCGCTTTTTTTTTATTTATTTTTTATTTAATATGGGCTTACTCTTGACCTCAATCTTGCCCTAAGGGCAGAGATGAGGTCGACGATGGAACGAGCTTACCCAGAAGAAGCCTATTTACTCGCGACTTAAATAGATTGGGGTTATATGAACTCGGGAAAACCGACGCCGCCGACGACCGCTTTGGTGGAGTCCCGCCCTTATAGGGGGCGTGCCTATTGCCACTAACTGGACACAAATGAATCTGTGCATTGACAGGAGGTGGAGATCAATGCTCGTGCCTTCTCAGTACAAGAAACAGTCTTTGCCCATCAGTGTGACAGTAGTTGGATTCTCGGGTCGCGAAAATTGTTTTTGGGTTTTCACATCGGGAATTTCTCAGTAGCAGAGCAGCCCCGGAGTCTACATGAGACTTCAAAATAACTGGTGAAATGTGGACGTAGGTACGTACTACTGTTATGTACACCTCAGCATCCAAAGACTCTTTGACGTTTACAGGAGTGATTTTATGTTATCTTAATGTTATCTTCCAGTAGTGGCAAAGGTGACAAAAAAAGATTTGAAGTTAAAAACTGAAATGCTGTCGCTTTATGGGCTTGGGATATTGTGGTCGATATCTGCACTATTTGCCGTAATCATATAACGGATTTGTGCATAGAATGCCAAGCCAATCAGGCATCAGCTACCAGTGCGGAGTGCACAGTTGTCTGGGGTGTCTGTAAATTCTGTAATCATGCTTTCCACTTCCATTGCATCTCACGTTGGTTCCAAACTCGGCAAGTTTGCCCTCTAGACAACAGAGAATGGGAATTCCAGAAGTATGGACACTAAAGCAGAATGTCAACAACACCTATCCCCGCATGAAGCCACAGCTTATATATTGAGAATGGGCGTAGGTACCAATGTCAATAATAAAGTAACTCAAAAGTAATATGAAATTCACATCTAATATACACTCGAGAGCAATGAATCCGGGTCACTTAAAGAATGTTAAAAATCTCGGAAACTAAAAATGATAGGTTAATGCAATAAATTGTATTTAATAGACAATGTATTACTCCTTAAATGAAGGTATTAAAACTTCTTAGTTATTGTAAAGTTATATCATAAAAAAATCAAATTTGAAAAAGGGCCACTTTCGAAGATGGAACTACGTAATTACAGCATTTGGTTTTGCTTTTGTTTGTAATCTGTCATTTATGTGGGTACATAAATCATGTTGATAGTGCTCTATATTCATTATTCAAGCTGAAATTATGTCGCTTACGCCTGAAGAATGCACCAGAATACTTACAATGCTGGAAACCGGCCGGAGTCAGCGCGATACAGCCAGGACTGTCGGTGTGTCGCTGTCAACAGTACAAAGAGTTCTCCGACGTTACGAAGAAACTGGTTCTAACCTACGCAGACCAGGAACGGGCAGAACCAGGTGTACCACAGCACGAGAAGACCGATACTTGGTGAACACCATGCTTCGAAATCGCTTTCTCACAGGAACTGAACTCACAAATCAGTTTCTACGCCTCGGAGGAAGTAACCCAAGTGCATGGACAGTAAGACATCGGCTTGCTGAATCTAACTTAAAACCCCTTAGACCTGCAAACGGCCCTAAACTGGAGCGTGGGCATCGTATTTCAAGACTAAGATATGCCCAGAGCCACGTAAATTGGAGTATTGAAGATTGGTCAAAAGTTATGTTCTCCGACGAATCAAAATTTATGCTCCACAAGCACGATGGAAGACACAGAGTGTATCGAAGACCAGGGGAAAGATTCAAGCAAGCATGCATCGAAGAAAAAGTAGCCTACGGTGGTGGGTCTGTACTTGTGTGGGCCGGAATTTCTTCTGAAAGTCGCACAGAGCTGGTGATCATAGAAAACGGCTCTTTAACTAGCGAAAGATATGTGGAAGAAATCCTCAATGATCACGTTGGTCCATTTATGGTCAATTTAGGTGAGGATGCTATATTTATGCATGACAATGCCCGACCTCATACAGGTAGGATTGTGAATGACTACCTTCAAGAGATGAACATTACTCGTATGGAGTGGCCAGCGCGCAGCCCGGATATCAACCCGATCGAGCATGCTTGGGACGAGCTAGGCAGATGCGTAAAACAACGAAACCCTCCCCCAATCACGCTTCGTGAGCTCAAAATTGCTCTCACAGAGGAATGGGAGAATATTCCCCAAAATCGTATAAGGAACTTGGTGTACAGCATGCCAAACCGCGTAAACGCAGTAATGGAAGCACGAGGAGGCAATACGAAGTATTAAAATTCAAGAAAATCGTAATAAAGTTCAAAAATTTCATGTTTCCTATTTTTGTTTTAAGGAGAGATCAGCAGTTTTTTTCTTTATGTAATTTTGTGTTAATAAAATGTATGGTGACTCATATTTTTTTTACTTTCATTTAAGGAGTATTACATTGTCTATTAAATACAATTTATTGCATTAACCTATCATTTTTAGTTTCCGAGATTTTTAACATTCTTTAAGTGACCCGGATTCATTGCTCTCGAGTGTATTATACGCATACAGTACAAAACACGAGACGCTCCCACGCACATAGCTGTCGAAATGTCTGAACTATGAATATCAAGATTACTCGTAAACAGCTGTTTAAACTTATATGATCACTGAATAAAAATGTTCAGTGTTTATGGTAATAAATTGGCTAGAGGCCAACTGAGGCCGGTTTTAAGAAAGAGTAGGTAATATAGAAAACTGAAAAACCCGACTGAAAAGCAAAAACCAAGTGATCTTATTCTGCTTCCAAATGAAGCAGAATAAGATCAAAGAAACAATGCATGGACTGTGTTAAAAATGATATGGTAAGAACAGGGCCGTTTTTAATCAGTTGGGGGCCCTGGGCACTTGAGAACAATGGGGCCCTTGTAGGATGCAAAAGTGAACGAAACAAGATCGATTTTTTGTGCACTCCTTCTTGGAAACGGTTGCTTTCCTTGCGACAGATCATACAAAAATAATGGGTTCGCGCCTCTAAAAACATTCTTTATGTTACTTACTACTGACATTAGCTAAAATCTCGATTCAAAACCAAGCGGAGGGAGCTGGAAAATGTTAGTATCCTGCGGTCCTGTCCGGGAAATTGACAGCTTGTAACTTCGACAGTTATAGGAACTAGGAAGGGGCCCAGTGGAAAAGATGGCCCTGGGTAAGAAAGGAGGTCTCTCGTGAGATGACGTGAATTAGTGAGTATGGAAGACGAAGACATGCTGCGTCCGACCCCAAATGAATTGGGATATGGGTAAGAGAATGATAATGACGATAAGAAGAAGTCTAATGGGCCTACTACACGCTCAAGCTTCACCACACTTTTCGTTCACACTTCACAGTACATCGCGCGTATGGTTGGTAAAACTGTATTACCATTACAAACCACACGCGCGATGTACTGTGTGCACCGTGTAATCGCGCAGGCAAGACTGTGGGGAAGTGTGAGCGTGTGGTAGGCGCATAACCCGATGTCCGATTTATGAGGATCTCATGGTACTCGAAGTCTAAACAAACGGGAGGCCATAAATATTATTCTGGAAATGTACAGCTTGATAATAATGTCGCTGCATGTACTAGTCGTTTTACGATAGTGTGAAAGATATAAAACGTGAAGTTTAACAATAAATAGATTGCATAAACTGTCGCAATGACCTTGTTGAGCTCACGTGTACATCAATGCTTTGGCAACCACGTTTTTAATAAAAGAAAACCGGCCATGTAAGAGTTGGACTCGATCACTGAGGGTTCCGTATAGACTTGTAGGTATTTTGTTATTAAACTAACCTGGTTTTGAGATTTTGTCCTGTACGTGGGTGGTAAATTTTATGATTCTAGCTAGGTAAACGAGAAGTGAGAAGTACCCTCTATTATTAATATTGATTCCCTTGAGAGTGTCCAAATAAACGATTTTTTGCGCCAACACCGAGTGCGAGTGCGGCGCTCCGGACCAAACACTGACTCACCTGCTGGAGTGTCCCAGATGTCCGTATACATGCACCCTTGGCGACCTGAACAGCGCCTCTGCCGCTGCAATAAACGTGGCTACCTACTGGGCCCAAACCGTGTAACATGGAAGTATATAATCGAAACGAAAAGAAGAAGACCGGCCGTATCTTTTTTATTAAGTTATCTAAGAAATTTTATTTTATCACAGCTTCACTACTGGACTACAGACCTGACTATTTAGTTTTAATTTCTGCTCGATACCTTTCCGCGTTCCCGAGATAAAGGGTTTTGACGCACAGAAGTACAGACGGACGACAAAAAGTGATTCTATAAGGTTCCGTTTTCTCCTTTTGAGGTACGGGACCCTAAAAGATGTTGATAAGGGGGAGTTTTTTTAACAACGATAATGACTACCCCGGCTTTACTAAGGCTAAGTTTAGACATTGTTATCTTTTTGTCATTGGCTACTGTTTGGCAATGATTGTAAACATCCAGGTTAAAGTTTTTTGGAAACGTGATTGCACCGCTGCCGGCAGAATGCGTCTATAAGTTTTATTTACGAACTATCATCATTCATCATCAACTTAGCCTTTTCCCAATATAGTTGGATACAGGTCTGTCTTCTCGGCACAACCCAGTTAGTACTTACTGGGTAATACGATACCCCTTGGTAAGTCTGGTAGTCAGACCCACGACTAACTGTTCTTTCTGAAGCAAGGGGAAACCCGGCAGATATGTAATAGATAGTCACCCATCCACTGACGTACCTAGGCGAGCGTGGCTTAACTTCAAGATCGACGGGAACGATTTTTTTTTGTAGTGTAAAAATCATCAAATTAATGACTCCTCCCGCTGTGGGTGGAGCGGAAGGGGGTATCAGACTTCTACTGACTAAAATCCACCCATGTCCTTCTTAGCCCTTTGTGTCCGTAACCGCAGTATCTCTTTCGAACAACCCGCAGCCCCGGAGAGTGTCCACTCCATCACATTGGTTCACACATTACTTTTAAGCAGCGTCTTGAATGGTAGACGTAGTCTCAGCTTTAAGTGGCTCAATCACTCGTTAATTTCGATGCAATTGTCGATCAATTCAATCAATTGACCTTTTTAGTGATACATCAAATCAACGCATTCGAGAATCGCTCATATTTTTATGTCAGGGTACATTAATGCCTGTAGCACACCTCCGCTGCGAAACTCAAAGGGCGAAACTGCAATAGTTTCGCTGTGAGTTGTAAGTTCTTTGGCGGCGAAACAGGAGCGAAATTCCCTGCTCTAACGTACAAAACTGACTATGATGTTGTCTCTTTCTAACACGATTTCGCTCATTTGCTCAGGAGCCGTCTACATCTCCGCCCTTTGACCGTAGTACTGTTGTACAGCGAAACTCGCCCAGCGGTTTCGCAATAGGGGATCGGACAAAAAAAAAACTAATTAGTCCGTCAGATAGATTTCCAAAAATTATTGGACACGTATTTTTTCTTTTTTCACGTAAACTTAAAATGAAGACGATACAGTGCTTCGAAAACTCGTGTGACGTCATGTTATTATGATAGTACATTTTGACGACACAAGTGACGTTACAAGCCCCACTCCAAGATCTTTGACGCGATCTTTATCTTCGCCATTTTTTATTGATTTGTTAAAACAAAAAACACGTATTACATATTTTTCGATAATCTAACTTACGGACTAAACAGAATCATATTATTTTGACCCAGTCCGATCCCCTATTGTTGATTCGCAGCGGAGGTGTGCTACAGGCATAATAATTATAATGTTCCACACTATCTGTTTCCTATGAGTAATCCTATCCTCCGTGCTTTATGCGGCCGCCACACTATGCTCCTCGCGCTGCTCATCGCCATGCTCCTCGCGCTGCCGCTATTTGCCGCGATGCTCTACTCGCGCAATTAATCGCGACGCTCCTCACTTGTTATTTGCCTTTGGTGGACGATGAAACTGTGGCAGCGTGCGCGCTATGCATTTTTAGTATAGTTAATTATATCAATGTCATAAAAAGAAATATACATCGTCGGCATCGTCCTCGCCAACGGAGATGGTGGATCACATGTATTCATCGCGCGATCATCGCGGAGCGGTGGGCAGGACGAGGAGCATGACGTGCGGCATGACGAGTAACGTTGCCACACTATGTCCCTGCCTCCTTTCCTCGCTACTTCCCATGCCACCCGTCGAGTGTGTGGCGCCCGCATTACAAAGCACGTTAAGCCGTCCGTCCAGGCGGTCGTTTGTAGAGCTTACTGTAGCCAGTAGCCCGAAATTCGATTAAATTTAAATCACAGTCTTACCAAGGGTACGCTAGTATTATATTATCTGTGCCAAGGGGTATCATACTTTAATGTTACCCGGTACTAATTTGATTGTGGAAGTCAGAAAGATACTTAGTGCATGTTTACGCACAGGCGGGGCGTCGCGCGGCGCGTGCTGCGTTTTTAATTCAAACACATGGCGATGAACGTCGGTTAGTTTAAAATGCAGCCTTTGTTGCGGTGGACCCTTCTCTCAGTAAATTAATAAAAAAACACGCGACGAGCCTTCTGCACGCGCCGCGCGACGCCCCGCGTCTCCGTAAACGAGCCCTTAGTCGCTCCATGTAAATTAAATTGATATTCAGCTGCATCTGGTAAAACCTAGTCCGGAATAGGCTAGGCAGAAGATGACTAGAGCTGTGACCTATGACTTTGTTCGCGTAAACGTCAAATTCGATTGACCTCTGAGGGAAATTGAAAGAGTGAAATGCTTTCAAATCGTTTCGTATTGCTACAACACGCGACTTCCAACAGAATTGGCATAGGTACGCTTTTAGGTCACTTGTCATCTTCTTGTAATCTTATTTCCTGTTTGTTCTGTCTTTGTAGCCACAAGCCCTTTTTTTGCTCCGACAAGCTTCGGCCCTTGCCGCCCCGCTACAATGTTTCTGACATATCTTTGAGGCAGCCACAAGCGCCTCAAATAGTTTCCAAATCTCTAACTGAAACTACAAAAGTACAGACACAAAACTCAAAAACAAAAGAAGAACAGAGTTAATTTAAAAATCGAACAGAACGTATACACGTGTATCAGACAGTCGACGCACGCTTACGTATTTAACCCGAGATCATTCTATTTTGAAAGTCAAATATATTTGTGTAGACTCAGCTCTACCATTCTTTTTGAGGAAGTCATTGAACTTGGGACTTATTTACCTGTGAATGTGTTAATTCTTTTAGTTTCTGCATATCTTTTTTGGGTACTAGGTTTTGGTCACGGTTTTAGTGGTTACAAGTGCAAAAAAAAAATACATAGACACGAATAGAGAACCTCGTCCTTTTTTGGAAGTCGGTTAAAAATAAACCAGACGTTTGGGGACGTGCATGCCTCGTTGATCCGTGGATGGTGACAGCTCATTACATATTGAGTTTCCATCGTGTTTCGAAAAGTTCGTGAAGCCTTCATCATCTACTTTTTTCAAATTTATTTGGATCGGCTTCCAGTCTTACCAGATTCGGCTAACCTAACCTCTATAACCTAGTTAGTACTAGGTATAATACGAAACCCTTTGGTATGGTAGACTGCTTAATTTTGGGGCAAGCCCGCCACACTATTCCCAAACCACTGTAACTCCTGAAAACCAGAATCAACAGTGGCGACCAACAGAAAATGTTAAAAGCATGTTTTTTCTGGTTGTAACTAGTTTTCCGATTGACATTCACAAAGTTTGGCAGAAGTTCAGAAAATTCGTCGTACCTATTATCCGCTCGCTTGCTTTCGATTTCAAGAAAACCGTCGAGCTTTGCTCGTGACATTTGACCTAAACACTCGGCGCAGCCGCCCCTCATTAAAACTTGATTTACAATCGATACGAGAGGCCTAGCGTAATTTTGTTTATTGTTTTGTGTAGACAAAAAGATAAGGAAAAGAGTAACGTTTGTTATTTTGACAAAAGTTGAGTGTAAAATATTTTATAAGAGGCTAAAGTTAAGGTCGAGCATATTTTGCCGGTTTGTCGAATAACGTGAAATTGTGAAAAAGTTTGCGCAAAAGGTATATAGTTTTTCGTCATTTTTATAAACTAGACTAGTTATTTGTACTATTGAACAAGAAACAATAACGATTGTGGTAAAAAATCGTCATTAAAAATAAAAGGACACAAAGCACAAAGAAACACAAAATGTCGGCCTCAAACTTCACTTATTAATTGTAAAAAAAAATTCGTCGGGTGATGTTGCAAACTTGCGTCTAAATGATAAACAATCTAATAATCTATGGTTTAAAGGCGTTTTGAAAGGACTTTACAGTCTTTAAAATAGAGTTTAGAGTTGTTTAACAAAAAATATATTTTGGCAACGATCGTTGCCGAAAGCAAGCGAGAGAGTTTTGGTTTTGGAAACAATCGTTGCCAGAAGCAAGCGAGTGGTTAAGAAAGAAAATCTTGCGGTTTTTTCCTTAACGTCGGAAGCTCTGAATGATCTACATTTTCTTATCTTGACCGCGTTGGTACAAACTGTGGAAATAAAAACGTTATGTGTGCCTATAAAATTTGAGGGTTGCCCTCGATTTCTCAGGGATCCCATCATCAGATCCTGACTTGGTGACAATGGGATGACCTCGGGAGTATACCCTTTCAAACACAAAAAGAATTTGGAAAATCGGTCCACAATTGACGGTGATATGCGCGGACATATTACATAAAAAAATACATACACACGAATAGAGAACCTATAACAACTTTTTGGAAGCAACTCAGAATGAAGATGACCACTGTTTTTGTTATAATCTGTCTACCCTTTTTCCAACTATGTTGGGTTCGACTTCCGGTCTAATCGGTTGCAATTGAGTACCAATGTATTACATGGAGCGACTGCTTATCTGACCTCCACTACGATATGGACATTTGGTAAGACTGGTTGTCAAACTTTCGAGGCACTGACCTAACGACTATCAAAGATACCAACACGGGCAGGCGGGACCAACGGGTTAACGTGCTTTCTGAGCTGAGGCACGGAGGAAGCTCGGTATGTAATTCGTGGTCACCACCCATGGATGGATGACCCGAGTAGCTGTTATTAATTTGGCCACGAGCTTCTCAAATTACTAAACTTAATAATTTAGCCTACGCTTTCCCACAGCTGGGATAAGGCCTCCCTCATAGTTCTCCAAGTTTGTTTACAAATTGCCTCCTCCGTCGAATTTGGTAAGAATGAGTTTCTTCGTCGCGCTAGCATTTCTTGGGCCTGCCTCGGTAATGAAGTTATGACGCTAATACTAAACTACAGAAGAAGAAGTCGGTTATAAAGATAAATTACTTTTACTCAAGTGATCACTTGGGACTTGTTTATTAAGGCGAGACCCAACGCACCCGTTCGACTATACTATAGGCGTAGTGCTACACTCCACCTTAGTCGGATTCAATAAGGTTGCTTTTTGGGCGTACAGTGTTAGGCTGGCTAGTCTTTGTTAGGCGCTTGGGTTTATTGATATTCAAGGGTTTTCCTTTAATTATGATAAATATGTTAACATAATTTGAAAAAATAACCGGTATTAAATTAAATAATTGTATTCTTTATTTATTTCTAGAAAAAAATACTTATGTTATCGCTTAAATTACGGAGATTTTCGACGATAAAGTTAAAAAAAAGAGGCAATTGTATTTTTTTTTTATAGAGTTAGTAACTTTATTCAGAGATTTGATTCGGTATAACGCAAGTTTAGTTCTTTCTCTTTACAGGATATTTTTCCCACCTCGGTACTTCAAACCTATAGTTCACAGTTGACGTTCAAAGACAGTACGTTTTTGGTAAATCCTGGTTGGGTCTCGCCTTAATACGGGTGTTTAGGCCAGTGGTCAGTAAATAAAAGGCAGTATTTATCTCGTCATACTCATGTAACGCTAGCAAAGAAACGTGTCAAGTAGGCTGGTGGCAACGTCAATGTTTGACCGAACGCAATACAAACATGATTGCGAGTGTTGATTGTAAACTACTGCAACGACACTTTCACTTGCGTTATGTAGCATAAGAATCTATCTACCAATAGCTTCATAGCAACTGGGTGGAACGAACACCGGCTCGAAAACGGTTATCTGCATCATATTGTATTCAGAACAAAATTAAATTGAAAAAATCTAAGTAAAACAAAACTACTGTTCTACACATTTTGACCATGTAGAAACTGTTGTAGAAAGCAGCTGTTATTTTGGTTTTTAATAATCTATGAAATATTTGTCTCACAATGATGTAGGTATAGGATATAACGACGGAACAAAAAAGTGGACATCTTGCCTTTCAGTAGTTTACAACTCAACATGATGCTGTGCTGTGGTGATGTGGGCCCTAATTCAATTTGCCCGATGTAAGCTGTGAGAAAAAAAGCTGTCACCATCCCCCTTGTTACTTACTGACAAGTGAGCAGCAGGGTCTACCCTTCCGTGGTGGTGTGGGAAGATAAAATTCCAATCTCCTTAAGTAGGGCTACCGTAATTAAATAGCAGCGGGGTGCAAACTATGCTTTACTTCCTATCCTGCCCTGTTAGCCCAAAAACTTGCAGCCAAAATGCACAGTGATCTTTGGCTTTCGCTGAAGATTTAATTCACAGGTTTTTACTATCGTGCTTTATTTGCGTAATCAACGACAGTTTACGACAGCAAGCATACTACATTTATGTAATCAGAAACAGAAACGATATTACTACTTAATCGTTTTTTAAATCAATTCTGTAAGTCCTATGGTCTTTAATATATTTCAAAAGTTGTTATTACCAACCTTAATTTCGACGTGCTAAAGCTTATTCTTGTATGTTAATTGCAACTGCTTACTGTGCACTGTACTTTAGGATACAATGAGATTTGAAGTCTTAACAGCTTTCCTGTAAGGTCCCTTTTTGAATGTCAAATCGAATGATGGTCATTGCCAGATAATTTTGAAACTTCCAAGCATGTTGCAAGGTTTATTTTTCATTGCGAAGGGCTTAAATTTGGCTCAATTGGTGTCAATATCCCTTTTGTGAAGGGCGCATAAATCATATTTTGGTAGCTATAAGGCCATGGTCCGACTGTCAGCGGAGTTAATACAATCTTAGAAAATGGATGTAAGACTACATGTATATTTACATATGTATTAATATCTACTAACTATCTTTAAGTGTCAAACCAGCAGTAGCTCCAACATTGATCATGAAAATATCAAAATGAAGACTATTAGAATTAAAGAAATCATATTAGCAAGTATTGCCATAACTGGCAAAATGTGAGTGTACATGAGTACACCTCTGCATAACCCTCTGGGGATTGCAGGCTTGATTTTTTGTTATGTATAGATGAGTAAAATTGTTCTCGAAAACAAAATTCAAGTAGGTTAATCATCTGTTGGTTGATTCGCTGGACACCATTCATTTTCATTATTTTAAATTCATAATATAGTCGTTTATAATTCGCAAACAATTGACAGCTGAACGATGGTATTGATGTGCAATTGAAAATCGACCACAAACCGAATGAAGTATAGGTATTTTATTGTCATATCAATTGAGATCATAGCAAAGTATCACAACTGATTCAGGTTGTTATTAAACATTCTGAAACGGATGGGGAAGAAGTCTGGTAAAACAATAAATAATGAACGTTGCACATATAATAATAAACATGCAATTTCAATGATTCCGATCTTTTTCCCAACTACAGGTAGGCGCTGACCCGAAAATCATACAAAGAACCAGTCTTTGAGTCTTACCAATTCTTTTCGAATTAATCAGTACCAACTAGGTTGTAGAGGTCAGATAGGCTCGTCAGTTCATATAAAATACTGGTATTCAGCTGCATCCGGTTAGACTGGAAGCTGACCCCAATATAGCTGGGAAAAGGCTAAGCAGATACACACGAGAACATGTAAAAATGTCATTTGTCCCCACCCCGCCTACAGTAGCACCTCGCCTTATAGGCCGGTTGCTAAGCCCTCAGCATCCGGTGTGTTTATCTGTGGCAATAGATTACATTATGATAAATAGTCGTTTGTACATGAAGTATCTGGTATACAATGGTTGATAGATTGGGCCTCTGCATAAAACGGTAAATCAATGAAGACTAATGTTTTCTTAACCTTTATAAACAAACACGTTCGCGTGAAACCAGCATGCTTGAGAGATAATTCTCGACGGCAAAGCCAGGTCGAAGACTCATCCCGTCGGGGTTGCGGGTTGTGCGAAAGAGATACCGCATTCTCGGCACAAAGGGTTAAGAAGGAACATGGGTGGTTTTTAGTCAGTAGAAGAAGTCTGACACTCCCTTCCGCTCTGCTCAGAGCGGGAGGAGCCATATGATGATTTACAACTCCACCAAAAAAAAAATGGTAAGCATTTGCCAGACGATAAAAAAGAAGATGGGTGATAACGGGTGATGCCTAGTTGCCTAGCTAAAGGAATTTTGTTATTTAATTATCTTTCACTAGCCCGTCGCTTCACTCGCATTTTTCTCTCAAATTATCCCACGTAACCGTTTTTAAATTTTCAAAATCAAAGCATTGATTGTAGACCTCTATCGAAAAGACCGGGCAAAATACTCCACCCTCACTCTTTTAAGTCAGAATATTGTACAAAACCTCTTAGTTACATCATTTATGTAAATATGGTATGTAGTAGTATATGTACATCATGTGAGAACGATGTCGCAACATGTGTAAAAAAAATCTTTGTAGACGTCAAAGTTCCTAAATCGGTGAAGGTTGCGGAGATCCGCTGGCTGCGAGACGCACGGGACTGGTCAATGTGGGAGGCCTATGTCCAGCGGTGACGTCTTTCGGCTGAAATGATTAAGATGATGAATATTTTTTGTACCCTGTTTGAGGCGAATAAACACTTTTCCTTCCTTTCTTTCCTATTTCAGTCTCAAAAGAATAACAGACTGTCGGATACACCGACCGCCCTATTATCAACAGTACCTATACATTTCCTCTCCCTATCTAAACGGATGTCTCGTTCAAACAGTCCTCTTTATTGATCAGCATACAACAGTGACATCACTGGCATCAATAAATTATTGATCTTTGATCGTGTCTGATTGTGAGTTATTAGCTATCACTTATGAGAGCAAATTGTGAGGTTATTTGTTTGTCCTTGTCAGCGACCTGGTCTTTGGACTCGGGAGTTGTGTGTGAGGAGTGTGAGGATATTTTATTAGTGCAAACGGTGAAACGAGAATATCTTGTGGTGTTTATACAATGAGGAGCTCGTGCGTGACTAAATAATAACACCTGCTCGGGTCGAGCTGTTCACCTGAAAGTTAAGCTGCGCTTTTCTAGGTTGTTTTGGAGCTTGCTCCGAGCGTCGCTAAGCACTTCAAGCCGTCGCGTTTATCTCGACTGTCATTTAAAGTTCTTTGACAGTCGTTACTGGTAATAGGGGATCGGACAAAAAAAAACTAATTAGTCCGTCAAAAAGATTTCCGAAAAATATTGACCACATATTTTTAATACTTTTTTTACGTAAACAAAAAATGAAGACTGATACAGTGCTTCGAAAACTCGTGTGACGTCATAATATGATAGTACATTTTGTACCTACGTTCAAGTGACGTTGCTTCGTCAATTTTTATTGATTTGATGACACAAAAAAACTTTTTAACAAAAAATTAAACCGACTTCAAAAAAAAAACCACTCGAAAGTGAAAAATAAACTTGAGAAGAAAAATCAGTTTCTGAAGTCGGTGACTTTTGTTTCTTTGATTTAATTTTTTTGTCACTGACTTCAGAAACTGATTTTTCTTCTCAAGTTTATTTTTCACTTTTGAGTGTTTTTTTTTCTGAAGTCGGTTTTATTTTTTGTTAAAAAGTTTTTATTTTTCACTTTTTAGTGGTTCACATGTGCTTACCCCTTCACAACGTACCGGCGTGATGTTATGTTATGAACTGGTGTAAACAATAGACAGACAATATGAGATTTCAGCAATCCCAGTCCATTTGCTATCATTGAGGAGTTCCGTTGCCTATCTCCGAAGTTCTTCATCAGATCTTCACAAAATAGTTTTTATAACCTTTGTAGTGAGTACAGGCGTGATATTATGTTGTGTGATGGCGTAAACAATGCTTAGATATGCTATAGCAACAATCGCGGTTAATCTGCTGTTATTTATTGAAGAGTTCCCCCGATTTCTACAAGATCCCATCATATATTGAAATGGTGACAATGGGACCACACGGGAAGCACCAGCTTTCAAATGAAAAAAGAAACATGAAAATCAGTTCACCCAGTCGCAAGTTATGAGCTAACAAACACAAAAAAAAAATACAGTCGAATTGATAACCTCCTCCTTTTTTTTTGAAGTCGGTTAAAAAACACGTATCTAATACTTTTCGATAATCTAACTGACGGACTATACAGAATCATATTTTTTTGAGTCAGTCCGATCCCCTATTACCAGGTCCCTGATTATAATCTCAAAATTTACTATACTTGCGGGTATAGTAAATTTTCAAACACTTACATAGTCCCATTATTGATCCGCTGATGCCTCACTACACGATTACTTTCTGTACTACAATATCTCTCTGTACTTGACTACTGTCGCTCCATGTAAAATGTTGGTATTCAGCTGCATCCGGTTAGACTGGAAAAAAGGCTAGACAGATGGTAATGATGATGATAGCAACACATTACGAAATCACGAGACTTTATACCGTTTCCGACTTGCACACCCGAAAAACCCATAGGTCACGGATCAAACTTACCAAAATAACTTAATTAGTGATCATTAAAATTTGTTTTTGGTACACGATTTGCACAAGGCTGCAACATGATACGTGATGATACCCCACGTGAAAATTATCAGTTTATAGATAGCTGTCCCGGTTGCCGGGGTTGTCGCTACAGCCCAATGTAGAGTGCTTATCTATGGCAATAGACAAGGATCGTCTGTGGTGTGTCTGGGAGATTGTGTTCATAGATAAAATAGTTATTCAATGACATAAAATGAAGTTATAGGTAGGGTTGTATTGATGATTTTAATGATTATAACACGGTTAACCATATTTGTGACGGTCGCGAATCATCTATATCTATAAAAGCGAAAGGTCACTCACTCACTCACTCACTGATTCATCACGAAATCTCGAAAACCGCTGGACGTACAAAGATGATTTTTGGTAGGGAGGTAGTTTATGGTTAGTAGACGTCCGCTAAGAACGGATTTTGCGACAGGGCCGGATTAGGGTGGTCTAAGGGCCCTCGCAAGTTTGTATGAAAGTCCTTAATTTTTTGTGCTACAATCTTGATTTTTGGCAAAGACGTAGTTTATAGGCAGTAGACGTCTGCTTAGAACCGATTTTGTGACAGGGCCGGATTAGGGAGGTCTAAGGGCTCTCGCCAGTTCGTATGAGTCTTTCATTTTTTGTGCAACAATCTTCATTTTTGGCATGGACGTAGTTTAAAGTTAGTAGACGTCTGCTTAGAACCGATTTTGAGACAGGGCCGGATTAGGGAGGTCTAAGGGCTCTCGCCAGTTTGTATGAAAGTCCTTCATTTTTTGAGCTGCAAACTTGATTTTTGAGACGGACTTAGTTTATAATTAGTAGACGTCTGGTAAGAACAGATTTTGTGACAGGGCCGGATTAGGGAGGTCTAAGGGTTCTTGCAAGTTCGTAAGAAAATCCTTAATTTTTTGTGCTACAAACTTGATTTTTGGCAGGCACGTAGTTTATAGTTAGTAAAACTCTGCTAAGTACAGGTTTTGTGGCAGGGCCGGATTAGAGAGGTTTAAGGGCGCTCGCAAGTTTGTTTAAAAGTCCATCATTTTGTGTGCTACTAACTTGAATTTTGGCAGGGACGTAGTAGGTGAGTAGAAGTTTGCTAAGAATCGATTTTGCGACAGGGCCGGACTAGGGAGGTCTAAGGGCTCACGCGAGTTTGTATGACAGTCCTTCCTTTTTTTGTGCTACAATTTTGGCAGGAAGGTACTTTATAGTTAGTAGACGTTGACTAAGAACAGATTTAGCGAGTTTAGCAACATGGCCAGAATAAGGAGGTCTGAGGGCTTTCACATGTTTGTAAAAATGTACTGTTTTTTTTTTTGTACTAACAACCTGTTTAACAAGTCTAGAGTTTAGGAGTAGGAGATCTAAGCTAAGAAATTTGTAAGGAAGACCTGGACTAAGGGCTCACGTAAGTCCATATGAAATACTTGGCTTTTTGTACCTGAAAATTGGCAGAGAGATTAGACATAGACATTTCAGGTAGGAATAGATTTTACGACAGGGCTGGTTTAAGGGAATATAATCGCTTCGATTGGCATTTGGCATTCGATTTGACATAGTACCATCCACAGGCAGTCCAGACAAGAGAGTCAGAATTTCTACGCGAACGAAGTCGCGGGCAACTGCTAGTCTATCTATCTTCTATACTTATAATAAATCTGTAGAGAGGTCAATTCTGTACATGATATATTTCAAAATAACTATCAGGGAGTAATTAGTGATCGATACTGATGCCAAAAATGCAATCAGTAAAATTTTTGTCTGTCTGTCTGTCTGTCTGTCTGTCCTCCTGTCTGTATGTTCCTTATAGAAACAAAAACTACTCGACGGATTTTAACGAAACTTGGTACAATTATTCTTCATACTCCTGGGAAGGTTATAGTATACTTTTCATCACGCTACAATCAATAGGAGCAGAGCAGTGAAGGGAAATGTTGGGAAAACGGGAGAAGTTGCTCCATTTTTTAAGCTTCCGTCGCGTGTGCAGCCTTAATGGTTAAAGCTACATAGAAATCATTTATGACGGAAATGTTCTACATAAAATTATCTAAAAAATATCCCACAACAGCATAAATGTCTCACTTTTATGGTTGACTCACAATAACACGTGTAACTCCCGATAGCTTAGCAGTTCGGAGCTTTGGGTGGTAGGGTGGAATTTTGTAATGCCACCTGGAGAGAAAGTACTCTTAATACTACAGATAGAAAATTTTACTCAAAGGAAACATTCCTTTATTTTTGAATAGAAAGCAAACTGCATTCAAAGATTTTCGAAAATTCTCTTCTCACACCCGGGAATCGAACCGGCTAAAATCTGAAAAAATTATACCCTCTACTTTTATTGCATCGATCGTTAGGGTCAATTATAAGGATGAAATCTCTCTAACAAACATGATAAATTAAATGAAAGGAAAACCTGCCTGCGAGATCGCCAGATCTCACCCCATTAGATTTTTTTTTTGTGGGGATATGTAAAAAATCAAATTTACATGAAATCTTATGCGAATGACAACGAGTTGAGAGTTGAAGTTCAGAATACGATTTATAATATTCACCACAACACTTTATTAAAGGTTACTAGAAAAATTTGTGTATCCAAGAGAATGGAGGTCATTTCGAGCAACTAATTAGTTAGTTTACCATTTTTTGTAAATAATTAAATTAATTTAAGATTTCCTGGTTTTCTTTTCATTTAGGTCCACTTTCACCACTAATCACTAAATGTGTTTAGCACTAAACTTATTTAAAACATCGTTCCGTCTCTGACATCTTCAAAGAATTGACAGAGACGGAACGATGTTTTAAATAAGTTTAGTGCTAAACACATTTAGTGATTAGTGGTGAAAGTGGACCTTAATTTATCATGTTTGTTACAGAGATTTCATCCTTATAATTGACCCTAACGATAAAAAAAAAAAAAAAAAAAAAAAAAAAAAAAAAATTGTGTTTGTTTGTTTGTGTTTGTTCTACCAAGCCCAAGTGGGATTAAATCACTCGGGAGCTTCTTGAAGGTCAAGCACCGCATGACCGCCATGATATTATCGCAAGAGTTTTTCATTTAAAATTAAAATCAATGATAGATCTACTTACCAAAGATAACATTTACGCGGACGAAGTCGCGGGCAAAAGCTAGTCTATTATAAAAGGAGAACTGACTGACTGACATATCAACGTACAGCCGAAACTACTGGGGCTAGGAATGTGAAATTTTGCACACGGCTTCCTATTATAATGTAGGGGAGCATAAGAAGGGGTTTTTGGAAATGTAACCTTTAAGGGGCTGAAAAGGGGGATGAAAGTTTGTATGGAAAATCGTCACTTTTGTAGTTGAACCGACATCCACGCGGGCGAAGCCGTGGGCAAAAGCTAGTATTACATATACACAAAACGTAAGAAAGTTTGAGTTTCACTGGCTACCTTTGGCACCCCTCCCCCCCCTTTTTTTGTTTGGGCTTGAGAAATCATCAAATGACTCCTTCCGCTCTGGGCGGAGCGGAAGGGAGTGTCAGACTTCAACTGACTAAAAACCACCCATGTTCCTTCTTAGCCCTTTGTGTCTGGGGCCGCGGTATCTCTTCCGAACAATCCGCAGCCCCGACGGGCTTTGAGGCGCGCGTGGAACACGAAGCGCCCTCAGAGATTAATAAAATTGTGCTTGCGTAACCTTACCTAACCCTTAGGTCTAGGAGATAACAGGTGTGAATGTGTGATACCCACTAGCCCCTGAAAAGCTTGAAGAATTCTCACTTTTATTGAAATGAACAACACGTGCAAGATTAGGTACTGATAGGGTCCCTCCCTCATACGGCTTCATGTAGGTACCTAATGCATTATAATCTAATTAGATCTAACTCGTTTTGCTCGCTTCGTCTGTGATTCTTGGCTGCTGGTAAATAGGTAGACCAGGTAGTGATCCGGACATTCGGATCGAAAATTCTTGGCAAGAACATAAACCTTCAACTCTGTGCATTAAAGCCTGTGCAATTGGCACTAGTACAAAGGCCCATTATCATTTTATCTGACACGGGAATAGAACCTGACTGAAACCGGCGCGAAACTGATGTTTTACCTAACTAATGTCACAAATCCACCCAAACAGCAGTGACTTGTGGTTATGAAGCTGTATCGAAAACTATGCAATATCTCTCCCTTTTGGCCCAAAATCATGTAGGTCTGTAGCATGAACAGCCCAAGTTTTGGGCTAACAAAATAAGCCATGCGAGGGTGGGAAACTTGAAATTAATTTTCCCAACTGGCCCACAAGCATAAGTAATAAAATGATCTGGATGAGAATTGCGGAGGATACGTCAAAAATAAAATTTATGTAAAAGGTATAAAAATACCCTCACTCCCAACGCCATCTATCGCCAAACTCTACGAACTACGTTCATTATCACCGTCTAAACATAGATGGCGCCTCTAGTCTGCGGTCGTACGTCCCTGAGACGTTCGATACGATTTGTATGAAATATCATAACTTTGTAGGAAGAATATCAGGTGGCCTGCGGTTACTTTGATTGTGTGAGAGATCACCTGACTACTGTTTTGTTGCTAGATAGTGGATTAATCGTTGTCAAAAGGGTCTAGACTAGACCAAAACTACGGCAGGACCCAATATAGTCCGCCAACTCATATGAATTGAACCGTCAAAAAAAAAAAACATTAAAAAAATTGTGTGTATTTGTTCCGGCTAATCTCCGATACGGCTAGACCTATTTTGACGGGATTTTTATTGACAGGTAGATCTATATCTATATCTGAGAGCAGCGGCGGTGGCCCAGTGGTGGCGGCCCCGACTTACGAACAGTAGGTCGTGGGTTCGAACCCAGGCAGGCACATTACTTTGTGTAAGTTATTTCATCACCGCTGCTCTCAAAACGGTGAAGGAAAACATTGTGAGGAAACCGGCATGTCTTAGAACCAAAAATTCGAAGACAGGTGACATCTACCAATCCGCACTGGGCCCGCGTGGTATATTATAGCCCATTCCCTCTCAAAGAGAGGAGGCCTGTGTCCCAGCAGTGGGAAGATTAATAGGATGATGATTATGAGATATCTATTGAAAAAAAAGGGTTAGGGTTCCGTGCAAAAACGTTTAAATCCTTAAAAGTTGTTAACAAAATTCAATTCAATAGGGAAGTGTTTATAATACCTAATTTCGCGCGGACGAAGCTCACGAGCATCACGCCATTAATCTCCGGTGGTTTCGGCAAAGGTGTGCCTATTGGTAGACCCTGATTTTGCCAGTTATGCCTAAATCCCACTTCGTATGCGACAAGCCAATTGACATCAACAAGGCACAGCTCCTGACTCTCTCAGCTTCTACTGAAGAATTCCGGATGTAAAACACCCAATAACAATTTGTCAGACCCGGGACTTGGTGTCCACCAGTCGCGATTGAGACCATTATCTCATCGCAGTGTCCATCTTCAAAAATCGTTCCCATAAATTCCTATTAGTTGGTTGACCCCTCTTCTGACCAGTAAGACTATTTTTACTCGTAATAGTTTGTGCTTTATTGAAGCGCTAAAAAATAACAGCCGTTGGGGCGATCTTCAAATTCAAATAAGATTGCCGAGGTCATTCCTTGGATAGGGACCATCATTACATTACCGAGTCAGGAGTAAGTTCCAGCTGTGTTTTGTAAATCTTTGACAGTCGCTGAAGGTAGGTGACGCGAAAAGCTGAACTTCCAGAGACGAGATCAGTTATGCTGTCTCTCCATGTTAATTAAAAACTGATTTTCATTTACATTTGGTTAGACTGCAAATCACTAGGTACATATTATAAAACAAAGTCCTTCGCTGCGTCTGTCTGTCTGTCTGTTCGCGATTAACTCAAAAACTGCTGCACCATTTTTCATTCTGGTTTCATCAACGGTTAGAGTGATTCTCGAGGAAGGTTTCAATAAATAATTTGACCGATATCCACGCGGGTGAAGCCGTTGCATCAGCTAGTAGATAGACTATAGAATACTTAGGAAAGGCTAGGCAAATGATGATGGTCTCCACTTGTCCCGAGTTCCCGACCATTGAAAAATAGCAGAAATACGCTGTATATTTTTTGACTATAATAAAACCAGCCAGTCGCGCCTCCACCCACGAAACGACAGAACTAACCTATATTTATCCTCAAATATTACGCATTATCAATAACAAACAGTTGGGAATCTTAATGTAATGACGTACGCACGTAATGGCGCCCGGCGGCCATTTTGTGTCGTCATTTTGGCGGGAACCCACATTACAAGCGTCATTTTATTTCTGTCTCTACTATTTATAAAATTACATGAGTGTTTTAAAGAAAATGTAGTGGGAAAATGTTTGATTAATTAGTCATGAAGCTGGAAACTTGATGAATATTAAAATAGCCTGCTCAAGTGGCCATATAGAATACGTCTGGAGCACGCTATGCCATGCCGTTAGCTTTGAACAAGCATTCTGAATGTAAAAAAAAACAAAGAAAGTGAAGCTACAGTCACAATGCATAATAACTTGTGAAAGTACTGCAATAGGGTATTTCACCTAAAAAATCTAATTAGTCCGGCAGATAGATTTTCAAAAAATAAAGGACACATATTTTTTCTTTTTTCACGTAAACAAAAGATGAAGACGATACAGCGCTTCGAAAAGTCGTGTCAAGTCGTGTGACGTCACAAGGTTAGTACTTTTTTACTCACGAAGTGACGTGAAAAGCCCCCACTCATGATCTTTGACACGTTTTATTTCCGTCAATTGTTATTTATTAGATAAAACATAAAACACGTATCCAATATTTTTCGATAATCTAACAGACGGACTAATTAGAATTTTTTGGTGAAATACCCTATTGGCAATTCCAAAGCGTAGATCTCTATGGAGAAGAATGGGTAGGAAACTCCATGGACACTCTTTTTACCCGACTACGGCAAAGCCAAAGGAGGGTTATGATTTTGACTGGCTATGTATGTATGTTTGTATGTATGTGTGTATCTTCATCTGTTCCCTCATAGCTTCTAATCTACATATCGGAACTCGACATATGAGGTATCGTTAGAACCGTCTTAATTTTCCGCTGAACATAGGCTAGGTGACGTGTCACAAAAAGCGATTTGGCGCCCTCTAGCGGACAAAAAGTAATGCTTAAAAAATAAAAATGGAGATAAACACGCCGTGTTTGGTATCATTTAAAAGGGCCTCACTTGTACATTTCCAAAATATTGCTCAAATTTAAAATCACACCCTCTAGCGGACAAAAAGTCAAGAGTAAAAAAAAATATTTAACACCAAAATTGTTTAAATAAAAAAAAGTAAAATACTAAAACCCGACTACGACAAAAAAAACGACGCTGAAAAAGTATGAGACAAGATTTTCAGGATAGAACAAAAAGAAAAGCCGTAGTCACACGTTATAGGTAGGTACCAACCTAAACACTAGATATAATACCGTGTGACTACGGCTTTTCTTTTTGTTCTATCCTGAAAATCTTGTTTCATACTTTTTCAGCGTCGTTTTTTTTGTCGTAGTCGGGTTTTAGTATTTTATTTTTTTTATTAATCAAAAGATTGTTACAAAATCTTGGTGACATCATTCATGTTCAGATTATACATTTACTAGCTGATGCCAGCGGCTTCGCCCGCTACAGCTCGAAAATTATCCCACAGGAATATAAAATCGGGATAAAATCTATGTGTTAATCCAGGTTATAATATAAACTATCTGTGTACCAAATTTTATCGAAATCCGTTCAGTAGTTTTTTGCGTGGAGAAGTAACAAACATACACACTCACAAACTTTCGCCTTTATAATATTAGTGTGATGATCCACCCACCCTTATCCCCCTTACCTCTATACTGAACCAGCCCACCCACTCTATAACCCTTGAGGGTCATCCTTAACTCTTATCAACCAGATAGAAGAATAAAAACAATATTTATTTTAACTTTAGGTTATCGTCAATCGAGGTCGGAGAAAGTTATCGATCGTTTACTTGAGTGTATTGTGTTAATTACAAGTTGTTAATGATATATTTGACTTGGTTACGTTGTATTATCAGGTTATAATGTTTCCACTGCTGGGCCGCCCACTCCATGGCCCTCTCAATGAGAGGAGGCCGTTGGCAATGAAAGGGAGTGAGCTCTAATACACCACAATGACCCAATACGGGTTGGGGATGACATACACGAAGTAGTGTCAGCCATTTTGGGGGGTCGGAAATCATCAAATAACCCCTCTCGTTCTTGGGCAGAACGAAAGGTGTCAGACTTCTACTGACTAAAAACCACCCATGTTCGTTCTTAGCCGAACAACCCGCAGCCCCGACGGGACCCGCAGCCCCGACGGGACCCGCAGCCCCGACGGGACCCGCAGCCCCGACGGGACCCGCAGTCCCGACGGGACCCGCAGCCCCGACGGGACCCGCAGCCCGACGGGACCCGCAGCCCTGACGGGACCCGCAGCCCCGACGGGACCCGCAGCCCCGACGGGACCCGCAGCCCCGACGGGACCCGCAGCCCCGACGGGACCCGCAGCCCCGACGGGACCCGCAGCCCCGACGGGACCCGCAGCCCCTACGGGACCCGCAGCCCCGACGGGACCCGCAGCCCCGACGGGACCCGCAGCCCCGACGGGACCCGCAGCCCCGACGGGACCCGCAGCCCCGACGGGACCCGCAGCCCCGACGGGACCCGCAGCCCCGACGGGACCCGCAGCCCCGACGGGACCCGCAGCCCCGACGGGACGCGCAGCCCCGACGGGACCCGCAGCCCCGACGGGACCCGCAGCCCCGACGGGACCCGCAGCCCCGACGGGACCCGCAGCCCCGACGGGACCCGCAGCCCCGACGGGACCCGCAGCCCCGACGGGACCCGCAGCCCCGACGGGACCCGCAGCCCCGACGGGGAGTAGTGTCAGCCTGAGGTCGAACCCAAAGCGACAACTCGTATATGCTACTATCCGTTTCTGTCGCTCAGAACCGTCATATACTAGAGCACACCAATGTCTCGGAAAGCTACTTTAAGTCTTGGTCCTGCGTTTGGTCTCTCTCAAGTAGTCGGATTGCCTTCCCATCAGACTATGAGAGTGAGTATTATTATTATTCCCTTTATTCAATATATAAACAAAAATACATTTTTAAATATTTCCTATAAAAACAATAAAAAAACATTTAAAAATATAAAAAATTGTAGCCCACCGGTATCGGGAACAGGGTCCAAGCTACCGGCGGTCAGGGCTCCAGAGAAAGGAACCTCCTAATAATGCGAGCCGTGTCCAGGAGTACCGCTTTCTGCATCAAGCCCTTGATCCAGCCGCCTAACGAGAGCCTCCTCAGGTGTTGGTCGAGGCTCTTGGCAATTAAGCCACTGGCTGTGATGACTATCGGCACAATGATCGCTGAGTCCACATCCCACATGTCGACAACCTCGCGAGCCAAGTCAAGATACTTGATTTGTTTATCTTTCTCGGCTTTCACGAGATTCTCGTCATGCGGGACGGTTATGTCAACAATCATTGCGCGCCGCTCTGATCGATCCACCACCACTATATCAGGCTTATTAGCGATAATAGTCCTGTCAGTGATGATGGATTGATCCCAGTACAGTGTGATACTGCCATTATCGAGAACTGGGTCGGGCACATACCTGTAGTACGGCACTTCCGATTCCACAAGGTTGTATTTCAGAGCAAGTTGCTGATGGATAATCCTGGCTACAAGGTTGTGTCTATGCAAGTATTCTCCGTTAGCCAGACGAGAACACCCGGAGATAATGTGACGGATTGATTCGCCCGGACGGTGGCATGCCCGACATATGTCAACCGTACCGTCCTTCACTTATTATTATTATTATTATTATATTATTACCAATCTCACTATTCGGAAATTAGACAGAACATACAGATTGGCCGACAGACAAAGATACTGAAAGACAACCATAAGACAAGTATCGACAGAAACTCAAACACGTAAAAAAAATGTAGTTTTGTTATAAGTTATTTTTTTAAATTACAAACAGACAATTCAATTGTATTCATTTTTATAGACAACCTTGGTAATTACTATGTAACGAGTGACGATCTTTAGTTTTATAATCAGGGCATTCTTCCACTGATTCCACATTCATCCCGGACTGGCAATGACCCAAATTGACTGTTACATTATTTGTTTATTTTGATAACAGATAAAATTACAAAAGAGACTGTAGCCCTGACATACTTTGGGCCTTTTACTTTAAATCATCATTTATAATTTATCAAAGGAAGTGAAATAACATTACGACTGTAATTATGGGAGGTGTAAATAGAGGCATTTTCAATGTGGTACATCTCTGACAACACAAATATACAAATTCTCACAAGTAAAATATAATGAACGACAGAATGTATAACGAACGAGTACCCCTTTACTTATAGGAGACCACAACATGGACAATCATATTAATAACTAAGCTATAAAACTTATAATACTAGCAAAAGATAATTAATTTTTTTAAAGGTTTGTGCAATGACTGAGCGATTGAATGCTGTGTTACGTGTCGCGGGTTCTATCGACACGGAACAAGTCATGCCTACTTTTGTTCTCCTGGTAGTTTATAGGACTTTACTATTTTTTCGATTGACTGTAGGTACTTCACTTGTACTTGTGTCCATTAAAAAAGAAAGGGGATCAAAACGGAATGATAAATTACAGTGGATCAGAAAGGAACAAACAAAAGAAAAATATTGGCAGTGGATCGGTTTGGGGGATCAGACCGGAATAACTCAATATTTGCATGGTCTACAGATAGTTGTTCCAGGTCTGGGTATTTGTGTATGTGAGTTTAAATATTTAAACGCACTCACGATACAGGAGAAATTCCTAGTACAGGTAGAGATTTTTTAAATATGAATATGTTAAGAAAGGAGGTGACTAGTAATATAGAGAAGTATGGAAGCCTAGCTTTTGCCAGCGGCTTCGCCCGCGTGAAAATTACGATTTTCCATACAAAAATGCATACCCTATTTAACTCCCGGGGTTGGGTTGGGTTGAATTTCGAAAAATCCTTCCTTATTCCTTGTCTACATTATAAAGGGAACCTCTGTGCAAAATTTCAGCTTTCTAGGTCCAAGGGTTTGGGCTGGGCGTTGATGAGTCAGTCAGTCAGTCAGTCAGGACTTCTCTTTTTATTTATATAGCAGAAAACATGCTGCGCCGACCCCAAATGAATTGGGATATGGGCAAGAAATGATGGTGGTGAAAGTAACTAATAATTTATATCTTTTGTTTCAGATATAACGTGTGAAACTAGATAGGAGTTGAAGATTTACTCCGGAGACTACAAAACAGAGGTAGGTAAACACATATATAACAAAACGCATTTTTGACCCCATTTATAACTTCTCTATTTCCTTTATTATGTTTCGTGGGTGTGAATATGAACATAATACACACATTTAGTATATAATACAGTAACATATAATTATGTAGAATATATACAAAAACAAAAATAGCAATTAAAAATTAAATGTAATATAATATATTAATATATTAATTGTAAATATATATATATTAATATAATATATATAATAATTAATATATTAATTAATATAATATATATTAATTGTCAATACTTACATTTTTAAACAACGACTATTAAGACTTATAGTATTTAGTGAGTTCATCACAAAGGGTGACCACTAACTTCCATTATTAGAAGCCTGACCAAACACAAATACAATGATTATTACATAAACGGAACATAACATCACGCTTGCAATCCCCGAAGGGTTAGGCAGAGGTGTACCCATTAGTGTACCCACATTTCACCCGTTATGTTTTATCATTATTTCAGGCGAAAGTTAGATATAGACCTCCCCCAAGTGTCGCCTCATTGACCGGTCCCATATATAATAGGAGGCGAGCCTATTGCCATCAACCAGTTACGAATCCAAAGTCCTTGGCTGCTACTGTTGCTGATGGAAAAACCGAATAACACTTTACCTGGCAATTTTAACATAACTGGCGACAAATGGGTACATCTCTGCGTAAGCCTTCGTAGATTACAGGCGTGATGATATCCTAACGACCATTCATCAACAAACTAGACTCGTCTAGACTAAACATTCTAGTAAACACACAAATCTATTTCGAGCATCCATTCTTATCATACAAACCACAATACCAGGCCATTATCACCCTTAAGCACATAGCAATAGGAACGTTTATTATGTAAACAATATCACGTGTTGCACGCGAGTTTCTGGATACCCCGCGTTAGTTTATGGATGGGTGATAAGAGAGTTTGAAGATAGTTAGGAGTCGAGAATGTTCACGATTTCCTATAAGAGTTTGAGGTGGAGATATCCCCCGTCGGGGCTGCTGGTGGCTGGTGGTTCGAATGAGATACTGCGGCCTCGGCACAAGGGCTAAGAAGGAACATGGGTGGTTTGTAATCAGTAGAAGTCCGACACTCCCTAACGCTCTGCCCAGAGCGGGAGGAGTCATTTGATGGTTTATTTTCCACCCCGCCAAAGAAAAGATTGTCAGACTTTCGGGCTACTGACTACCTGTAACGTCCACCAAAGATTTATACAAATGGCAGCCGGGACCAACGGCTCAACGTGCTTTCCGAGGCACGGAGGGAACTCGGTATGAAATGAGTGATCACCGATCCACGGACGGACCAACCTAGACAAGCTCAGCTGAACCTGATTATTTATCCGAACGCCTGATATTATCGAGCTCCTCAAGCTGTTCAGCTGTCGAGAAGTAGCTATCTATTTAATTGCCTTGCAAAAAACGAGGTTAAAACAAAAATAAAAACAATCAACATTAAAACATTTGCCAAGATTACATTAGCCAGATAACGTCTTTAAAAAGAAAGTTATGTTTGACTCCTCTTAAATCGTGTAACCTCTGCTCGACTGACAGATAAAAATTCTGCTGCGGGATTTTCAACTTTCGGTGCTGAGCTGAACTTCTAAAATGCAAAAGCGTGGTCAACGTCTCTTACGACAATTCAAATTTCTACAATCTGAAAGTCACACTTTTCTTTTAAATCGCGTTTGATAATAAGAGGAAAATAAAACAAATATTGGTTTGTGTGATTTCTCACGTAGGCAGGGCTATAGTATGATATAGCATATCAGTAATGATAGCCTAGCGGTGTGATCGTCTGACTGCCTAGACATAGGTCTCTAGTTCGAATCCAAGACACGCATCTCTGATTTTTCGGAGACATTTGCGAGTTGTATAATTCTGCTTTGGTGAAAGAAAATATCGTGAGTAAACCAAATCAGCATGCTCTAGAAAGATATTTTTCGACGGCATGTCAGAGACCTATCTATAGGCAGTATAAAATGTCTGAAAGGTTGGGCACTTACCACACGGAAATAAAATCATCATCATTCTCTTCCCAATTCATTTAGGGTCGGCGGCCGGCACACGGGCGCAGTACATCTCCTTGTTCCATACTTCACTATTAAACGTCATCTCATCAAACACCTCCTTTCTTTGCGATATACAAAGAAAGGAGGTGTTTGATGAGATTGGTGTTTGGTGATAGGTGTTTGATTGATGATGATTCATTACACAGTCCATTCATCGTTTCTTTGGTCTTCCTCTAGGTACTCTTATACTCATCTACATTCATATTCAACACTAGCTTTTGCCAGCGGCTTCGCCCGCGTGGATGTCGGAAAATATCAAAAATGTCGATTTTTCATACTAGCTTTCATCCCTTATTTAACTCCCTTAGGGGTTGAATTTCGAAAAATCCTTCCTTATTCCTTGTCTACGTTATAAAGGGAACCTCTGTGCAAAATTTCAGCTTTCTAGGTCCAAGGGTTTGGGCTGGGCGTTGATGAGTCATTCAGTCAGTCAGGACTTCTCTTTTTATTTATATACACACATCAAAAGTGTCTAGGGATCAACATATATTTTTGCAATAACTTTTCTCCTGATTGATATTATTTAAAATTTTCTTTAAGGATTCATCAAATAAAGTGTTTTCGTTTGTCACAGTAACGATAAACCAAGTCACCTTTGCATTAATAAAGAAATTTGCCATTTTCCTAATAAAGGGATTTTTGACATTTGAACCACTAACATTAAAGTTCGAAAAAAAGACTGAAATAACACATTTTTCTGATTAAAACCAACGTTATTATGGAGCGGCGACGTCATTTAAGCAGGGAAGAAATGCTCAGAGCCGTGGGAATGATAGAAGCTGGTTCCCGGCAACGTACTGTGGCTTTAGCTCTGAATACAAGTCAGAGTGTTATCAGTCGACTTTGGACACGTTACCGAAGCACTGGTACCGTGGCTGAGCGCCATGGAGGACGGTATCGCTGCACCACACGGAGACAAGACCGATACATTCAAATCTTAACTCGAAGAGCTCCAACAATAACCGCCATGATGTTAGCCGTGAGGCTTCATCACTCTTCAGGGAACTTAATTAGCGACCAAACAGTCAGAAACCGCTTGCATGAAGTGAACCTTCATTCCCGAAGACCGCTACGGGTACCACCTATAGCAATGCACAATCGTAGGATTCGATATCAATGGGCTCTTGAACACAGAAATTGGGCAGAAGAACAATTGCGTTTCGTGTGCTTTTCTGATGAGTCTCGTTTTGGTATGAGACCGGATACAAGACGTATACGACACTGGAGAACCCCTGGACGCCAACACCGATTAAAATCCTGCCAGGAAGTCCATCCTTATAGTGGTGGAACCATCATGGTATGGGCGGGTATTTGGATCGGCGGAAGAACTGTGTTGATTTGGATCAGAGGCAACCTCAACACTCAAATTTATGCTGAGACGATTGTATCAGACGTCATCGTTCCTCTACAAGTGCAAATCGGTCCCTTATTTCAGTTAATGCATGATAATGCACGACCGCACACCGCAAGAGTTGTAAGACAGACTCTCGCCGCAGCTAACATCAATGTCCTGCCCTGGCCTGCTCAGTCGCCAGACTTGAACCCGATTGAGCATGCATGGGATATGCTACAGAGAAGAGCTCTGCCGAATATGGAGGGTATCCAGTCGCAAGAAGACCTTTTTTTGTTGTTGCAACGAACATGGGCGGCCATTCCACAGCGTGATTTGGATGAACTCATTTTGAGTATGCCAAACCGATGTTCTTGTGTTGTTAGTGTTCGCGGTAGAAACACGGATTATTAATTGTTTAAGTTACCCAATAAAATTTTAAAGAAAACTGTTATTTCAGTCTTTTTTTCGAACTTTAATGTTAGTGGTTCAAATGTCAAAAATCCCTTTATTAGGAAAATGGCAAATTTCTTTATTAATGCAAAGGTGACTTGGTTTATCGTTACTGTGACAAACGAAAACACTTTATTTGATGAATCCTTAAAGAAAATTTTAATTAATATCAATCAGGAGAAAAGTTATTGCAAAAATATATGTTGATCCCTAGACACTTTTGATGTGTGTATATAGTTGTCTGCTATGTTGCTGCATTTTCGTCAATCCTCTGCATCACATGTCAATACCATAACCTGCCAGAGTGATATTTTTGGCACGTAAAGCCAAGTCGGGGAGAAAGAAGTCTTTGCGCGCCATAAAAAATCTGAAACGGTTAGGTACTTACCACACGGAAAGAAGAAAAAGAACTGATAACAAAATGTCGACTGTACTTCCCCGATTGAGATCCTTCACCAAGACCTCCATATCTCCATAATTATCCAATTACGTGATGTAATAAAACACATGATCATTAAAATAATCACCTGTTTGTTCACCCAGAATGTTATTAATAACTTCAGTGACCTCCTAAACTGTTTCCTCGTTGAACTAGATATACATATATGTTACACAATCTACTCCACTGATCAACGCGTGGGTAAGTCGTGGCGTCTTATTGTGTGTGTCCGCGTGTTTGAACTCTGGATACGCAAGGTTAGGGTCAGATTTGTGGGGTTTAAGGTTCACATTTGCAAGAAAGTTTTGGTATTTCTATGAAAAGATAGCGGAAGGGATAGCGTATGTACTCCTCAGCGCGGAGCAGCGGTGTCCCAAGTGGTGGCGGCTCCGACTTACGAACAGTAGGTCGTGGGTACCAATCTGCACTGGGCTCGCGTGGTAGATTGTTGCCAATTCCCTCTCAATGAGAGGTGGCCTGTATCCCAGCAGTGGGAACATTAATAGGCTGTTGATGATGATGTACTCCTTAAAGTGCACCGGCGCGGCGGCGGCGCGGGCATCGTTTTAATATTCTTCGTGATTAGAGGAGCTCGTGGCTTCATAATAACTGCCACTGGTCTATCGCGCTTGCTTAGGTTGGTCTGTGGATGCCAATTTTCCTCCGTGCGTCAAAAAGCACGTTAAGCTGTTGATCCCCCGGCCACCATATATCGATCTTTAGTAATCGTTACAGTAGTCAGTGACCTGAAAGTCTGACAACCAGTCTTACCAAAGGGTTTCGTATTATCCAGTATTAGCTGGGCTGTGGAGGTCAGATAGGCAGTCGCTCCATGTAAAATACTGGTATTCAGCTGCTTCTTGTTGGACTGGAAGCCGACGCCATCATAGTTGGGAAAATGCTAAGCAGATGATGCTAGCCAAATATTTAATTTTAAGTCTGTATGCATAAAGAAGTAAGCGAAATAGTGAAACCTCTCCATATTTAAGACTATATTGTACCATATTTCATGCAAACAAAGAATCTTGAATAATTGGCCATTTTCACAGCGTCATTAGTGGCATCGTAGAGGTACAATGTACATGTGTACTACTATGACCTTTGAACAGCGCTGAATTGCATGCATAACGTCTAAAAAACTTTTACAACCTACACACGTCACTTCTAGGGTTACCAACTTTTTTTCTATCAAATATAGTATTTTTGAAGTTACTTAAAAAATATAAGTACATGGCAAAAAAATTAAAAAGAAAATAGTATGTGGTTAAAATATGTGCTTTTGCTACTCTGCGCCTTAATAATTAAATTTTTATTTTTTTAAAAGCATTCATTCGATTGATTGCAGTCTAAATTTAAGTTATAAAACACCATTAATTCAGATTTCATTAAATTTAAAGTGGCCCTGTTGCGCGCGTCTCTCCGTTTCGTCTTCAAAACAGAAATATGCGTCCTGTGAACGCTGATGTTGCAGAAATTGAAAGAAGAAATGATACAATCTTTAAAATATTAGGCATTTCTGAATCATTTAAGACAAAAATTTCTTGCCACTTTTCAACAGTTAATTTAGCAGAAAACTTTTGGTCAGCAAGTACAATGTCCAAAATTTTGTTAATTTGGTTGATTTCTGAGTACAAATCGTCGCGATTGCGTACGTAATATTTCGCGGTAGAGCCTCAGAGCGAGCTTTAGATAAAGCTGCGTTCCGCTTTACGCAAAATATAGTAGTTTCGCCTACTATATATATTTTTTAGAAATATAGTATTTGATCCCTTAAAATAGTAGGTTACTATATTATATAGTAGGGTTGGCAACCCTAGTCACTTCCCATATCTACTAACGCCCACTATCTAAGACCACGGTAGTAGATAACTCTTTCTCTAGCAAATAGTTTGTGTTTCGATAACCGTTGACATGAAAACATTCTGTTTTCTAATGCTTCAGCGATTAGATTAGCGTGTGTGTCTGTAACATTATGTTTTGCAGTGATTTGATGTTGTATAAGATAACTAGCTGAGCCCCGTGATTTCGTTCGTAAAAATAGGAATAGCTCGGCTAATGTAAACTTATAGGAATAATAATATTGTGGTCAGTGAAAACATTTTTAGAATTGGGTCATTAGTTCCGCAAAGTATGCCACATGCAAACTAGCAAACTTATTCACAAATTTTGCTCCTTTAATAAAGTAAAGATGTAATCTAAACGGTTAGTTTAATATCAGCCCCGCAATCCCCGAAGGGTTATACCGTCGTCCTAGGACCCCTAGACCAAAGGGGCTATCGTCAAAGATGCCTATTACACGAATCATCATCATCATCACGAACTGAATTTTTTCATACAAGTTTAGTTTGGATGACAATAGGTGACTAAGTAGCGTTAATCTAAATCCAATATTGCGGACTCCCAAAAATGGCGGACTAGTTATAACACGTAGTTGTAGCACATAACGTTTTTTTTTTGGTGTGTGGGATATCATCAAATGACTCCTCCCGCTCTGGGCAGAGCAGTAGGGAGTGTCAGACTTCTACTGACTAAAAACCACCCATGTTTCTTCTTAGCCCTGTGCCGAGGCCGCGGTATATCTTTCCAACAACCCGGAGCCCCGACGAGCGAGTAGCATATAAAGTGGGATTTAAAAATAACTGGCGTACGCCCACTTTCAGTGGGTGTGACTTAGCTGCGCCTCTGCTAAACCTTCAAGAAATGCAGGCGTGATGAACACGTCAGGTTATCGCTTATCAGTGACAGTTCTATGTTTAGCTACCTACCACTAAAGGCACGTATTAATCTTTGACATCCACGTTAATCTTGGAGAGAAGAAACAAACAAGTCCTTATCGTGATGTCAGTAAGGTCGAGAGTTAATAGTTATTGTCAGATTAACTAATTGGTATTTACGCTTCTCCTCGTGGTATGAGATGTGGGCTGTGATGGAAAAATATACTGAACGAGCATTTACCCATGGCTTTACTCGCAGTATGGTAGTGTACCCCCGAGAACGTTCAAAATATCGCCTTTGATGCTATAAGGATGAATTGTGTTAGAAATGAGATGAAAAAAAAGAAGCAAATGAAAGCGAAACGGTAGACAGAATGGAAGGCAAAAACGTGTTGCGCCGACCCCAAGAGACAAGGTCAGGAACATGTTGACGCAGTATAGTGTAACTTCCCATCAGTGGAAGAAATTTTGAAAACAAAAAATAAGACCAAAAAGAGCGTATGCTACCTCAGATTAGCAACCCTATTTGTGGTGGTTCAAAATTCGCTTGAAATACTGTTAGAATAAAGTTCTAATCAGCTTGCTCTACAAAGCGGTTGTTACGTCTTTCGCTGCGGCTGAATAGTGGGAAATTAGTGGTATTTTGCGATTTACAAAAAACTATTGATAGGACTAAAAAAGTAAAACACTATGATTTTAGTATGTTGCTTGTAGAATTATTTGGCAAAAAAAAATCAGAACGATGACATGTATTTTAGTCATTTTTAGTATGGTTGTTACTCGTTAAAATAATTTTTTAGAGGTACCTTCGCGATTTTTTTCTATTGAGCAAAGTTAGTTGTATTATGTTTTCACAACACTATGTCACTAGCATATATCCTGAAGAATATCATAAATTTTTCTGATTTTGATTACTGTAAGTTGGTTAATTCTAGGCGAGGAGTAAGATCAAGGTGGTAGACGCGATGTTTGGGTGGTCTGCAGGGCTATTGCATATCTTTTAATGACAGTGGATAACATATAATGTCTATCAAATAACTGTCAAATGGTGAGTTTTTAAGAAAAAAATGTACCAAACCATAACCAATTAACAGTTAATCTATGGACACTTTAGGTTAGCCACTGTCATTAAAAGATACGCAATAGCCCTGCTGGCCATAGCCAGACCACCCAACTATCGCGTCTACCACCTCATAATCACACATCATAATGTGCTATAAAAATATAACTATTATAGACCTATGCAATGTTATGCTTCTGCATTCGAACAACGCAGGTCCTAGAATGCTACCTTGGGGTAACCCGTATAAATTCTATTCCAAAGACATCTTATAAATGATAGAATGATCAAGTTAGTGATCAGTAATTCTGGCTTTAATATGTAAATATCCTATAATTTCGAGGCATATGATACTTTTAGACCAATCAGCATTGAACTGGTTACAATATTAACTGATTGACTCTTTCAAATGCTTTTTAGATTGTGTTTTACACAGTTTCGCTCAATTCTATACGAATTTTTACGGTGGTTACATAGGTGACAGTTACAGAGGTCCAAGGATTAGAGGCTCTTCAATGACAATGACAGTAAGCTATGTCAAAAGTCAGTTTTGGTAAACACTGTTTGAAAAAAAAAACAAGCTGGCGCGATTAATAACTAATAGGGCAATGTACACACGGCTACACATCAAGCTTTTCCAGTTTACGCTGAACTCGCACTATACAGAAATCCTATACAATGCGAGACCAGCTTATACTGGAAATGCATAGCTTGATGTGTAGCCGTGTGTACCAACATATTCCAACTATAAAAACTTATCTAAGTAATTCACCAAAGGGCACAGATTCGATACTAAACTAATCTGTGACTAAACGTTGTTATCTACATATAAATTGTCGGATAGGGATTAACTCGAACAACCGTGTGGTCGTTTAGTAGGTAGGTTTCACGTGCCAAACCATGTGTTTGTAAGATAATTAAGTATTAAAACGTATTAAGTATCATCACGTATTTGTGCAATCACTAATAAATTGCCGGTTTACTTGTATTTAGTCTTAGATAATTTATAATTTTGCAGTCAAGTTATTAATAACTTATAAGTAGGCCTGTGCCCAGCAGTGGGAAGATGCAGGCTAACAGTATCAGTAGGGGGTCGGACGAGTTAGTGGTTTAATAATAACAGTCGCTCAGGTCGATCTTAATAAGATTTAGTTTATTTATTGAAAATTTTCCATCGAAAATTCGACACGCCAAGAAGAAGGTCGATCTTTAGGTTTATAGGTTAAGCTATGCTTGCCTAGGTTCGTCATTACTTACCGAGTTTCCTTCGTGCTTCGGAAAGCTGCCCGCCGCGCGGTAATTGTTTTACAATGGTATCTCTCTATAGGTAACTACTCGATAACGATTCTATTTCGCTGAAATTTCGTGCTCATTGTAGGTACCCACCTGTAATTATCTTGTGTTACCTGTACTTGAGAATACTTGAGATAATGCTATAAGGAAAATTGAGAGCTCTGTTGGATCATCAACTTTCATCGCTAAAATTAAGGTTTAAAATCCTACAGCAAGCTCAATAGCACTTACGACATTATACTGGAGAAATGATGTAAGAAAGATGGAATGGTCTGTTGAATTACTAACTTCCATCGCTGATATTAAAGTTTAAAATCCTACAGCAAGCTCAATAGCGCTTACAACATTTATTTCATTATCGCTTAAGTCATGGTTTATTTCTCGCCTCAATAGAATCATTTCTTGCTATAATTACTAGTAGTAGTTATTATGTTTTTAATTGGAATTGGTGTTAAATTTAGAAAGTGTTAGTAACATGCCTGTGTAATAAGTTAATAATAACTTAATAGGTATTGAAAAAGTATTGCAGGAATTTAGAACTTTTTGTGAAATGTTTTGTTAAAGGCAGGACTGGTGACCGAATAGTAATCACCTGACTACGACATAGCGAAACGAGTGTTACAAATACCAGTATTTTACATCAAGCGACTGCCTATCTGACTTCCACACTCCATGACCCCAGTTCATCATCAGCCTATAATGTTCCCACTGCAGGGACTCAGGCCTCCTCTCTAGGAGAGGGATGGGCTATAATCCACCACGCGGGCCCAGTGCGGGTTGGTGCGGGACCGCAGTAGTTAGTACTGGTTATAGTGTGGGTGATATGATACCCTTTTGGTAAGACTGGTTGTCAGTTTTTCGGCCCACTGACTACCTGTAACGACTGTCAAAGATTTACATATGACAGCCAAGACCATGGCAGCGGCTTAACATGCTTTTCGAAGGACGATGGAAAGATGGTATCAATGGCTGGTCTCCAAAGAGTCTGGTGGCCTTGGCAAAGGTGGCTTAAACTGTAATTTCATCTGAGCTGCTGTCATTATTTAGCCACGAGGTCTTCTTCTTCCAGTCTTTCAGAGACTGACAGACTTCCAGTCTAACATATTTGGGAAAAGGACTGACAGATGATGAGGTAGCCTGGTATGAGTGAAAGTCATAACCCTTTTTTTTTTTGGTTGGTGGAAAATCATTCGAATAACCCCCCTCCCCGCTCTTGGGCAGAGTGAAGGGGAGTGTCAGACTTCTACTGACTAAAAAATTGGTTGCCTGTAAAGTCGGTATACGGGCGAAAGTTTTACGTGACAACGACTTTGAGTGGTAAAATAATTTTAATGTGAATATTCATTCGTATAGTAGGAAGAAGGATGACGCGTGCCTTTCACTTTTTATGTCTGTCTTTCTCGCTCTTAGGCGGGCCAACCATGCCCGAGTGGAAGGGACGCGTGCCTCTCACTCGCTCTCATTGTGAGCGCATAACGTGAGCGGAGCGTAACGCAGTTTCTTGAAGTGTCACCCGGCAAACAAATTTATAAGACGTTGTCACGTCAAAACCAACCCACGTTCCTTCTTCGCCCTTGTGCCGAGGCCACGTCATCTCTTTCGATAATCCGCAGCCCCGACGGGAGAGTCATAACCCTTTGTGTTAAAAAATGTGGCGCCATTTTTACCTTAGTCATAGAAGATAAAAAAATAACATAGCAACTACATATTTACATAAACAAAATAGATTATTTCTTTGTGTTACTGGGTTTTTCCATCTAAATAAATATCAGTAGCAGCTGCGAAGTCTGAATTTGTGATAGTGATAGGAATCTAGTAGTAGCCCGTTAGTAGTCTTTGGTCAACTGGACCCGCGATCCGTCGATCAAGTTAAAATGTCATTTGGTTTTCTGGTCTTACGGGTCCATTTCCAGCGGGTCCAGTTGACCAAAGATTCTTACATGGCACTTAAACGTAATTGAAGTATTTTTAGTGGACTAAATACTCCTTTTCAGCCAATCCCTTCGGGGATTACAGGCGTGATGTTTTTATTTGATAATAATTTTGAATTCAGAATAAAAAAGGCCTTGACATTCGAATTTTAAATGTATAATCCCGATAACGAGTTCGTTCACACGGCTTATCATATCACGTTCTTATTTTGAATTTTTAAATGTTGATAATGTCATATTTGTACGTTCCACAGATATAATATAGATAGATTGGTTTTGTTTATGGATAAAAAAGTAAAATAAAAACATAATGTGTCAGAGGTTTATTTTATCATTCGGGCGTTGAATGGTTATGGTATTGATAATTCTTTTTTCGTATCAGAGCGAGCGAAAAGAGCTTTTGCTGGCTCATGCATCAACATTATCTGCCAACCTATGACCTTTTTTTTGGGGGCGTGGGAAATCATCATCGTAGAGAGTGTCAGACTTCTCCTGACTAAAAACCACCCATGTTCCTTCTTAGCCCTTTGTGCCGAGGCCGCGATATCTCTTTCCAACAACCCGCAGCCGCCCAAACTTTGACCTAAGTTACTAATAAATCAAAATCAAAACTCATTTATTCAAACTAGGCTGATAATCTGCTGATTATCAGCCTAGTTTTCTTCTATGAGGTTTCTTTTCGAAGGTCAAAATTTACTTTACTATTTACATTTTTATAAGACAGTCCCCCAAAACGCCCACCCATCGACACTTCCTAGTGTTTAGCTGGAAAGAAGAAGTGGCGGAACAAACTTCCCAGCACACATCTGTCTGTTAGGTTGGTTAGAAGAACCAGACTCGATACAATAGCAAGGTGTCAGTTAAATTTAAGATTTACTATAGACCCAATCAGTAATAAACAAAAGTATATAACAATAAACAATGTAAAAATAAAATAATAAATACATAACATATCAGTAAACTAATTTTGGAGAAAGAACATATTATAACAAACAAACATTGTTGGGGTTGGCTTCCAGTCTAATCCGATGCAGCTGAATACCTGACCTGAATGCCTAGCTGACCTCCACAACCCACTCAATACTGGTAAGGCCTGGTATTATTAGACTTTCGGGTCACTAACTACCTGTAAGGACCTTTGACGATGTCGTGTCAAAGGTCTACAAGTGACATAGGTTATACTTTGATATTTTATTAAGTCCATACAATCTATATATATATATATATATATAAGAAGTAAAGTTTGTGTGTTTGTATATTTGTTAAATTGTAAGGGGTAATCTCGGGATCTACTGAACCGATTTTAAAAATTCTTTTTTATTTTTTTATTTATTTATTTGGATTACCAACGAGTTACATTACAATTCAATCTTATTCAAATGTCAAACTACCACAGAATACATGGTCCCGTAACGTACACTCAATTACAGGTAACCACAGCTTACACATTATCGAGTAGGTGCACATGCTCTAAGTAGGTATATCTATAATATAAAAATGAATCGCAAAATGTGTTGGTAAGCGCATAACTCAACAACGCTTGGATCGATTTGGCTAATTTTGGTCTTGAATTATTAGTGGAAGCCCAGAGAAGGTTTTAACGGTGAGAAAGTGATTGGTAGGTAGGCAGGGTAGTAGGTAGGTAGGGTAGTAAGTAGGATAGTAGGAAAGTAGGTAGGTAGGGTAGTAAGTAGGATAGTAGGAAAGTAGGTAGGTAGGGTAGTAGGTAGGTAGGGTAGGTAGGGTAGAGTAGGTAGGTAGGGTAGTAGGTAGGTAGGGTAGGTAGGGTAGAGTAGGTAGGTAGGGTAGTAGGTAGGTAGGGTAGTAGGTAGGTAGGGTAGTAGGTAGGTAGGGTAGTAGGTAGGTAGGGTAGTACGTAGGTAGGGTAGTAGGTAGGTAGGGTAGTAGGTAGGTAGGGTAGTAGGTAGGTAGAGTATTAGGTAGGGTAGTAGGAAAAAAGCATTGCAACGCATGCGCGGGTTCAGCTAGTATATAATATAATAGAAATTCAAAATTAAGAGTACCTACTTATACAAATTATAAAATCATGCTAATAAACAACTAAAGATTAAAATGTCAGAATATACTCGTAGTCAAATCGAATCAAATGAAATAATAATTCTTTAACCAATAGAAAGCCACATTATTGCTGAGTGTCATAGGCTACTTTTGTATCCCTGTATTCCCACGGGAACGGGATCTACGCGGGTGAAACCGCGGGACGTCAGCTAGTTAATAAATAATTTCGGGAGTCTGGATTTGTGTTCGCCCTCGATAACATGGGACTTAAACATTACTGGCAAAACGTGGGTACGTGGTACTAAAACATACACCTATGCCTTACCCCTAGTATTGGAATCAAATATAAACAGCTCACAACTTAGGACCCAGTACTATTAATGACAATAATATCCGTGGTGCTAGGCAACTGGGCTTATCCCAGTTGTATACGTCCCTGTGTGCCTATTGGCCTTGTTCTGTTCTGTCTCCTGCTGATATGGAGGGAAGTGGAAATTATGTTTTTTCCTACTCCTCCGCTATTCATTTCTGATTAATTTCTTTGCGGGATCCAAGACAGTTAAATCATTTCTCTGGGACTTCGTCGAGCTTCATTGTCTCGGCGCTTTTCTTGTGGTCGCTACTGTTGATTCTGGCTAACAGGAGTTACAGTGGTTTGGGATTAGTGCAGCGGGCTTGTCCCAAAAAAAAATGCCTTACCCTCGAGAATTACAGGTGTAAAGTTATGTTATGTTAATTACCAAAAAAATCCCCGAATGACCAAAAAGGTCAAACGAAAACAAGCGGTTATCACGGAATCACCTGATTCAAAATACTTTGATAAGGGGCTTAATGTTCTGAAAATCATTCGGTAACCACGCCGCGAACTCTGCTTATCACCACGTGAACGCAACGTGATGATATTATGCCAGACGGTGTAATCTTATCAATGAACGGGAACATGCGTTTTATCAGACAGTTTTTGTCTCTCTATGTTGTTTATCTATGTTATTTCGGTTTCCTATGGTGTGTCGGCGAAGGTCGTTTTGGTGGAGATATGACGCTTGTAAGCCTCGTAAGTTTAGGCAGAAGTGTCCCCATTTCGTCGATTGAGTCCGGTGTATGGAAGGTATAGGGGTGTTATGGAGCTCCGTAACTGTAACCGAAACTATCGGATATCCGAAAAAAAAAACCGAAACCATAACCATTATCGATATAAAAGTTTCGGATAAAAGCACAGTCTAAATATTTTTAATGTTTGCATAGCAGTTTACAATAACTTTACGTTGGGAAGTCGGTGACTTTGTTTTGACTTTTTAGACATTTTTTGTGTTTTTTTGTAAGTCGGTTCTTTTTTTTTGCAAAAAGTTTTATTTTACCCTTTTAAACGTGGTATCGGTATGGTGGTATTATTATGCCAGACGGTATAATCTTATCAATGAACGGGAACAACATGCGTGTCGTTTTTCTATGGTGTGGCGAAGGTCATTTTGGTGGAGATAATATGACGTTGTATCACGCTTGTAAGCCTTGTAGGTTTAGGCAGAGGTTTTCTATTAAAGTACTTCTATAGTGCACCCATATTTCGTCGATTATGGGAGAATCCTTCAGAGTAGCCCGCGTTGGATTTTTTTGTTACGTTTTTTGCAATTCGCCGATAAGTGACAGGTTGTATGTTTAATAAAATAGGATTCGCGAGCGTAACAAATGTGACTTCACTGAGTAGCATCAGCATCAGTTCATATAACTTCCATGAATGCCTTTTTCATCAAATAATCACTCGAGGATGTTATATGAACTGAAGGGAATACAACCCACTTTTTTTTTTTGGTGGGTGGAAAATCTCCCCCCCCCCCCCCCCCCCGCTCTTGGGCAGCGCGGAAGGGAGTTTTTTTGGGACAAGCCCGCCACACTATTCCCAAACCACTGTAACTCCTGTTAGCCAGAATCAACAGTGGCGACCACAAGAAAAGCGCCGAGACAATGAAGCTCGACGAAGTCCCAGAGAAATGATTTAAGTGTCTTGGATCCCGCAACGAAATTAATCAGAAAAAAATAGCGGAGGAGTAGGAAAAAACATAGTTTCCACTTCCCTCCATATCAGCAGGAGACAGAACAGAACAAGGCCAATAGGCACACAGGGATAAGCCCAGTTGCCTAGCACCACGGATATTATTGTCATTAATATTACTGGGTCCTAAGTTGTGAGCTGTTATATTTGATTCCAATAATAGGTATGACAAAAATGCTTGAACGCACGGAAATTTGTTCTAGTTTTGAATGATGTACTAGATCTTGGCAAACGTTTTCCCGTTGTTGTCTCTTCCACCCTGTGTAATTGTGGCCGAGCCTATTGCCATCAAACGGTCCAACAAATCCAATCTTTATGGCGCTTTTCAGAATCATTTATTTGTTAAACATAGGTATTGTCATGGCTCTCAAAACGGTGGAGGAAAACATAGTGAGGAAACCAGAATGTCTTCTTAGATATGCTCGTTTTCTCTAATTTTTCTGTCACATGTCTTGCCATTTTTGGTTCTAACCAAAAACTTTTTTGCAAAAAAAAAACAACCGACTTCAAAAACACCAAAAAGAGAAAAATAAACTTAAGAAGAAAAATCAGCTTCTGAAGTCGGTGACTTTTGTTTGTTTGACTTCATGTTTTTGCCACCGACTTCAGAAGCTGATTTTTCTTCTTAAGTTTATTTTTCTCTTTTTGGTGTTTTGGAAGTCGGTTGTTTTATTTGCAAAAAAGTTTTTTTATTTTTTCATTTTTAATTGTAATAAGTACCTATATATAATATATATCCTATACAAATATTTACTATGCATTTAACATTCAACCAAGAAGCCTAACCCTTAACCTTCAAGATTCAACTATTTTTGCTTTCAACTCTGCATGAAGACAAGCATGAAGACAAGTGACTGCTAGATGCGAATACTTGAATAGCGTCAGAAAAAGCACGAAACACGTAATACGTGTCTATGTAATTCATAGCCCATCCCTCTTCCAGAGAGGAGGCCTGACTACCTGCAGTGGGATTTGGGAACATTATAGGCTGATGATGGTGAGGTATTGACATTAAGGGATCTTATAAGTAGTTAAGGTTCTTGCTATGTTTTGTCGTTACTCACAAACATTTTTATGACATTTAACAAACAAATTAACGTTTCCTGTTATACAAAGATGATATTATATTTATCAGTTACAACACTTACAACTAAATCATGTGGCCACACCGGTTTCCTAAGGTCGGAATGGAGTTCCGGACTTCCGTTCGCCCCTGATCTTTGCACGACACATGAATTTATTCATATATGTATTATGTACGTCAGTCATACATTTATCATGCTATATTTAGTTTAAAACGGTGAAGGAAACATCGTGAGGAAACCGGCATGTCTTAGAACCAAAAAATTCGAATACATGTGACATCTACCAACCCACACTTGGCCCGCGTGGTGGATTATAGTCCATCCCTCTCCTAGAGAGGAGGCCTGAGTTCCTGCAGTGGGATGATTATAGGCTGATGATGATGATGATTTAGTTTGGCTGTGGCTGGTTACTTTGGCGTAGTCAAGAAGGAATAAGAAATGTGGGTCGTCCGGCCGCGAGATGGGTAGACGACATATTTGCCATCGTAGGAAAAACTTGGATGAGACTTGCAGAAGACCGTGGAAAATTGCACAAGAAAAGAGGGGCATACACCCACCTGTGGATGAATTCAGGCTGTGTATTAAGATGAAGAGGGAAGATGGTGGTGCGATTCTTCATATACTTCCATTTTTCTTCCTGAATAATGCCTTTAGAGCAATCTTTTTTTTTAGTCATAAAATCAAGACACATGACATACCTGTCATTTTCAGCCACAAATAAGTAAAGAATCTATGAAAATGAAAAGGGCTCCGTCCAAGCGGGGCACACCTCCATAGTGTGCTCCACCGTGTCCTCCGGTAGATTCTCGCAAAGGCAAGCGCAGCCTTATCTAAAATTCGACACGAGGAGCTATTATTAGAAATAATAATCTAACTCCCCGAATGTCGAATGTTTTTTTTTTTTTTTTTTTTTTTTTTTATGTTTGTTCACTCATAACTTGCGACTGGGTGAACTGATTTTCATGATTCTTTTTTCATTTGAAAGCTGGTGCTTCCCGCGTGGTCCCATTGTCACCATTTCAATATCTGATGATGGGATCTTGTAGAAATCGGGGGAACTCTTCAATAAATAACAGCAGATTAACCGCGATTGTTGCTATAGCATATCTAAGCATTGTTTACGCCATCACACAACATAATATTACGCCTGTACTCACTAGAAAGGTTATAAAAACTATTTTGTGAAGATCTGATGAAGAACTTCGGAGATAGGCAACGGAACTCCTCAATAAATGATAGCTAATGGACTGGGATTGCTGAAATCTCATATTGTCTGTCTATTGTTTACACCAGTTCCTAACATAACATCACGCCGGTGCGTTGTGAAGTGGTAAGCACATGTGAAACACTAAAAAGTGAAAAATAAAAACTTTTTTACAAAAAATAAAACCGACTTCGACAAAAAAAACACTCAAAAGTGAAAAATAAACTTGAGAAGAAAAATCAGTTTCTGAAGTCGGTGACAAAAAAATGAAATCAAAGAAACAAAAGTCACCGACTTCAGTAACTGATTTTTCTTCTCAAGTTTATTTTTCACTTTTGAGTGTTTTTTTTGTCGAAGTCGGTTTTATTTTTTGTAAAAAAGTTTTTTTCATACATCGCCATGTGTTTGAAATAATAAAAACTTTTTAACAAAAAATAAAACCGACTTCAAAAAAAAAAAACAAAAAAGTGAAAAATAAACTTTAGAAGAATAATCAGTTTCTGAAGTCGGTGACTTTTTAACCGACTTCTAAAAAAGAAGGAGGTTCTCAATTCGGATGTTTATATATATTTTTTTTATATGTTTGTTCGGGCATAACTCCGTCACTTGCTAACCGATTTGAAAAATTATTTTTTTGTTGGTAAGGCTATACCTACTTCCCAAATAGTCCCATAATTTTTTTATTGAAATTGGACAAGCAGTTTTTGAAAAATCAACAAAATTAAAAAAAAAACTATATTGTCCACCCATGAACATGTGAACTTACATGTGAACCACTAAAAAGTGAAAAATAAAAACTTTTTAACAAAAAATAAAACCGACTTAAAAAGAACCTCCTTCTTTTTTAAAAGTCGGTTAAAAAAACACAAAAAAGTGAAAAATAAACTTTAGAAGAAAAATCAGTTTCTGAAGTCGGTGGCACAAAAATGAAATCAAACAAACAAAAGTCACCGACTTCAGAATCTGATTTTTCTTCTAAAGTTTATTTTTCACTTTTTTGTGTTTTTTTTTGTTTGTTTGATTTCATTTTTTTACCACCGACTTCAGAAACTGATTTTTCTTCTAAAGTTTATTTTTCACTTTTTTGTGTTTTTTTTTTAAATCGGTTTTATTTTTTGGTCATCCGCATCATCATCAGCCATAAGACGTCCACTGCTGGACAAAGGCCTCCCCCATAGAACGCCATAACGAACGGCAGCCTGCCGTTTGCATCATTTTTTTGTGGTTCATGTTCATGGGTCATAAATTCATAATGTGGACAATGTAGTTTTTTTTTGAGTTTTGTTGATTTTTCAAAGACCGCTTGTCCGATTTCGATAAAAAAATTATGGGACCATTTGGGAAGTATGCCCTTTCAAACAAAAACATATTTTTTCAAATTGGTTAGCAAGTGACGGAGTTATGCCCGAACAAGTCGGTTAAAAACGCAGCACGCGCCGCGCGAAGCCCCGCCTGTAGGTACGTAAACATGCACTTAGGCAGAGGTCTAAATATTACTTTTTCGGGTACAATTTTAAGGACAATAGGGTGGGTAGTTGACAAAAAAATAAAATGAGTCCGACAGATGGATTTCTAAAAACTATTGGACACATTTTTTCTTTTTTCTAGTAGACAAAAACAAACTCGTATACATTTCAGTATTATTTTTACCGGAAAGTGGCGTCACAAGCCCCCACTCATGATCTTAGAGACGCGTTTTATTATAGTTATTTTTTATCAATTTGATAAAACAAAAAAGACGTACTTATCCAATATTTTTCGATAATCAAACACACGTATCCAATATTTTTCGATAATTTTACTGACGGATTAAACAGAATCATATTTTTTTTAGTCAGGAAACATCCCTATTGTTATAGGGGTATGGTAGATATGATTATATCAATGACAGTCCGGAAACGTCATTCCATTTAGAGCGGAAATGGGCCCAAGATTGTGAAGCTTTTGAATCTATTGACTGTTTGGACTCCATCAATCAGCATCTGCCTAGCCTTTTCCTAACTATGTTGTGGTCGGCTACCAGTCTAACCGTATGCAGCTGAATAACAGTATTTTACATGGAGCGACTGCTTATCTGACATGAACAACCCAGTTAATACTAGGTAATACGAGACCCTTTGATAAGACTGGTTGTCAGACTTTCAGGTCACTGACTACCTGTAACGACTGCCAAAGATTTATATATGGCAGTCGGGACCAACATCTTAACGTGCTTTTCGACGCACGGAGTAACTCGATGTGTAATGGATGGTCACCCATCCACAGACCAACCTAGGTACGCGAGGCTTAACCTAAAGGTCGACCCGAGTGGCAGTTATTATTAAGCCACGAGACTCACCACGTAGGTATTAGTTTTAACTAGGTTGAGCAATAAGTTCCTATAATGTTTTGTGTGATTAAAGATTGCATGTAGCAAAGATTAGAATTATGAGGTGTACGTGTAAGGTGAAGCATGAGTATATATTAGACGCTTAAAAGTTGCGCCAGATAAAGAAAAGTTGAAAGGGAATCGGCAGTGTTGATTGACATGTTATGAGGAAGGGAAGAATCACATGTGACTAAAATAGTGATGAATATAAGTGTTGATCGATGGAGAGACACAAGGGCTAAGAAGGAACATGAGTGGTTTTTAGTCAGTAGAAGTCTGACACTCCCTTCCGCTCCGCCCAGAGTGGGAGGAGTCATTTGACCATTTCCCACCCTCCAAAAATAAAGCTGTCTGATGCCTGAATTACGCAAGACTAGTTACATACCACTGATAATAAACCCGCCTAAATGAAACGCAAAAAAATGCGTGACCAAATCCACAGACAGATTATGACGCTTATCGATAAATACTATCGATAACTTCGTCGTGCGAAATGACAGTCATGACAAGTGACGTATGTCAAAGACGTCACTTTGACGTTTCATGTTTTGTAAATAGAACGACGTAACTGACCAACTGACGTACGTTTGGAGTGACGAATATTATTTAACACATTAGGCGTTAAATAAAGTCGAAAATAATGTACTTGTAATCTACTTTTAAGATTCGTGCTATAAAAATATGTGTCACGATTGTGTATTTTCAAAATATAGATTATGAATCATGTCATTGTGTTCGTCATAAAAGTTACTCACTACGAGGCGTGGTACTGAAGAGCCGTAACGACGAAACAAGTATTAAAATAAAAGAACTATAAATAGCACATTTTTATCTATACTAACATTATCAAGAGATAACATTTGTTTTGTTTTATGGGGACGAAACAGTCACACAATAGGGGATCGGACAAAAAAAAACTAATTAGTCCGTCAGATAGATTTCCAAACATTATTGGACACGTATTTTTTCTTTTTTCACGTAAACTTAAAATGAAGACGATACAGTGCTTCGAAAACTCGTGTGACGTCATATGATAGTACATTTTGACGACACAAGTGACGTTTCAAGCCCCACTCCAAGATCTTTGACGCGTTTTATCTTCGTCATTTTTTATTGATTTGATAAAATAAAAAACACGTATTCAATATTTTTCGATAATCTAACTTACGGACTAAACAGAATTATATTATTTTGACCCAGTCCGATCCCCTATTCTCAAACCACTGTAACTCCTGAAACCCATAATCAACAGTGGCGACCACACAGAGACAATGAAGCTTGACGAAGTCCCAGAGAAACCATTTAACTGGATCCCGCTGTATATACTATATTTTACTATAGAGTAAAAAAGTAGTTAAAAAACTAAAAAACCCGACTGAAAAGCAAAAAACAAGCACATTTTAAATTAAACAAAACTTGGAAGCAGGCGGGGTCAATTCTATTTTCATTTTTTCTTTTCATAATTTAATATTCAAATGAACCCCGCCTGCTTCCAAGTTTTGTTTAATTTAAAATGTGCTTGTTTTTTGCTTTTCAGTCGGGTTTTTTAGTTTTTTAACTACTTTTTCTATTTCCAACTTTTCGTCGGTGTCCCTTCCACACCCTTTATAATTCTAGTATTACAGTTTGTCCTAGATACTCGTAACAGTAAAAACTTTCCACTCTGGTACTCCACCTAGGCAATTGTTTGTTACCTTTTTTATCAGAAAAAAAGTGATTATTTTCCAGTTTCATACAGTTGTTATCGATAACGATGGCTTCTTCGAAACAACTCGTCATCAGTTTAGCTTACAATACGGGGAAGGATTAACTGATATCACCTTATCGTTTCAAATAGTTTCGTTGGTGACTAAAATAATCCGTTTTGGAGATACTTTCGTACCGTTTTGGCGTCTATATTTCTTTCTTTATCGGGTGGATTTATTAGTGCCTATCTTGGTCTTGGACCAGTGGGTTGGCTTTATATTATCATCATCATCATCAGCCTGTAATGTTACCACTGCAGTGACTCCGGCTTTCTCTTTAAGAGAGGGATGGGATCCACCACGCGGGCCCAGTGCGGTTTGGTAGATGTCACATGTCTACGAGTTTTTTTTGGATCTAAGACATGCCGGTTTCCTCACGATGTTTTTCTTCACCGTTTCGAGAGAAGCGGTAATGAAATTAAAAAAAAAACACACTTAAAATACGCACATAAATCGAAATCGGTTCGAGTTTGAGACCTATAATGTGATTATGTGACATCTCCCAATCCGCACTGGGCCCGCGTGGTGTATTATAGGCATTATAGCCCGTCCCTCTCCTAGAGAGGAGGCCCGAGTCCCTGCAGTGGTAACAATATAGGCTGATGGATGATGATGTGTACGTCAACTTAATAGGCAGAAACAAAAGAAGCTCACAAAAAAATGGGTTTGGCACAGAAAGACACCTACTTGTTGCCATTCCTGGCATATTTGGCTGGCAGCTTTGTAGTATTTTGTTAACACGTAACATTATTTGTATTACTCAACTCGAGACTACAACTTTCTGGCAAAGAACACAGTTGTAAGTTGCCAAATATATTATTCATTTTAAAAATACTGAAGACCAGTGCTCTAAAAGGGTGTGTCGCACTTTTCGCAGTCTGAAAGAGACCTGAGTCATAAAATCTAAGTAAAAAGAGAAAAAGGCGGGGTGGAGTCAGTGACTTTTCTCGAGGCGTTGCTTGCCTCGTCATTATTAAAACGTCATGATATTTTATGTAGCTTTAGTTTTCGATACCATAGGAGTTTGTGGTTAAATAAAATAATAGCCGTTTACGTCAACTTCAGATTAAGCTGCGTTTGCCTTTATTGGTCCGTAGTTAGGTGTCCATGTCCACCCATTTTAGTATGACGACTTTCCTCCGTGCCTCGGAAAGCACGTTAAGCCCCTGGTCTCGGCTGCCATATTATAGATCTTTAGTAGTCGTTACAGGTATATTCAGTGGCCCGAAAGTTTGACAACCAGTCTTACTAAGATCAACCAAGATTACCAAGTAAAACCTGGATTGTGGAGGTCAGATAAGCAGTCGCTCCATGTAAAATACTGATATTCAACTGCATCCGCTTAGACTGGAAGCTGACCCCAACATAGTTGGGAAAAGGATTTAGGGAAATTGTCTATTCGGGCTAAACGGCAAACAAAATCTAGTCATAACTAAAGAATTCGGACCAGACGCGTTTCAAATCGCTGCCTACCATAAACAAGGTTAGATTCCCGTAATTTTTGGCGCTAAATCTGTCAATAGAGTAGGCGGGATCCTGTCCTACTGCCAAATATACGCAGTGCACACATGTCTTCTGAAACATTGACGTAAGTAGATACAAAGTTGCTGTAAATAAAATAATTCATTCATAAATTGCTTCGTCGTAAAACGTTGTTTATTTTTGTACTGGCAAAGGAACATGTGTCCGGTGTCTAGGTTTTATAACGAGGCATAAATTAGTGTGGGGTTAAAAAAGTATTTGGATGAAATAGATGCTGGATATCGATTGAATCGAAGCCATTTTTACCCACGACGGAACGGAGACTGTATATGCGTTTGGGGTGAGAGGATGTTTGTTTGTTTGTGCAAATATATATTGCCATTTTTCTCCAAAACTCTAGTCCGATTTTGATGCAGTTTTCAGTTATGGGTTTGGGTTTGATTGGTGCATGTTCTTAGATAGTTGTTACGGGGACAACACACTAGGGGGCGCTACAGCAAATATTTTTTGTGCAAATCAAAGTTGCCACTTTTCTCCAAAACTACTAGTCCGATTTTGATGAAATTTTCAGTTATGGGTTCGCGTTTGATTGATGCATGTTCTTAGATATATGTTACGGTGACAACTCACCAGGGGGCGCAGCAGCAAACATTTTTGTGCAAATACATGTTGCCATTTTTCTCCAAAACTACTAGTCCGATTTTGATGCAGTTTTCAGTTATGGGTTCGGGTTTGATTGGTGCATGTTCTTAGATAGGTGTTACGGTGACAACTCACCAGGAGGCGCTGCAGCAAACATTTTTTGTGCAAATCAAAGTTGCCATTTTTCTCCAAAACTACAAGTCCGATTTTGATTCAGTTTTCAGTTATGGGTTTAGGTTTGATTGGTGCATGTTCTTAGATAAAAAAATTAAAGTAAAAAGTTTAAAATAACTAGCAAAATTAAAAATTTTGAAAAAACCCACGACGGTTAAAAATTAATTGAAAAAAGGATAAAATAACATAAAACACCCGCCGTAAAAAAACCCAAGAATGTCCGTCGGGAGCTGAACATTGCAAAACTAGTTCATTTAATGGCAGCCCCCGACGGATATTCTTGGGTTTTTGGGATTGGTAGATGTCACATGTCTTCGAATTTTTTGGTTGCATTCAGTAAAAAAACGGTTACTTTAAAATTACAAACAGACGTTTCAATGTTATTTACTTGTATGTATACCTAGCTTAAAATCGCATAACTTGATATCCTAAACCCACGTGCCTACGTGATCATCCCTTTTCGAAAGGTATTAAATTAGACCAGATTATAATATAGATAAAACGAGTGGTAGATAAAAATGTCTACCACGACATGAGCGCGTGTTCGATGCGTGATCCTCGTGTGTATTTGTTTGGGTAGCTGTACAAATATCTGCCAGAAATCCGCGGAACGAGTAAATTTACTTTCGACTCAGAGATCGGAGATATTGACTTTTGGGCTTTTGATGTGAAGATTTTTAATCATTTGGATATACATAGATTTCTTTTTAGCTGTCTAAAAATATTTTAAGATCTGGACTAGACACTTTAAGAGGGGTACCTAATAGTAAACACACATTTAGCCAGTTATATTTAAGTCCCACGGAATAGGGGGCGAACCTATTGCCATCAAACGGGCACAAACCTATGCTCCTTGGCTGCTACTTAGAAATTCCTGATGGAAAACCCAATAACATTTCGCCCAACGTGGGAAACTGGGAATCGAACCTAAGACGACCATCCAGACCAGAGGGAACTTTCTAGTTACGAAGATATTGGAGGTAACATTGCGGTTTTTTGACGCGACTGCGGTGATGCTTAAAAGGAGGGTTATTATAATGCTTTATGTAACTTTACTTGCAATGAAATACCTCCACCACCCCCGTACTATTCAAAGCATCTACTCGCACAATAAATAAATAAAATCATTTAATTCGAGTATCACAGACTCATAATAGAAATAATACGTTCTTATATGGTCACATTACATAGGTACATATCATTAAATTCAATTCACAAACAATTTCATTCTTCAATAATAATAACAAGTCAGTCACATAAATCAATAAATTCACATTAACGATTTAATTTATTTAGTTCTATTAAATTATAACAATTAAGTCACATAACACACAAATCCATACACAATTTACATAATAATAATAAAGGACTGTCAGCCGCATCAACCTGCCACCTGTCGCCTACAACAGTGGGAGATGATGGCGCAATCAAGTCGTCCCGCGAGCGCGGCCAGCATGTTGTTAGCGCTCCCCCGCACTCGCCGCACCAGCGACAATGTTAAGGCGAGGTTGCAGTACTTTGTTTTTATGTACGCACGACCTCACTCCCCGCCCTGCCGCGCGAGCGATATAATGCCTAAATTTTGACTGTTTTTTGCTTCTTGGAGAAAAACTATAAAGAAATTATACAATATGTTTTCAACATTTACTTCAGAATAAAAAGTTCTATCTAATGATATAACTTTTATATAAATTCATGATGAAATATCTTAGCAGTACACGTTTGTAATTGTGATTTAGAGTCATGTTTGTAAAAAAAAGTATCGAGCCCATCATTCTAAATCGCGTTTCTATCTTTACGATTTACTAGAGAGTATGTTCAATTTTTACGTAATGGTGAATTATCACATTTTAGGGTAAAACTCAATGGAGTTTTACCCTAAAATGTGATAATTCACCCCAAAAAAAAGTCATTTCCCAGCAATAATTTTTTGCGTAGGGGTATTTATTATGATGTACATAATGCTTGGTTGACGGCTTCGTGAACGTCTATTTACACCTTGTAGATCTAGACTCTAGATCAGGGATGACGAACCTTTATGGATCAACGCGTGTGCCATTTTTTCTAATGAAATGTTTATTGAGACCTTACACGTGCCGTCAAATAATATTGCTTAGTCTTTATTGGCAGATAATTTAACTAAATATTTTCTACTAAAAGCTCTTTCTTTGCTACTAAACGGTTTCTAATCAAATGTTATGTTATGTTACATCTCTGAAAATAATGACTCGTAGGCATGAAAATATGGTTAAAAATTCGGTGGCGAGCCTAAAATATTCTGCAACGTGCCATCAATGGCACGCGTGCAATTGGTTCGCCATCCCTGCTCTAGATCATTATAATTGTAACAAAAGCGATTAGCTATAGAGCTTTTGCTACGTTAAGTCGGTAATTTTGTCTTTCACATTTCATTCCTTACAATCCATCCACATTTTCTTTGGTCTTCCTCTCTCTCATCATCAGCCTATAATGTTCCCACTGCAGGGACTACGGCCTCCTCTCTAGGAGAGGGATGGGCGATAATCTTCCACGCGGGCCCAGTGCGGATTGGTAGATGTCACATGTCTTCGAATTTTTGGTTCTAAGACATGCCGGTTTCCTCACGATGTTTTCCTTCACCGTTTTGAGAGCAGTGGTGATGAAATAAATTACACAAGGTAATGCGCCTGACGGGGTTCGAACACTTCGAACCCACGACTCACTGTTCGTAAGTCGGGGCCGCCACCACTGGGCCACCACCACGGCTCTCTCTCACCAGCCTTCAATATATACAACTCGTTGTCCGCGTGATCAGTGCGTGATTATCGCGTGTATTTGTTTGGGTATGTCACACAAATCGACAGGTCTCGTCTCATACAGCGGAACGAGAAAATCTTGTTTCTTATAGATCTAATAGGTTTAATGACATACATGTGTTAATATCATAGAGTAGAAACCTAGGCTATATAGTCTTTGGTTAATATTTACCCAAGGCTTCGTTTTTGTGAGGGTCGGGAATTTATCCAATGGGAACATCCTTCATCATCTGCCTACCCTTTTCCAACTATATTGGGGTCGGCTTCCTGTCTAATCTTAAACAGCCGAATACCAGTATTTTACTTCTTTTTTTTTATGAACCTGTACTGTCCCACTGCATTTACCAATCCGCACTGGGCCCGCGTGGTAGATTATAGCCCATCTCCCTCCTAGAGAGGAGGCCTGAGTCCCTGCAGTGGGAACATTATAGGCTGATGATGATGATGATGACTGTCCCACTGCAAGGCAAAGGCCTCCCTTCCCTCCTTCCACTTTTCGCGATCTAATGCGATTATAGGCCAATACTTTGAGAAGGAATCCAGCTCATCCCGCCATCTCCTTTTGGGCCTGCCGCGTCGTCGTTTCCTGCTGGTTGGTATCCACTGAGTGGTAATTTTTGCCCATTGCTCCTCCGACATGCGGCAGATGTGACCAGCCCAGTTCCATTTCAACCCAGCAGCTGTATTGGCTTCGGCTATTTGGGTTTTCGAGCGAAGTATGGTGTTTCTGATGCGGTCCGTGAGTTTGACACCCAGTATACTTCGCTCCATAGCTCGTTGGCAGACCCAGAATATTACATAGAGCGACTGTTTATCTGACCTCCAAAACCCAGTTATAATATGATACCTCTCGGTAAGACTGGTGGATAACCTGTTACGACTGTCAATGACCTACAATATGACAGCCGAGACAAGGGCCTAACATGTTTTCCGAGGCACGGAAGAAATTCGGTATGTAATGGGTATTACATACCGAATTTAAGCCGCACTTGCCTGGATTGGTCTGTACTAATCCAGGCAAGTGCGGCTTAAATTTAGATCGATCCGAGCGACTGTTATCATTTACCCAAGAGTTCCTTCATGTTTTCCTTCACAGTCTGCCGATATTTTTTATAAATTCTCATTTCCCCCGTTCAACTTTTATTAGGAAAAATCTGTAACTATTTTTTCCGCGAAAAAAAAAATCCAAATGGCGTCTTTACGATCTCCGTTAACTTCTGAACACGTATTTGTATGATGTAATATAGTGATTCGATTTTTCTGATGTAATATTGAAGCTGTTAACAGTAAGCCAGCGGAAACAAATGGCGCAGGCTATTCTGAGAACGGAATACGGGAGTTTCGTATCTGTTCGTGGATTAAAGAAATACATACCGTCGACACATCAAGCCATACATGACCAGTTTACAATGGCTTCGATTTGTTTAAGAATCCCGTTTAATGAGAGATCGGCATATACTGGTCGTTGTTGCGTACACCAAATCCTAACCCAACCGATTGATCACGCGATACATGATAGTAGCGTTTATAATTATGTCAATTCTTGTGAATACAACGAACTTATGTTCGCGCCACGTTCGCGCCACTCAGATTCATCCTACCTCCGTGATAGTCAATTAGTCAGCCACGGAAGCAGGCTATTCTTGCAGCAGAGTTGAGTTGGGTATCCCTGTTCTTAGAATTTAATATCGTACACCACATCCTAACCAAAACGATCGAACACGCGATACACGATTCAGTTCATAATTATGTCACTCTTTTATCTTTGCCACGAAAAATAAATACAACGGACGAGTGTTAGCGCGACTTTCGCTTTGATTAGGACGCGGTCTAAACAAATTGCCGAATACAAAGAGATAAAGAAAACCTGCTTTCCTCGGTCGGTATATGAGAGGGACTACACGATTTAAAGATTTTTTTTTCTGTGAAAGTTTATAAATAATAGCATAACTTAACGCCTGCAATCTCTGAAGGGATAAGCAGCTATGTTTATGTCGCATGTAATAGGGGGCGAGCCTATTGCCTTCAACGGCGCACACTTATAGACAGACTCCGTGGCTGCTAATGAGAAATTCCTGATGCAAAAAAAAACTATAATGCTCTTTGCCCATCCTGGGAATCGAATTCAGGACATCGGCAGTTGCGCTTGCGAACTTTTAGGCAGCGATTCACACCAAAGCGGAAACCGAATAAACTTCCCAAAGCAAAGGCAAAATTAGTTGAAAAAGAAAATTGGACTCTTCATATGCGTCAGTCGATGCGATTTATTTTGTACGAGAAGTCTGAAAATATTTTAATATACTTCTGTTATCCCTACATCTCGGCCTAGCCCTTTCAGTAATGTTGGCGTAATATTAAATTATGTAAAGTACGATATGGAAGTACGATATATATACCTGCCAGATATCTTATACCTATAAAAGATCGCATAATAACAGAGATTATGATACGAATGTCTGGTCTTAAATAAATGCGCTCGCGCCATACTGTGTGTGTCAATATGCGTCACTGACTGTTTATTTTGTAAATATTGAACGACAGTCAGGATTTATTCTTACGTATATTTGGTTGAGAGCGTTAAGTGTTATTAAAATAAAATGCTAGGCTCTTTCTTGTTATAGTTTCTTGGGAAAATCGAAAACAGTATGTTTAGAGACCAGAGTATTTTATTTGTAGTTTAAGGCGAGGTTGCAGTATTTTGTTTTTATGTACGCACGACCTCACCCCCCGCCCTGCCGCGCGAGCGATATAATGCCTAAATTTTGACTGTTTTTTGCTTCTTGGAGAAAAACTATAAAGAAATTATACAATATGTTTTCAACATTTACTTCAGAATAAAAAGTTCTATCTATTGATATAACTTTTATATCAATTCATGATGAAATGTCTTAGCAGTAGGTACACGTTTGAAATTGTGATTTAGAGTCATGTTTGATAAAAAAAGTATCGAGCCGATCATTCTAAATCGCGTTTCTATCTTTACGATTTACTAGAGAGTATGTTCAATTTTTATATAATGATTTTTATTTATTAAAAAACTCGTATTTAGTTCGATTTTTATGGGTTCAAAAATCATAAAAAGTACTGCAACCCCGCCTTAAATTCCTAGCCGTATCATAGCAATGTTACTCATTCAAATCATTGTGCTGATGGAGTGATGGATGCATTGTAGTCTGAAATGGGCCTACTCTTGATCTCAATCTTGCAATCAATAGTACAGGGTTTATATGGAGATACCTATTTAAAGTAAAGTAACTAGAAAGTTCCCAGGTATGGTCTAAGACAAAAAAAAATTATCACAAGAACGGGGAGAAGTATCTTTCGGGTTTTATACTGCAATCAGCAAGAGTGCTGAAGAATTTCAATTACGTAATTGCTGAAGGCTACCGTGCAGCTAAACACTTGACCTTTTTGAAGTGCTTGTAATGATATTTTGTAATGAAACATTCTAAACACACATGGCTCAATAAATCATTATAGACGAATGTAATTTTATCTTTGAGTCGTCTAAGATTATGATTGTGAAAGTCGATCTGGCATGACTGTAAAATCCTCAAGGGTTAGGCAGAGATGAATTGTATAGTCCAGTCATATTTCGTGAGTATTGTAAAAGAGGCCCGCTTTTTTGCCATCAACTGTGCTTAAACCAAACTGCAGGCTGTCATTCTCAATGTAAAACTCAACATCGCTGACCGGCCTGGGAACCCGGGACGTCGTGCTGATCAGCTGCGCTTTAGACCACTAGACCAGCGATTTAAGTCACATTTCACTTTCTGTAATTACATTTTGCTCATTATTCTAAGTAGAACATTGATAATTATAATTTTGTGTAGGTAGTGTCTGGGTCACCAAGATACAGGCTGTGCCTAGTTTGGGTCTTGCTGTAAACCTGTGATTCTCTCCTATACACTGATCAAACTAGGCTGCTTATCCTGAAGATCCTCTGATATCAAATCATAAAATTAAATTAAATCCGCCTGGCTAGTTACCACCCTCCCGCCGAAGTCCGGCGCCAAACAGTTCGCTGTGTTCCGTTGGTGCGCGGGAGAGCCAGTGCTACTGGGAAGGCTCGCTCCATCGTAGACCTCATCCTTGCCCAGGCAAGCCTCGAGGTCAAGAGCTGACCCATATTAAAAGTAAAAAAAATAAAAAAAAAACATCTTTTATTTGTTAACATAGGTAAAAAAAAGTACAGATATTAATGTTTGATTAACAGAGCGCTATAAATATTATGCCAGGAGGTGTACAAATATGGTGGGCAAATCTAGCTGAGGATTACAAAATTACAATTATTAGGAGGATATAAAATACGTCACAGCTAACAAATTAAACAAACAAAAGTACCAAGCCAAAACTGACACATACAATGTCATCCATCTTCCCTCTATTTCATTGCCAGCAAATACCCAAACTCGTCATTGTATTCAATTGTTTTTCCTCTTAGCTACAATTTTGTTTACTCTTCTAAACTTACGCAATATTATACAAGTGTCAATGGATTGAGGTTTGTGTGGCCAAGCTTTTGTGTTTATTCGGTCATGTTTAATAATCGTGGTTTAATAATAACTGCCACTCTGAAAAATCTTTAGGTTTGTCGCGCTATTTTTATTGGACAAGCCGGAAGCCCCCCCACACTATTCCCAAACCACTGTAACTCCTGTTAGCCAGAATCAACAGTGGGGACCACAAGAAAATCGCCGAGACAATGAAGCTCGACGAAGTCCCAGAGAAACGATCGTTTACGAACACGCGGGGCGTCGCGCGGCGCGTGCAAAATGCTCGTTAAGTGCTTGTTCAATCATTTACTGAGAGGCGAATCCACCGCAACGAACGCTGCATTTTAAACTAACGAGTGAATAATTGCTTCTCGTGAAATCGACATTTGAAATCTTTAACGTTTTCATACATCGCCATGTGTTTGAATAAAAAACGCGCCTGTACGTAAGTATAAACACGCACTTAGGTCCCGCAACAAAATTACTCAGAAAAGAATAGCGGAGGAGTAGGAAAAACATAATTTCCACTTCCGCGTTTGCCGCGCTTGCTTATGTTGATCTGTGAATGGGTGACCACTCATTACATATACCGAGTTTCCTCCGTGCGTCGGAAAGCACGTTAAGCTGTTGGTCCCGGCTGCCAAATATAGATCTTCGGCAGTCGTAACAGATAGTCCAGTGACCTGAAAGTCTGACATCCAGTCTTACCAAAGGGTATCGTATTACCTGGTACTAACTGGGTTGTGGAGGTCAGATAGGCAGTCACTCCATGTAAAATACTGGTGTCCAGCTGCATCCAGTTAGACTGGAAGCCGGCCCCAACACTCTAGTTGGGAAAAGTCTAGGCAGATGATGACTTTACGCAATGTTATTTAAATGTCAATAGAGTGAGGTTTGTATTGCCAAGGTTTTTTGTTTACTCGGTCATGTTTGTCACGAACTCACGACTAGGCAACGTGGTTTGAGCCAAATAGGGTCGGAGATTTGATGTCTTCATTCATAGTTAGACAAACTGTCATCATTCTCTTTCCCTTATCCCAATTCATTTGGGGTCGACACGACACATCTTCCATACTTGGTTTGAGCCAAATATAGTCGGGGGTTTGATGTCTTCATTCATAGCGAAACAAACTGTCATCATTCTCTTGCCCTTATCCCAATTCATTTGGGGTCGACACGACATATCTTCTTCCATACTTGGTTTGAGCCAATTATAGTCGGAGATTTAATGTCTTCATTCATAGCGAAACAAACTGTCATCATTCTCTTGCCCTTATCCCAATTCATTTGGGGTCGACACGACACATCTTCTTCCATACTTGGTTTGAGCCAATTATAGTCGGGGATTTAATGTCTTCATTCATAGCGAAACAAACTGTCATCATTCTCTTGCCCTTATCCCAATTCATTTGGGGTCGACACGAAACACCTTCTTCCAAACTTGGTTTGAGCCAAATATAGTCGGGGGTTTGATGTCTTCATTCATAGTGAGACAAACTGTCATCATATCTTTCCCTTATCCCGATTCATTTGGGGTCGACACGACACATCTTCTTCCATACTTGTTTTGAGCCAAATATAGTCGGGGGTTTGATGTCTTCATTCATAGTGAGACAAACTGTCATCATATCTTTCCCTTATCCCAATTCATTTGGGGTCGACACGACACATCTTCTTCCATACTTGTTTTGAGCCAAATATAGTCGGGGGTTTGATGTCTTCATTCATAGTTAGACAAACTGTCATCATTCTCTTTCCCTTATCCCAATTCATTTGGGGTCGACACGACACATCTTCTTCCATACTTAGTTTGAGCCAAATATAGTCGGGGGTTTGATGTCTTCATTCATAGTTAGACAAACTGTCATCATTCTCTTTCCCTCATCCCAATTCATTTGGGGTCGACACGACACATCTTCTTCCATACTTGTTTTGAGCCAAATATAGTCGGGGGTTTGATGTCTTCATTCATAGTTAGACAAACTGTCATCATTCTCTTTCCCTTATCCCAATTCATTTGGGGTCGACACGACACATCTTCCATACTTGGTTTGAGCCAAATATAGTCGGGGATTTGATGTCTTCATTCATAGCGAGACAAACTGTCATCATTCTCTTTCCCTTATCCCAATTCATTTGGGGTCGACACGACACATCTTCTTCCATACTTGGTTTGAGCCAAATATAGTCGGGGGTTTGATGTCTTCATTCATAGTTAGACAAACTGTCATCATTCTCTTTCCCTTATCCCAATTCATTTGGGGTCGACACGACACATCTTCTTCCATACTTGTTTTGAGCCAAATATAGTCGGGGATTTGATGTCTTCATGCATGATGATATGAACTGTCATCATTCTCTTGCCTTAATCCCAATTTATTTCCTGCCAGGGTTGCTGAATTTGTTTGAAAGGGTTACCACGGCCCTGGAACGCAAAGGGTATTAAAAGGAAGATGGGTTTTAGTCAGAAAGAGTCTGACACTCCCTTCTGCTCTGCCCAGAGTGGGAGGAGTCATTTGATGGTTTCCAACCCAAAAAAAGGACTGCGAAGTAGGTACCTATGGTATGGTTATAGAAAAGAGGTGTCTGACGAGATCATCATCTAGACATCTGCCTAGCCTTTTACCAACTCTCCCTTCTTCCATCGGGAGACTAGACGTACTGCAGGTTATCACCGATACCTAGTCGACGTTCCACACATTCGAACGAAGCGCTTTGCCAAGTCCTTTATTATGCGCACAGCCAAGGAGTGGAATTCCCTGCCTGCGTCGGTTTTTCCGAGTTCATATAACCCTAATCTGTTTAAGTCGCGAGTAAACAGGCTTCGTCTGGGTAAGCTCGTTCCATCGTCGACATCATCTCTGCCCTTAGGGCAAGATTGAGGTCAAGAGCAAGCCCATTCATGATAAAAAAAAAAACTAAGTTTTTTTTTTATCATGAATGGGCTTGAATCCTTTCTTTGGTAGGTAAGACTGGTTGTCAGACTTTCGGGCAACTAACAACCTGTTACGACTTACGACTGTCAAAAAACCGGGACCAACAGCTTAACGTGCTTTCCGAGGCACGAACGAAACTCGGTATGCAATGGTTGGTCACCCATCCTCAGACCGACTCAGGCAAGCGCGGCTTAACCTGAAGATTAATCCAAGAGACTGTTATTATCTAGCCACTTACTCCTATCTATTTACCTATAGTTTGTAAATAATGTACATAAGGCGAGGTTGCAGTACTTTGTTTTTATGTACGCACGACCTCACCCCCCGCCCTGCCGCGCGAGCGATATAATGCCTAAATTTTGACTGTTTTTTGCTTCTTGGAGAAAAACTATGAAGAAATTATACAATATGCTTTCAACATTTACTTCAGAATAAAAAGTTCTATCTATTGATATAACTTTTATATAAATTCATGATGAAATATCTTAGCAGTACACGTTTTAAATTGTGATTTAGAGTCATGTTTGATAAGAAAAAGTATCGAGCCGATCATTCTAAATCACGTTTCTATTTTTACGATTTACTAGAAAGTATGTTCAATTTTTATGTAATGATTTTTATTTATTAAAAAACTCGTATTTAGTTCGATTTTTATAGGTTCAAAAATCTTAAAAAGTACTGCAACCCCGCCTCAACCCCATAATAATATGACTAACAGTTCGCGATCATACATTGTATACAATACGTGACGCTGACGTCACAACTCGTGTAGTTCAATATTAACCCATTACGATGCGCAAGCGCTAGTGACCTTGCAATGACATTTATTATTTGCCATATCCGTCCACGCAGACGTTTGTATGTAGATTGTTGCAGGATCTTTTAGTAAGTCACTATACTATTGATACTAGAGATATAAGAATAAAATAAAATAAAAATTCATTTATTTCAGGTTAGAGACACCCATATTAGAGACAGATAAAAAGTCACATGCAATAAAATAAATACCTAGGGGAGATGGGGGAATTGGGAGTCACTTAAGGAAAAGTCATTATTGTAATCACAAATGATCCGTCTTATATTTTTTTCATATTTACTAATCTTTAAAAACTAATCAGGTATCAAGATATATAAGTCTTTTTTGACTATCATTAACATAAACATAATTATAATTAAGAAACAAAAAAGTAGATTTGACTCCAATTACCCACATGTAAGGGAAATGAAAGTCAGCTCATGGGGGAATAAGAGTCAAAATTATAAAACAAATAAAAGCAACAAAGTTATTATCTGTTTTTACAAACAATTAGAAATCAACAAAATTAAACATTAGAAATGATTACCCAATGGAATCATAACAAATAATATTATAAATCGAGTTAAATGCAAAAATCACAGCGATAGCGACTTGGATCATCACATCCTGTACATGCCTCATGGGCCCACCCAGCACAGAGACGGCAACGGTACCAGATTTCTCTCGGTTTTCCCTCTTCAAGGCATATTGCGCACACAGAATGTTCACGCTCGTTCTGGGAGTTTTGCTGGATATTTAGTGGGATTTCAATATTTTCTAAGTCACTATCTCCACTCTCAACATAAGGAACCTGTTCATCAGCCGATTCTTCAGAAGAACTTGACTTAAATAAGTTCTTTTTTACTTCTTTTATCTTCTTAATAACTTTGCCTCTTGTATGTTTTTCTTTTTCCTTTCTTTATCCTTCTTTGTAACGTGCTGAAAGGTATACCGGTTTCCTCGGCAACTTTGCGTATTGACACACCTCCTCTTATACGTACAGCAGCTGCCTGCAGGTCACCTGCAGTCCAGCTCGCTTTAGACGTCTTCCTTGTCCAGTTCCTTGGCATCTGAAATTAGCAAAAAAATTTATCATAATAAAAAACGATGCGGGGAATGGGGGTCAATTGACTCTTATTACCCCAATGACGGTTTGTTTGCTAGATTTGAATAATTACACAAAAAACATCACAAAATCTAATATCTTGCATTAATAAACATAAGTTTAGTTCTAGTACTACATTTTAAGATTATTCTATTCGTAAAATTAACAAATATAGATACTCACGTTTTCGATCGAAATTTCGGCAATTTTACAACGGCCCCTCCCCTGTGACACGTGTGTCGCTCACGGTGACGCGAGCTTGACTAGCGCCTAGCGGGTCGGCGTATTGGGGAGTGCGGGAGGGGTGCCGAGCTAAACCCCGTGCGACATAGCCGTATTCTGTAATGCTTTAGGTTCATTTCTTTTTGAATTGACCCTCATTGCCCACTGACTCTCATTCCCCCCGGCTCCCCTACAATTTCAATAAAACACAATAATATTGATATACTAAAGAGCAGCGCCTGCAGCGGTAACCCAGTGGTCCGACTTACGAACATTAAGTGAGGTTCGAAGTTTCGAACGCAGACAGGGACATGACTTAGTGTCATTTATTTCATCACCACTGCTTTCAAAACGGTGAAGGAAAACAGCGTGAGGAAACCGGCATGTCCTGGAACAAAAAAGTCGAAGACTTCGGATGGGACATCTATCAATCCGCACTGGGCCCGCGTGGTAGATTATAGCCCATTCCCTCTCAAAGAAGAAGAGGAGGAGAAAAGAGGAGGCCTGTGTCCCAGCAGTGGGTCATTAAGGCGACATTAACTGCCCGCGCCCTTGAGCGAGTGGGAGGAGACAGCGATATAGGCCGATAGAGGAGCTGAGGGAGTCAGCGATACACTGCCGCCCGTCGCCCGCCAGAGCCCCGCTCAACGCGCACCAAGATTATTCGAAAAAACAACCCACCTTGATTTATCAAACACAATACAAATAAAAGCCGTATACTAAAATATGGGTCATTAAATTGTCTTTTATATGATTAAAGTTTCATGTAAATACGCCCCATAGTTTTTGCGTGATTATCGTTTTTTTGTCCACGTTAGACAATACTTTACGAATTAATTACACTATGTTATTAAAATATAATTTCACATTTTCACATATCAAATTATGAATAAAATTGTCTAGTATAACATTTATTTTTTTCAAAGAAATAAGACTAGAAGTTTAGACGTGATGTTTAATATAAAATCATTAAAAGTCGTTAATCTGCGCCTTAATAGGCTGATGATGATGACCCAGGTAGCCAGTACTAATTGGGTTGTGGATGTCAGAAAGGCAGTAGCTCCATGTAAAATACTGGCTACCCCAAACTAGTTGGGAAAAGGCTAAGCCACACGTTAGGCATGACAACGAAGTGCTCTGGCTTATCTGGAGACATTAATAAAGTTCCTATCATCATCATCATTTCACCCGTAAGACGTCCACTGCTGGACATAGGCCTCCACGGGACCGGTCACCACGTTGACCGGTCCCGTGCGTCTCGCATTTAGTGGATCCCCGCAACCTTCACCAGGTTACATCAGTCCTTTACCTCTAAAATTCCTATAAAATCCTCTGAAATATTTATTAGACAATCAATTTATTAATCCCTACTATTAATGTGTAATATAACAAGTACTTATGCGTCTACACACCGTCTACACAATACATAATAATGTCACCTGATTTGTGAATGAAAATAACGTCACATTATTTTCCCTATTACGCATTTGTGACGACTAATAAGGCGTGTAAAATAATACAGTTTCAGAATTACCTACCATAAATAACATTGACCCGGTTGATGGCAATAGGTTAGCCTCCTATTACATGGGATGGGACTTCATTGTAACTGGCGAAATGTGGGTTAAAATTAAATTCAAATAAATTAAAATTAAATTAAATTTAAATAGATAAATAAAAAAGTTGATGTGGCACTCGGATACTGCCGCGGTAAAGCTATTGCATAGCATTTTTTATCAACAGACCGATTCGCAGAATAGTAATGCAAAAACCAATAAAACTTATGATATGCGTACTAATAATAAAATGAATGTTTTCAGAGTACTCACTCATTTTCTTTCACTATTTTTTCGTGACTTTCTTCATTAATAAATGCACTTTGTTTATTCATATTTAAAACACTTTGTACACAAATAACACTTTGTACACAAATTATACGAGTAAGAATATTTTAGAAGGAGAAAGCAGAGAGACAAAACAGAAAAACTTTATACCTTTACACGTGAGGTTATAAATTATTTAATTTGACAACCTCAGTTGACAACCTTGTTATTTTCCGTAACCATAGCAATCTTGAATATTTTCGTTAGGGAATTTCTGGATTCGCTCTCCACGCTCAAGGCCCGCGATAGAAGCTATGCAATAGCTTAAAAAAAAAAAAAAGTTATTTTTCCCTAAATTCAATTTAGGCAAAAAAATGAAATGAAAACAAACAACTTTCATTCATTTGTTTTGTTTTCAGCCTAACTGTTCGGGGATTACAGTCATGATATTGTTGAGCTATTGAACTTTTTTTTTTTGTGGAAGGTGTGGAATCGTCAAATGACTCCTCCCACTTTGGGCAGGAAGTCAGTAGAAGTCTGACTAAAAACCACTCTTGTTCCTTCTTAGTCCTTTGTGCCGAGGCTGCGGTATCTCTTTCGAACAACTCGCATCATACTATTGAGCCTAGCTCATATAGTTTTCACAACATAGTTACATTTTCCTCTAAATACCTCACGTAGGTTGTTTTTGTCTGAATCACACATAGGCTGACATTCCTTCGTCATCCTATTCGTTGATTATGACGTATGGGTAAACGGGAAACCGCAAAAAATATTTACTACTTGTAGGAGAAATACTACTACTACTTGTATTTGACTTATGTTTGTAATAAACACTTTTTCATTTTTTTTTTTTTTCAATTATTTATTTATCATGCGGTTTTTTTTCGTACGCATTTTTCTGCAATAGTTTTTTCTTATTTCATCATAATTATGTCTGCAGTCCCTATAAATACATAGTTATTGTAGATTTCAAACTAAACCTCAACCCCATTACAGGCGAGTTGTTCCGGTCTGATCCCCCAAACCGATCCACTGCCAATATTTTTCTTTTGTTTATTCCTTTCTGATCCCCTGTAATTTATCATGCCGTTCTGATCCCCTTTTTGACACAAGTACAAGTGAAGTACAGTCAACCGAAAAACAGTTATTTAAAAAATAATCAGGGCCCTTTTGAATGTCAGAAAAACAAAGAAAGCGAAGCTACAGTGACAAGGAAAAAAACTTGTGAAAGTACTGTGCTGTTGCCCATTCCAAAGCGTACTTATTATATGGAGAAGAATGGGCAAGACACTTTTATTTTGCTGCGCTGTTTCCCTATTATTTTATCTATAGTATTTTCAGTTATTAACACCTCCAACTAAGCTAGAATATTCCCTGGAGTAGATTCTCGGCAAACGTGGGAATTTGGCCGACTATACGTCTTGGACTCTTGTAGTAACTTTATCGGTGGCAAAAAGTAAATGTTTTTTGACGTGATAACGTCTTATAATTCGATGGCCGGCTGCACGAACGAAAAAAGATGACGTCATGAGTCGTTACCTCGCTCTGAGGCGTTACCTCGCTCTGAGGCGTTCCATAGCAACGGCGTGTTAATTGTTTGTTTATAGCAATGTAAGTGCTGTATTTTCTTATTACGTTGTCACGTTCAAGTATCGCCAGTAAACCGACTTTACAGACAACCGATTTTTTATTGTTAATCGTTTTTTTTAAACAGTCACTCACAACGGGGGAAATCCCATCACACATACATCAGCTTTTTATAAATAGTACACTAAACTTATCCCTTGGCATAACACATACATTCTTCTGCCAAACTCGTGGTTATAGTAAAAGCATCAGTTCTACGGTCGCGCCATTTTGGAATTTGGCAGCCATCTTTGATACGGAATTGACAATCAGCTGGTTGGGTTTTCATCAGCTGATATTGTTGTTGATGTTCAGATCATGTGTGTCACTAGTCATGGGTCTCATGTTCGAAGTCGAACCCAAGGCACGCACCTCGGATTTTTCAGTCATGTGCATCCTACTAATATTATAAGCGCGAAAGTTTGGGAGTGTATGTTTGTTACTCTTTCACGCAAAAACTACTGAACGGATTTGGATAAAATTTGGTAAACAGATAGTAGTTCTTAACCTGGATTACCACCTAAGATAGTTTTTACCCCGATGTTATCTTCCCGTGGGATAATTTTCGAATTGTAGTGAGTGAAGCCGCTTGCAGCAGCTATTTATGGTCCCATTAAAATAGGTGGACAAAATTTTAGAAATCATTCAGACCACCAAAATAAGGACATCGTCCTTATTTTGGTGGTCTGAATGATTTCTAAAAAATAATAATAAGAAAAACGCATTTATGTACCTACTCATAAAGGATGAGTTTGTTCTAGAGTGCCGGCAATTTATTATTTTAAGGTGGATGTTCACGGTAGCCCGCGAAATTCAAATTTTCTTACGTTTTTAGCGATTTGCAGGTCAGTGCTAGGTTGTATGTTAGTGAAAATATGATTCGCGGGTGTAAGACGTATGCAGTTACAGAATTATAATCATCAAAATCATCATTACAACCCTCCAAGTTCATGTAACTGTCAAGAATGAGTATTTCATCAAAAAGTCTTTCTTGAAAGTTACATGAACTTGGAGGGATGTAAGTTGTAATTTGTTTGTTTTGCAGTGGAGCATTGATTGCTAAAACTGCTATTGTTGTCACTTTTTGTTCTTTGTCCTTTTATGTCTCACGAACTTGTAAATGTTTTTTTGTCACCACTTCTTTTATTATTCTATTTTACCACCTCAGTATCTACGTATATATTACATGAACACTACACACTATTAGATAATAATTACAGTCCAATGAATTGTTTTGCTTAGATTCCTTCGCTGACATCTTACTTACGACACAGATTACTTACGATCCATAGACACCACAGATTATGTATAATTGTATATTAAAGGATAGACGGACGTCGTGCGCCGGCGGCGGCGGCGGCCAGCGGCGGCGTCCGTCCTTTCGTTCTTTTGTCAGTGTTGCCATAGCTCGATGGAAATATATTAAATAGGAGTCCTATTGAATATTTTTCTATCGAACTTAACTTTACTTATCTTATTGTTTTTGTTAGGTTTATTTAATTTTAGTTATTTTTTGTTTTAATTTAGATTTTTGTTGTTTTTATTTTTTCTGTGAACGTGGCGTCACCATTGGGCCCTATCAGAATACCAGCGCTGTGACATTTGTCATAAATGTCACAGCAACATGCTGAGATAGTGGCCTTTTGGCTTCGCACGGGACAAATTTAAACTTACATATTGTATATATGTCCTCATTTTAAGTGTTTGTACATAATGATAACGTCTAATTTTTTTGTCAATTTGTTTTGTCCTGTTGGGAAACCAATAAACACTTTTTCTTTCTTTCTTCTTCTTTCTTTCTAATAATGATTTAAAAAAAACTTTATTTAGTGGTTTTTTTGTTTAGATTTTGGTTAGACCTACTGAACGCTGTGTTAAAATTTGTCCACCTATTTTAATGGGACCTTATAGTATTGTGTAATTATCATTTACTTCTATGATGGAAAGCATTGTGAGTAAACCAGCATGCAATCCAGCATGCCTTTTATTTTTTGGAGGGTGGGAAATTGTCAAAAAGGGAGTGTCAGATTTCTACTGACTAAAAACCACCCATGTTCGTTCTTAGCCCTTTGTGTTGATGCCGCGATATCGATCTCTTTCGAATAACCCGCAGCCCCGACGGGAACAACCCGCAGCCCCGACGGGAACAACCCGCAGCCCCGACGGGAACAACCCACAGCCCCGTCGGGAACAACCCGCAGCCCCGACGGGAACAACCCGCAGCCCCGACGGGAACAACCCGCAGCCCCGACGGGAACAACCCACAGCCCCGTCGGGAACAACCCACAGCCCCGTCGGGAACAACCCACAGCCCCGACGGGAACAACCCGCAGCCCCGACGGGAACAACCCGCAGCCCCGACGGGAACAACCCACAGCCCCGTCGGGAACAACCCACAGCCCCGTCGGGAACAACCCGCAGCCCCGACGGGAACAACCCGCAGCCCCGACGGGAACAACCCGCAGCCCCGACGGGAACAACCCACAGCCCCGTCGGGAACAACCCACAGCCCCGTCGGGAACAACCCACAGCCCCGACGGGAACAACCCGCAGCCCCGACGACGGGAAACCAGCATGCCTGAGTCTTCTCGTTATGTTAAGCCAAGTCAGAGGACCTTGGGCGGCATAAATACTCTGATAGGTAGGCTAGGCACTATACAACCACACGATTCAGGAACAAATACTTAACTAAAATGACTGCATCACGAATGGGACAGCCTTTTTAAGCATGACAGATCATCAATGTGGACGTGGCTTCGATTCCCGGGTCAAGAAAAGTGTTATTAGGTTTTTCCTTAGGGAATTTCTTAGTAGCAGTAAGTTTGAATGTATACCCGGTTGATGGCAATAGGCTCGCCCCCTATTACATGGGACTTAAACACAACTGGCGAAATGTGGGTGTACTATTAGGTACACCTCTGCCTAACCCTTCGGGGATTACAAGCGTGATGTTATGTATATTATGTGTCTTATGTTGCTTGCCCTGTTAATTTTAGGTCCTATACTCCATTTACTATAAGGTCCCATTAAAATAGGTGGACAAAATTTCAGAAATCATTCAGACCACCAAAAAAAGGACGATGGTAAAAAAAATAATAAGAAAAACGCATTTAAGTACCTACTCATTAAGGATGAGTTTGTTCTAAAGTGCCGGCAATTTATTATTCTAAGTAAATAAAAAAACACTATATAAAATGTTTTTTTTTTGTTTAGATATCTTTGGTTAGACCTACTGAACGCTGTGTTTAAATTTGTCCACCTATTTTAATGGGACCTTATATATGATTAGAATTTTAAGTTGACCGTTTTTACAGTCCGTTCAACCGATTTTGACTTCTATACCGTAGGCATAAGGATGGCATTAAAAGCAAAAAGAATATCGACTGTTTACTGCAGCTGCATTTTGTCTTGCTGTCAACGTAATAGAGTTCACAATCGGTTAAACGGACTGTAAAAAACGGTTAACTTAAAATTCTAATCTTATAGCAAATGGAGTATAGTACTTAACTGTTTTCGTGACCTATTTCATGATGCAATATTAATAAAAAAATATGTTTACAAGCTGCCAATAGACACTAAACATTGCACTGTATGTTACATCATCATAATCATCACACCTTATCACTATTAATATTAATAGTAACCTTTACTCATATTATTTACATGTTGATCAGAGTGCATAATGACGTTACTGGGAGTGTCTGCGTGATAGTAAATAGATGGAGGTGTAGTGATTATTATCAATGCTCTAGTGCAGGCAGGGATGACGACCCAATGGCACGTTTTTTTTTTCGTTGTTATTTTAGGCATACCACCGTATTTTTAACCATATTTTCATCTGTGCCTACGAGTAATAATTATTTTCAGAGATGAATAATATAAGATTCGATTAGAAACCGTTTGGTAGGAGTCCAGTTCAATATACAATCTACTAAAAGTAACCTCTTACAACCCTTATTAAATACCACAGTATAAAATATAAGTTATCAGCAACAACAGAAGTTACACTAATGCTACTTTAATTTGAGTTACACGTATTTTATTATTGAAACATTTATTACGATATACCTACCTAGGTCACATTTTTTTTCTTTTTGGTAGGTAGTAAATAAAGAGTTTATCTGCCAATAAAGACTAAACAATGTTATTGGACGGCACGTGTAAGGTCGCAATAAATATTGCTTTAGAAAAAATGGTACCTACGTTGATCCATAAAGTTTCGCCATCCCTGAAATAGATGGAGGTGTAGTGATTGTTATCAATGCTCTCTAGTCAGCTAGTGTGATGATATCAGCTGACAAGCTTTTATTACAAGCATGATGTTACGTTGTACTTTGATTGTCTACGTAGTTTGTTGTGATTACTAACATCACGCGGTCTCCGACGGGCTAAGCATTTGTCCATTTATTTTTAACAAATTCGACTCCACCCCCATTTCATAGAGCTCATGTGCCATCCCACTATTCATATTTCAAGTGGACCTTCCAGTTGGGTCACTGGCATTACATTTGGGAACATGTGAGCCCACCTGTAGGGCTCTCGGCACTGAAGGTGTAGTAAGTATTATATAAAGCTCAAGTCCGGTCCGGCATGGAGTATTGCTGTCACCTTTGGGATGACTCAGCCAAATACCAACTTGCCACACTTGACTCTGTAGAGCGCAGAGCCAGGAGGCTAATTGGTGACGATAAGCTGGTTGTCAAGCTACATAGCCTGGCCCACCGTCGCAAAGTCGCATGTCTGTCGGTCTTCTACAGACTGTACTTCGGAGAGTGTGCGCAGGAGCTCCACGAGCTGATTCCACCATCTCCCTTCTGCCATCGGGAGACTAGACGTACTGCAGGTTATCACCGATACCTAGTCGACATTCCACACATTCGAACGAAGCGCTTTGCCAAGTCCTTTATTATGCGCACAGCCAAGGACTGGAATTCCCTGCCTGCGTCGGTTTTTCCGAGTTCATATAACCCTAATCTATTTAAGTCGCGAGTAAACAGGCTTCTTCTGGGTAAGCTCGTTCCATCGTCGATATCATCTCTGCCCTTAGGGCAAGATTGAGGTCAAGAGCAAGCCCATTTATAATAAAAAAAGGTGTTAAGTCCCATGCAATACGGGGCGAAAAACTACTCAGAAATTCCTAATGGAGAACCCTAATAACAATTTGTTCGACACGGAAATCGAACTTATAATAATAATAATCATTTTATTTCAGGCATATATGGCCCATACATAAAATACACACAATAACTTTAAACAATAATAACAAACTAATACATAAAAAAACAGTAAAACCATAACTAAAAATTTTAACTAAACACGTAACGTCGGCGTAGTGTTTCGCTGCGAGGTGTCGCGTAGCCGTCCTCGGAAACGACGGAAAACGACACCTTTCGGCCAAAAGTCTTCCTGCAAACAGGTCTGGAGATGTTGGGTTGGAACACGCACCACAAATGACTTGAAGTTGATGTTGTGGCGCGATTCCAACTTTTCGACTTTTCTTATGCTGAGTAGCTCAGCAGTTGCTCACGCCTACTCTCTACCTTTTATTTTAGAGGGTGGGAAATCATCAAATGATTCCTCCCACTCTGAGCGGAGTGGAAGGGAGTGTCAGACTTTTACTGACTAAAAACCACCCATGATCCTCCTTAGCCCTTTGTATCCGAGGCTGCGGTGTCTCTTTCGAATAACCAGCAGCCCCGACAGATGAAAATCATCCTTCTGTATCAACAACTCCAAACGCTAACACACAAGTTAGCATGACTAAAACTTTCTTTTAAACACCTGATATTACAATACCGATACTTTAGCAATTTGCTGCCACAAGAACCGTCTAGTAACTTGAAAGAAACATTTATGCTAATTACAACGCTTGCACGCTCTAACAACTGGTTATATTACCTAACAGAATGCCTGGCTATGTACTTAATACTTACGTTTGTAAACCAAACACGTACGAAACGAATTGTTAGTTTTTTTAAACCGATTGCCAGCTAGTACGTTTTTTAAACGGTAAACGAAGTGTTGTGAGGGAACCGGCATGTCCTCGAATCGAAATTTTGAAGACACGCGACAGCCACGTGAGGAGTTCGTGGGGAAAAAAATCCCTTAAATGCGAAAGTTTGTAAGGATGTATGTATGGTTGGATGAATGTTACTCTTTCACGCAAAAACTACTGAACGGATTAGGATAAAATTTGGTACACAGATAGTTTATAACCTGGATTAACACATAGGATAGTTTTTATCCCGATTTAATCTTCCCGTGGGATAATTTTCGAGTTATAGCGGGCGAAGCCGCTGGCTACACCTAGTGCTAGATATTAACAGCCGCTCAAATCAATCTACAGGTTAAGTCGCACACTTGCCTAAGTTGGGCTGTGTTTTGCTGACTACCCATTGCTTACCCAGTTTCCTCCGTGCCTCGGAAAGCACGGTAACATAGTTGGGAAAAGGCTAGGCAGATGATGATGACTTTTCTATCACTTGTCATCTCATTAGACACCTCCTTTCTTACCATCCTTTACACGTTGTTGCGGGATCCAAGACAGTTGATTGATGACAATGACTGGCCTGTTGGTCTAGTGGTTAGTGACCCTAACTGCTATGCCGGAGGTCGTGGGTTCGATTCCCACCCAGGACAAATGTTTGTGTGATGAGCACGATCATTTGTTCTGTGTCTGGGTGTAATTTATCTATAATATGTATGTATTTAGAAATATATAAGTATGTTTATCAGTTGTCTAGTACCCATAACACAAGCTCTGCTTAGCTTGGGACTAGATGGCGTTGTGTGATAGTTGTGGAATATTATTATTATTATATTATAGTTAAAACTTAAAATCGTTTCTCTGGGACTTCGTCGGTCTTCATGTGGTCGCTCGGCGCATTTCTTGTGGTCGCCACTTTTGATTCTGGCTTACAGGAGTTACAGTGGTTTGGGAATAGTTTGGCGGGCATGTCCCAATTTTCATCCTTTAAGGTTGATCAAAGCCAGTCATTCTTCCATACAAACGTAGTTTAGTGATTACTCCTCTGTTTGACGGTGTAGGTTCGAAATTCAAAATGTTATCAACTGGTCTTGTCATTATCTAGCCCTATATGGAAGCAGAATTGAAAAAAAAGATGAAATTCCATACTTCTCTGTTTCACCTCCTTTCTTATAAGTGTGAAAACTATTTAAAATCGAAACAAAATCTCTTTGACATGTCATTAACAAACCATTAAAATATCAGACTTTTTTATTCCATTAAAACTATTTGTTCATAATTACTCCGGAGTGCATTGATCTCCATTAAAAAATACGTAAGAGAAAGCTTGCCAAAAACTAATTAAGCGTGCAATTATCTAAATATTCCTTACATCACTGATTGTTCACTAGTTAGATAATATAATTGAAATAATTTTTATCCTCAATCAGGTCTGAGTATATTTCATGAGTAATGAAATAACAGTCTACTTGAGTCTACCATCCATACTATCATCATCTGCCTTTTTAGGGTTCCGTAGTCAACTAGGAACCCTTATAGTTTCGCCATGTCTGTCTGTCCGTCCGTCCGTCCTCCCTCGCTTAATCTCTGTGACCGTTAGCACTAGAAAGCTGAAATTTGGTACCAATATGTGTATCAATTACGCCGACAAGTGGTAAAATAAAAATTGGAAAAAAATGTTTTATTAGGATATTGCGTCAAAAAGCGTAAATGACCTTTCATGATAGTAACAGCGTCTGGGACCATTAAGGAAAATAGATCATAGGTAAGTAATAATAGGAAAACAATATGAATTGCGTTAAATTCGTAAAATGGTCACAGACGCAGTTACTATTTGAAAGGTCAATTCATATTCTGATCTGCTAAAGTGGCCATTTTAGACGCCCCCCTATATGTAAAGTGGGAAGTGATTTTTTTTTAAATTTCAACCATAACGTGTGATATATTTTTGGAAAGGTATTTAAAAATGAATAGGGGTTTACTAAAATAGTTTTTGATAGGGTCAAATATTTCGGAAATAATCGCTCCAAAAGTAAAAAACAATGTGTGTGTCCCCCCCTCTAACTTTTGAACCATAAGTTTAGAAAATATGAAAAAAATCTGAAAAGTAGAACTTTATAAGGAATTTCTAGGAAAATCATTTTGAAAGTCATTTAAAAATATAAAAAAAAAACAAAGAAACATAACCCACCTTTAAACTCATAAGTGGGAACACTTATTGTGACGGACGGGAAACTACGGAACCCTACACTGAGCGTGGCCCGACACGCTCTTGGCCGGGTTTTTCAAACTATGTTGGGGTCGGCTTCCAGTCTTACCAAATGCAGCTAAATACCACTATTTTTCATGGATCTAGTGGCTATCCACCCACCCAAATGTCCTTTCTTTGGTATTGATCGTCGTGACGTTGAGCTCCTTGAGTTGATAAGTCGAGCTCCACGATAACTGACAAATGCTTGCACTGACTGGACGGGTCCACTCAAATCTGTGTGGTGCTTTCTTCAAAAGACCATCTCAAACACTAATCTGCATAGTCTTCATGTGTGTATTATACCAAGATTATGTTTGTACCTTGAACATATTGTAAACCCAAACGATTTTAAAAGAGTGTCCATGAAGTTTCTTGCCATTCTTCTCATGAGACCAACGCTTTGGAATTGGCAACTACAGTACACTCACGAGTTATTATGCCTTGTGAATGGGACTGTAGCTTAGTTTATTTAGCTTCAGTAGTTCAGTAGTTTACTGCCGCACTCGGAGAGCTTCAGTGGTTGCTTGGGCCGTCGCTTGGTAAGGGCTTTTGGCGGTTTTGTCATACAAAACTATGTCAGGCCTTTGCTGGGTGGCGGCTTGAGTAATCGTTGGATATCTCTGAGTGCTGCAGTTAGTTTAATTCGACTATTCAAAAGTGCCTGTTGCTGGCCTACTTGAAATAAATATTTTTGACTTTGACTTTGACTATCCATCCTCCAAAGTTGATACTGAGTTTGGTAAAACTGGTTCTCAGACTTTCGGCCTGATAACCTGTAACGACTGTCATAGATTTTCAAATGACAGCCGGGACCAAACATGCTTTTCGAGGCAAAAGAAGAAACACGGTATGTACTGAGTGGTCAGGGCCCCAAGTCTGCTATTCAATAGTGTCAGAATGGTCGATCATTGATCTCATAATTGTTGATTGATGACAAGCCAAAAAGTACCTTATGCCTGTCGACTTAAGGTACTTTTTGGCTTGTCGTAAATCAACCATTATGAGATCAATGATCGACCATTCTGACACTATTGAATAGCAGACTCGGGGCCCAGGTCACTCATACACGCACCATCCTAGCCAATCGCGGCGAAATTTACGTGAAGAACGAGCGGCTGTTAAAATTTTCAAAAAAGCGGAAAACAACTTTACTTTCGGAAATCGGTGACGTGCTTGTTTCATTGACTTTTTTCCACCGTTTAAAATATTTATCTATTTCTTTGTAAAACAACACTTTCTTCGACCATTGTAATCAAAACAATAAACAAATGGCTACCATCAATGTCAATACTGAATCAATGAATACAAACTTGTAATATTAATTAACCTTACGAATGTCTAGGGCAGCTTGACTCATCGTATGTAATGTTACCCGTTCAGTAATGTGGTGTCTCTTGTCACTTGTTACTGGGACTTGAGATGTGCCAGCCTATTGTCTAGTAGATGGCTATTCAAGATCAAAATAAATAAAAAAGAGAAGTCCTGACTGACTGACTGACTCATCAACGCCCAGCCCAAACCCTTGGACCTAGAAAGCTGAAATGTTGCACAGAGGTTTCCTTTATAATGTAGACAAGGAATAAGGAAGGATTTTTCGAATTTCAACCCCTAAGGTAGTTAAATAGGGGATGAAAGTTTGTAAGGAAAATCGTAATTTTCACGCGGGCGAAGCCGCTGGCAAAAGCTAGTCTATACTAAAACAAAATCAATATCGGCTACGATACCACAGACAGACAGATAGACAGACACGTCAAACTTATAACACCCCGTCGTTTTTGCGTCGGGGGTTAAAAACGGGATGGACGCCAAAACCACTACTAACCCTGGTCTTCTTTCTTTATTGTGTGGTTTACCTGCGTGTCAGAGAATAGGCCTCTCACTTGACTTTAAATGCCGTCGAGAAATATTTCTCAGGCATGCTGGTTCCCGTCGGGGTTGCGGGTTGTTCGAAAGAGATACCGCGGCCTCGGCACAAAGGGCTAAGAAGGAACATGGGTGGTTTTTTTAGTCAGTAGCCGCCTTATTAATAAAAATAGTTAAACCTGGTTTAACTTACGCTTTCTTTTGAATATTTTTGAAGTGAGACGGCATGTGAGATAAACCAAGCGTAAGTTAAACCAGGTTTAAGGCGACATTAACTGCCCGCGCCCTTGAGCGAGTGGGAGGAGACAGCGATATAGGCCGATAGAGGAGCTGAGGGAGTCAGCGATACACTGCCGCCCGTCGCCCGCCAGAGCCCCGCTCAACGCGCACCAAGATTATTCGAAAAAACAACCCACCTTGATTTATCAAACACAATACAAATAAAAGCCGTATACTAAAATATGGGTCATTAAATTGTCTTTTATATGATTAAAGTTTCATGTAAATACGCCCCATAGTTTTTGCGTGATTATCGTTTTTTTGTCCACGTTAGACAATACTTTACGAATTAATTACACTATGTTATTAAAATATAATTTCACATTTTCACATATCAAATTATGAATAAAATTGTCTAGTATAACATTTATTTTTTTCAAAGAAATAAGACTAGAAGTTTAGACGTGATGTTCAATATAAAATAATTAAAAGTCGTTAATCTGCGCCTTAATAGGCTGATGATGATGACCCAGGTAGCCAGTACTAATTGGGTTGTGGATGTCAGAAAGGCAGTAGCTTCATGTAAAATACTGGCTACCCCAAACTAGTTGGGAAAAGGCTAAGCCACACGTCATGGCAACGAAGTGCTCTGGCTTATCTGGAGACATTAATAAAGTTCCTATCATCATCATCATTTCACCCGTAAGACGTCCACTGCTGGACATAGGCCTCCGCCACGGGACCGGTCACCACGTTGACCAGTCCCGTGCGTCTCGCATCTAGTGGATACCCGCAACCTTCACCAGGTTACATCAGTCCTTTACCTCTAAAATTCCTATAAAATCCTCTGAAATATTTATTAGACAATCAATTTATTAATCCCTACTATTAATGTGTAATATAACAAGTACTTATGCGTCTACACGGTCTACACACCGTCTACACAATACATAATAATGTCACCTGATTTATGAATGAAAATAACGTCACATTATTTTCCTTATTACGCATTTGTGACGACTAATAAGGCGTGTAAAATAATATAGTTTCAGAATTACTGTAAATAATATCGGCCCGGTTGATGGCAATAGGTTCGCCTCCTATTACATGGGACTTCATTGTAACTGGCGAAATGTGGGTTAAAATTAAATTCAAATAAAATTAAATTAAATTAAATTTAAATATAAATAGATAAATTAAAAAGTTGATGACAAATGCTTGCACTGACTGGACGGGTCCACTCAAATCTGTGTGGTGCTTTATTCAAAAGACCATCTCAGACACTAATCTGCATGATCTTCATGTATTTTATTATTTTCATATTGTGAATGTGAGGACCGTGTGAGTTTTTATTTAATTTTAACGATTGTTTGGCAGTTTGAGTACTTTAAGCGACCCACCCAAATGTCCTTTCTTTGGTATTGTTCGTCGTGACGTTGATCTCCTTGAGTTATAAGTCGAGCTCCACGATAACTGACAAATGCTTGCACTGACTGGACGGGTCCACTCAAATCTGTGTGGTGCTTTCTTCAAAAGACCATCTCAAACACTAATCTGCATAGTCTTCATGTGTGTATTATACCAAGATTATGTTTGTACCTTGAACATATTGTAAACCCAAACGATTTTAAAAGAGTGTCCATGAAGTTTCTTGCCATTCTTCTCATGAGACCAACGCTTTGGAATTGGCAACTACAGTACACTCACGAGTTAGTATGCCTTGTGACTGGGACTGTAGCTTAGTTTATTTAGCTTCAGTAGTTCAGTAGTTTACTGCCGCACTCGGAGAGCTTCAGTGGTTGTTTGGGCCGTCGCTTGGTAAGGGTTTTTGGCAGTTTTGTCATACAAAACTATGTCAGGCCTTTGCTGGGTGGCGGCTTGAGTAATCGTTGGATATCTCTGAGTGCCGCAGTTAGTTTAATTCGACTATTCAAAAGTGCCTGATAGTGGCCTAGGTACTTGAAATAAATATTTTTGACTTTGACTTTGACTTTGATGTGGCACTCGGAGACTGCCGCGGTAAAGCTATTGCATAGCATTTTTTATCAACTTATGCAATAGACCGATTCGCAGAATAGTAATGCAAAAACCAATAAAACTTATGATATGCGTACTAATAATAAAATAGCAGCGTTTTTCCTGAAATAAAACGCTTATTAAATTACTTACCTAAATTCGAAGCTTAAAAGATTGGAGACAGCACCTTCGTTTCCGCGTAGTTCCCCTCTCTCTTTCTACCCTATATACCCTTCTCTTTCGCACATCCTTCCCCTCTCCACCTCACCACCAGGTGGGCTCATGGCCTGATGCGTCTGAGCGTCTTGCTCATTGTGTTGAAAATCAACCAGGCAGGAATTAAGTTAAGCTTCGAATTTAGGTAAGTAATTTAATAAGCGTTTTATTTCAGGAAAAACGCTGCTATTAAATAACTTGACCGTCAATTCGAAGCTTAAAAGATTGAGACGTGTTTGTTATCGCCTGGTGGTGAAGAACGCCAATGTGAGAATGTTATTAAATCAGAATTTAATGTCCAAGGACTTATACAGAGGGGAGTTATGATATTGTAGTTTTACATATTCCTAAATAAAAACAAACAACATTGATGTGCGTATAAACTTTAATTTTTACTTAAACAAAAGAAATCGTTTAACAATCACTACCTATTCGATTGAGGTAAACTAAAAATAAGAAAACTTCAATGACAATTTATATTACTGGAACAATCTAGATATGAAATTATAAAATTACATAGGTAGGTAATCATTAATTATTGTGTGATACGATTACATAATCACTCACTTAATTTATAGGATCAAACAAATTCGTTATGGTTATACCAGAAACCGAGGCAGCTGGCATAACTTGACGTTTATAGAATTTCTGGAAAGTATTTTCAACTTTCCAATTACCTCTAGCCAAGATGGTATCAATTGGAAGATTTTCTGACCAATTTTTTGATGCAACTGCAGACCGGAAGCTACCAGGAGTCCCTATTATCTTGGCTTCTAATAGGAGAGATCTAATCCAACCTGCTATCACAGCTCGAGAAGCAGGTCTAGCCTGACCCCTTAAGTTCACAAATAAATTGTGACATTTAGCCAAATTCCGTCTATTTTCGAGTAGGTCAATAGTCTGACGTATCCAATAAACAGGATCTAGATTCCTGTTATCAAGATTTTTTAATAACTTCCAACCAGATTGTCTATGCGTAGCAGAATCAGTTTTGGAACCAAAAACTGGCCACATTATCACACTATCATCTGACATAATTAAGTGATCAGAGTCAATACAGAGGAGAGTTAAATCATGAACTCGTCTGCCCGAACAAAGGAGTAGTAATGCAGCTGTATGCCTAGATGTTGCGAAAAGATTGTTGTCTGAGTCTATGGTACTATTCGCTAAATGAGACAATAGATCATCAATGTTCCAGATAGGGGGTTTGCTTGTTACCGGCTGTTTAAGAGCAATTGATTTTAGCACATGCTTTACTAAAGTATGGGAACTTAAAAGGCTACCTGAATCAGCATTGCACAGGGTAGCAACTACAGATTTATGCAAGAGTATTGTATTATACGATAATTTTTCAATTAAATACAAATCCGCTAAAAATTGTGCCATTACAGATCCTTCTGGATTAACTGGGTTAATTTTATGTTTTTCTGCCCATTTTAACCATCGAGACCAAGCAGCTCTGTAGGTTTTGCGAGTTGATGACCTCCAGGATGATTCTAACAATTTTATTTGGTCTGAATTCCAGTTTTTCAAGTTTTGACCCCACCCCCACATTTCCATATCTCTAAAGTTATATCTTGGATTCTGGGAGGTGGAAGGCCGGTAGCTGTGTTCACTAAATAATGGTCCAGGTTCCGAATAGTGAAGGGAGGACCTATTGCTCGTGTCTTCAGGTCTCCTCTCCAGAAAACTCGGTCCCACCGAGGAACCACCAAAAGGAAAATTCCGGTCGCACGGTTGAGGTGCGCTAGTACTCTTGGAACCAGACAAGGTGGTGGGAACACCCACGCTAGCTGGTAGTTCCATTCGATCGAAAACGCATCGTGATGAATGGCCTGTTTGTCGTTCAAGTCCAGTGAAACATAATTGGCAACGACATGTGCCGTTTCCGAGGCAAAAAGGTCTATTACCGGGATTCCGAATTTCCGAAAGATTGTTTCGGTGCATCGAGATATTAAGTGCCATTCTACGGCAGCCCGACCCCGAGAAAGGCGATCGGCCAGGATGTTGAATTTCCCTGGTAAGTGAAAAACTTTTAGAACAATACTGTGTTGGTTCAGTACCTCGAAAACCTTCTTTGTAATATTCATCAGGGGTTTTGATATTGTCCCCCCCTCGTTGCGCAGGTAAGCTACCACAGTCTTGTTGTCGCACTGTACAAGCACTGTGGAGCATCGCAGGAGCTGACAATGACCTTGTAAGACTTTTAAAATTGCCAGCATTTCTTTTTGGTTGCAATGCAATCCGGTCTCCTGCTCGCTCCAAGGTCCTGACAGTGACCGACTGTCCAACTGTGCACCCCATGCTATATCGGAGGCATCTGTTGTAAGGAAATGACTTGGAGGTGCAATGTGAATTGGTGTCCAGGCTTGGTAGTTTTGCATCCACCATTCCAAATTTTCTTGTGCCTCTGCTGGTAAGGCATGCAGGCTTTTTGACGATTTCGGAATCGAATTTAGGAAATCTAACAAACTCCGGTGATTGAGCCTGCCGTTTGGAACTACGAAACTGGCAAAATTCAGAAGGCCTACAAGGCTTTGTAGGTCTTTTAATACCACTTTGTTGTCTCTCCGCATGCGTGACAATTTGGCCAGAAGGCCCTGATATTTGTCTAGCGGAAGTCGTTTTTGATTGAGCCAGGGGTCCCAATGAACACCTAAATAGACCAAATTCTTTTGGGGCGTGAGCTCGGATTTTTGGAAGTTGATCTGCCAACCTAGGTATTGTAGCCGTTGCACCACTAACTGAACCTGTGATCTGAGAACGCCTATATCCTGATGAGCGATCAAAAAATCGTCTAGATAGACAATTAAGCGTATGCCTTCTTCGCGCAAAGTTTGAGCGATCCAATTGGTCAGGGACGCAAAAACCTTTGGAGCCGTGCTTAGCCCAAATGGGAGGCATGTCACTTGGAGTAATTCTCCTTTGTAAATTATTCTGAGAAACCGTCGTTGGGACTGACAAATGGTCAAATGAAAATAGGCTTGGGAAAGGTCTATCTTGCAAAGCCAATCTCGAGGCTGTAGAAAATCTGGTATTCGAAAAATGTTTATCAGCTTGAATCGGTCTGTGAAAACAAACTCGTTTAGAGCTTTCAAGTTGAAAATTGGACGGACGGAGCCATCGCCTTTTGGTACCAAAAATATTGTTGATAAGAAGCTCGGGGATATATCTGCCTTCTCGAGAACGCCCTGTGCTTTCATTTGATTTACAAGCATTGACATTTCTGGTGACGTCAGAATATTGAAGGCACTGTTTGTTACATTTGGGACAATCAGTGGAGGTTTTCGAAGGAATGGTATTCGATAACCATTTATTATTTTTATAATGAATTTTGGAGCTCCCAAGTGTTCCCAACGGTGGGTAAAGCGGGTCAACTGGCCGGCTCTGAACTCGGTGCTCGCGCGACTCGAGTCAGTTGCTCCGTTTTTTAAACTGATCGTTTTTAGACGCGCTATTGGACGCGTTCTGATTTCGAATGTTTTTGAATTGGCCCTTGCCTGATCGATTATAACGACCGGCTTGGGATCGAAAGGAACCTCTTGTATTGGAGGCTCCTCGTCGATTAGAGTGGTTGTTTACATATCCCTGAGGACATTGAGAATAATAGCTCCCCTGCGGAGGAGCGTTATATGCCGGATGTGCAGCGTGAGCATGGCAGCATCCAGGTACAATACCTTGCGAAGGCTTGTTGTAACAGACCGCCCCCTGCGGAGGGCGGTTGTTAGATACAGCTTTACTAGATCCAGCTTGATGGGCAGAGCTGTCATTACTTCTCATTGGTAAGAACGCTTTCTTAACACCACCAATTTTTTCGAGGGCAGTTGTAAAAGACTCAGCATTAAAAAGGTTCTGGCATGAGGGAGGTATTTTACGTAAAGATGATTTTATAAGAGGATCTCGAATAAATTTCAATATGGCATCACGTCTCATCTGAATAATTTCGGCTCTGTGGCCACAAAGTAATTGCAGTAAATCGGATGATACATTATGCACATCACCTTTGAAAAATATTTCAAGAATTTTTTCTTGTAAATTATCAAAACACAATTTATCTCGTTCGTCTTTTGCCCATGTTAAGAAACTTTTCAAAGAATCTTGTAAAACCTCCCTAAGTTTTAATAAACAGAAAGTTTGGGCAGCATAGGCCCTATCTGCTTGAGCTAAATGACGCGTAGACTCATAGGCTTTGATTTCGTCATTAATCTCTAAATCTAAAAAAACCAGGTGAATGGTTATACATTTTTTGAGTATCGGCATAACGAACATCACACCAGTCAGTATTATCAAAATGCTGAATACGGTTTAGGGTATCTATAAAATCGCTAGGTGCTTTAGGGACTGACGGTTCCTTAAGCTTGGTCTGAATACTAAACGAAAACTCTTTTGTGGCTTCACTGCTACCCTCATTAATATCATTATCACAAAATAATTCGCGGCTTTCATTTAAATCAATGCAGGACTCATTACAAAAATCTATCGGATAGGTGTGAGTACTATTATTATTTTTACGGCCAAGCAAGTCACGCAGCTCCTCAACCTCCTTAGATAATTTATTAACTCTAATGTTCCTAGAACGTCGCGAACGTTTTGATTTCTTATGCCGGTGGCGTCGTGAACGTTTTCGTTTACGCCCTACCGATTTCCTTGAACTACTAGAGCTTGAAGATGTGCTACTAGCGCTACTCGAGGAACTGCTGCTCGATCGGTGGCGTGATGGGCCCGGAGTAACTGACACATCACCAGTTTCAGAAGGTATAGCCCTGCCTTCCATCCTAATAATACGAAATAACACTCCAGTGATTTAACTAGTATTAACAATAGAAAATAAAAATCACAAATGTAGGGTAGGATAATCAATTCTTGTAGAATAATCTACAGCAGAAAAAAATATTAAATTTATCCACATAAAGACAATGTAATCTAATATGTGGGTATAAATAAATCGAACAGCAAAGCTGTTAGGTATGTACGGTTTAAAAATATTTTCTGTGCAAACACTTACGTGAATAAACTGCGCTCGGTGTTAACACTTAACACGTTAGCAACTGTAAATTTAATTTTGGGGAAATATAAGATGGTTCGTGGTCGAACCGAACGCGCCGGGAAACGAAACGCCAATGAGCAAGACGCTCAGACGCATCAGGCCATGAGCCCACCTGGTGGTGAGGTGGAGAGGGGAAGGATGTGCGAAAGAGAAGGGTATATAGGGTAGAAAGAGAGAGGGGAACTACGCGGAAACGAAGGTGCTGTCTCCAATCTTTTAAGCTTCGAATTGACGGTCAAGTTATTTAATGAATGTATACAGAGTACTCACTCATTTTCTTTCACTATTATTTCGTGATTTTCTTCATTAATAAATGCACTTTGTTCATTCATATTTAAAACACTTTGTACACAAATAACACTTTGTACACAAATTATACGAGTAAGAATATTTTAGAAGGAGAAAGCAGAGAGACAAAACAGAAAAACTTTATACCTTTACACGTGAGGTTATAAATTATTTAATTTGACAACCTCAGTTGACAACCTTGTTATTTTCCGTAACCATAGCAACCTGGTTGAATACTGAATCTTGAATATTTTCGTTAGGGAATTTCTTGATTCGCTCTCCACGCTCAAGGCCCGCGATAGAAGCTATGCAATAGCTTAAAACAAACAAAAAAAAGTTATTTTTCCCTAAATTCAATTTAGGCAAAAAAATGAAATGAAAACAAACAACTTTCATTCATTTGTTTTGTTTTCAGCCTAACTGTTCGGATTACAGTCATGATATTGTTGAGCTATTGAACTTTTTTTTTGTGGAAGGTGTGGAATCGTCCCACCACCACCCACTTTGGGCAGGAAGTCAGTAGAAGTCTGACTAAAAACCACTCTTGTTCCTTCTTAGTCCTTTGTGCCGAGGCTGCGGTATGTCTTTCGAACAACCCGCATCATACTATTGAGCCTAGCTCATAGTTTTCACAACATAGTTACATTTTTCCTCTAAATACCTCACGTATAGGTTGTTTTTGTCTGAATCACACATAGGCTGACATTCCTTCGTCATCCTATTCGTATGGGTAAACGGGAAACCGCAAAAAATATTTACTACAGTGCGATCAAATTATCTTGGCAGCTCCGAACTTCGTGCAGGTCCTTTTGTTACAGCGAATGTATAAAAGTGTTATGATATTTCTTTTATTTGTATTTCTCACTGTTTAAATTAGATATTTTCTGATCGTTTAAGTATTGGTTTATCTGGCAATAACAGTTTTATTCCCAAGTTTACATGCGTAAAATTTCGCAAAGCCTATGTTCAGAGCTGCCAAGATAATTTTTTGATCGCACTGTACTTGTAGGAGAAATATTTTCAATTAATATCATGCGGTTTTTTTTCGCACGCATTTTTCTGCAATAGTTTTTTCTTATTTAATCATAATTATGCCTGCAGTCTCTTTATAGTTATTGTAGATTTCAAACTAAACCTCAAAGCATTTAAATACTGTTTTTTTTTCTGTAATGGTCTAATTGAAATCAATTACCCCATTACAGGCCCTTTTGAATGTCAGAAAAACAAAGAAAGCGAAGCTACAGTGACAAGGAAAAAAATTTGTGAAAGTACTGAGCTAAGCCCATTCCAAAGCATACTTATTATAAGGAGAAGAATGGGCAAGACACTTTTATTTTGCTGCGCTGTTTCCCTATTATTTTATCTATAGTATTTTCAGTTATAAACACCTCCAACTAAGCTAGAATATTCCCTGGAGTAGATTCTCGGCAAACGTGGGAATTTGGCCGACTATACGTCTTGGACTCTTGTAGTAACTTTATCGGTGGCAAAAAGTAAATGTTTTTTGACGTGATAACGTCTTATAATTCGATGGCCGGCTGCACGAACGAAAAAAGATGACGTTATGAGTCGTTACCTCGCTCTGAGGCGTTACCTCGCTCTGAGGCGTTCCATAGCAACGGCGTGTTAATTGTCGTTCCATAGCAACGGCGTGTTAATTGTTTGTTTATAGCAATGTAAGTGCTGTATTTTCTTATGACGTTGTCACGTTCAAGTATCGCCAGTAAACCGACTTTACAGACAACCGATTTTTTATTGTTAATCGTTTTTTTTAAACAGTCACTCACAACGGGGGAAATCCCATCACACATACATCAGCTTTTTATAAATAGTACACTAAACTTATCCCTTGGCATAACACATACATTCTTCTGCCAAACTCGTGGTTATAGTAAAAGCATCAGTTCTACGGTCGCGCCATTTTGGAATTTGGCAGCCATCTTTGATACGGAATTGACAATCAGCTGGTTGGGTTTTCATCAGCTGATATTGTTGTTGATGTTCAGATCATGTGTTTCACTAGTCATGGGTCTCATGTTCGAAGTCGAACCCAAGGCACGCACCTCGGATTTTTCAGTCATGTGCATCCTACTAATATTATAAGCGCGAAAGTTTGGGAGTGTATGTTTGTTACTCTTTCACGCAAAAACTACTGAACGGATTTGGATAAAATTTGGTAAACAGATAGTAGTTCTTAACCTGGATTACCACATAGGATAGTTTTTACCCCGATGTTATCTTCCCGTGGGATAATTTTCGAATTGTAGTGAGTGAAGCCGCTTGCAGCAGCTATATAAGGTCCCATTAAAATAGGTGGACAAAATTTTAGAAATCATTCAGACCACCAAAATAAGGACATCGTCCTTATTTTGGTGGTCTGAATGATTTCTAAAAAATAATAATAAGAAAAACGCATTTATGTACCTACTCATAAAGGATGAGTTTGTTCTAGAGTGCCGGCAATTTATTATTTTAAGGTGGATGTTCACGGTAGCCCGCGAAATTCAAATTTTCTTACGTTTTTAGCGATTTGCAGGTCAGTGCTAGGTTGTATGTTAGTGAAAATATGATTCGCGGGTGTAAGACGTATGCAGTTACAGAATTATAATCATCAAAATCATCATTACAACCCTCCAAGTTCATGTAACTGTCAAGAATGAGTATTTCATCAAAAAGTCTTTCTTGAAAGTTACATGAACTTGGAGGGATGTAAGTTGTAATTTGTTTGTTTTGCAGTGGAGCATTGATTGCTAAAACTGCTATTGTTGTCACTTTTTGTTCTTTGTCCTTTTATGTCTCACGAACTTGTAAATGTTTTTTTGTCACCACTTCTTTTATTATTCTATTTTACCACCTCAGTATCTACGTATATATTACATGAACACTACACACTATTAGATAATAATTACAGTCCAATGAATTGTTTTGCTTAGATTCCTTCGCTGACATCTTACTTACGACACAGATTACTTACGATCCATAGACACCACAGATTATGTATAATTGTATATTAAAGGATAGACGGACGTCGTGCGCACAGAACACATATACTCTGTCGTGCGCCGGCGGCGGCGGCGGCCAGCGGCGGCGTCCGTCCTTTCGTTCTTTTGTCAGTGTTGCCATAGCTCGATGGAAATATATTAAATAGGAGTCCTATTGAATATTTTTCTATCGAACTTAACTTTACTTAACTTATTGTTTTTGTTAGGTTTATTTAATTTTAGTTATTTTTTGTTTTAATTTAGATTTTTGTTGTTTTTATTTTTTCTGTGAACGTGGCGTCACCATTGGGCCCTATCAGAATACCAGCGCTGTGACATTTGTCATAAATGTCACAGCAACATGCTGAGATAGTGGCCTTTTGGCTTCACACGGGACAAATTTAAACTTACATATTGTATATATGTCCTCATTTTAAGTGTTTGTACATAATGATAACGTCTAATTTTTTTGTCAATTTGTTTTGTCCTGTTGGGAAACCAATAAACACTTTTTCTTTCTTTCTTCTTCTTTCTTTCTAATAATGATTTAAAAAAAACTTTATTTAGTGGTTTTTTTGTTTAGATTTTGGTTAGACCTACTGAACGCTGTGTTAAAATTTGTCCACCTATTTTAATGGGACCTTATAGTATTGTGTAATTATCATTTACTTCTATGATGGAAAGCATTGTGAGTAAACCAGCATGCAATCCAGCATGCCTTTTATTTTTTGGAGGGTGGGAAATTGTCAAAAAGGGAGTGTCAGATTTCTACTGACTAAAAACCACCCATGTTCGTTCTTAGCCCTTTGTGTTGATGCCGCGATATCGATCTCTTTCGAATAACCCGCAGCCCCGTCGGGAACAACCCGCAGCCCCGACGACGGGAAACCAGCATGCCTGAGTGATACTTTCGTAATGTTAAGCCAAGTCAGAGGACCTTGGGCGGCATAAAAACTCTGATAGGTAGGCTAGGCACTATACAACCACACGATTCAGGAACAAATACTTAACTAAAATGACTGCATCACGAATGGGACAGCCTTTTTAAGCATGACAGATCATCAATGTGGACGTCCCAATTAATCATGAATGCTGAGCTCGAGGTTCTGGCTTCGATTCCCGGGTCAGGAAAAGTGTTATTAGGTTTTTCCATAAGGAATTTCTTAGTAGCAGTAAGTTTGAATGTATACCCGGTTGATGGAAATAGGCTCGCCCCCTATTACATGGGACTTAAACGACTGTATTTCGTTACTCCGAAGTTCGAAATACCGAAGTACGGTATACAGAAAGTTTGTGAGTCCGAATTACGTTAGTCAGAATGTACGCTATGACGAAGTACGGTATTCAGAATGTTCGTTACTCCGATGTACGTTACTCCGAAAGTTTGCTACTTCGAAGTACTGTACTCAGAATGTTCGTCACTCCGATGTACGTTACTTCGAAAGTATGCTACTACGAAGTACTGTATGCAGAATGTACATTATCGCGAAGTACGGAACTCCGAAAGTTTGCTATGACCAATTACTCAATAATAATTGAGAATATTCCTCATTAGAGAGTATTTCGAATTAGTCAAGTATAAATGATGATTATTGTGCAAATAGGTTTTACAAGTCAGTCATTCTCATAGAGGACGAGTCTCACTTATAGAGTCTCACTTAGAGAGGACGAGTTTGTTCTAGACCTAGAGTGCCGGCAATTTATTATTCTAAGTAAATAAAAAAAACACTATATAATATAATGTTTTTTTTTGTTTAGATATCTTTGGTTAGACCTACTGAACGCTGTGTTTAAATTTGTCCACCTATTTTAATGGGACCTTATATATGATTATAATTTTAAGTTGACCGTTTTTACAGTCCGTTCAACCGATTTTGACTTCTATACCGTAGGCATATGGATGGCATTAAAAGCAAAAAGAATATCGACTGTTTACTGCAGCTGCATTTTGTCTTGCTGTCAACGTAATAGAGTTCACAATCGGTTAAACGGACTGTAAAAAACGGTTAACTTAAAATTCTAATCTTATAGCAAATGGAGTATAGTACTTAACTGTTTTCGTGACCTATTTCATGATGCAATATTAATAAAAAAATATGTTTACAAGCTGCCAATAGACACTAAACATTGCACTGTATGTTACATCATCATAATCATCACACCTTATCACTATTAATATTAATAGTAACCTTTAGGTACTCATATTATTTACATGTTGATCAGAGTGCATAATGACGTTACTGGGAGTGTCTGCGTGATAGTAAATCGATGGAGGTGTAGTGATTATAATCAATGCTCTAGTGCAGGCAGGGATGACGACCCAATGGCACGTTTTTTTTTTCGTTGTTATTTTAGGCATCATCATTCATCATTTCAGCCAAAAGACGTCCACTGCTGGACATAGGCCTCCCCCAGGCATTTTTGGGGGGTTTACCATAATCGCCACGCTTGGCAGGCGGGTTGGCGATCGCAGTATGGTTGTTACAAAGACACAGAGAACGCTGCTGCCCATTCTCTGGTACATCCCTTAGTCGCCTCTTACGACACCCACGGGAAGATATGGGATGGTGCTATTCTTTACGTCCGACACCACACGGAACTTTAGCCATACCACCGAATTTTTAACCATATTTTCATCTGTGCCTACGAGTAATAATTATTTTCAGAGATGAATAATTTAAGATTCGATTAGAAACCGTTTGGTAGGAGTCCAGTTCAATATACAATCTACTAAAAGTAACCTCTTACAACCCTTATTAAATACTTACCACAGTATAAAATATAAGGTATCAGCAACAACAGAAGTTACACTAATGCTACTTTAATTTGAGTTACACGTATTTTATTATTGAAACATTTATTACGATATACCTAGGTCACATTTTTTTTCTTTTTGGTAGGTAGTAAATAAAGAGTTTATCTGCCAATAAAGACTAAACAATGTTATTGGACGGCACGTGTAAGGTCGCAATAAATATTGCTTTAGAAAAAATGGTACCTACGTTGATCCATAAAGTTTCGCCATCCCTGAAATAGATGGAGGTGTAGTGATTGTTATCAATGCTCTCTAGTCAGCTAGTGTGATGATATCAGCTGACAAGCTTTTATTACAAGCATGATGTTACGTTGTACTTTGATTGTCTACGTAGTTTGTTGTGATTACTAACATCACGCGGTCTCCGACGGGCTAAGCATTTGTCCATTTATTTTTAACAAATTCGACTCCACCCCCATTTCATAGAGCTCATGTGCCATCCCACTATTCATATTTCAAGTGGACCTTCCAGTTGGGTCACTGGCATTACATTTGGGAACATGTGAGCCCACCTGTAGGGCTCTCGGCACTGAAGGTGTAGTATTATATTAAGTATTATATAAAGCTCAAGTCCGGTCCGGCATGGAGTATTGCTGTCACCTTTGGGATGGCTCAGCCAAATACCAACTTGCCACACTTGACTCTGTAGAGCGCAGAGCCATGAGGCTAATTGGTGACGATAAGCTGGTTGTCAAGCTACATAGCCTGGCCCACCGTCGCAAAGTCGCATGTCTGTCGGTCTTCTACAGACTGTACTTCGGAGAGTGTGCGCAGGAGCTCCACGAGCTGATTCCACCATCTCCCTTCTGCCATCGGGAGACTAGACCTACTGCAGGTTATCACCGATACCTAGTCGACATTCCACACATTCGAACGAAGCGCTTTGCCAAGTCCTTTATTATGCGCACAACCAAGGACTGGAATTCCCTGCCTGCGTCGGCTTTTCTGAGTTCATATAACCCTAATCTATTTAAGTCGCGAGTAAACAGGCTTCTTCTGGGTAAGCTCGTTCCATCGTCGACATCATCTCTGCCCTTAGGGCAAGATTGAGGTTAAGAGCAAGCCCATTTATAATAAAAAAGGTGTTAAGTCCCATGTAATACGGGGCGAAAAACTACTCAGAAATTCCTAATGTAGAAACCCAATAACAATTTGTCCGACACGGAAATCGAACTTATGCTGACTAGCTCAGCAGTTGCTCACGCCTACCATCTACCTTTTATTTTAGAGGGTGGGAAATCATCAAATGATTCCTCCCACTCTGAGCGGAGTGGAAGGGAGTGACAGACTTTAACTGACTAAAAACCACCATGTTCCTCCTTAGCCCTTTGTATCCGAGGCTGCGGTGTCTCTTTCGAATAACCAGCAGCCCCGACAGATGAAAATAATGCTTCTGTATCAACAACTCCAAACGCTAACACACAAGTTAGCAAGACTAAAACTTTCTTTTACAAATCACCTGTTATTACAATACCGATACTTCAGCAATTGCTGCCACAAGAACCGTCTAGTAACTCGAAAGAAACATTTATGCTAATAACAACGCTTGCACGCTCTAACAACTGGTTATATTACCGAACAGAATGCCTGGCTATGTACTTAATACTTCTGTTTGTAAACCAAACACGTACGAAACGAATTGTTAGTTTTTTGAAACCGATTGCCAGCTACAGTACGTTTTTTAAACGGTAAATTAAGTGTTGTGAGGGAACCGGCATGTCCTCGAATCGAAATTTTGAAGACACGCGACAGCCACGTGAGGAGTTCGTGGGGAAAAAAATCCCATAAATGCGAAAGTTTGTAAGGATGTATGTATGGATGGATGAATGTTACTCTTTCACGCAAAAACTACTGAACGGATTAGGATAAAATTTGGTACACAGATAGTTTATAACCTGAATTAACACATATATGATAGTTTTTATCCCGATTTAATCTTCCCGTGGGATAATTTTCGAGTTGTAGCAGCGGGCGAAGCCACTGGCTACACCTAGTGCTAGATATTAACAGCCACTCAAATCAATCTACAGGTTAAGTCGCACACTTGGCCTAAGTTGGGCTGTGTTTTGCTGACTACCCATTGCTTACCTAGTTTCCTCCGTGCCTCGGAAAGCACGTTATCATAGTTGGGAAAAGGCTAGGCAAATGATGATGACTTTTCCATCACTTGTCATCTCATGAGACACCTCCTTTCTTACCATCCTTGACACGTTGTTGCGGGATCCAAGACAGTTAAAATCGTTTCTCTGGGACTTCGTCGGTCTTCATGTGGTCGCTCGGCGCGTTTCTTGTGGTCGCCACTGTTGATTCTGGCTGACAGGAGTTTCAGTGGTTTGGGAATAGTTTGGCGGGCTTGTCCCAATTTTCATCCTTTAAGGTTGAACAAGCCAGTCATTCTTCCATACAAACGTAGTTTGGTGATTACTCCTCTGTTTGACGGTGTAGGTTCGAAATTAAAAATGTTATCAACTGGTCTTGTCATTATCTAGCCCTGTATGGAAGCAGAATTGAAAAAAAAAGATGAAATTCCATACTTCTCTGTTTCACCTCCTTTCTTATAAGTGTGAAAACAATTTAAAATCGAAACAAAATCTCTTTGACATGTCATTAACAAACCATTAAAATATCAGACTTTTTTATTCCATTAAAACTATTTGTTCATAATTACTCCGGAGTGCATTGATCTCCATTAAAAAATACGTAAGAGAAAGCTTGCCAAAAACTAATTAAGCGTGCAATTATCTAAATATTCCTTACATCACTGATTGTTCACTAGTTAGATAATATAATTGAAATATTTTTATCCTCAATCAGGTCTGAGTATATTTCATGAGTAATGAAATAACAGTCTACTTGAGTCTACCATCCATACTATCATCATCTGCCTTTTTAGGGTTCCGTAGTCAACTAGGAACCCTTATAGTTTCGCCATGTCTGTCTGTACGTCCGTCCGTCCTCCCTCGCTTAATCTCTGTGACCGTTAGCACTAGAAAGCTGAAATTTGGTACCAATATGTGTATCAATTACGCCGACAAAGTGGTAAAATAAAAATTGGAAAAAAATGTTTTATTAGGGTCACAAAAAAATCACTTCCCACTTTACATAAAGGGAGGCTCCCTATATGTAAAGTGGGAAGTGATTTTTTTTTAAATTTCAATCCTAACGTGTGATATATTGTTGGAAAGGTATTTAAAAATGAATAGGGGTTTACTAAAATAGTTTTTGATAGTGTCAAATATTTCGGAAATAATCGCTCCAAAAGTAAAAAACAATGTGTGTCCCCCCCCCCTCTAACTTTTGAACCATAAGTTTAGAAAATATGAAAAAAATCTGAAAAGTAGAACTTTATAAGGAATTTCTAGGAAAATCATTTTGAAAGTCATTTAAAAATATAAAAAAAAAACAAAGAAACATAACCCACCTTTAAACTCATAAGTGGGAACACTTATTGTGACGGACGGGAAACTACGGAACCCTACACTGAGCGTGGCCCGACACGCTCTTGGCCGGTTTTTTCAAACTATGTTGGGGTCGGCTTCCAGTCTTACCAAATGCAGCTAAATACCAGTATTTTTCATGGAGCTAGTGGCTATCCATCCTCCAAAGTTGTTACTGAGTTTGGTAAAACTGGTTTTCAGACTTTCGGCCTGATAACCTGTAACGACTGTCATAGATTTTAAAATGACAGCCGGGACCAAAAATGCTTTTCGAGGCAAAAGAAGAAACACGTTAAGTACCTACTGAGTGGTCAGGTCACCCATACACGCACACCATCCTAGCCAATCGCGGCGAAATTTACGTGAAGAACGAGCGGCTGTTAAAATTTTCAAAAAAGCGGAAAACAACTTTACTTTCGGAAATCGGTGACGTGCTTGTTTCATTGACTTTTTTCCACCGTTTAAAATATTTATCTATTTCTTTGTAAAACAACACTTTCTTCGACCATTGTAATCAAAACAATAAACAAATGGCTACCATCAATGTCAATACTGAATCAATGAATACAAACTTGGAATATTAATTAACCTTACGAATGTCTAGGGCAGCTTGACTCATCGTATGTAATGTTACCCGTTCAGTAATGTGGTGTCTCTTGTCACTTGTTACTGGGACTTGAGATGTGCCAGCCTATTGTCTGGTAGATGGCTATTCAAGATCAAAATAAATAAAAAAGAGAAGTCCTGACTGACTGACTGACTCATCAACGCCCAGCCCAAACCCTTGGACCTAGAAAGCTGAAATGTTGCACAGAGGTCCTTTATAATGTAGACAAGGAATAAGGAAGGATTTTTCGAAATTCAACCCCTAAGGTAGTTAAATAGGAGATGAAAGTTTGTATGGAAAATCGTAATTTTCACGCGGGCGAAGCCGCTGGCAAAAGCTAGTCTATACTAAAACAAAATCAATATCGGCGACGATACCACAGACAGACAGATAGACAGACACGTCAAACTTATAACACCCCGTCGTTTTTGCGTCGGGGGTTAAAAACGGGATGGACGCCAAAACCACTACTAACCCTGGTCTTCTTTCTTTACTGTGTGGTTTACCTGGTGTCTGAGAATGAATGAGAATGGTTGGCCAGTTGGCCTCTGACTTGACTTTACATGCCGTCCAGAAATATTTCTCTCAGAAATGTTTCTTCACGACGTTTTCTTTCACCGAAGCCAAGTGATAATTTACAAGACACACATGAATTCGAAAAATCAGAGGTGCGTGTCTTGTATTCGAACTTTAGACCTATGACTTGTCAGTCCGACGGTCACACAGGCTTTCACTGCTTCAAAACACTGATAATAAGTTTGTATGAAGGAATATATATCTCTCTGACTGACTTGGCAGACGTCTTCCTGCCCGGACAGCAGAGCCACTTATCGGGTCTAATTGTTAATCTGAACGAATCTCGAATCCACTGTAACACAAAATTCATACAAATCGGTCCAGCCGTTTAGGAGGAGTTCAGTGACATACACACGTACAGTAGAATTATATATATAAAGATAATCTATGACATAAATCAAAATATAAACACTCAAACTAAATAGTAGAAAACTGCTAAGGAAATACAAGACCATTTATAAATATTGGTTAACTAAACTTGGTATAATTTGCACTAATTCACATCGTGTTAGCAACATTGTGTTTAGTGTTTATACCGTGGCGGTCAAAAGGTTAATTTATTGTAGTAAGTATTGTCGGCGCCACGACAGTTGTGATAACAAAACATCACGACTTTAATTAAGCCTAAATTAAGTCCCTGTGATGTTCATGTTTTTCCATAAACCGGAATCATCGTTAGAACCAAAATTGATGTAAAATTTCTGTTAAATCGGTTGGGGGAACTGGGGCTCTAAAATGGCAGATCTGCAGATCATATGAATTGCGTTAAAAAGCGTAAAATGATCCTTTCATAATAGTAACTGGCGTCTGTGAACATTTAGGAAAAATAGATCATAATATTAGGAAAATAGTATGAATTGCGTTAAAATTCGTAAAATGGTCATTGACGCAGTTACTTTTATGAAAGGTTCATTTTACGCTTTGCAAGTGGCTATTTTTTTTAGATCCCCTGGTTTGAAATTCAGTTGCAAGATTTACTAACACGGCAAGTTAAATAAATGCTTCTAAAAAGCCTTCATTCCACTATAGAAGGCTTCTTCTGGGTAAGCTCGTGCCATCGTCGACATCATCTCTGCCCTTAGGGCAAGATTGAAGTCAAGAGCAAGCCCATTTATAATAAAAATAAAGTAGAAGTTATCATCAGTGAAGCAGCTTAGTATAATATAACCTTGCAAGTAAGCCTACTCGTTAAACAAGCTTTCACGTACGTTCTCAATAACAGGCACCCATCGAAATCTTGACCGTGGCAACGTAGCTTAACCTCGTATATTTATAAACATCACCAGTATCAGATAGAAGGCCTGTTTATTTTTTATTGCTTACTAGCGGACGTCCCGCGGTTTCACCCGCGTAGATCCCGTTCCCGTGAGAATACAGGGATAAAAAGTAGCTTGTGTTACTCAGGGTGAATGTATCTTTCTAATGGTGAAAGAATTTTTGAAATCGGCGCAGGAGTTTTTGAGTTTATTCATTACAAACATACACACAAAAATATATATTAGTGTAGATGGAGATGGGGCAATAGAGTTCAGAAAAATAGCAATACAGGTCTATATTTAAAAAAGATGTTATTTCAAACCTTTCTTTGTCTTGTTGATCTAGTGTTCGCAATCGCGTCTCTTGAGCAAGAGGTCATGAGTTTGATTCTCGGGTCGGGCCAATCGATATTGGGTTTTTCCATTCAGTAATTTCTCACTAGCAGCCCCGGAGTCTGAATTTGTACCCGGTTGATAGCAATAAGTTTTCCGTCTATTATTTGGCAAAAAAGTAGAATTATTAAACAGCATGATGTGGTATTTTTAATATTTTGTTTACGAAACTTCGATAATTATGTACAGGTATCTTTAGAGGTCAGAACCTCTTAGATTACATAATTACAAACCTTTACTTAACACATTTTTCTAGATTATTTTTAATAGTTTTGTGGTACGTAAAAGACCTTTAAATTCTTCTTCAACACAGACCTCAGGGGGAATTTTTTTTTTTTCTTGATCACCCATCCGCCACCTGACCGCGGGATTGCTTAACCTCGCATGCGCCCGCGGCGTTGTCAACTCGTATTTAATAATAATATCGATCACGCAGTAGCGCCGGCAATATGAGTGAGCGAGACGTGTTATGTAATGTGGCCATGTCTTGTGGCAATATGCGGATAGTCCTGAATTGAGAGATGGATAAGTACGTTTTTGCAAAAAGTTTTTCCAAACATTTTTTTTTCCTTCTCATGTTATATTATCGGTACGTTTTATTGGTTTAAATAAAAAAGACTGGTTTATTATCTTAATTAATTAAGAATTGTACTTTAAGCTAGCGTTTGAAGACTTTTTAAAGGTAAACGCATATGCGATGGAAAACGATATAATTATGCTTACGTAGAAGATCCTCAAAACAATCTTGACTTAAATGTAGTGTAAGGGCATAATATGCTCCCGTCGGGGCTGTGGATATCGAAAGGTTACCGCGGCTCCGACACAAGGGCGAAGAAGAAGGAACATGGGTTTGGTTTTTAGTCAGTAGAAGTCTGACACTCCCCTTCGCTCTGCCCAAGAGCGGGGGGGGTTATTCGATGATTTTCCACCCACCAAAAAAAAAAAAAAAAAAAAAGGGCATAATATGCTTGGTCAAAAACCTAATTATGTACTTGCATTATAATATGTAAACTCTACATATCCCAGTAAATTGAAAGAATTATTGTGGTCTGTTCACGTTAAAACTTAAAATTACACACGAGTATATTTGCAACATTTTTTTTTTTATTTACCGTGAAAAGGCTTAATGACCACGATTATCACAAAATAACAACACTTAACTAAATGGCACACGAAATTATGGCGCTCAAAATAAACAAATAAACCTAATTAGATTTTACGAGCAGTAATAATTTGTGTTCATAAAGACCACTTAGCGTTTCAGAACAGAGTCATAAAGTTGTTAAATATAATCTATATAAATAAAAAGAGAAGTCCTGACTGACTGACTGACTCTTCAACGCCCAGCCCAAACTCTTGGACCTAGAAAGCTGAAATTTTGCACAGAGGTTCCCTTTATAGTGTAGACAAGGAATAAGGAAGGATTTTTCGAAATTCAACCCCTAAGAGATTTAAATAGGGGATGAAAGTTTGTATGGAAAATCGTCATTTTCACGCGGGCTAAGCCGCTGGCAAAAGCTAGTCGGAAATAAAATGACCGAGTCATATGTATTGTTGTGTAGAAAAGTTTGCAGTTTGGTCTGCTAAATGTTGTGTGTTGTATTGTTTAATGACTCAGCAACCTAATCGGATAATATACTTAACTATCACTAACCGAAGGATATTAAAAAAAAACTGCATAAATGAGAATTGGGAATGCGAGTATTTTACTCTGTTACCCCGCTGTTTAAGCTTTAAAAGTACAGTTTACCTAACAGCAGTACAAAAATCGCGCTTTCCACGACGAAATAAACGCTATCACAAGTCAAATTGATAACGCTGTCGTGTAGTTGACTGTACTAAGATAAAAGTCTATTGTTTAACAGTACATGTAGATTAATTATGAGTCGAGTAAGGTTCAATTAGGTACACGAAATCGGATTTATATTTTGTAAGTTCAATCAAAAAAGGTGTCACTGTTTATCTAATCATCATTTTACATTAACTTTAATCCAATGTTTTTTCCTTTTTAATGGGTTTTTAGATTGCCTATCTGATTATGTAATGTTATCGATTTTCACTTCTTTCTTTTTCGCATTACACATAGCGTAGCATTTATGTTCAAAGCCAAAATTTGTAACCATAATTTGTCGTATTTTGATACACTTATCACGAACGAAAGAATTTAAAATAAACTGAGAAAAAGCTAACTCCCTAAGATAAACCACTGACCAAATATTGTCTATAGAAAATACTAGTATGGTTACTGAAATGCGACCATTTAGCCAGCAATAGGTAATATACTTTCACTGCCATTCCAAAATCATTACCCTCACTTTTATCATCACAAAAAGAAAAACAATAACAGCCATAAAACAACACACCCACGAACACACCCTGACCCAATAACAAAAATAAAGTCTCCCAAAATACATCACAACAAAGATTGTCACCCTAGTCATCGTAATCGTTCGCGTGGCCCGCGCATGTTCATTTAACCGGCTGAACGCGATAAATGTCTTTTAGTTTGCGACGAACGCTCGCCAAATACAGACGTGTTTGTGTTACAGAAATGTGCGCGGCAATCGACATGCTAGCTTCGGAGTCCTTCTACGGCCACAGCCCTCCAGCTGGCTTCTTATCAGACTACAGTATACAAGCACCTAGAAGACCTACAAAACTGACGACAAGAGGATTTTCAGCGCCCTGTCTCACGCCTTTGAAACCAGTGCAGCTAACTTTGAAATCAGCTCCAAGATCGTGTATAAGGATATCAAATGAAAAGAAGAAGAAAAAAGTGGTGTTTGCGGATGATCGAGGGTTCGCGTTAGAACAGATCAAGGTTATGACTGAACCTTCTCATCTTCCTCCACACTGGACATTGAAGTTTGAATCCAGTCCACCACCAGAGAGAAAATCGCCACCGAAACCGGTAGTAGACTTATGGGAGACCAGATTCGTGCAACCAGCGTCTAACTATCTGGAATTCAGGCGGCGAGTCACCCAAGACTGTGTGTCATTAGAAAATGTGATTGTGAAACAAAATGAGTGTGCAGTCGATGGTACTGTGAAAGTGAAAAACCTAGACTTTACTAAAGAAGTTTATGTGCGAACGTCTTCAGACGGTTGGTTAACGAGTGAGGATACATTTTGCGCATTTGTCGAACCAGGACCGTTGAACCAAAATGGAGTCTCTACCTATGATACCTTTGGGTTCAGACTGCAACTACCAATCCATTCAAGGAAGCTGGAATTCTGCGTCTCCTTCAGATGCAAAGGAGACGAATACTGGGACAACAACGGAGGTCTAAACTACTGCATAGAAAAGGCCTCAGTCAGAAGCACCCCTGCTATTTCTTGTGCAAGGATTAAATACGGAAATTCGTGGACTACGAGGTCGAAAGGAGACGGAAATGTGCCTTACTGGTGATATGTTACAGGACTGTAAATGAATTAGTGTCGAAAGCCTGAGGGCTAGTGATATGTGCCATAATTTGGTTCCTAGCGATTTTGGAGGTCTGTACACTTTATTTTTGTTTTACACTGTCTTTGCCAGGTGAAGCTTTGAGCATAACTCTGCTGTAGAAGGGAAGTACAAGGGAATATTTTAGCTTTTCCTTAAGAAAGTACCAATTTTAGAGTATTGGTGATTTAGCCATTAGCTTATATTTCCACCCCTAAGTCTAGAAAGTAGATAATGCTGTGGTTTTTGTACTCAATTGCCAAATTTAGGCTATTGGTCTATGGGTATGCCACTCGGTGATTGATACCTCCCCTAATTTAAGAGAATATGGTAATGTTTTCAGCTAATTGCCTTGAATAGTTTATTTTTAAGGTATAGCTTGTTGAATGCATCATATGAATGATTTAGATCTAGATTCAAAGATACTTAAACATGATTTCTCTTTCTCAATAATGTCATTAGAAAGAGAGATATGTTAAAAGGGAGTCAAACTCCTGAAAACAGTTTTTCGTCTCGAATAAGATATTATACGAACCTCTACCAATGTAAAACCCTTTTGGGTGAAACCATAAAGAAGGTGATGGGGTCGATAGCCCCAAACTACCCATATAGTTACTAATTAGTGGGAATTTGTGACTTAAAAGGGTATACACTTTTAGGGGTTGAAAACACTTACTAATATGAACAAAACCATAGTCATGGAACAACTTTAAATTCCAGAAAAAGACTGATATTCCATACGTTTTGATATTTTTAAGAATTTAGAGTAGTTGCCATGGAAAAAGTAGTTTTAATTGCATGTGTTTTTACCCCCTCAAATGATTATTCACTTTTTTGTCACTTTTCATGCAGTCACTAAAATCTATAGGTTATAATTTATACAAAAGATTCCACGGTTTTAATTATAAAAGCAATCTGAATATTTAAACAACGAATTAGCTGGGATTATCACTAGGCAATTTCGTGATTTTAGACTGGTTTTCCGGTTTCCAGTTTTCTACCTAGAATATTAATTGTACCGTTCTGGCAAACACTGGTCTGAATATTAATGAGCATTTGTACGACTGGTAGGTACATTTTAGTAATTTCACGTAAAGTAATGTTTTGAATGCAGATAATTGGGGTTATAGAACTCAGGGGTGATTCAGGACCGCCCCGACGAGCGACGGGGCCGAGGGTTGTTCGCAAGGGATTCCACGTCCTCGACCAAAGGGCTAAGAAGGAACATAAGTGGTTTTTAGTCAGTCCCTTCCGCTCTGCCCGCTCTGAGCAGGAGGGGTTAACCGATGATTTGCCACCCCCCCCCCAAAAGGGGGTGATTCAGGGCGGGTCTTCAAAAGGCATTTCGATGATGAATAAATAGAGTTTGCTGCCGACATTTTTATTACAATTTAGTTAGCAATTTAAGAGTCCTTATTTGCAACAAACTATATTCATTTAACGTTTCAATTCCTTAATTGATTTGTCCTGATTCACCACATAGGTCATAACCCCAATTTTCCTGAATATTGTAGTAGGTACTTGGCACAATTGCTATTAAAGTTATCGCTAGTGGGATTTATGTATATTTTATTACAGTATTTTTTAGAGGCTGCAAATTAATGTTCCTATAAAGTCAAAAAGTCCACATTTCTTAGTCATAAAGTGTGGTCTTAATAATCGTGCCAAAATATTTGACAGGTGTCAAAATATACTCCGACTCGACTTTGTAAAGTTTGATTGCAAATAATATTATAGTTATTGAATCGGTAACCATAGTTGTTGTTTAAAATGTATCAGAAAATGTAATTAATAACAAATCATTTTAAGTTTATAAACACTCTGTAATCTTGTTTTGTCTACATTTTCCGTCATCTTGAATTACTAAGTGATAAACACTGTCATACTTTGTTTAATAATAAAAACCCTATCTAATCGGTTCATTATTTATGTATAATATTAATATTTATTTAATGCAATCAAACTCTTTAATTTAAAACTCTTTCTCGAAAGGTCATTTTGATATGCTGAAGTCAGAATGACATCTGTCACTTTTGACAGATTAAATGGCGGCTTCGTTGTTGTCAAATCATTTTACAAATATTTTAGTAGTCTAATCAGACGTTTATAAGAAGAACTTATGATCACGCTTTTCTGTTTGGGGTAAACACAACTGGTGGTATTTTGAAGGAATGCAAAATTAAATGAATGTACTCTTTAATTGTATCAAGTAAAGCTAAGTATGGAAAATACCAGTAGTTCTAAGTATGTTTGCTGTTTTTGGAACATTTTATAATGCTCCAAAATGGCAGTAATAATTGTGTAAATTCAAGAATTGTTGTATTTTGGAAATTACTCGGTCTACTAACACCAAAAAAACATCCTCTAGTAGATTTTCGAAAAAAATATTAATTGTATGGAGCAGCAAGTTTTTTTTTACAACTTAACGCTCAATAATTTACCTCTGCTTTCTCCCTAAGGGACTGAAGCTTGATGGTTAATTGTTTTTGTTTATTAAATTTATTTATTTACAGCAACTGGTATACTGATATTTTTAAATTCGTAGTTTGGCAGAAGATGGAAATTCTGGCCAGCGCCATGAATGGTAGAAAGACTGGAATACCAGTTGCTTTTTAACCGGCGCAAGAAAGTCTATTGGAGAATATTCTTTAGTGTTTTTAGCTCGCGAAAAGTTTTAATTATTTTCTAATTATTTTGTTTCTTATTCAAAAATGTTAACCGGTGTTGCATTTTTTGCAAGAATATAAATAAATGGTCAAATTGGGATGTATCTTAAATGTATCTTTTGGTCTGTTGGTTCATTATTAAAACTTTAAGTTGGTAATGACTTTAGTAGTCAATGAAAGTGGGTTTAAAGGCTGATTTCTGCAGAGTCAGCTTTCTCAAATGTATGACACTAAAGTCAATTCCCATTGAAATTACACGATTATAGATTACTCTTCAATAAAATAAACTTGTGAACATAATGTAATGTCTTATTAACAGTCTGATAAACTATTATAATATTTGTAAAATGAGAATATTTGCTCAATAAAATACCAGGCAGATGAGGTATTGTGTTACCCAGTAACAGATCTGTGGCGGTCAGATTGGCAGTTGGTACATGTAAAATACTGTCAGCTGCAACTATTTAGATTGAAAGCCGAACCTACAGTTGGAAAGGCTAGACAGGACGATTAAATTCCTGAATGATTATAAAGAAGTTTTGAAACCCTGGTTTTGGTCTAGAGTAATTAAAAAGTTATCGGTTATTAAAGGCGGTTTTACCGCTAATAACGGTTGGTTTTAAATCTTGATATAAACCAGGTTTTTAGAACGACTATTTCAAACTCGATTTTTAAAAATAATTTAAAGAGCACCGAAAATGTGAAAGGTCTCGAAAGGGTAGCTAAATGAGATAAAAATAAACTAGCTGATTAAAAGTTTATTTCGATAGAAAGTAGGTACTTATGTAATTATAACATAGGACATAGTTTACGTACAGCGATTTTTGAATTTATTTTGTTTTAAACAAAAATCGTATGTGTGTGTTAATTTAAAGTCTCGACATCCGTGTCAGATAGGCTGGTGACAGAAAAATAAAGACAGAAAAAATGACAACTATTTTTGTTTTTTTTTTCTACTTTTGTTTTTCTTTTTATTATTTTTAAAGTGGTCTGGTGTAAACTGTACATACATTTTCAATTATAAATGTTTCATTGATTATATTTTATTTTTAAGAATATTTTTTGTAGATCTGTCCGCACTAGATTTTTTATCATGGTCACCAGCAAATCTGTTATTAAGATCACACGGCATTTTATTCAGAATTTTATTTTTAAGTTTAAATTAGAAATGATGAATGTAAGTAATTTATTTTGAATGATAAATAAATGTATAATAATAATTAATATATTTTTTTCTATTTTTTATAATCGAATAGTTACTAAATAGGGTTGTACGAATTATTAGTGAAAGAACTGATTATTATGTAATAAATGTTTAAAATTAAGAGTTTATTAAATTTTATTGTTTTTGTATAAAATTGTATAAAACTCAGAATGAAGCATGGATGACAGAATATATTTTTTCATAATATAATATTAATGATTATTAACATTTTTTGTTTTATTTAATTATCCTTTTATACTTTTATACACATGTACCATGGACTAAAGAACAGGAAGTCATGGGGAAGAGGTTCTTGCTCAGCAAAGTGATGATGCAGACTACTGTCAAAGTATATTCGAAATTAATTTAATCATAAAAATATCATTACTCCTGTAATCGTCGTAGGATTAGACAGATTATATACATAATAAGTACACCCACATTTCGGCAGTTATGTTCATGCCCCATGTAAGTGGGAGTAAATCGATTATTGTCAACCGAGCACAAATCCAGGCCCGTGGCTCTTACTAAGAAAATCCCTGATGGAAAATGGGAAATGGACCTAGGACCTCAGGCTCAGCAGGGACTTTAGAACCGTCACAGACTTAGCCAGTCAGAAAGATGAAGTTAATTGCCCATTGTAAAGTGCAGAAGTTTCAGCTTGCATGATTCAGTCATTCTGACCCAGACAGAGAAGAAAAGATCGAATACGATACTGCATGGGCACTTAACTACAAATTGCTCTTGGTTTGCTACTAAGAAATTCTTGATACAAAAACGGCACTGGGAATCAAACCAAGGACCTCATACTCGGCAGTAGAGCTTGCTTCGAGACGGATTAAGTGTTTCAATTTTTAATCCTGTACAATGATATCCTACAGACCGCTTATTTCTAAGTTATGAGCAAAAACCAATACCTTTGTTACTGGCTTACCTCTCGCTAACTGAAGTTCTAAACAATGTCAGAAAAAATATTACTACAAGTTTCCGCCAAAGCTAAAAATAGCAATTCAATCAGCGCCATCTATGTTACCATTTGAAGACTATTATAGTTACAGAAATGCTACCTAGATGGCGTTGTTTTCAATTAATGAAACATCACGCTTACAGATTCATTCTAGGCTTACTTACAGTGCGATCAAATTATCTTGGCAGCTCTGAACATAGGCTTTGCGAAATTTTACGCATGTAAACTTGGGAATAAAACTGTTATTGCCAGATAAACCAATACTTAAACAATCAGAAAATATCTAATTTAAACAGTGAGAAATACAAATAAAATAAATATCATAACACTTTTATACATTCGTTGTAACAAAATGACCTGCACGAAGTTCGGAGCTGCCAAGATAATTTGATCGCACTGTAAGCGGCTTTTCTGCAATCGTCTGGCTTTTTATGTGGTTCTGGTTGGCTGGACATTTCTTCAAAACTGCTCGCATTTAAGTAGGTCAATAGGGCACTTTATGTGACGGCTAAACACCCTTATTTCAGAATAGGTGACGCTACAGAATCTTAGATAATCGATCGAAAGCGTGTCCAGCCAGCTTGAAAAACCACTTTTCGCTGGTCTCTCAATCTCCGTAACGGAAGTGATTTTGACGACTTTTTGCATATCAACGGGCGTCACATAAATATGTGACAGGCATCAAGCTAAAAGTTTTGTGATACGTACAATGGTTTAGTAGAAAAATGCAAAAAACTGTGTCCAGCCATCTTGAATTTACGTAGAAAACTTTTGGCTGGCACTTCCGAATCCCACATAACGGGAGCGTTTTCGAATATGGTTCCTTTACTAATACTTGGTGACGCAATGTGTGACAGTAATAACGTTTGATTTATGCCGTCACATGCAAGGGTTTACGAGATATCAATGAAAACTTAATGTATACTTGTGTCCAGCCATCTTGAACTCACGCTGGCTGGACACCTGTATCTCCGCTGCCTGATGATCTACGACCTTCAAAATGGTATCAAAATGTTGTGACGGGGACGATAATGGTAACCTGAATTTGTGACTGAGAAACTTTTCGTAGTTTCAAAGATATTGATCTATTAAATTTTCCCATACAAACACTGTAGTAGGGTTACCAATATTGTAGGTTTTATGTAGGACTAAGTATATTTTAAGGTGTTTTCTTTAATGGACGAAAATTCGCGTATTGGTGATACTAATACGAACAACTGTAGATATTTTAATCAATAGAAGACAAAAGTGTAGAAGTGAGGAAGGGGGGGGGGGATTTTTTTTTAATGTTATTGATTATTTACGTGCAGATACCTATCTACTCTTTTTAGTAGATAATTATTGGTGTTTTTATGGTAAGTACATAGATAGATATTGTGTCAGGATAACAGACTAATGCTCTAAGGTATTTAAATGAAAAAATAATGTAGGTAAATAAAATCACATTTATTTATTTGCGCTAGAGCGTTTCAATGACGAAAATGACGACGATCAACTCCATTTGCACTTCAATAACTCCCGCCTTGTACCAAAGCGTTGTTTTTACCGCCGCCCTAAGTGTTTGAAGCGCAAATGAAGCCGGTGGTCGTCATCTTCTATAATATAAAAATGAATCGCAAAATGTGTTGGTAAGCGCATAACTCAACAACGCCTGGATCGATTTGGCTAATTTTGGTCTTAAATTATTTGTGGAAGTCCAGAGAAGGTTTATACGTTGAGAAAGTGGTTGGTAGGTAGGCAGGGTAGTAGGTAGGTAGGGTAGTAAGTAGGTAGGGTAGTAAGTAGGTAGGGTAGTAAGTAGGAAAGTAGGGTAGTAGGTAGGTAGGTAGGGTAGTAGGTAGGTAGGGTAGTAGGTAGGTAGGGTAGTAGGTAGGTAGGGTAGTAGGTAGGTAGGGTAGTAGGTAGGTAGGGTAGTAGGTAGGTAGGGTAGTAGGTAGGTAGGGTAGTAGGTAGGTAGGGTAGTAGGTAGGTAGGGTAGGTGGTAGGTAGGGTAGTAGGTAGGTAGGGTAGTAGGTAGGTAGGTAGGGTAGTAGGTAGGTAGGGTAGTAGGTAGGTAGGGTAGTAGGTAGGTAGGGTAGTAGGTAGGTAGGGTAGTAGGTAGGTAGGGTAGTAGGTAGGTAGGGTAGTAGGTAGGTAGGGTAGTGGGTAGGTAGGGTAGTAGGTAGGTAGGGTAGTGGGTAGGTAGGGTAGGAAAAAAAGCATTGCAACGCATGCGCGGGTTGAGCTAGTTTTAATCATATAAATAGCTGAATAAACTAAAATATTCTTCAATACCTTTTATGGAAAAGAATACAATTATTACACAAAATAAATCACAGCATCAGTCTTCATTTGGTTTTAGTACGTACTACCATTATTACGCTGTCACACTCACAGCCTGTGTACAATCTCAGTGTCAGTGCATCAGTGTTGCCAACAAGACCGATATAGAATCTGCTAAAATGGTGTTAAAATTATGCCAATTGCTTTATAGAAATGCTAAAAAATCTGCTAACATTTTTCAGTGTCAAATGAAACGTAACATAGTTTTAACTTTTTTATTATTTAACAAAATATACATACTGTTTTAATCGACTATGATCTCAAATACTCTTTCCATTATGTTGGCACCAGAAGCGCCAACAATATAGTAAAGGGATTTTTTTTCTAAATGGAAATAATTGCGTACGCATTAATGTATTTTATTTTATAATTATTTTATATGCTAAAAATATGCTAAACAACTAATAAGTTTGCTAAACAACATGAAAAAATGCTAAATTGGCATCACTGAGTGCAATGCACTTTGTTCTTTTTTGTTAGTGTTTTTAATTATTATTTTGAATTAACACATACTTACGCTTTTTACTGCAGGAAAACCTTTTATTCCCACGGAGAAATCAAATACAAAGCAGGCGTGGCACCTACCGGCCGATTAGTCGATTAAAAAGAAATCCTTTATTTATGTAAAAATTATGGTCACCTCACAATATTAATGGATGTTTGTATGGGAAAATTTAAATGATCAATATCTTTGAAACTACGAAAAGTTTCTCCGTCATAAATTCAGGTTATCATTATCGTCCCCGTCACAACATTTTGATACCATTTTGAAGGTCGTAGATCATCAGGCAGCGGAGATACAGGTGTCCAGCCAGCCTGAGTTCAAGATGGCTGGACACAAGTATACATTAAGTTTTCATTGATATCTCGTAAACCCTTGCATGTGACGGCATAAATCAAACGTTATTACTGTCACACATTGCGTCACCAAGTATTAGTAAAGGAACCATATTCGAAAACGCTCCCGTTATGTGGGATTCGGAAGTGCCAGCCAAAAGTTTTCTACGTAAATTCAAGATGGCTGGACACAGTTTTTTGCATTTTTCTACTAAACCATTGTACGTATCACAAAACTTTTAGCTTGATGCCTGTCACATATTTATGTGACGCCCGTTGATATGCAAAAAGTCGTCAAAATCACTTCCGTTACGAAGATTGAGAGACCAGCGAAAAGTGGTTTTTCAAGCTGGCTGGACACGCTTTCGATCGATTATCTAAGATTCTGTAGCGTCACCTATTCTGAAATAAGGGTGTTTAGCCGTCACATAAAGTGCCCTATTGACCTACTTAAATGCGAGCAGTTTTGAAGAAATGTCCAGCCAACCAGAGCCACATGGCTTTTTTGTCTGTACTTACAAAAGAAATTTTAACCCTAGTTGTGAAAGCCTTCTTGACAACGGTTCAATGAAATAAAAAACAATAATTACGCATAAATAAACCTGTATTTGTTTAGTAAAATATAAACATTGCTTAAAAACATTATGTTCAACTAAACCTAAAATATACATCGTTTTATGATAGTTTTTATTTAATGTGAGTCTTAAAACATTAAATATTTCTATATTTATTAAACATTTTTTTAAATCAACATGTAGGTATAGTACAGTTTTTATTAAAACAAGCAAGGATATATATAAATTATATTTTTAGCTGTCAAAATTATCTAGGAAATAAAAATAAACAATTTTCTATCTTGTAGGTGTTTGTAACAGATTATTCAAATATTTGTGCTGCAATAAGAATTGGTTTAGCAAACAACCATTGGTGATTGTCTTAGTTGGCACTTATATAGTCTAATAATGATCTACTATTATTTGTAAACACTAAAAAGAACTTTCGAATTTGATGCAGAACGTCCGTCCATCAAAACGTCATTTTGACGCTCTACTGTTAGAAATTTTGACAGATTGTATAGTAGCTTGTTGTGTCTGTATGTTTTACGAATATATAACTTTCTGCAAAACAGACATATTTTCAACAAAACGTTTGTGAACAAGACATTCTGCCCCAAAATTACCTAGGCACCGTTGTTTGTTTACTAAAACGAAAGCTTATTTTTGAACAGGCTACAGTAAACAAAAGCACGTAAAAAATAATACCCATTTATTTAGATGAGTTTCGTGACTTCTTTATTTGCTAGTTATTAGTTGGAAATATGTTTTTAAATAAAACTTATTTAACATCAACAGTAACCGGGTTATAGAGCTACAGGTGAAGAAGATAGTGTTGCAATTAGGAAGGACAAAAATAGGTTTCAGAATTTATTAAAGTTAGTATCACGCATGTAATCCCTGAAGGGCAGAGGTGAACGCCTTAGTATAGTACAGTCATGATTATTGCCCGGTTTCTGAGGCACTTTATCTGTGGTTTATCTGTGGTTTATCTATTCAAATGTACGCATATGAATAGATAAACCACAGATAAACCACAGATAAAGTGCCTCAGAAACCGGGCATAAGTCCCATAAGAAAGGGGCCAAGCCCGTTGCCATCAAACGAGCACAAATCCAGATTCCGTTGATGCTAATGATAAACTCTTACCGCCTTATTAATAAAAATAGTTAAACCTGGTTTAACTTACGCTTGGTTTATCTCGCATGCACTTTCTTTTGTTTGAAGTGAGAGGCATGCGAAATAAACCAAGCGTAAGTTAAACCAGGTTTAACTATTTTTATTAATAAGGCGGTTGGAATTTAACACAGCTGAGGACGAGTCAGCAGTTGCACTTGGGACCACTAGACTGACAAGGCAGTCAGCAGCAGAAAATGTAAATTATATTTTGTTTTTGAATCAGTTATGGACCGAGTCGGATTTAAAAAGGCTGTTTAACAAAATGAATATCCCTTCTTATTTGCAACACTTTCTCTAAAATCTATAGTTTAATACATATTCAAATAACTTACAGTTAAGTTATTCGTATTAAAAATAAAGTTAGATCATACTTTGATACATCAAGGGTTTAAATTTCTCTTGTGACCGTAAGTTAGACTAATTTAACGATTTACTGATGATCTTCGTAAATTCCCTTCCTAGCCCGCCACACTACCTATTCCCAAAACCACTGTAACTCCTGAAAACCAGCATAAAAAGTGGCGATCATCAGAAAAGCGCTGAGACAATGAAGCTCGACGAAGTCCCAGAGAAACGATTTAACTGTCTTAGATCCCGCAACGAAATTAATCAGAAAAGAATAGCGGAGAAGTTAAAAGAAAAATGGTCCAATTCGTAGCCGTGAAAATACGCATCAAGACTATACGACCCCTTTAAACCGTATTTTCTTTTGGGCTGAGTTTGGACGCAGTGCGCAAACGCTCAGCCACTGAAGGTGATTCTAAATCATGGTGATTTTAAACATATAATTTGACAGACCAGTTACGAAACTACGGTTTCGTAGACGGCCGAAGCCATACAGGTGAAGGGTTTCTGGAACATGTGACGATAAGTTGAAAATGACTATAGCTTTCGTCGCGTTTCGTATAGTTTCGAAAATGCTTTCAATTGGATTGACCAATCTTTTTGGCACCTTATTTCTCAACCGAAAAAGCTGTTTAAATCCTTGTTAAAAAAAGTCCAACTTACGACACAAGGAGTAAGTACAGTGGTATAAAACTTTTTAATATTTTTTTTTTTATAATATAAATTCAACTTTTGATATACACAGTAATTTAATGTAACACTTTATAATTTAATTAGAGCTGTTTTAGAAATACTACAGACGTTGCAATGTTGTATCCAAATCTGATACACACGAACAGACTGAGATGAAGAGTATTAGAGAAGTTTGAATAAAGAAGATACTTTTACACTAGAAGGAAAAGAGAATGATGAAGATCCAATCTTATTTTGGTAATATAACGCCCAAATACTCGAACGTCACTCAATTATAAGTAGCCCTCAAAACTCCTGCTATCTCTGTCACTCTGCGTTAAAGTGACAAAGACAGCACGAGATTTAAGTGCAACTTAAAATTGAGTGACGTTCGAGTATTTGGGCGTTTGATAGATAAATTACTGAATTGTTTACGATTCTTGAAACCCGCAGTGACATAATTTGATTTTATTTATTATTTGCTCTCTGTATTTTAGGAAAGATAGAACATTGAAACGTCTATAGAAACATTACTTTGGAGAAAATGGTAATTTAATAGGAAAGTTAAAACGCTGACTGTTGAGAAATAAACGTACATACATAATTATTTATTTGTCAGAAAGATACTTGAAAGTCAGGTGCTGTAAAATTTGAATATAAAATAGGTGAAAGCTTTCATAATGCAGCTTATGACCAGAAACAATATGAGATGGCTTACCGGTCATTTGTTCAAAGAGATTAGTGATTTTTACCCGACTGCGGCGAAGCCCAAAAGGAGGGTTATAACTGTGAACTTTGAGCTATTGCACTAAGCAAAACTTTTGAGACAGTGAAGCAATAAAATATCAACTATATGTTGATAATAAGTCACAGTTTTGAATATTTGTGCATTTTTTTTCTCAATATTTTACGATATATATTACTTGTGATTTCACTCTCTCGTAATTTAATAAATATTTCTTAGAGCACCGTGTAGTAAGTAATGGGATACCCCAGGGTAGCATTTTAGGGCCATTGTTTCCTACACTAACAATAAGTTTATTTTTTACCATTTTCTCCAAAATTTTATCCTTGGCAATGGATTCTTCTATTCATTTATATTTTAACTGGACCAAGATTTCGTATATTTTATGATATTTTGTGGATATGTAACAGGTTTGTATGAGAATAGTATTTTTATGGATAAAATAATTATATTCTACTGATTTTCTAAGATGATGTATTAATATGGCAATCAATGATATTATATTATAAAATTTCTCTATGTAGATATTTTATATAAGTATTAAGTGTCCTAAAAAGTTATGGTTAGATGTGAAGCCAAACTAATGTGGATAAAGCCAGCGAATCATGATGATAAAGAAATTGATGACTTTCCCACTTTTTATCGAAGAAAAGCAATAGAAAAGAGTGAATTTTTTTTAGGTATATCTAACTTTTTTGATGAATTAATAAAAAGTCCAGTCAAATTATAAACAAAGAGAACGTTATTATTACAACAATTAAAACCTAATAATATATTATAATATTTTATAATAAAATTTATTATTTTTTTATAAAATCTCACTATTTGGTTGCGCATCACTAAAAAGTGACAGATAAATCTAAAGATTAATATTGTGTAGTGCTTTAAATAACACTTTTAAGTACTAAATGTGTCAGATAAAAGTGACTTTAGAACTTTAGAAAGATGTTTCTTAATTTCTGACAATTTAGAGCCCAAAATCGGGGCTGATGTTTTTTTATTTCATTTTTAATTTTACACGAAGAGCAGGTCTGATGGTTAATGCTCGACTTTTCATGCCTCTTTTGTATGAAAAGAATCTTTACCAGTACAGTGTCAGGTTGATATTCCTATTATTTACAGTACATTACGATGTTACGTTTAAAAAAATATTTCCAGAGATGTTTTATGCGAATCTTCTCGATTTTTTCCATATTCCGTGTTTAAACTGTGATCTTTTCGGCTGTTTCGTTGAGCCTACTATCCTGGTCGTCATAGACAGATTTTGAACGTTTTAAACTCAGATCAAATAGCAGTTTTAAAGGCATTTTTGTGTCTGAACTTCATTGTGTTTGCGAAGTCAATCGACATTTAATTTCATCTTAGGTATTTAAGTTACTCCATGTAAATATTTTTATCGTTATACATTTTTCCGATATCTCATATACAACTTGTGGTCGTTTCTCTTCTGTCTCCAGCCAGAGACAATGCTGATTATAGTTTTAATCTTTGTACTTTTCAATACTACATCGATCGTTTTTGTCATTTAAACTGAAGTATGTCTAACTTTCCCTTTAATAGCCACTTCAGCTTCTTCACCAGTCTCATCAACTTCAGATAAGACAGTTTGCAATTGATTTCCTTGGAGTTCCACGATAGAGTTATCAATTTTAGTGACGATGTCTTCAGATTCCGTTTGGTTCTTGCTTGCTTCTGCACTCACAGTTAGCCTGTATTGTTCTCTGATATCTCTCATTTCTTCAGGAGAGGGGCTCCATTTCTTCATATCTCTGTCGCTGTCTATAACTTGGCTCTCATCATCGTCACTTATGTCTTGGATTTCATCTAAGCTTTTACTCATTTTGTTACCAACGTCTTTGACACTTTCTGAGTTTTCTTCACTAGTTTTAGCTCTTTCAACATATTTGCCCTTTGACTTATCAATAACTCCGTCACCGCAGCCAACATTGGCTCGTTCGTCATCTTGTATGTCTTCAACGTCATCTAAGCTAGCTTGTCCAGCTTTATAGTCGCGTCCGTTACTATCACTTTCAGAAGTCTTAGGCTTTGGAGTTTTATGTTTATTTTTATCTAACTGCTCTTCACTTTCGTCAATAATCTCTAAACGAGATCTCGAAAAGAATTTATGTAGAGACTCTAATTTGTCTAACGCTCTCGCACTTTTTTCTGAACTAGATGATAGTGTTGTATCTTCAGTCATGCAAGCTGAATCGATTCTCTTAGACATATCGGATAGGGAGTCTGAAATCTCTGTTGTCGAAGTCGACTTATCGACTTTCACGACTTTAGGTTTTATTATCATACTTGGTGGTAAGTCAGGGATGTTCCTCAAATCGATTAGGCTGATCGATGATCGTTTTAAACTGGAACTTACATCGAATTCGTCATCAGAATCCTCTTCAAAGTGTTTCTCTATTTTGTATTCTATGTAGTTGACTAGATCTTCTGCAGCTGCTCGTATTTGAGCATTCCGATCATCTGAATACTTTCTTTCAAGGTCTCGAGACGACGGTTCATCTTCTTCCAGAATATCAGACAGTTCAACACTATATGGTAGATATTGTATATACGGTAGCATAGGTGGTTTTGTATACGATTCGTAGTTCTCTGAATCCTCGGCTTCAGTCATTGTATCTTCTTCTATCCTTTTAATTTCAGTAACTCTTGCTACAGCCTCATCAAATATCACTTCCAGATCATTCTTGACATTGCTTAAATCAATTACCGTTTCTGAAATTCGTCTTTCAGTATAACTGCTTGCCTCACCTCTATCAATAACAGTGTCTTGAGTATGTGTTAGCGTCGAATCAGATTTAGTTTTACTAATATCACTAAAAGTTTCAAGTCTACTTATAGTTATATCCGACTTCGATTTCTCAGACAGCGACGGTGTTAACGACTTCGCATGGAATTTGTCTTTCGTCGTATAATTCTCCATGTATTTGATTAGCATTTCTACTAAAGTCTCCGCCTCTTCTTCAGGCGTATCGTCTATATAAGATAGATCTTTAACATTAATACTAGCTTCACTAAGTCCTGTTTCAGTTTCTATAATTTCTATACTAGGTTTCGGGTCTTCCGGACCGAATAGGAACTCCATCAGGGTTATTTTATTTTCGCCGACTTCGTTCTCCTTCTCCATACACCCCGTAGTAGCCAAAAAGTCCATCAAAGTCTCCATTTTAGCTTCTAACTCAGTATTCATCCTATTTGGAACGAACTGTTTAGTGCTTTCTTCAGGAGTTACTTCACTTTTAAAACAGCTACCAGTACTATTCTTCCGTTCACCTCTTTGACTTTTAACAATAGTAAAGAAAAAGTCAATAAGGTTAGCAATTCTTCTCTCCGTGCCTTCTTCTCCATCAGAACTCAGACCAGATTCTTCCTTAACTAAAGGACATCGTCTTGGTGAGTCTTCGTACTTTTTGGAGAAGACGGTTTCTTGTATGACTTGGAGTAAGTCTCTTGCTAGTCGTACTGGTGAGCGTGTGTCGGTGTGTATGGCTTCGTAGGTGGAGGGCGAAGGGGCGGAGCGCCGGCGGTCGCGGTCGATGCGTATGAAGTCCCATAGCGAGCCCAGCTCTGAGGAGAGCGAAGCCCGGTGGTTGGCCAAGCGATTGCCTAGCCGCCGGAAGACCTGGAACGAAGATGGCTGATGAAAATATTGTTGTACTTGGAAAGGGTTTTACATGCAGGTTACATAAATTATTTATTTCAATATCAGGACGTGCCAGATATGCCAGAATATCGGTGGACTTGCCACCGCTTCTTATAATAGTCATATTATAATTATTTTACTTCATAGTCTTATTTACAAGTTGGAAGAGCTAATGTGGCTCCCAGGGCACTTGCACCAAAAATACCAGTTACTCATTTCAACATTTTGACTGCTCGAGAAGTCTCTTAAAATCAGCATTAATGAAGACACTTAATAAAATGTCGCCATTCGATCCACACTGCCAACCAACATTGAATAAATGACTTAAAGGAACATGGAACTTACACATAGAGTGCAGTTTCTTGCCCATTCTTCTCCTTAGAGACTAATGCTTAGGTTAGGAATTCACAACTAAAGTACTTTCACAAATTTTAATATGCCTTGTAGCTTCGATTCCTTTGTTTTTCTGACATTCAAAAGTGCCTGTAATGGTCTAATTGAAATAAGTCTCTGGAATTGAGTTTGATAGACTGTTTCTTGGAGATTGGGGGTCAAACGTGTGGGCGTTGGGTTGTTTACCACAAGGGGTCAAAATAGCATAAATATTCACCTGCCACACTCAGGAGCGCCATGCCCTGAGTTTCCGTAACGAGAGTCTCTTGAACCTTGCTACTTGTGCTGCCAGGGCTTCCGCCCCGGCTGACATGCCTGCTCCTCCTGTCTCACCTTCGGAGTGGACCTGGTGAAGAGATGGAAATGGAGTTAGTAGATGTAAAGAAAAAATGGGAAAAATCTGGATGAGGCTGGCACAGGACCGTCTCTTCCTTATCGTGTAGGTAGTAAGGTGTAACAACCCTAACCGACCGACCGACCGAATGAACAACACACACATGACATGACCGTGGAGAATGGCACAAGAAAAGGGAGGCCTATACTTAGCAGTGGGTGAATTCAGGCTGTGGATTAGTATGAATGATGATGATGATGATGATGACATGTAAAGAATTGAAGACCTCAGAGTCTAACAGACTTGATGAAGTTATAGAGAAAACTTATTAGCATATTCAGAAGAGAAGGTAGGATTATTTTTGTCAATAAACAAGCATACAAAGTTGTAGACAAATGTTTGGTTCGCCAGTATACCTCTACATACAAAAACGGTTTTGGAAATTCTCAGAAGCAATTACGGAGTCAGAATTTGTGCTCGGTTGTTGGCAATTGGTTCGCCCCCTATTACTATGTTACCTATTGATTTATGTCACTAAAATAAAGTAACTTTTTTTTAACGTAGGTATACTCCGATTTAAAAAGCTCCTAAAAAAACGACTTCTACACGAAGGGTGGGGGATTTCTCATACCTCTCGTGTACTCGTTCGTTTCTGCATGTAGCTCCTCATGTCTTTGTCTGAGTGTCCCTTCGCCCGTCCTATGCCCTTGCCAAGAGGTGCTCCTGTTGAAACCCTCCTGAAAATATATTCAAGATCTAGTGTTAAATACTTCGATCAGGTCGACGATGGAACGAGCTCACCGCAAAGGAAGCCTATTAACTCGCGGCTTATATAGATTGGAGTCATATGAAATTTGGAACACGGACGCAGGCAGGAAATTCCAGTCCTGTGCTGTATGCTATTATACTGTGCATAATGAATGATGTAATAAAACTAAAGGTATAATTCCTTATTTTCTGGCTCTCTAGAACGAAGTTTATATTCCGTATAAGGGCTCGTTTACGAAGTCGCGGGGCGACGCGCGGCGCGTGCAGAAGGCTCGTCTCGTGCTTTTTTATTAATTTACTGAGAGATGGGTCCACCGTAACAAACGCTGAATTTTAAACTAACGTGCCAAAAATCGCTTATCGTAAAATCGACGTTTGAAATCGTTAACTTTTTCATATATGTGTTTGAATTAAAAACGCAGCACGCGCCGCGCGACGCCCCGCCTGTACGTAAGCATGCACTAAGAGTTGTGTCTTAGTTTATAACTCACCTGCAATGAGTAGGATCGCTGTAAGCAGCTTGCACTGGCGCTTTTCCTTCTGATATTGTGTCACTTACGCCGAAACCACCGAGCGGGAATCCTGTGGTACCTGAAAAACAGGTTTTTGTTATAAACCATGCTTACACTTTTTAGTTCTAATCTTATAACGTACCTATATATAGATTCGTATGACCATTATCTGCCTAGCTTTTTCCCAATCTTATAGGGGTCGGTTTCCAGTCTAACCGGATGCAGCAGAATATTTTACATGAAGCTGTCTATCTGACGTCCACAACATAGGTTGTCAGACTTTTGATCCACTGACTAACTGTTACGACTGTCAAAGACAGCCGGGATCAACGGCCTAACGTGTTTTCCGAGGCACGGAGAAATCTCTGAATAAGTGGTCACTCATTCAAATTCAAATTCAAATCATTTATTGCAATCCATAATGTACATTTTTACAGGTGGTATAAAATCATTTCAGACACAATTATGGACCCTGTCGGGCACAGCAATTTTCTATATAAAATAATTATTCATTCACAGATCAACCTAGGCAACCGCTGCTTGACCTGAAGATTGATCCTGTCCTACCCGATTTTGTCACCAGCTTCTCTCCTCTGTTTATTTTTCCTATTACAGATACTATTTTAAAACCATGTTTACCTGCAATAGCCCCTCTGGTCATACTAAGTCCTCGTTGTATCCTGGCTATAGCGGCTCTGTGTCGAGGCAGCGGGGCTGTACTGCCTTTTTCTTGCAGGACGAACCGGCCTAAGGTCTTCCAGCCAGCCTGAAAAAAATGAAAGAGATATGTTTTAAAAAATATTGGAATCTTGATATTTTTCTAATTCCTGAAAAGCTATTCAACATTTCATGAAAACTGGTTTTAGACAAGTATCTATCGTAAGATGTCTATGGGTCGGGTCGGGCTGCCCCAGAAAGACAGGTAAACCACGTCATTAGATATTGTTATCATCATCTGCCAAGCGTTTTCCCAGCTGTGTTGGGTTCGGATTCCAGGCTTCCAGTGTAACCTGATGCAGCAGAATACCATTATTTTACATGGAGCAATCTCCTATCTTACTCTCACAATCCATTTAATGCTAGGTAATACCTTGCAAGCCTTGGTAAGACTGGTTGTCAGACTTTCGGGCCCCTGAAACTGTCACGATGGTCAAAGATCTAGAAATGACAGCCATGGAGGATGCTTTTGTATTTTTATATTATTTCTGGTTTCGTAAGTTCTCACCTGAGCCGCATAAACCACTTCATCATCAGCCAGCGCCCTCTGCTGGGGTCCAGTGCCAGCCCTACCCCCCCACTCCAGCTCCTCAACCAGCACGAATCTCTTGGGGTCATCGTGGCACCTAGCTTTGGTCAGCGCTTGGTAGACCACGTATGATGCTGAGGCACTTAGGGGGACCTGAAAATTTGTTAATGATAATTCTGTTGATGTATTAGGGCAACTTTTTCAGGGGCAGCGGGACCGTTCAAAAGACATACCGCGGACCCGGAAGGCAAAGGACACTCTCTTCAGCTCCGACCAAAGCGTCTTCTTATTCAGAGAAAGATGGATTCACACTTTCTATTGTGGGGTTTGAGTATTTTAGAACTCAAAGAAGAAGAATTCTAGAGCTTCGAGAATAGTTTCAAGATCTGACTTCCTTAAGTACTGAAGCTAAAAGGTACTTGGTTCTCCTTGTCATTGCGACCATTTGATTTGTTCTGGACCATACCTGGAAACTATCTTCTTTTGGAGATATTGAAGGTTATATCTATCATTATCATCAACAGCCTATCAATGTTCCCACTGCTGGGACACAGGCCTCCTCTCTTTGAGAGGGAATGGGCTATAATATACCACGCGGGTTTAATGCGGATTGGTAGATGTCACATGTCTTCGAATTTTTTGGTTCTAAGACATTTTCCGCCGGTTTCCTCACGATGTTTTCCTTCACCGTTTTGAGAGCAGTGGTGATGATATAAATTACACAAAGTAATGTGCCTGCCTGGGTTGGAACCCACGACCTACTGTTCGTAAGTCGGGGCCGCCACCACTGGGCCACCGCTGCTTCTTATATTTATAAATTATATGTTATTAAATAATATGTTATATCTATAAATTAGCACAATCAGCACAATGTTTTGAGTGCGTCACATTGAGTCCTAGCATAAAACGTGATTTTTAGCGCAGAGTAACTTTCTTTTTTTTAAAATTATAAATGGGCTTGCTCTTGACTTCATCTTGCCCTAAGGGCAGAAGTGATGTCGACGATGGAACGAGCTTACCCAGAAGAAGCCTGTTTATCTAACTTTGATATTATACAGAATGCTTGGCAGACGGCTTCGCGAGGGGTCCGTTTACACCCTGAATTTGGTAGGCATAGGCAGGTATCGTGGAGACTACTACAACAGTAGACCTCCAATACCCTACCTCAATACACCTACCTTCCCTCCCCTTCCCTTCCCTTCCTTCCCTTTTACCTTCTTACCTTCAATATAGCATAAGGTATCTCATGAGACACATTATGGACACAGACGAGGAAGCTGTCGGGAGGCTTCCGAGGCTCTTCATCCTGAGTACTGGACTCCTCGTCGGAGGGAAGGGATCTGTCTTTGTGGCGGTCTGATGATGATGCTGATCTGTAAGTAAAAATTTTCTTTATTCCCGTTTTTACCCGACTGCGGCGAAGCCCAAAAGGAGGGTTATGTGTTTGACGTGTATGTATGTATGTAAGTATGTATGTATGTCCGTTTCTTTGTTCCCTCATAGCTCATAAACGGATGAACCGATTTGATACGTCATTAGATTCCTCTTGATGGCGCGAGTGTTATAGGCTACATTAAAATTAAAAAACAAAGAAAAATTGCCGATTTTGGGGGCCAAATCGCTGAGTTCAAAATTTTTTTTTTTCCAATACCATCAAGTAGGGTATCAAAATAAAGGGTTTTAAAAGAAGATTACAAAAATATACAACACTTAAATGTTTAAAAGAAATTCAAAGTGGAAAATTCTATAAACAAGCACAAAAGTTGATCATCTGCGAAGAATTTTAATTTTAATTTTGCGCGACCAACGAAAAACAAACACAAAAGAACTAAAAACCTGGAAATAAAAAAAGTAGTCAAAAAACTAAAAAACCCGACTGAAAAAACTGAAAAGCAAAAAACAAGCACATTTTAAATTAAACAAAACTTGGAAGCAGGCGGGGTTCATTTGAATATTAAATTATGAAAAGAAAAAATGTAAATAGAATGGACCCCGCCTGCTTCCAAGTTTTGTTTAATTTAAAATGTGCTTGTTTTTTGCTTTTCAGTTTTTTCAGTCGGGTTTTTTAGTTTTTTTTTTTTTCTATTTTTGGAGCTTCATGAATTGAAGATGAATGCTCAATTTTTTAAGAAACCAGTCGGTCTTTTAGGCTGTCCCAAGAACACAAGAGATGGATTCAAAGAAATTAAGCTAATATGATAATAATAGTCTCGGTCACAGTCTGGTCTGCTGGTCGCAAACTGACTGACGTCTTGAATATGTTACCTACTGTGATTGGTAGGTACTATTTAAGGCGAAGGAAAATATCGTGAGGAAACCCAGTAAGATAAGATAAGAATAATTTATTTAAGAAAAAATAATACAAAAGGGTGTACATTTAGGCACAGTAGTGTTGCTTCACATACAAATTATAAATAATTACTACTTATAAGTAAACTATCATCATCATCATCAGCCTATAATTATTGTTCCCACTGCAGGGACTCAGGCCTCCTCTCTAAGAGAAGGATGGGCTATAATCTACTACGCGGGCCCAGTGCGGGTTGGTAGATGTCGCATATCTTCGAATTTTTGGTTCTAAGACATGCCGGTTTCCTCACGAGGTTTTCCTTCACCGTTTTGAGAGCAGTGGTGATGAAATAAATTACACAAAGTAATGCGCCAGCCTGGGTTCGAACCCACGACCAACTGTTCGTAAGTTGGGGCCGCCACCACTGGGCCACCACTACTCTTTTTTTTTTTTTTTTTTCTTTATTTAAAGGGCTTTATCGCTGAGCGATAACGTCACCCTGTAAAATTAACAGTAACACTGTATCAAACAAAAATTATTTTAAAACAAAAGCTGCTAACTTATATAAAATCCGAGCTTGTTCCGATAAAGGGCAAGCCAGGATTGCGTTACATTCTCCCACATCATACAATTTGGTAATTCCAAGTAAACTATATCTCATAGCCTCATTCCGTACACACTCCATCAAAACATGTTGCACATCTTGGACTATTCCACAATCTTCACAGTTGGGAGAAGTAACCTTTTTCATAAGAAAGCCAAACTTATTCGATGGAATATGACCGGAACGAAGTCTTAGAGCCATAACTATAACACTCCTACCTACTAGACAAATGATCAATCCAACTATTCACTGAAAGTTGTGGCTGGATGGTTTTGTACCATATTCCCTTTTCAGTCGATCTCTGGTCAAAGTGTTCACTCCACACATCTATACCTTGCTGCTTAATAAATGTGATGTAATCTGTGTACAGGGGTGAGACATTTATAGGAATTCCGTCTGTCACGGCTTGGTTCGCCAAAATATCTGCTCTTTCATTATCCTCAATCAGTATGTGAGACGGAATCCACTGTAAAATCACTTCAATTGACTTACAGGCCAACTTATGTATAGACTCCAGAATCGTGTAGGCTATCGGTACTCCTGGGCCACCACTACTCTATAAAAGTAAACTATAACTAAAATATATTCAAGAGTTACAAATAGTGGTAAATTTTAAACTTCATAAGTTTGTATAGCAACCTGCCCGATCTAGGTTTATTTAAACCTGTGACCTGAGAGGTATTTCTCGGTGGCATGTAAAGCCAAGTTAGAGAGATAGATAAAAACTCTTATATCATGTTAGGCACTTAACACACAATTAAGAAGAGGAAAAGAATTTAACAAAGGTGCGAAGTATATAGTTTTTGTTAGCCTGCATTGTCTCACTGAAAAAAAGCCAAAAATCAAAAGTCTCAAAAGCCTTCCCCAATTCCTTCCAAGAGATCTATTCCTGTGCCGCCTCAAACCAGCCCTGGTGGTACGCAAACAGATCGTCACGCCACCTCTTTCTGGGCCCGCCCCAGCGGTACCGTCCGTCTTCTGGCAACCATCGTGTTGCCTAGCGGTCATCGTGTATGCGGCTGACGTGACCCACCCAATCCCATTTTGGTCTAGCAGCCTTCTTGCCAACGTCTATTATGCCTGTTGTAAATCTAGAATTTAAAATCTCGTCCAGCTTACCTGATACTAGTCAGCCACGCCCGACTGCTGGGATCATCCCCGACCCGCTTCAGCAACAACCTCGCCCCCGTGCGCGCGCGCAGCACGCGCTCGTGCGGCGCCAGCACGCGCTGCGTGGGCGCGCGCGACGCCAGCTCCTCCACCATCACGTACGAGCCGCGCGCTGAGCGACACACGCCCGCTTTTGTTAGGCATTGGGCTATTGCCTGTGGATAATACATTCGTGAGGTCAGTTTTTATCATTTTGAAGAGTTTTGGAAAAATGTAGTGAGGAAAATGTTGAGCATGACTGTACTGCATGGCTATGTGATAAGAGTAAGACCAAAGAAACGATGGATGGACTGTGTGAAGGATGATATGGCTAGAAAGGAGGTGACTGCTGACATGACGAGAAATAGAGAAGTATCGAAGAAGAAGACATGTTGCGCCGATCTATATAAATAAAAAGAGAAGTCCTGACTGACTGACTGACTCATCAACGCCCAGACCAAACCCTTGGACCTAGAAAGCTGAAATTTTGCACAGAGGTTCCCTTTATAATGTAGACAAGGAATAAGGAAGGATTTTTTGAAATTCAATCCCTAAGGGAGTTAAATAGGGGATGAAAGTTTGTATGGAAAATCGTCATTTTCACGCGGGCGAAACCGCTGGCAAAAGCTAGTCCTAAATAAATTGGTATAAATAGAATTTTCGAGGATCGAGGATGAAGAATTAAGTATTTGAGTGTAATGTTAGCATTTTTACTGTGGCTCCTTTAATATTTTTTCTAAAAACTTCGTAAGTAATTAAATGTAATGTCATTTTAGTAGACACATTTTAGTAGGATTTCGATAATTGTCCCACGGGATCATACATACTACCGAGATAAGAAGTATCCTATGTGTTAATTCAGGTTTTAACTATAGGTGTGCAAAATTTCATACACATCCGCTATGTAGTTTTTGCGCGAAAGAGTAACAAACATCCATACATCCTTACAAACTTTCGTATTTCTAATATTAGTAGGAAGTAGGACAGGATGTATAATGTATGTATGCTCACCTCATTCGCCGTAGTATCCTGCGTGACCTTCAGAATAGAGTACGCCTCGTGCCTCGCCACTGCATACACGACCAGGAAGTGAATCTTCCTCCTATCGAGAGGAGAGGAGGGTTCCATGTCTCCTCGGCAGCTCTCTCCGGCTAACTCCTCGCAGCAGCGGGAGAAGATTAGCAGGGACGCCATGTTTAGAGGCTGGTTTGTCGGTGATCTGGAAAAAGAGGAGAAGATAGTGAAATAGATCAATAAATTATGTCCGTTCTTTTTTGAGCTCGAGGCTAAATGATATCAGCCGTAAGGGTCGATTTTTAAGGATTAGCCGAGTTTGCCAAGGTTGGTCTGTGGACGGGTGATCACCATTACAGTCTGAGTTTCCTCTGTGCCTCGGAAATCACGTTGGTCCTTTGGTCCGGCTGTCATTTTGTAGATCTATGAAAGTCAAAGTCAAAATACACACATCAAAAGTGTCTAGGGATCAACATATATTTTTGCAATAACTTTTCTCCTGATTGATATTAATTAAAATTTTCTTTAAGGATTCATCAAATAAAGTGTTTTCGTTTGTCACAGTAACGATAAACCAAGTCACCTTTGCATTAATAAAGAAATTTGCCATTTTCCTAATAAAGGGATTTTTGACATTTGAACCATTAACATTAAAGTTCGAAAAAAAGACTGAAATAACAGTTTTCTTTAAAATTTTATTGGGTAACTTAAACAATTAATAATCCGTGTTTCTACCGCGAACACTAACAACACAAGAACATCGGTTTGGCATACTCAAAATGAGTTCATCCAAATCACGCTGTGGAATGGCCGCCCATGTTCGTTGCAACAACAAAAAAAGGTCTTCTTACGACTGGATACCCTCCATATTCGGCAGAGCTCTTCTCTGTAGCATATCCCATGCATGCTCAATCGGGTTCAAGTCTGGCGACTGAGCAGGCCAGGGCAGGACATTGATGTTAGCTTGTTAGCTCCAACAATAACCGCCATGATGTTAGCTGTGAGGCTTCATCACTCTTCAGGGAACTTAATTAGCGACCAAACAGTCAGAAACCGCTTGCATGAAGTGAACCTTCATTCCCGAAGACCGCTACGGGTACCACCTATAGCAATGCACAATCGTAGGATTCGATATCAATGGGCTCTTGAACACAGAAATTGGGCAGAAGAACAATGGCGTTTCGTGTGCTTTTCTGATGAGTCTCGTTTTGGTATGAGACCGGATACAAGACGTATACGACACTGGAGAACCCCTGGACGCCAACAGCGATTAAAATCCTGCCAGGAAGTTCATCCTTATAGTGGTGGAATCATCATGGTATGGGCGGGTATTTGGATCGGCGGAAGAACTGAGTTGATTTGGATCAGAGGCAACCTCAACGCTCAAATTTATGCTGAGACGATTGTATCAGACGTCATCGTTCCTCTACAAGTGCAAATCGGTCCCTTATTTCAGTTAATGCATGATAATGCACGACCGCACACGCGCAAGAGTTGTAAGACAGACTCTCGCTGCAGCTAACATCAATGTCCTGCCCTGGCCTGCTCAGTCGCCAGACTTGAACCCGATTGAGCATGCATGGGATATGCTACAGAGAAGAGCTCTGCCGAATATGGAGGGTATCCAGTCGCAAGAAGACCTTTTTTTGTTGTTGCAACGAACATGGGCGGCCATTCCACAGCGTGATTTGGATGAACTCATTTTGAGTATGCCAAACCGATTTTCTTGTGTTGTTAGTGTTCGCGGTAGAAACACGGATTATTAATTGTTTAAGTTACCCAATAAAATTTTAAAGAAAACTGTTATTTCAGTCTTTTTTTCGAACTTTAATGTTAGTGGTTCATTTAATGTCAAAAATCCCTTTATTAGGAAAATGGCAAATTTCTTTATTAATGCAAAGGTGACTTGGTGTATCGTTACTGTGACAAACGAAAACACTTTATTTGATGAATCCTTAAAGAAAATTTTAATTAATATCAATCAGGAGAAAAGTTATTGCAAAAATATATGTTGATCCCTAGACACTTTTGATGTGTGTATTTATTGCGAACCAAGTGTACCTACAATGTGGTGTTAGGTATATTTTGGTTAGTACTTATAACTTAGCAGCCTTTTACAAGCATTGCAATCTATTTTTCGCCTGTCCTTATCGTCTATTTTAGCATGCATTAAACATTACACTGAGTTACCTGTTTATTTTATATTATGTAGTACAATTAAATAAATAAATTATAGTTATGTCAAAATTAAATGTCAATGATAGTGGATACAATACAATTAGTCAGCAATATTAATGTCATTTTTCTCAGGTACCTAGCACAATTTTTTTATTTTAAACAGAGTCTAATAGGACAAGGTAAATGTTATTGTTTGTGAGTCGTTACAGATAGTCAGTTGCCCGAAAGTCTGCCAACCAAGGAGTATCGATTTATCCAATACTACCCTGTATTACTTAGTATGGGTTGTGGAGCTCTGATAGCCAGTCATCATCATCATCATCATCGGCCTATAATGTTCCCACTGCAAAGACACAGGCCTCCCCTCCAGGAGAGAGATGGGGAGGATCCACCACGGCGTGGTCCGCACTGGGCCTGCGTGGTCACCACGCAGGCCCAGTGCGGATTGGTAGATGCCAAATGTCTTGGATTTTTTTTTTGTTTCTAAGTCATGCCAGTTTCCTCACGATGTTTTCCTTAACCGTTTTGAGAGCAGACACACGTAGAAAGACAGGTCGCTTTATATAAAATAATGGTATTCAGTTGCACCCGCTTAGACTGAAAGCAGTGGAAGCCGACGTACGACAATGTAGCTTAGAAAAGGCTATGCAGATAAAAAGTCGCAGCGGTCCTCATTATAGTTCTCTATAGTTTTAAGGTCTCTTGTGGTTCTTACCTAAGTCTTACATGTCTGTAGCCAGGTCTCAGACATTGCAGCGGTATAACTCGTTGTGATAACATGTAGTTGGTGTCCGCGTCGAATATGTCGAACCTTAGGAACGCTAGCTCGGGGAAATTGATCTGAAAATGTATAAAATCACGTTGTTTATTCAAATAGGAGTGGCATTTAGTCGAAATAACTTAGGTGTCTCCAGAAATGTCCGACCATTACCATTTTTAGAGTTTTAAGTTGGAAAAAGAAGTGTTGTACAGAATAACATAATTATCATCACGCCTAAAATCCTCTGAACGTTCGACAGGGGTGTACTTAACAAACCCACATTTCGCCAATTATGTTTAAATTTGACCCTAAGGTTGACTGGTAATAGAGAATGCCTTGTGGCATTAAGTCCGCCTATGTACCTTTCTTGTGCATGAAGTTTAAATAAATAAATAAATTCCAAGTAATAGAGGGCGAGTCCAATCCACGGGGTACAAATCCACGCTCCGTGGCAAAATTCCTGATGGAAAACCCAATTGGCCTAAACAGAGAATATAACCAAGGACCTCATGGCAAACCGTCGCGCATCGACCACTAGACGCAGTCCAAAAACAAAACACTATTTCAAAAACATTAAGCTGGATCTCACCTTAAAATTAAAAGTCTCATTCCAAATTGGATTCAAGGCATTTTTCCGTGCGACTTTGGTCCTTATCTTCTTGCAATCAGTGGGGACGCCCAGTATTTCCACTTCCACGAAGGCGTTGTAGAAAGAGTATACGTTTTCCGCGACATATTGTCCTGATATCACGGCGAGGGTCAGATGCGCTGCGTGGATCCCGTCGAACTCTTTGTCCATTGGGTTGAATCTGAAAAGGATTGGTGATTTAGCTGGTATTTTTGAAGAGAAGACGATTGTACAAAATAGGTTAAGTAATTCTTGCGTTACCAATTTTTGTTTGTCAACATTTTAAAGCAGAGGAGGATCAAAGAAAAGATGGATGGGTTGTGTGAGGAATGATATGAAGGAAAAAGAGTAAATAATAGCGTGACGATTTGTCAGGGGAGATTGGAAGAATAAAATGTGTTGCGCCTAACCCAAATAGCATGGCAAGGCAAGAAGATGGCAGCCTCCTAAACAGTTAGCGTTTGGCATAGTCAGCAGGCTTCTATTCATCATCATTTCAGCCAAAAGATGTCCACTGCTGGACATAGACCTCCCCCAGGCGTCGCCACATCTCGCGGTCCCGTGCGTCTCTCATCCAGCGGGTTCCTGCAACCTTGACCAGGTCATCGGTCCACCTAGTGGGAGGCCGCGCAACGCAACGTCTTCCGGTTCGCGGTCGCCATTCCAGAACTTTTCGGCCCCATCGGCCATCCGTTCTGCGAGCAATGTGCCCTGCCCATTGCCACTTAAGTCTGGCTTCTATTGCTAGTTTTGATTATCAGTACCATCATCTTCCTACCCTTAACCCATCCTACTTGGGGTCGGCGCAACACGTTTTCTTCTTCTATTGTCTTGAGTGGAGACTGCAAATCGGCAAGTGTAAGGTAGGATGCCCTCAGGGTCGGTACCTTCTTCGCGCGAGTGGCTATTAGCAGCTGGATACGACTATATAAGCAGCAGAATCGATGACCGTTAGGGTAGATGTGTTCTTGAGTGGAGACTGCGAATCGGCAAGCGTAAGGTAGAAGGCCCTTAGATTCGGTGGAGCGATGATTTTTCCAGGGTGGCTGATAGTAACTTGATGAGAGTTCCTGAGAATCGATTTGAGTAGCGTGCGATTGAGGAGGCCTATGTCCAGCAGTGGACGGCTGATATTGATGGTAAAAAATGAGACGAAGTAACCATGTTTTTGTCTGTATCTCACCTTCTATAAGCAATATGCCCCGGATCCCACATCACGCTAGGTTTCCTCACGTACCCAGCAGAACCGTTACTCTCATACATGGCTGCGTTCACAGCCATCGCCGCGTCTTCCGTCTGATAGTTCAGGGCCACTAGCTGAACCCCACAGGACCAGAAGTTCACAGGGTCGAAGTTCGATGAGTCTATTCTTAGGCTGTGGAAGAGAGAGAGCAAAATAATAATGTGAGTTGTGTGATTAGAGATTCGGTCGCCATTTTGTGAGATCTTAGGTCTTACATAGTAGGAAGCGCCCCTATTGTCATTAAAAACCAATGCACTGTGATAAGCACTGCAATGAATAGATAGATAGATAGAATACTCTTTATTATTGACTGACTGGCCTGATGGTCTAGTGGTTAGTGACCCTAACTGCTATGCCGGAGGTCGTGGGTTCGATTCCCACCCAGGACAAATGTTTGTGTGATGAGCACGATCATTTGTTCTGTGTCTGGGTGTAATTTATCTATAATATGTATGTATTTAGAAATATATAAGTATGTTTATCAGTTGTCTAGTACCCATAACACAAGCTCTGCTTAGCTTGGGACTAGATGGCGTTGTGTGATAGTTGTGGATTATTATTATTATTATTATTATTATTATTATCATCATCACCATCATCATCAGCCTATAATGTTCCCACTGCAGGGACTCAGGCCTCCTCTCTAGGAGAGGGATGGGCTATAATCTACCACGCGGGCCCAGTGCGGATTGGCAGATGTCACATATCTTCGAATTTTTTGGTTCTAACGCCCGAATACTCGAACGTCACTCAATTATAAGTAGCCCTCAAAACTCGTGCTATCTCTGTCACTCTGCGTTAAAGTAACAAAGACAGCACGAGATTTAAGTGCAACTTAAAATTGAGTGACGTTCGAGTATTCGGGCGTTAGACATGCAGGTTTCCTCACGATGTTTTCCTTCACCGTTTTGAGAGCAGCAGAACTCTTTATTATGTACACCAAATTTAAAAAAAAAAAAAACAATAGTAAAACATTTTACAAGGGGTGACACAATGGGCGATCTTATCGCTTATAGCGATATTTTAAAGACAATCAGCATCACCTTTGTTTTTTTTTTTTGGGGTTGGGAAATCGTCAAATGATTCCTCCCGCTCTGAGCAGAGCGGTAGGACTAGGAAGTGTCTGACTTCTTCTGACTAAAAACCACCCATGTTCCTGCTTAGCCCTTTATCTCGGCTTCTCTTTCGAACAACCCACAGACAATCAGCATCACCTCAACTCAAGCCGGATCATGAGGTCGCGCCGGCCAGTAGAATCGCCGTCTCACGATTTTACGTCATCGTAACTTCCCACCTAACGCTAGGTCCTCAAACATACCGAGGGACACTCACTCGTCGTCACCCGTGTGGATACATTGGGCAATTTTTATTTATAACGCACCCAGTCCAAATTATTCTTAAAACAGTTTTAATCCGGCTCGAAGGACCACTATTTGGTCGAGGGCCTAACATTAGGTGGGGCGGAACCAGCATCACCACTGGAGTTTGATACTAAAACAGTGATCCGGCTCGAAGGACCACTATTTGGTCGAGGGCCAAATATGTAGGTATATCCTACTGGCAAAAAAAATCTACCTTTTTGTTTTAATTGTAACCTGTGATGACTTACCCGGCGGGATAAGTCCTAACAAGCTGTGTCTCCGTATGGGCTATGAGCGCCATGGGATGTTTCCTGCAGATCTTCTTGCCGATGGCTTCGTTGACTGAGGAGCAGCGGTAGCAGGGGTGGTGGATGGCTGGCGCGTTCAGGCAGCGGGCGCGGGGCTGTTGGGCTATCTGCTGGAGACATGATGGTAAAGCGTTAACAACTGTCAATACAGTTCAAAACTTCAAAATATTATTATTGGTCAATTATACTTGGATGAATTGATTAAGCTTGGATGAGGATAAAATGAGACAGGTCTGTCTAGAACAGTTCAAATACTATCCCCAACAATATGGTAGAAGTTTATAATTTTAAATGGACATCATTAAATGCACTGTCCTGAGCAATAATTAATTCTTGTCTGAAATAGCAAAAGGACAACCATGCGCTTCTTCAAATTTCTTTGTATTCGCCAAAAAACCGACAATAGGGGATCGGACAAAAAAAAACTAATTAGTCCGTCAGATAGATATCCAAAAATTATTGGACACGTATTTTTTCTTTTTTCACGTAAACTTAAAATGAAAACGATACAGTGCTTCGAAAACTCGTGTGACGTCATATGATAGTACATTTTGACGACACAAGTGACGTTTCAAGCCCCACTCCAGGATCTTTGACACGTTTTATCTTCGTCATTTTTTATTGATTTGATAAAACAAAAAACACGTATTCAATATTTTTCGATCATCTAACTTACGGACTAAACAGAATCATATTATTTTGACCCTGTCCGATCCCCTATTGACGGAGTACAGCCGAGCACGATCGAAATGCTCGAAGTGCGCTCGTTCGAGGTTTGTAAGTCGGTCCACACTAGACGAATCGTGCTCGGCTCGTGATGTGCTCGCCTAGCGTAGACGCAGCTTAAGACTCGATTTCATGATTTTAAACGTAAGTTTTTTTTTCAAGTCCATGATAGCAAATAGTTTTTTTAGATCCTCACGGAAAAGAACCATGTGAACACAGGAATCTGCCCAGTTGCACATTTTTTGTCACTTACTGAAGTCCAATTTCAGGTACAATTTATTGTCAAAAGTCTACAACCAATAAAATTGGTTTACTGTTTTTCGACTACGGCAAAGCCACGAGGAAAGATTTATTGTTTATTTCGGACCTAAACTTTTTAACAACTATTACGAGCCATTTAAACCTATACCTTAGACTAGCTTATGCAAACTTCTTCATATTCATATATATGTCGAATTTGTGGCAATTGATTCTCAAATTCATTGTTTTCTTTCTCCACTCATCTTCTCTTACCGTACTAGCACTATCACTGCTCTCCGAAGACTCGAAGCTGCTTCCTGGAGCTGTCTCCTTGGGTGCGTTGCTCGGTTGCTTCATAGAGCTCCGTGGAGATAGCGGATTCAAGCCGCGGAATTTTATCGCCTGAAAATAATTTACCTATCAGTATTATTGAATCATCATCATCATCATCAACAGCCTATTAATATTCCCACTGCTGGGACACAGGCCTCCTCTCTTTGAGAGGGAATGGGCTATAATCTACCACGCGGGCCCAGTGCGGATTGGTAGATGTCACATGTCTTCGAATTTTTTGGTTCTAAGACATGCCGGTTTCCTCACGATGTTTTCCTTCACCGTTTTGAGAGCAGCGGTGATGAAATAAACTACACAAAGTAATTTGCCTGACTGGGTTCGAACCCACGACCACTGGGCCACCGCTGCCCTATTGAATTGAATGTTAGTCATTAATAAAAAACATATTGATAAAGCCTGGTAATTGGTAGCCAGAAAGAAAATTGATTGATTGATTAATCATTTCTTCAAATAAGTCGCGATTAGGTGTTTTGTGTGTGAGTTAGTTAGATAGGTTTAACTTCCAGAAAGGCAATCGTCGGATGATCGGATCCGAAAGCTTAAAGTCACCCAATGAAGAGGGCTATACTCAAAAATCGGAAACATTCCTACGAGCACCAATGTACCCAGAAGAATTGCCAAACTACGAGGCAGTGGGTATAGAGAATATTGCTCGCAGAACGGATGGCCAATGGGGCCGATACCGAGAACCGTAAGACGTTGCGTTGGAAGTTCTCCCACTCGTGTGGACCGATGACTAGGTGAAAGTTGCGGGGATCTGCTGGATGAGAGGAGCACGGGACCAGTCAATGAAGAGACACTTGGGGGAAGCCTATGTTCAGCAGTGAACGTCTTTCGAATGAAATGATGATTACCCTAATCATCATCATCATTTCATTCGAAGCACCCTTGCTTTTCCACCAGAGATGTGTTATGCAGCTATGCTGTGAAGATGTAATAGCTAAGCTGTGAAACTATGTGACCGTTTCCACTCATGCTATGCTATGTTTTGATAGTAGGGAATATAGCATAGCAACACATAGCACGCATCCGTATGTATGAGTCCCACACACACACACACACATGTATGAGCCACTCAGATGGGAAATCCTAGGAACAGATGAGATTAATGAAGAGAAGCTCGCAGAAATCTCTACCGAACAACTGGTGAGCTTCTGCAAGGCAACAGGAAGATTCGCGATGCCGACCACCAGTAACCCATGAAGGGGATCCACCAAAATGGGGAATTGGGCGAAATAATCCACAACGAAAGGACTGATCGCCCGTCTGGTGTCTGTCGGCGTCCCCGAAGATAAATAGAAAAATAGCACGCATCCATAACACGCATCTTTCCATATAAAAAACATAGCTTAGCTGAGAACGTTTCCACCAGTGCTAAGCTATGTGCACCAATGAAGATGATTGTTGGATAACAAACGCATCCATAGCAACGTAGCATAGCACACCTCTGGAGGAAAAGCACCCTTAAGAAGTCGCGATTAATTCGTTTATCTAACTTGTTGGCAATAAACTCTTAAACCTACCTGAACATAAGTGACCATATCACTCAGCTCCCTCGCGATCTGGTTACTCCTCTTTCTAGTAGGCGCATGTTTGACACTCCCAGAGGTAGTCTCGGCGTCTCCCTCACTCCTTCTGAAGCTCTGGTAGAGTGAGAGAGAGGTCCGACCGCATTTGTCTTCCATTGAGTTCAGGATTTTGTGCAGCTCTTTTTCTGGAAGGTAAGAAGTATGTTCTTTACAAGGGAAAAGATTATGGGTAAAAATCCTAGCCCCAGGCTGAAATATTTCCTGTCTGAGCTACGGGTTGTTCGAAAGAGATACCGCGGCCTCGACACAAGGGCTAAGAAGGAACATGGTTGGTTTTTAGTCAGTAGAAGTCTGACACTCCCTACCGCTCTGCCCAGAGCGGGACGAGTCATTTGATGTTTGCCCACCATCCAAAAAAAGTCTGAAATATTTAAGAATACCTACCATCCTATCCCTTCCTAACCTGCGGTGCTTAGATCTGGTCACTTACCGATACTCAGAAGTTTGGCCTTGGAATATTTCAAAGCTTAGGTCATTGGAACGTAGCAGTAGCATTCCGGGTATCTAAAGACAAGACAGGGTTCGAAACGCCACGCTGCGTTCCGAAACGGGCATAGTGGCAAAGAAGCTGCTAGGCTAAGTGTGTTTGGGTGGGTCACGTCATCAGCATACACGATGACCACTCGGCAAAAGTCTCCACACGATGGCTGCCAAAAGATGGATTTGCCACCAACCCAGAAAGAGGTGGTGAAACGACCTGGATGCGTACCGCGAGGGTCGGATCGTGGAGGCACAGGAAACGGGCTCTTGGAAGGAATAGGGTAGTTAACTGACTAAAAAAAATATGATTCTAATTAGTCCGTCAGTTAGATTATCGAAAAATATTGGATACGTGTTTTTTGTTTTATCAAATTAATAAAAATTGATAAAGATAAAAAGCGTCAAAGATCATGGAGAGGGTCTTGAAACGTTACTTGTAGGTTAAATAGTAACGTACCTAGCATGACGTCACACGAGTTTTTGCACTGTAATGTCTTCATTGTTTGTTTACGTGCAAAAAGAAAAAAAACGTCTCCAATATTTTTTGGAAATCTATCTGACGGGCTAATTAGATTTTTTTTGTCAACTACCCTAATGGGGGAGGGTTTTGCCCAGCAGTGAGACAGTACGGGCTAACAAAAAAATATCCTATCTCCTTACCATCTAACTCTTCATCATCTTCATCATAATCCTCATCAGAGAAGTACTCCGTCAGCGAGCTGCCCGCTGATTGGTTGGACATGATGGAACTGGTCCGGTTGCTCTGCTCTGGTAACGAGGTACTGGTGTGGCGGATACCGTTCGATCTACAGGTGGAAGAATATCATCAGTAGGGTAGACCGGGGACAATTGAAACAGGTCATGATTGCAACAACTTCAATTTCTCGGAAACCATGATACCTACGCGTGTGACGCGTCGTTCGTTACATCGTTGGCCATGTTCGGTTTTGTGTTTAGCACGGCTCGAGCGAGCGAGCAATGTAGTCGCACACAGGACGCCTCGACGAATTTCACGCCAAAAAGTAAGTTCTCACCATTTTTATTTTTTTGGTTTTTACCTATTTAAATCTTGTAGTTTGTCAGTTATTCTTATTTTAGAGTATTGTTTGTCTATTTAAGTTAGTTTTTATTACTGTTATTTATTATTTAAGTCAATATATTACAAAATATTGAGTGTTGAAGTAGAAGATGTGACATGGGTACGTTTGAAACGACGTGGCTGTGGACGTTTGAAACGTTTCAAACGTCCCCGCATATTTCGCATTTTTATCCGACTGCACAGAAGAAGGTTGTGTTTTCTAAAATGAGTCTGCCGCAGGATTTGAAGCCGCTATCCCATCTTCTCCTAAGTACTTTGGGACTCCACAGCCAAATTCCATGGTCATACCTACATGTGTTGGAAGTTCAGCATGACCTTACCAGCCCGATGACACTACAAGTTACAACACCCAACAGTCTACCGCAGGACTTGAAGCAGACCGTCAATAAACCATTGTTATGAATGATTGAAACATTTTTATGATTGAAACATTGTTATGATTGAAACATTGTTATGATTGAAACAAGCTGTTTTGTATGAGACTGGATTATCTTTTTTTATCCCCCATGTAAGTGCAATTACAGCAAAATAGGGTAACAAGTCTTTCAATCATGTGAAATAGTATTCAATAACACAAATTAAAGCTCGAAAATGATTAAAATACGAGATATTTTACGTTGTTTATATTAAAGATGTTTTTGCTTTTATAATTTTCAAAATATTAACTTTACGGTGACACACTTGTCACGATCTCAATAAATAATTCAGTAGTAAGTTAAATTTTTAAGATTGAGTAAAAACCTTCAGTAGTTCCTGAAATATTTCAGTGTTTCAATTATCCCTACTTACCGTTTCAACCGTCCTTGGGGTGGGGTCAATAGAACCACTGTGCCCGGTCTTCTATAATGTGTGATTGTAGGTTAACTATTCAAAATAGAGATATAGATTATATTTAATTTAGGAACTAGATAACGACCCTTTCAACTATATAAATTCGAGGGATGTAGGTACTATAGATACTTCACTGCACACGATTTAAGTCAAATTGTTTCAATTGTCCCCGGTCTCCCCTACAACATATTATTATGCTATCATTGATGTTTAGGTTGTTGATAAAACTAGTCTAGATTGTAATTGTAAGTCTCATTTTGTAAACTTTAACTATAACTACACTGTTGTACAGTGCGATCAAATTATCTTGGCAGCTCCGAACTTCGTGCAGGTCATTTTGTTACAACGAATGTATAAAAGTGTTATGATATTTATTTTATTTGTATTTCTCACTGTTTAAATTAGATATTTTCTGATCGTTTAAGTATTGGTTTACCTGGCAATAACAGTTTTATTCCCAAGTTTACATGCGTAAAATTTCGCAAAGCCTATGTTCAGAGCTGCCAAGATAATTTGATCGCACTGTATTAGGCTAGCCTGTAATGATAGTGTGTGTGTTTAAATAAATAAATAAATAAAGCAAATTCCTCCGCCGCGTCTGTCTGTTCGTGATAAACTCCAAAACTGGTGAACTGACTGGTGAAATGACTGGCCTGTTGGTCTAGTGGTTAGTGACCCTAACTGCTATGCCGGAGGTCGTGGGTTCGATTCCCACCCAGGACAAATGTTTGTGTGATGAGCACGATCATTTGTTCTGTGTCTGGGTGTAATTTATCTATAATATGTATGTATTTAGTTAGAAATATATAAGTATGTTTATCAGTTGTCTAGTACCCATAACACAAGCTCTGCTTAGCTTGGGACTAGATGGCGTTGTGTGATAGTTGTGGAATATTATTATTATTATTATTAATATGTATGTATTTAGAAATATATAAGTATGTTTATCAGTTGTCTAGTACCCATAACACAAGCTCTGCTTAGCTTGGGACTAGATGGCGTTGTGTGATAGTTGTGGAATATTATTATTAATATTATTATTATTATTAAACTGATTTTCACGCTGTTTTCACCAATGGAAAGACTGGTTTTCGAGGAAGGTTTAAGTTTTTTTTTTTTTAAATTCAACCCGGAGTTAAATAGGGGATGAACGCTTTTTGGGATATTTTTCGACATACACTCGGGCAAAGCCGCGGGCAAAAGCTAGTTAACAATAATATTGGGCTCGAGATACAGAGTGATACTACGAACACCGTCGATCGAAAAGTGATGTGTTTGGGCTGTTGTTTGAAACTTATTATTGGTGCGTGAACCTAATCACCGAGGTCTTAGACGGAGGTATGTTAAGTACATCATCACTTAACTAGTTATGAATTTTTTTTTAGGGGGTGCGGGGAAATCATCAAATAACCCCTTCGGGAGTGGGAGAATTCTACAGACTAAAAACCACCCGTTCCTTCTTAGCCCTTTGTGTCGAGGCCGCGGTATCTCTTTCGTTCTAGTGGTCTACTGTTGTGCATTAGGTCTGGAGTTCGATTCATAAGTCAGGCAAAGTGACTACTCATTTGTTGATTCCCCCCCCCCCCCCCAAAGTCTATAATGATCATAATTAAAATGTATGGGTTACCTGAAGGCAGTTGATAGTACTCCACCATATCCTTGTGCAGAACTGGCTCCAGTTAGGCCCATTGTTGGACTTGCCTCTATGGGAAGTAGTTTTTTATTTTTCACTAGGACCTGTTAAAAGAAAAGTAAGCTTAAATTTCAAAGACTTTTTTTTTAAATACAGATCGCGTTTTCAATCTGCAGTAAAATTATGAAATCACGGATTAAATTAGCTAGCGTAACTCCAAAGGCGTGACAGGTTGTCAAAAAAAATATATTAAAATTCTTAATTTTCGCCTGTCTTTCGAACTTACTTTATTTAACCCGAACATTAGTTTATACAGTGTAGTGGTATAGTCAAATTATGTAGGTATATGAACTACTCCAAAAAATGGTAGCTCTGATTTATAAAATCTTCTTTAAAGAAATGGAATAAAAAAACTTGCCAAGTCTAACTACCTACCTCATGAAACTTGCATAAATTAAGTATATAATCACCTTATATTTGAGTTGTTCAGGACTCGGCAGCCGCGGCTCGTCGGTGTAGTCGACTTCAAAAAGGAATGACGTCACCAGCTTGTCTCCAAACACTGCCTGGATGAAGACGACATCAATAGAGGACTAGCATTATGTGGTTTTACATACATATTTACAGTAGTTTTAATAAAAACGTTTCCCCACACTAGGAATTCCACCTGTATCTAAAAACACCCATCCTCGGAACAACTATCTGCTTTTTTTTGTTAGCCTAATCTTTCCCACTCCTGAGCAAAGGCCTCCCCCCATTCCATCTACTTTCCTCGTTGTTGCGCTTCTTCCCTTCTACTATCTGCATCCCATATAAAAATTGTTCTGTGCGGGGATCGAACCCGCAAAACACAGCGTAGGTAGCAGTCAATAGATCAGCCACTGCGCCAATTGTGCCGTTCATCGAGGAGCTCGTGCCTTATTCCGATTGCGATAAAGCTGATTATTTATTTTCTGTACCTATAAATTATTTACTTGAACATAATTATCTAACATAATGCTACGCTTGTATTTCCCGAAGGGTTAATTTTTTTTTAATGGGGCAAGCCCCATAACTGTAACTCCTGAAAACCAGAATCAACAATGGCGACCGCAAGAAAAGCACAGAGACAATGAAGCTGGACGAAGTCCCAGAGAAACGATTTAACTGTCTTGATTTCTTGAATACCACAACGACATTAATTAGGGAAGAATATTAACAACTATCCATACAAAAATATTTGTTACGCTCGGGAATCGAACCCGCGACATAGCGCAGCAGTCAATCACTCAGCCACTGCGATGTTTGATATTTTATGCAAAATAGGCCTACATATATACATAGGTTGAAAAAAAGGTGCACGATTCGGGTTGGTAAAAGAAAGTCGAAGAACCGGCAAGAAACACCAGGGATACTCTTTTAAAATGGTTTGGTTTAACAATATTACCCTGTACTACCCGGGTCGTGATCGTCAGATAGGTAGTCGCTCCATCACTAGATCTAGAATGCTGACTGTCAATGAACTTGTTTTCTGATTCTGTTGGCCTTGTTCTGTTCTGTGTCCTGCTGATATGGAGGGAAGTGCAAATTATGTTTTTACTCCTCCGCTATTCTTTTCTGATTCATTTCGTTGCGGGATCTAAGACAGTTAAATCGTTTCCCTGGGACTTCGTCGAGCTTCATTGTCTCGGCGCTTTTCTTGCGGTCGCTACTGTTGATTCTGGCTAGGAGTTACAGTGGTTTGGGAATAGTGTGGCGGGCTTGTCCCATTATAAAAAAAACTCGTTTTCTGAGTACAATGCCTGGGAACAACTGACCTCAAACGTGCTCGCCATGACCTGTTGCTGGGGGAGGCTGCAGTGGTTCTCGATGCTCAGGATCAGGGGGTATGGAGACGCCACGAATGCGCTCCTGTTTGGAGAAAAGCAAATCAACTGTAAACATACATACTTCACGCCTGTAAAGCCCGGGAAGGGTATATCCAAGTTTCGCCAGTAATTTTTAAATCCCACGTAAGAGAGGGCGAGCCTATTGCCATCAACGGGGCTCAAATTCAGACTCTGTGGCTGCTACTGTAAAAATCTTGATCTTAGCACGTTAACTGCCCAATGTACCGAATACAGTACACGCCGCGTGGGTCCATCACGTCCATGTACCGTGGTACACTCGCCCCTGTATCTTTCTATGCGCTCTAACTTCATGGACTTGTGTGTTATGTTGCTCTATTTATCAGGATTTGTCAACAGGACAGAATATTACAAAAAATGATTTGGACATTTGGGGTTATCGAAAAATTATGTATGGGGACAGTTTATTTATTTTATTTTATTTATTCATTGATTAGCACATACATTTGTTGTAACAGGTAAGACCCAAGCTAACAACAAAAGTAGTCATACATTGTTAATAGTTCAGTCCCAAGTAACGGGTCTGGGTTAGAAGTACAAGTTACACAGTGGACAACACACTTATTAGTGTCACCCTCTGGACAAACGTGAGTGAGTTAACGTGTTACAACCCAATTAGCACTGCACTGGGGAGCAGCGGTGGCCCAGTGGTGGCGGCCCCGACTTACGTACAGTAGGTCGTGGGTTCGAACCCAGGCAGGCTTTGTGTAATTTATTTCATCACCGCTGCTCTCAAAACGGTGAAGGAAAACATCGTGAGGAAACCGGCATGTCTTAGAACCAAAACATTCGAAGACATGTGACATCTACCAATCCGCACTGGGCCCGCGTGGTAGATTATAGCCCATTCCCTCTCTAAGAGAGGAGGCCTGTGTCCCAGCAGTGGGAACATTAATAGGCTGTTGATGATAACACTGCCCGACATGGGAATCGAACCCAGGAGCGGATGCTCTGCAGTCGCGACCACTAGACCTCCGAGGCAGTCGTGGAAGAACAAAAACGATACATAAATTCTTTTATTTCTTAAATCTTTGATAAACATGTTCAATCAAAATCCAAATATTTTATTTCGCAGAGGCCTACATAATTATTATCCCGTCGGGGCTGTGGATTGTCGAAAGGTTACCGCGGCTCCGACACAAGGGCGAAGAAGGAACATGGGTTTGGTTTTTAGTCAGTAGAAGTCTGACACTCCCCTTCGCTCTGCCCAAGAGCGGGGGGGGGGGGGGGGGGTTATTCGATGATTTTCCACCCACCAAAAAAAAAAGGCCTACATATTATACACTTAAAAAACATCGCGAAAATTTCATTTCCTATGGAGAAAAACCGGTAAGAAACTCTCATGGCTCATAAAGCTAAATCTTCTAAAAAAATTGTTCTAACTACGAACCTAGCAATAGTCTCAACCACTCGTCTGAAAGGTATCTTCGTAGTGAAGGTATGTCCATGATAGATGACGGGGCTCCCATCGTCTCCGTCCCAGCAGTCCAGCTCCACGCAGCGACAACCTGTGAGCAGTACCTGGAGACAAATGGGCTGGGTTTTAATCACAAAGTTTGTGAGTGTGTATGTTTGTTACCCTTTCACGCAAAAACTAAGTACTGAACGGATTTAAATAAAATTTGGTACACAGATAGTTTATAACCTGGATAGTTTTTATACCGATTTTATCTTCCCGTATAATTTTCAAGTTGTAGCGGTTGAAGCCGCCTGGCTTATAACAGCTAGTCTGTATATAAAATGCAAAGCTACTTTACTGAGGATCAACGCACAGGCCAAACCCGCCTTATTAATAAAAATAGTTAAACCTGGTTTAACTTACGCTTGGTTTATCTCGCCGTCACTTTCTTTTGAATATTTTTGAAGTGAGACGGATGCGAGATAAACCAAGCGTAAGTTAAACCAGGTTTAACTATTTTTATTAATAAGGCGGTTAGGGCTAGAAGCTTAAAATTTCGCACACGTATTCCTCTTATGACGTAGGCATCTACTTAGGAAGGATTTTTCAAAATTCAACCCCCAAGGACACCCCCTTGGGGGTGGATGAAAGTTTGCATGGAAGATCGTCATTTTTACTCACGACGGAACGGAGACACTATGCGTTTGGGGTGAGAGGTTGTTTGTTTGTGCAAATACATGTAGCCATTTTTCTCCAAAACTACTGGTCCGATATTGATGCAGTTTTCAGTTATGGGTTCGGGTTTGATTGGTGCATGTTCTTAGATAGGTGTTACGGTGACAACTCACCAGGGGGCGCTGCAGCAAACATTTTTTGTGCAAATCAAAGTTGCCATTTTTCTCTAAAACTACAAGTCCGATTTTGATGCAGTTTTCAGCTATGGGTTTAGGTTTGATTGGTGCATGTTCTTAGATAAAAAAATAAAAGTAAAAAATTTAAAATTATAAGCAAAATTAAAAAAAATTAAAAAACCCACGACGGTTAAAAATTAATTGAAAAAAAGGATAAAATAACATAAAACACCCGCCTTAAAAAAAACCCTATTTTTTTTTTAATATTCTGCATACACGCGGGCAAAGCCGCGGGCAAAAGCTAGTAATAACATAACATATCAATACGCAAATCCCCGAAGGGTTACAAGCCCGCCAAACTATTCTCAAACCACTGTGTTACGGACGCCGAACTCCTAAAACTTAATCTGTAATATGTTAACAATAAGTAGATTAAGTAGAATAGCTTTGTTTTGAATACCTAGGATAAGCTAGGATAAGTATATAAGAAGTATATAAGAAGTATATAAGATCATTCAGTAACTAAAGCTTTATAAAGATTGTGTAACATAACTTAAGAATAGATAGTACTAGTTAGCCAATTGTAATGTAAACAGAACCCTAAAATCAGTCTAACTTCGATTCTTTAAGTTATATAAGTGTATTACGTAAGTTTTACATAACGACTTTATGTGTTTCAAAGTCTGTCAAGAATAGGTACAAAAGTTATGGAAAATTCCACTCGTAAAAGTTTAATAATGTTTTTGATTGGGCAATTTCAAAGGCTGAATTCTAGTCCAATAAGAATGCCTTAATTTTAACCAATAAGAATCTGGCACGCAGGTTGCCTTAAATCTAGAATTTCTGTTGGATATCTATAAAAGAGATTTTAAAGATTTTGCCACTACTTGAATCATGATGTAAAAGGATATAGGAGGCAAGGATTTGTACTGAAAACACAGTCGACAGTGATCTCTCCTACTAGTAATACTTTCAAGTGTAAATAAGTACTAAGTGAGTCAAATAAACCTTTTATCTCTTTATTGTATATAAAACAGTGTTTTTATTCTTGTGTAGAGGCCACAGATTGGTCTCGTTGTGTTTCCTTATCCACGTTAAAATCATACAGTCCACTACGAACATTCTACGAACATCACAGTTGTGCGGCTGAGTCTAGTGAAATAGATCTCAGAGTCCCACACATTCTGGTCCTAGCGAGCCGGATAAGTCAAGACCTAAGAAGACCTAGTACTTACGTGTTTTTATAAAGTGAATTTATACAGTTTTAAAGTTTTAAAAGTTGCAAAGTATTAAATTCAGTGTTAAATTCAGTGGTAAAATAGGAGAGTGAGTCTGCTGTCAAAAGGATCTCAGGAAACGACGGCCAGAGTTTAAGTAGTGTCGCCGTTCAGATCCTAACGCCTGTGCCTAGATATTTAGATAGTCGCCGTGCCAAAAAGTGCGCCCGGTAACTGTATCAAAGGCAGATCATACAGCGCGTTAAAACGTGAGTACATAGCCGTCAGGCAATAAACTATTAAGTGCGTGTCCGTGCCTGCTATGTACAACATCAGTGTTTATCTATAAAATAGATAAAAAGTGAAGTGCGCGTTATCAGTGTATTTACGTATCGTCGCTAACACGGTATATAGACGGAAGTGTCGCCGAGCCAGAACGTAGGCCGGTATCCGCCTATCTAGCGAAGGAAGTAATACATCAGTGAGTTATCTAGATAGATAACAAGTATATAGTGCGTCACTAAGTATATAGACGGAAGTGTCGGTATCCGCCTATCGTGTAAACAAGTAATAAGCGTAGATGGACTATTTAAAGTGAAAGTATGTACATAGTGCTCTTCAAGTGTATATAAACGGAGGAATCACTTAGCCGGAACGTGTGCTAGTGTCCGCTTATAAACAAAGTAAATAGTGCGCGTTATTATTGTATACATAGACGGAAGTTTCACTAAGCTGGAACGTGTGCCAGTGTCCGCTCTATAAAACGAACATAAGCAGTGCAAGTCAGTGAACTTATCTTGAAAGATAGATGTATAGTGCGCCTCGTATAGTATAAAAGTAAATAACAAAAGTGCGTGTCAGTATTAAAAGTAAACAGTACGTAGTGAACCAGTGAATAAAAAGTGTGCCCAATATAAATTGGGTGAAAAGATCTAGTGCCATAGCTACCTAGGCAGAACCTAGAGTGCCTAGGTTACCTAGGCAGCCTACAACTACGTGCCTGTGCCTAGTTACCTAGGCAGACTCCACTACGTGCCTGCAACTACGTGTCTGTGCCTAAATTACCTAGGCAGACTCCACTGCGTGACTACAACTACGTGTCTGTGCCTAAATTACCTAGGCAGACTCCACTGCGTGACTACAACTACGTGTCTGTGCCTAAACTACCTAGGCAGACTCTGCGTGCGCCTGCAACTACGTGCCTGCGCCTAAGTCATATAGGCAGTATTGACCGCTTGTACCCTAACACTTGCGTGTCAATCGAACGTTAAGTTTAAGTGTGCTAACCTCAGGCACAGCTTAACAAGATGGTTATCACAAGAAGCCAGTCAGACGTAGCTGAATTAGAAGAACAGCGACGTCTTAAAGAAGCTGCACGTCGTCAAGAAGAACAACAAATTGAAGTTGAAAGATTACGACGACTGTCATTAGACCCGCCTGCCTCACCCTTTTCAAGGCTTGCGGAGACAAGTACAGCTGGGCCCTCCGGGGTCAGAACTACAGTGACCACTACTCAACAACGAGCGAGGTCACCAACAAGATCACTACGGTCGCACCGATCTAACACAAGCATTACTACGCGACTAAGAGTAGCTGAGCTCAACGCGGCAGAGAAGTTAGCCATTCTACATAAGAAGCAACTTGAGATGGAAGCCGACCTAGTAAAGAAGAGGTTGGCTGTGGAAGTGTCTGTGCTCAATGATGAAGAAAGTGTAAACAATGACCCTCTACCCGACGAACAACATCATCTTAAGGTAGACGAGTGGCTACGAACAAACCAGCCCGACACACGGGGGGAGGAGGCAGCAAAGGGTGCACGAGAGGAACCCAGACAGATCAGGTTCGAGACGCCCAGACCAAGATCGCCAACTCCAACCAGGGCGAGGAACAGCATTGAACAGTTAGCCAACACACTGGAGAGGATGGCCAGACCCCGTCCACGTTATATAGACCTGCCTACATTCACTGGAGCCGCTACTGAATGGCTGCCCTTCAAAGCAGCTGTTCGTGATTCAACAAGCATGTACCAGATTCCTGCAGCTGAGAACATACACAGACTGAGGAGCTGCCTAAAGGGAGAAGCTCGGGATGCTGTGGCCGCACTACTACACACAGCCACAGACCCAGATGTTATTATGAAGACATTAGAACAATGTTTCGGGCGACCTGAAATTATCATCGATCGGGCGCTCGACGATCTAAAGAAACTCCCAAGACCTGGAGCATCGGCAGCCGACCTCAACAGCTTCGCAGTGAAACTACAGAATATAATCTGTGTACTGAAGACAATAGATAAAAAGGGTTATCTATTAAATCCCCTTCTGACAAGAGAGGTGTTGGAAAAACTAAGTCCACATCTCCGCTCTCTACGCTTACGACAACGAAGGGACGACCGAACCAGAGATCGTCATGATTTCCCACTTCCTTATGAGGGAGGCAGATAGGGCATTAAGATACACCTATGCCCCGTCTACGAGCGCCGCAAGTCAAAAGAAAGAGACACGACCCGCCGTAACATTAAAGAAAAAGGCGACTGTCTACAACACCACAGCGGAAGAAGAGAAGATGCCATGCCCATCAGGGTGTGAACAAGCACACACCTTACTCCAGTGCCCTAAATACAAGGCACTTACTACAGAACAACGCTGGGAATTCCTTAAAGAAAAAGGGATTTGCTTCAAGTGCGTCCAAAGTAAACACCGACGCATCGGGTGCAAAGCCAAGTCCTGCGGCGTGAATCAGTGTCGTCGACCACATCATACGACACTGCATCAATCATCACCACGAAAAGAGGTGAAAAAAGAAGATACCAACAAGCCAGCAGAGGCACCTAAAGAAGAAGCCGTCCTGTCCGTGACACCACGACCAACTGTGGGGCAAAGGACAGTACTACTGAAGATGTGTCCTATCATCGTGTCCGGACCACGGGGGGAGGTGCAGACCTACGCACTCCTAGACGAAGGAGCAACCATCACTCTTATAGATGAAGAGTTAGCAACCAGCATCGGAGCAGAGGGGCCGTCTCAACCGCTACACCTAAACGGCGTCAACATGTCACAACAAGAGACTAAGAGCCAGCTTGTCACAATCAATGTCAGAGGGACGAAAGAAACAGAAGAATACAGAGTTAAAGCAGGAACGATAAGAGACCTGCAACTACACAAGCAGACAATCTCTGACAGTATTCTTCTGTACGAACACCTGAGAGACCTTCCCAAGGACGAGGTGTGCTACGAACAAGCACGCCCCGGGCTTCTAGTGGGGACTGACCACTGGGAGTGTATCGTCTCAAGGAAGCTCAGGACCGGTGGCCCGAACGAACCAGCCGCCTCGAAGACTAAGTTGGGATGGGTGGTGCACGGAACCGCACCACGCAGCGCGATCATGCAAGAGGGCAGTGTACTGCACGTGTACGAGCCAGACCGAGAGCAAAGTGTTAGCAATCAGGAATTACAACACTCGGTTGAAGCTCATTTCAAGATAGAGGCTCTCTGTATAGAAGGAAAGCCACGAATAAGAGAAGCAGATCAGCGCGCCATTCAAATCGTCGAAGCGACAACAAGGAAAACCGAAACCGGTTACGAAGTGGGGCTACCATGGCGGGCAGACAACACTGTCATGCCACCCAGCTATAATCAAGCACTCCGTCGTCTTACAACTATAGAAAAGAAGATGGACACCGATCCCAAGTACGCCAAAGAATATTCCGACCAAATCAACAACCTACTACAAAAAGGTTACGCTGTATTATGTGACGGCTCGGAACGTGAGAGCCCAGTGTGCTGGTACTTACCACACTTTGCCGTACAAAACCCGAACAAGCCCGGCAAGTGGAGACTGGTATTTGACGCAGCAGCACGAAGCCACGGAATATGTCTGAATGACGAACTGCTAGAGGGACCAGACCTATTGTTATCACTACCGGGAATCCTATTTCGGTTCAGAGAAAAGGCGGTAGCTATAACTGCAGACATTCAAAAAATGTTCCTAAGAGTCCGCATAAGAGAAGAAGATCAACCAGCACAACAGTTCCTGTGGCGAGGTGAAGAAAGAGAATCATCTCCACTCAAATATAAAATGAGAAGTATGATCTTCGGCGCAGCGAGCTCCCCGTTCATGGCCCATTATGTTCGCAACCACAACGCAGACATTTACGGGCAGGAGTTCCCACGAGCGCTAGCGGCAATAAAAGAAAACCATTATATGGATGATCTAGTGGCGAGCTATGACGACCCAATAGAAGCTTGGAAGGCAGTAGAAGAAACCAGAACTGTACACGCCATTGCCAACTTCACACTGCGGGGATGGAACGCCAGCGATAAGACTGTGCTGCGTGACATACCTCCTGAGCTGCACGCCACTACACCCACACAACTGGGGGGAGAGCAACCAGAGAGCAAGATCCTCGGTTTATTCTGGAGCGCAGAACGAGATGAACTCGGGTTCAATACGTCAATGAACCGAGTACCAGCGGAGGTACGAGACTCCGCACCGAGAGAACTCGCGCACCGACCAAGCGTGAAGCCCTCAGCGCCGTGATGTCAATATATGACCCACTCGGTTTGCTGAGCCACTACACTATCCGCTCTAAAATAATACTTCAGAGCTTATGGCGCCTCCAGACTACGTGGGACGAACAGATACCGGCAGAAGAAAACGAGCTCTTCGCATCTTGGTTGTCACAATTAACTGAGATTGCTGAGATCAGATTGCCACGCTGCTACATAACAAGAAAACAAGAAAGAATCGAGCTTCACGTGCTATGTGACGCCAGCGAACAAGCTTATGCAACTGTAGCTTACTGGAGGATCACAGGCAGCGACGGGAGCATCACCGTGGTATTGGTAGCCGCCAAAGCTAAGGTGGCGCCGAAGCAAACACAGACCATACCTCGGCTCGAATTGCAAGCAGCTGTCATCGGGGTAAGACTCGCCGGTACGATAAAACAAGAACACAGAATGAAGATCGGTCGAACGACCTATTGGACCGACTCATCCACCGTGGTCCATTGGATTCACCACGACATGCGACGATACACTCCATTCGTCGCACACAGATTGGGTGAGATCGCCGAACGCACGAAAAAAGAGGAATGGCGCTGGCTGCCCACAGAACAGAACGTGGCAGACGACGCAACAAGGCTCAGTAACACTCCACTGAGCACAACGGATCGATGGTTCCAAGGGCCTGCCTTCCTTTACCAACCGGAAGAGCAGTGGCCTACTATGTCAACATCAGAAGAGGAAGACAGCGAAGTTCTGCACGTAACAGAAAAAGTCAAGAGAGGAAGCTGGCTACCAGAAGCCGCCCGCTTCTCAAAATATGAAGTACTGGTAAGAGCCACAGCACGAGCTCTCGCCTTCATTGACATCTGTCGACGAAAGGCAACCAACATGGAACATCGACACATCGAGCGCGCCGAGGTTGAACTTATCCGACGTGCCCAAGAAGATAGCTTTGAAGAAGATATAAAGAGGATTCAGACAGCTCAACCACTGTCAAAGGCAAGCAAGCTATATCGCCTTGATCCTATTCTGAAGGATGGACTCTTAAGGGTGCGAGGCCGAATCGAAGCTTCCTCAGCACCAACGGAGACGAAGCAGCCCATCATCATGGATGGTCGACATCCACTGACCAAGCTCATCGTGCAACGGGAACACTGCGCTGCGGGACACGCCAACAGAGAACGCGTGACGAACGACCTACGGCAGCGCTATTGGGTCATCCACTTACGACCCACCGTGCGCACGATTGAAAGAAACTGCACCTTATGCAAGAGGCTGAAGGGAACACCCAAGACACCGGCAACAGGAGACCTGCCGCATGCCCGATTGGATCCTTTCCACCGCCCGTTTACCAACTGCGGGGTGGATTATTTCGGACCTATGATGGTCAAAGTGGGCCGTCGCAGAGAGAAGAGGTGGGGGGCACTATTCACATGCCTCACCTGCCGCGCCGTGCACATTGAAATCGTGGCATCCCTATCAACAGACTCTGCAATCATGGCGCTAAGAAGAATGGCTGCGCGCAGAGGATGGCCGCAGCTGATGTATTCAGACAACGGTACCAACTTCCGTGGAGCTGATCAAGAATTACGCAACGCATACACAGAGTGGCTGCCAGCTCTGAACGACGAGGGACTGAAGCATCGCATGGAATGGCGTTTTATACCTCCAGGAGCGCCCAATCAAGGTGGCGCATGGGAGAGAATGATACGATCCGTCAAGACAGCCCTCAAGGTGACGCTGCAAGAGAAGGCACCAGCTGAAGAAGTTCTCAGCACACTTCTCACCGAAGCTGAGTTCTGCATTAATGCACGACCTCTAACACATGTCAGCGTGGACCCCAACGATCCAGAGGCTCTGACTCCCAACCACTTTCTTTTGGGATCATCTAATGGCCTACCAGCAACGGGACCCTGTGACGAAGCTGACCGAAGAACGTGGCGAGCCAGTCAAGCGCTTGCTGACCATTTTTGGAAGCGCTGGCTGCGAGAGTACCTGCCAACACTGGTACCACGCGGGGAACCCAAGAACGACGCACGTCCCCTGCAAGCTGGAGATGTGGTCCTCGTGGTCGACAACACGCTGCCCCGGAACACCTGGCCGATGGGAATCGTCGAACGAACACATCCAGGACCAGATGGCAGCATTCGAGTCGTCGAGGTGCGGACCAGAACCGGCATCTTCCGACGCCCAGTGAGCAAGCTCGTCGTCCTAAGGATGAAAGAAGAGGCTACGCGAGCTGCGCCGGGGGGAGGAATGTTACGGACGCCGAACTCCTAAAACTTAATCTGTAATATGTTAACAATAAGTAGATTAAGTAGAATAGCTTTGTTTTGAATACCTAGGATAAGCTAGGATAAGTATATAAGAAGTATATAAGATCATTCAGTAACTAAAGCTTTATAAAGATTGTGTAACATAACTTAAGAATAGATAGTACTAGTTAGCCAATTGTAATGTAAACAGAACCCTAAAATCAGTCTAACTTCGATTCTTTAAGTTATTTATGTGTATTACGTAAGTTTTACATAACGACTTTATGTGTTTCAAAGTCTGTCAAGAATAGGTACAAAAGTTATGGAAAATTCCACTCGTAAAAGTTTAATAATGTTTTTGATTGGGCAATTTCAAAGGCTGAATTCTAGTCCAATAAGAATGCCTTAATTTTAACCAATAAGAATCTGGCACGCAGGTTGCCTTAAATCTAGAATTTCTGTTGGATATCTATAAAAGAGATTTTAAAGATTTTGCCACTACTTGAATCATGATGTAAAAGGATATAGGAGGCAAGGATTTGTACTGAAAACACAGTCGACAGTGATCTCTCCTACTAGTAATACTTTCAAGTGTAAATAAGTACTAAGTGAGTCAAATAAACCTTTTATCTCTTTATTGTATATAAAACAGTGTTTTTATTCTTGTGTAGAGGCCACAGATTGGTCTCGTTGTGTTTCCTTATCCACGTTAAAATCATACAGTCCACTACGAACATTCTACGAACATCACAGTTGTGCGGCTGAGTCTAGTGAAATAGATCTCAGAGTCCCACACACACTGTAACTCCTGAAAGCAGGAATCAACTGTGGCGACCACAAGAAAAGCGCCGAGACAGTGAAGCTCGACGAGATAAACAACAGGGATGTTTACTGACTAAAAAAAATCCGTCTGTTAGATTATCGAAAAATATTGGATAGGTACATCGAGATATAAGTGGGTGAATTTCAACAAATGCCATTTTTTTTATCATATCGGTGAACTTTTTCATTTATGTTATTTTTTTATATTTTTCAGGTTTTATGTAATCTTTAGGATATCAAATATCCCCAAATTTAATATCATCAACGTAACATTTAAGACTAAAGAGAAAATTCAGTTTGAATTCTGGTTTCTACCGATATGATAAACCGGCACCGATTATTTTTCTGTACACCGATATGATAAGTTTATCCACCGAAATGATGTACATATCCAGCGATATGATAATCTATCCACCTTTGAACATCAAACAGGAAATAGTTAGTAGGTACCTTACATACTTAACGAAATGACACGGGATCTACCGATATGATAAAACGACTCACCGAGATGATAAAATATCTACCGATATGATAAAGCAATCCACCGATGTGACAAAACTGTGCGTTGATCATGAATCAAAACACCGATATTAGATATAAGACACCGATTGATTTTTTCTCATCATTTCGGTGTAAATTATCACATCGGTGGTAATAAAGACCACCGATTACAGCGATATGAGAACAGCGACGTGAGAAATAACACAATTTTTATAAAATTAGAAAAAATGCGTAATATCTAGGATAAATTCAATAACAGTCAATGAAGCTAATTCACTTACTACCTCTGTTAGAACCAAACAACAATAATGAAACTACTCATTACACTAGAAAAATGCAACCACCGATAATATAAAATAATTGTCCGGGAGCAACTGAAATGGCGTACTTACGTTATTGGCGGGAATATGCAGCGATTTGACACACGTCCGTCTTGACTGCGCACTAGCACACACTAACGAGAGAAATAAAATTGGGGTGGAGACGCTGTCGGACTCGTCGATGTAAAGTTAGGTTTAAATTACTTTTGTCCAGCGATATGAGAACATTTCGCAGGACAATTACGTTTGTGCCTCTCAGTAATAATAATCGTTAATTATGTAATAAAATATGTTATATATTAATAATATAACTAATATTCTATGAAATAGAATAAGTTATATCCTTAACTTACTTATTTTTATTAGTGTATATAAGCTTTTTGTTTGTAAAAAAAGTAGAGGGACAGCACCGATTTGAAAAAAATAGAGGTTTATGTATATATTTTCTACCTTTGTAATAGTCCTAGGTAAATTATATTTTTGCCACAACGCAATAACTATCTATTGAATACTAAAAAAAATAATTCAGAACAATATTCCTTTTTTCAAATACTAATTTCACCGAAGACAAAAAAATAAGTCATTTGGGAAATTCACCCAAGTACACACGGCTACACATCAAGCTATACAAAACCAGTTAATCTTGGCCTCATTTTACTAGATCTTTTCGCACAATGAACGATCAGATTATACTGGTTTTGTATAGCTTGATGTGTAGCCGTGTGTACTAACGTACATTATACCTCAATGGATAAGTACGTATTTTTTGTTTGATCAAAAAAATGGACGAAGATAAAATGCGTCAAAGATTTGAGTGGGAGGTTGTGACGTCACTGCTCGCTAAGAAATGTCATACATGTCTTAGAATATGACGTCACACGAGTTTTCAAAGCACTGTATCATCTTCATTGTTTGTTTACGTGAAAAAAGAAAAAATATGTGTCCAATATTTTTGGAAATCTATCTGACCGACTAATTAGATTTTTTTTGTTAACATCCCTAATATAACTGTCTTGGATCCCGCAACGACATTATCAGAATAGAATAGCGGACGATTTCACCAGTTATTTTTAAGTCCCATGTACCCAAAAGGGTACCATATGCTCGAGAAGAAGCATTGAGTTCTTTGGGCACATTGCCAGGAAAAGAGGTGAAAACTTAGAGAAGCTGCTGATACCGGGCAAGGTGGGCGGGAGAAGACCCAGATGCAGAAGCCCAATGTGCTGGTGATGGGGTGGATATCAATATAACATTGTATTGAAAATAAATTACTTTTATTCAGAACTATTTCGGCTGACAATATTCTTGACACACAACAAACATGACACTACAAATATTTTCTATTCATGGTCTCTTTGGTTTAACCGAGAGTGCGGTGGCCAGTACTCACACTCCTCTTCACGGCACTATCGTGTTCATTCGGAGACTCCTAGGCTGCTTCGCAGTTTCATCAGTCGTGGACCTGCTAGAGCCTTGGTTAGAAGGTCTGCTTCCATGTCTTCAGTTCGCAGATATATGATGTTTATTACTCCTTCCTGGATACAGTTCCTGATGAAGTGCATTTTCAGATCAATATGCTTTGACTTGGAAGTCACCATCTGGTTCTTACTCAGCTTAATGGCTGCTTGATTGTCATTCAGGATGACTATGTGTTCGTAGCTAGCGCCTAGATCTTTGTAGAGACTTTTCAAGTGTATAGCTTCTTTTGCAGCTTCAGTCAGAGCTATATATTCTGCCTCGGCCGTCGACAGCGCAATGCTTTTCTGTTTCTTTGACATCCAACTTATGGCCGTTCCAGCAAATTTGAAGCAATATCCTGAAAAAGATTTTCTGTCAAGCTTGCAAGCGCCCCAATCTGCATCTGCCATTCCATACAGGTTTTGTCCTGTTTTATTGAATGTTAAGCCGACGTTTTTGGTGGCCTTTAGGTACCGGAGTACTCTCTTGGCGCTCTTGAAGTGTTCTTCATTATAGCAGTCGTTAAACTGTGATAGGTAGCTGATTGCGAACATTATGTCTGGGCGAGTTGCTACCGCCATGTACATTAGTGTTCCTATCAGGTTTTTGTATGGAAGATGCTGTGATTCATTTTTGTCTCCCTTTTCCAATTTGAGTCCAGGCTCCATAGGGGTGGACACTGTTTTGCAGTCTACCATCTTAAATTTTTCAAGGGTATCTTCGATGAACTTTTGTTGGTGTAACTTTATTTCATCCCCATTGTAAGTTACATCTAAGCCTATGAGCCTTTTCGGTCTCCCCAAATCTTTGAATTCAAATTTTGTATTTAGTAGGCCTTTAACTTTCTTCAATGCTTTTGGACACGAGTAGGCAATTAATAAATCGTCGACATAGATTGCAAGAATAATCTTTACTCCTCTTTTCTCCAGGATGTATATACACGGGTCGGCTTCAGACGCTCGAAACCCTATGTTCTTCAATTCTTTGTCGAGTTTTATATACCACTGCCTCCCTGCCTGCTTGAGTCCGTACAATGCTTTAATAAGATAACACACTTTTTCTTTTGGAACGCTCTTTATGTCTCTTAGCATGTCTCTGGTTTTATTGTAAATCGTTAAATCCTCTTTTGTACTTTCATCGACCATTATCTCTAATAAGTATTCTTCTAAATGGTCAGGGTATTTCATCAAAATCTTTTCTTCTAGTATACCGTTTAGGTACGCAGTTGTTACGTCCATTTGGTTCAGTTTTAACCCTTCTTCTGCGGCTATGCCAATAACAGATCTGATCGAGCTTAACTTTGCTACAGGCGCGTAAGTTTCGTTGAAATCTATACCTGGTCGCTGCGTGAAACCGCGTGCTACAAGTCTGGCTTTTCGTATGATGTTGTCATCAGGTCCTATTTTGTTTCTTAAAACCATCTTGTAGTCTACGACTTTCATGTCATTGCTTTTCTTTTCCTGTATTTTCCAGGTTTCGTTTTTGACATGTGCTCTGATTTCAGCTTTGATGGCGTCATGCCAGTATTCATCGTTTTCGTTTTCAATTTCATCAGACAGGTAAGTCATTTCCGTGAGTGAATGACTTTCTTCGAGATTGCGTAATTCATAATCCTTAGTCCACGCTGGTGGGTGCCTTTCTCTTTGGGGCCTCCAATTTTCAGGTGCTTCTAAGGTATCAGATGCGTCATCGAATGAATCGTTTTCATTTACTCCATCCATTTCCTCACCCGGGGCACCATTTTGACTTTCAGTATTTTGTAAAGATTTTGTATTTTTCTGTCCAGTGAATTCAATTTCTATTTTCTGTTTATTTTTGTGAAGTTCTTTTTCTTTTACAAGGTTATCATAGCTCGTGTCTTCTTTTTGAAAGTACATCTTGTCTATGACCTTGATGTCCCTGCTCGTCACTACATCGTCATCTTCAGGTATGTAAACTCTATACCCTTTTGACGTTAGCGAGTATCCCATGAATATGCCCTCCTTTGTTTTTTCTGTTAGCTTTGCTCGTCTGTTCTTTTTCAGGACGAAGGTCTTTCTGCCGAAAACTTCAAGATGATTGCCAGACGGTGTTCGGCCTGTCCACCTCGTGAACGGTATATCACCATCTAATGCTTTTGAAGGGCTACGGTTTATAAGATAGTTTGCCGTAGATATCGCTTCGGCCCAGAGTTTTTTAGGAGCATTAGCTTCGATCAACAGGCACCTAGCTTTGTCTAGCAAGGATCTGTTCTTCCTCTCACTAATCCCATTTTGCTGCGGGGTGTAGACAGTGGTCAATCTTCTTTGGATGCCATGTAGTTTGAGGAAATCATCGAACTCCTTGTTACGATATTCAGTGCCGTTGTCGGATTGCAGGTGTTTTATTCTTTTGTTGTGGAACGTTTCGACTTCATTTTTATATTGCTTGAAACAATTGAATACGTCACTTTTCTTCTTTATGAAATAGACGTGGCAATAACGGGTAAAGTCGTCTATGAATGTGACGTAATATCTTGAGCCTGCAAGTGTCTCACACTCAAAAGGTCCACAAACGTCGCTGTGAATTATTTCCAGTTCTTGCGTCGTGTAGAGATCACCATGTATTGTGAAAGGTAATCTTGATAGCTTGCCTTTAATGCAGGTTTCACATGTTTCCAATTTTTCTTTGTTGATGTTCAATCCGTACATTAGGTCATTCGTAGCCATCTTGATCAGATCCTTTTCATTTATATGGCCAAGTTTACGATGCCATTCCATGATGTCATCTTTTTCTCCTCTTCGTGTGTGGTTTGCAGTCTCTTTCTTAAATTCAAGGTAGTAAAGTCCATCTTTTCTTTGTGCTGTCAGTGCTACTTCACCACTTTTTTCTATGATATAGGCTTTGTCTTTTTCAAAAACTACTTTGTTGCCTCTGTCGGCTATTTTGCCTACAGACAGAAGGTTGACTGACACATCAGGAACAAATAACGTATCGTTGATGGTATAATCTACCTTTTCAACGGTGATTTTTACTTTCCCCTTTCCTTCAATTTTGCTCGTGTGCTTCTTCGATGCCAGCTTTAGGATACCATTATCAGGGGTCATGGTGGAAAATTTTGTTTTTTCACCACACATATGAGATGAACAGCCGCTATCTAGACACCATACATTTTCATTGGTGTTTGTGTTTGCGGTATTCAGGCAGATGTTGAAGTTCTTGCCTTGAAGTTTTCTTTCAAAGTTTGTTTTCTCATTTTTCTTTGTATTTCCCCAGCACACTTCAGTGGCGTGGCCCTTTTTCTTACAGTTCTTGCAAAACGGTTTTATTTTGTTCTTTTTAGAAAAATACGCATCTGATGAGCTCTCGGGCTGTTCACCAACATTCCTTGCTTGACTTTCTTCCAGAATTTTTATCTTTAAATCGTCAGGATCGGGCAATGTGTCCCTTGATTCGATGGCGATACGAAAGTTTTCAAAATTTGTTGGCAGACTGTATAACATCATTATACTGAGCAGTTCCCGTGGTATCTTTAAGTCCATATCCGCGAGCTTGTCGACTATATCCATGAAGTTATTTAAGTGGTCGCGGATATCTTCCTCATTAGTCATGCGCTTTAAAACCAGTTGCTTTAATAAAGTTGCCTTTCTTGCGGGCCCAGTGCTCTGGTAAATGGCTTTTAACTTGTCCCAAACAGCTTTAGCTGACGTACAGATCTTTATTTGTTTTAACTCCGATGGTGACAAAAGAAGAAAAATTTCTGCTCTTGCCTTTAAGTCTTCCTTCTCGTACGCCGCTGTCGCCGCCGCATCTGCATTTAGCGATAATGTTTTTTCGCCGCTGACGATTTCCCAATAGTCATTTTTTATGAGGACGGCCTGGGCTTGTAAGGACCAGGTGTCATAATTGGATTTTGTCAATAGCTCTATATTGCGGACGGATGCCATTTCCTTTTTTCTTTGGTCAACCACGCTCTGCTACCAATTGATGGGGTGGATATCAATATAACATTGTATTGAAAATAAATTACTTTTATTCAGAACTATTTCGGCTGACAATATTCTTGACACACAACAAACATGACACTACAAATATTTTCTATTCATGGTCTCTTTGGTTTAACCGAGAGTGCGGTGGCCAGTACTCACAGCTGGTCAGACCAGCAGGGCTATTGTGTATCTTTTTATGACAGTGGATAACTTATAATGTCTATCAAATAACTGTCAAATTGTGAGTTTTTAAGAAAAAAATGTACCAAACCATAACCAATTTACAGTTAATCTATGGACATTTCTGATAGCCACTGACGTTAAAAAGATACGCAATAGGGGGGCAGTTCCGCTCGGCCCTAAATACTTCTGTCTGCGATGCCTTACATGCTGCCGAAGACAGAGTGAGCTGGCGCAAGACAGTCAGAGAGAAAGTGATCCGAAGAGGCCACGACCCTCAGCATTGAGGAAAAACGACGCAAGGAGGAGGGGGGACCTAAAAGGGGGCGAGCCTTTTAAATTCCTGATGGAAACATTCAGTAACACTCTGCCCGACCCGGGAATCGAACCCAGGACCCCTTGCACAGCAGTCGCGCTGGCGACCACTTGACTAACGAGGTAGTCGTAGTGGCCTTTTGGCTTCGTCATCATCATCATCATCAGCCTATAATGTTCCCACTGCAGGGACTCAGGCCTCCTCTCTAGGAGAGGGATGGGCTATAATCTACCACGCGGGCCCAGTGCGGATTGGTAGATGTCACATGTCTTCGAATTTTTTGGTTTTAAGATATGCCGCGTTTCCTCACGATGTTTTCCTTCACCGTTTTGAGAGCAGTGGTGATTAAATAAATTACACAAAGTATTGCGCCTGACGGGGTTCGAACCCACGACTCACTGTTCGTAAGTCGGGGCCGCCACCACTGGGCCACCACTGCTCTTTTTGTTTGGCTTCGTACGGGACTAATTTCAATTTAATCTAAGTAGGTATGTCCTAATTTTAAGATTTTTAAGTGTTTCTCATATGGTTTTTAATTTTTTGTTAATTTGTTCTGTCCTGTGTGAAACCAATAAATACTTTTTCTTTTCTTTTCTTTACGTATACAGTTTTGAGATCTTATTTATTTTCATTACAATAGTGTGTACCTAGTCTGTTGTCAGAGGTTTTATGCCGACTATCCATGGGCACCTATCTTATTTGTACGAGAGACCAGGTAATACTGGACCCTGGCTGTACCTACATCAAAATAAATAGGTACGAGAAAGTCACGGAGTATGCCCGCGCTCTAATTGTCCCTTTTATTCTTGTTATCTAGTAATATTTATATGATTTATCCATTATTATTTATGGGTTAACCCGTATACCGTTAAATCAAACTTAGTTAAAGGTCTAACTCTAACCGTACCTTACATTATTTTTAATTTGATTAATAAAATTAAAGAACTCCGGCCCTAACATGACCTACAACTAAAAATATAGTAAGTAGGTATACGAAACAATCTTCACTAAAAGTTTCAAAATAAACATTAAAAACGTTCGATGATAATTACATAAACCTAAAATATTCGTATATTGTAAATGTAGTCGGCTTAATAACATGTTTTGTTACATTTCAATGCTTCTCGTCCTTACCCCACACGTGTTTCGTCATGTGGATAATTTTAAGTCTTTGAAGTTCATTGAAACGAGGCCAAAGGGCACCGCGCATGCGCGCCCTTATTGATTTAGTGCTCCTGTGCTGGCCTTTCCTAGAAATCCTAGGGACATTCGACCTATATTCAAGCGTCCCGAGTTTAGTCTTTCAACAATCTCGTGACGCGTTAGACGATTTTTCGTCTTTTCCTACTAATTCTACTAAGTATCGCTAAGCCGCGCGTTTTAACCATAGACAAAAGAGAAAAGAACTGTCAAGTTCTTGTTATGAAATTAGTTCCATCTATTTTCATATTTTGTTAATGTTTGTGGCTTATTTATAAAATACAAAGACACCAATTTACAAGAGGTTTAGAATAATATTAATTCGTGTCGTCCAACTTAACCTAAGCCATATTATTATTATACTCTTTCAAAGAGTCTCTTTGACTTATGCTAACCTAAGCGATTGTTGTTTTGCCGGTTTCAAATCGTTTAATTTACGCTAAATCTTTCAAAATTGACGAAATGAAGGAAACCACTGGCGAGGTTGATACTCGGAATGTCGTGAAAAACCGGGAGTTGCTTTATCGTATGATTATAAGGTATGTCATGTTTATTTTCTATCGCAAATCGTAATTCGAGTATTTAACCTCCAAAACTATATCAATGTTCTGCAAATAATGTCTGTTATATCGAATAATACATTATTTTCACGGTTAAAAGGCGAAAAAACTCGTAATAGTGGCCTATTACGAGTTTTTTCGCCTTTTAACCTTAAACTTAAATTAGTACACTAAATAGGTACATTTTTGACTAAGAACATGTTTTTTTCAGTCAACTGATGTACGATGGCTTCTCTTCAATTGCGGCGACATTGTCAACAGCAGTTCACGCTGATCCGCCGTGCCCACCGAGCGACAGGTCGGTTAAATATCATACACTATACAAAACATTGGGACTTAAACTTGACTTACCATAATCTACATATTTTCCGTAGAGGCCATAAAACTAATCAATGTTACGACTACATCAAACTATTATATTATGCTCAGTATGAAACCCCCGCAAACAAGACATAGGACCATCTTTACATAGTGTATAACCCGTCTTTTGGGCTTCACCGCTGTTAGGTAAAAATAAAGTCGCTCCTGCTCGTTGTACGCTTAGATTGGTTATACTACACAATAAATTTTAATGCAGTTTTCAGCAACAGAGTGATTAAAGGGGAAGATTTGTGATCAGATAGATCAAAATTGCACCCGTGAGTACCTGGGCCAGGCCGCTAGTTTAAATTAAAGCATTAACTTATAATACACATGTCCCGCAGGCTTCTAAACCTAATGATGGTGGGTCTACAACACGAGCCGGATCGCAAGGACCGTCTGGCTGCATCCAGCGGGGCTGAGCATCTGCTCGGTACCACTGGGTTTGGTGAGTACAGTTATTATAGTTTTAGTTTTATTTTAGTTTTAAATTTAGTACAGTGCGATCAAATTATCTTGGCAGCTCCGAACTTCGTGCAGGTCATTTTGTTACAACGAATGTATAAAAGTGTTATGATATTTGTTTTATTTGTATTTCTCACTGTTTAAATTAGATATTTTCTGATCGTTTAAGTATTGGTTTAACTGGCAATAATAATAAATAATAATAATAATATAATAATAATATTCCACAACTATCACACAACGCCATCTAGTCCCAAGCTAAGCAGAGCTTGTGTTATGGGTACTAGACAACTGATAAACATACTTATATATTTCTAAATACATACATATTATAGAATAACAGTTTTATTCCCAAGTTTACATGCGGAAAATTTCGGAAAGCCTATGTTCAGAGCTGCCAAGATAATTTGATCGCACTGTAAATGACATTATAATCCTAAGAATGTTGAGGTGGGCGTGTAGCGCAGCAAGAACGGATAAAGTAAGGAATGACTATATTAGGGGAAGTCTTGGTGCCTGTTACACAAAATTGAAAGGAAATTGTGTATTTTGGAATGGCCATAATTATTGTGATGAAATGAAAAAAAACATGTCACTGACCATGATATGACTGGTCCTATTTGGCGCAGCCGCGAGATGCACACACGCTTTTTTTTTTTTTTTTTTTTTTTTTCAATTTATTTTTTATTTTTATTGTGTGCACTTGTGGCATGTACTAAATAAATATGTTTTCTTTCTTTCTTTCTTTTCTTTGATATAATATATCTAAATTGAGTTATGTGCAAATACATACATACAAATGTTTGAAACAACTGCTTTTCACAGGATTTCATGTTTTATCCTCTTGATGTTTTATCAAAAAAGTATTTCCTCAACAGTGTCCCACCCATCAATCATTTATTTTGATACTAAAACTATACTCTTTTGAAAAAGGAGTAAATAATAGCTTGAAGGTTGACAAAAACATGTTGCGCTGACCCCAAGTAACATGGAACAAGGGCAGAAAGATTATGTTGATGATGAATACTCCTCCCCCACAGACTTGGAGTACGAGATGGACGCCTCCTCCCTAGCCCCGGAGCCGGCCACCTACGAGACTGCCTACGTCACCTCCCATAAGATGGCATGCAGAGCAGGAGCCTTCAGTGCGTGTGGACAACTACTGGCTACCGGCTCTGTTGATGCTTCTATTAAGGCAAGTATAGCAGCCAGGAGAGATAGTTCACCTGGGGCGCACCATGAGTTTGTGGGGCCCTGGACTAATACTATTTAGGTGACTTATATAATTTTTGAAAATGTCACACTAGGTCCTTGGTAATTTTATCTGCAGGGATCCGCTGGATGCGAGACGCACGGGACCGTTCAATGTGGCGACACTTAGGGGAGGCCTGAGGATAGGAATATTTAACATTTTAGATTAATTTTTTTATTCACAATATTGTATACTGTCTTCAATCGGGGCTGGGGGACCTTTCTTTACAGCCAAAAAATCTCTTATTTAAATTCGCCCCTGTGGATCATGTTGGGCCAAAGTCAAAGAGACTATCTGAGACACTAACTAATCTGCAATTCAGCATGGTCCTCATATGACTTGACCCATCTCTGGGCTTGAAAAGAGACAGTTACTGGTTTCTTAAAGACACACATTCACTATTCAGCTGTATCCAGTTAGACTGGAAGCCAAGCCCAACATACAGTGCGATCAAATTATCTTGGCAGCTCTGAACATAGGCTTTGCGAAATTTTACGCATGTAAACTTGGGAATAAAACTGTTATTGCCAGATAAACCAATACATAAACGATCAGAAAATATCTAATTTACACAGTGAGAAATACAAATAAAATAAATATCATAACACTTTTATACATTCGTTGTAACAAAATGACCTGCACGAAGTTCGGAGCTGCCAAGATAATTTGATCGCACTGTAGTTGGGAAAGGATTAGGCAGATGAATAATGCCTATTACAAACTGCTAACTTCACTTAGCAATGTCAAAGTCTGTGAATTTTTCTCTAAACATTAACAACAATAATATTATATTTCAGATCTTGGATGTGGAGCGTATGTTGGCTAAGTCAGCTCCTGAAGAAGTGGATCCTGGCAGGGAGCAACAAGGACATCCTGTCATCAGGACTTTGTGAGTTTCTCTGACCACAATTTTATTTCATTCCTAGCTGTTCCCCGCGATTTTTGTCCGCATGAAATGATTATAAAAATATTAGTTCCCTATTTGAATCAGATTTTATTTTTTAATTAAAGTAGGTAGCCTAAGTTACGGACGCTGACATCACCATAGTTGGCTAAAGGCAGGCAAATAATATTTTGCAAGAGAACATAACTAGCGAGATTTCATTTTGTTTTTGTTCCTCTTCTCATCTGCTATCAGTCATCCTTAACTATGATCAGATGTGTGGACAGATACATCACATTCTCAACCCCCAAAAACTAACAAATTTCACCCTTCACCCCCCAGGTATGATCACACGGACGAGATCACAGCGCTAGACTTCCACCCTCGGGAGCAGATCCTAGTGTCTGCATCCCGGGACTGTTGTATCAAGCTGTTTGATATCACCAAGGCCTCCGCTAAGAAGGCTTTCAAGTCTATTACGGTAAGTAGCTTGTATCAGGTGTAAACGGTTCCTTCAGGAAGCCGGCAACCATGAATTTCGTACATCAAAAATGAAATTGGGATTTAATTATTACTAGGAAACTACTTTTATTTTGGGGTATAAAATCACATGGGCGCTTTGAATAATACGGAGTTCATGGAGGGTATACCTAATAGTACACTAACATTTTGCCATAATAAATAGAACAGGGATGGCGAACCTTTATGGATGAACGTGCCATATTTTCTAAAGCAATATTTATTGAGACGTTGCACGTGCCATCCAATAATATTGCTTAGTCTTTATTGGCAGATTATTTAACTAAAAATGTTCAACTAAAAACTTAATTACTACCGAAAAGAAAAAAACTTGACCCATCTTATAACAAATGTTTCAATTTTACGTGAAATTCAAATTAAAGAAACATTATAACTGTCATTGTTACTTCTGTTGTTGCTGATTAGTTGATAACTTATATGTATAGTTGTAAGAAACCTATTTTAGTAGATTACATGTTGAACTGAACTTCTCTACCTAATGGTTTCGAATCGAATCTTATGTTATTCATCTTCGAAAATATTTATATAATATTTATATATTTACTCATAGGCATGGTTAAAAATTCGGTAGCGTGCCTAAAATATTGTGGAACGTGCCATCAATGGCACGCGTGCCATTGGTTCGCCATCCCTGAAATAGAACATTTCGCCAGATAGTTTTGAAAATATTTTTTTTTACTATTTGGGCTGGCATAAGAGAATGTTCAATGATAAATTCCATGTAACAGGGGGCGAGACTTGCCATCAACCGGGCAGAAATTCCAGATTCTGTGACTGCTATAAAGAGAAATTCCTGTTCGAACAACCGAATAATATTTTGCCTGGCCTGGGAACAATCAGGACCTCGTGCACAGCATTCGCATTTACCATTGACCACTCAACCAATGAGGCAGTCATATATTGTTATATTTAATTTCAGTATTTGTTTTATATTTTTATGTATCGCCGACGATGTATTGCAGGACGCCGAACAAGTCCTATGCGTGGCCTTCCACCCACTCGGCGACCACATTATAGCGTCCAGCACTCAGCCAGTAATACGTCTGTATGACGTGACAACCAGCGCTTGCTTCGTATGCCCGATACCTTCGCACCACCATACTAGACAAGTTAATTCTATACAGTAAGTTGAAATAGGCGAATTTAGACCTTACTAGCTGAAACCCGCGTGGATGTCGGGTATCTCGACAAATTATATAAGTACTAGAACCTTCATCAAGAACCACTCTATCCATTGGTGAAAATCGGTGCGATATTAAAACTTTTAATATCAGAACTTGCAGTGTCTTTTAATTTAAAAGAAACTTGTAATCCATACGAATAACATGTATTTGTGGTGGTATCTTTCTAATCCTAGCTAAATATAATAAGATACCAAGATTTAAAAATGAGATTGAAATAGTTTAACAATCTATTGCATGAGCAGGGCTGTTTGTCAAAGTTTTTATAGTAGCAAAGACTTCTTTGACAATAAATGTTAAATATGCCTTTAAAAAAATCGCAGAAACATTTATGCTCTTGTTGTTTTGTATTTGACCTTTTTTTATATCATGTTTTTTAATCACATGATAGGGATCGGACAAAAAAAAAACTAATTAGTCCGTCAGATAGATTTCCAAAAAATATTGACCACGTATATTTTCTTTTTTCACGTAAACAAAAAATGAAGACGATACAGTGCTTCGAAAACTCGTGTGACGTCATAATATGATAGTACATTTTGTACCTTCAAGTGACGTTTCAAGCCCCACTCCATGATCTTTGACGCGCTTTATCTTCTTCAATTTTTATTGATTTGATAAAACAAAAAACACGTATCCAATATTTTTCGATAATCTAACTGACGGACTAAACAGAATTCAATTTTTTGAGTCAGTCCGATCCCCTATTATTATTATTTTCTGTTATTTTCAGGTTCTCCCCTAACGGCAAATACTTCGCAAGCGGTAGCGCAGACGGCTGCGTCAAACTATGGGACACTGTATCCAACAGATGCTTTAACACCTTCATCAATGCCCACGACGGGTCTGAAGTGTCTTCTGTTGCATTTACTCGGAATAGCAAGGTTAGTATCCTGCCTAGGTTTTTCCTAACTATATTGGGGTCGACTTTCAGTCTATTTGGACGCAAATTCACCGGGATCAGTGGCTAATCAAATAATTTCCAGCTGAATACAGTATTTTACATGGAGTAACTGCCTATCTGACCTACACAATCCAGTTAGTACTAGGTAGAATTAGTATGATAACCCTTGGTACCATTAGCTAACCAGCCAGTAAAAATCCCGTGAAAATCGGTCCAGCCATGTACCGGCTAAACTACATTAGCCGATACAAACAGAACAAATTCTAATTGATGCAAACTTAATGACATTTTACTATTGACTTAGCACCATTGACATTCTTAATTTTACAACATACCAATTATTACCAACTAATAAATTCACTTTTAATGTATTAAGTATTTAATTTTGCATGCTAGTTTTAGCGAATTGTGTGAGCTACTCTTACAAAACCTGACCATCAAGACTGTACTACAATTCTAGCGAATAAAGTTCATTTCATTTCATTTCAAAAACTTAAAAAAAAAAAAAAAATTGTTTTAAAAAAAAACTGCTATTTTTAAATTGCAAACAGACTTAAATGTCATGTATTTTATTTTAATATAAATCACAAATATATATTAATTTGTTTGTTTACAGTATCTCCTAACATCAGGTCTGGATTCTTCTATCAAGCTATGGGAGCTAGCGAGTAGCAGATGTCTCATTCAATATACTGGAGCTGGGACCACAGGTAATCTATACTTCTATAGTTTCACTAGCCTGAAAAAACCGGCCAAATGAAGAAAGAAAGAAGAAAGAAAAAATATTTATTTGGGACAGGAACTACAAAAATAATAATAACAAAAACAAAAAAGAATATAAAACTAAATAATAAAGAGAAGACCTGTGCGAGGCCAAAAAGGCTCCTATCTCAGCATGATGCTGCGATAAATGAAAACGCGAGAAAATGAAGAATGCGAGTAATGAAGAATGAGAAAATGCGAGTCGGAGTTGCGCATCAAGTGTTCTGTACTATCCCGCCGGGGCAGCGGGTTGTTCGAAAGAGATATCGTGGCCCCGGACACAAAGAATTAAGAAGGAACATGTGTGGTTTTTAGTCAGTAGAAGTCTGACACTCCCTTCCACCCCGCCCAGAGCGGGAGGAGTCATTTAATGATTTACCACCCGCCAAAAAAAAAGGTCACTACACAAATTTATAATTTCGTATTTTAATCTTCTAGGCAAACAAGACCACCTGGCTCAAGCAGTATTTAATCACACTGAAGACTATGTCATGTTCCCTGATGAAGCGACCACCTCACTCTGCACCTGGCATTCTAGGAGTGCCAGCAGGTGCCAGCTGATGTCTTTGGGACATAATGGGGCTGTGAGGTAAGATACCTTGCGGAAATACACTAATCGCCACTTAGAGTAAATTCATTGATCAATCACCACTTTGAGCAATGATTGGGGTTATCACCAACGCAACGTTAATATCACACTGAGGACTATGTGATGTTCCCTGATGAAGCGACCACCTCACTGTGCACCTGGCATTCTAGGAGTGCCAGCAGGTGCCAGCTGATGTCTTTGGGACATAATGGGGCTGTGAGGTAAGATACCTTGAGGAAATACACTAATCGCCACTTAGAGTAAATTCATTGATCAATCACCACTTAGAGTAAATTCATTGATCAATCACCACTTTGAGCAATGATTGGGGCAACGTGAATATCACACTGAGGACTATGTGATGTTCCCTGATGAAGCGACCACCTCACTCTGCACCTGGCATTCTAGGAGTGCCAGCAGGTGCCAGCTGATGTCTTTGGGGCATAATGGGGCTGTGAGGTAAGATGCCTTGAGGAAATACACTAATCGCCACTTAGAGTAAATTCATTGATCAATCACCACTTTGAGCAATGATTGGGGTTATCGCCAGCGTCATCGAATATAAAATAGATTGTTGTAAGCAACTAATCGTCATAATAATAAAACATTTTTGCAAAAAATAAAATCGATTTCATAAACACAACATATTGTAAAATAACTTTAGCTTCTGAAATCGTTGACTTTGTTTCATTTAGTTTTTTGCCACCTGACGCTAAACCCCTTGACTATTCAATGCAGCCATCAACATAATGTTTTAAGTACTCAATAATAATATTAAGTCGACTCATGAACGTGATTTTTCAACCAAAAAAAAAAGTTGTTACTAAGCATTAAGTTTTGTAAATACTTAGCTGTGCACAGGGTCTAACAGACTCTCAAAGAACTACAAGAGGGCGGGAAGTAGAAATAATGTTTCTCCTAATCCTCCCCTATTCTTTTCTTATTAAATTCGTTGGGGGATCTAAGACAGTTAAATTGTTTTTCTGGGACTTCGCTGAAATTCATTATCTCGGCGCTTTTCTATACCTATTTATCTATCTATTCCAGATTCATAGTCCACTCCGGAACTGCTCCGGCCTTCCTAACGTGCAGTGATGACTACCGAGCGAGATTCTGGTACAGACGCAACACACATTAGTGGGGACCGGCAGAATCTTTTCACTGCGATGATGATTATACAGGTTTTTTATTATGTTCCAAATTTTTTTTTAGGAGAATATAAGTAGTTTTTTTTTAAATCTTTATTTTAAAGAAATGTGTAACAATTTTCAAAATAAAAATATTCTATCCGGAATTTCAATTTTGCATGGTGACCATGATAACTATACGAAATCTAGATATTTGAGTACTAAAACTGGCCAAGTGCAAGCCGGACTTGCACATGAAGGGTTCCGTGCCATTGTAGTAGATTTGAGAGATTTTTCATGTTATTTTAGCACCAAAGACTTCTTATAGGTTTTCCTGTAATCTATAAGTGTTGAACTAATTTCTCGATTTTTTTCAAAATTTTAGGCTTAGTAGTTTCGAAGATAAAGGAGGGGGAATGGTCGGACAGACAGACAGACACGAGTGATCCTATAAGGTTTCCGTTGTTTCCTTTTGAGGTACGGAACCCTAAAAATACGTATATTATTATTATTTCCAATAAAGATCATAATATTATTAAAATTTGGAATGTGATAAAAAATCGTCAAACTCAACTTTTGTGATGATGATGGTGATGGTATATTTAAAGGTATAAGCGACAGGGCAGAAATAACGTCAGGAATTTTTGCTGAATTTACAACGGCTATATTGGGGTCAGCTTCCAGTCTAACCGGATGCAGCTAAGTACCAGTATTGTACATGGAGCGACTGCCTATCTGACCTCCACAAGTCAGTTAGTTGGTAATACGATACCACTTGGTAAGGGAGCGTTCAAGTATTACGTAACGCAATTTTTGAAGATTTTTGACCCCCCTCCCCGCTTGTAACGCACCGTAACGTTTTTCTGTATCCAGTCTCTAAACGTTACGTAACACTCAAGTGATCATTTTTACCCTATAGTCGTAAAAAGTTATGTACTAGTTTTTACACTTGGTGTACTATTATTGATCGAAGCTTGGTATAGTTTTAATTTACTAAATACCTAAAACAAGACAATTTTAATTCGCAACATCTGCATATTTTGTTGCATATTTTGTAACGTAAATGAAAAGGGTTGCCAGTTTGGGAGTTTTAATTCCCTAATTTTTTTGAAATAATGTTACGTAACGTGTTGTAAGAAAGACCCCCCTCCCGCCCCTGTAACGCATCGTAACGTTTTACGAGACCCCCCCCCCCCCCAAATTGCGTTACGTAATACTTGAACGCTCCCTAAGACTAGTTATCAGATTTCCAGGCCACTGACTACCTGTAATGATAAGGAGAAAATGATAGACGGGACCAACGGCTTTGCTTGTCATTTTAGCTTTTCATTTGTCATTCATATGTGTCATAGTTTAGAACACTTGCCTGATTGCCTGTATACTTATTCCATCACTATTTCTAAAATCATCGGCAGAAATGAATTCTATGTTTTATGTCACGACATTTCGCATGAAATGGTTGACTATTATTGATAAGACTTGGTAAATATTTTAGATTTAAGATGAAAAAATAAACTGATATTGCTCAGTGTTTAAACTTTTGAAGATATTTGTGTCAAATAAAAACTTGTTCTTTAAAATACTTTGGTGTCTGTATTTATGACGTATACATTTTCTCGAAGAATGCTGTATTGATTTTGATGTTACTTACTTAGAGGTAAGAATAAAAATAAAATAGGTAATGTCTGCCCATAAGACGCTGGGAATAAAAGCGATGTTTTAAAATATTTGGTGTCTATATTACGAATTTACTCGAAAACTACTGTAGTACCTACTGTCGCAAATGCTAATAATTATGTATAATTGTATTCACTAAAACTATTAAAATTACAATCAAGAGATTATAAGAAAAACACTTAAAAGTCACTATGTCACTTAATGTAACTAATATGTAAAAGTATAAAAAATACGTTTGTCTACACTTGAAATAAACTTGACGTTCTTAAATATTCGGTGTCTATATTCATATATTGTCAATTTCCTTGAAAACGGCTGTACACATTTTGATGTATTTGTATACTTAGACGGCACGGTTGGCGCAGTGGCTCAAGCAATGGACTGCTGCGCTGCGTGTCGCGGGTTCGATCCCCGCACGGAACAAATATTTGTATGACCTACAGATAGTTGTTCCGGGTCTGGGTATTTGTGTATGTGAGTTTAAATGTTTGTGAACGCACCCACGATACAGGAGAAATTCCTAGTGTGGGGCAACGTTTTAAAAAAAAAAAAAAAATATACCATCACTAGCAAAAACTAATTAGTCCGTCAGATAGATTTCCAAAAAATATTTACCATATATTTTCTTTTTTCACGTAAACAGAAAATGAAGACGATACAGTGCTTCGAAAACTCGTGTGACGTCATAATGATAGTACATTTTGTACCTTCAAGTGACGTATACAAAAAACACGTATCCAATATTTTTCGATAATCTAACTGACGGACTAAACAGAATCATATTTTTTTGAGTCAGTCCGATTCCCTATTATGTATTATTTTGAGCTCTTGATATTTTGACGCTGTTGCAAGCACCATACTTGTGAGTTGTGACAGTATAAGTTTAGTTATAAACCGTTAAAGCTTATAGCAGTATCACTAGGAATTAACTTGATGTTTTTAAATATTCAGTGTCTGTATTCAAAAACTATTGCACTAATTTTCATGAACTAGAAGTTTTACATTTAATTTTTCTTTTTAAATTACCGATAAAAAATCTATGTTAAATAATTTAAAATTAGTGTCTATCTATGTTAGGAAAACACGGTGTAATTCTATAGCAAAATAATAAATGTCTTCAATTATAATGTTATGTGTTTTATTTACATACTGCCGAAGCCAGATAAAGGTTCAAAAATCCTAGCTCTGCAGAGACCATCAACTGCCTAGGCTTTTCCCAACTATTTTGGGGTCGGCTTCCAGTCTAACTGGATGTAGCTGAATACCAGTATTTTACATGGAGCGACTACCTATCTGACCTCCACAACTCAGTTAATACTGGTACACGATTCCTATACACGTTGGTGGAGACTAAAAAATTACGAGCGATCGGCGAAAAAACACGTATTTGCAGAAACTATTATCGTCTATCACTGCGAGTAGAGACAGCTGGAGCTCAGACCGATTATTGTCTTAAAAAGTAGGTAAACAAAAAAACCAAACCATTCATTATCCTCTCTGGATCATCGTAGAGAGTCAGGCCAGAGTGGAATCGTTTAATTGGTGATGCTGATAAGTTATTGTTAGTACCTTATCAAAAACATATGACAAGATCGACGAACCGATTCAATTAATACTGACATTCATATTTTAAGAGGTTATTAGGCTAAAGGTCATTCATGCCCACTTAAAAACTAAACCCTGTAGTTATGGATACAATGAAATTCTCACTAACCTGACTATAAAGTTCCACTGAAGACTCTCCCTTCAGCTGATGTCCAGTGAGGTACGTATTGTGACTGCTCGCTATGTAGTACTGGCTCAGGGGACCCGTCATATCCTTAGCTATGGATTTGTGGACCTCTTCCTCTCCTGATGTTGAGGATTTTCTGAGGAAGAAGAGGTTTTGTTAGAAACATTGAAGATTAGATTCGAAAAAGTCTTATCTGCTTTCTGACAAAAGAAGACTTGATGATTTTTTTATTTATTTTTTTATTATAAATGGGCTTGCTCTTGACTTCAATCTTGCCCTAAGGGCAGAGATGATGTCGACGATGGAACGAGCTTACCCAGTAGAAGCCTGTTTACTCGCGACTTAAACAGATTAGGGTTATATGAACTCGGAAAAACCGACGCAGGCAGGGAATTCCACTCCTTGGCTGTGCGCATAATAAAGGACCCAGCAAAGCGCTTCGTTCGAATGTGTGGAATGTCGACTAGGTATCGGTGATACCCTGCAGTACGTCTAGTCTCCCGATGGAAGAAGGGAGATGGTGGAATCAACTCGTGGAGCTCTTGCGCACACTCTCCGAAGTACAGTCTGTAGAAGACCGACAGACATGCGACTTTGCGACGGTGGGCCAGGCTATGTAGCTTGATAACCAGTTTATCGCCACCAGTAATATAATGGCAGCCATTTTTTTTTGAGGTTTGGGAAGTCTCCCGCTCTGGGCAGAGCGGTAAGAAGTGTCAGACTTTTACTGAGTACAAACCACCCATGTTCTTTCTTAGCCCTTTGTGCCGAGGCCGCGGTATCTCTTTCGGACAATCCACAGCCCCGGCAGGCGTCGTCGGCTCTTGCGGACCCTTGCAATGTTGCTGACATCTCTTTGAGGCGCGTGTGGAACACGAACGCGCCGTCGACACGGCCTGCCGTCATAAGATGGACGGACAATGAGCAAGCCCATTGCTCACTGTCCACAGACCCGGTAATATGTAGCCTGGATATGTTTTTAGGCGTGAAAAGAGATTATTAAGATCTGACATCAGAGACCATGGTCATCCTATCATGAGGCAGAAAATGCTAATAAAATTGAAGTAATTTGTAACGTAATCAAATAACTTACGTAATAAAGTTGGCTCTCATCTGCTCAGGCACGAAGGCATAGTTGTCTTTATCCGTGAGGAACCTGACGAAACCCTCGAATGAGAGACAGTTGTCAGCTCGGAGTGTTGGGTCTGGTTCGTGTCTCTGGGGGGCAGAAGCAGAGAAATAAGTTGTTTATTTTGAAAGTCAATTTGTTTTTATTAGATACTAGCTGATGCCCGCGACTTCGTTCACGTGGAAATTTTCAAGTTTCTAAGATAAATTGTAGCCTATATGTTGCCCAGACTTAATACCTATACAACGAAAAAAAAATCATTCAAATCCGTCAAGTAGTTCCGAAGATTAGCGTGTACAAACATACAGACAAACAGACAGATATTTTTTTTCGGATTCTTGCTCTATTAATATTTCTAAACCCTCCTCAATAATTTTTTTTTTAATATATTCAATGTACAGACACAGTTTTTTTACTGTTTTATTAAATGTATAGATATAGATGACTTTAGGTACGAGCGAAATGTTTGCCCTACTTTTTAGGGAATACCTACAGGCATTTAAGGTTACATTATATCAGCTCATTTTAAACTGCCACATTGTTCTAGTAGTTTGCAAGTGCATACTATTACGATCTGCATAATATAACTCCTTGGTTACCAATTCTCTCAGTTGTTCGAAGTATGCAAAAATTGACCGATGTAGAGCTAATGGCTCGCATAATATGTAAATGCTCTAGAAGTCTAGATAGAGTTAAAATCCCTGCGAATAAATGCCTTTTTACTTTAATATTGTGTCACTTATTAATTAACTAGCTGATGCCCGCGACTTCGTTCACGTGGAAATTTTGATGAATGACTGTCTCGTTGATTGAGTGACAGTGAAATTAGTGATAGCTTTAATTTCCACATCAGCTGTTCCAGATCTTCAAATTTTATACCACAACAGAGAGTGCTCATCAGGCTGAACAATTCTTGCTAAGACGTCATTCCTATATAAATGTTATAGTGTAGCTGGGCTCTTGGAGTTACACATCAGGTGTTCCAGATCTTCGAATTTATTCTCTTTGCAGAAAATGCTCATCACGTGGAACAATTTTTGCTATGGTACCATTTTTGTATCTCTTATAGTTAAGCTGGTCTGTTGCGGTTCTGCATCAGGTATTCAAGTTTCCAAGATAAATTATAGCCTATATGTTGGCCAGACATAATATCTATACAACAAAAAAAAAACCATTCAAATCCGTCGAGTAGTTCCGAAGATTAGCGTGTACAAACAAACAGACACACAGACAAACAGACAGACTTTTTTTTTTCGATTCGTGCTCTATTACTGTTTCTAAACCCCCGTCAATTATTTTTTTTTTAATATATTCAATGTACACAGTTTTTTTTACTTATTTATTATGTATAGATATAGATATTTAATTTTCACCTGTATGATGTCTTTGAGTTGCTGCTCTGTCTTTGGTTCATTTTGTCTCGTCTCACAAAACTTTCCGAGGGTAGGCAAGGATAGCACTCTGCCGCTTACATCGGGACAGGCACCTGTTGAAAACATATCAATGTTTGAGAGAACACGGTGGAGCGATTATCCATAAAAATGTATTGATTCCCCTTTTATTTTCCGGAATAACGCATGAACTAGGTAACTGATTGCTCTAAGTGAGCAATCAGTTTTTTCATTAAATCAAGATCTCATGTAGACAGGTCCCCGTAATCCTTTTTTTTCAGCAACTAATAAGAAAATGTGGACCTCCAAAAATTACAAAAAATGCATCAACTTTTCGGGATCAGAGCACTATTTACCAGACAAATTCGAAAAATGTATTCCTAATTTTTTAAATTAAAATTTTATACTTACTAAGTTTACTCTATGTTTAAATATATTCCATACATAAATGGCAAAACATTGTACCTACCATTTTCATTTATTTAAAAGATTTGTATAATGCCACATTCTCATGATTTACAAAATATAATTAGTTAAATAACTTTATCTACAGAAATTTGAAGAATAATACTAAGTGTAAATACCTAGATGTACATATTAGAATGAAGTCTTCCCAAGTGTAAGTAGACGTATAAGAGTTAGGTTAAGTTTAGTCCTAAGTCTTACCAGGCAAAGCTGCCGCTGCAAGGAGGTCAAATGCTTTCTTCCTGCCCACTTTGTCACTAGGAGGTTCCAGGTCTAAAGACCCGTTTCTTGTTAGTAGACCTGCACAGAAAGTTATTATTATCATTAGAATAGTCTCTTGTATTGCGATAAAAATTGCGATTTTCACCAGATAGGCAGCTGCTAAATACTTCCTACTAGAAAACCCAACTATACTGTCTGGCCCAGGTATCGAACCGGGACCAACAGTCTCAAATGCCGAAGAGGCTTTTTATAACACTTATAGTAGTAGGGAGGTGAATATCTCTTTTGAGAAACTGACATGTCTTGGTAAGTACCAAGACATGTCAGTCACTGGAGAAGTCTCCAGAAAAAAAAAACAGTGGTAGTCTAGCGGTGTGACCGTCGGACTGCCAAAGCTTATTTTATAATAATCAAACTCAAACTCAAATCGTTTATTTCAATTAAGCCATTACAGGCACTTTTGAATGTCAGAAGGACGGAAGAAGAACGAAACTACGAGTGCAATGCGTCATTCCGAAAACCACACGCCACCGAATGCCCGCAACAACGAACACTGCGAGCACGAAAGCACGCAGCGACGCAAACCGCAACAACGAATGCTCGAGACCCCGAATCACGGAATACACGAAACAACGAATACACGCCGCAACGTGCAACCGCCGCCCCGCGACCCGGAGCCCCGCACACCCGCCGCCACGGCACACGCCGCCGCGCGCCCCCGCACCCACAGCACTCGCCGCCGGTAACATCCGGCGCCGCGCAGCCCGACGCAGCAACTCCCGAAATGACGCATTGCACTCCTACGCTACAGTCACAATCACAAGGCATAATAACTTGTGAAAGTACTGCAGTTGACAGTTCCCTAACGTAGATCTCATGAAGAAGAACGGGCAATCACTTGCTTGATAACGCAAAAAATCGTGAAATCTCTGACACCTGTTAGGCACTACCCACACGAAAAAGAAACACCTACTACTTCTCTAACAGATGAGACCTGTATCCCAACAGTGGGACCGATATACTGATAATGTGGTGTAAACTGACCTGTCCTAAAGATAGCTCTACTTCTGAACAGCTCGGGTGAACTTCGGCTCTTCTCAGCTCCGAGCAACGGGGAGCGATTTCTTGGTACTGCTAGTTGCTCGAATATGTCTCGGAGTTCGGATCGCATTACTAGGCTGTGAACAAAGAAAAATATTAAAAATAATAATAGACTGGCAAACAGTTTTGAATAATTACAAAATATTAGGTGTTGCCAGCGGCTTCGCCCGCTACAACTTGAAAATTATCCCACGGGAAGATAAAATCGTGATAAAAACTATTCTTTATGTTAATCCAGGTTATAAACCATCAGTGTACCAAATTTTATTCAAATCCATTCAGTAGTTTTTGCGTGAAAGAGTAACAAACATCCATACATTCTTACAAACTTTCGCGTTTATAATAAGTATTAGTATTGAAAGACTCATGAGTCGGTTTTCTTTATATTTGAAGGTTTCTTATTGCAATCTCAAAGTCAAAGTCTGCCATCTCAAAGAACAAATTCTAACTACAGCAAATTCAAACCTATTTTATGTCTGAATTATCATTATCAGTCATAGGACAAATTAAATTCTTCAATGAGCAGAAGTGACTTGATAGCAGTTATTTGACAGTCACACCGAAGTTATAAATTAATTCATGATTGATTCGTTGATTGTGATTGTTTGGTCAAAAAAAATATTCACGAAAGAACTTTCACTCAAATCAGTGTCTGGAGAGTAAGACAAGAGAAATATTTCAGGGTACTTCTAATACAAGTCTCACCTGAAACTCCTAAAAAGTGTGACAAAATCCATAAAGTCCAGTTGTGTGTCGTACCCGACGGAGCCGGTTCTCAAATGTTTCAAGTTCTCCCAGAATCTCTCGCTTGTTTCTAGTCTTCTTAAACTGAGGACAAAATTATAATTAATTAAGTTCTTCAAGCTAAATCTTTCTTAAAAATTAAGAAGTTTTAATGTCTTATTCATCGCCATCAGCTCATCTTCAGAAAAAATACATTATATGAAATCATTTTAACGGTTGTAAGAAAGAGATATGTTTCATCTTTATGTACCTATGTACTTAATCTAAGCAAATAAACCAAAGAATGGACCGATCAAAGGTACATGAATGAGATGGCAAGTCCGCGAGTAGGTAATAGATAAAATATAAGGAAGAAGAAAACATGCTACGCCGCGCGCCGATCCCAAATTAGTTGCGACAAGGGTAAGCGAATGATAATGAATAAAAGTAAAAACAGTTGCTATAAATTATTAAACAATCATTCATTAATATTTTTTTTTTATTGCTTACTGTACGTAATAAATTTTATTTAATTGTAAAACAAAAATGTAAAGTCCTTCTTGTACCAAAACAAAAACAATGCAGTGGTCAACAAAACATCAAAATATTTACGCATAGTATTGACGGTCAAGGTCACCTAGAAAACTAGGTCACAATCTATTCTAAGGTCAGCATGTCAAAAGTCAAGGTCATTTCAACCAAACTGAAGCATGCTGTACCAAGAATCAAGGACATTGAATGTAAAACCGTAAATGAAAAATTAAGAATGAAGATAGAAGGGAAAGAAATTAAATAAAAAATACAAAAAAATAACACTGTAACACTTAAAAGTTTACATTACGTAGATTATTAAAATCACAAAATTTAAGAATTTTTAAAAGTAGCTAATACAACTACATTTTAAGTATTTTATGATTAAAATATAATTATATTCATTACACTACTTCTATTAACCTCTTTTTATCCTTTTTTTTGCATTTTTAATTGATATTTGTATTGCAACACCAGTGTCACAGAATTCCAAGGTCATAACATACTGACAGGTCAAGGTCATAATATCAGAAAAGGTCAAGGTCATTCTTACCTACTCCTGTTGGGTGATCCAGCCATGATGCTGGTGGCGGCTGCCGTCAGACTGCTGTGCCGTGGTCCGTAAGAGTGGTGGTGACTCATCATTGATGATGAGTAGGAACTGCGGAAGAAGTGATTGTATATAGAAATCCGAGAGTAAACATGTTTTTTTTGGCAAAATTAGCGGAGTCCGTGTAGGTAATTTTTTTTTCGCGTTGGTACCTTTTGAGGATATTTAAACGTTTATTTCTTTTGTATTCTCTGAAAATGTCTAATGTACGTTTCAGTGGCAAGCCTATACGATTTCATTCGTCTCTGTCATTTCCTGAAGGATAAAACCTATTCGAATTTTGCTAGACTCGAACCCAGGCATGCTAGGAAGTTCGTTTCACTATAGTGCGCGCGGAACTAGTTGGCCGCGCCATAAGTGGCGACAGTGGTGAGGGGGCGGGTTGCCTACAGCTCGCAATGCACAGGAGACTATAATTAGACAGTGATGACCAATCTCGAGTTATCGTGAACAATAATTGTTCAATTTATTGAAAAGAATACATAAATAAAAAACAAAAACATGCCTAAGGCGCGGTCAACTAGTTCCGCGCGCACTATACTTCTTCCCACTTCAAACATTCAGATTTGTTGAGCATCAGCATCACTTTCTGAATGACAAAAGGTCATAATAATTTGAATATTGGATAGTGGATACCTTTTAATCTCGTACAAGACAGTATTTTTTTTTGGTGTCCTCAACTTTATTTTTTTTTTCTTTATTTTTGTCCGGTGTGAGTCATCATCATCTGCCTAGCCTTTTCCCAACTATATTGGGGTCGGCTTCCAGTCTAACCGGATGCAGCTGAGTACCAGTATTTTATACATGGAGCGACTGCTTAGCTGACCTCCACAACCCAGTTCGGTGCAATGAATACATTTTTTTTTATTTCTTTTCTTTCGTTCTCTTTCTTTTTAATTTTTGATTTAATAATTATATCTTACCTATGTCGTGGTGATCCTCCTATAACTTCGTCCTCACTTCTCGTCCCTGACGTGTGTGTGGCGAAACTTTTTGGTGAACTGGTTTTCAGCTCCGAGGTTGATTTGTTTTTCTGAAAGATGAAATGTTACGGAATTTAATGTTTTTACCTTATGGCCGGGCACAAATCAAGTCTTCGTGGCTACTATTGGAAATGTCTAATGGAAAAGCTGAATAACACTTTGCCTGACCTGGGAATAGAATCCAGAACCTAATAGTCAGCAGCTTGACCACGAGACCAACGAGGCAGTCATACACATAAGAATATGTGTTTTAGTTAGTTCTGTCCGTATTTAATCCGTGTTTTTTTTAAATTCGTCATCATCATCATCAGCCTATAATGTTCCCACTGCAGGGACTCTGGCCTCCTCTCTAGGAGAGGGATGGGCTATAATCTACCACGCGGGCCCAGTGCGGATTGGTATTCACATATCTTCGAATTTTTTGGTTCTAAGATATGCCGGTTTCCTCACGATGTTTTCCTTCACCGTTTTGAGAACAGTGGTGATGAAATAAATTACACAAAGTAATATGCCTGACGGGGTTCGAACCCACGACTCACTGTTCGTAAGTCGGGGCCGCCACCACTGGGCCACCACAAATTCGTAATCGGATCAAAAACAACGTCGGATTTCGACACTCAGTATTTACTTCCTTACATCCTTACATAGTATAAAACAAAGTCGCTATTTTTGTCTGTTTGTTTGTCTGTATGCTTGAATCTTTAAAACTACGCAACGGATTTTGATGCGGTTTTATTTAATAGATAGAGTGATTCAAGAGGAAGGTTTTAGTATATTTGAACGACATCCACGCGGGTGAAGCCGCGGGCGTCAGCTAGTTAAAAAATATAAATTAAATGAGCAGATGAACATTCATTGCAAAGTTATTGCATCAGCCTCGGGTAAAACCATAAAGAAGTACAAATCCACTCGACTTAGTGGCTTCCCTCAAAGTCACTCGAGTGAACGTAAATTGCCGCTCAAATTCCCCCTTTTTTCTTTCTTGTACGGTGGGAAATCATCAAATGACTCCTCCGGCTCTGGGCGGAGGCACAGAATACATAATAGTACTACGTACAGAAGGGACACTCACCTCCCCGCGCTCATATTAAATACCGCACCTCACCCCGCACTTCGAGGTATTCGTCGTCGACACTTGAGCAATGGCTCGCGCTCGTATTAGTCGTCGTTCGGTTTTCGCGACGCAGACCGTTGCACTTTCCGCGCCATTTTTTAGGCTACGATAACCCTACTAGAGTTTACGCACACATTTGCAAGTGCACGTCGTGCACAAACGTTATTTGTTTATGTAGTAGTAATAGGTAATTATTTTGCGGGCGTTGTATGGAGTGTCCGAGGTGTGGCGGAGGGGAAGGGAGTTTCACATTTCTACTGACTAAAAACCACCCATATTCCTTCTTAGCCCTTTGTGTCCGGGGCCGCGGTATCTCATTCGAACAACCAGCAGCCCCGACAGGTCTTCAAAGCCTCACAAGATAGGTTGCTAATCACCTTGAATTTGATCCCAGAACTCCTGAGTGAGTCACAATGAGAGTCTGTATAGCCTTTGACTGGAGTGGAGTGAGAGGAACTGCCGCATGTTGATTCTCTGCCGCCGAAGACCTGAAGACAAACAAAACATGATTGATAAAATCATCATTTCTCTATAATTCATCATCATCATTCATTATTTCAGCCGAAAGACGTCCACTACTGGACATAGGCCTCCCCCAACTGTCGCCACATTGACCTTAACCACAGTAACCTTAACCAGGTCATCGGTCCCCTTAGAAAGGTGCCTTAAAACGCAAAATCTTCCGGTTTGCGGTCGCCACTCCAGAACTTTTCGGCCCAATCGGCCATCCGTTCTGCGAGCAATGTGACCTGCCCACTGAAACTTAAGTTTGGCAATTCTTCAGGCTACGTCGGTAGCCTTGGTTCTCATGCAGATGCATTACGTCAACCTATCATATAAAGGGGAATAGTGAGTGATATTGGGGCTAAATATGGCGTTCAAAAATGCACAAAATTTTATTGACTTTGAATTTATCCGTTATCTGCCTCAATTATGTGGGCGTCAGCTTCCAGTCAACCCGGATACCAGTATTTTACATGGAGCGACTGCCTATCTGACCTGTACAACCCAGTAGTACTAGGTAATATTGGTAAAACCCTTCCTTGGTGAGACTGGCTGGTTGTTCCGTATGGTGTCGGACGCAAAGAATAGCACCATCCCATATCTTCCCGTGGGTGTCGTAAGAGGCGAGTAAGGGATGTACCAGAGAATGGGCAGCAGCGTTCTCTGTGCTTTTTGTATCGACCGTACTGCGATCGCCAACCCGCCTGCCAAGCGTGGCGATTATGGCAAACCCCCCCTAAGCAAAAATGACACTTAGGGGAGGCCTATGTCCAGCAGTGGACGTCTTTCGGCTGAAATGATGATGATGATGATGAGACTGGCTGTGAGACTTTCGGCCACTGACTACCTGTGATGACTGTCAAAGATGGAATGGAATGATGGAACGACCTAAAGTGCTTTCCGAGGCACGGAGAAAATTGGGTAATGGGTATTGAGCCATCCACAGACCAACCAAGTTACTGGTATTCGTTTTTTAATAATAATAATTACAGTCAAATAATACTCACTCGAATAGCATCAGAAACCAGCGGTTCGCAACAGCACCCATCTTCATAATATAAGGCGGTATACTTGTTCTTGAGCCAAGCTAAGCTCCTGTCTGCCAGCTTAGCTTGACTCATCAGTGCTCGTATCACGGAGTGCAGGCCTACTGCCCATACCCTGGAAGAAAACAGATTGAGGATAAATTATAAGCTTCCATCAACATCATTATTTTGCCCTGTATCATCCTCATCATAATTTCAGCCGAAAGACGTCTACTGCTGAAAATAGGCCTCGGGATCCAACTGTCGTCACATTGACTATTTCCGTACGTCTCGTATCCAGTGGATCCCCTCAACCTTCACCAGGTCACCAGGAGGTGGGATCCCACCTAGTGGGAGGCCTTCCAACGCAACGTGTTCTGGTTCGCGGTCACCACTCCAGAACTTTTCGGCTCCATCGGCCATCTGGTCTGCGCACAATGTGCCCTTTTCCCAATATATTTGGGTATTAGGTACTATGGCTTTATTAACGGTTTTTTTTTTGTCTTAAAACTACTACTCAGCCAGAAGACCACGCAAGAAATTCTTAGACAACTTGTTGTCATCATTCTCCTGTCATGATCCCCACTTATTTCGACCATACTTCTTTATTTTACTCAGACAGTCCATGCATTGTTTTTTTGGTCTCCCTCTACTCTCGAGGGCATAACTGTTAATCATCCTTTTTTTTTTTGGGAATTCATCAATTAAATAACTCCTCCCGCTCTTGTGCAGAGCGGAAGAGAGTGTTAGACTTTTACTGGCTAAAAACCACCCATGTTCCTTCTGATAATCATCCTTACCTATAAGAATAAGCCGGCAACACAAAATGCACGGTCCTATTATCGCTGAGAGTCCGTCCATAGACCAGGGATATGATGTGAGGACCATGCGAGCACGTCTCCAAGCCGTGTCTTCTGGCACACGCTGTCAGTTCTGCTATGTCGCGTGGTTCCAGCAGTTTGCCGCCGAGGCGCATGTCTTTTACACATTGCAGGTCGATGAAACTGGAAAAAGGGGGAGTTTTGTGGTTAATTGGAGCATTCAAGGGTTGGGATTAGATTGAGATTTTAATATTGTTGTTTTTGCATTACGAGTAGTGGGATGGATGCAAAATTGGTATAAATAATCAAATAATTAGTCGTTCCAGAACTTTTTTTGCGAAGTTTGTGGTATAATATTAGCTGACTTGGTTTCCCCACGGCGATGTTTTCCATCCGAAGTGAGTGATACATGAATCCGTTACATATGAATCCGATTATTAAGAGTTGCATATCTTTGATTCGAACTCAGACCTATGACTTGGACCTTTAGCATAATTATATTCGTAGATGCGCAAATAACCCATAAATAAGTGTATTTTGTTTGTATATTTCTCTGTGTCTTAATACTCATGTTCCCCCTAGTGTACCGGGGCCGCGGTATCTCCTTCGAAAAACCCCGTAGCCCCGTTTAGATAATTGTCTAACACCAACGGGTAATCCACTTCTCTGGCTAAGAAAGCATGTAGACTTACCCTTCTTCTCCAACGATTCCAGCTTCATTCTCATGTGCCAAGTTGGCGGTGTACTTCAAAGGTATGACTTCTTCAGGGTTGTATGATAGACTCACTTCAGGTTGTGCCACGTTTTCTGATGGGGTTTCTCCTGGAAACAAAGGGATATTTTTAATATTTTCCTCTCGCGCCGTAACTACATATTTTTGTGAGTAACGACTGCCGCTCTGGGTGGAGCAGAAGGGAGTGTCAGACCCTTATTATCTAAAACCTATCCGTATTCCTCGAACCTCTCTTTCGAACTCTTTCGAACGAAGTCCGCAACGTATAACGTAGCCTGTGATGAAAATGATCTCAATTTGTTTCCGCTGGTTTATTGGTGTTATATCTTTATTATCCTAGAATTTTGCAATAAGTAGGCGAGCGGTGCTGTATGTTCGGGTTGGACACATGTTGGGCGTCATAATTGAATGTATACTTTGACTTCCAGCCGTGTCGAATCGAGCTAAATCTGGCAGACCCAAGCAATAGGCTTGTGTCCTGGGTAAAAAAAATATGATTCCGTTTAGTCCGTCAGTTAGATTATCGAAAAATATTGGATATGTGTTTTTTGTTTTATCAAATCAATAAAAATTGACGAAGATAAAACGCGTCAAAGATCAGGAGTGGGGGCTATTGACGGCACTACGTGGTAAAAAATGTAGTGCGATGTGACGTCACACGAGTTTTCGAAGCACTGTATCGTCTTCATTTTTGGTTTACGTGCAAAAAGAAAAAAATACGTGTCCAATATTTTATGGTAATCCATGTGACGGACTAATTAGATTTTTTTTGTCAACTACCCTATTGTGTTGTACACCCGAGATAGGTTGGTATACACGCATACGTTGCGCGTCGTCGTGAGTTTACAAAGTTTAACCCTTTATTCTATATTCCTGTACACGGCCTGCCTGCCACGGGTTGCCTGTATACGGTTGTTTTTTGGACCTGTCGAAGGCATTTGACCTGGTTTCGTATGGTGTGCTGTGGGATAAGCTCCAGGGGGAAACCAGCACACCCAGAGATGTGGTCAATATATTGAGATATTGGTACGGCAACCAGACCAATAATGTTAGGTGGGCGGGTTCATGTTCGTCAGAGTACAGGTTGGAGTGTGGAGTGAGGCAGGGAGGCCTGACCTCACCACGGCTCTTCAACCTGTACGTTAACAGACTGATAGGTGAGCTCAGCAGGGCCGGTGTCGGCTGTTCAGTGGATGGTGTTTTCATGAACAACATTAGTTATGCCGACGACATGGTGCTGCTGTGCCCATCTGTCACAGCCCTTAACTACCTCATAGGTATCTGTGAGGGGTACTCGGAGTCACATGGCCTCAGGTACAACTGTAAGAAGAGTGAATTACTTATTTTCAAGGCGGGTAATAAGAGTCCGAAAACCGTTCCACCAGTTAGGCTTGGAGGTATGCCGTTAAGTAGGGTCACCAAATTCAAGTACCTGGGGCACTGGGTCACCGAGGACCTCTCGGATGATTTAGATATTGAGCGGGAACGTAGGGCGTTGGCAGTGAGATGCAATATGCTGGCACGCAGGTTTGCAAGGTGCACAAAAGAAGTTAAAATTTCTCTTTTTAAAGCTTACTGCCAGACATTTTATACCTGTAGCCTGTGGGTCCGCTATACGCAAAGATCTTTCAATGCCCTACGGGTCCTGTACAATAATGGTTTTAGGATGCTGTTGGGGTTGCCTCGCTTTTGCAGTGCATCAGGTATGTTTGCTAAGGCCAGCACTGACTGCTTTAGGGCTATAGTACGGAAAAGAGTGGCCTCCCTGATGCGCCGCGTACGGGGCAGCACCAACAGCCTTCTGAATACCATATTGGAAAGAGTTGACTGTCCGGTTGTGAGGCACTGGAATACTGTTCACGGATCTGGAGGGGTCCTTTATAATGTAAAGTAATAGGTATTGCTAATGGTTTTGACATGATTAGTGGTAATTTTGACATTGTTTGATTTTGACATTATTTGATTTTGACATTTTCTGATTTTGACATTATGTATTTAATTTTGACATTGTTTGATTTTGACATTATTTAATTTTGACATTTTCTGATTTTGACATTATTATTGCTGTTTGTTTTGACATTATTAGTAATCATTATCAAAATTTTCCAAATGTGTGTGCCTACTAACTTTAGTGTTTAAGTGTGTACGTATTACCTACTAACAAATTGGATTGTATGATCTGTTTAATAAATGATTATTATTATTATTATATTCCTCGCTTTGGCCTGCGGGAGATCAGCAATTTATATTTTATACTCACCATGTTGAGCATGTGGTTGATGCGCAGTCCGACACCACGCAAGCAGGGCACACGCTCGCTCTAGCCTCAATTGAGCTAATGTGCCGCCCCATTCAGCTTCTGTTACCACGCAGGCTGTACCGTGGTGCATTATCTGAAACAACACATAATATGACATTATAGACTGTGTCTATTACATAATCAGCCTGCACATGTGAGGAGGCTTGAGTCCCAGCAGTGGGACCAGTCTACGAGAGTGAATGGAAGAGAGAAAGGTGAATTATAGATAATCCACCACACGGGCCCTGGGCGGGTTGGTAGATGTCACATGTCTTCGAATGTTTGGTTCTAGGACATAATATACAAAGTAATGAGCCTGCCTGGGAACAAACCTTTGATTTAGTACTCGTAAGTTTGGATCACCACCACTGGCCCACCCCTGCTCAACGTGTAGTATGTATATTGCTATGTCGAAAATAGATATGCTGCGCCGCCGCGCCGCCGACCCAAATGAATTGGGATTATGGCAGGAGAAAAATGATTAAAATTTGTATCATATAACATTACTAGCTTTTGCCCGCGACTTCGTTCGCGTGGTATAGTGACTTCCGGCAGATTTTTGGTTTATCTAGCGAAAAAAAAAAAAAAATCCTTTCTCACCTTCCAAACTATGTCTGTACCAAATTTCATACAAATCGGTTCAGTAGTTTAGGCGTGAAGCAAAGACAGACAGACAGACAGAGTTACTTTCGCATTTATAATATTAGTTAGGATTTAATTAACAATTTTAAAAGAAAATTCTCACCTGTAAAATATGCCTATCCATCCTCTCCCCATTTTGCGGGGCTAAAGGAAACATCGTCACCCCATGGTCATGCGGCAAAGGCTGCACAGGACAGTACCCCGTGCCTTCGAGCTCGTAAAGTGCCTCGTTCTCGAACTCTCCGTTAGTTTTCGAGGTCGAATGTGAGAAGACGGGCTCCTCACATGTTAACATTGCTGCTCTGCGGGAGAAAGCTGTGATTAGATTTTGAAGTCATTAAGAGGTTAGTTTTAAGTAACTTTACAGAGTCTTTAAAAAAGGTCTAAAATAAATTTATTTTCCGAAGTCGGTGACTGTTTGTTTCATTGGTTTTTTTACCACCGACTTTTGAAAGTAAAGTTGTTTTACACTTGTTAGTGTTTTTACACCACGCAGGGAAACAGGACGCCGACAATTTAACTTGAATCCTACTAATATAAAAAAAAAATATATATATAAAAAAATATATGTATATATAAAAGCGAAAACTTGTAAGTACGAGAGGTCCCGGGTTTAATCCCGGACGAGCCCCCAGAATTTATGGGATTGTGGGCTCAAAGTAAAACTCTGGTATAACTTTACTATTTCTATTTATTATAAAATAATCTTTGCCACACACGTCTTAGTTTTCTATGCGTCTATCGCCATCTTCCTATCTCCCCTCTCTCCCTCACTCCTGATACATACGTCCCTTTCACTCACTCTTACATTCCATATCCCACATGTATGTATGAATGGATGTTTGTTACTCTTTCACGCAAAAACTACTGAAAGGATTTAGATAAAATTTGGTACACAGATTGTTTATAACCTAGATTAACACATAGGATAGTTTTTATCTTCCCGTGGGATAATTTTCAAAATGTAGCGGGCGAAGCCGCTTGCAACAACTAATAGTAGTTTAATAAGATTTTTAATACGTAGGTATTGTATATTACGGGCGTCGTCGCCGAGGGAGGCCTAGAAAACGCTGGCGTGACGATTTGGATGCTTTTGTACAAGATTGGCCGCACGGAGAGAAAAGTGGGAGACTATGGGGGAGGCATTTGCCCAGCAGTGGGACATCAATATAGGCTAACAAAAAAAAAATGTATATTACACATTGTTTTGTGTATCTTATTTAATATGGGCTTTAGTTGCGTGATCATTTTAATATGATCGGGCAACTAAACTAAATGTGTGCTGGGGAGTTTGTTCCGCCACTTCTTCTTTCCAGCTAAACACTAGGAAGTGTCGATGGGTGGGCGTTTTGGGGGAATGTCTTATAAAAATGTAAATAGTAAAGTAAAGTAAATTTTGACCTTCGAAAAGTGCTGATTATCAGCCTAGTTTGAATAAATGAATTTTGATTTTGATTTTAAAAGGTTTGATTTCATTTTAACTGTGTGCGTGAGTTTTCACTTGTTTTGTTTACTACCGCTACCTTAATAGTCATGCATTTCTTGCCAGTGGTCTGTAAACTAGAACACATTGTGCTTTGAAAGCTTGAACAGGCCCCACGGAATCTATTATTACACGGCTGGTAATAGCCACGGTAATTAGAAATGTGCACTAATAGCGTGCGATTTTATTTTTATTCTCTGTGATTTGATGTAGAACGCAGCTGTGTTGTTGTTTATTATAAACCAAGTTTATAGTTTACTCGAATATTAAGTAGCTTACAACTTACATAATTTCTACTTTTTATTGTTTTTCTAATTCATTTGGTGTTTTTTACTTTTAAATAATTGTTGTACATACTGTGTATAATTTAAACACACACAGAGCAACAATTTGCACGCTAGTTTTACTTTTGTTTGTAGATAAAAATGAACAATTTGTTGGTGAGAGCTAATAAATAAAAAAAATAGTTTATCAAATTTTACACATATTTCTTTTATTTTTTATTGATATGATGTTTACCTAATCGTACACCCAACAGGAGTACACCCACAACCCACATGTGGCCAGTTAAGTTAAAGTTCCATATAATGGAGGCGAGCCTAGTGCCTGTAGGTAGCTCCTACCGAGAAATTCCCGAACCCAAGACCGACGACAGAAACATTAAAAATCTACTTCATCATCAACAGCCTATTAATGTTCCCACTGCTGGGACACAGGCCTCCTCTCTTTGAGAAGGAATGGGCTATAATCTACCACGCGGGCCCAGTGCGGATTGGTAGATGTCACATATATCGTCCCCTTACTTCAAAACCCAACTAACTGCATGAAAAGTAGTTTCGAGAAAATCGTGTTTAAAGGTTCAAATCGTAAAATTTCTATTAAAACAACTGATAATGAGGAGAGTACGTGTATTTTTCATTTCTTATTGTATTCATTATTCGGGTGGAAGAGAAAAAAGAACTTAATTCTCAAAACAAGCAGGAATAATTAAACATTGGCTTGTTAAGTGCTGCAGATTAGTGGTTTTTCCTGTAGTCGCAATGTTTTCTTGTCTTTTGAAGAATAGAGTTTGGACAGCAGTTTTTTAATAAAATTTAATTAAACGAGATTTGTATGTTTACCTAATGGATAATTGCTAAAACTAAGTACAAATCTTACGTCTCTTGACTCAGTTATTAAATTGTTATTGTTCATATAACTTGAATCATGTAAAAACCACTTAAACGGCGATTCAATGTTTTTCCTGGCTAAAAACATGGTTTACAGTGCAGAAACCTTGCTTTAACTGACACTTATTGGGTTTTGCCTGTTCTTTATTTCAAAAATCTCCTGTTAAGTTACTTTAGATAAAAGCTAAATCCAGAACGGAGTGTCATAATCGGAAAACGGGTTTTACCAGTATGTAGATCTTGAAAAGGAGATTCTAACGGTACTTGTGACTCATTTTTGCCCATAAGCGACTTTAGTTGGTTTTCGCTTTAAGGGCACGATATGTCTTCGAAGTTTTTGGTTCTAAGATATGCCGGTTTCCTCACGATGTTTTCCTTCACCGTTTTGAGAGCAGCGGTGATGAAATAAATTACACAAAGTAATGTGCCTGTCTGGGTTCGAACCCACGACATACTGTTCGTAAGTCGGGGCCGCCACCACTGGGCCACCGCTGCTCTCTAAAAAACTACTTATGACTTATAAAATAACTTTCGGATATCGGTTATTTTATTTGTTTCATTGATATTTTTGCCACCGACTTCCGAAAGTGCATAAAGTTATTTTCAATTATTTTGTGTTTTTTTTTAAATTTAATTAAGAACCTCCTACGTTTCAGGAAGTCGATTAAAAACCAAAAATATCACCTCAAAAAGTCCCCAAACACAGGTGCGTTGCTCCTAGCCAGCGCGTAGTGGTGCTGATGGAAACTTGCTATATGGTCCATGACTGCCTGGGTCCGGTACACCTTCTCCAGGTTTACCAGACCCTCGGGTCCCACGCGACGCCAGCCAGGAGCCTGCTCACCTTCCTCGTCGAATGAGGCTATGTACTGGAATTAGATATAGATTAATACAGACGAGAAGCAGTGATAGCACAGTAGTCCTTTGGACTGCCAAGTCATACATAATAGATCTCGATTTCGAAACAAAACTGAAAAATCAGCGGTGCGTGTACCTCAGGAATTACCTTAGGAAGAGAGTATTTTTAATTTTATCATCTGCCTAGTACTTTTCTAGACTATGTTAGGGTTGGCTGCCAGGCCTACCGGATACTGCAGAATACCAGTATTTTACACGGAGCGACTGCCTATCTGTCCTACACAACCCAGTTATTAATGGGTAAAACGAAACCCCTTGGTAAGGACTGGTTGACAGACTATCGGGTCATTGATTACCTGTAAAGAATGTCAAAGATATACATTAATGACAGCCAGGACCAATGACATAACGTGTTTTCAGAGGCACGGGAGAAACTCGGTATGTGGTGGCCAACCATCCACGGATCCACGAAGGCAAGCGTGACCTAAGTGGCTGTAATCATTTAGTAACGAGCTTTTCAAGATCGAGATTAAATTAAATACAAATTTGAAGTCACAGGCGCAAAAAATGATAACTTGGCTTGTAGCGGGCAAGATATTATATTCCTGTGTCGTGACTTAAAAAAAGAATCATGCTTGAATAATTTATCGTTTTTATCTTTTTCTGTGTGCGTTGAATATTTTATGAAATGACTTTAAAGTAATTGGCAGTCATAGGCAGTCGCTCGATGATAAAATATTTTTTTTTTAAATTTTATTACTTTCTAAAGAATTTAATACTCGTTCGTGTCTCATTATATTGAATATTAAACGTTGAGAATAGATTCATTCATTAATAATTCTATTAAGGTACTATATTTAGCGAAGAAGTGTGGGTTACACGCTTTCAAGAGCTGGAATCATCATAAATTCTAATATTTAACCGCCTGAAAAGTTTTTATATGTCTGGAACTATTCATATCCTAATCCGTTTTTTAGACAGAAAGATTTTGAACTTTATCAAGCTGTATCAAAAAGTAAAAATGTCTAGTGATAGGACAGTAGATAGTATTTTTTTTTCTGAATTAACACATAGGATAGTTTTTATCCCGATTTTGTCTTCCCGTGGGATAATTTTGGAGTTGTAGCGGGCGAAACCGCTGGCAACAGCTAGTGTTCTTATAACTGTAAAACAGTAATATGTATTAAAACGTACCACTTGTTTATTCGAGTCAGTGAGTCTGGAGTCTCGCTTACAGCTGTCTCTTAAAGGGCTAGTAGTTGTGCTCTGGTCCATTCGTTTGCCGCTTTCTCTTCTTGCGTCCCGCTTTAATGATCCTCTGGGAAAAGAGAGGGAAGATTATCGAAGATGTCTGGTTTTGTGAAATGGGCGGCGGTGATTTTGAAGAGTGTCCATCGAATTTCTTGCCCATTCTTCTCCATAAAGATCTACGCCATGGAATGGGCAGTTAAAAGTACCTACTATAGTTATAGTACTTTCATTATTATGCATACAAAAAGTTGTGCCTTCTTTCGTGTAGCACATATGACATTCAAAAGTGAAAATTTAAATAAATGCTTTGTTCAATATTTTTGACACTTCTTGGTTACTGGCACGCTCACGTTTTAGCCCAGATTTCTGTTTACTTTACTAAAAACCTATACAAATCGATGAGTGCCTCAATCTATACATACTTTCTTACTCGTTTTTAATACTAAAAAATCCTGGTAGTATTAGGTTTAAAATAACAAAAATTAAAAAAAAAAATAGTTAAGTTTAAAATAACAAAAATTAAAAAAAAATAGTAATGCGTTAATTTACTCACGTATTTTTTGTAAAAGTAATAGACAGACAAACTACAACATTTTTGTAAAAGTAATGGACAGACAAACTACAACATTTTTGTAAAAGTAATGGACAGACAAACTACAACATTTTTGTAAAAGTAATGGACAGACAAACTACAACATTTTTGTAAAAGTAATGGACAGACAAACTACAACATTTTTTTCAACTGTTACTGCCGCACTCAGAGATGTTTAATGATTACATAAGCCGTCACTTAGTAAAGGTTTTGTATGTCAAATCTTTTTTTTTAGTAGTGTTTTTTTAGAAGTCATCTATTGTTTTTAAGGATGTGCTCAAAATGCATCTTAACGCTTGCGCTATTGATCCTAGTGGTTGGGAGAGGCTTGCTCTGCATAGGTCGTCTTGGCGCTCTACTATTTACAAAAATATAAAATCTTTTGAAAAACAGCGAGTCGAAAAACTGAACGATAAGCGCCAAATACGTAAAGAGAGACCTAAGCCCTCCTACACCTACACCTACAACTCTGCCGGTCAACTCTACTGCTTTAACTGTGACCGGGTGTTTAAAACCAAATTCGGTCTGGCCAGCCACATAAGGGCACACGCTAGGAAATAGCTTGTAAGGGTCGCCGTTACCGAAATCGGTAAGGAGGACTATATATATGACGGCGTCGCCGTTGTAAACGGCACGTGCAGCGGGCCAGGTGTGCAGCGCAGGCGTCACTAAGGCCGCACCACTCTCCCCACTGCTCGAGCCAGTCTATAAACGAGCGATCGGCGTGGAGGGGATCATTCTTGTCGCAGGCTTGGCCCGGTGCACATGCTGTAGCGCTTAGAGTTTTAATATTATATCTGAGTTATATAGTTGTGTGTGTATAGTGATTTATTTTAAATATCGTGCTATTGGAGTAAAAGTTGAATACCGCTATATTTCGTAGTTTCATTTAAGATGACAGACCCTCTGCCTTCATATATATTTATTTATTAAAACTTTATGCACAACAAAATCGTACAAAGGCGGACTTAATGCCTTGGGCATTTTCTACCAGTCTACCTTAGGGTGATGCAGAGACAATACATAGTAGGTGCAAAACAGAAAAAAAACATAATAGAAAAGATATATACCTAAATTATAAGAACAAATATATACATATATACATACATAAAATATATAAAGTTTTGAAAGATAAGCAAGGAAAACTATAACAACTTAATTTTGAGACGAATCTGCCAACTTCTATATATTGTTTATATATATATATATATATATATATTGTTTTTGCAAAAATGCTTACTAACTAAAATCTTGTTTGAGAATTTTACCCCCTACAGTAAATTTGTACTCTCTTCAATTCATGTTTAAAACGACCAATTCTTACCTGTCATCTTTAGGCGAGTCTCGTTTGAAGTCTCTCCTGTGTGTGGGCGTGGCTCCCACTGAGTGACTGCCTCCCGTTAGAGAGGGAGCAGCCGCCAGGATTTCTCTGAGGAAGGAAGAGATACTCATTTTACATTCTCATCTATGCTGTAGTGTATCGTGGGTTGGATTACCAGGTCGCGCAAGGTGTTATTAAGTTTTTTAGAGACTTTCTCAGTAGCAGTCGCGGAGTCTAATGTGCTCGGTTGATGGCAATAGGCTTGTTCCCTATTACATGGGACTTAAACATAAATGTCTTAATGTAGTTGGGGTATAATATAATTGGGTACCCTATTAAGGAAAATATCGTGAAGAAACCGGCCTGTCCTACAATCAAAAAATTCGAAGATATGTGACATCTGTCAAACCGCACTGGGCCCGCGTGGTGGATTATAGTCCATCCCTCTCCTAGAGAGTAGGCCTGAGTCCCTGCAGTGGGAACATTTTAGGCTGATGATGACCCTGTTATGTTATGATGTTACGTAATGTAAGCTAACAGTAGAGGAACAGCCTTCCATGGCAATTATTTTCACTGTCGTAACATATTTTTACGCCTGCAGTCTCAAGTAAAAACACTTGTAGTAAAAAATCTCCAAATTACTGAGACATTTTTGGATGTCGAAACCTTTATTGAAATGTTTGAATTTACAGTTTAAATGCAAATTTAATGCACTATTTGTTTCTCAAGCATTCTATTTTCCTCACGACGCGACGTTTTCTTTCAATGAAGCAGGTGATAAATATACAATACACAAATCCGAGGTATGACTTGATTTACTTAATTATTAAAATTATTATTTGATTCAAAAAAACTGGCCAAGTGCATGTCGGACTTGCACATGACGGGTTCCGTACCATCGACCAAACTTAACATTGTAATTGGCAAACTTACATTTGCTGTTGGAATGTATGGGTTACCATACATTGCTCAGTAGTTTTGGAGATAAGGAGGGGGGGATGGTCGGACATACAGACAGTCACACGAGTGATCCTATAAGGGTTCCGTTTTCCTTTTGTGGTACGGAACCCTAAAAATATATACCTATTCACAAATCCTAATCATAATCAATGTCTTTGATTACCACAAGCTGCGGTTCATCATATAAAACTAATATACCATACATCACTCAACGACCAAAACGTCCAGTATAACCTGACCTGTCATCGTAAGAAAAGCCTATACAAAGCGAGGTCTAGCTTATTCACCTCGTAAATTTGATGTTTCGTCGTGTGAATATGTGGTTACTCGTATTGTGGTCGCAATTATGTGGTTTATGCGGTTAGATTATAAGGTTGAAAGTCCTTTGAAAGAAGACTTTTGTGGTTGGTGTATGTATGTTGTGTTATGTATTTATATATGTTATATATTATAAGGTCGAAAATCCTTAGATATAAGACTTTTATACTGTTATTTTATGTAATGTCGGGACCAGACATTTCGGTAATAATATAAGAAAATAATATTAAGTTTGTAATCACCGAATGGTTAAGCAGTGGTTGTCTTACACACTATGCAAAATTCGTAGTATACGAATATACTGAACGATACTGAACCCACATTTTATTTATAAGAGGGCTCACATAATGCAGGACATTGACTGTAAGACAACAAACACTCCATTATCTTAAAGTGACCGAGGTCAAGGGCAAGCCCATTTTGTAATGAAAACATTAAATAATATATTTTGTAGAATGTGTCAGAACCGGTAGAGGAATAGGAATTGTTGGCCTCACCAGTAACAGTTCTACGATTTTCATCATCATCATCATTTCAGCCGAAAGACGTCCACTGCTGGACATAGGCCTCCCCCAAGTGTAATTTTTGCTTAGGGGGGGTTTGCCATAATCGCCACGCTTGGCGCCTCGGGTTGGCGATAGCAGTACGGTCAATACAAAAAGCACAGAGAACGCTGCTGCCCATTCTCTGGTACATCCCTTAGTCGCCTCTTACGACACCCACGGGAAGATATGGGATCTACGATTTTGTACCATGTTAATTCGTAGATCTAGTGGGATAAAATATTCCCATTCGGACTATAGTAGAGCTAGTGAAACGGACTACGTTATCCTCCTGAAAAGTTATCCGAACGCTCTTTTTTTATTTTTTTATTAGGAATAACAAACAGCAGTATATTAATAATCACACACATTGCAGTACAGAATAAAAGTAACAAATATACTACTCACGGCGTTATTCACAGATTAAAATAAAAAATAGCTAGCTGTTGATTATAACTAAATTAAAACTAAATTACATATTTTAATATTTAACAAGAAAAAGAAAATTGAGTTTATATCTGTATCTAAAATATAACAATGAAGGTTCAAGGTCCATCTCTTAAACTAGTTGTAATTTATTTTTTGAATACATTCCTGGCAAGAAGCATTATGTCGATTCACCGTCGATTTTCACCGTTCTGAGAGCAGTAGTGATGAGATAAATTATACAAAGTAATGCGCCTGCCTGGGTTCGAACCTACGTCTTACTGCTCGTAAGTCATCACCACTGGGACACCGCTGCTACGCGTATATAATTAAGTAGTACCAATATGTCACTAATAGTTTATATTCATCCTATCAAACCTACGTCCACATGAGCCAATTAAAATCAATGTAACCCTATCCTTTTATAACCAATAATTAAAGCTCCGAACAACGCGACTCGAAGTCAACTATTTTTCAAGTACATATAGAGAGCCGTATACGTAGAGTTATGTAGAGTAACGGAGAGCTCGTTTTGGGTACTCGCGTAATTAAAAACAACGTATAGAGTCAACCGATGAAGCGAAAATATAGAGATGATTGGTATTGCTAAAGAGTTGGGTAATACCACTTGCGGGAATTTTTTCTTGCAATATTATATTTGACTACGACGAATATTTGAATGCGGAGGGAGCATGTGACTGAAATAGTGATGGATATTAATGTTGATGGGTGGAGAGGGAGAGGAAGGCCAAAGAAATGACTATTTACTTATAATTTTTTTTTTTACTAATGAATATTTTTTGTTAATTTCCTGTGCTGTCTACTGTGTGTACAAAAATCTATATAAATAAAAAGAGAAGTCCTGACTGACTGACTGACTGACTCATCAACGCCCAGCCCAAACCCTTAGACCTAGAAAGCTGAAATTTTGCACAGAGGTTCCCTTTATAATGTAGACAAGGAATAAGGAAGGATTTTTCTAAAATCAACCCCTAAGGGAGTTAAATAGGGGATGAAAGTTTGTATGGAAAACCGTCATTTTCATGCGGGCGAAGCCGCTGGCAAAAGCTAGTAAATCTATATAAATAAAAAGAGAAGTCCTGACTGACTGACTCATCAACGCCCAGCCCAAACCCTTGGACCTAGAAAGCTGAAATTTTGCACAAAGGTTCCCTTTATAATGTAGACAAGGAATAAGGAAGGATTTTTCTAAAATCAACCCCTAAGGGAGTTAAATAGGGGATGAAAGTTTGTATGGAAAATCGTCATTTTCACGAGGGCGAAGCCGCTGGCAAAAGCTAGTTGTAAAATAAATAAATAAATGATGGATGGATTGTGTGAGGAATGATATGAATAAGAAAGGAGTAAATGATGCCATGACGACCGACAGGGGAGGATGAAAAAAAAAACGTGTTGCGCCGACCCCAAATAGAGTGCGACAAGGGCAGGAAGTGAGCTGAGCAGTGGTGGCCCAGTGGTGGCAGCCCCGACTTACGAACAGTGAGCCGTGGGTTCGAACCCCGTCAGGCGCATTACTTTGTATAATTTGTTTCATCACCACTGCTCTCAAAACGGTGAAGGAAAACATCAAGAGGAAACCGGCATGTCTTAGAACCAAAATATTCGAAGACATGTGACATCTACCAATCCGCACTGGGCCCGCGTGGTAGAATAATCTACCACGCGGGCCCAGAGCCCATCCTTCTCTTAGAGAGGAGGCCTGAGTCTATGTAGTGGGAACATTATCGAATAGTTGAACAATATTTGTATGTACTGTTTTAAGCTTTCACGGTTCATAACTATATTTAAAATGTCACTTACGGGATATCTTCCGTGATTTTTAACCCGCGATCATGGCGCTTGCAACAGCGTCGAAATGTCGGGAACTCAAAACAAATAAAAATCACGGAAGATATCCCGTAAGTGACATTTTAAATATATATATAATATTTGTATGGCCTACAGAAAGTTTTTTCGTAGTAGTAAACATTCACATCAATCCTTCTGTGTTTGAATGTTTTTCCTACTCCTCAACTGTGTTTCTGATTAATTTCGTTGCGGGATCCAAGACAGTTAAATTGTTTCTCTGAGACTTTGTCAAACTTCATTGTCTTGGAGCTTTTCTAGTGGTCGCCACTGTTGATTCTGGCCTGTTGCAGCAGTTTAGGAATAAAGTGGTGGGGCTTGTCCCAGAATCAGAATCAGAATGCTTTATTTGTAAACATAGGTTAAATTACAATAATGATGTTACAGATAGGTAGATCCTCTATGTTTTGCCCATAGGCGTACAAATATATTTATCTACCCAAATATCATAAACCCTCTCTAATGCGTTCAAAAACCATAGGCAATGACCAGCATTACCAACCAGCAGAAATAAACAGAACTGTAATGAGCTCATAACCTACTGAAAACAGTAGGTTATGAGTTTAAATTTGGAACAGGTGTCAAATTCAAGTGAGTGTGCTATTCTAGTATCTACATTAAAACAGCTACCTATCGATACGAAACCCCAATTCAGTATGATTTTAATTATAAATCGCACGACATTTTGATCTCGAGTGACACAAGAATAGTGACTTTGTTTAAGAAACTCGCCTTCGGCTCGTTTCTTAAACCCACACTTGTGTTGTAATGCCTTTCATTATGCACAGTCGCATAAACTACTATTAATTAACATTGTCTTTCTTTACATAACAACAATTTAACTTTTGAGATATCTTCGAGTGGTAAAATTAGGTACATAAAATTATGTAAACTTTCACATTAGTAATAAAATCAATATTCAGAAATAGGTACATGCATGTCAATATTAATTGGGGATATAATCAATTTCAATAAATGTCAAAGAGATAAAGTTACTTGCAGTCCATAATAATGCTAATGTCAAATAAAATTCTAAATAGTCAAAATAGGTTAGGTGTTTTAGGTACAATTTTCTAAAGCAGAAATTATAGAATTATCGTCCAGATAGTCCTAAAAGCAGGCTCTATTGAAGATGGCTTTGACCCCGCGGTTTCATTCTCATCATATTTGAAGTCGGTGCAATGTCTTCTTCTTCAACAGTCACTATCTTTTCCAACCATAATGGGTGTACAAATATCGAAAGAAGCGGAAAGGTACTTGTTCTCTCTGTCATTGGGTTTTTTTTTGTTCTGGAACATACCTGCTCCAACTTTATTTAAAACGAAAATAACACAAACAAAATTGGTCCTGTTAAGACAAAATTCCCAGCCCTCGTATTTTTTTTTCTATTGGTGAAAGAATTTTTAAAATCGGTTCAGTAGATCCCGAGATTACCCCTTACAATTTAACAAATACACAAACTTTGCCTCTTTATAATAATTATTAGTATAGAAGTATAGATAAAATGTACGAATAAACAAATATCAAAACACAAGGTATCATCCTCTTCATACAGATATTTAATCTGTAATTCATAAATACTTTCTGTTTTCAGGTATAAATGGTGCTTCAGTGAATGGATGAAATCAAGCGAATTTTGTTCATAAATATTTCTGATAATATTGCTCTGACCGCAAAAATAACTTGTGTTTTCGGTAATAATATTAATATTGGGATTATTGGATATCTTGTATTAATGTTTATTGGTATTATTAAATGTAATAATAGAGAGATCTTTGGTACAGTGGAGTTATGATTACTTGGCTTTGTATTTTTCGTTTTTAGGGTTCCGTAGTCAACTAGGAACCCTTATAGTTTCGCCATGTCTGTCTGTCCGTCCGTCCGTCCTCGCTTAATCTCTGTGACCGTTAGCACTAGAAAGCTGAAATTTGGTATATTAGGGTAGCCCCCCTATATGTAAAGTGGAAAGTGATTTTTTTTTTAATTTCAACCCTAACGTGTGATATATTGTTGGAAAGGTATTTAAAAATGAATAGGGGTTTACTAAAATCATTTTTTGATAATGTCAATAGTTTCGGAAATAATCGCTCCAGAAGTAAAAAACAATGTGTCCCCCCCCCCTCTAACTTTTGAACCATAAGTTTAGAAAATATGAAAAAAATCTGAAAAGTAGAACTTTATAAGGACTTTCTAGGAAAATCATTTTGAACTTGGATGGAAACAGTTTTTGTACAAAAAAGACAAAAAGTTGTACAAAATAATTTCTGGACTAAGTTTGTAGTATAATCGTATATGCAAACATTTTTTTTTAACTTCGTTTACATATTTTATTATCCTGAACGTATCTTTTTCAAACAAAAAAAGAATTATTACTACGGAACCCTACACTGAGCGTGGCCCGACACGCTCTTGGCCGGTTTTTTTTTGTTCAGAGGTTATGAGTGGCAATTTGTAGCAGGATACTAAGGTCCAAAGTAATTGGGAGTGAGCCCATTGCCACCAACTGAGCAAAGATTTAGACTCTGGGGTACTATTAATCAAATCATCATCATCATCATCATCATCATCAACAACCAGGCCTTTTCCCGTGTCGAGGTCGGCTTCCAGTCTAAGAGGTCGTACTAGAATTGAGTTTGTTCCTATTAATATATATAAGCAACTAGCTGATGCCCGCGGCTTCGCCCGCGTGGATACTGTAAAAACAATCCTTGATGTGGATTATATATCATTCTACAGCTCGATCGGTGCAGAACTTTTTGAGTTTTTGAAGCGTACACAAACCAACATAACATTTATATATACATATCTAAGGTCCCATTTGATATCCATAGGACAAAATTTTAGAAATCATTCAGACTACCAAAATAAAGACGATGGTAAAAATAATAATAAGAAAACCGCATTTAAGTAAACTAACTAACTCATAAAGGATGAGTTTGTTCTAGAGCACCGGCAATTTATTAAGTTAAGTAAAAATAAAAAAAAACACTTTATTTAATGTTTTTTTCTGTTTAGATATCTTTGGTTAGACGTTCTGAACGCTGTGTTAAAATTTGTCCACCTATTTTAATGGGACCTTATATAGATAGGCTTGCTTTTTATAACATGAGAATGTGTATGGTTGGTTCTAGCTTTAAAAATAATGTAGTTTTGAGTCCCACAGAGTCGTGCAAAGCAAGCAAATGTCGCTATTTTTTACTCTCCATCTTCCTGCCTTTTTACCCGACTGCGGCGAAGCCCAAAAGTAGGGTTATGTGTTTGACGTGTATGTATGTATGTGTGTCCGAACAAAACTTGGAAGCAGGCGGGGTTCATTTGAATATTAAATTATGAAATGAAAAATAGAACTAAAATAGAACCCCGCCTGCTTCCAAGTTTTGTTTAATGTGCTTGTTTTTTGCTTTTCAGTTTTTTCAGTTGGGTTTTTTAGTTTTTTAACTACTTTTTTTCTCATTTCTTTCGTTCTCCTCTGTCAATCGTCACGCTACCATTTATCCTTTTTAGGGTTCCGTACCTCAAAAGGAAAAAACAGAACCCTTATAGGATCACTTGTATGTCTGTCTGTCTGGCGGTCCGACCAAGGCCCTTATCTCCGAAACTACTAAGCTTAAAATTTTGAAGAAAATACCGAAATTAGTTCAACACTCATAGATTACAGGAAAACCTATAAGACGGTGGCTATTAATTACCAAATTATATAAAACACTCACCTTAACTCCCTAAGAAAGGCTCCAAAAAAAGGTATAAGCCGGCACTCCGGCATGGCCAGCGCCCTCCCGAGCGCCCTCTCATACTCAGCTGATAACAAGGCAGCTGATAAGAAGTCTAGCGCCGGGAGAGACTCGTCTGATATACTGAACCAGAACGATTTTAATTTGTTTGATCTGGAAACAAAGAAAAAAAGAAGGGTTAATAAAATGAGATTTTTGGCAATTAAACATAGGTGGATTTCGTCTGTAGAACCCGTCGGGCTGACGGCGGTGTGATGTTATTTTAATTAAAAACAGAATATTCTAATGTTGTAGATATATCTGTAAATGGGTAAAAAGGCGACGTAAAAATTCGTAGCTTAATGTTTGCTTCGCCGTAGCTCAAAGTTTGCTACGCCGTAGCTCGTAGCAACTACGATTGCTACGCCGTAGCAGCTGAGTATACTACGCCGTAGCAGCTGCGATCGCTACGCCATAGAAGCTACGATCGCTACGCTCCGAAGCAGTTACGACAAATAAATAGAATCATGGTAAAAATTCGGATTTATTGTTTGTTTTTTTTTAGCTTTATATATTCTTTGTATATAATAGTTGTGGATAAACTGCGTGGTCTGGACGCTAATGCCAAATAATAGTACACCGAAACAAAATTTACGAATTTTTGATCTTATCAATTCTGCGAAACGGAGAGCTATTTAGACATAAGAAAATATTCAATTTTAATCATGTATTTTTTAATTAGATGCGGAGACCCTTTAATAAATCAAAAAGGGTCTCGTTGCTTGTAGCAGCCGGAGGCTAAGAGCGCGTAGCGAGCCTACGCTTAACGCCTACGCCATAGTCTACACATTTCGCCTACGCCAAGGTCTACGCGAATGCTTAAGCCGTAGACTGGTTTCTCTTCAAGTGACTGTTTAGAACTGTTAAACTAAATAGGTAATATAATTGATTTCATGTTAGTTTATTTAATAGTTTTTATTAATATTAGTACATAGTTTACTCTTATAGTCAATAAAAGAAAATATGATAAAGAATGAAAAGAATGAAAAATAATAAGACAAAAAAATATATGATATAGGGTCCAGTCGTCTAAAAAAAAAAGGAAAAATCCTCTGGTTGCATTGAAAATAGGGCTTCGTCTTTAAGGACCCACCAAGCAGACCCACCGGTGGGTCTCCGAATACTGATGTGTCTCTTAAGACCTACTAGGACCGTATTCAAATTGTGTCAAAGCGCACTATTGAGTCGCAAACACGCACAAGGCGACGACGATTTTTCTTCTCCGTTGCGAGTTTTAAATACAAGGCGCAAATACATTTTGAGGACACGTCTAAGTTTATAATTTATCCTTAGTCAAAATCTAATGTTTTTATTAGTGCCTAAAAAATATGAAATAAAATTATTTTTGTTTTTTTTTATTATTTTTGGTATGGTGGACTCGATATCCGTACCAAACCGTTTTTATTTTTAGCATTTTATCTGTAAGACTGCTATATTTTCTTACTGGCAGAGGTCCACAGAATCATGACAGTATTGGCTTTGTGTATTGCATTGTTTTCCTTGTGGAAAAGACATAATATTTCTCCTGACAGTTGGATATTGTAGTCGATTTGACAGCCATTTACGGTGACTCGTATTGCGTTGAAATTCATATCATTCTTTCATATTTTATTTTCTTCTCATAATAATAGACCAATGTGGTGTATATTTTATAACATAACAAAGAAAATATATAAATAATACTAGCTGATACCCACGGCTTCGTCCATGTGGATATCGGTTATGGCGACCAAAAATAATCATAACATTTTGATCCCGTTCCCGCAACCCATGGGAACCTATTCCAGAGATAAATTATATACTAAAACCTTCCTCGAGAATCACTCTATCCATTGGTGAATACAGCATGTAAATCAATGCAGTAGTTTTTGAGTTTATCTCGAACAGACAGACAGACGCGGTGGAGAACTTTGTTTTATTAAATGTAGTAATCATTACAGGTTTTCGTAGTTGTTTAAAATGATGACTTGACAGACAGACTTTTTCGACTGATAATTTGAACCAAATACTTCACGCTATCTTTAAGCATCAACACGAAGGGGTAATATATCTCATAATAGACTCTTAATTATATACTTAAGGGTAGTTAAGGGGTTCAAAGTGTTAGATAATATGATAAGATCCCCCTCACAGCCCAAATTTAGGGGACGGCATTAATAATGTCTATTTTATGAGTCACTAGCTGTTACCAGCGGTTTCGCCCGCTACAACTTGCAAATTTTCCCACGGGAAGATAAAATCGGGATAAAAAGTATCTTATGTGTTAATACAGGTTATAAACTATCTGTGTACTAAATTTTATCGAAATCCGTTTTTGTTAGTTTTTACCCACGACGGATCGGTATATGCGTTTGGGGTGAGAGGTTGTTTGTTTGTTTGTTTGTGTGTTTGTGCAAATACATGTTGCCATTTTTCTCCAAAACTACTAGTCCGATTTTGATGCAGTTTTCAGTTATGGGTTCGGGTTTGATTGGTGCATGTTCTTAGATAGGTGTTACGGTGACAACTCACCAGGGGGCGCTGCAGCATACATTTTTTGTGCAAATCAAAGTTGCCATTTTTCTCCAAAACTACCAGTCCGTTTTTGATTCAGTTTTCAGTTATGGGTTCGGGTTTGATTGGTGCATGTTCTTAGATAAAAAAATAAACGTAAAAAGTTTTAAAAAAGTTTAAAATATAAAGCAAAATTAAAAATAACATAAAACACCCACCTTAAAAAAAACCAAGAATGTCCGTCGGGGGCTGCCATTAAATGAACTAGTTTTGCAATGTTCAGCTCCCGACGGACATTCTTGGGTTTTTTTAAGGTGGGTGTTTTATGTTATTTTATCCTTTTTTCAATTAATTTTTAACAGTCGTGGGTGTTTTCAAAATTTTTAATTTTGCTTTTTTTGCGTGAAAGAGTAACAATCATTCATCCATCCACGTTTGTCTGACCTCCAAAACCTAGTCGCTGGGTAGGTTAGACTTTGAATCTGTGTTTTTTCTTCTTTGCGTTGGGAAAAGGGTAGACTAGTTCAAAGGCACGGTTGGCACAGCGACTGGGTGACTGGCTGCTACGCTGCAACTCGCGGGTTTGATCCCAGCTCGGACCAAATATTTGAATAGTTTGCTAGGTTGTTGTTTTATGGTCTGTCTGTGTTTAAGACTTTAAGGCCCATAATCCACCAAAGCGGAGAGGAGAGGAGACGAGAGTAGATGTGTTTGAATAAACCAATCCGATTTCGTTATTTCCACATCTCTTCTCCGCTTAGCTTTGGTGGAAATGGGTCAAGCGGAGAGGAGAGGAGATGTCTCATTTTTCTATAGAATTTTCTGCAGCGAGCGAGCAAGCGGCGCGGCAGAGCGGAGAAGTGTCTAGTCGGGCGGCCGGGCAGTCCGGCGTTCCTTTCGTAGACAGAACTTGACTGTTTTCGATCTCTCACAGCTCACATCTCTGCTACACACAGCTCACATCTCCTCTCCGCAACGCATCTCTTCTCCGCTTTGGTGGATATAACCTGCCAGCTTCGCGGCACATCTCCTCTCGTCTCCTCTCCTCTCCGCTTTGGTGGATTACGGGCCTAAATGTCTTTAAACGCACCCACGAAGCAAAATTTTCAAGAAAGAGACAACGTTTTTTTTAAAATAAATGACAACAAATGATTGCGTAGTTTCCTGGCAAAAAAACTTCCACACTTTTCCCCCACATTATTATAGATATGACAATAGAAAATTGCAAACTGGAGTCAAGATTTTTATCCAATTTTTTTTGGGACCATCCCATCAACCTATAATATTCCCAAATCACTGCAACTCCTGAAAGCCAGAAATGAATCAACCAGAAAAGCACCGAGACAGTGAAGCTCGACGAAGTCCCAGAAAAACAATTCAACTGTCTGGGACCAGCATCAAAATTAATCAGAAAAGAATAGTGGAGGAGTAGGAAAAACATATTTTCTAGGGACCTTATGGACTATCCCGTCACGACTAGCCGCACGACCGACCGTAATCGTGAACAAAACTAGTTGGTGATCAGTCATGCGTCCAAGATTGCAGTTTGTCGTGCGAGCTTGTTGACGAGTAGTTCGCAAGCAAGGACCTTATTATAGGAAAAATGTCACTTCCTCATTACATAGAACACAAATTTCACAGACGAATAGTGATGTTTCTTAGCAACAAAAAATATGATTCTGTTTAGTACGTCAATTAGATTATCGAAAAATATTGGATACATGTTTTTTGTTTTATCAAATCAAAATCAATCAAAATTTACAAAAAGAAAACGTGTCAATGAGTCCGGGCTTGTGACGTCACTCGCCGATAAAAAATGTCATGTCATACTAATGTCTTACAATATGCCGCGTTTACATAGCACTGTATCGTCTTTATTTTTTGTTTACATGAAAAAAGAAAAAATATGTTGCCAGTATTTTTTTAAATCAATCTGACGTAGTCCGTCAGATAGATTTCTAAAAAATACTACGATACGACTAATTCGATTTTTTTTTGTCAACTACCCTATTGTGAGCGCACTATATCCCTGCCTTTAGCTGTAATGATCCCGCAGCTGGGACACATTGTAGACTATCTATGAGAGGGAGTGGACTATGCGTCTAGCGATAATAGTGCAAGTTGCAGATGTCTTTTTATACAGTGTGTTACGTTAAACGAGGGAAATATTGAAAGAGTATTCGATTCTCATCCCCAATATGTAAAAAAATCTTTAACCTTAATTTGTGGCGTAATTGTGCCATGGCCCCCACGCTCTCCAGCAGGGTTTGCGTCATCATCATTCATCATTTCAGCCAAAAGACGTCCTCTGCTGGACATAGGCCTCCCCCAGGCGTCGCCACATTGACCGGTCCCGTGCGTCTCTCATCCAGCGGGTTCCTGCAACCTTGACCAGGTCATCGGTCCACCTAGTGGAAGGCCTTCCAACGCAACGTCTTCCAGTTCGCGGTCGCCATTCCAGAACTTTTCGGCCCCATCGGCCATCCGTTCTGCGAGCAATGTGCCCTGCCCATTGCCACTTAAGTCTGGCGATTCTTCGGGCTACGTCGGTAACCTTGGTTCTCATGCGGATGTCCTCATTTCTGATTCGATCACGCAAGGAAACTCCGAGCATAGCCCTCTCCATTGCCCTTTGGGTGACTTTGAGCTTTCTGATGAGGCCCATTGTGAGCGACCACGTTTCGGTCCCGTATGTAATCACTGGCAACACACACTGGTCATAGACTTTCGTCTTGAGACACTGGGGTAAGTTGGAGGGTTTGCGTATCTTTTTAAATGTAATGTGTGTCTTAAATGTAATCACAGTGTCCATTAATTAACTGTCAAATGGTTAGTTTAGTATACCAATCCATAACCATTTGACAGTTAATCCATGGAGACATTTAAAAAGATACGCAATAGAGGGGCTGATCTCAATTTATTAAACGTTTTTTTTCGACATTGCCCTACGCCAATTTTAAAATATGAAGGGAAAATGGGTTATACCTAAAAGTCATTGACCCGTGCACATTTTCTGTGATAAGCGGAAGGGTTGCGAGACTTCCGAAATATTTGATATGATTCTGTCTGTTATTTATCAGTGTTTCTTTTTTTGTTCATATTTTTAATAGTGTCATTTTATTTATTTATTTTATTTATTTAACACTAATTATAGCAGCATTACAGAATATTCCAATTCGATGCTATAAAACACAAAAAAGAACAATTAAATTAAAAAGTAAAATAGAATTAAACTACAGCTATATTTACAGGAACAAAAAAAAATTGAAAAAACCCACGACGGTAAAAAATTAATTGAAAAAAGGATAAAATAACATAAAACACTCCCCTTATCATGTCCCTCGTTTAAACTAACATACTATATAAAGGGTGCAAAGAAAACCATCGCACACAATGATATTAAAAAGAAAGATACGCCATGTTCATACTGAATGGCGTTCAGATATCGTTGCGTTCTACGACAGGGATAGATAATACGGAACGTTTAAGATAAAAAGAGATAGCTAGTTACTAAACTGCACCAATAGGGGATCGGACAAAAAAAAACTAATTAGTCCGTCAGATAGATTTCCAAAAATTATTGGACACGTATTTTTTCTTTTTTCACGTAAACTTAAAATGAAGACGATACAGTGCTTCGAAAACTCGTGTGACGTCATATGATAGTACATTTTGACGACACAAGTGACGTTTCAAGCCCCACTCCAAGATTTTTGACGCGTTTTATCTTCGTAATTTTTTATTGATTTGATAAAACAAAAAACACGTATTCAATATTTTTCGATAATCTAACTTACGGACTAAACAGAATCATATTATTTTGACCCAGTCCGATCCCCTATTGTCGTAGTTTGTCCTCAACAATTTGTGCGTGCTAATGCGATATCTACCTCTTTTTATTTATAATATCATTGATCGCACAAACATTCCACGGAATCAGTCCATCCTTCCAAACCGCGATGCACAATTTTTTGAAGTGAAAACTTCTTTAGCGGCGCTGAGCACTTTTTTTTGTATGGGTAAAAACTTTCAAACTCGCGTCAGGGTCACGTGATGCTGATCGAAAAAGCGTAAGATTTTTCGATCAGCATCACGTGACCCTGACGCGAGTTTGAAAGTTAATATTGAAGTTTTCACTTCTGCCGGCACTCCCGGAGTGCTACCTTTTTTTTTTTTATAGTTACTGTTTCCTACAAATGTGCAACATCCACTCGCTCAAGATGTGTTTTTCTTATTACCAATAAAAGTCTCCGTGCGGGGGCTTCGAAATAATGTACTAGATACGTTGAAAATGTGTGTGCGTCGAACCAAAAAACTTACAGAAGGGACATACTTTTTTTTTTTTTTTGGTGGGTGGAAAATCATCGAATAACCGGCCGCTCTTGGGCAGAGCGAAGGGGAGTGTCAGACTTCTACTGACTAAAAACCGACGGGACATACTTCTGTTATACTTTTGGTTTTAGAGCATTTGCGGGTTTCCTCACGATGTTTTCTTTCACCGTTTACTGCTCTCAAGCATTAATCATCATTTCAGCCAAAAAACGTCCACTGCTGGACATAGACCTCCCCCAGGTGTCGAGAATTGATCGGTCCCGTGCGCATCCAGCGGTTACCCGCAAACCTTCATCAGGTCATCGGCCCACTAAGTGGGAGGCCTTCCAACGCAACGTCTTTTGTGATGTGATAAATAAGAAACAGTAACGTCCGAGTATATAAGGTCCCATTAAAATAGGTGGACAAATTTTAACACAGCGTTCAGTAGGTCTAACCAAAGATATCTGAACAAAAAAAACATTAAATAAAGTGTTTTTTTTTTACTTAAAATAATAAATTGCTCTAACTCTAGAACAAACTCATCCTTTATGAGTAGGTACTTAAATTTATGCGTTTTTCTAATTTTTTTTTTATCATCTTCCTTATTTTAGTGGTCTGAATGATTTCTGAAATTTTGTCCACCTATTTTAATGGGACCTTATATACCAGGGTTCAAATCCACAACCAAGTAACATCCGTTACCTCGGGCCACCACCGCTCTTAGAAAGGGTCACCCCTACGTTTTTCTCTTTTATCGTTTTGAGGGCATTGGTGAAGAGATAAATAAAACAAATTAGCGCTTAAGCCTCGGTTCGAATCCTATTACATGGAAAACGAACATTAGAGACGTAACTTGAGTATACTAACCCCTGCCGACCTCGCAAGAAAAACAGGCGTTATATTACGTTTAACACAACGATTTTTCCTGAAACTTGAGCCTTTTCCCAGATACATTAACTCTGCCCGTCTTTTAATCTATTGCATAGATTCTATCGCGGGCCTTGAGTTGAGCGTGGAGAGCGAATCCAGAGATTTCCTAACGAAAATATTCGGGATTCAGTATTCAGTACTCATTTACTCAACCAGGTTGCAATGGTTACGGAAAATAACAAGGTTGTCAACTGAGGTTGTCAAATTAAATAATTTATAACCTCACGTTAAAGTTGTACGGTTGTAAAGGTGTAAAGTTTTTCTGTTTTGTCTCTCTGCTTTCTCCTTCTAAAATATTCTTACTCGTATAATTTGTGTACAAAGTGTTTTAAATATGATTAATGAAGAAAGTCACGAAAAAATAGTGAAAGATAATGAGTGAGGAGTGAGTACTCTCTATACATTCATTTTATTATTAGTACGCATCTATCATAAGTTTTATTGGTTTTTGCATTACTATTCTGCGAATCGGTCTGAAACGATTCGTTTTCTTATAAAATATCTAAAATAAAATAAATAATTTTCATATTTTTCAATGTTATGACACTTACGTCAGGCTGTCAATACTTTTTCTTTTAAATTTTCTGTCATCTAAGAGTTTCTTACTAGCTTAGTTAGTCTATGAAGGTTAGTTTTGATTTATATAATGTACATCGCGCGAAATTCGAAGATCAAACTCTTAATATCGTTATTTTGGTGTGTAATTACACTATTATTACCTAATTATTTCTATCTATTATTGCATAAGTTGATAAAAAATGCTATGCAATAGATTTACCGCGGCAGTCTCCGAGTGCCACACGTTTTTTTTTTGAGTAGGAAATCATCAAATGACTCCTCCCGCTCTGGTAGGGAGTGTCAGACTTCTACTGACTAAAAACCAACCATTTTCCTTCTTAGCCCGTGGTATCTCTTGCGGATAACGCGCAGCCCCGACGGGCGTCGACCCTTGCGGGCCCCTTCCATGTTGCTGACATCTCTTTGAGGCGCGCGTGGAACACGAACGCGCCATTAACTCAGTCCTTGTATGGTAAAATGCGGTATCTAAGAAAAATCTGCATCTTGATTTATTAATTTGGCAGCTTAAAACATCTTGCATCCTGCCTTTGTTCAAATATGTTAGGGTTGGCTACTAGTCTAACTGATTGCAGCTAAATACCAGTATTTTTAACCGACTTCTAAAAAAAGAGGTTCTCAATTCGGATGTTTATGTATATTTTTTTATGTTTGTTCATTTGCTAACCGATTTGAAAAATTCTTTTTTTGTTGGAAAGGGTATATACTTCCCAAATGGTCCCATAATTTTTTTATCGAAATCGGACAAGCGGTTTTTGAAAAATCTACAAAATTAAAAAAAAAAAACTACATTGTCCACATTATGACCCATGAACATGTGAACCACTAAAAAGTGCAAAATAAAAACTTTTTAACAAAAAATAAAACCGACTTCAAAAAAAAAAGTCAAAAATAAATCAGTTTCTGAAGTCGGTGGCAAAAAAATTAAATCAAACAAACAAAAGTCACTGACTTCAGAAACTGATTTATTTTTGACTTTTTTTTTTGAAGTCGGTTTTATTTTTTGTTAAAAAGTTTTATTTTACATGGAGCGTCTGACTATCAGACCTTAACCAATTTAGTCCTGGGTAATGATAGCCCTTGATAAGGCTGTTTGTCACACTATCGGGTCACTGACTACCTCTAAAGACTGATAAAGATCTACAGATTACAATTGAGACCAACCCGGTTAAACGTGCTTTCTGAGACTTGGAGGAAAATCCATTAATCCATCTAGGCAAGCGCTGCTTAACCTTCACTACATATTATAAAACAAAGTCCTCCGCCGCGTCTGTCCGTTCGCAATAAACTCGAAAACTATTGCACCGATTTTCATGCTGTTTTCACCCATGGATAGAGTGGTTTTGAAGGAAAGTTTTAAGCGAAGCCGTGGGCATCAGCTAGTGTTTAATAATTGTTTCGGTACGTGTGCAGAAAATATTACCGATTCAATAGTGTCGTTGGAAGGCTTCCCATTTGATAGACCGATAACCTGGTGAAGTTTGCAAGGATCCATTGGATGCGAGACACATGGGACCGGTCAATGTGGTGACACTTGGGGAAGGTGTATGTCCAGCAGTGGACGTATTTCGGATAAAATGATGATGACGATGATGAAAAAATTGTCTGCGAACATTTTTGCGAATTACAACTCTATCAACCCCTCCACGAAAAACAGTCACAATATACCATTCCCTAAAAAGATTTTTCCCTGAAACTGGATCCCTTTTCTCCGATACATTTAGTGTAGCATTTCGTCTTGATAGATTGAGGGCGACGCGAGGGTAAAAACATTAATACAATACGAGCGGGTCGAAATCACGAATTGATTGGATTTATTTAGCGATTTAGCGAAAGAGCGACTTTTGTTTCTTTGTGAGATTGAAGATGGTATATTTATTGTTTTTTGTGTGTGATACTGTGGTATGTAAAATATATGTCGAGTTTGTACTGTCACTTCTTCGTGTTTTTTGACACTACAAAAAACTGGCCAAGTGCTAGTTGGACTTGCACATAAAGGGATCCGTACCATTGTAGTACCAGTATAGACTACTAGTTGACCCCAACATATTTAGATAAAGACTACATGATCCGGCCTTTAGCCGATGGAGATAAAGATGGCACCTTGAATGCTTTCCCAACTACTGGCGAGATGAAACACACCATCGTAGTGGAAGGCATGGGGAGGCCTTTGCCCAGGAGTGAGACAGTACGGTCTTAAAAAAAAAGGGTAGGTTAATGTATCGAGTTAAAAGCTCGAGTTACAGGAAAAATCGTTGTATCACAAGAAATTATATTACGCCGATTGTCAGTGGCCTGAAAGTCTGATAACCTGTATTACCAAAGCATAACTTGTAAACCATGGCAGCTATTTGTCAAGACTTCCCGGAATACAGGCTCGGCAGTAAATCGTAAAGCTACTCTACTGTTAATTTAAGACAGCCTCCCTCAATAAGGGTGTCAACATTGGAACTCGACTTAATTAAGTACATTGACATATCTAACTTGTTTCTTAAATCTAACGACTTAGACCACTATGTAGGACATTCAGAAGTTATGCAGTGTGTTTGTTAAATCTATAATCGTTTGAATAAATATGCTTATTTTATTTCATCACCGCTGCTCTCGAAACGGTGAAGGAAAATCGTGAGGAAACCGGTCCGTCTTAGAACCGAAAAATTCGAAGTCTTGTGACTACTACCAATCCGCACTGGGCCCGCGTGGTAGATTATAACCCATTCCCTCTCTAAGAGAGGAGGCCTGTGTCCCAGCAGTGGGAACATTAATAGGCTGTTGATGATGATGATAATGATGATAATATGAATAAAAAAAAAACACTGATAAATAACAGACAGAACCATACCAAATATTTCGGACAAGTCTCGGAACTGCGCTTATCACAGAAAACGTGCGCGGAGTCAATGACTTTTATGTATATTACATTTTTCCTTTCATATTTTAAAACTGGCGTAGGACAATATTATAGCGAAATAGAAACGTCTAATAAATTGAGATTTGGAGAGCGTGCGGGACCATGACACAATTACGTCACAACGTAGGTTATAGTTTTTTTACATATTAGGGACGAGAATCGAATACTTCGATATGTCCCTCGTTTTACCCAACACACTGTATACGATTCTGCGAAAAACAAGGATAATAAAATCACAGCAAATAGCTATCTGTCTTGCACATGAACGCACTAGTAGGGAAATGCAAAGTGAAATGAAATAGAGCAAGTATTTCATTGCGGTGGATTGTGAACGTTAAAGCGATGCAATAAAAGCCATTTTTACCCGACTGCGGCGAAGCCCAAAAGGAGGGTTATTCACGGAAGAGTTTTAAAAATATATCAGAAATCAAACAATATCATATTTGACTTTATTTTTCTTTCAACTTTGTCGGTGTGGGAGTCGTTTGCGCTTTTTTTATGTTAGGCTAAAAACATATTGAAGAATTGCCAGACTTAAGTGGCAATGGGCAGGGCACATTTCTCGCAGAACGGATGGCCGATGGGTCCGAAAAGTTCTGGAGTTGCGACTGCGGACCGGAAGACGTTGCGTTGGAAGGCCTCCCACTAGGTGGACCGATGACCTTGTGAAGGTTGCAGGGACCCGCATAATGCGAGACGTACGGTACCGGTCAATGTGGTCACAGTTAAGGGACGCCTATGTCCAGCAGTGGACGTCTTTCGGCTGAAATGATGAATGAATGATGATGAAAAATATTTTCGTTATATTGCCATTTAAAGTATGAAACTATTGTTTGTTGTTTAGTTTGAATTTTACTGCGTGTATTCATATTAGTCTACTCATACTTGTTCTACTCTTCTACGAAATCAGGCATATTGTTATGTTAAGTTATCAGGGAAGGTAAGGCTATAACGTAACATCACGCCTGTAATCCGCGAAGATTAAGGCCGAGGTACACCTGGGGCCCTACTATGACGTCTTAAAACAGTCCTAACTTAATCTTATTCCAGTGTGGAAACATGACAGAACTATACAGGGTGTCTAGCGCCATCTCTTTTCCACACTGGATTAAGAATAAGTTAGGAGTGTTTTAAGACGTACACATTTTGCCAATTTTATTATGATTAATTCAAATGTTTTAGACCCTATTGCCATCAGCCGAACACAAATCCAAACTCTGTGGCTGCTACTGATGGAAAACCCCAATAACACTGCCTGACCTGAGAATCGAACCCGGCTCCTGATGCTCAGCAAATTACTGCTGACTCAGACCAACGAGGTCGATTTTTGAAGTGAAAACTTCTTTATTGAAGTTGTGCACTTTTTTTACCCATCCCACACGTGACCTGATCGAAAATTCGTAAGACGGCACAGGGCGCTTGCGCGAATGTGCGTGCGTGGCAAATGTAAAGATGACAGATGAATAAATAAATGTTATGTCATTTTTTTTTTGTAATCTAGATAAATTGACGTGTTTGTGTACGACAGCGCAATAAATAAATATTGTATTTAACCACATAAATGATAGTACTTTTAAGCTGATAAATAAAGAAATTCGTGCGAATTATTCCCTAACCATTCCAAAATATTAAAAAATGCACAACGTTAATGTTCAAGTATTCACTTCTGCCGGCACTCCCGGAGTGCAACTCGTTGTTTTTTTGTTATATTAGGATCAGGAAAAGTAAACCTTTTCCAAATATTTTTGTTCCCTGACCTCGGCTGCGTGAAATTGCGAGATAAGCAACCTTTGTTAATGACATTCATTAATTACATTTGTATCTTCTTGGTCCAGCGTTTTTCAGCCTATTATGAGTTGTTTTGTTTGCACAAGCCGAGCCATCCACTTTGCTAGGTCGTTATGTTTACAAGACTTGAGTTAATTGTACAAGGTTGGTTTAAATTAGCTGCAGAAGTTTGAAGATATTAATGATACAAATAATTTTTTAAAAATACCGGCCAAGTGCGAGTCGGACTAGCGCACTGAGGTTTCCGTACCTACAGGTTGTAGGTGTAAATAAAAGTTATGGTATTTTTATTGCTAAATATAATATAAATAAATATTTATCCTTTTTGCAATATTTGTTTTATCTGTGCTTTAAGACATTGCTTCGTACCAAATTTCAAGATTCTGAGATCACGGGAAGTACCAAACCCTGTAGGTTTTAATACCCTTTTTTCTTGGAAGTTTGGAAATCATCAAATGTTTCCTCCCGCTCTGGGCAAAGCGGTAGGAAGTGTCAGACTTCTACTGATTAAAAGTCACCCATGTTACTTCTGGAGGTTTTGATTCCCTTGCGAGTGTCGACAATTTGCAGCATAAACGAGCTGTATCTTTTCATTGCGATGACATAGAACTTTGATTTTTTCACATTAGGAACAGTAGATTTGAGTATTTGATATGAATTTCAGCTAGCAGCACCTACACGCGTTCCAGAGAAAAAGGGTCTTGACAAGGGTTCCGTTTTTTTCCTCTTGAGGTACGGAACCCTAATAAAAAATATATTGGGTGTATTCACAAATGCATTGATTCAATTTCGATTCTGAAAGTCATATTATGTATATTATCTCCCTTGCTTTCGTTCGAATCGATGCGATTGACTTTGCGAGAGATACACAGATGCCAAAATTGGTTGTTTTTGCTTACACGTTGGTTGGTAGAGCGTCGAAATTACCTAGGTTAGTATTCATGAAGAATACAGTTTCTTCAGGGAATTTCAGTCGTCACGTAGTGAAACACCTAAAACATTCCAGAGCTTGTTACAAGTAAAATAAACACTCGTATAAAAATCTTAATTGATAAATAAAGGACGTGATATTACATCTCGAGGGCGATGAGAGATGCCTAGTATCGGTCCTTTTTCACGACTTTAAGTGAAGCGACTTTTTTACTCTAAATTGTCTTGTGTTGTGTTGGGAGGAGCTCGTGGCTTAATAAGAACTGCCACTCAGGTCGATCTTTAGGTAAAGCTGTGCTTGCCTAGGTCGGTCTGTGGAAGGGTGACCGCCCGACATACTGAGTTTCCTCCGTGCCTCGGAAAGCACGTTAAGCTGTTGGTCCCGGCTGCCATATATATAGATCTTTGGCAGTCGTTACAGGTAGTCAGTGACCTGAAATTCTGACATCCAGTCTTACCAAATGGTATTGTATTACCTAGTATTAACTGGGTTGTGGAGGTCAGATAGGCAGTCGCTCCATGTAAAATACTGGTATTCAGCTGCATCCGGTTAGACTGGAAGCCGACCCCAATATAGTTGGGAAAAGGCTAGGCAGATGATGATGTCTTGTGTTGGCCGCAATTTGCCTGGTGATAAACGCTAGGGTGGTGTACGCTTGCCTATAAGAAACCGATCTACATTCGACTTAGAAATATATATTTTTTTCGTTTATAACTCTGTTTTGCCTGTAGACATTCAAACCCGTCATGAAAAACCAGCCAACCAACCAGCCAGTCTACGGCCAGCCTAAGTCGAAGCGTCAGAGGATGTAAACGGGCCTCATACCGAGAGCCCGAGAGACGACGGCTATTAACAGCCGTGCCAGTGAAAGGTATAAGAGTAAATATGTCACAGTTAGTACCTCGTAGCGTTTGCTCGATACCCTTTACAAAGATTTGAGTTGTAGGTACGCTTTGACGTACTAGATGAGCCTAGTTTTAGCTACAATCTAAAAAATATGTGCGTGTGCATACTAGCTATTGCCCACAACCTTTGTTTTCGTGAAATTATTATCAAAAATTATTTCCTTCATACAATAGGATTTTATAGTACAATTACGAGTACAATCCCCATATTATGCGAGCGATATAGCCAGTATATACTAGTTCAGGTACCTACATAACTTTTTCCTTTACTAGTGGGGTAATGTTAGATGTATGTATCGGAAACCGAGTTAGGAGACAATTATATAGGTAAAATGCTTCCTTATTGGAATCTGATTTTGTTAACAATTTCAAGAGCGTAATTTTTTTTGCGCAGTACCCTTATTACTTTTCAAAAATAAAAGTAGCCTAAGTTTAACATTTTTTTCAAAAGCACAGCCAAAATCCGTTCAGCCATTTCGGAGATTAGCTACTTCTACATCTTCTATATGAGGTTAAACTGATTGTAGATGCAAGTTTCTATAAGGTTAATTATACTACATATAAAACATAATCTGTTGGTGATCAGCAATAGAGTAGCTTTCAATTCGTTAAAGAATTCACCTACAAAGTTTGTAGGTAAATTCTTTTTTTCATTGTTTAACAATGAATGTTTTGATTTCACATAACTTAACCTTGTCATACTTTACCCAATTCAATGACAAAATCACACCTGCTACAAAATAACTCTCCAAAAAATACAAGCCACTTCTAGCCCTCCTATATCAATGTACCTACAAACATAACGGTTTTTCTTTATTAAGCACAATTATGTTTTGACAGGCGTGAGTCCGCCGGCTTTCCGTCCTTTTGTCACGAATCGTTTCGCCATCCTCTAGCGTAGTAGGTATACTATGGGTCTTATAATGTGGGAATAAGTTTCTTTTGAATGACTGGTAAGGAAGTCGTTCTTGATCCTTTTCTTAGAATAGGGGTCAACAATCTTTACAAATAAATAATCTAGAAGTGTTTTTTTCTAATTTCCAAATAACTTTTTTAACTGAGCGCATACGAAATTTTATACGGTACTTACCTATAACAAAAAATCACTCTATAAATTTATTGACTGTCTGTCGGTTTGTTCCGGTTAACATCCGAAACGGCTGGACCGATTCTGACGGAACTATTAAAGATCAGGCAGAGGCAGATAGTTTATGTTTAAAGAAATTATTTTGGCTACTTTTATTTTAGAAATATCATTAATCATAACATAATAATCATTTGAATACATTCACACATACTAAATATCGACATTATTTACAACTTGGTACAACACTATCGAAACGCAAAGAGTAGGCAGAATTTAAGCTTTGGCTCGTCGCACGCGACGTTCGCATTGCACGAAATGCATTGGCGCGCCGCCAGTACACTTTACTTTATCTGACCTCCACAACCCAGTTATATACTGGGTAATACGTTACCCCATCGTAAGACTGGTTGTCAGATTTTCTGAATCTTCAAATGTTGATTTTTCAATGAAAAAGTTATTTCTGAAGAATATCTGAATCATGAAGTGAAATCACGAAACGTTTCTTTATCCTCTACCGTAGTATTTATGGGTCTTATAAATGTGGGACTTTATTTGAAATAAGTTGCGTTTTAATGACTGGTGAGGAAGTTCTTGATCTTTTTTCTAAGACTAGGGGTAGTTAAGTACAAGAATTTATACGAATAATCTACAGGGTGATAACTCTACGAAAAATTCTTACTGGGAAACGACTTTTATTTTTGCCGTGGAAAATCACGTTTTATGATAGGACTCAATATATAGAAGTGATAGAAGCTTTGAATAGGACAGGGATCGTGGAGGTATTTAAAATACAGTACATAATAACATTTACAACAGTATTTTTTTGAAAAATCTTTAGAAAACGTTGGAACTTTGAAATCCCATATCCTCGTTACTACATAGAAGATTCCCAGGTATCGCAATGACGGCGAAAATGCAAATTCTTTTCGGCTTCGTTAAAGGTACTTTTGCACCCATTATATGGGTGCAAAAGTACCTGGGTGTAATTTATCTATAATATGTATGTATTTAGAAATATATAAGTATGTTTATCAGTTGTCCAGTACCCATAACACAAGCTCTGCTTAGCTTGGGACTAGATGGCGTTGTGTGATAGAACAGTTGTGGAATATTATTATTATTATTATTCCCTTTATTCATTATATTAACAAATTTTATACATTTTTAAATATTTCCTATAAACAATAATAAAAAAAACATTTAAAAATATTAAAAAAAAAACTGTAGCCCACCGGTATCGGGAACAGGGTCCAAGCTACCGGCGGTCAGGGCTCCAGAGAAAGGAACCTCCTAACAATGCGAGCCGTGTCCAGGAGTACCGCTTTCTGCATCAAGCCCTTGATCCAGCTGCCTAACGAGAGCCTCCTCAGGTGTTGGTCGAGGCTCTTGGCAATTAAGCCATTGGCTGTTACGACTATCGGCACAATGATCGCTGAGTCCACATCCCACATGTCAACAACCTCGTGAGCCAAGTCAAGATACTTGATTTGTTTATCTTTCTCGGCTTTCACGAGGTTCTCGTCATGCGGGACGGTTATGTCAACAATCATTGCGCGCCGCTCTGATCGATCCACCACCACTATATCAGGCTTATTAGCGATAATAGTCCTGTCAGTGATGATGGATTGATCCCAGTACAGTGTGATACTGCCATTATCGAGAACTGGGTCGGGCACATACCTGTAGTACGGCACTTCCGATTCCACAAGGTTGTATTTCAGAGCAAGTTGTTGATGGATAATCCTGGCTACAAGGTTGTGTCTATGCAAGTATTCTCCGTTAGCCAGACGAGAACACCCGGAGATTATTATTATTATATACATTTTGAAGGTTCTTTGACTGTCCTTTTGTGTTGAGCTCTAGTTTTGCCTGATCTCGGGTTTGGCCATTTACAAAAACTTAAACTTGTGAAATACTTTCGGGCGACTGCGTGTAACGTACTTTCTGAGGCGGGGAGGGACTTGGTATGTCATATCCATTAACCGACCTAGGCCAGCGTTACTTAACCTTGAAGATGGCCCCATCCACAGACCGACATTGGCAAACACGGCTTACCTAACCTATGATTTCTCACGAACAATCTACAAATAGGCTAACATAATAATCAATTCAGGACACGAATTGTTGTACAAGGAAAAACTTGGTAAAAACATATGTTACAGGTAAAGTGTGTCACGATTTTTGTCACCATTAAGTTTATAAGGTATAGGTCTCATCGCTGACGAAGCGAGTAGCTAATAATGAATATCTCGCTGATGTACGTATGTATTGTCCGCTTCTTTGTTCCCTAACTCCTTATAAACGGATGAAAGGATTTAGATAAATTATTATACGTTGTTAGGTTCATCTTGGTGGCACGAGTGTCACTGACAATATTAAAAAAAACTAAGAACAAGGCTAGATTTGGGGTGCCATAGTGTAGAGTTAGAATTTTCTTCCAAAACAATCAAGTGGATTATCAAAGGGTTTGGACCACTGCAGCACTGGACAGAATTTGACTAATTGACCAAAGCAACGATGAATAGATTGTGTCAAAAAGATGTCAGTAACATTGCAGGGGTCATAAGGGCCAACGCCTGTAGGTCTGTGGGTGGTTCGAAAGAGATACCGCGAGTCCGCGACACGGCTAAGAAGGCACATGGATGGTTTTTAGTCTGCAGAGTTTTGATTCTGTTACCCAGAGCAGGAAGAGTCATCTGATGTTTTACCACGTTCAAAAAGAAAAGATGGTGCCCGCTACGATAATGAGTAATAGTAACGAAGTTAAGATAAGGGTAAGAGAATGATCCCGTCGGGGCTGCGAATTATCGAAAGAGATGACGTGGCCTCGGCACAAGGGCGAAGAAGGAACATGGGTTGGTTTTTAGTCAGTAGAAGTCTGACACTCCCCTTCGCTCTGCCCAAGAGGGAGGGGGGGGGGGGGTTATTTGACGATTTTCCACCCATCAAAAAAAAAAACGTAAGAGAATGATGATGATAAGCTAATGACGAAATCATATGCTGTGCTGCTTATCGCAGTTACGGCGTGTAGCTATTTTTTTTGTTGTTTTGTTAAATGCTAAAAATGCGACAAATAATTAATATGTTTTTTTTTCTTCTGCTTGTCGCCAATCGCTGGCAGTGGGACACTCGCCTAAGTTTCTGGGGGTCATTTAGAACGCCCCCCGGGGTACTATTAACATTAACTTTGAGCACCGTTGGTCGTTCGATTTTATTGCCAAACTTTGTTCGACAAAAACACTTATTGGCTTTTTTTCGAGAGTTTCTGAATGGAATATCGTGTAAACTGTAGATCAAGTTAAACATAAGAGTTTGGGAGTTTTGAAGTGATATTACATAAAAAGTAACTATAGACGTAAGTGCTGTCTTGGTGTTATTTTATCGTTTTACAATATAAACATAACATCACGACTGTAATTTTCGAAGGTTTAGGCAGAGGTGTATTTAATAGTACACCTAAATTTGGCCAGTTATGTTTAAGTCCCGGGAATCAAACCCAGGACCTTAAGCGCAATAGTCACGCTTGCTACCACTACACCGACGAGGCAGTCAAGTGTGCATTATTTTTATCGTTTTAATGTACTTTGTTTGTATTTTTACGACTTTTCTAATTTTTGTTTTTATAAAGAATGTAAAAACTCGGGCTGACTCAAAAAAATATGATTCTGTTTAGTCCGTCAGGTAGATTATCGAAAAATATTGGATACGTGTTTTTTGTTTTGTCAAATCTATAAAAATTGACGAAGATGCGTCAAAGATCATGGAGTGGGGCTTAAAACGTCACTTGAAGGTACAAAATGTACTATCATATGACGTCACACGAGTTTTCGAAGCACTGTATCGTCTTCATCTTTTGTTTACGTGAAAAAAGAAAAAATATTGTGGTCAATATTTTTTGTTGGAAATCTATTTGACGGACTAATTAGATTTTTTTTGTCCGATCCCTTATTGGCACTTGTTCTACCCGTCATTGCAATATGTTTTTTGTTCTACACCATACTTGAAAGGCGTTTAATTATGGATGAATTTAAGGTTTTCCACGCGAATTTTCAAACCTGGTCCAGATAATATATTTAATTTGACTTTATAACTTTATAAGCAGCAGTATCATTAACCCATCTTCCTAGCTACAAGTGCATTAGGATTTCCGAAAATGGCATCCAGTATTTTCAGCCTAGTCTCATTTTAAAAAGCCGTGAATCCCTCTTCGTATAAAATATTGATATTTACTTGCATCTGGTAACACGAGAAGCTGACCTCAACCTAGTTTAGAAAAGGCTCGGTTTATTTTATACTAGCTTTTTCCCGCGACTTTTGTTTATTCGCGTGAAACTATTATAAATAACTCTCCTCTTGGGCTTAGACGCAGTTGGATAAAAATATCCTATAATCCTTTTTTTGGGTTTTAAGTTTTTATGTACGTACCCCTTATAAACCCTAACTCTTTCTTAGCCATAAGTAAAAGTTTTCGTTATTCCTTATATCATAAGTTATCTGCTAGTGAAAATTGAGTCAAAAATAGTTCTGCCGTTTCGGAAATTACTCGCTTGTGGCGTATTTTGTTATCATTCATGTTTTTTTTTATTTATTTGCGCGTAACTCTAGTTATTTTTTCTATAATATAAAAATCACTAAATGTTAGACCCTAGATAACGTCGGCTATCTGCCAGTAAAAATCCTGTCAACATCGATCTTGCCGTTTCGGAGATCTGCCGCAACAAATAGAGAGACAGACAAAACTAAAAATAAAACAATTTTTTTTTTTTGTAAAAATGCGCTATATATTTTCGTATGGCATTCAGTAAAAAGCAGACATTTTATTTTTATTTTTTTGTATAGCTTTTTGCAAGCTTACGTGAAATCCGCTATGGTGAAAAGGTTTTTACCTTAAGGCTGCCATGATAAATGATGGGATAATAATATTATCCTTACGGTGTATGAGAAACCTTTGTGGGGTACACCCTCCTCATATTAATGTGTTTTTAAAATGGGGAAGTGTATTTTGAAAGATACACAATAGATATACCGTTGCAGTCTCAGGTGGGAAAGTAGTCTTTTCATTTTTAACCGACTTCCTAAAAGGAGAAAGTTCTCAATTCGTATAAATGTTTTGTTTTTTTACCGATTTTCCAAAATTCTTTTTGTATTTGAAAGAGTATACCCCGAGGTGGTCCCATTGTCACCAAGATCTGATGATGAAATCCCAGTGAAATCCAGGGCAACCCTCAAATTGTATAGGCACTTGTTACGTTTTCCATATATTTCCTAATGGTGTTTATGTATTTACGTCTGATAATCATAATCTCATGTGGATGCGCTGATGATGGAAAATAAAACTCCTCAACGGTGTGGAGTAGAAAGAAAATTGTTAATTGTTGTTTATTTGTTGTTTTAGTCTTTCTTGCTTATCTTTCAGAACTTTATATATTTTATGTATGTATAAATGTATGTATTTATTCTTATTTCATAAGTATATATCTTTTCTAACATGATTTTCTGTTTTGCACCTACTGTGTATTGTCTCTGCATCACCCTAAGGTAGACTGGTAGAAAATGCCCAAGGCATTAAGTCCGCCTTTGTACGTTTTGTTGTGCATAAAGTTTTTAATAATAATAATGAAAATGAGGCAGTAATTTTTACATAATGAAAATGAGACAGTAATCTCCACCTCACGTACTCAACCCTCAATCACCACACAGACACAGTTTAATGCTCACTCATCATCACACAACCCAACTATATCATCATCTCATTCCATCACCACTCTCCAGGAATAGTACTTGGCTCTGGCCCGTATTATTCTATGATTCCGGTAATAAAGCCGAGATACGTAAAAGTATAAAAACAAATAATAATAATAATAAAATTCTTTCAAAATTATACGTACCTACGTATGGACTGATAGTTGTATTCTTTTATGCTATTATTTTATCCTGATGATGATGACATTCATAAGAAATCGAGGGCAACCCTAAAAAATATAGGATTTATAATAATTATGAGAAAGCTACGGAGATTTGTTCAATCTAGAAGCTTATATTATATATTCTACCCATTGACGGCGTCGCGGCCATTCCTTGCTCAATAATCTTAGTAATAACCAAAGTAGCCTGTACATAATTCCATACAAAACATCCCACTGTAGACAGGTTATACTTCCTGCTTTATAAATGTTTGTCTACAGATCTGTCAGTCTGTCAGCCTGTCAGTATCATTTCACTGACATTCAGGGTCATTTCACTGACTTTGGCTGACTTTGAGTAGGGATGAGGTGAAATGTTATGATTGCAAACGTGGCGTTTATTTGTTTTTAACCGACTTCCAAAAAAGAGGAAGATCTCTATTTTTTTAAAGTCGGTTGCCGTTGTTTCGTGTGGGAATCGAACTCGCGATATTTTTATCCAAGGTGTAAACGAATCCCTCATGAAGCTGACTACCAAGCGCACTGTTCATCAAACAACTTTTTTAGGGGTTTAAATCACGTTTTCACTTCTCATGCTCTGAAAGTGCTTATTTGTGCAGGATATAGGCTGCACAAAATCGGATTTTGTGCACAAGGGCATTAACGTATCTACTCATAAATGTATCTTTATTAAGGCAAAGAAAATGAGCCATACAACCATGCAAACACAATAAGAAGTTCATAGATAGAATTTGTTATTTTATAATATTTACTTTAATTTATTTGCCTTATGTACGTATCTACTATTTGCAGTAAAGCTCAATGTAGCACACTCAAACCATTGCTGATGGATGCTTTGCATAGTGTACGGGTCATTAAGGCAATTATAGTGAAGTTCATCATCATCATCATCAGCCCATAATGTTCTCACTGCAGGGACTCAGGCCTCCTCTCTAGGAGAGGGATGGGCTATAATCTACCACGCGGGCCCAGTGCGGGTTGGTAGATGTCACATGTCTTCGAATTCTTGGTTCTTAGACATACCGGTTTCCTCACGATGTTTTCCTTCACCGTTATGAGAGCAGTGGTGATGAAAATAAATTACACAAAGTAATGTGCCTGACTGGGTTCGAACCCATGACTCACTGTTCGTAAGTCGGGGCCGCTACCACTGAGCGACCACTGCTCTCAAAGTGAAGTTTTAACATTAAAAACATGTATTTAAAAAGAAGCTTGTTAATTTGGAACTTTGACTGCCAATAGGTATGTCCGTAACTCAGGTAAGCGCGGCTTGACCTGAAGACTGATCCGAGCGGTTGTTATTATTTAGCCACGAGTTCCACTCTGTAATATGTATATTTTAAATATATTATAAAATGTTCCAGTTTTGCACCCCTGTCACGGTAGAATATGGTTCTGAGCTCTATTATCGTATGTTTCTTCCTTATTTGTACCCTTAAAGGTACAAGTTGGTAGCCGACTGCACGCAGCAGCAGCAGACGACATGACATGTCGTCGCTTCATGTCGTCACTACACGTCGTTGCGTCATGCATTGAGGTATAATGTACTGCGTCATGTCGTTTCACTAAAGGTTTCACTATCTCCTGTTGTTTCTGTTATCTATGGGCACTACTGATCTGCGGTCGGACGACACTACCGTCTGCCGCTCGACGACGCATCGCTAGCTTCATGTCGCTAACTACGGAGGGAATTTCATAGAAATACGTAGAAACCAGAAGTGTCGCTGCGACACGTCGTCTTCTGCTGCTGCGTGCAGTCGTCTACGAACTTGTACCTTAATGAAGCAAATACACTATTCGATTTGAATTTCAACCCATGTATAATTTCCGTTTCCGTGTACGGAACCAACAGCTAGTACATTTCGCCAGTCGGGAGTAAAATACCAAGCCTCGAAATCTACCTCCATTTACCGGGCACAAATCCGGGCTCCGAACAGCTTTTATGAAATTACTAATGGAATACCTACACGTTGCATTCGTGCTTGCAACTACTACAATATACGCCGGCGAAACTGTAATGTGTTGTACTGAAACCAAAGATATATAGATAATACTAGATGACGCAAACTCTTTCTCTGTTCTCGATCTTTTTGTATGGCGCTGAAACGTGGTGGCATTAATGGTTGTCAAAGTAGTAAGCTCGATGCTTTCGAGATGTGGTGTCGGCAGAAGCTGCTTACACCATGAACCGCAATGACAACTAATGAGTCCCTACCGGAGTGACTGATCATCGCCAATCAGCTTTCAACAATATGCCCTAGAGTTTGCCCTAAGCTTTATCGGATATTATTATACGTTGGTCTGGATAAGATTTATATGATACTGGGCCAGATAGAAGGTACAGAGCACCGGTAAGATTATCAGACGCAATCTAGAAGGCTGTTGGACCTGTACTGAGCGGTTTACATTTCAGGGTGCTTACTCTGGAATATAATTCCGATAGATCGACATTGGTCAAACGTCAGTTGGTTGAGTTAAACGTCAGGGATTGGCTAGACTCAGTGAGTCCAGCCAATGCCTGACGTTTGACTGACAATTCCAATGTCAATCTATCGGAATTATATTCGAGAGTAAGCACACAGGAGACCGCAAGGCTTGGAGACGTGTCATATATATTGTGATCGCGAACCTTAGCAGTGAGGGAAAGACGAAGAAGACGAACGCAAGTCTTGTAATTACCACGATCCGTATGGAAACCAAGCGTGACATCATTTGCCGTCATAAGCACTATTTAGTTACTAAACAAAAAAATAGACTATGTTTTTGTTCTCAAACTAGAATTAAATTCTTGAGTTGTAAGTTTAAAGTTATACACAAAGTAGCTTACTGAAACAGTAGCCACGTTTAGCATAAAATGTAGGTTTACTATATCTGTGTCTGAAACATATTCTCAAGTATATTTTTTCACACAGAGAATACTCGTTGTATTCTATGTTAATGTAAAAGCCCCATTTTGTGCTAAGTTTGAGCTCCACTAGCCTATCTAATATCACCTGCTATGTTAATAAAAGTTTAATCTTGTTTTTATGTATCCTAATATTACTATCACCTGAAATATTATTTGATTATGTTGTGAATGTGAGGACCATATTATGTGGGCATTTTTTTGTTTTCCTGTAGTTTGAACGAATGTCTGATTTGTTTTGTATATTTTCTCCCTTTGGATTTAACGATTGTCTTGCAATTTTAGTACTATAAGTCATCTACCGAAATGTCCTTTGGTATTGTTCGTCGTGACGTTGAGCTCTTTGAGTTATACGTTGAGCTACACGATAACTGACAAATGCTTGCATTGACTGGAGAGGTCCACTTAAATCTACGTGAATCTCTCTTCAAAAGACCATTCTCAGACACTAATCTGCATAGTCTTCATGTGTGTAGGACCTGTACGAAGATTATGTCTGGACCTTGAAAGGGACTATGACTTTTGAGCTTTTTTCAGCTGTTTCTTTTCAGAGTAGTCATGTACTATAGTGCGCGCGGAACTAGTTGGCCGCGCCTTAGGCATGTTTTTGTTTTTTATATTATGTATTCTTTTCAATAAATTGAACAATTATTGTTCACGATAAGTCGAGATTGGTCATCACTGTCTAATTATAGTCTCCTGTGCATTGCGAGCTGTAGGCAACCCGCCCCCTCACCCCTGTCGCCACCTAAGGAGCGGCCAACTAGTTCCGCGCGCACTATAGTCACCAGATCACATCTAGTTTTAAATCCTGGCGTGTAAAAGTGTTTGTAAAAATCGAATTACAAATTAAACATCACCTTTCATTTAGCTAGTCTGTAGCACGGTAATATTTATTATCATACAGTAGTTTGACTTCATACAAACGGACGAAGCGCGAGACATGCCTACGCGCCTCGATTGCGGCATGCGCCTGGCATGCAAACAGTCGCGACTGTGCCGCAGTGACGAACGGACGGTGTGTTGTTTTTTAACAATAAATACGCGATGTTTTCTCTAAAAATAAGACAAGTACATATTTAATATGACGAGTAGGATATATTGTGTTGTTTTTGGTTTTATGAATTCGTTAATAACGTATCCAGAGATAACTTTTTTTTAATTACCTGGAAACTTTGAAAGATAAGACTATAAAATAATTTCACTTACTAGTAGGTAGGCATATAATGTGTGTCTTTTTAATGGATAAGTATTTCTTTAAATGTCCCGAAAAACAACATGTTTTTTTAATAAAATCTATCAATCAAAAAACAACACGCATGTTTATTGAACACTTTCTATTAAATTCACAAAGTATTTTATTTGTTTTAAAAAGTATATTTAAGATCACAAAACTAAATGGAAACACAAAGTAGGCAAATGTAATTCAAATACTGGAGGCGGGCAGCCCTTTCGCATGTTTACGTACCGCGCGGCTGTTAGGCATTTATTTCAAGGACACGGCCGAGTCACACTTCTGTACGATATTTATACTGTGTCTGTAGACTTGCTAAATGAAAGGTGATGTTTAATAATTTGCAATTCGATTTCTACCTATTTACCATGTCTAGTGTGTACACTAGACATGGTAACTATCCCGTTTTCAGTATTATTGATACAGACTATGCCAGTTTAAAAACTTAATTCCTAACAGTAATAATAATATAATAGGTGGTCGTGGTGTGACAGTCGGACTGTCAAGTCATAGATCAAGAGTCCGAACCCAAGACACGATTCTCTGATTTTTCAGATTCATATACGTATGTATTTATAAATATAAGACTATCTATACTAATATTATAAAGAGGTAAAGTTTGTGTGTTTGTATATTTGTTAAATTGTAAGGGGTAATCTCGGGATCTACTGAACCGATTTTAAAAATTATTTCACCAATAGAAAGCCACATTATTGCTGAGTATCATAGGCTACTTTTTATCCCTGTATTCCCACGGGAACGGACTATACTAAATATATAAACTAAACTAACCTAAAAACAAACTAACTATAAAAGGGCATCGAAAAACTCCTCCTCAACGCTGTTAGCAGGTAAAGTACCCAAGAGACTGGCAGCGTTGCCGCGTTATAAATGGCAACACTTATCCTCTGGCCAAAGAAAAAGCCAGCCCTATACGTATTATATAATTTTCACTTGCTTAGCTAAACGAAAACATCATGAGGAAACCAGAAATAGAGAAATATTTCTCGACGGCATGTCAAACCAAGTTAGAGGACCATGGGTGGCATAAAACTCCAGCCGGCTTAGCATGAATACCGAAGAAACGGGTTTTGTCGACGGAAGAATCGACAAAATGACAGATTATAGCAAGGTTTCATGTCAAATTGTATGGAAAAATCTTTGTCTATTCTTGGAATAGAGATAGAATCGCCATGCATCGCAGGTATGGCCCGCAAGGGCCGTCGAGGATGCGGGTTATTCGAAAAAGACACCGCAGCCTCGGCACAAGGGCTAAGAAGGAACATGGGTGGTTTTTAGTCAGTAGAAGACTGACATTCCCTACCGCCCTGCCCAGAGCGGGAGGGTTCATTAGATGATTTCCAAACTCGCAAAAAAAGGCATGGACCACACAATAAAAAAACACTGCAAAGAGATTATTTTGCCTTTCCAAATCCGTAAAAGTTTAACGCAGGTTGCTTACGAACCAGTATCTCATATACGAACCACCTCAGGACTTTATTTATGGTCACAATAAAGACGAGGAAGGACGTAACGCTTCTAATAATAAATTTCCTGACTCAACATATTAGATGGGAGGCCAGCGGTGCTCAAAGTTTGTTAGTATTTTTTGTGAGAATGGGCTAAATTGTATATTATAGTAAGACTTAAAGTTGACCCGTGAAAATACTGAAGTCGGTGACTTTTGTTTGTTTATTTGCCACCGGCTTTTGAAGCTAAATTAAGTTGTTTCGTAAATGTGAGTGTACTGTGCCCATCAAGGTGCCATCTGAGAGCATACAGGTGTTATGTTATGGTATGATATTGTGGAAACACTAAACGTCCAAGCGTTTGCAGTAATCCCGACAGATTAGTTTTGTGTGTTTATATAAAAGAGTCCTATTGTATATATCTCAGAATATCAGCTGTAGATCTTCGCCAAATTTAAACGGGACCACCGCGAAATAATATTCTTATAAAATAAAAAAGAGACGGTATCATTTGGCGAAGATATCGTTGCATATACAAAACAAAATTGAAGAATTGATGACCTCGCTAGGCAGATAGTGATGATTATCACCGTTAAGGTCAGTGTATGTCCTTCTAGGTCGTTCCCTCTCATCTCCCTTACAGATGATGATGACAAAATTTCGTATTCAACAACAAACCCTTTTATTTTGTCACTTGTTTTACAAACAACCCCAATTTAGAGGAAACTGGGGCAATTCATAACGTTATTATTAGTATCCCTAAAACTCTGACAATCTCTATTGGACCCCTTTTTCCCCTCGTTCGTCGTACAAATTGAGTTAACGGTGTTGAAACTTTTTTATTTAGATTTTGTTTCCTATGTGTTAGTAAGGGATGGTAAGGGTTTGTATCAACTTAAATATCATGTGTTGTGTTTTGTATAATATCTAGTTTAAATAATCTTTAAATAGTCCTTTCCTAACTATGTTAGGGTCGGCTTCCAGTCTTACCGGATGCAGCTGTATGCCAGTATTTTACATGGAGCGACTGCCTATCTGACCTCCACAACCCTGCAGTTAATATTGGGTAATACGATGCCCTTTCGTAAGACTAGTCGCCAGACTTTCAGGTCACTGTCTACCTGCAACGACGGCCAAAGATCTATATTTGGCAGCCGGGACCAACAGCTTTACGTGCTTTCCGAGGCACGATGGAAACTCGGTATGTAACGGGTGGTCACCATCCACAGAACAACCTAGGCAAGCGCGGCTTAACCTACAGATCGACCCGAGTGGCAGTTATTCTTAAGCCACGAGCTTCTAATAATAATATAATATCTCCATTAAAAATGAATAATTTTGCTTGGCAGTTCTCACGAAGAACGGACTAAGGAACCTGTGCTATCCTTTCACTAGAAAGCCAAAAGTAGTTTTCGAGATTATGGCGATAAATGCGGGAATCGTTGTTTCTAAAAAAAGCAGATAACTTATTTTTTGTTAAATAAAAGACCAAAAAATTATCGTCAAATTAGGCATTTAAACTATTTTAACGTATATTTAGAAAAAATGTGTCGGTTGGACGCTTTCAAGAGCTGAAATCATCATAAATTCTAATATTAAAAAAACTAAATATAAAATGGCCCGAAATCTTTTATGGTTGTTTTATCTCTGGAACTATTCATATTCTAAAAACGTTTTTAAGCGGAAACATAAAAAAATTCAAGCAGTATCAAAAACAAAAAATTGAGCATTTCTTAAGGCGAGTTTACCCTACTTGGTTTTTATGTACGCACGACCTCACCCCCGCCCTGCCGCGCGAGCGATATAATGCCTAAATTTTGACTGTTTTTTCTCTCTTGGAGAAAAATGATAAAGAAATTATACATTATGTGACCCGAGATAATACACATTTTTTACGACCTTTATTATGATATAAGTTTTATTTTTCAAAGCCTAATATAACTCAAGTAAAACGATTATTTAGCCATCATTTGGACATGTCTTTGCGATTTAATTGGATGCAGTGAAGTGTAAGTAATCGTGTATCGCATGCCCGACATATCATGATCGAAGAGTCAACTATGTAATACATTTTTTTCAAAATTTAAATCCGTTCCATGTACGAGTAAAACGCTATTGTTGACGACGTTTATCGGGGTAACCCCGCCTTAACGGCTTTCTAGTGATAGCACGGCAGCGTGCCTAAATAATATAATAACAAGCTCGGGTTGATGTTTAGGCTAAGCTAATAACTGCAAAAGGAATATTATACTTTGGGGGGTATTATGAACAGGGTGTAAAGTTCCTCATCCCTCATCCCTCATAGAAAAGGAAAGATCCTCCGACCAGACGGGTGTCGTGTCTGGTGGGCTAACTGCCCCACATAAGTAAGTCGGGATTTTCTATGTGAGCTAATGTTGCGGATAGCTTTGATAACGCGATGTAGGATTAGTCATTTAATTCCCATGTGTTGCGATAGAAGTCGCTGTCGCCACAGTACAGTTAACCACATCTTCGTGGCAGCACATAAAAGCGCTTGTTAATGTCAAATTGTTACCGCTGGTGTGTGGTAAAATGAACTGTTTACAAAATTAATGAAAGACATAAACATAGAACATTTTCCATTTATTTTAATTGTTCGCACACGTAAAAGGAAAATGGCGGCGGCATTCTCTCTCTCGAGGAGAGTTAACATGGGAGGTGCTTAAAATGACGGGATGATCTATAAATAAAACATAATAACACGTCTGGATTGCCCGAAGGGTAAGGCAGAGGTTTTGATTTGAGTCAAGCTTTTATTGGCGTTATTTTTTACAATTGGTATTTAAACTATTCGTTTTAGTATCATTTCGTTATGTAAGGAACATGGGTTGTTTTTAGTACTAGCTTTTGCCAGCGGCTTCGCCCGCGTCAAAACTTTCATCCCTTATTTAACTCCCTTAGGGGTTGAATTTCGAAAAATCCTTCCTTATTTCTTGTCTACATTATAAAGGGAACCTCTGTGCAAAATTTCAGCTTTCTAGGTCTAAGGGTTTGGGCTGGGCGTTGATGAGTCAGTCAGTCAGTCAGGACTTCTCTCTTTATTTATATAGATAGATAGAAGTAGAAGTCTGACACTCCCTACCGCTCTGCCTAGAGCTTGAGGAGTCATTTGATGATTTCGCACACACCAAAAAAAAGTGGTGGAGGAGAGTTAACATGGGTGGTGTTTAAAATAAGGAAATGATGTATAAATACTCGGTAATTAAACTCGGTACGCAATGGATTGTCACCCATCCGCAGACCAACCTAAGCAAGTACGGCTCAACCTAAATATCGTCTCGAGTGACTGTTATTATTTAGCCGATACCTAGTCGACATTGCACACATTCGAACGAAGCGCTTTGCTGGGTCCTTTATTATGCGCACAGCCAAGGAGTGGAATTCCCTGCCTGCGTCGGTTTTTCCGAGTTCATATAACCCTAATCTGTTTAAGTCGCGAGTAAACAGGCTTCTACTGGGTAAGCTCGTTCCATCGTCAACATCATCTCTGCCTAAGGGCAAGATTGAAGTCAAGAGCAAGCCCATTTATAATTAAAAAAAAACCACCAGCTCCACAAACAGTACACTACCTACTTCTTCTACATCATCATCTGTTTAGCCTTTTTCAGTCTATCCAGATGCAGCTGAATACCAGTATTTTACATACAGCGACTGCCTATCTGACCTCGACAGCCCAATTACTACCGGGTAATACGATACCCTTTGGTAAAACCTATAACTTCATTTGCGTTAAAAAGCCGAACATATTTTTTGTACAAAAATATTCTGAAAATATAAAAAAGGCTCGCATATCAAAACCAGATCGCGAAGCCACGAATAATTGTAATGAATGTTCATTTTTGTTGCCAGCCAACATTTTTGTTGTGCAAATAAATTATTTATAAAACTGGGTGTAGTCTGCGATTTTGTTCAGAAATAATGCTTTTGGTATAATTCTCGTTTCATGTTTTCGATAGACCGTTTTCATTTGCGTAGGTAGACTATTCCCAAATAGTGTTATAGTATAAGATCCCGTTAAGAACGACCTTCACCGAGATGCTTATTTAATGAAACGTATTTTATATTTAATTTAACATGTCAATAAATATAATGCATATGGGTTGCATAGCAAATTTCAGTCCAGAGTATGTATAATTAATAATTTAAAAAAAATATTTTTTTAAACTTTTCACCGGTATGATTATTAGATAAATTTTATTCTATACCAATCGAAAGTATGAAGCCCATAGAATATGCAAACGTTAGGTTGCCTATTCTTTTCCGGTCACAACTATAGGGTTGCCAGGTATAAACAGGTAAATCTATACTAGCATTTTGCAACGGTCTGTTTATTGAATGAAAATTAAATGAAATTAAAGATTATTTTATTCTGAACACGGTGGTATAGGGTTGCCTGCGAAAAATCAGTCCAGAATTGCGGTTGTCGAATTTTAAAAAGTAAAATATTGCTCCGAGTGAATGTGTGCAACTGAGAGGTCCCAACCAACCATCCCATGCGATAGAAGAGGACACAGCATAGCAGCTGTTTAAAGTCCGCCCATTTAAAGAAAGAAAGTGCGCATGCTATTTGTGCTTGGAAAAGAAAAGGATAGCGATAGACTCGAATATATAGTCCCCGACACGTAACTTGGCAAGAGTCGTTAGTTGCGTAGAAGTAATTTTTAGGTCTCTTTGGCGGTCAAGCGGGGCGCGGGGTATGAGGTAGCGTCATCCGCGCGTGTGATTGGTGCATTCAAATGCATACGTTCCGTTCGCTCCCGATTACACTTGCGGTGCACGAAAGTTGTGTTGTTTTTGTTATTTCTTTTTGTTACGAATTTGAGTTGTCGTTGTGTTTTAAATTTAGTTTTTGTTAGTTCTTTTAAATTTAGTTTTTGGTTACGAGTGTTGTTGTTTTAAATTTAGTTTTTGTTATTGTTTTAAATTTAGTTTTTGTTGTTTTAAATTTAGTTATTGTTGTTTTAAATTTTGTTTTAATTTTAAATGCATATTTTTATTTATAACACTTAATAAATGTCACAAAGTCTTCACCTTTCTTTAACTTCATTATTAAAAATAAATTATGTCAATAACCATAGAATAAAAGCAACCACAAGCACACAAGCAATAAAAGTGACCACTTTTTGTGGCACAAAGTGTACGATGCGCGAACTTTGAATTCGAATTTCGAAACCTTGCCGCTAGTTGGGTCATACTCAGAAAAAGTGTACATTTTAAATTTGTAACTAAACTGATAGGTAACGATACTGAGAATCTCAGTCACGAAACTGATGTCATAAGGTATGGTGCACATGAATTGGGCGAATAAAACACCTGATTATATTTGGCTTATCAGTCTTATTTAGATTAATAAAAATAAAAATACCATAAACATTGGTAATTATTTAATTAAATTCCATTAAAAAACCTATCGGCAACTACACCTGTGTATTAATACTCAGGTATATAGATATGCACTTTAAGTTTTTGTGAACTAAGCTTAACAATTTCTCAGTTTCGTAACGTAACGCATTATAACGAAAATGAGAATAAAATTTGAGAAATTCTAACCTCTAAAATATTTTTACGTAAACCACGAGATTACCACGCAAGTACTGAGCGTATTCGTTAAGATAAAACAAAAAGTATGAAAAGAACAAAGTAAGTAAACAAAAAATGTAATAAACTTTCTAAAATAATAGCCGTTTATAACCCTGAGGTATTTTTTTTGTAAATTTTCACTTGATATACGTCTTGACTTCATGACTACGGCGATAGTATAATGACTGCCGCGACAGTGATTTTGGCGTAAGTAATAATGTTGCCAGAATAGAAAAAAATATTTATGCCACCATAAGTCATTGCTTTTCAAATTTTATCACGCGTTACTAACCCTGAGTAACGAAACTTCATAATTTTGGGACAATGTTTGTTTAATTAAAATAAATCCTTCTGTATATGATTTACGGATAAAATTGGTTTTATTTAGTTACTTGATTCATCAAGAATAATATAACCACAGTCAATGTTTAAAAAAGCAATGTATATTCGTAACAATTCATCTCTGAAAATGTGTAATCGTCATTGGGACACAAAAAAAATGTATGACGATATTTATAACAATGTTTTGACAATCAAAAATTTTAATCTTACATTGAATATTTAATTGAAAATACCAGAGAAATCATCATATTATTAGACTAATATAAGAAAAAGGGGGGATAAAAGAAAATATATCATAATACTAAATATTTACGTAAATATGAAGTTGCGGGACAAGAAAAGACACCAAATGTACACTTTTTCTGAGTATGACCCAGTTACGTGTCGCTATGGATACAATTGAAAAAACGTGCTACTATTTATTGTTGGAAAAAATGGAAAAAAAGTGTTTTTGTGTGAATTGGATGATGAAATAATTGATTTTAATGATGAAACTTTTAAAAACTGTAGGTATTAAAGTTAGTTTTTCGTAAAAAATTACGTAATTTATTTTAATAATGAAGTTAAAGAAAGGTGAAGACTTTATGACATTTATTAGGTGTTATAAATAAAAATATGCATTTAAAAGTAAAACAAAATTTGAAACAACAAAAAACTAAATTTAAAACAACAAAAACTAAATTTAAAACAACAACACTCGTAACAAAAACTAAATTTAAAAGAACTAACAAAAACTAAATTTATAACACAACGACAACTCAAATTCGTAACAAAAAGAAATAACAAAAACAACACAACTTTCGTGCACCGCAAGTGTAATCGGGAGCGAACGGAACGTATGCATTTGAATGCACCAATCACACACGCGGATGACGCTTCCTCATACCCCGCGCCCCGCTTGACCGCCAAAGAGACCTAAAAATTACTTCTGCGCAACTAACGACTCTTGCCAAGTTACGTGTCGGGGACTATATATTCGAGTCTATCGCTATCCTTTTCTTTTCCAAGCACAAATAGCATGCGCACTTTCTTTCTTTAAATGGGCGGACTTTAAACAGCTGCTATGCTGTGTCCTCTTCTATCGCATGGGATGGTTGGTTGGGACCTCTCAGTTGCACACATTCACTCGGAGCAATATTTTACTTTTTAAAATTCGACAACCGCAATTCTGGACTGATTTTTCGCAGGCAACCCTATACCACCGTGTTCAGAATAAAATAATCTTTAATTTCATTTAATTTTCATTCAATAAACAGACCGTTGCAAAATGCTAGTATAGATTTACCTGTTTATACCTGGCAACCCGATAGTTGTGACCGGAAAACAATAGGCAACCTAACGTTTGCATATTCTATGGGCTTCATACTTTCGATTGGTATAGAATTTATCCAATAATCATACCGGTGAAAAGTTTAAAAAAATATTTTTTTTAAATTATTAATTAAACATACTCTGGACTGAAATTTGCTAGGCAACCCATATGCATTATATTTATTGACATGTTAAATTAAATATAAAATACGTTTCATTAAATAAGCATCTCGGTGAAGGTCGTTCTTAACGGGATCTTAGACTATTACTTTACATTTACACATATACAATTGAAGTGTCTGAGTGTTATCTCAAAATAATAGCTTTTTATATATTTATATTGAGTCAAATTTATTTGGTGAAGATTTGCCATCGACACGCTAAGAAGAAGGTTTTTATTGAATACGTATGAAAGCATACGATACTAATAAAAAAAAAAAACATTTTTATTTAGGTCTGTCTGTTGTTGCTTAAATTATCTCCAAAACGGCTGGACTGATTTCGACAGGACTTTTACTGTTTATTAAACAATGTCAAAAAGAAAACTTGCTCAGCGACGCTCGTTTAGCGGGCAAAATAGTCATAGCTGATGTAGGTAATAAATAATAATTTAGCATGAAAGATACGTCCAAGTTTTCAACCTGTTGGCAGCAACGGTAAAAATACTGTTGCCAACTCGCTGCTTTAATTTTTTGTTCGTTATCCCTACCAATCCGGACAGAGTTGCTTATCCTTGAAAGTCGACCCATGCGGATGTTACCTACTCTTTTGCCATGCTCCTCCGATAGATCCACTCACTACTGAGAAAATTCTAGTCTAAATCATATTACATAACCATTGATATAATAAAACCCAAGATACACACTCCGCGTCTCAAAACCGTCCGCTTAAAATGAGTTCACAATGAACTCATTTCAAATAGTCTCGCGTCGCTCGCGTCTCTGCACGGTCGTACAAAATACTTTTTACATTGCTTTTTATAACTGCATTGTAAAAGGAATCTGCGTAAGGTTGAATTTGCCAAAAAAAATATGTTTATAGTGACGATAACTACATGTAGTAGTGCGTGTATTGGTGAGTGTTTGGCGACACGTTCGACTGTTTGTTTTGTTCGAGACTGTGCATCTAGGGTTTTATTATATCAATGTACATAACACATTATAATATCCAACACGATTGTCCGTAAAACTTGAAAACTATTCGTCCATAATATTATTGCCTACATCTCAGACCCATTTCAAAACCTTATCCTTCACGATGCCTCGCCTCATATTACCATGTCTACAGATATAAATAATAGACCTAGTTAATGCAAGTATCACGATGTGGATGAAAACCAAGCGTTTTTTGACTACGTATTATGACGTAACAAGCACTGGAATCGGAATCGCCGCGTACGGCGCCTCCTTTGCCCCAACTCCCGCCTTTTGTACCAGTGACAACGTCCGACTAGCGCAATACAACGATGCAGACTGAGCGCAAAAGTGGCCACTTACGATTTTTGTACGTAAGCTATCAAAATCAAAATGAAAATCAAAGCATTTATTTCAAGTAGGCCGTTACAGGCACTTTTGAATAGTCGAATTAAACTAGCTGCGGCACTCAGAGATATCCAACGATTACTCAAGCCACCACCCAGCAAAGGCTTGACATACTTTTGTATGACAAAACTGCCAAAAACCTTTACCAAGCGACGTCCCAAGCAACCACTGAAGCTCTCCGAGTGCGGCAGTAAACTACTGAAGCTAAATAAACTAAGCTACAGTCCCAGTCACAATGCATAATAACTCGTGATTGTACTGTAGTTGCCCATTCCAAAGCGTTGGTCTCATGAGAAGAATGGCAAGAAACTTCATGGACACTCTTTTAAAAATCGTTTGGGTTTACAATATGTTCAAGGTACAGACATAATCTTGGTATAATAATATAAAAATAGCTAGGCACGAATAGAGGCAGTTGAAGTAGTTGCTCTTGCGTTATCTAGGTCTATCTATATCTGTGACCATGTCATATCATATCTACGAAACTTGAAAGGTTAGATAGAAGGTTCTGTAGCTAGATGATTTGATTTCTTTTTGTTTTATTTGATAGCTTTTTTGTTTCGAGTGGTTGAAAGTGCTGAACAATGTCTTTGGGGTTATTGCATGATTAATTAATTTAATTGTTCATTTTTGTGTTTTATAGCAACATCATCTGCCTAGCCTTTTCCCAACTATATTGGGGTCGGCTTCCAGTCTAACCGGATGCAGCTGAATACCAGTATTTAACATGGAGCGACTGCCTATCTGACCTCCACAACCCAGTTAATACTAATTACTAGGTAATACGATATCCTTTGGTGAGACTGGATGTCAGAATTTCAGGTCACTGACTACCTGTAACGACTGCCAAAGATCTATATTATGGCAGCCGGGACCAACAGCTTAACGTGCTTTTCCGAGACACGGAGGAAACTCGGTATGTCGGGCGGTCACTCATCCACAGACTGACCTAGGCAAGCACAGCTTTACCTAAAGATCGACCCGAGTGGCAGTTCTTATTAAGCCACGAGCTCCTCAACGCATTGTAAGCAACGTATTGGATAATTCTATAATGCCGCTATAATTAGTATTAAAGAAATAAATAATTAAATGATACACTTATAATGCCAAATCAGGAATAAGTGTTCCCGTCCGCGCTACGGGTTGTTCGCAAGAGATACCGCGACCTCGACATAAAGGTATATGTTTTCGAGTGGAGGATTTTTCCATAACAATTTTTTTTATCAAGTGAAGACGGATAATGGTTTTGCAAACTAATTCTCTCATTTGTAAAAGTTGGGTTTGGCCAAATCAATATAGAACTAGAGCAAGAAAAAGCTATGTTTGTATGCTGGGCGTAATCTCCGGAACAAAATATAATCCCATTCTGAAAATTGTTTTACTATTTGACAGCTACATTATTCGTGGGGTGCCATTGGCTATTTAATAAATTATGTTTTATCCTGTATATTAACCGAGCGGGCAACGTGCTCGATTATAATATATATGGTCCCATTAAAATAGGTGGACAAAATTTCAGAAATCACTCGGACCACCAAACTAAGGACGATGGTAAAAAAAATAATAAGAAACTCACTCATAAAGGATGAGTTTGTTCTAGAGTGCCGGCAATTTATTATTTTAAGTAAAAAAAAAACTCTATTAATGTTTTTTTTGTTTAGCTATCTTTGGTTAGACCTACTGAACGCTGTGTTAAAATTTGTTCACCTATTTTAATGGGACCTTATATTTACGTTTAATTTTAGTAGGGTAATACAGCAGACTTGGATATTTCTATAAAAGCAAGAGCTATATATATAGAAGAGCTATATAGCTATATAGTCCTAGCATTTGGGGGCTTTGGTTAGGTCACAGAATAAGGAAAATACACAGTGCCCGTTGGCGCTGCGGGTTGTTCGCAAGAGATACCGCGACCTCGACACAAAGGGCTAAGAAGGAACATGGGTGGTATTTTTTTTTTTAAAAAACGTTGCCCCACACTAGGAATTTCTCCTGGTGCGTTCACAAACATAAACTCACGTACACAAATACCCAGACCCGAAACAACTATCTGTAGGCCATACGAACCCGCGACACGCAGCGCAGCAGTCAATTGCTCGAGCCACTGCGCCAGCCGTGCCGTCAAAGAAGTCAAGTTTTAGTCAGTAGAAGTCTGACACTCGCTTTGGGCAGAGCGGGAGGGATTATTTGATGATTCCCCCCCCCCCCCCAAAAAAGGCAAATACACAGTAAATTTTTAGTAGTAGTTTTAAAACAAAATCTTCTTGAAAGTTATCAATCTTCTCTTCTCTTCTGCTGTTTACTGTTGAATATAAGTACAGTCAGCAAGTAGTTTCCGCCGGCCTACAGTCTCTCTACAGCTGAAGGCCGAAAGAAACCCCTGCCGACTGTACCGAGATCTTCTTTCTTCTTTTCTTGAGGTATCTTCTTTCTTGAGGTGAAAATTTATAAAAATAAAACATAAATAAATTGTCTCAAGATATAGATTACTCTCGTTGGGGCTGCGGGTTGTTCGAAAGAGATACCGCTTCCTTGACACAAAGGCTAAGAAAGAACATGGGTGGTTTTTAGTCAGTAGAAGTCTGACACTCTCTGCCTAGAGCGGGAGGAGTCATTTGATGATATACCAACACAAAAAAAAAGTTATACATCTTAACATTGTTTAAAACAGAATGTAACTATAGGTTTCACAAGGATGGATGATGTAGGAGGCAACGTACATATTATAAGAAGTAGCTTATTCAAAGATCCGTCAATTGCGGTCAAGAAATTCTAGTAATGATTCGGAGGTAATCCTTACTAATATTATAAATTCCAAAGTAACTCTTCCGTCAGTATGTCGCACTTTCACCTTAAAACTACTGAACTGATTTAAATAAAATTTGGTACACAGATAGTCTATAGCTGGAAAAGGACATAGACTACTTTTTAATGTGAAAAAAGGGTTGTAAGGAGTTGAAAGGAGGGGATGAAAAGATTACTTTTTTCGCGATGACCGACATCAGCTAGTACGTAATTATAACATAATGCCTGTAATCACCAAAAGGTTAGGCAGCAGTGTACTTCAACTAACCCTTCTAATCATCATCATCATCATCAACAGCCTATTAATGTTCCCACTGTTGGGACTTTGGGACACAGGCCTCCTCTTTTTTTGAGAGGGAATGGGCTATAATCTACCACGCGGGCCCAGTGCGGATTGGTAGCCGCTCCTCGTGGCCTCTGATTTATTTCAACGTGGCGTCATATTTGCCTTCAGCCGCGTTTTGGCTGAGGAAAACCTCTTCTTTCTCCACAGTTGACCGACACATTATTTATACTATTTGCGTAGTTATGTTAAACATATTAGAACTAACAATCCCCTTGATAGAGTCCCGTGGCAGGGTCGCCATGTAATGTTGGGGTTCCTAATGGGTGTTATTAAGGAAACAACCACATCAATTAAGTACTATTTAATGAATGCCTTGGTAATACTCTAAAATAATGCATATAAGGTACAGTGCAAACTCAGAATACATACGGTTATAAAGTAGCGTACTTACTTACTAAACTAAAGGAGCATACATATTATACTTGAATTTGAATTATTCTCACACTTCACCCTTCTAATAGTACACCCGCATTTCAACAGTTAAGTTTAAGTCTCCAGTTAATAGGAGGCTAGTCTATTGCCATCAACCAAGCACAAAATTCTACTAATATTATAAACGCGAATGTTTGTAAATATGGATGGATGTTTTTTACTCTTTGACGCAAAAACTACAAAACGGATTTGGATAAAATTTGGAACACAGATAGTTTATAACCTGCATTAATACATAGGATAGTTTTTATCCCGATTTTATTTTCCCGTGGGATAATTTTCGAGTGGTAGCAAGCGAAGCCGCTGGCAACTAGTGACATATAACTCAAATATATTTGAACAGTCACTAGTCCATGAACATGTGTGTGAATAACACACACAATTTCAAAGTTTTTTCATCGTATAAATTACCGACATATGCCAACACGAATTAATTAAAAATCGCTGACCACAAACCGACCGTATCGCGACGGGTCAACGACAGACCACACACGGCCACTTTCCATAATTAACCGATTAACATCGTTTGCTTCCGTATTCAGGCAAACGCTTTACTTTTTGTATTTTATTTCCATCAGAAATGGAGCTCGTGGCTATATAATAACACCAGCTCAATGTTCATCATGTTCAATCCACCGTGCTTGCCTAGGTTGGTCTGTGGATGGGTCATACACCAAGTTTCCTCTGTGTCTCAGATAGCTCGTTAAGCCGTTGGTTCTGTTATTTGGAGACAGTCGTAACTGATAGTCAGAAGTTCAAAAGTCTATTACCCTAAATAGATGCGGTTACACTGAAAACTGACTCCAACATAGTTGGGAAAAGGCTGGACAGATGATGACTGCTCTTAGAATGGTATACATAGGCAAAATTCATGAAGAACTTTGTAAACTTTAGGGCCGTGGGGTCCTAGTGCACACAGCCTTTTTAAGGATATTTCCGAACGCCTTGTTGACGCTTCCTGCGACCCAAGGGCTGGCTTTTTCTTTGGCCAGAGGCTTAAGTGTTGCCATACAACGCGGCAACGCTGCCAGTCTCTTGGGTACTTTACCTGCTGACAGCGTTGGGGAGGAGCTTTTCTGCCTTTTATAATTATTTTGTTTTTAGGTTAGTTTAATTTATATAATATTTAGTCTTACTTTAATTATTAATTTACTGAATAAACTTTTCCTATATAAATACTTTGTTCTCCTAAAACAGAAAATTCGAAGATACGTGACCTCCGTGACCTCTATCAAAAGGTACTGGCACCACGTGGTGTTCGATGTTCGGTGAAAAAGTAAAACGAAATCAAAATCAGAGCCGTCGTAATTTTAACCATAATCAAAATAAAGTTTCTACGAAGAATGATGATTGCTTACACGGTGAAAATCAGACATTGTTGAAACGTTTCTTGTGTTTATTTTATTTCTTCGGAATATATCAACGCTTTTTCACAGTATAAGTAAATACAAAGAAAGTAAAGGTCTGTAACATGTCCTTTAAGACCTCCTGAACTCACATTCATGCTCAAAATGAAAAAAACTGCTGCAGCATAAAATAAAAATCCACAATTATACGTCCACTTACTTCAACCCAGCTACAATCTCCATGGCACCGTTAAAGTTGCCGATGTTCCAACACGTCAGGGCGACTCGCAGCACGCAAGCTAGCGCCGCCTTCCTGTCCTCGAGGGTCGGGTGGGAGAGCACCAGCTCTGTCACCCACGCTGATACCTGGGGGCAAAAGAGAGAGAGGGTGTTGAGATGGGTGTGTAAGCAGATTAAAGGGGGAAATCTCGTGGAAGCCTGGGTCGCAGCAGCGGTAGGACCTTCAATGACCCCACACTAGGAATTTCTGCTGCGTCGTGGGTGCGTTCACAAACATTTAAACTCACATACACTTAAGCACCCAGACCCGGAACAACTATCTTTAGGCCATACAAATATTTGCTCTGTGCGGGGATCAAACCCGCCTCTCTTAGCGCAGTAGTCAATCGCTTAGCCACTGCACCGACCGTCGTTTAAGGTATTTAAGCAGAGTCTAGTTTGAAATCTCGCGGAAACGATGCCTCTGTATCGGTAGTGGAGAATCTAAAGTAGAGATGAAACGGATATCCGGTAACTATCCGGTATTCGGCCTATCCGGCCTTGTTTTCACTATCCGGCCGGATACCGGATAGTAATACAGTATCCGGCCGGATACCGGATAGTAAAATAAAAAAAAAAATTGCCATTTTAATCAAAATATTGCCATATTGGCGATCGTGTTTTTGATGATGACATTTCTTGTTAATCGATCAGAATTTAAACATAAAATCACGACGACAAGTGATAAACAATGAAATAAACAACAAACGAACTGAGAAACAAACACAAACTTACACGCGCGATAACACTCGAACGCCCCCGAGTCGACCCGATCTTCGCTTACGTGCGATCCGAATGCGCCTGAATATTTCCGATCTCGTTCACCGCGCCAATATTCAAATCAAACTGATCGCGTCAACGCAATAAAGGGCCGAATATCCGGCAGCCGGATATCCGGCGCTTCGGCCTAGTAGCTTGCCAAATATCCGGTATCCGGCCAAACTACTATCCGTTACATCTCTACTCTAAAGGCAGATCAGTAATCAAGCTGAAGCCAAAAAAATAGGCTGAAGGTTTTTATTAACTGCCCTGTTGGTCTAGTGGTTGCAAACGTAACTGCTAAGCTTGAGGTCCAGGGTTTTAGATGAGTGTATCTTCGACGCGTAATTAGCTTATTTTTTCTAGCAACCGACCAACTTGGCACAAATCCAGACTCGGGGGCTGCTGCTGTGAAATTCCGTTGGAAAAACTTTATTGTACCGCTCGACCTAGGCATTGATCTTAAGACCTTCATGCTCAGAAACCGCTTTTGCGACATTTATTTATTTATTAATTAATAGGTTACCAACAGCTTCTGTGTACAACATATATTTTATATATATAGCTTAACAGTCTTGGACTTACACAGTCGCCAATTACTGGTTAACCAACATTCGTAAAAATAAGTGATAACATAAAATCTAAAATTAAAATTAAAAGTGCCTCTAGAAAATTAAATACAATAGTAACTCCTTACATACAAGATATATCGTAGAACTAAACCTTCGAAAAAAGCGGACATCATCATCAATTTCTTGTATTAATCCCAAGTCATTTGGAGTCGGCACAGCTTAACTTCTTATGGAAGACTTTAAGCTGTTGCCAGTGGCTTCGCCCACTACAACTCCAAAATCATCCCACGGGAAGATAAAATCGGGATAAAAACTATCCTATGTGTTAATCCAGGTTATAAACTATCTGCGTACCAAATTTTATCTAAATCCTTTCAGGAGTTTTTGCGTGAAAGAGTAACAAACATTCATACTTACAAACTTTCGCGTTTATAATATTAGGAGGAATTTCTCTATGAGTCGTCATCTACTAAACTAACTAAACCATTATCTTACAAACCCAAGTAATATTTGACACGTAAACCTGAGACAAACAGAATCACTATTTAAACCGACTAGGGTAGAGCTAAATTATGTAACGCCGGGACAATAATCAGTATTGAAACACGGGGACCGGAATAAGCCTATACCCCTTGTGTAGGGTGGCTGTGTTTTGGGGTAAGATGGGACAGCCCTCTTCAAATTAATTGTGAATTCATCATCTGCCTAGCCGTTTCCCGTTTATGTTGAGGTCGGCTTTCAGTCTAACCGGATACAGCTGAATTCCAATATTTTACACTAGCTTTTGGACGTTGATGAGTCAGTCTGTCAGTCAGTCAGGACTTCTCTTTTTATTTAGGTATATATAGATTGAACGACTGCCAATTAGGAAAACTATTTGTATTTCTTTCGCCATTTGCGAGCCTATTGCCATTAACCGGCCACAATCCAGACAACGTGAATGCTCTTGAGAAATTTCTGATAGTCCAGTCCGTTAAATTACCCTCCTTTGGGCTTCGCCACAGTCGGGTAAGAACAGTGGTCTACACCTAGACCTGGACTGGTAGAGTCCCGGTCTTTTACGATTTGGCTAGTTGACAGTAACCTCAAGTTCAATCCTCGTATTGAAACGTTCAAAATTTTGTCATTGTCTTTTCTCAGCGACAATCAATGCCAAATTCTGTTCAACAAAAAAATACTCTAGAGTTACTTTGAAAAGTTTTATATTTTAGATTAAATTTAATGATGATAAAGCAACTTATCCACAATTTCACAAACCCACAGTCACCCTACTTTCAATTCCACCAACAGTCTTACTTTGTATATAACATTGAAGACACTGTGTGCGTATTAAATCTAAAGGTATTTACATATTTTGTAATACAAACAAGATAAAATTCTTTTAAAGTTTTCCATAATAAGCTAGGAGAAAACTAGTATTGCATTATTTTTCTCTCTCTCTTTCTCTTTAATTTTTTTTTATTGTAAACAATTTTAATGCATGCATGAAACTTAAAATGTATCACAATTTTGTCTATCGCCTTTTTATTATGTTCTTTGTAAATTGAGAGGTCTGGCTCTTGTGATACAGGTATTCCTAGTACAAGAGCCAGAGCTACACTGATGTTTGTGTGAAATTATTTTGTCAATAAAGATTTTTATTATTATTTATTATTTTATTATTATTCATAAATTCTTACGTACCTCGGAGAGCATATTAAATATTTTATGACAACTGTTACATTTATATTATTTTTGAAAAAGTGCATTTTTGTTATTGAATTTTTAAAATTCTGATTGTGTACGTGTTTGTTTTCAGTTAAAAGTCCTTTTGGGGCTTTCATCAGAATATTTGTGATGGTCATTGGGTTTTACGGTTTTTCTAGACTAATCGAAAGCAGCTGAATTTGGCTTCCACAACAATTATTCTCGGTAACTTAGTAGTATACCCGGTAATACATCGAACTTATATTATTATATCATCATCATCATGAGACTATAATGTTCCCACTGCAGGGACTCGGGCCTCCTCTTTAGGAGAGAACTTATATATAACTCTAATTATAAAATGTAAACCAGATATTCACAAGTAGATACTAGTAACAAGATAAAATACGAAGATAACATATTTATGTGACATAAGCTGTAGTAAAATAAACTATATTAAGAAACAACGTCCTCCACCGCATCTGCCTGTCTGTCTGTTCGCGATAAACTCAAAAACTACTGTACCGATTTGTATGCTGTTTTCACCCATGAATAGAGTGGTACTCAAGAAAGGGGTTAGTAAATAATGTGATGCGAGCGAAGCCGCGGGCAGCAGCTATTTTTGTATTAATCTTTAAATAATTAATATTTGTAATAGTACCTGTAGCAAATAACTCGTAAAGGTAAATAGCAATTATTATTAATTTATAGAATAGGAAGATGTGAGTTAATTATACTGAAAGCTGTGGAGGCTACATTATAGTTGTTTTAGTGATGTGACCGTGTCGAAATGTATCGATATCGATAAAATAAATATCGGTCTTTGGAAAGCAAGTCATGAACTTACTCGTATATTGCTGAATGTTGTCATCAATTTCGGAGAATATTTTGGTGATAGGTAATATTACAATACTAATGGGATTTATTGATAACCACAAAATTGACATAACACAATCTATATCTAAGATAATTAATAATATAATAATATATATATATATATAATTATATTATTAATTATCTTAGATATAGACAATATATATATATATATATAGATTATTATAATTATACCTTGTTCTGAAATACAACCTGAAGACTGAACTTGAGACGATGGAAAAGTTGTAGTTGGGACTATGTCTATCTCCTGCTAGAGTGATTATGGATTATGCAATAGTGTCTCCATCCCCATTGCAGTCAGAAGTGACGAAGAGGAACAGTACAAGTTTGATAGACCAGCTTTCGGCAGCAACACGGGACGGACACCCTTTGAGGATTTCTAAAAGTAACAAAACAGAGAAAATAATCGCAAATATAGCTCCCTTGAGTTTATGGACCAACCATACAAGTATCCATGTTTTACCCACGTAAGTTATAACAGGCAGAACGCACTGATTGAAGACCATAATTTTTAGGGTCCGTGGAATACGTGCCAAGAAGACAATCACATCTAATGCTAAAAATAAAAAACGCTTTGACGGATTTTCAACGCTTCATCCAGTGCTGAGAATTGAAATTCCAATAATATTTTACAGATTCATTTAAGCTAGTGAGAACTGAATCAAGTCTTATAATAAGAACAAAGCGTCTTAACTTTTACTTCACATACAAACAAAGAAGAAAGTCTCCATTGAATTTAACTTGAGAAGTTTAAATACAATCTGATCGAATTATTAACTTCGGTCCTTTGTTGATTTCTACAGTTATTCTTTTGAGATCGTATTGTTATCGTTTGAAGGTTTCGGGGGATGCGGTTTGCGACACGTTCTGCGACACGACATGATACACATTTTTTTTTTGTATCCTTTGTGTGGGTCAGCAAGAAGTCTCGTAGATTTTTGTGGCCTGCTCTCTTCGATCAATAATGCTCTAAAGAGATTCTATGATTGATCATTAAAATTTTCTCAGTCGCTGTTGCATAAATTAAATCTCGCTAGCTTTTCTCCCAAACTATGTTGGGATGGGCCACCCTGGGCCACCCTAACTGGATGTAGCTGAATACCAGTATTTCGGGGCTTTTGCACAAAAATAACTCGGTATGTAATGGACGGCTAACCATTCACGGCATTTCACGGTCCGACCTTAGTAAGCGTGGCTTAATCTTGAAGATCAACCCGTGCGACTGTTACTATGAAGCCACCTGGCTTCGTTAGCGATAGTACTTCAGTGGAACCGTCCTCAGTTGATGATGGAGTGAAATTACTGAATCCCACTCCGTCAAAGCAATTTAAAACGTTTGCAAAGCACACATTTCTTGGTGAAAAAATACGCATCCCTGACTTTGCCCAATTAGCGGAAATCCGTCTCGTTTCTCTGTTCTGGTTTTGTTCTCAGCCTTTTTCGTCTACTCGTAAATAAAGATTTTTTGCCTCACGCTGCTACTGAACAGAATTATCATTTTTCTGCCCTTGTTCTATATTACTTGGGGTTCGCGCAACGTGTTTTATTCTTACACTACACACTAGCATTAGCACTACACTATACACTAGCTTCTGCGAATGGTTTTGCCCACATAGAGTTTGATAGTTGTCTCACAGGAACATACAATTGTGATAAAAGTAACATCTTTGTTAATCCAGGTTATTAACCATATGCGTTCCAAACATCCAAATCCGTTTTGTAAGAGCAACAAACATTCATCTATTCCTGACAATCTTTTGCACTTGTAATAGTATAGTATAAGATCCTGTGGTATGGACATGTGACGCGGAGGAATGTGAAAAATGTTGATTATGAATGAACGTAGACGAGGTTATAAAAGTAGACGAAGACCAAAGACACGATGGATAGACTGCGGAATGGAATGGCTTTAGAGGAGGCAAAAGCTGAGATGACAAGTAAATGAGAATTGAAGAAGACATGCTGCGACCCCAGATAAATTATGATAAGGGCGGGAGAATAATGATGAGTATAAGATTTTCCACTGTTAACCATCTCAATTTGGTCTTCTCCTCATCCAACTTGTTACTAGCGTTCTTGGCTCTCTTCCCGTATGGCTCTGTTATTTAATAGTAGGCCAAAAAGTCATTGGTCGTTTTGTTAAGATCTGACCCTAAGTTAAGCACATTATATCATCGGGCGATTGAATAATAACAATAATGATTGTCTTTTTGTAAAGATCTTTAACTTTTAAGTACTTATTTTATACGATTACTGAGGTTGATAAGTACCCAATTTGTTTTTTGTCTGTTAAACTTTTTATTGACTTTTAAAAATGTTAAGTATAAAGTACTCCTATGAAATTATTAGTTAACAAAACCGTCGTAAAAGTATTATGAGTACCTACAGATACTTTTGCGAGGAAACGTTTCCCACAGATGGGCAGTCGTTCCATGTAAAATATTGGTATTGAGCTGGAATCAGGTAGACTAGAAGTGGACACCAACATGGTTGGGAAAACGCTAGGCAGATGATTTATATAAACCTATTTTTTTTGGGGGTTGCGAAATCTTCAAATGACTCCTCCCGCTCTAAGCAGAGCGGAAGGCAATGTCAGACTTCTACTGACTAAAAACCACCCATGTTCCTTCTTAGCTTTTTGTGTCGAGGCCGTGGTTTCTCTTTCGAACAACCTGCAGCCCCGAATCTCTCTATTGACAACAAGATCCATTAAGGACTACCTCCATTATGACTGCCTCGTTTAGTGTAGTGGTCGCAAGCTCGAGGTCCTGGGTTCCTGGATCGGGCAAAGTGTTATTGGGTTTTTTCAACAGGAATTTCTCAATAATGACCACGGAGTATGGATTTGTTCCCAATTGATGGCAATAGGCTCTCCCCCTATTATTATTACTATTATGACCCTAATGTGTCCCACTGTCGGTCAAATGTTTTCCTTCCCTCTTTCCCTGTCTTTGGCTGTTTGGGCCCAATCCTTTTGATGAGAGTCAAGGTCGTATTATATTGGACTTAAAAATATCAGGCGAAAGTACACTTCTGCCTAACCCTTAGGGGATTACAAAAGTGATGTTATCCATTGTGGAGTATTCAAAAGAATTAAGTGGGACATAGGTAAATACAAGAACCCATATTTTAGCTCACCAGTTCTCATTTAAAAAATCTAAATTAAAAAATTAAATTAGAGATTTTAAAAAATATAAATTAAATTAGAGATTTTTCATTAAAGTCACGTTTTCCTCATTATGTAAGTGAAAGCTATAGTCTACTCTTTGCAAATTGAAAATAATTTAATTTTACAAGTTAAGAATATTATATTATATTATTATATAATATTATATTATACTAGCGGACGTCCCGCGGTTTCACCCGCGTAGATCCCGTTCCCGTGGGAATGCAGGGATAAAAAGTAGCCTATGTTACTCCGGGTGAATGTAGCTTTCCAAGGGTGAAAGAATTTTTGAAATCGGCCCAGTACTTTTTGAGCCTATTCATTACAAACATACAAACATACAAAAATAGGTACAAATCTTTCCTCTTTATAATTTTTTTTTTTTTTTTTTTAATACTCCACAACTATCACACAACGCCATCTAGTCCCAAGCTAAGCAGAGCTTGTGTTATGGGTACTAGACAACTGTTATACATACTTATATATTTCTAAATACATACATATTATACACTCGAGAGCAATGAATCCGGGTCACTTAAAGAATGTTAAAAATCTCGGAAACTAAAAATGATAGGTTAATGCAATAAATTGTATTTAATAGACAATGTAATACTCCTTAAATGAAAGTAAAAAAAATATGAGTCACCATACATTTTATTAACACAAAATTACATAAAGAAAAAAACTGCTGATCTCTCCTTAAAACAAAAATAGGAAACATGAAATTTTTGAACTTTATTACGATTTTCTTGAATTTTAATACTTCGTATTGCCTCCTCGTGCTTCCATTACTGCGTTTACGCGGTTTGGCATGCTGTACACCAAGTTCCTTATACGATTTTGGGGAATATTCTCCCATTCCTCTGTGAGAGCAATTTTGAGCTCACGAAGCGTGATTGGGGGAGGGTTTCGTTGTTTTACGCATCTGCCTAGCTCGTCCCAAGCATGCTCGCTCGATCGGGTTGATATCCGGGCTGCGCGCTGGCCACTCCATACGAGTAATGTTCATCTCTTGAAGGTAGTCATTCACAATCCTACCTGTATGAGGTCGGGCATTGTCATGCATAAATATAGCATCCTCACCTAAATTGACCATAAATGGACCAACGTGATCATTGAGGATTTCTTTCACATATCTTTCGCTAGTTAAAGAGCCGTTTTCTATGATCACCAGCTCTGTGCGACTTTCAGAAGAAATTCCGGCCCACACAAGTACAGACCCACCACCGTAGGCTACTTTTTCTTCGATGCATGCTTGCTTGAATCTTTCCCCTGGTCTTCGATACACTCTGTGTCTTCCATCGTGCTTGTAGAGCATAAATTTTGATTCGTCGGAGAACATAACTTTTGACCAATCTTCAATACTCCAATTTACGTGGCTCTGGGCATATCTTAGTCTTGAAATACGATGCCCACGCTCCAGTTTAGGGCCGTTTGCAGGTCTTAGGGGTTTTAAGTTAGATTCAGCAAGCCGACGTCTTACTGTCCATGCACTTGGGTTACTTCCTCCGAGGCGTCGAAACTGATTTGTGAGTTCAGTTCCTGTGAGAAAGCGATTTCGAAGCATGGTGTTCACCAAGTATCGGTCTTCTCGTGCTGTGGTACACCTGGTTCTGCCCGTTCCTGGTCTGCGTAGGTTAGAACCAGTTTCTTCGTAACGTCGGAGAACTCTTTGTACTGTTGACAGCGACACACCGACAGTCCTGGCTGTATCGCGCTGACTCCGGCCGGTTTCCAGCATTGTAAGTATTCTGGTGCATTCTTCAGGCGTAAGCGACATAATTTCAGCTTGAATAATGAATATAGAGCACTATCAACATGGTTTATGTACCCACATAAATGACAGATTACAAACAAAAGCAAAACCAAATGCTGTAATTACGTAGTTCCATCTTCGAAAGTGGCCCTTTTTCAAATTTGATTTTTTTATGATATAACTTTACAATAACTAAGAAGTTTTAATACCTTCATTTAAGGAATATTACATTGTCTATTAAATACAATTTATTGCATTAACCTATCATTTTTAGTTTCCGAGATTTTTAACATTCTTTAAGTGACCCGGATTCATTGCTCTCGAGTGTAGATAAATTACACCCAGACACAGAACAAATGATCGTGCTCATCACACAAACATTTGTCCTGGGTGGGAATCGAACCCACGACCTCCGGCATAGCAGTTAGGGTCACTAACCACTAGACCAACAGGCCAGTCAAGATAGAATATTAGTGTAGATCAGTCTTACAGTTGGGTATCGTTTGTTTATTTTCTGGACTGTGGAAGTCGAATAAACAATCGCACTGTGTAAAATACTAGTGTTTAATGTTTTTTAATTATATAGATTTTATTTCAAATCAATTATATATCTATATAAATAAAAAGAGAAGTCCTGACTGACTGACTGACTGACTGACTGACTCATCAACGCCCAGCCCAAACTCTTGGACCTAGAAAGCTGAAATTTTGCACAGAGGTTCCCTTTATAGTGTAGACAAGGAATAAGGAAGGATTTTTCGAAATTCAACCCCTAAGGGATTTAAATAGGGGATGAAAGTTTGTATAGAAAATCGTCATTTTCACGCGGGCGAAGCCGCTGGCAAAAGCTAGTATTTAATAAAAATGTAACTTCCATTTTTGTAACTTAAAATGTAATTTTACTCATATTTTAATGAACTGTTTTCTTTTATTATTAATTAATTTAATTATACAGATTTAATCTCATATGTAAAATATCTTCTGCCTGTAGGGGGGAGTCCCTGGTGTCCTGAAATACAAGTCACGGCTTAGTTTAGGCACCAGTCTCCCACAAATACACATTGTAACTCTTATTATTCACTTTTTTCCATTTCTAAGTTTTCAGTTTTAAGTTGTGTTTGTGGAAGAAAATAAACATTTTTTTTATTTTTTTTTATTCAGCAGCATCTGGTTAGACTGGATTCTGACCTCAAAATAGTTGGGAAAATGCTAGCTAGATGAATTAGCATCTCCTAGCCTTTTCCCAGCAATGTTGCAGATGGGATGCAGCTGAATACCAGTATTTTACATGGAGTGACTGCCTATCTGTGTTCCGTATGGTGTCGGACGCAAAGAATAGCACCATCCCATATCTTCCCGTGGGTGTCGTAAGAGGCGACTAAGGGATGTACCAGAGAATGGGCAGCAGCGTTCTCTGTGCTTTTTGTATCGACCGTACTGCGATCGCCAACCCGCCTGCCAAGCGTGGCGATTATGGCAAACCCCCTCTAAGCAAAAATTACACTTAGGGGAGGCCTATGTCCAGCAGTGGACGTCTTTCGGCTGAAATGATGATGAATGATGACTGCCTATCTGACCCTCACAACCCCCGTTTAGATTACCCAGTATCTATCTTCTATCTATCTATCTATATAAATAAAAAGAGAAGTCCTGACTGACTGACTGATTGACTGACTGACTCATCAACGCCCAGCCCAAACCCTTGGACCTAGAAAGCTGAAATTTTACACAGAGGTTTCCTTTATAATGAAGACAAGGAATAAGGAAGGATTTTTCGAAATTCAACCCCTAAGGGATTTAAATAGGGGATGAAAGTTTGTATAGAAAATCGTCATTTTCACGCGGGCGAAGCCGCTGGCAAAAGCTAGTATTTAATAAAAATGTAACTTCCATTTTTGTAACTTAAAATGTAATTTTACTCATATTTTAATGAACTGTTTTCTTTTATTATTAATTAATTTAATTATACAGATTTAATCTCATATGTAAAATATCTTCTGCCTGTAGGGGGGAGTCCCTGGTGTCCTGAAATACAAGTCACGGCTTAGTTTAGGCACCAGTCTCCCACAAATACACATTGTAACTCTTATTATTCACTTTTTTCCATTTCTAAGTTTTCAGTTTTAAGTTGTGTTTGTGGAAGAAAATAAACATTTTTTTTATTTTTTTTTATTCAGCAGCATCTGGTTAGACTGGATTCTGACCTCAAAATAGTTGGGAAAATGCTAGCTAGATGAATTAGCATCTCCTAGCCTTTTCCCAGCAATGTTGCAGATGGGATGCAGCTGAATACCAGTATTTTACATGGAGTGACTGCCTATCTGTGTTCCGTATGGTGTCGGACGCAAAGAATAGCACCATCCCATATCTTCCCGTGGGTGTCGTAAGAGGCGACTAAGGGATGTACCAGAGAATGGGCAGCAGCGTTCTCTGTGCTTTTTGTATCGACCGTACTGCGATCGCCAACCCGCCTGCCAAGCGTGGCGATTATGGCAAACCCCCTCTAAGCAAAAATTACACTTAGGGGAGGCCTATGTCCAGCAGTGGACGTCTTTCGGCTGAAATGATGATGAATGATGACTGCCTATCTGACCCTCACAACCCCCGTTTAGATTACCCAGTATCTATCTTCTATCTATCTATCTATATAAATAAAAAGAGAAGTCCTGACTGACTGACTGATTGACTGACTGACTCATCAACGCCCAGCCCAAACCCTTGGACCTAGAAAGCTGAAATTTTACACAGAGGTTCCCTTTATAATGAAGACAAGGAATAAGGAAGGATTTTTCGAAATTCAACCCCTAAGGGATTTAAATAGGGGATGAAAGTTTGTATGGAAAATCGTCATTTTCACGCGGGCGTAGCCGCTGGCAAAAGCTAGTTTTATAATAATATTATGATACCCTTTGGTAAGACTGATTGTCAGGTTTTTAGGCCACTGACTAGCTGTAACGAATTTTAAAGATCTTCCAACGACAGCCAGGACATTCAGGACACATGAATGTTGTATCAAAAACTACCCGCATGCAAACCACCGTATGCAAACTTAGTATTCGAGGCTCGCTTCGCTTGCCCAGAGCGCTCCTACACAAATCATCCTTTAATGTGTTCGCCGAGGCACGAAGGAGTCCTGATGTGTAAATAATGGTTCCTCGTTTACGGACCGCCTGCGAGAATTGCAGCCAATAAACTGTGAATGGTCGAAGAAAAAACAAGAGAGAAAGTGAGAAACAAAAAACTACGGTAAGTAAAAGAGAGACTAGAGAAAACAAATGAAAAACTCTGAGAAAAAAATGTATTTTAATGCTCATAGTGAAATAGCCAAAACCACATCACTATCATCATTACTACATAGTATAAAACAAAGTCGCTTCCCGCTGTCTGTCCCTATGTATGCTTAGATCTTTAAAAGCAACGGATTTTGATGCGGGTTTTTTAAATACATAGAGTGACACATATCAAGCCTAGCGGGAAGGCTAAGTTCAGCCGCATACGCCGTCAGAAAAATAAGACAATTCACTGACGTTGATATAGCACGGTTAGTCTTCTTTAGTTATTTTCACAGCGTTATGTCCTACGGTATTCTGCTGTGGGGCAAAGCTGCTGATATTCAAAATATATTTGTTCTGCAGAAGCGAGCGGTTCGTGCAATTTATCAGCTGGGTGCCCGAGTTTCCCTTAGAGATTTTTTTAAGGAGATTGGTATTCTCACGGTTGCTTCTCAGTACATCTTTGCCAACATTTTATATATTAGACAAAATATCCATCTGTACACTAAAAATAGTGATATCCACAACTCTAACACTAGAAATAAGCATAAACTACGCGCTCCTTTTCACCGGCTTCACAAAGTTCACAATTCATTCGTAGGGCTCGGGATTACATTTTATAATAAACTGCCATCTTCTTTTCTAGACTTGCCATTTAATGAGTTTAAAGCCAAAGTTAAATCTAATCTTTGTTTAAAAGTTTACTATTCTTTTAACGACTACTTAGATGATAAGAATAGTTGGTCGCTGAGTTGAACACAAGACAATGTTTGTTATTTGTGTTCTTTCTCCAAAATTATTTTACTGTTATGTTATGTATTTATTATTTTATTTTTACATTGTTTATTGTTATATACTTTTGTTTATTACTGATTGTGTCTGTAGTAAATCTTAAATTTAACTGACACCTTGCTATTGTATCGAGTCTGGTTCTTCTAACCAACCTAACAGACAGATGTGTGCTGGGGAGTTTGTTCCGCCACTTCTTCTTTCCAGCTAAACACTAGGAAGTGTCGATGGGTGGGCGTTTTTGGGGGACTGTCTTATAAAAATGTAAATACAGTGAAACCTGGTTAAATGTGTCTCAGATATCCAAATCTGTCTCATGGGACCCCAGTATGAGTTCCAGTTATAGAGATTTCTCACTTATCCAGGTCCCAGTTGGCCAAGTTTCACTGTAGTAAAGTAAAGTAAATTTTGACCTTCGAAAAGTGCTGATTATCAGCCTAGTTTGAATAAATGAATTTTGATTTTTGATTTTGACAAGAGGAAGGATTTAGTATCTTTTTTGTACCCGTGCGAAACCGGGGTGGACCACTAGTTATCTTTAAACTAAAGGGGAATTTACAATGGGCTGTGGATTATTAGAAAGAGAATCCACGTCCTAGACACACATAGCCTGGCCCACCGCCGCAAAGTTGCTTGTCTGTCGGTCTTCTACAGACTGTACTTCGGAGAGTGTGCGCAAGAGCTCCACGAACTTATTCCACCTTCTCCCTTCTTCCATCGAGAGACTAGACGTACTGCAGATTATCACCCATACCTTGTCGATGTTCCACACATTCGTACGAAGCGTTTTGCTGAATCCTTCATTGTTCGTACAGCCAAGGAGTGGAACACCCTGCCTGCGTCGGTTTTCCCGAGTTCATATAACCCCGATCTGTTTAAGTCGCGAGTAAATAGGCTTCTTCTGGGTAAGCTCGTTCCATCGTCGACCTCATCTCTGCCCTTAGGGCAAGATTGAGGTCAAGAGTAAGCCCATTTAACATAAAAAAAAGACTACACAAAGGGCTAAGAAGGAACATGGGTGGTTTCAAAGTCAAAGTCAAAGTCAAAGTCAAAGTATTTATTGCGAACCAAGTGTACAATGTGGTGTTATGTATATTTTGGTTAGTACTTAAAACTTAGCAGCCTTTTACAAGCATTGCAATCTATTATTCACCTGTCCTTATCATCTATTTTAGCATGCATTAAACATTACACTGAGTTACCTATTTATTTTATAATATTATGTAGTACAATTAAATAAAGAAATTTTAGTTATGTCAAAATTAAATGTCAATGATAGTGGATATAATACAATTAGTCAGCAATGTCAATATCATTTTTCTCAGGTATCTAGCACCATTTTTTATTTTATACAGAGTTTAATAGGACAGGGTAAATGTTATTGTTTGTATTATAGGACAGATCGCCACTTTTGTACAGTCGTTATTTTAGACTAGATTCTAAATATTCTTTAACTGAGTAGAAGCATTTTTGGATGAGATATAGTTTTAGTCTTCTTTGGAATATTGCTACTGATTTTTCAGTTTTAAACGTGTTGGGTAGCTTATTATATATTTTTATTGCCATATAATGTGGGCTATCGCTTAACATTTTGATTCTTGAGGGTGGAGCGCATAGCCTCTTTTTATGGCGAGTGTTGACGTTGTGTGTATCTTCAACTTTAGTGAAATTGTTGATATTTTTGAAAACAAATACGCAAATGTCAAGTATGTATGTTTTTAGTCAGTAGAATTCTAACACTCCTACTGCTCTGCCCAGAGCAGGAGTAGTCATTTGATGTTTTACAACACTCCAAAAAAAAAGGGAAGATTATAAAACAACGGTTAGACCTGCTGTCTTAAATGGATCAGAATGTTGGGCAACAAATTAAAGTCAAAGTCAAAAGTAAAAAATATTTATTTCAAGTAGGCCAGTAACAGGCACTTTTGAATAGTCGAATTAAACTAACTGCGGCACTCAGAGATATCCAACGATTACTCAATCCGCCACCCAGCAAATGCCTGACATAGTTTTGTATGACAAAACTGCCAAAAACCCTTACCAAGCGACGGCCCAAGCAACCACTGAAGCTCTCCGAGTGCGGCAGTTTGGAATGAATGAAAGGTATATTTGCATGTGGCTGAGATGAGAATGCTTACGGGTATGTGTGGTGTTACGCGAATGAATAAATAAGAAATGAACTAGTACGTATGAGGAAGTCTGAAAGTGGCGTCAGGACTGAAAAGTTGTGTGTTAATCGGTTGGCTGGGTCGTGAGGAAAATTTTGAGTACCTATGAATGTGGATAGGTATACTCGTAGAGGAAGACCAAATAATTGAACGAACGACTGTGTGATGGGTGATGTGACAAGAAAGGAGGTGTCTGAGATGACGAATAAAAGAGAAATATGTAAGAAAAAGAAATACTGCGAAAAAAAAATTGTTTAAGGCAGTAGAATGGTGGCGATGAAACGTTTACTGGCTGACCGTGAGAATTGCAACCTTATTCGGTGGAAAATAAAGTCAAAAGAAATTTCTTGAATAGCAACGCCATTTTGAACTAGTGTAACTACAAGGCAGATATTATTATTGTGTGATAAAAATAATAAGGGTGGAACAAGGTTACCAATGATCCCGTCGCGCGTCGGGGCTGCGAGTTGTTTACGAGAGATACCGCGGCCTCGATTCATGTCGAGGCCGCGTGCTAAGAAGGAACATGGTTTTTAGTCAGTAGAAGTCTCACACTCTCTTTTGCTCCGCCCAAGAGCGGGAGGGGTTAATTGATAATTTTCCACCCGCCAAAAAAAAAGGTTTCCAATGATGATTTTAAAAACAAAAGTAAGGCACAAAAAACAGTTAACAATTTAATTTAAATAAATTATATCGATAATTGTACCCAGCACATCACTAGTACAATGTCGTGCCTGTAATTGTCACGTAGGCACGTGTCCCTACACTCGGGGACATGATAATTGTCCAGTAATAGTCCAGTAATTAGATTTTTGTGTTGTCCTCTCTTCACTTAGACCAATTTGGTTTTTAGAGCCAAGTTATTTAGTGATTTTGTTGTTTGTTTTTGATTAAAATAGGTTTTCCGGTAATCGTGTGGCTGTTGACGTATGGTAGTTTATTTATTTATTTAATTAAGGAAAGGACGCTAAAAGCAGGGGTTTTGGGTATTTACCTATAATTACTACTTTTACTTTGACGTACTGATGGTATATGCTAGGTGTAAATGGGCCCTTTCACGAAGCCGTCAACCAAGCGTTCTGTTTAATAATATTGCTGAGAAACGACTTAATTTTTGGGGTGAAATATATTTTTTTTCTGTGGGAAAATATTACCCACTCAAACCATTGTGTTGATGTATGCATTGAAATGTACTTTCAGGAAACGTGGAAGTATTTAAGATAAAATTATAACATTAATAAGTTGTATTGTAAACGGTGAAGGAAAACATGGTGAGGAAACCGGCATGTCTTAGAACCAAAAAATTCAAAGACATGAGACATCTACCAATCCGCACTGGGCCCGCGTGTTATATTATAGCCCATCCCTCTCCTTGAGAGGAGGCCTGAATCCCTGCAGTGGGAACATTATAGGCTGATGATGATGATGATGAAGTTGTATTGGGTGGGTTTACCGGTTATTATCATCAAATGACTCCTCCTGCTCTGGATGGAGCGGAAGGGATTGGCAGAATTCTACTGAATAAAAACCACCCGTGTTCCTTCTTAGCCCTTGTGTCCGGGGCCACTGTTTCTCTTTCGAACAACCCGCCCTAATGGGCCTACTACACGCACGCACTTCCCCACAGTTTTCGTTCACACTTCACAGTACATCGCGCGTATGGTTGATAAAACTGTATTACCATTACAAACCACACGCGCGATGTAGGCCCATAAAACAACCCGCAGCTCCGGGTCATGAAAAAATTTAAATTGTGACATCAAAATATCTCCGTAACTTTTACCAACACATTTTATCCCGGTCGTACAATGCAATATGAACTTTATGATCTCATTACGCTTATTATAAACCTATTTAACTATAAAATTCAAGCTTTAAGGTCCTTATTACCCTAAGAACACAACAATTCAAAGTTACTCTGAAGCCCGACCAACGTAATCATACATGTAACTTGTACTCTGAGTGGATTCTGCCCATTATAACTTAGGTACCCACATATATACGATAGAAGACTGTAGTGATGTACTTGCGTTTGTATCGATACAATATGATGAGATACTCGGATATTTTGGTTGGACATAAAAATGAAAATATCGAATCAGAATGGATGGCCAATGGGGCCGAAAAATTCTGGAGTGGCGACCGCGAACCGGAAGACGTTGCGTTGGAAGACCTCTCACTACGTGGTCCGATGACCTGGTGAAGGTTGCGAGGATCCGCTGGATATGAGCCGCACGAGACCGGTCAATGTGGTGACACTTAGGGGAGGCCTACGTCCAGCAGTGGACGTCTTTCGGCAGAAATGATGATGATAATAAAAACGAATACGGCACGGAAGAAAAAGTCGCTTGGGGCGATCTCCGCTTCAAGCCACGCTTGCCTAGGTTGGTCCACCACCCATTACATACCAAGTTTCTTCCGTGCCTCGGAAAGCCCGTTAAGCTGTTTATCCTGGCTGTCAATTGAAGATCTTTGTCAGTCATTAAAGGTAGCCAGTAGATCGAATTTGACCTTAGTTCTTATCAAGATATATCTTATAACCCAGTACTAACTGGGTTGTCAAAGTCAGATAGGCAGTCGCTCCATGTAAAGTACAACCTAGATATTCAGCTGCATCCGGTAAGATTGGACGCCGAAACCAACCTGGTTGGAAAAAGGCGGGCAGATAATGAAATGATGATGAAAGAAAATTGATAAAATAATGGCGTGGCGGTTGAATCTATTTGGTGTCCGGCAGCTTGTGTCCTTCTTCCATACTTCTATACATTATATTTAAAATGTCACATAAGGGATATCTTCCGTGATTTTTTTTATTTTTTTTTCCGTTTTTTCTTTTTTTTTTTTTGGGAACTCAAAACAAATAAAAATCACGGAAGATATCCCGTAAGTGACATTTTAAATATAGTTATGAACCGTGAAAGCTTAAAACAGTGTTCTATATAGGTATATTACCTACTCGTCATCTCAGTCATCTCTTTTCTAGCCATAATATCATCCTTCACACATTCCATCCATCGTTTCTTTGATCTTCTTCTACTCCAAAGAGTAAACCAAATCCATGCCATACAAATTCATGCTCAAGACTTTGTTTTTTCTTCTATCGATGTAAAATATCGAAATATCGATACAAGACTATATTGGATAGCATAGCCCACCCCTAGTAAACAGGATACTGTGGTAAGCGGCAACGCCTAAAGGCAAATATAACCCACTTCGGACTAGTGTATTTAGACTTTAGTTTGACTACAGACTTGCTTGGATATAATTATATTATTATATATTCAGTAAAACAAATATTCCGGCTCAATTAAAGTTACTGAGATAACTTCTGATAGAGATGATTAGAAAACAATTTTTTAAACCGTTTCTTAAACAGAAAATTTTATCTATCAACATTGTACGCGTTGTAACATGACCAACAGCTCCAAGAGGAGCATACACTTATGCGGGGAGAATATAGAATATATCCAAGAATATATCTACTTGGGCCCAGTAATCTCTTTCCAGGCAAGGCAAGACAAGGAAATCGCAAGACGAACCGAAAATGCCTGGAAGAGTTACTGGTCCATGAAAGAGCATTTCAAGGGCACTCTGCCCTTGAAATGTCTCTAAAGCGAAAGCTCATGGACATGTGTATTCTCCCCATCTTGACCTACGGTGCACAAACTTGGTCTTTGACTAACATCCAAAAGTCCAAACTCAAGGTTTGCCAACGTGCTATGGAGCGCAGTATTTTAGGTGTAAAATTAACCCATCGTGTTTGAAACACTATACTGCGCTCCAAAACGCAAATTGTTGACTTGGCTCAAAAAGCTGCCATTCTTAAATGGGACTGGGCAGGACATGTCTGTCGCATGCCGAACGAGCTGTGGGCCCGTAAAGCTCAGGATTGGTGCCCTGAAACAGTGACACGGGGTCGCGGCAGACCATGAAGGAGATGGCGGGACGAACTGGATGTCTTCCTTGAGAATTGGATAGAAGTAGCACGGATTAGTGATTGTTGGAAGGAATGGAGGGAGGCCTTTGCCCTGCAGTGGGACAGTATGGGCTAGATATAATATAATATAATAATAAACATTGTACGCGTATACGAAACTTCGAGTCCAGTGACGAGCAATATAATATATTGTATGCACCACGTATGCACGCACTAGGCAAAGTTCAAACGCGAATTCCTAGTAAAATATAATGATTGGTACTTTGGGGGGTATGAGGAACAGGGTGTAAAGTTCCTCATCCCCCATAGAAAAGGGAGAATCCTCAGACCAGACGGGTGTTGTGTCTGGTGGGCTAACTGCCCGACATATTATGTAAGTCCGGATTTTCTATACGTGTGTGCTAATGTCGCGGATAATTTTGATTGCGCGATGTAGGTCATCTCATTTAGTTACATGTGTGATGTGGCGACATCAACAACAATTTAACAATTTTTCACTTTTGGTTCATTTTGTGTTCGGATATTACATACATGTAACTTGTACCAGTGAAAAAGAACGAGTAAGGCTTCTGGAACCATCTTATTACTATCATCACTACAAATTGTCAAACAAAATCCTCCGTCACGTCTGTCTGTTCACGATAAACTCAAAACTACTGCACCAATTTTCGTGGTCTTTGTTTGGGATCTTGATAGAAATAGAAAAGAAACCACTATGCACTGTTTTACTAATATATATAATAAGAATACAAGAGACGTGTGCGCTCTGTGAATCGTGAAGACAGAAGGAATTTAGTTTTTACATGACGTTGTCATAACACAGATAATATATAATTACATTACTAAACATTCTCGGGCCTCCAAAGAAAGGAAAGCCTCGGTGCAGTACATCTAAGTTTTCACAATAATAAATTTCTTGAATTTAAATAGAACATTGAGTTTTATTTACGTAGTTTAGAGTCTTAATATAAGTAGAGAACAGTTATATAATAATAAGGTAAGTAAGGAAAGTAAATCAAATGAGTCTAGCATTTCTGAGAACATAGAAATTAGCTAAACAAACATAGCTAGGTAAACAAATAGGCATATATAATCTTTAGAGTATTTACAATTTCGGGTCATTGAACTTCTTATAGCAATTATAGCACCACTAAATTCAATCCCTACATGGGTAAATGCACGGGTCAACGTGACTCTGGGAGCAGGAAGATCTGACATCTGCTGCCCACAAACCTTGCCTCTATAACTAGTGCATCTAACACAGGAATATATGCATTTCTTTACTTCACCTCTACCATTGATAGGCCAGTATTTCAGTCTTATGTTACAGAGTGTGTTCTGAACACCTGAATGAAGTAGTTTGAGGTGATAATGCTGTACCAAAATCTGTGTGATGTGGTTCTTGGCAGGAAGTATGATAGGATGTGCTTGATTGTATGGCATGTCTGAGTGTTTTATGCGACCACCAACTCTTAATATGCCGTCTCTATCTAAGAATGGATTTAGTTTCCTTAGTGGGCTGGATGTGAATGTGTACGACTTTTGTTTATGTGAAGTCTGCGAGTTAGTGATGTTTTTTAAAGATTGTAGTTCTTGCGTTTCCTTTGAGAAAGAATGACTTTGTGTTGTGTGAACTATAAAATTGTGAGCATGTTTTAGTTCTGTCACTGATAAATGAGATGTATGTTTGTTTTGTTTGTTTTTTATATTATGTACAAATCTAAGTATGTATGCGACAATTCTGATAAGCTTAGAGAAATTGGAGTGCTTTGTAAATTTATCAAAGAAGAATGAGTGATTGATGGTAGAGTCTGTGCAGAAATTGACTACTTTGAGTTTTGGGGTCTGATTGTATGACGTATTATACTGTGTGTAGAGATTTGTATCTCTTTGCATTTTGGATTCAAGTTTTAATAAGCATCTATAAGCTGTGTTGAAAGAATTCCCTAGATCCTCTATTCTATCAACCTGTAGTGGTAGGTCCACCGTGTATCTGCCTGAGCTGTCCCTTGTAGTTGTAGACATGTATAACTCTTCGCAGTGTTTGTCCTCAGGTGAGAGTAGCTTTTTAGGCAGCAACTCCCCTTGCTCCCAAAAGGATTGTAGTATGTCATCTGTTGATGTAGGGGTAGAAATCATGCAAGCATGCATGGCGCATTTTGGTGTATTTAGGTGAGTATCAGGTAGGTAGGAACCAGAAACAACCCATCCAAATAGTGTTTCAATTAGAAATGGTAGGCGAGAACCAAGCTGTATGCGCCCAGTTTGCAGTGTAGCATAGAACACTTCAGCGTTAAGCAGTAAGTCAATAGAACCCGGCATGAAGAATGTGGGGTCAGCGAGTGATTGAGCTTGTTTGTCTGGTATATGCCATGTTTGTGTATGTACATGCGTGTGAGGTAGTGGCACTGAAATACTGTCCATGACCAAGAAAGTTTGTTTGCTTTGATAGGTGTTGTACCGAGATGCAACATTCATGTTTACACTTACTTGAGTACGCTCTTGGCTATTGCCTACACCAATTATGAGGCATGATTGCTGCTTGACCTGTAGTTCCAGTTGAGTAACAAGTCTGTGGGCAGCAACGTTGACTTCACTTCCTGTGTCCAGAAGTGCTCGGGCAGTGATCCACCGGCCTGAAGCATGTTGAACCCGTACCAGAGCTGTGGAAAGCAACATTTGATATCTGTTAGTGTTTGTTACTAGTACTGTAGAAGGTATAGTGACTGATGTGTTTGAAGATTGAGTGTTAGTTGGCTGTAGAGAACCTTGTTGTATGTGTACTTGAGTAAAATCTTCCGCCTGTTGGCATTGTAAAGGATTGTATGTCTGTTGACTATGAGTTGGAATGTTTGCCTGTTGGCTGCCTGTTGCCTGTTGGCCTGTTGGGTGTTGAGTAGTTGTAATGAGATTAACCTGTGGTTGAGGCCTGTCTTCGTGTATGGATGTGTGATGTTTACCTTTGCATTTTAGGCAGTGAAATTTGGAGCACTTATGCCTGAATTTGTAGGGCTGTAAACAGTTATAACACAATGATTTAGATTTGATCAGTTCAATACGTTTCTGAGTTGTAAGCTCAAGATATGTAGGGCATTTATGCAAAGCATGACCGCTAATGCATAGAATACACGCTTCACTGATTGTTGCAGATGTTACATGAGAGACTTTAACATTTAGATTTTTATCATTATTAGATTTAGCATCATACATTAACTCAAAGGCTGTTCTGCGTTGGTTTAGGAAATCAAGCAGTTCGCTCAGGGAAGCCATAGAATTTTCTTTGCGGCTGATTTCCCAAGCGGCTCGGAGTGAATTGTCTAATTTTTGAGTTATTAGAAAAACCAACAATGCATCCCAGTGCTCCACAGGGAGCTGGATGGCTCTTAGGGAATCTAAACTTTGTTGTAGCAGAACCAAGTACTCTTTGAGGTTATTTCGAGTGATAGTACTAAAATTAGTAATACTTTTTAAGTGAAAGTTTACAATTATGGTTAGGTTTTCATACCTCTTTGCTAGGATTTCGAGCGCTCTAGGATAGTTCTCCTCTGTGATGAGCAGTGAGGCTATGAGGCCCGCAGCCTCCCCCGTCAGCGCCGTCTTCAGATACTGCAGCTTGTTCACCACGGGCAGGTCGGTGCTGTCCACGGACGCGTAGAAGATGTTTTTAAACGCTGGCCATTGACGGATGTCCCCATCGAACTTAGGGAGTTCCAGTTGAGGCAACTTGACACGTGGCTTGGTGTGTTCGTAGTGCGTACAGTTCAATTGATCAGTGTGGCTTGAAGGTGATGCCGCCGCCGTGGGTATAGGCGATCTTGCCGTTAAGGCGACCATCATACATGCCTTCAGTCCATAGAATCTGTCCTCGAAGGCGCCCCGCTCCTCTGCGTGAATGTCTTGTCTGTCCGCGGCGTCGTCGATTGATTCAATTCGTAGCTGCAGTTCCTCGAACCGCTGAATCATGTGTTCTAAATCGCCTTGTCGGACTTTGATTTCATTCAAGGAGTGTCGATCTGCGTCGAAGTTCTGCAAGAATTTTTCTATCCTAGTAAGCTTGCCGTTGATTGCGCTTCTCTTCTGTTTGAGGGTTTGTAGATTGATCTCGAAATTTTCTTCTCCATTGTGAGACATTGTAGAATATTTTCATGTATTATTTCGCTGTTGCGTGTATTGAGTTGAATCCTCGTTGAATCATAGATATATATGTTGAATATTTTAGATGCGGTTGGTCGTAGCCGTAGAAAACAACCGCGTGCTTGTTAGCTGACCACGTTGGGCCGAGAGAACCAAAAGAACGTTGTAGAAGTTCTGTTTGTTCTGGATTTTTCTGTTTGACGGACGTCCTGTAGATGACGGTTTTGCGTGTTCGCTGATTGGCCAATTAGAGATGCCGAAGTACGAAGTATGTGGCTGTTGCCTATTTGCGAATGTAGATATCGCTGTGTTGAATTGTGGCTGTTGCCTATGTGCGAATGTAGATGTCGCTTTGTTAGATTTCTTGACTCAATGCTATCTTCACGAAATCTTGAAAGAATTATAGATTTTCGACTGTAGTCGCTATCCGTTGCTGATACGCCAAAACTCCTGCGTTTGTGTGGTGCTTACGTCTCTGAGCGACGTTTGCTTTGTTTTCTCCGCCTCCACACCAAACGACGCGAAGAAAAATTTATGGCGATCAGTATAACGTCGTCTGCAGGCTCGAAGGACCAAAATGTTTGGGATCTTGATAGAAATAGAAAAGAAACCACTATGCACTGTTTTACTAATATATATAATAAGAATACAAGAGACGTGTGCGCTCTGTGAATCGTGAAGACAGAAGGAATTTAGTTTTTACATGACGTTGTCATAACACAGATAATATATAATTACATTACTAAACAGTCTTCACCAATGGAGTGGTTCTCGAGGAAGGTTTCAGTATATAATTTGACGCGGGTGACGCCACGGGCATCAGCTAGTAGTTTATATTTTGGATTAACACATACGCTACTTTAAACTCGGATAAATGCGGTGTTCCCGTAGGATGATCAAACAACTCAAATATTGTTTAAACCTAATCGCGCTCGAATGGCTTAACAGATTTGATTAACATATTTTTATATGATACTAGCAGTTGCCCGCGACTTCGTTCGCGTAGAAATTTTGACTCACTGGTCTGGAATCTCGTAGACTGCCTCTGGATGTACTATGTCAAATCGAATGCCAAATGCCAATCGAAGTGATTATATTCCCTTAAACCCGCCCTGTCGTAAAATCTGCTCCTACCGGAAATGTCTTAACTATATTCTATCTCTCTGCCAATTTACAAAAAGCCAAGGATTTCATATGACCTTACGGGGCCCTTAGTCCAGGTAGGTAGTCCTAAAAAAAATCTTAGCTTATGTCTCCTACTCATAAACTCTAGACTTGCTATCAGGTCGTTAGTATTTAAATAAAACAATAGTTTCATACAAACATGTAAAACTACTATTAATATCATAAACGGGATATTTACCATGTTTGATTGTTGTTTCGAGTTCCCGATATTTCGGCGCTGTTACAAGCACCATGATCACGGATAAACTGAAGTCATTGCGGGTGGATGTTTATGAGCAGACAAATCGGTCTACCCTCTTTCTAGTTCGTTTTTTGCGTTCGGCACCACTCCCATTGTCACTCACTACACGATTCTGTTCCCGACACACGAAACTCACTGTGTCCACTCGCGAACATTTTTCGACACTTTTTCGGTTTTTACACAGTTGAACCACTGGATTCCAGGCTCTCGACAGTTGAAACCCGTCCTCCCGGTTAAAGTTTATGATATTAATAGTAGTGTCAGTGACCATGTCAGTTTAAAAACTTAAACATGTAAAAGCCATCAGACCTCCTTATTCCGGCCATGTCGCTAAATCTGTTCTTAACCAACGTCTACTAACCATAGTAGCCTGCCTCTGGATGTACTATGCCAAAACGAATGACAAATGCCAATCGAAGCGATTAGGTATATTCCTTTTCCCACACATACATATTACGTCTGAACTATATTCTATCTCTCTACCAATTTCGGCTCCAAAAAGCCAAGGATTTCATTTATATACTTGCGGGAGCCCTTAGTCCAGGTCTTCACAAAAAAAATTGTTAGCTAATAGACTTGCTAAATTTCAGGCCGGTAGTAGGTAGTACAAAAATCAAACTTACATACAAACTCGCGAGAGCCTTTAGAGCTCCCCAATACGACCCCGAACCAAAATCTGTTCTTAGCAAACTTCTACTCACCATAAACTACTTCCCCGCCAAAATTCAAGACTGTTGCACAAAAATGGAGGACATTCATACAAACCTTAGACCACCCTAATCCGGTCCTGTCGTAAAGTTAATTCATAGCAGATGTCTACTGGCTATAAACTACTTACATATCTGCCAAAAATCAAGATTGTAGCACGAAAAATGAAGGACTTTCATACAAAGTTTTGAGGGCCTTTAGACCACCCTAATCCGGCCCAGTCGCAAAGCTAATTCATAGCAGATGTCTACTGACTATAAACTACATCTCTGCCAAAAATCAAGATAGTAGCACGAAAAATGAAGGACTTTCATACAAACTTGCGAGGGCTCATAGACCACTCTAATCCGGCCCTGTCGCAAAATTAATTTATAGCAGATGTCTACTGACTATAAACTACGTCTCTGCCAAAAATCAAGATTGTAGCACGAAAAATGAAGGACTTTCATACAAAGTTTTGAGGGCCTTTAGACCTCTCTAATCCGGCCCTGTCGCAAAACTAATTCATAGCAGATGTTTACTGACTATAAACTACAATCTCTGCCAAAAATCAAGATTGTAGCACGAAAAATGAAGGACTTTCATACAAACTTGTGAGGTCCCTTAGACCACCCTAATCCGGCCCTGTCGCAAAATCCGTTCTTAGCGGACGTCTACTAACCATAAACTACCTCCCTGCCAAAAATCATCATTGTACGTCCAGCGGTTTTTGAGATTTCGTGATGAGTCAGTGAGTGAGTGAGTGACCTTTAGCTTTTATAAATATAGATCCCTGAAAAGTATAGTACCTACTCCACTTACCGCGTTAAACCTTCTTATCAGCGCTTTAACAGAACTCCTGGACGCAGTATGTGTAAGCGGTGTTGTTCTTCTGATCATGTGGCGCTCATTCACGGAGCCAAGGACACCTTCTCCACCAAGGTCTAGCGTCACCTGGCGTAGGTAGTCGATTGGAGGAACCTGGGGACAAAGATGAGAGTTAGAGAGGGCATTTACATATGGATGTTTGTTACTCTACACGCAAAAACTACTGAACGGATGTGGATGTGTATAACACTGCTGATAGTTTATAACCTGGATTAACACATTAACTTTTTATTTTGAGTAGTGTGGCTATAGTGCCTAACCCATGGTTTTAGACTTTTTATGGCCCATAAGCGTCTAACCTATAGGCTTTACATGCCTTCGAGAAACATCTCTCAGATGTCCGCAAGGAGGGGCCCGCAAGGGCCGACGCCCGTCGGGGCTGCGGATTATCGAAAGAGATGACGTGGCCTCGACACAAGGGCGAAGAAGGGAAGGAACATGGGTTGGTTTTTAGTCAGTAGAAGTCTGACACTCCCCTTCGCTCTGCCCAAGAGCGGGGGGGGGAGGGGTTACTTGATGATTTTCCACCCACCAAAAAAAAAAAAAAAGGCATGCTGGTTCTCTCACGATGCTTTCCCTCACCTTCAAGCTAGTGATTATTATATACAATACGAACGTGATTCAAAAAATCAGAGGTGCGTGTCTTGGATTCTCACTCCGAGACCGATGACTTGGCAGTCGGACGATCACACCACTAGCTAGACTATCACAGCTTTTTCAAAGAAAGAAGAAGAAATAGGTTCTTCGAATGACGACACGGTTGGTGCTGTAACTGAGCGATTGGACTGTTGCGCTGCGTGTCGCGGGTTCGATCCCCGCACGGAACAAATATTTGTATGGCCTACTGATAGTTGTTTCGGGTCTGAGTATTTGTGTATGCGAGTTTATATGTTTGTGAACGCACCCACGATACAGAAGAAATTCCTAGATAAGGGGCAATGTTTAAAAAAAAGAAATATGAATAAAATAACAGTATTGTCACCTTATCATAATTTAAGTCCCAAAAGCGTTTAAATTCAGATTTCTTATTCAAAGCCAATTTCTGTTTCTTATTCGTCCGAAAGAATCGTTCGTAAAATCACATCACATAGAAATTTCAGCGACAATACATTTTGCAAATCTGTTCGGCAAATATTCCGATTCGTATGTAGGCTATGGAGGCCGCTTAAATATTTGTCTTTAGCTTTCCTCTTTGTTTCAAATAACCTTTGTGTTTGATGTGAAAGATTTTAATACTTTGATCTTTAAAGTAAATGGTACTAATTCTGATATATTATTTATTATAACTAGTAGAGCCCTGTGATATTTGTCCGTGTTAAATTATTAAAAAAAACTGGCCAAGTGCAAGTCGGATTTGCACATGAAGGGTTCCGTAGCATTGTAGTAGATATTGAGATATTTCCATGTTATTTTAGCACCATAGACTTCTTATATATAGGTTTTCCTGTAATATCTGTAAGTGTTGAATTGATTTCTGTATTTTTTTCAAAATTTTAGGCTCAGTATTTTCGTAGATAAGGGGGGGGGGGGGTAAGTCTATCTGACCATTATCAGATAGACAGACACATGAGTGATCCTATAAGGGTTCCGTTTTTTTTTTCTTTGGAGGTACGGACCCCTAAATCTAACTACTCGTAGGCATCCCAACCAATATAAACTAAATAATTTGAATACAACTTTTGTATTGTATCGGTGACAGTTACCTAGAATAAGTTTAGTACATTATGTAATCATCGTTAACATAAAATAACACTATCATCACTATACTTACATAAAACAAAAACCTCCGCCGCATCTGTCTGTTTGCGATAAACTCAAAAACTATTGCACTGATTTTCATGTTGTTTTCGCTATTGGTTAGAGTGCTTCTCGATTTAGTAATATATTTTTTCGAAATTCAACCCATAAGGGAGTTAAATAGGGGATGAAAGTTTGTTGGGATATATTTCGACATCAACGCTGGCGAAACTGCGGGCTAAAGCTAGTTTAGAATTAAGTATTGTAAGGATAATGCTCGCGTTACGTCATACTCGCCTCGCTTATAAAAACAAGGCGCTGCGGGTAGAACGTCCCCTTTGCTGCTCGACGCTTGGACTGGACGGACGTTTGATTCATAAGTCAATTGTAATGTTACGTAAGCCATTTTGAGTTTAGTTTGTCGTAAAAATCATAAAGTGAGTTTGTGTTTTGTTGTGTTAATTTTAAGACTTACTGGACTGTAAGTAAATTGTGCTGGTTGTAATTTGAGTCAATTATAAAGTAAAAATGGTTTTTTTTGTTGTTAATTGTTTTTTTTTAATAAATTTCCACTTCTGAAACTTATAGTATGTTATACCTAAAACTGTCCTATATTAGTACCTAACATTATTTCTTCTTTTTATCGTGTGGGCAGTAAGGTTTAACGACCCTGAACACCCTTTTTTTTCGGGAGGGTGGAAAATCATCAAATGACAGGGCAGAGCGAAAGGGAGAGTCAGACTTCTACTGACTAAAAACCACCCATGTTCCTTCTTAGCCCTTTATGTCGAGGCCGACGCGACGCGGCACATAAAATTCTGCTACTATAGTTGCGCGGCAACTTGATAATCAACTATAACAGCCAAATATCTGTACACTGACAATACAGTTGGTTGCTAAGCAACCACAAGATTCAATAGATTCCTAGCTGCGGTCAATGATAGCTGGTTTCGCTTTGAGCTGTGGTTCCTTTGAGCTGTGGTGAGGTTGGTAACCAGTGGTCTCGGCTGTCTTAATGACAGCGTTTTAGTGGTAGGCAGAGATCGGAGTGCTGGAAATTTTAGATGAGCTTTATAAAGTTCGTACCTAGTACCTCGTAGTTTCGTACCTATAGGTACGTTTAAAGTTACCTGACGGTTGACTACTTTTTTACTTAAGGCATAAGGATAAAAAGTGGTAGACCTTCAGTGAACTAGATAAAACGGATAAAAAAATAAGTCGCAGTTATACGAACTTCCTTATGTAAATAAGATTTTTCTGGTAATATTATTGGACGACGAAAACTAATGGTAAAAGACTTGCATCTTCCGATATTTTCCGATTAAAGATTAAGTCAAAACAGAATTTTCTAGTAATTTTTGACCAGGTAAAGTAATGGGAAATTAAATTTATTATTATATATTATTTTTATTTATTTATTTTTTATTATTTTTTTGGTGATTTTATGGATTTTTTTATTTTAATTTTTTTTATTAAAATTCAGGAGGTATTAAATACCTCCTGAATTTTTAATACCATCTGATAATTTCAGATGAAAATCAGCCCAATAGTATACATGGGCATACCCACACCACTTACACGCTACGCTTCGGGCAAGTTTAAACACCTCTTCCATAGAGGCGAGTCGACACAATCGGTACCATGAATATCGTTCCCTATGCCGCATGTGGTTAGGCTTTGGTCAACGCGCAACTATAGGGGTTAGGGGGAAACTGGCCTCTGGGCCGCGGCCCAGATTACACGTAGTGGGAACAGTAATGGAAAACTCGGCCGAATGCGTGGGCCAGAATACCATGGGAAAAAAGTATCGTAGTTAAATCGACCCGTTTGGATTTAATTTCATTAAATTGAAAAAAGGTGCGAAATAAAACGTAAGTATCAAAGTCCCACAAACTACCAGGAGAACAGAAGTAGGAAGGAGGTATTGGAATCTTTAAATCAAATCTAAATTATTATTCCTTTCTAATACCATACACATTACACATACAGTATGCAATGGTGACACTAATTTATTCACTGTTCTGGCCTTGTGGTAGTTTGTGGAACTTTACTATCCTAGTTTCCTATCTGCAACAAAAGAAAGGAATAATTTAGATTTGATTTTAAGATTCCAATACCTCCTTCCTACTTCTGTTCTCTTGGTAGTTTATGGGACTTTACTACCTATCTTTAATTTTTCATCTCCAAAAAAAATGTTTTCAATCCATATTTTGATACGTTAATAAGTACGTTTTATTTCGCACCTTTTTTCAATTTAATGAAATTAAATCCCAATGGGTCGATTTAACTACGATAATTTTTTACCATGGTATTCTGGCCCACGCAATCGGCCGAGTTTTCCATTACTGTTCCCACTGCGTGTAATCTGGGCCGCGGCCCAGAGGCCAGTTTCCCCCTAACCCAACTATAGTAGCAGAATTTTAATCCCCGAAGGATAAGGCAGTGGTATTTTTTTAAACGTTCACATGTTTTTTTTGCAACAAAAACGCGAACAAAACCGCAGGCAAAACTTAGTAGCCCACCAAGGATACCTTATTCATCCTTTAAGCATTGAATCGACTGTCAATAAAATTGTCGAACTTTGAACGTAGGAAATGGGATTACGGTGTCAAAACCACAGAGAAGGAAATTCAGTAGGATTATGCCTGGTTCACACCCTACTACTACTTGCGTTTAGAGACGCGCGTTCGTCCTTTTTTTTTCGCGTTATGAGTATGAATGTGGAGGCGTATAAGAGTAGAGCAAGACCAAAGAAACGAGAAATTTGGAAAAAAAAATGGTAAATACTAACTTGGAAAACAGTTTATCAGTAGAAGATTATGAAATTCAGTGGGGTTATGCCGCGTTCACACCCTACTACTACTTGCGTTAAAAGACACGCGCGTTCGTCCGTGTCTTTTCGTGTACAAGTATGAATGTGGGTGGGTATAAGAGGAATACCAAAAAAACTGGCCAAGTGCAAGACGGACTTGCACATGAAGGGTTCCGTACGATTGTAGAGATATTGAGAGATTTTTCAAAATTTTAGGCTCTGTAGTTTCGGAGATAAGCGGGAGGAATGGTCGGACATACAGACAGATAAACAGACAGACGCACGAGTGATCCTATAAAGGTTCCGTTTTTACCCGACTACGGTGGAGCCAAAAGGAAGGGTAATGATTTTGGCAGTCTATGTATGTATGTATGCATGTATGTATGTTTGTATGTATGTATGTTCCACCGTAGCGCCTAAAATACTGAACGGATTTTAATAAATGAGGTGTCAATAGATTCGTAAAAATAGCCCGGGTGACATAGGCTATTTAATTTTATAAATTATTTTTAGGACGGAATTAAAATGTCAAAAACTTTCCTCATTTTTTTTTTTTAATTGAGATAATCATAACATGTTTGGTATCAAATGAATGGTCTTGGCGAGCAAAAATCAATATTTTATTCGTAGTCGGGTTCTAGATTTTTAAACTTGTTTCCTTTTGAGGTACGGAACCCTAAAAATACCAAAGAAATGATGGATGAAATGTGTAAAGCACGATATGCTAAGGAAGGAGGTGTCTGCTGAGATGTAATGATGTGACGAGTAATAGGGAAAAAGACGTCATGCAGCGCTGACCCCAAATGGATTGGGATAAGTAAGGGCAGGAGAATAATGGTACAGAATGCATTTACGGCTTCGCAAAGGATCCCATTACACCTTGTCCCTATTATCTATTCATTTTTACTTTAGGCTGGCCCTTTTCCTAAACATTAACGAGGCAATCGAGTAAAATATTCAATCTTGAATCAAAGTGGCCTTCAAATCGTTACCATCTTTTGGAACGAGTGGAGTTTCACAATTAATCCTGGTGATTGGTGTCTAATGAGATGAAGAGATACAGAAAATGTGGTGTTGGTGAGATGTGGTATTAAAGAAAGAAAGGCAGAAATAAAATGTATTTATTGGTCTTATTTCCTGCTTAATTGTCCTTATGTTGAGGTCTAGGTACATGTATTATTACTTATACATTTTGGGATGTTGAACATAGTCCATAATACTTTGCTCATGAACCTTTCGAGGATTTCTATGTTGCTGTTACTCTACAGCATGAAATACCAAAAAAGACTTTCAAGCCACGTGAATGAACTCGCAGCGGCACTAAGGCCCAGATTCACAGACCACACTTTGACTTTACTTTGATGGAAAGATCTACTTTCACGCTTTCACGCAAAAATATATTTCTTAGTCCTGTCAAGCTGTTCTTTACTTTCCAAAAATCATACTTTACTTCTTCGATCAATAATAGTACTAGATTAAGCATCAGGAACAAAACTAAGTCGCTCAAGTGGCCACGTTTGCACACACGTAAACATCTACATAACATCTTAGAAAAAAGTTCAATATTATTTACAACTTCAGATGATTATAAACCTTAACACTTAAACATAACGTTTAATTATCATTGTAAAGTATATTTATTTAAGCCCTTTCATCGGAGAAAGATTAGAAGCAAAACATTTTAAATGTCGCTAGAAAATAAAAAGTCATCAGTACAAAAATATTCATTCTAAAATGAATCTTAAACTCTAAGCAATACGGTTAAAAGCATTTTGTGTACAATGTCGTGCTTATTCTATTGCGGAACTAGCGTTCCCTGTTCAAGAACATGATACAATAGTTGGTGCGTTGTAGCAAACATTGGCCAAACAATTCTAATATTCGCTGATTTAATTATATTTACAGTTTAATTATGTTTAAATATTATGAAAAAGCACCTAATGATATTAAATTACCGAAAAATAGATATTCCTTCCAAAACCTTGGTGTTACGGTGGTTATTTACGCAGTTTTTGAACGCATACTGCGGTATTTTGACGTCTTAATGTTGGCTATGATTGGACCATACTAATTTGAAATAAGACCACAAATACGTTTGTGGTCTTATATTTCGGGCCGTTTTTGAAGCGCTTATCGGGAATCTAGTACATTATTGATCGAAGCTTTACTAAGTAAAGGCACAGATAATATAATACTAGCGTAGTAAAGGCGAAGTAGTCGATAATCATGACTTTGGCCTCAAAGTAAACTTTGCATTATTATGCGTTTAAATAATGTAGTCCTTCATGTTATACTAATTTCCTACAAAATAAACACATTTTAATATGGTTGGGTTATAGCTCGAAACGTCATGTCGATTTGAGTGACATTTTTTATTATGTTGGTCGATGCATCGCGTTGTTTGTTTTCTTGCTTATCTTTATTATATTTTTCTAACGATTTTTGCTGTGTGTACCGGTTTCTGATATTTCTAACAATCTTCCTGGCTTGTTTTAACGGACTTGATACTGCTACTAGACCGGGAGATGGTGACACAACATATTAGGTCATGTGTACCAGTATAGCGGTTCTTCAGGGGTCTCATTACGCAATGACAAAAACGAAAATGATGGTCCTAGCGCTGGTACCGACGGCCCCATTGCGTGGGCTTTAATTTTTTGTTTCGTTTTTGTCATTGCGTAATCAGACCCCTGAAGAACCGCCATACTGGTACAAATGACTTAATATTATTATGTGTCACCATCCGGTCTATACCTGACTGATAATTGAAGCATGTCAAGTTGTCAAACACACGTCAACAATGTTTCGTTCCGTTCCGCATATTATATAATGTTTTTTTCTAAATATCTTTACTTTTGATATTAAATGATAATATTATTATTAAAATTGTTTTTATTTTATTTTATAAGGAAATAAAACTTGATTTAAACATAAGTTCTCCAAAACATTTATGCGTGTAACGTAACAGCCACACGTCTTTCCCTATACTTTACTTTGGAGCCGTACTTTGCTAAGGAAAGTCAAGCAACTGTCTCTGAAATTGAATAATTTGGAAGTAAACTTCGGTAATACAAAGCTTACTTTGTGAAGACTACTTTGCTGTTAAGTAAAGTGTGGTCTGTGAATCTGGGCCTAAGTGGAGATGGCGGCCTGCATCACATGCGTTTGAAGTGAAGTGACATCCCCAGTCTGAGCAGCAGATTCGCTTAGAGAGAAAGAGTTTTAGGAAAAGAAAAAGGGACTCTTAAAAACATAAAACATTGACAGATGAGAAATCAAACAGAAAAAAAGGCTTATTGTTCTCTAAACAGATTGCCATAAAGCAGAACACAAAAGAAAAAGAAATATTGGTCTCACACAAGACATTAGAATTTGATAAAAACAATAAACCTAAAAACATAATAACAGTAAACTTTTTATTTTGATTGGTGGAAAATCATCAAATAACCCCTCCCGCTCTTGGGCAGAGCGAAAAGGAGTGTCAGACTTCTACTGACTAAAAACCACCCGTGTTCCTTCTTAGCACTTTTTGTCGAGGCCGCGGTTTCTCTTGTGAACAACTCGCAGCCACGATGGGACCCGCAGCCCCAACGGGACCCTCAGCCCCGACGGTATAACAGTAAACTCTAATTTAGGTTTCAGTTGAAAACCAGCGTCGGGCACTAGTTGCCCGGCATTTTGCTGAACTGGGCCTTTTTGGCGCAGCCGTGAGGCACACAGTGTCACGATTTGTTTAGTTTTAAGTTCTTTTTTTCTTTATATTTTTTTTTTGTTTTACGTTGTGTGTACTTGCGGCATGTGCCAAATAAATGCATTTTCTTTCTTTCTTTCTTTCTTTAAACCTTAAAACATAATTAATCCAAACTAATAATAATAATAATAATATTCCACAACTATCACACAACGCCATCTAGTCCCAAGCTAAGCAGAGCTTGTGTTATGGGTACTAGACAACTGATAAACATACTTATATATTTCTAAATACATACATACTATAGATAAATTACACCCAGACACAGAACAAATCAAACTTAATCCTTTACGAGGCCCAAATGTCACAGCACTGGTATGACGCAGCGTCATGCCGTTCGCTGTCAGGGCATACGAGACGGTTTTACTTCCAAGGCACGCTATTAGATGTTTCACATTAAAAAGTGCTTTTAGGAAACAATTCAAGAATTCAAGTTATGAATAACTAGCTGTTGCCAGTGGCTTCACCCGCTACAACTCGAAAATTATCACACGGGAATATAAAATCGGGTTAACACTATCCTATCTGTTAATCCAGGTTAAAAACTATCTGTGTACCAAATTTTATCCAAATCCGTTCAGCAGTTTTTGCGTGAAGAAGTAACAAACATACACACTCACACACTTTCGCATTTATAATAATTATTATTAGTGTGATAAGTAGAAAGTAGAGTAGGATAGTAGCATTAGTATGGGTAATTATTCGATGATTCAGAAAAAAAATATTATCGTTAAAATTTCGAGCTCTGCATTTCTCCACTGTCATTGTCGTAAAGCACTTAGGTCGTGGCCAAGGCGGTATAACCACAGAGCAGGAAATTCAGTAGGATAACGTTAACAAACCATTCGAAGTTCGGGTCGTAAATTATTATTTATGGGCACAATATGTTATCCGATAGCATAGTTTGAACGTGGAGGGCTTATGTATAACTATGAATAGGTGGAAGCCGCTTCACCTGCGTAGGTAAAGAGAAATTGCCTCACGGAAACGTATTTCTAGTTTATATTAATAATAATTATAATAATCAGTTATTAAACTGAACATACAATCCAATTTGTTAGTAATACGTACACAACTTAAACACTAAAGTTAGTAGGCACACACATTTGGAAAATTTTGATAATGATTACTAATAATGTCAAAACAAACAGCAATAATAATGTCAAAATCAGAAAATGTCAAAATTAAATAATGTCAAAATCAAAAAATGTCAAAAACAGAAAATGTTAAAATCAAATAATGTCTAAATCAAACAATGTCAAAATTACCACTAATCATGTCAAAACCATTAGCAATATTACTTTACATTATAAAAGACCCCTCCAGATCCGTGAACAGTATAAAGTCATATAAAGTATTATCATCGGCACGATTCTTGAGCGCTGACGCAAAAGTGAGTTATTGGGTCCCTTTGGTGGTATGAAGTGAGACGCGGGGCGGAGAAAGTGAAGTGATTGGCCCGTAGCGCATCGCGTCATAGCCGTCACTCGGGATTTGTTCTTTACTACACTTACCTCACGACCAATAAATAATAAACGGGTGTGTGTTTTATTTGTCATAAAGTGTACGATGCGCACAGTGATCCCCACTCTTCCGCCGAGCGCTCAAGAACCGTGCCGGTACTTATAAGTAAGTATAAGTATTATAAAGTCATCATATGCCTAGCCTTTTCCTAAATGTATTGGGGTCGGCTTCTAGTCCAACCGGATGCAACTGAATACCAGTATTTTACATGGAGCGACTGCCTCGGTGGAGTGAGAAAGGTTCTCGAGTAGCGACCACGAACCGGAAGACGCAGCGTTGGTAGGCCTCCCACCAGGTGGACCGACGACATCGTGAGAGTCGCGGGCAACCGGTGGATGCAAACGGCTGGCTGCCGTTCGTTATGGCGTTCTATGGGGGAGGCCTTTGTCCAGCAGTGGACGTCTAATGGCTGATGATGATGATGATGATGATTATGACGACCTACATATATGACCATCAGAAACCAGTTAGTTCTGGGTAATATGGTACACGTTGGTAAGACTGGTTGACAGAGTTTCAGGACACTGACTACCTGTAACGACGGTCAAAGATCTTTAAATGACAGCCGAGACTAACAGCTTGTCAAGCTTTCCGAGGGACGTAGGAGACTTGGTATGTGATGTATGGCCACCGCTCTACGGACCAACCAAGGCAAGCGCAGCTTAACTTGAAAGTCCGCCTATGTCGGTCGAACAAAGCTGCGTCTGATCTCGAGCAACACGCTAGTCACTATCACTACATATATTATAAAACAAAGTCATACGCCGCGTCTGTCTGTCTGTTCGCGATAAACTCAAAAACTACTGCACCGATTTTCATGCGGTTTTCAACAATGGATAGAGTGGTTATTGAGGAAGGTTTTAGTATATAATTTATCCCTGGAATTAAATAGGTTCCCATGGGTTGCTGGAACGGGATCAAAATGATGATCATGATAACTTTTGGTCGCGATAATAGACATCCACGCGGGCGAAGCCTCGGGCATCAGCTAGATATTAAATAAATATCCTCCTCCTTATTTTGTCCTCTCCTCTCCCCCTTCGAGGATTACACGCGTGATGTTATGTTAAGATCAACAATAGTTTCAATTATTTTAGGATTCACGAGAATCATAGATAAAGTATTCATACAGGGAAACGAATTTGCAGTTGGACGTGCTAGCAAACCATAATATGGAAGAGTATAATTCGGTTTTCCCAAATGCGTAAATAATAATAATGCCTGGAGCACGCATAATGTCTGGAGTGCCAATTTGAATGTATTTCGTATGCGTATGGTGTGGTCAAACCGACTTGATTGTTTATATTTTGTACCTGGTAGAATAGGTCAAATGTCGGTGGTAATACTTCAGTGAATATACAATCTGACAACCAATTTTAGCAAGGGGTATTGTATTACCCAGTATTAACTGGGTTGTGGAGGTCAGATAGGCAGTCGCTCCATGTAAAATACTGGTATTCAGCTGCATCCGGTTAGACTGGAAGCTGACCCCAACACGTTCGGAAAAGGTTAAGCAGATAATGGCGCTTGCAACAGCGTCGAAATATATACTAAACATGAAAAATATGCCGTTTGTCAGAAAATTTTCGGCAGAATACGACAAACCCACACATTTTTGATAATTCACTATTATTTCATATTTAGAAAGTCAATTTCTCTAGACCCGCAGTACCCTAGTTCAGAATTTGCACTTGCTACTGGATCTTTGGGTCTACAATCCTTTAGCAGAATTTTTACACCAACAATATATAAAATCGGCAGCTGAAAGGTGACCACTTGTGTGAAGCCACATTGTTAGTAATTTTCCAATCGATCTCTCATGAATTAAAAACTAAAGGAAAGCTACGGTTTGTTTAATCTATCCAATCCAATCCAAAGGTTAGATTTAGCGTATTGATGGAAAACTTTCAACGAGTGAACGAGTGATTTGAACTTACGACCTTTAGTTGGCGGTCCAATGAATAAATCAATCAGTATGTTTCAAGTGTTTAAAAGGTAATTAATTATTCCGATCATGGTTGAATTTGCAGTATAATCGGAAGTAGTGGAATATCAGTTTTCTTAATCGTACTAATATTATAAATGCGAAAGTAACTCTGTCTGTCGGTCTGTCGCGCTTTCACGCCAAAACTAATGAACCGATTAAAATTAAGTTTGGTACACAGATAGTCTAGACTAGAGCCTGAGAAAGGACATAGACAACTTTTTAATGCGAAAAAAGGGTTGTAAGGAGTGGAAAGGGGGTGTTGAAAAGATTACTTTTGGTCGCGTAACCGACATCGGTCGCGATAACCGACATCCACGCGGGCATAAGCTAGTTTTACATATTGCTTGCATTGCCTATCACAACCATGCCATTTTGCATTTTTGTGCATATTGTTCTGTTCTATCTCCTGCTGATATGGAGGGAAGGGGAAATAATGTTTTTCCTACTCCTCCACTAGTATTTTTCGATTAATTCCGTTGTAGAATCCAAGGCAGTGACATTGTTTCTCTGACACTTCGTCGAGCTTCATCGTCTCAGCGTTTTCTGGTGGTTGCCAATCTTGATTATTTCTTTCAAAAATTGCAGTGGTTTGGGAATAGTGTATCGGGTTTGTTTCAACCTATATTTTTACCTTTCTTAATACATTATCATCATTCTACTACCAATTTATTTAAGATCGGCGCGATGACTTCTTCTTGCATACTTCTCTATTTCTCGTCATGTCAGCAGTCATCTCCTTTCTGGTCATATCATTCTTCACACAGTCCATCCATCGTTTCTTTGGTCTTTCGCTACTCTTATTGCCACCTAGATTCATACTCAACCTATCTTAATACATAAATTCTAATTAGAAAGATGTGACTCATTTGTATCTTGAAAAACCTGCATTGCCCCACTGTATTTTACCCTACTACACTGTTAAAAATTATGTAAATTTTACATAATTTTCGTCAATTTTACATTTTTATATGTAAAATTTCATATTTTCCCGTAAATTTCCCAGATTTTTAGGAAATTTTACAGGATTATGTAATTTTTTTGCATGTAAAACTACATAATTTTTAACAGTGTACGTAACGTCCGCCTTCCTCTATCGACTAAAAGCTTCGATTTCAAGCATGGCACACTGATTTATTCTTTCGTGTGTTAATGTGACAGATTGGCTTGAATAAATGGCGGGTCTTTTTTTCTTCCGTGTTTACTGCGAAAGTAGTTTTAAGTTGCATAATGTTTAAGGTAGAAACAACGGTAATGGAAATCATCGTGAGGAACCCGACATGTCCTAGAACGAAAAATTCGAATACGTGACATGGACGTGACATCTACCGCAATGAGCCCGCGTGGTGGATTATATTCCCCATTCCCTATCATATAGTGGAAACCTGAGTTACGTTATAAAAGGAACCCCTGTGAAAAATTTCAAGTTTCTAACCCTTATTGGTAGTTTAGGCCCTTGGTTGAGATGTCAGTCAGTCAGTCAGCTTCTCCTTTTACATAATTACTTAAATAGATATTTGATGAGATTGACGTTTCGAATTCCCCTTTTTCTCCTCGAAATCTGAGCCGATTCAATTGTTTTTGAAATATTTTTTTACGAAAGAGCCGAGAAGATCGATGAAACCGCTCGGGGCTTTTTTATTATTTAGGAATCACTGGCAGTTAAGCCGTTGGGCCCGGCTGACATATTTTGTAGATTTGACAGTCCTTACAGGTAGTCAGTGGCCCTAAAGTCTGACTACCAGTCTTACCAAGGGGTATCATATTACCCAGTAACTTACTAACTGGGTTATAGAAGTCATGATAGGCAGTCGCTTTATGTAAAATACTGGTATTCAGCTGCATTCGATTAGACTTGAAGGCGACCCTTTTTACCCGACTACCGCGAAGCTAAAAGGAAGGGTAGTGATTTTTTGTTTTTTTTTCGGAGGTTGAAAAATCATTAACTGACTCCTCTCCCTCTCTGGGTGGGGGTTGTCAGACTTCTACAGACTAAAAACCACACATGTTCCTTTTTAGCCCTTTGTATCGGCTGCAGTATCTCTTTCGAACAACCCGCAGCCCTGACAGACGTCGACCCTTGCGGGCTGTAATGTTGCTGAAATCTCTTTGAAGCGCGCGTAGAACACGAACGCGCCGTCGACACGGTCTGTCATCATCATAGGACGGAAAATGCTAACATGGTAAAAGGCTAGGTAGACGATGACTAAATATTATCAAGTAACACAGAAAGCCGACACAAAATAGTTGAAAAATGCTGTGAAATATTTACAACATTTTGGATAACAAAATAGTCTAAACTGAAAACTACATGCTAGTGAAAATACCAACATGCCAACCCTTTAATTAACTCGGTTCAAATTTCAACACAAAAAAAATACAGCGTTGTTTACATTTTGACGTGCATTGATGAATTACACGCTATGTTTTTTATTCTGTCTCGTTGGTCTAGTTGTTGTAAGTGTTACTACAAAGCATGAGCTACTGGATTCAATTCTTAGGTGAAGTAAAGTGTTGGTGGGTTTTTGTATTAAGAGTATTTCAATAGGAGTCTCTTTCTCTTTCTTCTCTTTTCTTTTTTTTTAAAAACGTTGCCCCACACTAGGAATTTCTCCTGTATCGTGGGTGCGTTCACAAACATTAAACTCACATGCACAAACACACCCAGACCCGAAACAACTATCTGTAGGCCATACAAATATTTGTTCCGTGCGGGGATCGAACCCGCGACAACCGTGCCGTCCAAGTCTGCCTCCATGGTCGAGTGGTTTAGGCGTTTGCTTTGTGACCCGGTGGTCGAGGAATACGTGGGAATTAAACCCTCGTCCACCAGGTATACATAAGCATACTTTGTACAGTTGTTTCCAGTTTGGTTAGGACATTATAGGCTTGAATCAAGCTTGAATCACCTGATTGTCTGATAAAAAGATGATTCCGTGCTTCGGAAGGCACATATTAGTCGGTGGCCGCCAAATGGCGGTCGACAAACCATGTCAAAGGCCCTTGCGGGCTTAGAAGATCTGACAATGGTGTGTGGGGTCGTTAGACCTTACTACCCACACGATAAGAAGAAGTTAGGTCTAATAATATGGAAGGTATTTGGGCACGGAAGGATCAAAAAGGATCACAAGCTAAACTACTACTTCTGGGTCTTCACACGTATGTTGTTTCGAACACCGCTGTTGCGACACACGCTGTTGCGAATTAATTTTCCACTGCCTCACAGGTTCGAAAGCTCATGGACTCGAATGAAGTAGTCGCGAAAGACGCTGTTTCGAAAAACATTCTCACTGCCTCATACGCTCGAATGCTTGTGATTTCTTTATTAGAAAGGGGTAAGCAGTAATTAAATAAAATCAACAAATTCGGTGTCAACATTATCATTTAATTATTAACAAAGTAACAATCAAAAATATTAGTACCTCAACTGTCCTACATTTATGAGTACGGTACTTAACACAAAATCTAAGACTGTCTTTATAAAAAAAAAATTGTCTATATACCTAAGTGGTAGGTAGTAAAGTCCCACAAACTACCAGGAGAACAGAAATAGGAAGGAGGTATTGAAAACTGGAATGTGTTTTTTTTAAATAACTTATTTAGTAAAGTCCCGTAAATTACCAGGAGAACAGAAGTAGGCCGGAGGTATTAGAATCTTTAAATCAAATCTGTAATATGCCTTTCACCCCTTTCTAATATCGAAATCACGAGCATTCGAGCGTATGAGGCAGTGAAAATGTTTTTCAAAACAGCATCTTTCGCGACTACTTCATTCGAGTCCATGAGCTTTCGAACCTGTGAGGCAGTAGAAAATTAATTTGCAACAGCGTTTGTCGCAACAGCGGCATTCGAAACAACATAGGGGACCCGATCGACACGACGAGTATAACATCATACACTAAAACAAAATCTTCTTTCTTATCATTCTCTTGCCCTAATCCCAATTTATTTGGGGTCGGTGCAGCTCGACTCGTCATCTCATGAGACACCTCCTTTCTAGCTATATCATCCTTCACACGGTCCATCCACCGTTTCTTTGGTCTTCCTCTACTCCTATAGCCATCCACAATGAACTCCAAAACCTTGTTTTTATTCATCGAGATATAAGTACTAACGTACTAGAGAAGACACCGTAAATTCCTACTTTGTCCCGGTCAACTGCGGCGATCGCGCCGCACCGTCGGTCGCCGAAGAAAACGCGTCAGTGCCGTGATTTACATGGCGTTTAAGACCGGAAACTGAACTAATTTACTACTTTTCGTTAACTTGTGGTAAATTAGTTACGGTTTGGACGAATTGTTATTATTTTAGCGCTGCAGCGAACTAAAGATTCAAATTACGAAATGGGACAATTCAGTTATTTGACGTAGCTTCTCTAGTACGTTAGTACTTATATCTCGATGTTTTTATTCTACAAAAAATACAGTTGAAATATCTAAAATACAAAACTAAACTAAAATATTTGAACTACCCTCAAACCCTTTGTTAAAACCCGCATCGAACAACAACCTTTATTAGTTTATTACACAAACACTGTACCGTTGACATTGTGACACATGCATTGACGGATTAAAAGCTATAGTTCCATTGACTTTTAGCAAACAAAAAGAGTAATGGATATCGAAATGCGTTTGACGTGGCTTCTGTAGTTTTTGTATGAGTGATTAGCTATGTTCCAGTCCAACTAGATGCAGCTGAATACCAATATTTTACACTAGCGGATGACACGCGGTTTCACCCGCGTAGTTCCGGTTTCCGTGGGAATACAGGGATGAAAAGTAGCCTATGTCACCCGGGGATAGTGTAGCTTCCCAAAGGTGAAAGAATTTTGCAAATACATCCAGTAGATTTTAAGTTTATTCGTTGCAGACAAAAATTACAAATGTTTCCTCTTTATCTCGGTGTGACTGCCTATCTCACATCCACAAACCATTTAGTACGGGGTAATATAAAAAGAATACGAAGACATGTGACATCTGCCAATCCGCACTGGGCCCGCGTGGTGCCGTGGTAGCCCATCCCTCTCCTAGAGAGGAGGCCTGAGTCCCTGCAGTGGGAACATTATAGGCTGATGATGATGATGAATATAAAAAAACACCTTGGTAAAGACTGGTTATTAGACTTTCTAACTACCCCTACAAATGACTACTTTAATTTATTAAAATTTTGTTTTCTCGTAGTCACAGACTTCCCTTAGCCACAGAAAACAAATATGACATATTCAAATACTAGCGACCCGTCCCGGCTTCGTATAGTTCGCATGTGTATAATGTGCATTTAAACTGTAGTAGGACATTTAAACCTTCCTCTTGAATCACTCTATTGCTGAAAACTGCATTAAAATCCGTTGCGTAGTTTAAAAGATCTAAGCGTACAAACAGCGGTTGCGACTTTATTATATACTATGTAAATATAACAAAGTCAGCGCCACAATTAATTCTAGTTTTCATTAGAAAAAATATGCTTTCTACGCCGAAAATTTACGAATGAATTACACAAAATGAATGAGCGCTTATTTTTCACCAACAATTACAATTTCAGTGTAATCTCAAAGTTACGTTGTTCGCAAAACCAGCTATAAATTGTCTCTAAAGTAAAACTAGAACATTCTGTTACCGTCATGACAATATGCTACCAGAATAGATTTAAAACACAAATGTGACCAACTTAGTGAGCCGACTAGACTAACGGACCCTGTGCACTATGCAAACGCGACTAAGACTAGTTTTCGTGGGCATATACGTATAAGTCTAGAAGTCTAGTCTGGTCTTTTGATTCAATTATGATGAAGTCATGTCCACGATGTGTCCCCCGACTGTAATTAAAATTTTAGTTTGCAGATTTTCATTTTCAGATTTCTCATTTCATCACTGAAATCGTTTGACTTGTGCAAGTGTTTTGAGTGTGCGCAAGAGCTCCACGAGCTGATCCCACCATCTCCCTTCTTCCATCGGGAGACTAGACGTACTGCAGGGTATCACCGATACCTAGTCGACATTCCACACATTCGAACGAAGCGCTTTGCTGGGTCCTTTATTATGTGCACAGCCAAGGAGTGGAATTCCCTGCCTGCGTCGGTTTTTCCGAGTTCATATAACCCTAATCTGTTTAAGTCGCGAGTAAACAGGCTTCTACTGGGTAAGCTCGTTCCATCGTCGACATCATCTCTACCCTTAGGGCAAAAAAAAAAGACTTGTTTTTATTTTTATTTTTTAGTTTACTTTTTAACATGGAAGGATCTTAGTCGCAAAATCACTGATTAATATGAATTCTTCTTTGTCGTGTGGTTAGTATCTAACAAACCAGGGGGTCTACTCTCCTAGTCCGCCAACACAAATACGGGGCCCGCCCGAAAGTCGCTCTATACTTCGAAATTAACCCTTTTCCTTAATATTTTGGGATACATGAGTTTTGAAAACACATCGGGAGGATCACAAGGATGATATAAATAACCAATCGTGTTGTCATTAATTTTTAATTCGGGCCCCTAACGAATCTCATGCCAGTATAGTACGGAGTAGTTAATGACCGTAAGTTCGGCCAAAACTACAGATTTCGAGCTTGGTGTCAGAGTTCTATGTACTCCAATGAGTCTCTGACTTGACTTTACATGCCATCAAGAAATACTCGTATCTTTCAGGCATCCTAATTTCCTCACTATGTTTTCCTTTACCGAAGCCAGTGAAATACGCACAGACGTAGGTGTATTTACACTTATGCCTATCGATTCAAGTATAACATGGATAACTAAGGAGACTGCAGTGCACCGAATACGAGTTGCACAAAGGGCCATGGAGCGAGCTATGCTCGGCATAACACTACTAGACCGAGTGCGGAACACCGAGATCCGGAGTCGGACGAAAGTGTTCGACGTCGGGGACAGGGCGATACGCCTAAAGTGGAGTTGGGCAGGATATTTGGCTAGACGCGGAGATGGCCGATGGAGTAAGATTCTGACCGAATGGTGGCCAAGGTTGGGTGTGAGAAACCAGGGTCGCCCTAAAGCGCGTTGGGTGGACGATATCGTCAGGAGCTCGGGAAATGGATGGATGAGAGACGCACAAAACAGAGAAGACTGGCAGAAGAAAGCGGAGGCCTTTACCCAACAGTGGGTGATTACGGGCTGAAATGATGAAAATTATGATAACATGGATAACTCTGTATACTCGTAAATAGCCAGGGAGTCTGGATTTGTGTCCAGTTGATAGCAATAGCATCACCCCCTATTATTACAGGCGAAATATGGGTGTATAAGATACACCTTTATCTAAACCTTCGAGGATTTCAGACGCTATGTAATGTTATTTTGTTTTGATTAAATATTGCCACTGTCAGTCGTCGTCTCATGAACAAGGTCCCTAAATTATCGACCTTCTCTAAATTTATACACAAGCGAACCATTGTTATTATAACTTTGCGATTGAAGCGTAATATCTAGTGGAAAATAGATGTTTGTTTTAATCATTTTGTTGTTATTTAATAGAGGAGCTCGTGCCTGGATATAAACAGCCATTCGGGTCAATATTCCGGTTAAACCGCGCTTACGTAGGTTAGTCTGGATGGGTGACTCATTCCAACCATCATACATCCATCCATTTTTCTTTCTCTAAAGAAAAATAGAAATTTCTTTCTTTCTTTCTTTCCATTAAATACTGAGTTTACTCCGTGACTCGAAAATCACGTTAAGCCATTAATCCATGCTGTAATTAATAGATCTTTGAGAGTCGTAACAGTATGATCAACTAGTACCTAAGAAGAGTTGCCGTGGCTGACCTGGAAGTCTTTAAACAGACTCCGGACCCAGGTTGGTCGTAGCAAAGAAAACCTACTGAGGTGGAGATTTATAAATGACTCTGCTCTGGAGTGTAAATGTGGTGCTGTTCCTCAAACGATGTGGCATTTAATATCGTGCCCTGCGTGTCCTGCTGGTTGTTCACTACAGGAACTGATGAACGCTACCGAAAGCGCTAAACTAGTAGCACAATTCTGGGTCGACACAATTTAGATTGCCATCGACACGCTAAGAAGAAGACCTAAGTAAGTTCTATGGGCAAGCTCAGCTTGTAGGCTTGACATCAGGAGGAGGTACTAAAAATACAAAATATTAAAAAAAAACTATTGCTGATAGAACGCTACACTATTATCGAGTGCTATTTTAAGTGAAAACAAGAAACTTCACGCGGCTGAAGTCGTAGTTTCTGTTTTATAACTTCTTCCTTTTCAAGTTAAAATGATTTGAACTAAAAATTGCAGCGAAAATAAATTCCTAGAAGCTTTTTAACAACCTGACATTTTCTCAGCACAAAATCTACTTACAAAATTACTGTAGGTAATAAAATTTAAATTGCTGACACAACAAGAATATTAAAAAATCAAGATTTGCATTTTATCGCTCTAATGTAAAAGAAAATTGAGGAAAGAAAAATATTTATCTGTGGTTGAAAGCGTAATCTTAGCGCTCTCGACCGAGAAAAATTTATTGAGCTAATTTGAAATTCGAATGGTGTGGTTCCGGCTGTCATTCGTAGATCTGTAACAGTCGTTACGGATAGTCTGACAGCCTGTCTTACTAAGGGGTTTCATGGCATTCATTATCAAGGTGGTGAATTTCTGATGGGATGTAATCGATTTTATCTACCCAAATATCATAAACCTAGAGAGGGTTTATGATATTTGGGTAGATGCGTTCAAAAACCATAGGCAATGACCAGCATTACCAACCAGCAGAAATAAACAGAACTGTAATGAGCTCATAACCTACTGAAAACAGTAGGTTATGAGTTTAAATTTGGAACAGGTGTCAAATTCAAGTGAGTGTGCTATTCTAGTATCTACATTAAAACAGATACCTATCGATACGAAACCCCAATTCAGTATGATTTTAATTATAAATCGCACGACATTTTGATCTCGAGTGACACAAGAATAGTGACTTTGTTCGTTTGCCTGTGATTTAAAAAAAATGACAGATATCCGAAACGCCGCCATCTCGAGCTGTCATTTGTTCGTAAGTTTTTTATTTCCAGTTACGAGTAGAAAAAATTTCTGATAAGTTCTTTATTTCTGTCGAAAATGAGTGATAGTGACTCAGAAATTGACATGAACACTCCGCCAGATATCGTAAATGCAGCGACGAATGCAACTAATAACCTGTTTATTTTTTATTGCATTACACTGGTAACAATGCTGGTCATTTCCCTATGGTTCCTGAACCCATCATAGAGCCCTTATGATATTTGGGTAGATAAAGTAGTGTATGCAACTATACATAATTAGGCATTACAACACTCGTGTGATGCTATGTTGTAATGCTCTTCATTATGCACAGTCGCATAAACTACTATTATGTAAAGCAGCCCAAGGAGTTCTCTATATTGAAAAAACTCTTGTGATATGTGTGGACTTAACTATTATAGTTTAAAGATAAAATTATAAGTTGCGGTATAAACGATTGTGTTCTATTAATGGATGATTTATCTCCTTTATTTACTTATAGTCCATCCAACAAAGAGATTGTAGAGTGCGTGAGCAAGGCCCTTAGCAATTACTTCAGAAAATTGTTCAGGGTGCTTAGAGAGTTAACATACTAAAAGTCCTGACATCTAGGGGGTGAGGCGGAGTGGGGGGAGGGGATTAAAGTTCCCATTTTTCAGTTTTTCGCTAATATCTTTTAAACGGTGCGTTATGGAGATAAGAAGTCTTCTACGCAATGAAAGCTTATAAAATTATGTACAACTTTTATCTTATACACTTTTTCACATTCCTACCTATTTTCGAACTACACATTCCGGAAAAGTGAAAATTGAAAAAATCTGCTTGAATTGAACACTACCTTTTGTATACTACTTCCTTTACGTTATCTGGGGATAAAAAGTATCTTATATCTTAAATCAACTCCTACTATATCAATTTACTAAATTTTATCCAAATCTGTACAGCCGTTAGGATATCAAAACTTTTATCTACACTTGTCTTATACACTTTTTCCAAATTTTCATCAGCGTACTGGTAATCACTGGTATCGGTTCTTATTGAGGGAGGTCAGTCTGGCTGGTGCGCCATACCATTTGAGGAAGCACATCTTCCCAGCCTCTTCAACCTCACTGTGCGTGGAGGTGGGCTTGTAAAAGATCGCAGAATATTATTTTTTATATTATTTTTTAAGATATAAGATACTTTTTATCCCCAAATAACGTGAAGGAAGTAGTATACAAAAGGTAGTGTTCAATTCAAGTAGTTTTTTTTTTCAATTTTCACTTTTCCGGAATGTGTAGTTCGAAAATAGTTAAGAATGTGAAAAAGTGTATAAGATAAAAGTTGTACATAATTTTTATAAGCTTTCATTGCGTAGAAGACTTCTTATCTCCATGACGCACCGTTTAAAAGATATTAGCGAAAAACTAAAAAATGGGAACTTTAACCCCCTCCCCCCACTCCGCCTCAACCCCTAGATGTCAGGACTTTTAGTATGTTAACTCTCTAAGCACCCTGAACAATTTTCTGAAGAAATCACTTAGGGCCTAACTCACGCACTCTACAACTCCTTATGGGTGATTTATTGGGTGGACTATTAATAATTAATAAGGGGTAATCTTTGGAACCGCTAATTCTATTCGATTTTTTTCCGCCTCGATTTCACCCTGAGTGTCCGCTTTATAAAAAACAGGAATTTAAGGGATTTATTTACCACCGTAAAGCGAGAAAAGCAGGCAAAGACTAATAACTAACATTATAAATGCGAAAGTAACTCTGTTCCTCTATAATTTCCACGCCTTTAGAAATTATGTTAAAGAAAGAAAAAATGTGGGAAGCGCAATTCTAGCGCTCTCAGCTGTCAAAAGATTATTGAGTCAATTCGAGACGCCAATTTGCTGCAGCTCACGCTTGGAGCATTGAAATTGTCTAATAACCGTGTTACTTTATTCATTGTTCAGTATTAAAACGATTTCCGAACGAATAATTTAAAATGCAGCGACTCTTAAAATGAAATCATGCCTGTAGGCAAAGGTGTAGGTACTTATTGGTACACCCACATTGCGCCAGTTATGTTTTAGTCCTATGCAATAGGGGTCGACCCTATTGTCATCAATGGGGCTCAAATCCAGAGTCCGTGGCTGTTACTGTGATTTTTTTATGAAAAACCCAATAACACTTTGTCATACCCGGGAATCGAAATTAGGCACTTATACTCAGAAGTCACGCTTGCGGCCACTAGGCCAACGAGTTAGTGTAGAGCATTGAAATTGTCTAATGTCCATGTTACTTTATTCATTGTTCAGTATTAAAACCATTTCTGAACGAATAATTTAACGTTGCAGGGACTATTTTTCGCAGCGGGTTATTCGAAAGAGAAACCGCGGCCTCGACACAAAGGGCTAAGAAGTAACATGGGTAGTTTTTATTCAGGAGACAGTCTGACACCCTTACCGCAGACCGAAGAGTCATTTGACCCACATTTTTTTTTCTTTTAAAAGCGATTATTTTCAACTTTTTATATTAATTCAAACAAAAACATCAATTTAATACTGTGTAAATTAAGTTGACTCCAGAATAACTAGTACAATTTTACTGTCGTGATGATGATCATCATTTCGTAAATATCAATCAAAGTCAAAACATTTATGTTTGACTATTCAAAAGTGCCTGTAAGTAGGCCAGTTACAGGCACTTTTGAATAGTCGAACAAATACTAATTAACTAAGCTACAGTCCCAGTCACAAGGCATAGTAACTGTGTATTGACATTCAAGTAAAATCAATTATTCAATGAATGATGCATGTATCTCTTAATAACTAATTTTGACATTGACATTGAAATACTTAATCTAATTTTTTTCATTTATTATTATTTATTAATTAATTTATTCTCCACTATGGCTTTAACTTATTATAACTATATCGTGCTTATTTCATCTAATTTTATTTATTCCAATGTCTATTTTTAATTAATTGATGAATAACTACTTATGACTGTATAAATTTTGCATGCCTTACGGTAGAATCACTTGAAACATGTAATTCTTATAACACCATTGTAACAGTGTACCTATTCAGCAAAAATAAATGATTTGATTTTGATTTTTTTTTTTGTGAGTGTACTGTAGTTGCCCATTCCACAGCGTTGATCTCAGGAGAAGAAGGGCAAGAAACTCCATGGACACTCTTTTAAATCATAATATTGTTACAAAACTAAATAAAACAATACAAGTTCGATGTTTTCATTCCGTATGGTGTCGGACGCAAAGAATAGCACCATCCCCTATCTTCCCGTGGGTGTCGTAAGAGGCGACTAAGGGATGTACCAGAGAATGGGCAGCAGCGTTCTCTGTGCTTTTTGTATCGACCGTACTGCGATCGCCAACCCGCCTGCCAAGCGTGGCGATTATGGCAAACCCCCCCTAAGCAAAAATTACACTTAGGGGAGGCCTATGTCCAGCAGTGGACGTCTTTCGGCTGAAATGATGAGTCCGATGTTTTTTTGAAACACCTAAATAAAAAAAAAACAAAATTCCTTTTGTTGTTGTTGTTTTTTCTTTGTTTTCGTGTTTTAACAGTGGACACCTGTAATTGACCTTTAAATGCTTATTGTTTAAGTACATTGTCTGTATTAGCTATTAAAAAGAATAAAATAAATAAAATAACGTTTCTTTTCGTCGTCATTCTAAAGCAGGTAACTCTAACTTGTAAGCTATCTTCTCTTCATGCCCTAGTTCCTCTGAATTCCGGAAACACGTCACGTGCCGCTTGTGTCCTGAATGGAAACGTGTGTACGTCACAAATCGTTAGTTTAACTTTAAGTTATATAAAGAAACTAGTGACCCGCCTCGGCTTCGCACGGGTGCAAAAAAGATACTAAAACCTTCCTCTTGAATCACTCTATCTATTGCAAAAACCCGTATCAAAATCCGTTGCGTAGTTTTAAAGATCTAAGCATACATAGGGACAGACGGGAAGCGACTTTGTTTTGAGTAGTGATAGTGATAATGAAGACTTTTAATACTATTAACGGGATATTTACCATGTTTTCTTATTGTTTCGAGTTCCCGATATTTCGGAGCTGTTACAAGCACCATGATCACGGATAAACTAAAACTAAATAAGAAAACGTGGTAAATATCCCGTTATTAGTATTAATAGTCGTGCCAGTGACCATGTCAGTTTAAAAACTTATAATGAAGACTTATTTGATTGATAAAAGCCTAACTTGGTGTCAGGATTTTATGCCACCTCTGACTTGGCTTTACATGCAGTTTTATATGTTTTAGTTATTTTTTAAGATTTTTTATTTTTTAAGAGATTATATAATGCTTGGTTGACGGCATCAGTAACGGTCCATTAACACCTTGTATAATCTATTCATCTTTACTTTAGGCTCGTCCTTTCCCTAAATATAGACGAGGTAATCGAGTAAAATATTCAAACTTAAATCGAAGTGGCCTTCAAGTCCCTAAAGGTGCATGCAGATTAAGTAAGATGTTTATTTATTTATATTTATGGCACTTCAACGACTTCCTAACTAAGAACATACCTAACAAAAAGTTTTAAGCATAGTGAATTCGTCACTCATAAAAGTGCACAGGACTCGAAGAAAAATAAAAGGGTAAGTACAATAGCAATCAATAATACATTAAAAGAAAATTTGAAATAAAAGTGGGCCTTGTACATTATCATCATCATCATCATCATTTCAGCCAAAAGACGTCATATTTAACAAAAAAAAAAAACAAAAATATAAGTTTCATACGGTATTGACGGTTGTGTAACTCGTGTTTTATAACACGTCCACATTAATATGTTAAATTGTTTTTCAACATTGCAACATATAACAAAAATACACCCATGTAATATAACAACATTTTATAACATTTTATGTTATATAATATGTATGTACCCTAATACTGATAGCGAATCTTTCAGAACGGGACGAATTTAGCAATTTATTTTGGTGAAAAGATGTCAGGCGAGAAAAATGGTATTCCATCCGTCTAGCGTTGGGCCTAAGTCCTGGGTTTTGGGTGACTTATTTCTAAGACTAGTTTGGCCGACTTTGCCCGCATGGTGACATTGGTCTACATAATTCATGTACAGTCACCTGCAAAATTGCATGGATGCTTTAGTGTATATTTTCCTGTAAACGTTTATAGTCGAGAACTCGTTTACGTTAGTTCGCGTCGTTTCTCGCTTCACACGATTTTATTTCTGCATTGTCCAAGCATTTTTGCAGGGGACTGTACCTTGATGGATTAGAGGGTTTTCTAGCTTTTCGTAAATAGGTTATATCGCGTGGTTCTATTTATCTTCGGGGCGCCGGCAGACACCAGGCGGGCGATGAGGCCTTTTGTTGTGGATTATTTCGCCCAGTTCCCCATTTTGGTGGATCCCCTTCAAGGGTTACTGGTGGTCGGCATCGCGAATCTTCCTGTTGCCTTGCAGAAGCTCACCAGTTGTTCGGTAGAGATTTCTGCAAGCTTCTCTTCATTAATCTCATCTGTTCCTAGGATTTCCCATCTGAGTAGCTCATACATTGTGCATTCCGCCACAAGGTGGAAACTTGTTTCTTCTGCTTCTCCATATGCTGGGCATTATGGGGTCTTCCTTTACTTTCATTCGTCAGGTGTCTATTGAGTCCACAGTGTCCTGTTGCGATCCCTACTAGTAGTCTTGTGTTTCCCCTGCTCATTTTGAGTAGTATATCGCGTGGTTGGTGCCTAATCTGGTGTCAGACTTTCTAAGCCGACCATGGGCCCTTGACTTGACTTTACATGCCGTCGAGAAATATATCCCAGGCGCGCTGGTTCCCTCACGATGTTGTCCTTTACCAAGCAAGTGATTTATTTATTTATTTAGGATCTCCAACAACTTATCTTTGGACCACGAATTTTGTATTGGTTCTTGTATATGTCGCAGTGATATGATGAAAACAGGGAATTGGTCAATTCCCGAAGGGATTTGATCAAACCACGGAGGAAGATAAAATAACAACACGGTTTTATCATTTCCCTAAACAAATCTACTGAATTGAACAAATCCCAGTAGTACTCCGTGACGCGCGCTCGCTTCGCTCGCATATTATATAACACTAATATCTTCTGTCCCCAAAGTGCCGGGCCTCCGCCGGCCTCCTTCGTCGGCCTACGGCCCGGTGCCCATGCCGCCCTTGTAGGATACTGGGGTGTCATCTTCCGGTTTTTGATGAAAAACCTAGGTTTTTGATCAAAAACCTAATTTTATGAAAAACCTGCGACATATCAGATTGATCATAAACCCAAACTAGTTCAGGTTATTGATCAAAAATCTGGATTGTTACAGGTTTATGATGAAATTGAGTTTAAAATGTGTCATCTTCCGGTTTTTGATGAAAAACCTAGGTTTTTGATCAAAAACCTAATTTTATGAAAAACCTGCGACATATATACTGCTACTGACAATTTTAATTTTTAACAATTTTTGTATGTATAATGTAATAATTTAGTTTGACATTTTTGATGAGTATTTGAATTTTAATAATTTTATTTAATGACAGTGACATAACTAAATAATTTAATTTTCCAATCAGAATTTAAATTTTGAAAATTCTATGTAATGAAAATGTTTGCATGCCAAATGGTGAAATATGGCAGAACTGTGATAAAAACTTACTACTACCTACTTATGTATAACCCATATTTGCAAATAAATGCTATTCTATTCTATTCTAACAAAGAATATACACAGCTCATGCTATATTTAGTGGACGACAAAAGTATCGCGTAAGTGTACTCCTTCACTTACAGGAGACCACAGCATGCAAAACAAAATTTTATATAAAGCTAACAGACCAGCTACGTAATAATAATAAAATTCAGAAATTAAATACACAGGATTAAAATTAAAATCGGTACAAAACATTCAAAAATTAAAGTCAAAAATTTAAATAATAATGTCAGAAAGTCAAAAATGTAAGAATTAAGAGAAGATAGTTACATAATACGTGCATGAATCCGAAAAATCAGAGGTGAGCGTCTTGATTCGAACTTGAGACCTATGGACTTGGCAGTCCGACGGTCAAAGTCAAAGTGAAAGTCAAAGTATTTATTTGCGTATTTTTTGGTGATGTGTGGTCTTACAGTAGGTTATGCATCTCAAAAAACTACCCATCAGGGGCATACACAATTAAAAATATAAGAAATTTTAAATCTGTTAACAATCTCTTCAATATTTGCCAGTGGCAAGTTCATTTGGTCAGGTGGCAAGTTGTCTACTTTTTTGTATAAACCCTGTTGTATATTAATCAATGTTTGATATCCGTTGTACCGTATTATTGTGTATCACGTCAAGTCCCTGTTCCTAAGAAATGTTTTTTTTGGTGGGTGAGAGTGGCAGGGAGTGTCAGACTTCTACTGACTAAAATCCACCCATGTTTCATCTTAGCCCTTTGTGTTCCGGGGCCGTTGTATCTCTTTCGAAGAACCCGCAGACCCGGTAGGTTTTTGTTGTGACAACGTCTAATAAATCGATGAACGCCGGCTGCATGCACGAAAGGGATGACTCGACATTGTCCCGTTACGCTCATTGTACGCTTGCACCGCATTTATTTTTATCAATGTTTTGTTATGACGTTGTCACGTTAACTATCGTCCGTAACTCAACTCTACAGACTACCAATTTTTTTTTACCCTACAAGTTTAAAATAAATGTTTTTCTCACCTGATAAAACAGCTGGTATTCAGTATCGGTCAGCCTAAGAGCCACTTCCTCAGGAAACCGGAGAATATTCTTCAGAGAAGCCAACTCTTCGTCATTAGTCTCCTCTGGTGCTGAAGAACCTAAAAGAGAAGGTGGGTTTAGAAACTGATTGGTTAAAATGTTTTCCGAGTTCTGATTGCATGAATCTGATTGGTGAAGACGTCAAAGTTTATGTTGAGGTTGGCATTAGTCAAATAATAAAATAAAATAAATAATAATAATATCGGGAACTCGAAACAATAAGAAAACATGGTAAATATCCCGTTAATAGTAATAATAGTAAAATAAAATAAGTTACATACAAACTAAAATTACCAATCAAGATACCCTGAATTTTTGTTAATAAACTAGCTGGTGCCCGCGGCTTCGCCCGCGTGGATGGTGGTCAAATTATATTCTAAAACCTTCCTCGAGAACCACTCTATCCATTGGTGTAAAGAGCATGAAAATTGGTGCAGTTGTGTTTGAGTTTATCGCGAACAGAAAGACGCGGCGGAGGAGTTTGTTTTATAATATGTATAGTGTCTTGCTGTTGTTTCAGCCGTGTGTCATAATTATAAAATAAGACGTCTCTATTTGAATCGGATTCTGTTAATAATGTCATGGCTTTTTTTCTTGAGACAAGCCCGCCACACTATTCCCAAATCATTGAAAGCCAGAATCAATACTGACTTGACTGGCCTGTTGGTCTAGTGGTTAGTGACCCTAACTGCTATGCCGGAGGTCGTGGGTTCGATTCCCACCCAGGACAAATGTTTGTGTGATGAGCACGATCATTTGTTCTGTGTCTGGGTGTAATTTATCTATAATATGTATGTATTTAGAAATATTTAAGTATGTTTATCAGTTGTCTAGTACCCATAACACAAGCTCTGCTTAGCTTGGGACTAGATGGCGTTGTGTGATAGTCGTGGAATATTATTATTATTATTTATTATTAATAGTGACGTCCACCAGAAAAGCGCCGAGATAATGAATCTCGAAGAAGTCCCAGAGAAACAATCTAACTGTCTTGGATCCCGGTAAGAAATTAATCAGAAAATAATAGTGGAGGAGTAGGAAAAACATAATTGTAAAACAAAACTAGCTTTTGCCGACAACTTCGTTCGCGTGGAATATGGCCTAAAGCCTTCCTCGATAAAAGGACTAAACAACACTAAAATATTGTTTTTATTCCAACCAGTAGTTCCTGAGATTAGCGAGTTCAACCAAATAAACATACAAACATACTTTTCAGCTCTATAATATTAGTAACAAAGTAAACTGGTTCTGTAAGTATAGCTTGATTGGTCGCTCTCCGAACTACTCTAAACTTCTGTATTTCAAACTCAATTCATCCAATTTCGACGTCTTACATAGGCCTACACTCTTTCAACCTTTTACCAAACTGAACATCTAAAAACCGGCCAAGTGTGAGTCGTACTTGCGTACCGAGGGTTCCGTACAAACAAAGTTTAAAATTATTAAAACTATTTTTATTATAATTATGATGTAGGTAACTAAAAATGTATACTTTTCGCAACTTTTCTTTTATCTGTGCTATAAGACGTTGCTTTGTACCAAATTTCAAGATTCTGAGTTCACGGGAAGTACTCTGAAGGTTTTGATTTCCTTGCGAGTATCGATATTTGCGGCATAAACGGCTGTATCTTTTGATTGTGTTGGCTTAGAAGTTTGATTTTTTTTTCACAGCTTTACGGAACAGTTGTGACGAGTGTTTGGTATAAATGATACCTCCACGTGTTCCTAAAAAAAGGATCTTAGCAGACAGACAAACGGACGGACGGACAATAAAGTGATCCTTTAAGGGTTCCCGTTTTCGCCCGTCTCGTGGGATTATCTAAACTACTGCGGATTATCGAAAGAGATAACACGGCCTCGGCACAAGGGCGAAGAAGGAACATGGGTTGTTTTTAGTCAGTAGAAGTTTGACGCTCCTTTTCGCACTGCCCAAGAGCGTGACGTTATTTGATGATTCTTCACCCATAAAAAAAAAGGAACGGAACCCTAAAAAAGGCTTTCAAAGTATATCAGTTTACGGAATACAATTTCAAGGTACAAAGTTTGGAAGGCGAGACTCGGGCCAAGTCTTTGCTTTGAATCCGGATCGATCTTCGAAAGTATTTCGGGGTCAAACTAACCCGGGAGAAGGGACCGGCTGAATTCTGTTACGGTCAAAGGGATTTTTTTTGTTTGTGATAGCCGAAAACAGCTATGCAAGTTTTTGTTTTGATTAATATTAACTATGTATACTATGTATAAACCGTGCTGTTAGAGACACCACCCAATTTTTTGTTTTTTTTTTTTGCCGGTTGGGAAATCATCAAATGACTCCTCCCGCTCTGGTCGGAGTGGAAGGCAGTGTCAGACTTCAAACTACTGACTAAAATCACTCTTCGAGGTGAGAGCCTGGGGATCCGTCACACAGGGTATCCTAGTATGGACGCCAGTCTCTCACAAAGGAACATATGTAAGTTGCTCCTTGTTAATATGTTAGTCTTGCAATTGTATTTCTTGTAACTATGTATGTAAACCTTTGTGAAGAGAGAAAATAAAGATATTGTATTGTATTATTGTTGTACTCATGTTAAAGAAAAGAGGTATGGAAGAAAAAAGGGTGGGCCTTTGCCCAGAGATAGTAAAAATGTTTATAACATTGCTACAGCTGTATCCAAAATGATATCCAGTTCTTCATAATAATGTTTTTCTAGCATCGTCATCATCATTATCTTGCCCATATATATATATATATATATATTATTTTTTATTTTTTATTATTTATATATATATTTATATATTATATATATATATATTCATTTGTGGTCGGCGCAGCATGTCTTCTTCTTCCATACTTCTCTGTTTCTCGCCATCTCATGAGACACCTCCTTTCTTAACATAATCATTCTTAACACAGTCCATCCATCGTTTCTTTGGTGGTCCTCTACTCTTATATCCATCCACATTCATTTTCAAATCCTCACGACATTTTCCTCATTTTTTCCCTAGCAATTTTACTGATTTCGACCAACAATGCAGCTTACACCTAAAACTCGATTCTTTAGCCGAAAATATACCTAACCTACAAAAAAAATCTTCCGTATGTCCCCAAAAAAGCGAATTATCGGCCAATTCCTACCGGCCCGTCGAAAAGAAAACAGTGTCCACGGTTTTCTAATACTCGTAAATATTCAAGAAACCTGCTGGACCGGAAACTCAAGGATTCGTTCACGAGGGTCAAGTTCTGATGCGACAAGTAGGTACTTGTCGTAGGTACTAATAATTGAGATTTCTTTCATTCAAGGACAGAAGCCTTTTTGCATACTAAGTAGGGAATGAGCATTGATCACTTTCGTGATGGCTTTTTCAGAGTTGTTACGTAAGTCTAATCGAATTGGTTAGACTGGAAGCCGACCCTAATAAATTTTGGGAAGAAGGTTAGGTTGATGATGATGATGGTGACGCGACAAGTCACCATCTTTCTCCTATAGCAGATGAGAAGAGGAACAAAATAAATTACAAAAAAAAAATATCTTGCCCTTATCCGAATTCATTTAGGGTTGGTGCAGAAGGTCTCCTTCTTTTATCATCATCACCCTATAATGTTCTCACTGCAGGGACTCGGGCCTCCTTTCTAGGAGAGGGACGGGCTATAATCCACCACGTGGGCCCAGTGCGGGTTGGTAGATGTCACAGTCATGTCTTCGAGTTTTTTGGTTTTAAGACATACCGGTTTCCTCACGATGTTTTCCTACACCGTTTTGAGAACAGTGGTGACAAACTAAATTTTAAAAAGAAATGCGCCTGACTGAGTTCGTACCCACGATTCACTGTTTTGAAGCGACAAGTACCTACCTAATAATTGATAAAGAGCATTCATCACTTTGTAATAGATTTTTCAGACTGTTACGTAAGTCTTTTTAACAAGATTGCTTGATTTACCGTTACTTAGTCATTTTCAGAAGATATCTCTCCGGGCGCTGTCAGTTGGGACTTGTCGTTTCTTAGATGCCACGGTTAATTTAATTTACTTTAGGGTGATTTTTTTAATTATTGTGGCTTAAATCTACGCTGGCGTCTTTCAACATGAATGATTTATCAAAGATGTTGATCAAATATTTTGATTTAAAAGGGTGTATATGGAGTTTCTTGTCCATTATTCTCAATAGAGATCTAGAACCAAAAAAACCTCTGTACCACGTCAGAGGCCCTTGCGGCGGTTTAGAAATTCTGACACTAGGGTGTGTAGGGTCGTTTAGACCATATATCTACCACGCCGGGCTATAATCTACCACGCGGGCCCAGTGCGGATTGGTAGATGTCATTAGTTCATTAATATCTGAGCAGATACTTGTCAATAATTTCTATATACACAACTAACCAAAAATATCAGAACAACATTATAGATACACGTATCGCTGTGAGTGTTCAGATTCAGTTCGTTACTGCGTGATATAGAAGACGAACCAAAAACGACTATCGTCTTGACTATCTGTGGTTAGTCAAGTCATTTGTTAGTTTCGAGCTTGGTAGTTTTGGAAGTGTCCAGATATTTTTGGTTAGTTGTGTGTAAGTATAGAAATTATTGATAAGTATCTGCTCAGATATTAATGAACTAATGAATGTTCAGATATTAAAGGTAACTTGTAATGTATGGAACTAATTGACATTTTAAATTGTTCAGAAGTATTAGGTCACCTTGTCTGCTACAATATATCTGACGGCGACTGTGCACCCCCAGTACCCTATACTTAAAATAATAATATCGATTCGAAAGATAACGACGACTGTGTGTGTAAACTTTCTCAATTTATACAATAGCAATCAGATCAAACTTATGTAGCTACCGTTTATATTCACCAGTTTACATGGACCCTAAAATGTTGCTCCCACGAGTCGGTTTATAATTTTAATAAACATTGTAGCATAACCAATATCATTTAAGCGCCACTTAGGATTCTTGAATATTGCTGGTTTATATATAAATAAAAAAATAAGGCTTTTGAAACTTTCGGGCTAAAACATTTTAACTTGTAATAGGTTTTATTGACGTGATAACGTCTTATAATTCGATGGCCGGATGCACGCACGAAAAAAGATGACGTCATGCGTCGTTACCTCGCTCTGAGGCGTTCCATAGCATCGGCGTGTCAATTGTTTTGTTTTAATTTTCTTATGACGTTGTCACGTTCAACTATCGTCAGTAAACCGATGTTACAGACAACCGATTTTTTTTTAAATGAAACCTTATTTCCTGGGATATTTATATTGAATAGTACGTTTTTTGGGACATAGTTGGAATATCCATTTTTAGATCTTTCATAGAATTTTATTGTTTTTTTTTTTAATTTGTTGTGTAGTTTTAACAGTTGCTAACAGAAAAATAACTTAAACATTTTGCTACAAAATAAAGAAAAATCTCTCCAGACATAAATAAAAAAAAAAAAAAATAAAAAATAAAAATAAAAAATAAAAAAGCCTTTTAATTCCAATAGCTTCAACAATTAAATTACATAACCATAAAAAGTTTGTTCATTCATGCGAAAAATAAAATTCATATTTATGGACAACACTCATGAAAATTGAATAATAATTAATAGATATAAACTAAAAATAGCAATTAGGAGCAAATTAATTGTATAAAATAATTTAAATTATAAAATCCAAATTGAATTGATTCAAGAACATGCAAAAATATTTTAATATAATTTAATTGATTTGAATTAAAAACTATAATCAAAACAAATTTATTACCATAAAACAATTTACATTAAATAATCCATATTATTATTGAATCGATCATACGTGCATAATTATACTTTTAATAGATTTAAATTATTAATAACAGTTAAAATAAAAATTGATACAAAATAATTTTAATTGAATAATTCATATTGAATCGATTATACCATCCATGCAATATTGTAACTTTAAATATAAATCATGACATTATTAAATATGAAAAAAAAACTATATGGTAACCTATAAAATAAATAAATTATAATGACAACGCTAATTGGACCCCTTTTCGGGTAAAGGCCTCCTCCAGAGAATGCCAGTTGTCTCTGTCTTTGGCGACATCTGTAGGCTTAGCCAAGTTGACAATCTACAAGCGTAAACGTTAGTAGAAAACGACTCAAATGTATGGGAGTGACGTCATCGCAACGCTAAGTCACGTGATCAGAACAAACGAATAGAAAATACGTAGCCATGTTGACAACTTATCGTATCGTTCAAAATGATAGAATGAAATCTGATCCTTTCTATAACGTTGATCGCTACATCCCATATAAATGCTAGCCAAATCACACTTTTGACAAGCGCAAACGAAACGTTGGCGAAGTATTTGAACGCTAGTGTAGCGTAAGCCGAGACCCTGGAGATAACGCTAAAAAATGGCGTCTATGTACGATCCAGCTGTCTTGAGACCGAGAAGTGTTTTGTTTATTTAGCATAATTTTGGATTGTAGGTGCCATTTAACATTTAAAATCTATACTTTATAATATTATAATTATACATATATTGTGGTGCGCTAAGGGTCAAACACAATAATTGTTTTAATTATTTCGAAAGAAGTATCTAGTATTATTTCAAGCCGCGTATCACGTCATTGTTTATGTACAACATATTTCAAGTGCCCAAGTACCTATATTAGATTTTAACAAAGGAAGGTCACGAAATAACTAATAATGCACGTACCTTCCCATGAATTCCAATAAAGCTGCGAACTGTTCTGGGTCTGCTCGAGATCTCGATTCCATTTTATAATAAAAGTTATCACTTCATTTAGGTATCTTTCATCCAAATGCAGAATATCATATTATTTCTGGACACAGTATTGTTTAAAATTACATTCCGCGCTGTGATTTTATAATACACCAATTATAAGAAGAACTTGTCCTTTATTTCACTTACTTTTTTATCACTTAAATCAATTTATTACTTTCTTAACAATTCAAAACAAAACTTCAACCCGCGCATAATGTAAACAACTGTGTCTTTGACGTTAGTTTGACGTTAGTAGATACGCTCACCATAGACTAAAGTGTAGGTTTTGTCTACATTTACTAGAGAATGAGCGATCGACTCAGTTTTGTGAAGTTGGCTACCAACTTAGCGCTTTCTACAAGCGCTTGCGCCGAAGCGTTCATTATTATAGAAAGAGAATAGATACGAAGCGGTTGTAACTTGTCTAGCCCCTCTGGCCAGTTTTTTCCCGCGATTGCCTCTACTTCGTCTTTCCATCTCGCTTTCGGTCTTCCTCTACGTCTAAATCCGTGAGGGCCTCTCCATAGCGTCACGGTCTTTGTCCATCTGTCGTCGGTATAACGGGCCACATGCCCTGCCCATCTCCATTTTAAACTCCTAGCGAATGGTAGAGCGTCTATGACTTGAGTCCTTTTTCTTATTAAATTGTGTCGTACCCTGTCTTTTAGTTTTAAGTTTAGGGAACTGCGTTCTAGTGCTCTTTGACACGATATGATTTTTCTATTGGTTGTGGAGTCGAATATCCACGTTTGGCATCCGTACGTAAGGCAGGGTAGGAGGCATGAGTCCATCACTTTCTTTTTCAATTGCAAGTTCATTTTTGATTTCATAACCTCTTTGTAGGCCCAGTACTTCTTCCAGGTAATTGCAATGCGCCTATCTATCTCTTCGGTATTGTTCTCTCTTCGGAATGAGACTTGCTTGCCAAGGTAGATGTAGTCGTCTACGTAGTCCACGATTACGTTATTCACAGTTATTGGTTTTTTAGAGTGGTTAGTCATGACTTTTGTTTTTGTGATGTTCATGTCTAGGCCAATATCTGTGCTGACCGCATTGAGCTCTTCCATCATCGTCTGTAGTTCTGTAGCGTCTTCCGAAAACAGTACGATATCGTCCGCAAACCGCAGATGGTGATGATGTTTCGTCCCTATTCTTATGCCTCTTTCTGTCCAGGGTAGATCTTTCATAATGTTTTGTAGTACCGATATGAAGAGTTTTGGCGATAGTGGGTCTCCCTGTCTCACTCCTCTACAAATTTTTATTCGTTGACCTGAGTTTTCTAGCTTGATTTTACTTGTACTGTTTCTATATATGTCCTTTATTATTCTGATGTACTTTCCATTTACGTTTTGATTTTCTAGGGCGTTCCAAATACTTAAATGTGAAATCGAGTCGAAAGCTTTTTTATAATCGACGAAAGCTACATAGAGTGGTTTTCTAAATTCGTAGTACTTTTCGATTATTTGTTCGAGTACTTGTATGTGGTCTGTAGTGCTGAAACATCTTCTAAAACCAGCCTGTTCTGTTGGTTGGTGGGCTTCAATGGCGCTGTCGATTCTTTCGTGTAAGCAGTTAGCAAAAAGCTTATATAAACTAGGCATTATTTATTTATTTATTTATTTATTTATTTCTTAAGGAAAAACAAACAGTAACATATTACAGGTTAATGACAAGGCTTATGTACTAAAATATGATAAATATGCTACCCACTACGTTTTCCACAGATTACTTTAAAAATTTTATAGCTAGAGAGACATTTGTATAGGATTATAACTAAAATAACAGTTTTATTCGTATGAACTAAAATAATCATTCTAAAAACTAAAATAACAGATATAAACTAAAGTTACAGTATCAAAAAAAAAGTGATAGTGAATTTAAGTAAAGTAAATTACCTGAAAGACAAGTATTGATAAAAAAAAAAAAGAAAAAACAAACAGCCGTGAAAAGTTTGGAACCTTGACCCCCAACATCTCCGTAGCCAGGGGGTTCCCAGGCATGATCCAGAACAAAAAAAAAAAAACATCGCAGTGACAGGAAGGACAAGGGCCCTTAGGCCAAGGGCACACCTACCTACACCCTTCACATATATATATAATTATGTATATCATTAAATCTCAATGGTCTACTGTCGATCCTTAAGAGTTGCATGGATTTGCTTCCTGAATACGTTTTTGCTGAGGTAAAGTATGTCGATTAAACTAAACTCGTTGTTGTAATTCTCAACCAAGCGATGAAGAGGTGAGCGCGAGCCAGCGTTAGATTTACAACAGCTAGTAGCAAACAAGCGGCGTGCGCGCACCTCACGTACATGTACTGTTCGAGGAACAAGATAACCTAGATTCTTTACTAATTCAGGACAATCGAATTTATTGCGGCATACATTGAACAGGGTCATAGCATCGAGAAGCATTCGTCTTGATTGCAAAGTTAGGAGATCATATTTTCTAAGCAGTAAGTTGTATGAGACTTTTTTCCGAAAACATCTATAGTTTACAGCACGAAGGTACTTTCGCTGTACCAGTTCCAAAGCTTCATTATATTTTTTATATAGAGGATTCCATATAGGAACCGCAAACTCTAACTGTGGTCTAATTAACGCTTTGTATAAATGTAAAAAGGTGGCGGGGCGACGAAATTCCCTAGACGCTCTCATTACAAAGCCAAACATTTGGTAAGCCTTACCAACTATTGTATCTATATGAACATCTAGATGGAGCTTCGAATCCAGCTGAACCCCAAGATCACGGAGGGAAGTAACTTTATCTATTAAGGTGCTAGCGAGGCAGTAGTTAAATTCAGTTTTATTTTTCTTTTTGGTAAATGTTATAACGTGACATTTTGGAAGACTGAGATAGAGCTTGTTAGAGGAACAATAGTCAGAGAAACGGTTCAGATCTTGCTGGAAATCAATACAATCTTGTTTATTTGATATTCTTTTATAAACTTTTAAATCATCTGCATAAAGAAGAAATTTAGAATGCTGAAAACAGATATTAATGTCATTAATGAATAGAATAAATAATAATGGTCCCAGAATGGAACCCTGAGGGACACCAGACGTGACCTGAATAGAGCTGGACTCGAAGCCATCAATCACCACCTTCTGAGTTCTGTTAGTTATGTAAGAAACAAACCACCGCAAAAGGTCGCCTCTGATTCCGTTATAAGCAATCTTACTCAGCAACAGCTCATGATCGATTTTGTCGAAGGCTTTCTGAAAATCAGTATAAACCGCATCAATTTGCTGTCTATCGTCAATACTTTCAAAGAGATGTGATGTGAAAATAAGGAGATTACTAATACATGATCTGCCCTTGACAAAACCATGCTGTTCATTTATTAGTACATTGTGAACAACTGGATATACCTCATTATGTACAAGCCTCTCGAAGAGCTTGGAAAAAGCGGATAGTATGGAGATAGGTCGATAATTCACTACATCATGCTTGGATCCACTTTTGTGAACCGGCACGATATTTGCTTGTTTCCAGATATCTGGAAAGACACCAAAAGATAAACATTTATTAAAAACAATAAATAAGGGATAGCAAATTGTATCACACGTATTCTTTAGAAAAACTGAGGGAATCCCATCCGGACCCGGACCCTTAGATGAATCGAGCGATTTTAATTCTCTACGTATAGCATCAAGAGAAAGATGCAGCTTAGACAAGTTGACATCATTATCAGCACTGTTGGTGGGAGGTTTCCAAGAGTTGCAGTCGAAAGATGAAGGCTCATATACGGAACGGAAGAATGTAGCAAATAAGTTACATGAAGAGATAGGGTCATTAGATGAGAGTTGATTGAAGTGAACCGTTGATGGGATTTTATTTGTAGTTTTGCGACTGGCAACATATGTCCAAAAGGTCTTAATATTGGTAGCAACACTATCCTCGACAGCACTGATATAGCTATTGTAGCATCTGTCAGCTTCTTTTTTGAATCTAGTTCTGTTGATGGAAAATACCTCATAGTCTCTTAAATTACCAAATTTCTTCCACCTAACCCAGGCACTAGATTTACTTTTAAAAATAGCTATAAGGGATTTGGAAAACCAATTTGGGTAGTTTACATTTTTAAGTTTACAAAAAGGAGTGTGTAATCTTATAATTTCATAAATTTTTTCATAGAATTTAGATACTGTTTCTTCAGGTGTTAAATTATCAAGTATTAAGTTCCAATCAACGTTACGCATATCAGTATTTATTTCTGTATAATTAGCTTTATGATAATTTAGTTTTTTATGAGTAGTGCATTTAGAAATTTGTGTAGGGCAGGTGAAAGAAGTATGTACATAGAAAGCAGGATGGTAGATGTCAATGGGCAAAAGAGTAGTATCGGGGGTAAACGTTACGGTATGGGTGTTACAAAAGAATAAGTCTAAGATGCGACCGACAGAATTGGGTAAATGGTTATACTGTTTCAGACCTTGTTGTGAGCAGAAGTTTAATAAATTGCGACTAATGTTTGTGAGTTTATTATTTGTAGCAAATTCCATGCATGATAATTTTTTTTCCCAGTTAATTAAAGCATTAAGCTCATTCATTAAGCTTATAGGTCGATAGTTTCCTACATCTGTTGGGTCGCCTTTCTTATACAGTAGTATAATTTCCGACTCAGCCCATGCCTGTGGCACCTTCTCTTCTTTGAGAATTTTATTGAATAATTGAGTCAATGGCCCTAAAATAAAAGTTTTTGCGAGTTTTATGGCTTCGTTGGATATGCCATCAGTGCCTGGGCTTTTGTCGTCTTTCAGTTTTTCGAGCTTTTTCAGTATTTCAAACTCTTCAAATTTCAAAATGTCTGTGATTTGTGTCTGACAGTTTGATGTTTCCTTTGCTTTCTGATTTGGCTCTTCAGAGGCACTGTATAATTTTCGATAAAATTCTGTTGCTGTGTCGATTACATCTGCACGACTTTGGTGTTTTAAAGCCTTGGAATTCAGTGATGGAATCCATTGTTTTTCTGTAGCTAGTTCTTTGAATGCCTTCTTTAGACTACCAGATGATTTTAAGTGTTTTGTGAAAATAGCTTCTCTATGGTCTTTGTAATCCCTCCAGAGATGAAAGAATTCACAGAAAAGTTAAATCTCTCCGGACATGGTCTGATCAAATTTTTTTTTTTTTTTTAGACATCTGGGAAATATTTTTATTTACAACATTTAAAAGCTACTATTTACAGAACTAAGATAATAATAAAATATATACAAGTATCAAAAAGGGGAGTAATTACAGGGCGTCAAAAAATTCGTCCACACCGCTGTCAACAGGAAAAGTGCCCAGAAGGCTGGCAGCATTGCCACGTTGGATGGCAATGCTGATTCTTTGCCCAAAAAATATTCCAGCCCTCTGGTCACGTGAAGAGTCGACTAACCGCTTGGCAATTTCCTGATAAATTAAGTGGGCACTCGGACCCCATGGCCCCAGTGTTTCAACCCCAAACGGCTCAAACACATAACTACTAATTAAGTTATTGTATTTGCGCCGTTTGAGGTTTTCAGCACCTGCAGCAGCCGCCCCAGCACAGCTCACCGTGCCAGGAAGATGCGATGGCGCAAGGGTGTCGACACAAGTTGCATCCCACACCAAAGGCCTACCCAACTTCCATGGCATTATGGTTAATTTACAGTTTAATAATGGCCACAACAGAGGTGGGGTGACGATCTAATCTTGTTTGCGAGGCAAATAGACCGGAGAATGCACAAGAATTTTATTTATTTTATTTTTATTTATTCACAAAATCCACAGAAAAACTATTCCTACAGCCAATATTAAGAATTTACAATTTAATAGCTAACATTACATTGCTAAGAGGAGGAGGAGCTCGTGGCTTAATAAGAACTGCCACTCGGGTCGATCTTTAGGTAAAGCTGTGCTAGCCTAGGTCGGTCTGTGGATGGGTGACCGCCCGACATACCGAGTTTCCTCCGTGCCTCGGAAAGCACGTTAAGCTGTTGGTCCCGGCTGCCATATATATAGATCTTTGGCAGTTGTTACAGGTAGTCAGTGACCTGAAATTCTGACATCCAGTCTTACCAAAGGGTATCGTATTACCTAGTATTAACTGGGTTGTGGGGGTCAGATAGGCAGTCGCTCCATGTAAAATACTGGTATTCAGCTGCATCCGGTTAGACTGGAAGCCGACTCCAATATAGTTGGGAAAAGGCTAGGCAGATGATTACATTGCTAAGAGACACTAAGAGTACAGTATGAGTGTGTAAGTGTAGTGTAGAAATAGAGGTATTAAAAGGGGAAGCTATTGGACACACCTGTGAGACAAGAATAGCATTAACAAAAAATAAATAAATAAAAAGGCTGGCGTTAGGTAGCTGGATCAAGGGTTTGATACCTTCCCGTCGGGGCTGCGAGTTGCTCGAAAGAGATACCGCGGCCTCGACACAAAGGGCTATAAGGAACATGGGTGGTTTTTATTCAGTAGAAGTCTGACACTCCCTAACTCTCTGTCCAGAGCGGGAGGAGTCATGATGATTTACCACCCTCTAAAAAAAGGGCTTGATACAGAAAGCGGTATTTTTGGACATGGCTCGTATTGTTAGTAGGTTCCTCTGTCTGGAGCCCTAACCGCCGGCAGCTTAGACCCTGGTCTTGATACCAGTGGGGTACTAATTTTATATTTTTAAATGTTTTTTTCCTATGATTTAAAAATAAATCAAAACTTAAATTGTATGTAAAGAAAGTGAATAAAGGAAGAAAAATATATCAAAAACTCACCTTCATCATCAAAACCCTGGCCAGTCGCTGAGCCACTAGGCTTAGGTTTAGATCCGTCTCGCATCTCACTCGCACTTATCACAAAATAATATTTATATCTCTCTCTAACACTTCACATCACAATGTTCGTGGCGACATCTAGCGGAGTTTCATGATGGTTGTAACAACGCCATCTTTTGGTTTGGTTGCAACAACTCTCGGTGTGCTGCCATTTTTTGTAGGTTTTTTTTATCTGTAACAATAGAAATGCAAAATATTAGAAAAATTTGACTTTCATAATTATCCTGTTTCATTGTGTTATATATAAGGCGCGGAGAACTTTAAAATTAAATACAAAAAAAATGGTTAGGTACAATATTCATGTTTGCTTTATTTAGCTGATAATTTTATGTTGTTATTGTTTGAATAATGATTTATTCGTTTTTTACAGCATCCGGTGAAACTGAAAGCTGACCCAAACATATTATATAGTTGGGAACAAGTATCTATAAAATTTGAGGGTTGCCCTAGATTTCCTTGGGATTCCATCATCAGATCCTGACTTGGTGACAATGGGATCGAATACAAAAAGAATATTTTGAAAATCGGTTCATTAATGACGGAGATATCCGACAACATACATAAAAAAAAAAAAATTGTCGACCTCCTCCTTTTTGGAAGTCGTTGACGACATTTGAGATTTCGGCCATGAGATTCCCATAAATTGTCCCCCTCTATACACTCATTTTCCTATCGACATTTGAATCTCCCCTGCCTACCACCATACCGTTACAAGGTGTTAATCAGTCATATCACGCTTCCCACAGAAAGTTGGAAAACTTTTGAACTCCAGTTCGACATTTCAACGAAGTTCTTTACGAGTTTCATAATGGCTCATTTACACGGGAAAATATTCTTGTCTCGAAGGTAAGTAGAAATGTGAAGTAACTTGTTACCTACAGGATATTATTTTTAGAATTAGATTTTCGGTGTGTGGGGTCGTTAGACCTTATTGCCCACACGATAAGAAGAAGAAGAATTAGATTTTCATAGTCCAAAAAGTCCACTCATGCTATAACCACGTGTCTTTTGCTATATCAGAGCACGGCCGTGCGTTATCTCGTCAGTTTTTACGGCCGTGCGTTTTTCGCGCGAATTTTGTGCAAAGATACTTTTACCGACCGACCGGCTGATTGTGTGGCGTGTACCGTATTTGTTTTTCTTGTTTTTGTAAGAACTTTTATTACACTCAAAAATATGTTTTTTACTTGTAAAATAATACATTTTGACATAGGTGGCGAAACTTTGTTATTGCAATCGAGGTGGGATTTACACCCGAGCCACAGGCAAGGTTGTTATGGACCCGAGGATTAAATTTCTAAAAAATAAAATAATAAGACATAATATATTTAAATTTTTATCACTGTGCTATTCTATTTATAAAAACAATTTAAATATATTATTAAAAATATATTTACGCCGTAAAGCTTAAAGGCAAATAACTCGTTGATGAGATTGATTTATAAAATCCCCGGTGACTTATGAATTGAACCAATTGGGACTTTCTTTATGTATAGTTATCTGTGGATTCATTTATTTCCGTACCTACTTGTTGTGACAAATGAAATAAAAAGCACGCGTGCGAAATACATTGCATGTGAACCTAATCGTAGTAGGATAAAAGTCAATTGTCTAAGTATAAAGTGTTTTCAACACTTTTGCATTATCATAATCAAGGTTTACTTGCCATAATAGCAAGTCCCACCTCACAACATTCAAGTAACTTTCCTCCATGTGAACGATCCTTCGAGTTGGAACAAGTAATTACGTATGCATGTGTTGTGACTTAACGATTTGTCATGGCTTTCAAAGTTAGGGACCGTTGAGGTCGTTAGATCTTGATTGAGGCAGTTTGTTCAGGAGATATATATGGTGATGTTCTTCAGAGGGTCAGGTACTTAGTAGGTAGGTACAGTCATGAACAATCTTATGTGTACACTTGGCAAAGTTCTAACGCGAATTTCTCGTGAAATAGATATTGTAACTATGAGATATGACCTACTTTATGATAAAGCGTCTTCCAAAATACTATTTTCGTTACGTAACATGAAAATTGAATCAATACAGTAGGTGAAAATTGCTACTAAACATTGCAAAGTGATTGGCATATTGGTGTTGTTGACTGTACTCGCCACTGGCTTGCGTGACTGGTTATAAACGTGGAAGATCCGTAGCTGATGGCATTCTTTAGTTTCAGTCTACTTACATGGTCTATGATTGTTTTTTTTGGAAAGTGTTTACCACCTAAGCCTATAATGTGGAATGCAATAAAGAATTGATATTTGAGTATTGGAGCTTTAGAAAAATACAGGCTATTTATCGCTTAACATAATCAAGTTACTTAAAAAGACGTGAGTTTATGTATTTGCTAGCATGATAACATAGTCCCAAAGTTACGAGGGGTCGTAATTGTCCCGAAAAGATTCGAGAAAAGCGTAGTACAGCGGTGCTTTATTTTATCTAGACTTGGCCGGGGCTCCACCGTGCCTCCAAATTATCATCGCCTAGCATGTGAAGCAACCTTTTAAGCAAGTTTCTGCAAAATTTCAACCGAATCTATGCAGTAGTTTTTGCGTCAACCCGGAACATACACCATGTGTACGCAGTGTTGTGATTTAACGGTTTGTCATAGCCTTCAAAGTTAGGGACGGTTGAGGTTGTCGCGACGTGCAGTCTGCGAATGAAATAGGTAACGAAAGTATAATGATTATTGTATAAGCGAAACGTGTGACAAACTAACTAGTCAGGCATAACAGCATAGGTAATATGCTGGCAACACCGAACCCATAAAGAGTTCACTATAGATAAAGAGTATCTATGGTTTATGGTTATGACGTTTACATAGTATCTGTAATTGTGGTTCTTTTACCGCCCTTTTGCCGACATGTGTAGACTAGCGAATGTCATCATTTATTTTGATAGTATATCCAGTGAATAAGTACAGTGGTTCGTGTTGGGAAGGATGTTTCCAGCCTAAGTCAGCCCACCTGAGAGATATAAAGCTAAGTGGTTAACGCTAATAAAATAGCGTAGTGATTCCTTACCTAATTGCTCAAATTCTAGATTTCAAACTTAACTAAGATTCTGGTGGCCGAAGGAGTCGGTTACACAAGAGGACCTTCGTGTTGCAAGTCGTTTGATGTTGCAATGCGAAGCGTCATGAAGTAGACTGGGCGAAAGGCCGTGATCAGTCGGTGGGAGAAAGTCGGTGTTGTAATACGAAATCTCCCAACACAAAGAGATCTGCCGTTGTGTGTATTTGAGAGTACATGCAACGGGGATATGTATGTATAACAATGATGGGTACATACAAAGAGTTATGTTACAAGAAATGGATCTGCGGTGCACCCAGATAATAGTAGGAGGTTGACTGGTAAAAACATACAGTTCCTCTATAATACTTAAACAGCAAGGTTGACTGGTAAAAACATACAGTTCCTCTATAATACTTAAACAGCAAGGTTGACTGGTAAAAACATACAGTTCCTCTATAATACTTAAACAGCATGGTTAACTGGTAAGAACATACAGTTCCTCTGTAATACTTAAACAGCATACTGCGTAGGAATAGTCCCGCAGTACATGTAACTAAATTAATCTCAGCCAGACATGCGAGGCATTTCTGTGCTGGGACCCCAAAACTTAACCTAAGACACCAGAAATATTTATATTGGTATATCAAATTATATAGAATGGTAGGAATCAATTTAAATTTAATCAACAGATGGTGGACTACGGGGCGCGACCAGTAAGAACGAACAGCTAATATAGTATGCGAAGCAGACCTCCTTAACCATTGAAGATTGTTCTCGGAAAACCAAATCAATAACAACAGAACCCAGGTACATCTCTATTGACCCACAAAAATTTACATAAATAATAATATAAATTAATATCAAATGTCGCGGCTAGCGGCCGCGCCGCGACATTTGGTGGAGATGCTGGGATCCGAGAGTAATAATCAATGATTAACAAATTTATGTACAAGATTAAATTGATAAAATAAATCAGAGTTCTTACTGGTGCTGCCATCTATGAATGTTCTGTGTCAAACTTACTATATCAAAGTTGATAAAATTATTCTAAGAGGCTGAATAGGTTTGATACACGTTTCGCTGATATTAAGGAATGTTTCTCAATATAAATATCTCAGCATTATATATCAAAGGTATATAAATGAGTGTTGCTGGATGTTGAGGTGATAAATCGATATAGTATATGACAAAACGCCTAGATGGCGCTACTTGTTGTTGAAGTGTAAAACAAGTTGACAAGTTTAATTCTGTTTTTGAGAAATAATAATAGAAAAAGTAATGTTATTTATTTATTCATTTATGATTTATCTGAGGGATTTAATCATTTATACTCGTTAATTAACAAAGATCGACTTCACAAGTCTCTAAACAGATTAATTGTAAAACGGAAGTTAGGAACGAACAAGGAATGATGACCTGTTACACTTGTCAAAGTTTGCAACCTCACATCAACCGGAAACAGAACAAATTTGACAAAACAATAAATTCTCTGCATACCGCCATCTTTGTGGTCTGTGTTTACATTAAAGTTTTCGTTTGTAACTTTGTTTTCAAAAAAGTTAACGTTGTCAGTGCTTGCGGTAACAAAATATCGAAAACTTATTTGTTTATCTCGAGTAAAGGATAAAATAAGTGTGCTATAATGAACACCAAGGTCAGTACAACTTAAATGTGTGTTGATTACGATTTCGAATTTATGTTCACAATTGTGTTCACAGTTCTTATGATGCTTTATGTGAAATTGATAAATACTCTGATATAAGTACTAAGATTACATGTAATCAGGTAAATCACACTTCTCTCTCGACGAAATCCCTTCGTATGTTGACGGTCATGAACCGCACCCGCACGACTTTATGTGGCATGTCTGTGAGGCAGCGCCTTTCGGCGCGTCTTATAGGAAAGGACCATGGGCACGTATCGTATTAACACCTACGAGGCTTCACGATATAACTGTCTACATACATTAAAATCAAATAAATTGTTTAGAGAGACTGAGAGACAAGTAGGCACTTATTTAAAACCTGTGTACTCATACTTCCAATCATTTTCTACAGGACCAGGATATTAGACATTGGAAGTAATTGCCACTGAAAGGGGAAAATCAGATTAAACCGCCTACAGACACCTAAAGAATTAACTAGTGAAATTAAGTTATAACTAACAACAACATCCGAAGTGAGTAATAATTTATAATCTCATATCTTGACAATGGACGAGTATCCATAGCTACCACCCTGTTCATAATAAATAAATGCTTGAGTAGGACATCTCCTGCATAGCCATTTGGTCCAAGACGGACTGAACTAAGGCATTAAGAGCTAGGCAGAGGTGTCGCCAATACAAACAAATAAGTAATATAAGAGAGATTATAAATTCTTGTACTCTAGAAGTACATAGTAGTGTCGATTGGTTGAAGGCACACCATATAAGAATAGTGATGTTGTTTAGACACTGGGGCATGCATTATTTATTCTATGATTAATCATGTACACTTGGTTATTGAGCATTTAGATAGAACGCTCCTAGTTCTAAGGTAATAAGTAGCATTTACTTGCCTTTACCCAAATTACCTAAATAATTCTAAAAGAGGATTATTTCTATGATGGTGAATAAGATTTCCTGAATAGCGAGTTGAATTTCTGAAATTTATTTTCAGGAATGTAATGTGAATTTTTAAATACCCTTTAAGTTTGACATGTGATCTATTGCAATTAAATTGAGAGTTTTTGCAAACGAGTACCAATACAGAAATAATATTATATAAAATTATTTCAGAAAATAATACAAACATTATATTTGTTATTCTCTAAATTTAAGATAGGTGGTTATAGTTAAAACAGGTAACCGTGATAGTGTAACATTATATTACAGGATGTCAATATGGAGGAATCCATACTCATCATTATTCGCGGCTTTCTTTTAATTTATTGTGTGACAAAATAAAAACTATCCGTATGCGCTCGAAATACAATAGGCAAACTCACTAATGAAACAAATAACTTAACCCTGCATGAGGGAAAGGTTGTATCCTCTAAACTTCATACCTGTCTCCAACGATTGGAGAGGGAACTAAACAATTATTTCCGACTCGTTAGCGAACCACAAGTAGATGAAATATCTACCATCTCTGCGATACAGCTGGAAGCTGAAGAAAACTGCTGTGAACTTAAAGTAAAGTTGGAAGAATATGAAAATTCAACAACAAATAATAACAAGAATGAAGAATGTTTCTTGTCAGGAAAACTACCAAAATTAGAGTTGCCACAGTTTGAAGGTAATATTCTGGACCGGCACCAATTTTGGGACCAATTTAAGTCCAATATTCACATTATTCACAATCGGAATTTACCAGACATTGACAAGCTGCTATACCTAAAGAATTCTTTAAAGGGAGTAGCCAAGGGAGTGATAGACGGGTTAGATATCACAAATAAAAATTATCACATAGCCATACAATCTTTGAAAGATAGGTATGGGAAACAAACACAAGTAATTGATGCATACTATTCCTCACTTTACAGAATCAGACCAGCAAACAAAACCGTATCAGATTGTCGAAGAGTTTTTAACTGATATTGATAAACACTTGAGAGTTTTGAATTCCATGGGTGAAAATATTAACCACAACCACTTGAGATTTATGGTAATGGAGAAATTCCCAGAAGACATAATATATGAAATGAAATTAAAATGAAACAAGAATCAATCGAAGAGATAAAGAACTGTTTAAAATTCGTTATTTCAGCACGTGAAGATGCAAACAGATTGACACATGAGAAAAACCTGAATGATAAGGAGTATTACACTGTGAAGACGCTTCACTCAACTGGAAGGGGTGATCATACTAATCAAAAGAAAGAAGAAGACCAAAGAAGACCACAGAAAAGTAATCACGAAAACAAACAGGAAGGAACTCGATACCATTCAACGCAGAATAAGAGAAATACTTCCCAGAGAAACAACGGGAACAAGTCAAGTTATTCAAGCCATCCTAGAAAAAACCAAGGAAGGAGGGACCACCCAAAAGGAAGTTTAAATTTCCATGTGTCTTCTGCAAAGAGTCACACTACAATGACGAATGTACTAAATTCAGAGAAATAGAGGAAAGAAAATCCCTATTAAAAAATAGATGCTACAGTTGTTTTAAATTAGGACATTCTTCAGCGGAATGTAGACACAAAGGGAAATGCTTTCATTGCAGTAAAGTAGGTCATAATCGTGCTTTATGTCCTGCTAAATTCTCAAGTAAAAAAGAAGAAAGGTTAAAGACAACCAATGTTCTGTACACAAGAGATAAGGGACTCACAGTTCTTCAGACAGCAGTAGTTACAGCAAATAAAGTAGGAGATTTTTCTAAGAAACTTCCATGCAGAGTTCTCTTGGACTCCGGAAGTCAAAGAACGTACATCACGCAGAAATCTGCAAGAAATCTTAAACTCAAATTTGAAGAAGAAAACACGCTAACTGTGTTTACATTTGGATCAGACACTCCTCAAGAAATAGACAGTCCCGTGGTCAGAGTGCAGTTGAGGACAAGAGTGGGTAAGACAATCACACTACTTGCTAATGTGGTACCGGTGATATCGCATAGTGTTCCATATCCTCATCAGGACCTCAACCACTGGAAGGATAAATCAGAACTAGCTGATGATGGTACTTTACAAGACCAAGTGGACATCCTAATTGGTAATGATTATTACTTCTCACTTATCTCAGAACAGAAAATTAAACTAAGAGAAAATTTGTATATGGTAAAGTCTGACTTCGGATGGATACTAAGCGGAAAATTAGTTTCCAATCCTATTCAAGAACTTTCAGTAATGACATACTTCCAGTCTAATGTAGACATGTTATTCAATGAACCTGACCTGCCACTGATCGAGACCAACATGAAGAGCTTGTGGGAACTTGAATCCATTGGCATAACCGATTCCCCAAGAGAAAATCGAGAGGATGAGGCTGTGAAAAGGTTTAATGAGACTACTGAATATATAGATAACAGGTACTCAGTATCATGGCCCTGGATTGAGTACCCTCCTGCTCTGAATTTGAATTTTGGATTGGCTTATGGTCGTCTCGTCAGCTTATTGAAGCGGCTAGATACGTCCACATTGTTAGCATATGAAGACACATTGAAGAACCAAATGATGAATGGAATAATTGAAGTCGTACCTGATCTGAGAGATCAAATAGCACATCCAATTCATTACCTTCCACATCATGGAGTAAAAGTACCTGGTAAACCTATGAGAATGTAGTACTGAGGAACGAGTGCTCTCCTTATCTCCATCTAGAGGGTGGTGATCACTAGAAAGAAAACGACGTGAGTTCACCGGAGGTAAGGCGAGGAGAGTGATGGTCACTAGAAAGAAAACGACGTGACATCGCTTGAGCTATTGAGGGTTGTGGTCACTAGAAAGAACGACGACGTGACATCACATGAGTTAGGTATTGAGGGTGGTGGTCACTAGAATGAAAACGACGTGACATCACATGAGTTTGTATTGCGGACCAATGATGTTAGAGGACTTGACCGGATTACTTGTCAACCAGTAGGTATATGTGCAGACGTCGAGAAGGCGTTCATACAGATTACACTCAATGAACCAGATCGCGATGTAACTCGATTCCTGTGGCTAAAAGATACAAAGAAACCCGCTACAGAAGATAATCTGCTTCACTTAAGATTTACAAGAGTTCCATTCGGCGTTATTTCAAGCCCATTTTTACTTAATGCAACAATCAGATTGCACCTACAAAGTTCGGATAATGAACAAGTCAAGAAATTAACTAAAGATATATACGTTGATAACGTCGTCACTGGAACAAAAACAGTGAAAGAAGCACTTCAACTTTATAAGAATTCCAAGGAAATATTTAACCAACTGTCCATGAATCTTAGAGATTGGTGTTCCAACTCTGAAGAATTTACGAAACAAGTACCTGATTCCTGCAAAGAGGGTGAGATCAAGGTTCTCGGTCTAAACTGGAAATTGAAGGAAGACACACTTCAACTAAAAGATAAGGTTGTTAGTAAACCAGTATTCACAAAAAGAGGTGTCTTAAGAGCGTCGATCTATGATCCATGTGGATTTGCGGTACCGTCACTGTTGTCTAGCAAACTGTTCATACAAAATCTATGGAAAGAAAAGGTAAAATGGGATACACCATTTTCTGAGATGCTTAAAACCGATTGGTCAAAGATATGTAACGAATTAGAACAGGTTCGAGACATATCTTTGCCCAGATGTTACTTCAGAGACGCCACTACAAGCACTTGTCAGATTCACTGCTTCACAGACTCTTCTTCGAAGGCCTATGCAGCTGTGATATACATAGCTAACGACAAGGAAGTAAAGTTTGTCCTAGGGAAATCAAGGCTGGTTCTTTTGAAGGATCAAGACAATCTAAAAATACCACAGTTGGAGTTACTAGGCGTATTAATTGGAACTAGGCTGATCAAATACGTATCACAATTTTTACAGTTTAACATCACAAGTCAAACGTTATGGACCGATAGTCAAATTGTTATCGACTGGTGCAAGTCGGACAAACTTCTCACACCGTTCGTAGCCAGAAGAGTAGAAGAAATTAAAAGGAATAAAAACCTAACGATACGACATGTTCCATCGGAACTGAATCCAGCGGATGTTGCTACAAGACCATTCAGCTCTAAAGAAGATGGAGAAAGGTGGCTGACAGGCCCTCAGTTTATATTACAACATCCAGATTCTTGGCCGTCGGGAATCAAGGAAGTCTCTTCTCTCTTTGCGGGGGAGGGTCTCCCGAAAGAGCTAAAAGAATATACGATGGATACAGAAAATACACTCGATGCAGAAAATCGAGACAGTGCAAGTAACCAAAATAAGATGGATGTAGACACAAGTGAAGAAAAGGGTGACAAGATTACGCAACTTAAGAAGTTACAAGCCGAACACTTTCCAAGAGAACAAGAAGGGAAAGAAACAAGCTTAAAAATTAATCTTGGACTATTTCTGGACGTAGATGGACTTTTACGTTGCAAAGGACGTTTCGGATTGGTCGTATGACCAACGCTATCCAATACTTATTCCAAAGGATTCTGACTACACTAATAAAATCATCAACCAGACTCACAGCGACAATCATCATGTTGGTGTTAACCATACCCTCGCTATAATTCGTCAAACCTTTTGGATTCCACACGGAAAGCGCCAAGTCCAGAAGATTATAAAGAAATGTCCTAGATGTCAGAAACACGGAGGGGGACCGTTCAAACTACCACCAACCCCTGCATTACCCACTGAAAGAGTAAATTACACTTCACCGTTTACATTTACAGGCCTAGACTACATGGGTCCTGTACTAACCAAACATGGAAATGAAACAAATAAACGTTGGATAGCACTTTTCACTTGCCTAGCAGTTAGGGCAGTGCACTTAGAGGTTGTCCAAGATCTCACAGCAGAAGAAGGACTCCATGCTTTGAGAAGAATGGTATCGACAAGAGGAGTGCCACAAATAATTACATCAGATAATGCCACAAATTTTAAGCTCATGTCAGAAATATTAACAAATTCTTATTGTATTAAACACGAAATTCGTTGGAAGTTCATACCCCAACTAGCCCCCTGGTTCGGGGGATTCTATGAGCGATTAATTGGAATAGTAAAAAACTGTATGCGAAGAACATTAGAGAAACACATGTTGACGGATAGTCAATTGGTCACATTAGTTAAAGAAATTGAAGCAACCGTTAATACCAGACCATTAACTTGTGTCGATTCCGAATTGGTACATATTCTAAAACCGTCTGACTTCTTAACTATGGGAAAATGCATAATGATGGAAGGTTCAACCGAAGACTTTCTAGTACAAGGCACTACGACAAAATCCGACCTTATCAAGGCTTGGAAAAGAGGCGCGGCCACCAGAGCTCTGGAAAAATTGCAGAGTGGACGCGTAGCTTACTAACCCTGCTTTAAAACTATTCGGGCGGGAGTGTCGCGACGTGCAGTCTGCGAATGAAATAGGTAACGAAAGTATAATGATTATTGTATAAGCGAAACGTGTGACAAACTAACTAGTCAGGCATAACAGCATAGGTAATATGCTGGCAACACCGAACCCATAAAGAGTTCACTATAGATAAAGAGTATCTATGGTTTATGGTTATGACGTTTACATAGTATCTGTAATTGTGGTTCTTTTACCGCCCTTTTGCCGACATGTGTAGACTAGCGAATGTCATCATTTATTTTGATAGTATATCCAGTGAATAAGTACAGTGGTTCGTGTTGGGAAGGATGTTTCCAGCCTAAGTCAGCCCACCTGAGAGATATAAAGCTAAGTGGTTAACGCTAATAAAATAGCGTAGTGATTCCTTACCTAATTGCTCAAATTCTAGATTTCAAACTTAACTAAGATTCTGGTGGCCGAAGGAGTCGGTTACACAAGAGGACCTTCGTGTTGCAAGTCGTTTGATGTTGCAATGCGAAGCGTCATGAAGTAGACTGGGCGAAAGGCCGTGATCAGTCGGTGGGAGAAAGTCGGTGTTGTAATACGAAATCTCCCAACACAAAGAGATCTGCCGTTGTGTGTATTTGAGAGTACATGCAACGGGGATATGTATGTATAACAATGATGGGTACATACAAAGAGTTATGTTACAAGAAATGGATCTGCGGTGCACCCAGATAATAGTAGGAGGTTGACTGGTAAAAACATACAGTTCCTCTATAATACTTAAACAGCAAGGTTGACTGGTAAAAACATACAGTTCCTCTATAATACTTAAACAGCAAGGTTGACTGGTAAAAACATACAGTTCCTCTATAATACTTAAACAGCATGGTTAACTGGTAAGAACATACAGTTCCTCTGTAATACTTAAACAGCATACTGCGTAGGAATAGTCCCGCAGTACATGTAACTAAATTAATCTCAGCCAGACATGCGAGGCATTTCTGTGCTGGGACCCCAAAACTTAACCTAAGACACCAGAAATATTTATATTGGTATATCAAATTATATAGAATGGTAGGAATCAATTTAAATTTAATCAACAGATGGTGGACTACGGGGCGCGACCAGTAAGAACGAACAGCTAATATAGTATGCGAAGCAGACCTCCTTAACCATTGAAGATTGTTCTCGGAAAACCAAATCAATAACAACAGAACCCAGGTACATCTCTATTGACCCACAAAAATTTACATAAATAATAATATAAATTAATATCAAATGTCGCGGCTAGCGGCCGCGCCGCGACAGAGGTGTTGATTGGGGCAGTTTGTTGACAAGATGTTGAGGGTTTCTCGCATGTTTTGGGTAAAGGATTACAGTGATAAGTGTCTAGTATGAAAATTGTGTGGATTGGACTCGGACAGTGTGGATTGATAAACTTAAATAACTTATTCTATTTACAATGCGGAGAATCCTTTTACGCAAATAGCTTACTAGTAGTTTACGTGTTGTTGATCCGCCCTTCCCCAAGTTATGTTATTGTTTTCAAGTTGTTGATTGAACGTGATCAAGATATTATTAATAAAAAAACTTTTTTTGCAAAAAAAACAACCGACTTCAAAAACACCAAAAAGAGAAAAATAAACTTAAGAAGAAAAATCAGCTTCTGAAGTCGGTGACTTTTGTTTGTTTGACTTCATGTTTTTGCCACCGACTTCAGAAGCTGATTTTCGATAAACATCCAAGCGATTCCAGCAATTACGACAGATTTGCCGTCTATTTTTGAAGAGTTCCATTGTATATCTCCGAAGATCACCACCAGATCTTCACCAAATTAAATGGGACCACCTCAGGAGTATACTCTTTCAAATAAAAAAAGAATTTTGAGAATCGGTTCACAAATGGGGGAGAAATCAGGTAACATACATAAAAAAAAAAAAAATACATACACACGAACATATAACCTCCTCCTTTTTTGAAGTCGGTTAAAAACCAAAGAGCCCTAATCGCCCCGTAGTTACTGAAGCCGGTAGGGTGGTGGTCAAATAATACGTCACATTGATACCGTACACCGCCGTACACTGACCGTCATTCGGATTATTATTCTCTTACCCTTCACCATCATCATCAACAGCAATCCACTGACTGCTGGATATAGGTTTCTATAATCTTACGCCACTCAACTCGATTTTCAGCAACTCTCATCCAGTTGTTACCAGCCACTCTGCGAAGATCATCGCTCCACCGAGCCTGCGGGCGTCCCACCTTACGCTTGCCGATTCTCTTGCCCTTATTCCAATTCATTTGGAGTCAGCGCAGCATATATCCTCTTCTTCCATACTTCTTTGTTTCTAATAATCTTATAAGACACCTCATTTTTTGTCATATCATTCTTAAAACAGTCCACCTATCTTCTGTCTTTCTCTACTCGTTTATCCATCCACATTCATATCCAATACATTTCTCAGTTAAGTGAGATAATAAGTTTATTTCACGTATTTTAGTTAGTAAGCACTATTTGTAAATACGTAGGTATATTATGGATCGGCTACAATTTAAATGCTCACCAAAAAAGATTTTTAGACCCTAGACTAAAGTACAGTAAAGGACCAAAAAAATATATTTTAAGTTCAAATAAAATAAACCCACCCTATACCGAGGTGCCTAAAGAACAACGTTCTAAGTTCCAAAATAATTAGGCATTCATCAGAATAATTGTACGTGTTGTATTTATATTCTTTTTGCTTACCGAAATGGATAAATGCTCACCAAATCAATTAACCAAAATTATAATACGATCGTCTCGCGACAGTATCCTTTATGGGCGGCATGGGCACCGGACCGTAGGCCGACGAAGGAGGCCGGCGGAGGCCCGGCACTTCGGGGACAGAAGATATTAGTGTTAGCGAAGCGAGCGCGCGTCATGGAGATAAATTGAAAGTCGTGAAATACAATATTGGTGACATCTATTTAGTGATAACATAAAATATTTGTTCCGTATGGTGTCGGACGCAAAGAATAGCACCATCCCATATCTTCCCGTGGGTGTCGTAAGAGGCGACTAAGGGATGTACCAGAGAATGGGCAGCAGCGTTCTCTGTGCTTTTTGTATCGACCGTACTGCGATCGCCAACCCGCCTGCCAAGCGTGGCGATTATGGCAAACCCCCCCTAAGCAAAAATGACACTTAGGGGAGGCCTATGTCCAGTAGTGGACGTCTTTCGGCTGAAATGATGATGAATGATAAAATATTTGGTCTGCAGTTAACTTTAAAGGCGTTTATAAATCTTTATGGTATAGAATAAAAAGGAAAATAGGTTCATTCCTACAATACTTTAGGAATCACAATTTGGTGAGCATTAAACCATTTAGACCGGCATTTCGAATTTTTTTGGTAGTAAAATAGGTTCTTTTCTGGTAGCCATTTAAACACAAGCCTTATGGATCTCTTGTCTAAAAACAAAGATATATTATTTATTAAAAAAAATACCACTCAACCCTGAGATCCTCTTTAATCCCCATTAACTCTCTCGGAAGCCTGCAGCAGCCTGAGAAGGCTGCTAAAGTTCTGAGACGACCTACGTTGTTGGAGGAGCGAAGATCAGAAATCAAGTACAATGCCCAATCAAGAGGCTAAGTGTGGATAAAACCCAGTAAAATTAAACTAAATATCACAGAAATCGAACCAAAGACAGTCAGTACAGTCACCTGCAAAAATGCATGGGCAATTTAGAACTAAAATCATGTGAAGCGAAAAATGACGCCACCTAACATTAACTAGTTTTAGACTATAAACGTTCATAGGAAAATACACACTAAAGTATCCATGCTATTTTGTAGGTGACTGGTACATACCTTGCGATCCCTCACCCAATGACGAAATCTACGATATTTATAACACTTCTTAGTAACCGAGCAGAAAAGGTCAGAGACTATTCACCCGTGAAAACAAACTCTTAGTAAGGAAACACCATGATTGATGATCCCTACATGAGAAAAAGTCTATCAAAAGAAAACCCAATTAATCTTTCTTTGCCTCCCTTAATTACTGGGCTTCCATCTTTTCAGGTAAAAGTTAGTAAACTGAATTAGTGATTAGGAAGTTGTTTTGTAAGTAGAAACGTTTCGGGTTGTTGATTGAGGGTGTTCATTGAAGCGAGGAGATGCTGAGTTGAGACATAGAGTGTAGGTAGATGTAGATTTAGATCTTTGAAACATTATTAAATCTATATAAATAAAAAGAGAAGTCCTGACTGACTGATTGACTGACTCATCAACGCCCAGCCCAAACCCTTGGACCTAGTAAGCTGAAATTATGCACAGAGGTTCCCTTTATAATGTAGACAAGGAATAAGAAAGGATTTTTTGAAATTCAACCCCTAAGGGATTTAAATAGGGGATGAAAGTTTGTATGGAAAATCGACATTTTCACGCGGGCGAAGCCGCTGGCAAAAGCTAGTATAAGCATAATATGACAACACCCTGTAATCCCCAAAGGGTTAGGTATAACAGTTGTGTTTAAGTCCCATTGTAATAGGGGCGAGCCTATAGCTATAAATCGGGCTCAAATTCTGTCTCCGGAGCTGCTAATAGACACATTCTTGATGAAAAAACCAATAACAATAATTTGCCCGCCTTTGGAATCAAACGCTCAATGATCAAAAGTCCAACGAGGCAGTCAGATCTCAGAAATACAAACATAAACTTAAGCCTTTTTCCCATGGGAATAGACAGAAACAACAGAACACATTGCATACTCCTTTTACCTTGCCTATGTTCATTCAATACACGCACGTCAGATGCAAGAACCACGTTCCTGACCTTTCTGAAGCACCTTTCATAAATAAAGTCAGTGTATAGTATATATTGTGGTCCCAAGTAGCATAAAACTGTTGCCCTGACACAGTTAGGCTGGGTCTACTAGACAGGTTTCGTCAGAGCTGGAAAGAAAACGTGTGGGTTCACGAAAAATGGAAGGAGTGGAGGAAGGACTTTGCTCAGGAGTGGAAAAGTGCAGGCTAGGAAAAAAAACACACTGATTTGACTCAAAAGGCTCAATTTAAACTTGTGTGTTTCTTTCTTCAAAACACCATTTTAGACACTAACGCCCAAATACTCGAACGTCACTCAATTTTAAGTTGGACTTAAATCTCGTGCTGTCTTTGTTACTTTAACGCAGAGTGACAGAGATAGCAGCAGTTTTGAGGGTTACTTATAATTGAGTGACGTTCGAGTATTTGGGCGTAAGCTGCTTAGCCCCGGCCACTTTTAACCACACACTTAAAACGTGGTGATACTATAGATGTCGTATCTCTGACCCGCTAATCACCCCTCTTCATCGGCCAAGCAGCCTTTCCGCCTAAATAAGTTCACCTATATAAATAAGTAAGAGGGAAATTGAACCCTCAGTCGACGGGCAAAGAGTATACTTATGTCTTTGTTTACCCCTTGAAGAGCCCTTTCGCTGAAGAGCCCCAATTAACACTCGGTAATTGAAGAGCCTCCATTGTAAAGGACCTTTTATTGTTGTATGATTAATTTTTCATATTGTAGTACCATATTTCGAGGCGTGTGAAGTCGGGTTTTATAGTTACATTAATATTCATGACATCATCCATGACATCATCATCGTTTCCATGCGTGATCGAATCAGAAATGAGGACATCCGCATGAGAACCAAGGTTGCCGACATAGCCCGAAAAATTGGCAAGCTTAAGTGGCAGTGGGCAGGGCACATTGCTCGCAGGACGGATGGCCGATGGGGCCGGAAGGTTCTGGAGTGGCAACCGCGAACCGGAAGACGTTGCGTTGGAAGGCCTCCCACTAGGTGGACCGATGACCTGGTGAAGGTTGCGGGGATCCGCTGGATGCGAGACGCACGGGACCGGTCAATGTGGCGACACTTAGGGGAGGCCTATGTCCAGCAGTGGACGTCTTTCGGCTGAAATGATGATGATGATGATGACATGACATCACGCCTGTATTCCCAGAGGCAGAGGCAGAGTTGTGTCTAGTAGTCCTACATTTCGCCAGTCATGTTACGTTCATTGTAATAGAGAGCAAGACACAAGCCAGGATTTAATTGTTGATTGTGATTTACCTATTTAATTGTTTTTGTGATTCACCTATTTAATTTAATTATTTTTGTGATTTAATTTAATGATTGTTGTTCGAAACATAATTTTAGTAATTTATAAATTTTGTTTATCAATCTGTGCTTTTAAATTTTCTGTAGTGTATTGTAATAATGTTCTGATTTATTATTGAATTTTGCAATGTTGAATAAGCATGTATCTAAGCATTATTGTTTGATTAATATTTATAACCGTAAATAGTGCATGTGGTGTTAGCCTATTATTATTTGTTACACTTATAAATGTACCTATAACCTATGTTTTGTATAAAATGTTTTGTGTAAACAATTGCTGGATAACCAAATAAATAAATAAAAAATGACTATCACCATCACCCGGGCACATGTCTCTCAACCAGTAACCATACAAACCTACACGTTGTGTATTCATTTGTAAATTTCAGGAGGAAAAATCCAATAACACTTTGCCCGATAAGTAGGTTGAAAAAGAAGAGAGATTGAAGTTCGTGGCATAAAACTTTGCCCGATTTTTTTATGGTAGAAGGTTGAATAAGAAGAGAGGAAGAGCTCGTGGCTTAATAATAATAGGGGATTGGACTGGGTCAAAATAATATGATTCTGTTTAGTCCGTTAGATTATCGAAAAATATTGAATACGTGTTTTTTGATTTATCAAATCAATAAAAAATTACAAAGATAAAACGCGTCAAAGATCATGGAGTGGGGCTTGAAACGTCACTTGTAGGTACAAAAGCTGTATGGTCGTTGGTTCAAAATGTACTATCATATGACGTCACACGAGTTTTAGAAGCACTGTAATCGTCTTATTTTTTTGTTAACGTGAAAAAAAAAATACTTGTCCGGACTAATTAGTTTTTTTATGTCCGATCCCCTATTGCCACTTGGGTCGATATTTAGGTTAGACTGTGCTTGCCTAAGTACAGTTGGTCTGTAAATGGTTGACCACCTAATACATACAAAGTTTCCTGTGCCTTGGAAAGCACGTCAAGCCGTATTGGTCCCGGCTGTCATACATAGAGATCATCATTAAAGGTATCGTATTATTCAGTACTGAATGGTTTGTGCAGGAAAGATGGGGCCAGTCGGTCCATTTAACCCTAGAAAGATAACCATACCACGGCATACGTTAAAAAAAGTGAAAAATAAAAATCAGCTTCTGAAGTCGGTGACTTTTGTTTGTTTGATTTCATGTTTTTGCCACCGACTTTAGAAGCTGATTTTTATTTTTCACTTTTTTGTGTTTTATTTTTGTCGAAGTCGGTTTTATTTTTTGTAAAAAAGTTTTTATTTTTCACTTTTACCACTAAAAAGTGAAAAATAAAAACTTTTTTCACATGTGCTTACCCCTTCACAACGTACCGGCGTGATGTTATGTTATGAACTGGTGTAAACAATAGACAGACATGAGATTTCAGCAATCCCAGTCCATTTGCTATCATTTATTGAGGAGTTCCGTTGTCTATCTCCGAAGTACTTCATCAGAATATGTTCACCAACCTTTGTAGTGAGTACAGGCGTGATATTATGTTGTGTGATGGCGTAAACAATGCTTAGATATGCTATAGCAACGATCGCGGTTAATCTGCTGTTATTTATTGAAGAATTCCCCCGATTTCTACAAGATCCCATCATCAGATATTGAAATGGTGACAATGGGACCACACGGGAAGCACCAGCTTTCAAATGAAAAAAGAATCATGAAAATCAGTTCACCCAGTCGCAAGTTATGAGCGAACAAACATAAAAAACAAAAAAAAAAAAAAAAAAATACAGTCGAATTGATAACCTCCTCCTTTTTTTGAAGTCGGTTAAAAATAACCATACGCTTCAGAGGCGCACCCTTGTATAGGTAATACGTGTTTTTAATTGATTTAATAAAAAATATTTATAATTGAATTGTTTATTTAAAATAATTTAAAAATAAATGAGTACCTAGACCTCTAACAAAAATCGACAGCCTTATGCTTCAGAAAAAAAATACTTATAATCATTCTTATAAAAAATTAGTTTTTTCTTAAAAACTGTTTGACTACAATATAATAAGTATTAAAAAAATACCTGTCATCAAAAAAAAAAACTTCAACATCATTACCAGTACAAATTAATTGTTTCTTAAAAGTTTCACAAAAGATAACCATACGCCTCGCGAGCGCACAGACTCGTCATAACAACAAAACTATAAAACTTAGAGCATGGAAACTGCTATCCCGTGAAAGGGCTAACCGACAACTGAGTTAGCTTAGAAGGACAAACAAATACAAGCGTCGGATAAAAAACTATAGCAATATGTTTCCCGCGCAGGCGCCTCTGCGACGTAGGTTATCTTTCTAGGGTTAAAAAAATATAACAATGATATCGGCTTCGTTATGGGTACTTATACAACCATAATTATACTCTAATATTATCACTCTCTAGGCAATCAGTAAACACGCAATATTTTTTCCCACAGCATGGGCTATTTTCAAAACTCTAGTTCGCTTCGACGCGAGAGGAAAAAGAAAAAAAAACTTAACGACCGTGCAATCCGAGATCAAACAAGGGTTCTTTTTGTTCACCCCGGTTAGGGTTTAATTGTAAACGATAATTTATTATGTTAATACCAGCTTCAAATTTAATTAAAAATGTTTTTAACGAATTGGGGGTCTTAAAACTCATTAAAAGGGTACTTATTTATTTAGGGTAGTTCGTGTTACGAGCTTGTTTAGTTTTGATAAGCCTACCTCTGAGTTTTTAAACACTTTTCGGCAAAAACCGAGAGACGGTATATCAAGAGTCAGATGGGTAGAGAGCATAATGATAAGATTGCTGGTAAGACCTCATTGAGCCTCGCGCCGACCAGAGAAGCATCATTTACCTATATTTTCCCATCAATATTGGGCGCAGAATTGGCCCAGTGGTGGCGGCCCCTACTTGCGAACATTAAGTCATGAGAACCCAAGCAGGCGCTTTATTTATTTATTTAAACTTCATGCACAAACGTGGTACATAGGCGGACTTAATGCCACAAGGCATTCTCTATACAAGTCAACCTTAGGGTCAAATAGGACAGCATTGTGGTAGAGTACAGAAATAAATAAATTAGGAGAATACTATTTTGTTAACATAAATTAATATACCTACTTATATGGTACATACTAATACATATAAATAAAGATGGAATTAAATAAACTAATATATAATACTTACTTATTATAATACATACAAAACTTATCACTTACGCTTCTATCTTACTTATGCTTTACTTTGTGTAGGTAATTTGTTTCGTCACCATTGCTTTCAAAACGGTGAAGGAAAACATAGTGAGGAAACCGGCATGTCTTAGAACCAAAAAATTCGAAGACATGTTTTTTTTTTATTATTATAAATGGGCTTGCTCTTGACCTCAATCTTGCCCTAAGGGCAGAGATGATGTCGACGATGGAACGAGCTTACCCAGAAGAAGCCTGTTTAGATGAGGGTTATATGAACTCGGAAAAACCGACGCAGGCAGGGAATTCCAGTCCTTGGCTGTGCGCATAATAAAGGACTTGGCAAAGCGCTTCGTTCGAATGTGTGGAACATCGACTAGGTATCGGTGGTAACCTGCAGTACGTCTAGTCTCCCGATGGAAGAAGTGAGATGGTGGAATCAGCTCGTGGAGCTCCTGCGCACACTCTCCGAAGTACAGTCTGTAGACTGCGACTTTGCGACGGTGGGCCAGGCTATGTAGCTCGACAACCAGCTTATCGTCACCAATTAGCCTCCTGGCTCTGCGCTCTACAGAGTCAAGTGCGGCAAGTTGGTATTTGGCTGAGCCATCCCAAAGGTGACAGCAATACTCCATGCCAGACCGGACTTGAGCTTTATATAATACTGAAAGCTGTCCAGGCTTGAAGTACCGCTTAACCTTTTTTTTTTAAAAACGTTGCCCCACACTAGGAATTTCTCCTGTATCGTGGGTGCGTTCACAAACATATAAGCTCACATACACAAATACCCAGACCCGAAACAACTATCTGCAGGTCATACAAATATTTGTTCCGTGCGGGGATCGAACCCGCGACACGCGGCGCAGCAGTCCAATCGCTTAGCCACTGCGCCAACCGTGCCGTCAAACCTTGTTTAGGATGCCCAGCTTTTTTGCCGCAGTTTGAGCCTTCGACTCGATGTAGGCGCCGAAGTTCAAATTCGCGCTCAACTTCGTGCCAAGAAGCTCGAGACTGTCAGTAACTTGTACAGACGCACTCCGGAAAGTAGGGGCCAGATTAAACGGACTCCTTTTGGCGGTGAAGAGACATGTGACATCTACCAACCCGCACTGGGCCCGCGTAGAGGATTATAGCCCATCCCTCTCCAAGAGAGGAGGCCTGAGTCCCTGCAGTGAGAACATTATAGGTTGATGATGATGATTGGGCGCAGATTCCAGTCCAACCAGATGCAGTAAATTAAATGGAGTGACTGACTACTTATCTGACCATTCACACGTGTCTTAGTAACCTCCAAAAATCTTTGTTCTTTTATACCGACCTCCATATTATCTCTGGATGACCAAATATCAGCCTTACATACATTTATCGCTTAAAGTGTACATATGAAGCCTATAATCGTAAGGTCTCTTCCGAAGCGTATACATTACATAATATACAGGTTGCCCTAAACCCCACATAAAGCTAGAGAAATCTATTATTTATTTTGAATTGATTTTGGACACTATTTTTTGAGTTCCGTACCTCAAAAGAAAAAAAAACGGAACCCTTATAGCTATGATCACTTGTGTGTCTGTCTGTCCGACCATTCTTATCTTCGAAACTACTGAGCCTAAATTTTGAAAAAAATACTGAAGTTTGTTCAACACTTATAGATTACAGGAAAACCTATGAGAAGTCTACAGTGCTAAAAAACATGGAAAATCTCCCAATATCTACTACAATGGTACGGAACCCTTCGTTTGTAAGTCCGACATGCACTTGGCCAGTTTTTATTGCTGAGATTTGATACCTGATTCATACATACATAAACACACGTCTTTTTCGCTAGGCTGAAACCACAGAACGCCACCAGCGACGATCGTTACATTTTTTTTTGCCTCGTCCACATTCATACATCTGGATACACGCACGCTGGTTGCGAGTACTAACCACAATCATGTCCATTCTGAAAAACCTAACGAAAAAGGTCAATATGTTTTTCTAGAGCGTCACCTCCCGGCGTTGCCACACACATTTGCAGATATATATAATACTAGCTTTTGCCAGCGGCTTCGCCCGCGTGAAAATGACGATTTTCCATACAAACTTTCATCCCCTATTTAACTCCCTTAGGGGTTGAATTTCGAGAAATCCTTCCATATTCCTTGTCTACATTATCAAGGGAATCTCTGTGCAATATTTGAGCTTTCTAGGTCCAAGGGTTTGGGCTGGGCGTTGATGAGTCAGTCAGTCAGTCAGTCAGGACTTCTCTTTTTATTTATATAGATAGATAGATATTTATCATCTACAATTCTCTTACAGCAGATCTCGTATGAAAATACATTTTTTTCTCTCAAAATAAAAATAAAGTACCCTCCAAGCGAAATTAACCGTCTACAAAATAGGAGGCACTTTTCTTAACCATCCTTTATATAAAGAGAGCCCCCTGTATCTGTCGTTTCACCGCACAACAATAAATAATACTGGCTATTGTGGAAATATTCTTTTCTTGCCATTTTCCTTCTAAAGATTTTTTTCCACACAATTTTTAGGGATCCGTACCCAAAGGGTAAAAACGCTCGAGGAGGTCGTGGCTTAATAATAACTACCACTTGGGTAAATTTTTAGATTAAGCCGCCCTTGCATAGGACGTATGTGATGTGATTACATACCGAGTTTCTCCGTGCCTCGGTAAACACGTAAAGCGGTTGGTCCCTGCTGCCAAATATAGATCTTTGGCAGTCGTTTCAGGTAGTCAGTGATTTGAAAGTCTGACAACGAGTCTTAGCAAAGGGTATTGTAAAACCCAGTAGTAGAGGTCAGATAGGCAGTCGCTCCATGTGAAATACTGATATTCAGCTGCATCCGGATAGACTGGAAGCCGACCCCAAAATAGTTGGAAAAAAGGCTAAGCAGACGATGACCCAAAGGCTAAAAATGGGACCCTAATACGAAGAGTCCACTGTCCGTCTGTCTTTCTGTCTGTCACAAGACTGTATCTCACGAACCATTATAGCAAGACAGTTGAATGTTTACAGATGATGTATTACTGTTGTCGCTATTACAAAAAATAATAAAAACAGGAAAAAAAATGAATATTTCAGTGGAGCTCCCATACAACGTCTGCGGGTTGTTCGCAAGAGATACCGCGGCCTCGACATAAAGGGCTAAGTAGGAACAAGGGTGGTTTTTAGTCAGTAGAAGTCTGACACTCCCTTTCAGTCTCGCTCTGCCCAAGAGCGGGATATATTTGATGATTTCCCAGACGCCAAAAAAAAATCTACCATACCTTTTTTTTTTGTTGGTGGGAAATGGCAATGGGAAATCATCAAATGACTTCGAGAGTGGAAGAGTGTGTCAGACTTCTACGGTCTTAAGACCACCCATGTTCCTTCTTAGCCCTTTGTGTTACAGGGCCGCGGTATCTAATTCAAGCAACCCACAGCCCCGGTAGGCATACGGAACCCTTCATATGCGCGTCCAACTCGCACTTGTTTTCTCCGAGGTCGTAACGGTTAACCCCTCGTATTGGACAATATTTTTTACGGTTAGTAGTTGTCATTTCGGGTAGTAAGAGAATAGGATATGTTATATTGACAATATGATTTAGAAACTGTCATTTTTATGCCTGTCTTTCCGCTATCATATTAGGTTTGGACGGACGTACGTTTATTGTAACATAATTTTGATAACGCTTTTTTTTTTTTGGGTGTTGGGTAATAATTCCCGCTCTGGGCAGAGCGAAAGGGAGTGTCAGACTTCTACTGACTAAAAACTACCCATTTTCCTTCTTAGCCCTTGTGCCGAGGCCGCGGTATCTCTTTCGAACAACCCGCAGCCCCGACGGGATCCGCAGCCCCGACGGGATCCGCAGCCCCGACAGGATCCGCAGCCCCGACAGGATCCGCAGCCCCGACGGGATCCGCAGCCCCGACGGGAACCGCAGCCCCGACGGGAACCGCAGCCCCGACAGGATCCGCAGCCCCGACGGGAACCGCAGCCCCGACGGGAACCGCAGCCCCGACGGGATCCGCAGCCCCGACAGGATCCGCAACCCCGACGGGAACCGCAGCCCCGACGGGATCCGCAGCCCCGACGGGAACACACCCTCTTACATAACATAACATCACGCTTGTAATCCCCGAAGGGTGAGGCAGAGGTGTAGCCAGTAGTACACCCACATTTTGCTAGATATGTTTAATTTCGATATAGTAGAGGGCAAGCCATTTGTCATCAACCGGGCACAAACAGACTCAAACTCGAACTTTATATCTCTACTAACTTTATACCCCAATATCTCGGTAACTATGGTTCCCAGGTATGGTCTGGAACAAAAAAAAAATATCGCAGTGATGAGGGGAACAAGTGGCTTTACCCTATATGAGAGAAATTCTGATGGAGAAACCTAAATTCTCTTTCTTTTTACGGTTCCGTAGTCAATTAGGAACCCTCATAGTTTCGCCATGTCTGTCTGTCCGTCTGTCCATCCTCGCTTAATCTCTGTGACCGTTAGCGCTAGAAAGCTGAAATTTGGTACCAATATGTGTATCAATCACGCCGACAAAGTGGTAAAATAAAAATTGGAAAAAAATGTTTTATTAGGGTAAAGTGGGAAGGGATTTTTTTTAAATTTCATCCCTAACGTGTGATATATTGTTGGAAAGGTATATAAAAATGAATAGGGGTTTACCAAAATCATTTTTTGATAATGTCAATAATTTCGGAAAGAATCGCTCCAAAAGTAAAAAACAATGTGTGGGGGACACATTGTTTTTTTACTTTTGGAGCGATTATTTCCCTCTAACTTTTGAACCATATGTTTAGAAAATATGAAAAAAATCTGAAAAGTAGAACTTTATAAGGACTTTAGTAGGAAAATAATTTTGAACTTGGATGGAAACAACAGTTTTTGTACAAAAAAGACAAACTACGGAACCCTACACTGAGCGTGGCCCGACACGCTCTTGGCCGGTTTTTTCGTTTTTTTTACAGATCCAAAATAATAAAACTTTTTCTCTTGGATTTTGTCGAGCTTCATTGTCTCGACGCTTTAAGGTGGTCGCCACTGTTGATTCTGGCTCTCAGGAGTTGCAATGGTTTGGGATTAGGCTTGCCCCAATAAAAAAAGACCTCTTGGCTTCCTGTTCTGTGTCCCAGAAAAAGGTGATTCATAGGCTAATTCGTCTATGAATAGGGTAGTTGACAAAAAAATCTAATTAGTCCGTCAGATAGATTTCCAAAAAATATTGGACACATATTTATCCTTTTTGCACGTAAACAAACAATGAAGACGATACAGTGCTTCGAAAAGTCGCGTGACGTCACAGTTTGGTACATTTTTCACCAGAAAGCGACGTCACAAGCCCCCACTTTCACACGTTTTAATTTCGTCAATTTTTATTAATTTGATAAAACAAAAAACACGTATCCAATATTTTTCGATAATCTAACCGACGGACTAAACAGAATCATATTTTTTTGAGTCAGTCAACTACCCTATTCACGCTTTCCTGCTTAGCCCATTGTACACTTCAACAGTAGAACAGCTGACCCTAAAACTAAACTCACTAACGATTTGAGTGGTTGAGCTGTTAGCCGTTAGTTGAACTCCAAACTAATTGCTTTATACAAGCAACTTCAAGCTTTATAACACGAATAATAAAGCTGAAACTTGTTTCATTAGTTAATTACTTAGCGAATCAATCTGCGGACAAAGTTTTAGTTTATGGTTTGGGGTTATTAAATTGTTGCGTGGCTTTAAATGTTGAGTTTGGCTCATCGGGAAAACGTTTGTTGTTAGTCTTCTACAGATTGTTTATTCAAATCCTACTATCCTACTGTAGGTAAATTTGTAAGTATGTATGTATGGATGGATGGATGTTTTTTTGTTACTCTTTCACATAAAAACCACTGAACGAATTTGGATAAAATTTGGTACACAGATAGTTTATAACCGGAATTAACACATAGGATAGTTTTTCTCCCGATCTTCCCGTGAGATAATTTCCGAGTTGTAGCGGGCGAAGCCGCTTTCACAAGTTAGTATTTTATAAGTTCGTGATTTTTCTAATTCTTGTCTTCAGTCTTGAATGTATGAATGTATGATGTGTGACTAGATGTATGAATGTGGACGAGGCAAAAGGAGTGTGTAAGGAGGATCGTAGTAGGTCCCGTCGGGGCGGCGGGTTATCCGAAAGAGATACCGCGGCCTCGGCACAAGGGCTAAGAAGGAACATGGGTGGTTTTTAGTCAGTAGAAGTCTGATATACCCTACCGCTCTGCCCAGAGCGAGAGGGGTATCGGGAGGTTTCTTTTTGGGTTGTGGGGAATCGAGTTGTGAGTGGCAGTGATAGAAAGAGGCAGAAAACGAACAAAAACGTGAGTAGACCGATTTGTCTTCTCATAAACACCCACCCACAATAACTTCAGTTAATTCGTGACGTTACGTGTGCTATCAATATCGCAGAAATATCGGGAACTCAAAAGATTTTGTTATTGTGTTTGTACGGTTAAGCAACCGCACATTGTACTTTACTTTGGCCTAGTTAGAATACTGCAAATTTGTTAATTTATAAAATGTAAGATAGTCACGTACTCAAGAACAACAGTCTTCGTTGTAATATGGAGCTCGCGCTACATTTAACATTTTAAACATTTTTTTATAACATTTTTTATTATTATATTATTTTAGTGCATTTTCGTATTAAAATACCTTTTTGAACATTAACATTCATTTTATTAACATTCCACATTATCTGTAAGGGTCTGCCCCTTACAGTGTTGTTGCCTACCATTAAGAAGAAGCCCAGATTATAAAAGAGGTTGATCTTTCTCGGAAACTACGTGAACCCGTTTAGTAAGTTCTGCTCCTGATCTCTTCCAGTCGCATCGGATAGCCGTCCCATCGAACTATGAGAGTTAAGTGCAATCTAAATATCTTGCGTGCTTGCATAGTCGCTTTTAAGATTGACCTCCGTGATCAAAAGTGGGTCAGGTTACTTAGTTTTTGAACCAAGTTTTACTGCCTTAGTTTACTATAAGCAAAGGAACACATTGTGAGAAAACCGACATGTCTTAGAACCAAAAACTGGCCAAGTGCAAGTTGGACTTGCACATGAATGGTTTGAAGGGTTCCATACTTAGACTTCTTATAGTTTTCCTGTAATATAGGTGTTGAACTACTTTCTGTATTTTTTTCAGAATTTTATGCTCAGTAGTTTCGGAGATAAGGGGGGGGGGGATGGTCGGACAGACAGACAGACACACACTCGTGTGTCTGTCTGTTCTGATCCAATAAGGGTTCCGTTTTTTCCTTTTGAGGTCCGAAATTTTAAAATTCGACGGACGCGAGTGGTGGATTAAAGCCCACCCGTCTCCTAGAGAGGAGGCCTGAATCCCTGCAATGGGAACATTATAGGCTGATGATGATGATGACTATAAGTCTACGATCAGCAGATCTTTGAATTTACAATGTTAGCCAGAGACATTGTAAATGGGGGAGTCCTTTGACTTTTAAATTATATAGAAACCTCAGGGAGCAATAAACTTTACTATTTGTAGTTTAAAATGTAGTGAAAATGTAGTCTTGTCTTAGAGGTTTTTTATTGCTAGTGTTCAAGGATTGAAGGTGTTTAGATACAAAGAAGGTCCAGTTTTCAGCCTGTATAATCACTAGAGGGTTAAGAGGGGTAAGAGGGTCAGGGGTGTACCTAATAGTTTACGTCTAGATTTCGACCCCGCTTTTCGAAAAAGCGGTGTCAAATTTTACAGGATATTTTTAGCTTGATGTGTCGCCGTGTAAACTGGAATTTTGCTTCCAATTTGAGTCCTGGATTCGATTCTCAGGCCGAACGAAGTGATAATATATTTGTTTTTCTTTCAAGAATTTCATATCCGCCAAAATGTTTACTCTAAAAACATGTGTTCTATCTTTAACCATGGTTTATATCTATGCTCGACAAACTCACACATATCCTCTTTTTAATAAGCCCATATTAGCATGCATCATACAACCCCCCAATGTCGACATATGTGTCGCCCTATGTCCCCTCTATATAGTATTCTACCGGAGTCTGGGCCCCAAAATTAACGTTCTAGGAGACTGTTGTACAGACTCGACAAATTGCATTTTGAGTACTATTGTTGCGACGCTTCCGAAATATCCTTTCTTTGGCATTGTTCGTCTAATAGAAGCTTCTAAAGTACTTTGAATAATGAATAGAAGGACTTTTCTTTTCATGTAAAACAAAATGATTGTCGTTGTGGAACAAAACGTACAAGTACCTATTTATTTGAAAAAACTGGCTAAGAGCAAGCTGGACTTGCACATGAAGGGTTCCGTACCATTGTAGTAGATATTGAGAGATTTTCCATGTTATTTTAGCACCATAGACTTCTTATAGGTTTTCCTGTAATCTATAAGTGTCGAGCCGTCTAATTTCTGTATTTTTTTCAAAAATACAGAAATAATTCTGAGCAGAGCGGAAGGGAGTGTCAGACTTCTACTGACTAAAAACCACCCATGTTCCTTCTTAGCCCTTGTGCCGAGGCCGCGGTATCTCTTGCGAACAACCCTCAGCCCCGACGGGTATATAACACCCTTGAAAATCTATTCCAACAATCTCTTACCCTTATATATCGCTAAACCGATTTTATCGAGTTTCACGCCCCCCTAAGTTACAGTCGAACCTTGCTGATCGATTTTTCATCCCATTTCAGTAATCCGATTTCGTTGAAATTTCGCACACTTCTGTAGTTCTGATGATATTATAATGATAAGGTTTCTTGATTTTAAATCAATAATATTGGGTATCGACTATCGTTGTAAGACATGTGATACGGCGGAATGAGGTAAATGTCGTGAGGAAAGTTTTTGAGATTGAATTTAGATGGGTATATGAGTAGAGATAGACCAAATAAAAGACGGATGGACTGTGTGAAGGATGAAAAGAGGTGTCTGATCAAACGACGAGTAAAAGAAAAGTATAATAATAATTACATACATAATAATATATTAAAATTCTTTATTTCTCCTCACAATGACAGCTTATTCTAGGTTTCACAATATTGTTTGTTTTTGAGCTATGTGAGGAGCTGGTGTCTGAGTTAGGCGTAAAACGTCTGTATTACAAATCACCAGCTCCCACCCAGTATGGAAGAAGAAGAAATGCTACGCGGAACCCAAATGAACTAGGATAAGGGCAAGAGAATCATCAACAGCCTATTAATGTTCCCACTGCTGGGACACAGGCCTCCTCTCTTAGAGAGGGAATGTGCTATAATCTACCACGCGGGCCCAGTGCGGATTGGTAGATGTCACATGTCTTCGAATGTTTTGGTTCTAAGACATGCCGGTTTCCTCACGATGTTTTCCTTCACCAAGGGCAAGAGAATAAGAATGTATTCTTCATCTTAGCGTGTCGATGGCAAACCGTCACTAAATAAATTATATTAATTTGGCCCAATATTCAGCTATGCGAACTCCGCTCGCTGATGCAGTCATTAGATCATCAAGTGTGCAGGTGTCAGGGCATGCAGTGCAAGATGAAAGGTAGGCCATTGTCTGTGGAGATACGCCGCATACACACTTGAGATCCGTACCGTCTATGAACCCCCATCTGAAGAGATTGTCTTTGCTAAGGCCGACTTGGGTTCGGAGTCTATTTAGAGATTTCCAAGTCGGCCACGGCAAATCATGACCGGGTGCTTCTACCTTTCAGATGGCTCGATGAAGTCGTCAGGGGGCTTGAATCATCACCAACTTCCTGCCTTTTCACAACTATGTTGATTTCGGCTTACAGTTTAACTATGTAGATGCCCCTAAGTACCAGTATTCTGACCTCCGTAATCCAGTTACTGGCAAACACGATACTCTTTAACAATAATTATAAAGACCACAGTCGTCAAATTGACGATTTTGTGAAGTAAAATGATAATATTTTTAAAGTTACGGCTTTTTGCAACATGACACTCTGTGACGTTTAATATTTTGGGGTTTTAAACACCCTATTGATATATAACGTTGTTATCTTAATTTGTTCTGGAATTACAACGAGTAATGTACCTACAAAGACCACTATTGTCAAAATGACCCAATGCAAAGGGCTCCGGTTACCTTTGATACTTGAGGGTACTTAGAAATATTTTGTTTACATTGATGCTCAATATATTGGTTGTCCCTAATAAAAATGTTAATATTCTGAGCACTCTACACCCGACTGTTAAAAATTGGGACAGAGGAAAAGGGTGAAATATTATAATGAAACAAAATTTGGTGTCGATATTTTGGACCAAATAGCATGAATATATTCCGTGAGAGCTGGTACTCCTAGATGGCCCATGCACATATTTTATAATATTTTAGTTATTATAAAATATCCTTAAATACACGTAACAATAATTTGACATCAAGGTCAATGGATATCCTACACGGATATCCTAACGTCAATATGACGATCTTGGTCTTTCTAGGTAAGGCACGAATACCGGTCTTTCTAGTGTTAACAAGAGTAGTTCTCAGACTCTCAGGTCACTAAGTACCTGTAACGACTGCCAAAGATCTATCTAAATATGGCAGCCGGGATCAAATGTACTCGATGAATGAAAGACACAAAGAAGTAGGTACCCAAGTACTAAGTTATTTATAAACACAGTAATACTTCACGATCTTTTTATAAGTCCAACGCGTGTTGTTCCCATATTGTTATTCCGAGCATGCGTGACCCGTCACCGTTGTCTCTAATGAAGTCAGAATCGATACAAGCTTTGTTGCTAAACAATCTTTTAGTAACTTCTTGTTGAAGAGTAGTTGTTTAAGAAATCTTTTGGGAAAGGATCTTCTTTCTTTCTTTGTCGTTTGGTTAGTACTTACACTTGTTTTCTTTTTGGGTGGTGGGAAGTCATTTACTTACTCCTCCCGCTCTGGGCAGAGCGGTAGGGAGTGTCAGACTTCTACTGACTAAAACCACCCATGTTCCTTCTTAGCCCTTTGTGTCGAGGCCGCGGTGTCTCTTTCGAACAACCCGCAGCCCCAGCTGGTTAGTAGGTACTTACATTTGTGTCAGAGTTTTTATGCGCCCACGGGCTTCTGATTTGACTTTACATGACTTCGAGAAATCGAGAAATCTCAAAGAGATGTCAGCAACATGGAAGGGGCCGCAAGGGCCCACGCCCGTCGGGGCTGTGGATTATCGAAAGGATAACGCGGCTCCGACACAAGGGCGAAGAAGGAACATGGGTTTGGTTTTTAGTCAGTAGAAGTCTGACACTCCCCTTCGCTCTGCCCAAGAGCGGGGTTATTCGATGATTTTCCACCCACCAAAAAAAAAAGGTAGCACTCCGAGAGTGCCGGCAGAAGTGAAAACTTCAATATTAACTTTCAAACTCGCGTCAGGGTCACGTGATGCTGATCGAAAAATCTTACGATTTTTCGATCAGCATCACGTGACCCTGACGCGAGTTTGAAAGTTTTTACCCATACAAAAAAAAGTGCTCAGCGCCGCTAAAGAAGTTTTCACTTCAAAAAGGCAAGCTAGTTTCCTCTTCCCGCATCTAGTCCGTCAGTTAGATTATCAAAAAATATTGGATACGTGTTTTTTGTTTTTTAAAATAACATGGAAAATCTCTCAATATCTATTACAATGGTACGTAACCCTTCATGTACAAGTCCGACATGCACTTGGCCTGTTTTTTTATAAGAATTTTTATATGAGGCAGTTTCTTTGTTCTTTTGTTCTGAATGATGTTCTGAATATGTAGTATTCAATTGCTCTTCGGTGTAACTCTGAATGATAAATTGAAAAGAGTAGATGATTTAATCATGTCGAGAGGCTGAGTGAAAGGCGACTAACAAAAGGTATTTACGAGGCTGAAGTGAGTGGCATCGTCGAGTAGGGACGCCCGAGAAATACAAACTCATCCTATTGAAGAATCTATGTTCTTCAGAAAGGACAGGTGCGTAGTACTCACAACCGGCGTGCGTATATGACCAGGTGTATGAATGTGCGAACGCACCCGAACGCACTTGACCAGGGATGGCGAACCTTTTCGACTGGCCTGTTGGTCTAGTGGTTAGTGACCCTAACTGCTATGCCGGAGGTCGTGGGTTCGATTCCCACCCAGGACAAATGTTTGTGTGATGAGCACGATCATTTGTTCTGTGTCTGGGTGTAATTTATCTATAATATGTATGTATTTAGAAATATATAAGTATGTTTATCAGTTGTCTAGTACCCATAACACAAGCTCTGCTTAGCTTGGGACTTGATGGCGTTGTGTGATAGTTGTGGAATATTATTATTATTATTATTTATGATCAACGTGCCAATTTTTGTAAAGAAATTTTTATTGAGACCTTACATGTGCCATCAAATAATATTGCTTAGTCTTTATTGGCAGATAATTAAACTAAATAGGTATTTTCAACTAAAAGCTCTTTTTTTGTTACCAATAAGAAGAAACGACCTAAGTATGTCGTAACAAATGTTTCAATTCTACGTGTTATTCAAATTAATTATTATGCATCATGGACTGGACTCCTCTACCAAACGGTCTCTAATCGAATCTTATGTTATAGGTACATCTCTGAAACTAATGACTGGTACGCATAGTGGAAAATATGGTTAAAAATTCGGTGGCGTGCCTAAAATATTCTGCAACGTGCCATCAATGGCACGCGTGCCATTGGTTCGCCATCCCTGCACTAGACCAACGACGCACCTAAATATAAACCGTTAAAAACATCTTAGAAACCATTAATAACTGATCTGTTTTAGAAACCGTCTCAAACAAATATGAGAATCATTACTGTTTACCTCCAGGCAACTGTCATGCGATATTCAAAGTAAACTAACCCTGTTTAAAGGATAACATACCCCCAGGAATTTTCTAGAATAATCTACTTTGTGGTAGTTTTTTCTTTGGCCTCTAAAATAACACCCGTAAGGCCAGTCCTCCCCTGAGGCTAAAAACTAAGAATATATATATTTTTGTGAAATCGAGCTCTTTTCCTTATTATGGCTTCGTGATGCTAATTTTGATGTTAATAAGATTAAATAAAACGTGATGGATAGCTGATTTCACTAAAGCTATTTTTGGGATTGATTTTAAATTTTATTTGTTGACACAAATATTTTGTGACAGATTCTAGAGATACCGCGGCGTTGATACAAATGGCAAAGAAGGAACGTGGGTGGTTTTTAGTCAGTAGAAGTCTGACATTCCCTATCGCTCTGCCCAGAGTGGGAGGGTGGGAAATCATCAAATGACTGATTTCCCACTGTGGTATCCACTTGTGGTAGACCTAATATGTTGATAATGATAACACTGTTTACTACTATATCACAGGCTCACACAACACCAGCAAGATCCCGGTTCAGGTCGCTCCACCATGTCATCTTCGCGCCATCATGTAACTGACAGATGTCAATAGTGACAGCTCACCTAACCACTTGTGGCTGTGAGACAGTGTTTACATATCTATTAAATAGATATACACTACACCCACCCTAAAAAAAAAACAAAAAAAAGGGTCAGTTAACCTAATTTGATGAGGCTGAAAACAGTATTCTACAAGAAGTGATTCTGACCTGAACAACTTAGTTTGTTGGGTTATCCGATACACCTTGACTTGGCCGACCTTTTGTCATCATCAGGCAGCCTTTTCTCAACAATGTTAGGATAGACTTCTAGCTTAACTGGATGATGCTGAAAACAGTATTCTACATGAAGTGACCGCCTATCTGACCACCACAACTCAGTTAGCACTGGGCAATACGATACACCTTGACTTGGCCGACCTATGTCATCATCTACCAGCCTTTTCTCAACAATGTTATGTATGTTCCCCCTAGTGAGTTAATATCATAAGACTTATCTTAGACCTTGCACCAATCAACTACGAACCCATTGCTGATGAAAACCGCATTGAAATCGGACAATTCGTTTTAATATTATTGCATTATTATTTTGCACTAATATTGTAGCGCCCTCTAGTGAGTTACAGACGTAATTATTATTATTTGGGAACATGCATTAAGCTACCACGTACACATTGCTGAAAACAGAATTGTTATCGGACATAGACTTCTAGCCTAACTGGATGATGCTGAAAACAGTATTCTACATGAAGCGGCTGCCTACCTGATCTCCACAACCTAGTTAGTACGGGATAATATGATCATACCTCTAGAATGCCGAAATTTCGTCATAATCTGCCAAGCCTTTTACCAACAATGCTGTCCAGTGCTGTCCTATTTGGCCCTAAGGTTGGGATTTTAGTACCAGATGACGTGGCCTCGGCACAAGGGCAAAGAAGGAACATGGGTTCGGTTTTAGTAGAAGTCTGACACTCCCCTTCGCTCTGCCCAAGAGCGGGGGGGTCATTTGATGAAACAGTATCCTACATGAAGCGACTGCCTATCTGACCTACACAACCTAGTTAGTACTGAGTAGTACGATACTTCCAAACAGCCGACCTTTTACCATCATCTGCCTAGCCTTTTCTCAAAAAAACAACAATCTATATCTATCTATATATATAAAACAAAGTCGTGTTTGTTACAACACTTATAACTCTCTCTACTGGACCAATTATCTGCTGGACCAATTATCATGGTTTTTGATTCGTTGGATTTGTCTCCGCCCCGAATAGCAGAATACATCTTAAAAACAATGAAAAAAAAAAACACTATTTATAACTCAAGAACGGCTGGACGGATTTAGCTGAAAATTGGTAGGGAGGTAGCTAAGAACCAGGAGAAGGACATAGGATTTTTTTTTTTTTTAGGAAGGGTAGTAGGTAGGGTAGTAGGTAGGGTAGTAGGTAGGGTAGTAGGTAGGGTAGTAGGTAGGGTAGTAGGTAGGGTAGTAGGTAGGGTAGTAGGTAGGGTAGTAGGTAGGGTAGTAGGTAGGGTAGTAGGTAGGGTAGTAGGTAGGGTAGTAGGTAGGGTAGTAGGTAGGGTAGTAGGTAGGGTAGTAGGTAGGGTAGTAGGTAGGGTAGTAGGTAGGGTAGTAGGTAGGGTAGTAGGTAGGGTAGTAGGTAGGGTAGTAGATAGGTAGGTAGGTAGAATAAAACGCATTGCAACGCATGCGCGGGTTCAGCTAGTAGTTACATAAATAAAAAGAGAAGTCCTGACTGACTGACTGACTAACTGACTCATCAACGCCCAGCCCAAACCCTTTGACCTAGAAAGCTGAAATTTTGCACAGAGGTTCCCTTAATTATGTAGATAAGGAATAAGGAAGGATTTTTCGAAATTCAACCCCTAAGGGAGTTAAATAGGGGATGAAAGTTTGTATGGAAAATCGTCATTTTCACGCAGGCGAAGCCACTGGCAAAAGCTAGTTTATTATATTAGAATCTACTACTTCTTGGAATGCCACGATACCCTATAAAATAATTACTAAATGAAACTGAATTAACATAATTAACGCAAATTAAATGTAACACAGTAATCTCAGCCTAATTGACTTAGTCTCATTATTCTATGGATAATAGAAAATAATTGGATTATCACCCTTCATTTTAAATTATAATTACTATCTCTGGGGAGGCAATAAGGTCTAATATTGCTTACTTACCGAGCTATTTGCTTGTGGTGAGAGACTTTTAGGTAAATCTATATAAATAAAAAGAGAAGTCCTGACTGACTGACTGACTGACTGATTGATTGACTGACTGACTCATCAACGCCCAGCCCAAACCCTTGGACCTAGAAAGCTGAAATTTTGCACAGGGGTTCACTTTATAATGTAGACAAGGAATAAGGAAGGATTTTTCGAAATTCAACCCCTAAGGGAGTTAAATAGGGGATGAAGGTTTGTATAGAAAATCGTCATATTCACGGGGGTGAAGCCGCTGGCAAAAGCTAGTAGAGCATAATAATCGTAAAACAAATGTACAAAAAATCATAGCATGGCGAGTTGGCAGCCTTCGGAATGTTTCGGCTTCTCTCGGAATGCTTCGATAATATATAATAATTTGGAAAAACGGGAGGCATGACAGTTTCCGCGCCCGGCTCGGCTCATCTCGCGCTTGGTGTGCCTTTACGACGTTCTAACATACCTAAGGATACCTCGGCATACTAACTGTTATTGGCCGGTTATATTATGTAGGGATGTGACCGGCATGTCTTGGAACCAAAAAAATCGAAGACATGTGACATCTACCAACCCGCACTGGGCCCACGTGGTGGATTATGGCCCATCCATCTCCTAGAGAGGAGCCTGAGTCCCTGCAGTGGGAACATTATAGGATGTAGGGATGCCAAAGAATCCCCTGTGGTGTCGTGTCCCCAGGTGTGCGTATCAGGTGACGGACTGAATTACTGAACTTTTATATATGTATAAAGTTTTAAAATACGACTTACGTAAGTCAGAAGATACGCTATGACGAATTACTGAATTGAGAATGTTCAGTATGGCGATGCACGGAACTCCGAAAGTTTGCTATAAAAATTACTCAATTGCGAATGTCACACGCGATGTAAGGAACTCCGAAAACTTGCTATGATGAATAACCCAATTGAGAATGTTCATTATCGCGATGCACGGAACTCCGAAAACTTGCTATGATGAATAACTCAATTGAGAATGTTCAGTATCGCGATGAACGGAACTCCGAATGTTTGCTATGATGAATTACTCAATTGAGAATGTCCAGTATCGCGATAAACGGAACTCCGAAAACTTGCTATGATGAATAACTCAATTGAGAATGTTCAGTATCGCGATGTACGGAACTCCGAAAGTTTGCTATAATAAATATTACTCAATTGAGAAAGTCCATTAACGCAATGCAAGGTACTCCGAAAGCTTTCTATGATGAATTACTCAATTGAGAATGTTTATTATCGCAATGAACGGAACTCCGAATGCTTGCTATGGCGATTTAATCAATTGAGAATGTTCAGTATCGCGATAAACGGAACTCAGAAAGTTTGCTACGACGAATTACTCAATTGCGAATGTCGCGATGCACGGAACTCCGAACTGCCGAAACTTTCAAACTTCTTCTACTAGTTATACGGCTTCCTTACTTTATGCATTCTTGTCCACATAATATCTACGTCAACATTCTCATCTCCGCTACATGCAATCTATCACAATCTTAATACTACGTCATTCCGTGTAGGTAGTTTCCGTTTAATTTTCATTAAAAAACAAGTGAAGTAACATTTTGACTGGCTACTCATTGGTGATTTGATACTGCCATGGAATCATGTCACATATTTTATCTATATAATAAATATTACCAAGGGGTATCGAAATCTTTACAAAAAATTTAAACCGATTCGTTTTTTTTAATACCAAAATAAGAGCTTTTTACGGAATGCATGTGAAATAGACATATTATGCACAAAAACATAATTATTTTACATTTTTGTCTGTTTATTCCGGTTAATCTCCGAAACGGCTTGACAAATGTTAACGGGGTATTTATTGCCAGATAGTGGATGTTATAAGCAGTAACTAAAGGCCGGTTTACACTTTGCGAAGTGTGAAGTGATAAGTGTTATGCGTTAACTTTACGCGATAAGTTCTTCTTCGCTTTGAACTTGACACTGCGCACTTAACACACACGTGTTTACACACTGATTAGTACAGGCGAACTGCGAGAGAGGGAGTGGAACAGTACACGGGAGGAGGTCACTTAACAGCAAAAATAGACCTTGATTCTATTCACTCGCACTAATCAATAAGCACTAATCGCACTTAACACTAATCACTTCACGCTTCCGTTCGCACCCTGATTACTAAACACCTGCACTAATCACCTGCAGTGTTAACTTAACAAAGTGTAAACCGGGCTTTAGATAAACTTGTAAGTCTTGTAACACAGGGGATGGTGAATATTTTTATTAGGTACGTGCAAAAAAAAATCAAACTTGGTAATAAAATCCGATTCGAAAAGGAAAATAATATTTGTTAATAATCTCAATACAATCAAACAAAAGGAACTCAGAGATTTTTCCGCATGATTTTTTAATTCCTTTCATTCCTTTTCCTAAAGGAATTTCGAAGTAAAAAGTTATGTCAGCAATATTTTGTTCTTTGAGTGAAAATGAATATAGCATTTTTATTTTTGGGTTTGAAGATACCAACTTGGCTTAAGAACTTCCTAATGTTATGTAAAATTATGAAATTAATATTATTTTGTTTGTTTTTAATGTTGTTTGGCCATTTATCTGTCGGACAGTTTGTCATTGTCAGTTTAAAAGTTGAAATTCGAGGCAATTATAATAGAATTTCTTTCAAGTTAAATTACTTTTTTACTTATTCAAAATACGAGGATGTCGTGGCTCAATAACAGCAGTGCTTGCCTGCGTTGGATCGTAGATGGGTGACCCGTTAAATACTTAGTTTCCTCTGTGCCTCGGAAAGCACGTTACGACGGCTGTCATTCATCTTTGACAGTCGTGACGTTCCTACTCCTCCGCTATTATTTTTTGATTAATTTCGTTGCGGGATCCAAGACAGTTAAATTGTTTCTCTAGGACTTCGTCAAGCTTCATTGTCTCGGTGTTTTTCTGGTAGTCACCACTGTTGATTCTGGCTTACAGGAGTAACTGTGGTTTGGGAATAGTGTGGTGGACTTGTCCGAAAAAAAAAGTCGTTACGAAAGGTTATCGTATCAAGGAGGGGCCCGCAAGGGCCGACGCCCATCGGGGCTGTGGATTATCGAAAGAGATGACGTGGCCTCGGCACAAGGGCAGAGAAGGAACATGGGTTCGGTTTTTAGTCAGTAGAAGTCTGACACTCCCCTTCGCTCTGTCTAAGAGCGGGGGGTCATTTGATGATTTTCCACCCACCAAACATATAAGCAGTCGCTCCATGTAAAATACTAGTATAATTATTTAAACGTGATGAATCAGAACATTTTGTCTCCTATTACTTGTTCGTATTGACGCCAGTTTTTGATAAAAATGGGTTTAATGCGTGACAACAGAACCAGGCGACGCTGTAAGTCCAGAAGGAGATGGCATGTCTATATGAACTCTTTTCAAAAGGCCCAAACAGACAGAGTTACATGGAAAGAAAGAAGCGAGGCCTTTACCCTGGAGTGGGACACATCAGACCCTTAATAAGACCAAAGAAACGATAGATGGACTGTATTAAGAATGATATGGCAGGAAAGGAGGTGTCTCATGAGATGACGAGAAACAGAGAAGTATGGAAGAAGGAGACATGCTGCGCCGACCACAAATGAATTGGGATATGGGTAAGAGAATGATGATGAATAATATACATTTTCTCAAACATGCTTGGAAATTTGAGCATTATTTTGACAACCTTCTTCGAGATAAATCGAAATTGCTGTACTGGCCAGATACATGCGACCAGCGGCCGGCAAAAGTTGTATGAAAATCCATATCTGTCGTGTTTAGCGGCCAAATAAATTACATACTAAACTCATATCTGTTGTGTTATTTAAAAATGGAACGATCTTTTACTCTGAACCATAGCAACCAAGGAGGTGACTTATTAAAGGTTTTATTTAAATTTCGAATTGGCTGAACTCTTCAACGCGTGAAAAATTATTGTTGTATGTGATTTTGAAAAGTAAATTGTATTTAATTTCCTCGCATTATTTGAGAAAAGTACTATACAAGCCTTGGCCACAACTAGGCATTGATGGACTTACGTATGTGTGCCTCGGCTTCGCCTCGGCCCACATTTACACGTTCGTCCATCAATGCCTCTGTTGCTGGCCGCTGCAGTAATGTACTAATAATATAAAGAAGAGAGAAGGAAAGCTGAAGAGCAGAGGTGGCCCAGTGGTGGCGGTCCCGACTTACGAACAGTAGGTCGTGGGTTCAAACCCAGGCAGGCACATTACTTTGTGTAATTATTTCATCACCGCTGCTCTCAAAACGGTGAAGAAAAACATCGTGAGGAAACCGGCATGTCTTAGAACCAAAAAATTCGAAGACATGTGACATCTACCAATCAGCACTGGGCCCGCGTGGTAGATTATAGCCCATTCCCCCTCAAAAAGAGAGGAGGCCTGTGTCCCAGCAGTGGGAACATTAATAGGCTGTTGATGATGATGATGAATATAATGTAATATGTGGCTGCTATTTTGGATGTAAAATAAATTGACAGAAGATAAGTAGGCTAAATAACTCAAAGCTCTTCCAAAATAACTTGACATTTACTTTCCCAATTGCAAAGGAGTCCCAAAATATGGCAAAGAACATACACACGACGAAAGGGAATGATTTTATCATACAAGTAATACAATTTGAGACAGTTTTACAAAATTATTGCCTGTAAAAGCCAGAGCGTGCTGCCGTAACTGAATTTACTGACATGGCCGACTTAATTTGTGATATTCTTCCTGTCAAGTGTTTATCGAATATGTTTCGCGAAATGTTGAAGTCGCGAGGTTTTTAAAAGTATGTGAATCTTGGATGTCGGTTTTTTTTTGGGTTAATTTTAAGCGAAAGTTTGGGTTTTGATTTGTGAGAGAATGTTTTGGGTTATTTCAAGATATAACATAATTAGTTACAAACCAACTTTTCAGTAAACAGCTAGATATTCATTTTAGTTTTTTTGTGGGGACTTCACCACTACAACTTACTTAATTACATTTTTACTACTCCTCCGCTATTCTTTTCTGATTAATTTTCTTGCGTCAGTTAAATTGTTTCGCTGGGACTCAAACAAAACTAGTGAAATATGGGTTTACCATTTCCCGGGATTACAGGCTTAATATTCTACGGTTTCAGAGATTTTTGAAAGATTTATATAACCACTTGAAAGCATGGAAATCTGTTCTAGTTTCTAAAAGATCCGTATAGTATTGAACTCTGGTAGTATCCAACATAATATTGCGTTCGTTCTGCCAAAGAATACACTCCCATAAATTGTTATCTGAATTTTTTTTTTCGCAGTCAGATGTATAACAATAGGTATAGTTCGGAAAAATACTGATGATGATGATGATGATGCCATTTAGCCGATTTCGGCCACAGCGTCTGCATTCGCTGGATTTCTATAGATTTTCAAGAACTTTTTTTGTCCTGCTCTTTCGTGTGCTCATAAGTGTCTAGCATATCCAACTTTGGCCGAAAAACTACGAGCACAAAGCGGGCATGTCAGAACATCATCGATGACACGCGTCTTTAATCAACTGGGCCCACTCGAATGGACCCACGAAATCAGTCGAACAAATCACATTTTAAATTGTTTTTTTTTTTTTTCATAGTTTTATTGTGGGTCCAGTTGCAAGCGGGTCCAGTTGACCAAAGAATCACGGAAAAATACTAGGCAGATAATGAGTACATACAAATTAAATCACTATTCTATCTTCCATGTTTTACATGAAATAAAATACCCATTTTAATATCGAAGCCACAACATTATTTTTAATAATACGAGGGTCAAGTATAAGCCATTTGTAAAGGGTATTCTTGTACGACGCGTTAAGGGTATATTGTGTAGGTGGGTCAAAAAGGGACCGCCTGTTTTGTAAGGGTTAAAGTGGAAGGTTGTGTGAGGCAGGGATGTTATGGAGCTCCGTAGCCGGAAACGAAAATATCGGATATCTGAAATAAAAAAAATATCCGTAACCGTTATAAAGGTTTCGGAGTCTAAATCATTATTATTATTATTTTTTTTTTTTTAAACGTTGCCCCACACTAGGAATTTCTCCTGTATCGTGGGTGCGTTCACAAACATTTAAACTCACATACACAAATACCCAGACTCGGAACAACTATCTGTAGGTCATACAAATATTTGTTCCGTGCGGGGATCGAACCCGCGACACGCAGCGCAGCAGTCCATTGCTTGAGCCACTGCGCCAACCGTGCCGTCTAAATTATTATCTATTCATTATTTTTACTAAATATACAAATACATACCTAATTGGTATAAATATTTTTTGAAGGAGGATACACTGTGTTGTTTTGCCCGGCCGAGCCGACACTTGTTATTCTAATATCGGCCGGAACCGAAATTATCCGAAACTAGCGTATAATCCGATAAATTTCATATCCGAAACTAGCGTATAATCCAAATAATTTCATATTCGTAACCACATAAAAACCTGAAATAAATTATTCCTATATCCGAATCCGTATTCAGTTCCGAAATGTCATAATTATCCTTAACATCCCTGGTGTGAGGGTCACAATTTTCTGACCTCTGCGGTAGGGAACTTGAAAAGAGACGATTGTACTTTCAAGTGCCTTTTTAATTGAAATTTTTGGGCGTTGTAAGTGTTTTGATTGGATTATTTAGAGTGCTGTCGCTTATTACACGGGACTTAAACTTAATTTAACTGACATAACGAAAGATTTTATCATAATTTTTAAGGTTAAATTTTAGAATGTACTATTGATGATTTTATTGATTTTTTATTGATGTTATTAACTTTTTTAATGATATTTATTGTGTTATTACTTTTTCTCAAACATGCTTGGAAATTTGAGCATTATTTTGACAACCTTCTTCGAGATAAATCGAAATTGCTGTACTGGCCAGATACATGCGACCAGCGGCCGGCAAAAGTTGTATGAAAATCCATATCTGTCGTGTTTAGCGGCCATACAAACTAAACTCATATCTGTCGTGTTATTTAAAAATGGAACGATCTTTTACTCTGAACCATAGCAACCAAGGAGGTGACTTATTAAAGGTTTTATTTAAATTTCGAATTGGCTGAACTCTTCAACGCGTGAAAAATTATTGTTGTATGTGATTTAGAAAAGTAAATTGTATTTAATTTCCTCGCATTATTTGAGAAAAGTACTATACAAGCCTTGGCCACAACTAGGCATTGATGGACTTACGTATGTGTGCCTCGGCTTCGCCTCGGCCCACATTTACACGTTCGTCCATCAATGCCTTTGTTGCTGGCCGCTGCAGTAATGTACTATTAGGATGTTAGTAGGTATGACTTTTATTTATTATTAACATTTTATTGATTTTACTATGTTTTTCAATGATATTAATGATTTTAAATGTGTTTGTACTATTTGAATCGTTTTACTATGTTTATTGATTCCTAATGATATATTGATGTAGATTACTGTTAGCCTGTGTCATCTGCTGGGAAAAGGCCTCCGCCCACTAATAATCTACATCATTCGTATTACCATTTTTATTATTCTTGCAATATAAGGGTATTTGCCTGACATAAAATACAATTTATTTATTTTATATAACAGCGGAAAAGTGGGTGTATTATTTGGTACTCCTTTACCTAACCGTTCGGAGATTACAAGCGTGGATCATAAATGAATCTGCCGTGGAGTGTAAAAGTGATTCTATTCCACAAACAATATCGGTAATATCGTGTCCTGAGTGTCCTGTTGTTTGATCACTACAGGAACTATGGACGCCACCGAAAGCGCCAAACTAGTATCTCAGTTCTGGCCCGGCCATTGCCATCGACACGCTAAGAACTGTCTTAGCGTGTCGACAGCGTGTCGGCACATCATTTACAATTCAATTCTTTTATTGCATCAAATATGGTAGGTACATGAAGTTCTTATCAATCAAACGTCCTGGCATACCATATACAAAATATTTAGTAACACATATTTGGCCAATATAAAATAGCATGCAATAGTACAAGTTTTTACACTTAAGATACAGTTAAATATGTCTGTGCTTTAATGTATAGAATTTACAGGGATACTTTTGAACATCTAGCGAATAAAAACACTCATGCAACAACCATTTTCGCAACGCAACACAAAACTTATTGAAGGGTAGTTGAGTAATTGACCTCGGCAAAGCATTGTAAATTAGGGGAGCCATATAAACGCAGCATACACTCCAGCGAGAGGGAATTAAATGTGTTTGGAATGATTTAACTACTGTTTTTTGTAAACTAATAAATTAGGTTTGCGATTAGTCGCAGCTCGCCTGATGCGCAGTGATGATGCTGTGTGGAACAAGCTTGCCTAGAAGCCCACTTACTCAAACTTTCCGTGAAATTTTGGGTAGTACAGTACCTACCTCTTTTTAAGACTGGACTGTCTTACGACTTCTGAGTCTTATAACGGTCGATTTGGTTGGTCTCATTCGAACCCTAAGAGTTATCTTTACATAGAAGGTATTAAACAAAGTCGCTCCCACTGTTTGTAAGCTTAGACATTTTGAACTATGCAATATATTTGAATGCAGTTTTCAGCAATAGATACACTGATTCAAGAGAGAGGTTTATATTTAGTATACAATAATGCTTCTATGCGAAGCCGGGGCAAATCGGTAGTGGGTTATAAAAATCACCTTGTTTATTATAATAACCGCTTTACATGCAATTTAAATAAATAAAAGCTAAAAACTTAATCGTCTACACGCAAGTTGCTGATTTACAATTTTATATTTACACTCAAATGTTTTTATTTCTCGTTTGCAACCACGCTACGTCCGGGTAACCGCGCTGCGGGTTGTTACGGTTTAAAATGTTTCATAAGCGGTTGGCTTTAGTACAGTAAGCTGTATAAAATTGAAAAGAGGATTTAGTTTAATAGTTTAAGTACTTTTGTGTGTAAATATGCTGGGAATTTGCAAGTGGTTGGTCTGGCACGAATGGATGATGTAAATTATTCATTTTCATCTAATGAGGCTTTTCCCAACTACATAATATGTTGGCGTTGGCTCTCAGTCTTACTGGATGCAGCTGGATACCAGTATTTTATATAGAGTGACTGCGTATTTGACCTCCACAACCCTGATCTGGGTAATAATACCTATTAAATACCTATAAGACTGGTTGACAGAATTTAGGGCAACTGACTACGTGGCAAAGATATACAAATAACAGCCGGGCCCAACGGCTTAACGTGATTTACGAAATACGGAGAAAGCTCGGTATAATATGTAATCCGGCCCAATCACGGCTGAATCTGAAGATTGATTCGAGCAGTAGTTATTATTCATATAGAATATTAAAATTGTATTTACTCACTAAAATATAATGCCATTAAAATTGTACTATGTTATGTATTTATCACTGTACCATTAAGCATAGGGGACCGAGACTGCTTCTCCTTAACACAGGTTATCTTGTTACCTAGCGAGGAGGACAGCGCTTCACCCACTCGACTGTAGACTACTTAACATTATTATGTAAGAACTTTACTATTACCATGTATACCTACTACAATCTGTCTGTTTGAGTAAATAAATTTATTATTATTATTATTATTATTTAGCCACGAGCTTCTCAAGCTTTCTTACTTACAACACAATACCAACAATATATTAATTTAATTATTTTGATACAAAAGAGTGTCCATAGAGTTTCTTGCCCATTCTTCTCAATAGAGGCACCACAGAATTCCCGTCAGGGCTGCGGGTAGCTCGAAAGAGATATCTTGGCCTCGGCACAAGGGCAAAAAAAAAACTGGCCAAGTGCATGTCGGACTTGCACATGAAGGGTTCCGTACCATGACTCCTTATAGGTTTTCCTCTAATTTATACGTGTTGAACTAATTTCTGTATTTTTTTTTCAGAATTTTAGGCTTAGTAGTTTCGGAGATAAGGGGGGAAATGGTCGGACAGACAGACAGACACACGAGTGATCCTTTTGAGGTACGCGGAACCCTAAAAAAGGCACAAAGGCAAAAAGGAGGAAGTTCCCTATTCGTATGTATGTAATTTTTTTATGTAGGTATGTCCTCGCATATCTTCGTCAATTGTGGACCGATTAACAAAATTCTTTTTCGCAAGTTACTATGCCTTGTGACTAACTGCTTCGCAAAAGCACCTGTAATGGTCTTGAAATAAATACTTTAAGTTTGAGTTTGTTAAAACTCAACTGCAATTTGCCACTAAAACTGACCTTACCAACTAAGCTCTTAATAGTGATGCTATCCGTAATCCAATCTAAGTTCACAAGTTTTAGATTTCTGAGTTAACAGTCTGACGAGTCTCGAGGGCTTACCTCGGCGGTCTCATGTATATTTTACACTAGCGGATGACATGCGGTTTCACCCGCGTAGTACCCGTTCCCGTGGGAATAAAGGGATAAAAGTAGCCTATGTCACTCGGGGATAGTATAACTTACTAACGGTGAAAGATTTTTTTAAATTGGTCCAATACTTTTTAAGTTTATTCTTCACTACATATTCATCATCATCTGCCTAGCCTTTTCCCAACTATATTGGGGTCGGCTTCCAGTCTAACCGGATGCAGCTGAATACCAGTATTTTACATGGAGCGAACTGTAAAAGAACTTTTATTTAAATCCATAGATAAAATCATAGGTATTTTACTCCAAAATTATTACTAACCCTAATTTAAAATTTCAAAAACTAGCCAGACCACTACAATTTCGCCCTTTTTACCCACAAAATTCGCCCCAAGCATTTCGGACCGCTTGTACAAAGTTCTCCATAGCTGAAAGCCAGTTTATATAACATTTAAAATATTGTTGTTACATTGAAGGCTAGACCGAATTCGGCCTGGGGCTAGACTTTGTGTTAATCAGTTATTTACCCTACTTACAAAGTAGACTTGACGTAAATATATTGTGGTCGGTTTGTTGAGAGCAGTGGTGGCCCAGTGGTGGCGGCCCCGACTTACGAACAGTGAGTCGTGGGTTCGAACCTCGTCAGGCATATTACTTTGTGTAATTTATTTCATCACCACTGTTCTCAAAACGGTGAAGGAAAACATCGTGAGGAAACCGGCATATCTTAGAACCAAAAAAAAATCGAAGATATGTGACATCTACCAATCCGCACTGGGCCCGCGTGGTAGATTATAGCCCATCCCTCTCCTAGAGAGGAGGCCTGAGTCCCTGCAGTGGGAACATTAAAGGCTGATGATGATGTTGGGAGCTTGTGGCTTAATAATAACTGCATCTTGAGTCGATCTTTAGGTTAAGCTGCGCTAACCTAGGCTGGTCTGTGGATTGGTGACCACCTATTACATACCGAGTTTCCTCCGTGCCTCGGAAAGCAGGTTAAGCTATAGGTTTCGGCTGCCATATTTTTTGACTTTGTGTAGTCAGTCGATACAGGTAGTTAGTGAACTGAAAGTCACTGAAAGAACGGAAAGTATTACCTAGAATTAACTGGGTTTTAGAGGTCAGATAGGCAGTCGCTCCATGTCATCATCATCATTTCAGCCGAAAGACGTCCACTGCTGGACATAGGCCTCCCCTAAGTGTAATTTTTGCTTAGAGGGGGTTTGCCATAATCGCCACGCTTGGCAGGCGGGTTGGCGATCGCAGTACGGTCGATACAAAAAGCACAGAGAACGCTGCTGCCCATTCTCTGGTACATCCCTTAGTCGCCTCTTACGACACCCCCGGGAAGATATGGGATGGTGCTATTCTTTGCGTCCGACACCATACGGAACATCGGCGTCGCTCCATGTAAAATACTGGTATTCAGCTACATTTAGTTAGTCTTTAAGCCGACTCCAACATAGTTGGGAAAAAACTAGGCTGATGATGATTTAACTTAACATTGCTATGCTGATTCAAAAAAATCTTTCATCATTAGAAAGCTACATCTTTACTATATTAGTACCGCTAGTAAGAGAGACTATAATATATCCCGTCGGGGCCGCGGATTTTAGTACTGATGACGTGGCCTCGGCACAAGGGCAAAGAAGGAACATGGGTTCGGTTTTTAGTCAGTAGAAGTCTGACACTCCCCTTCGCTCTGCCCAAGAGCGGGGGGGGGGGGAGGTCATTTGATGATATTCCACCCACCAAAAAAAAAAAAAAAGACTAATATATTTTCAAAATAAACGCGGACTGAGTCGCATGCAAAGCTAGTTCCACTACAAAAAACTCGAAATCCGTCGCTACAAAAAAAATTAAACCTCAACAACTTTACAGCGCAGCATAAAATCTACAACATTAATCAATAGGTAACAAGATACGCTCACTCCGGACGCGCCTGTCCGCCGTCCGGATACACCGGACGTCCGGTCGTCCGGCGCCGGAGGCGGCTGATTGGATTGACGACAGCCGTCAACCATTATGTGTACGGGGTTAATTGATAAATGAAAGACTAGGGGAAAGTGGAGCTCGTGGGTTGATAATGAAAGTAGGTTCTCAGAGCTATCTTCATATTAAATCGAACTTGCATAGGTTGGTCTGTGCAATGGTAACTGCAAACCGAGTGTTTCCGTGCCTCGGAAATGATGATAGGCCGATAGTCCTGAACTCCCGGCTGTCTTTTGTAGATTTTTGAAAGTCGTTACTGGTAGTCAGTGGCCTAGTCTAAAAACCAGATTTACCCAGGGGTATTATACTCATTACTATTCAATGCATCCATCAGCTCAAAGGTTTGAGTGCGCTTATACATTGAGCCCTACTGTATAACCTGATTTCTCACCTCAAAATTATTATAAGTCGATTCCTAGCAAGAATTTTTAGTTTAGTGTTAAGTTGTATTGTGTGTGCAGTTACATTTAGAGGTTAGGCGAGCTGCACACTACAAAGTACTTAGTTTATAGCGTAGTGTTACTTAGTTTGATATCTATCTATCTTCTATATATCTATATCTATATTATATAAATAAAGAGAGAAGTCCTGACTGACTGACTGACTGATTGACTGACTGACTCATCAACGCCCAGCCCAAACCCTTGGACCTAGAAAGCTGAAATTTTGCACAGAGGTTCCCTTTATAATGTAGACAAGAAATAAGGAAGGATTTTTCGAAATTCAACCCCTAAGGGAGTTAAATAGGGGATGAAAGTTTGTATAGAAAATCGACATTTTCACGCGGGCGAAGCCGCTGGCAAAAGCTAGTAAAGAATAATACGATACCCCTTGGTACATAGGCCGGTCTTGGCTACTAACTGCCGCACTCAGAGAGCTTTCATGATTACTTAGGCCAACACTTGGTAAAGGTTTTGATAGTTTTGTCATACAAAAGTAAGTCAAATAAATATCTCGGACTACCGCAGTAAGACGCGTACAATTTTCTAGTCCGTATAATCGGGAACCCGAAAATGAAAGTAAACATGGTAAATATCCCGTTTTCAACATTAATAATAGTGTTAGTGACCATGTCAGTTTAAAAACTTATAATTTTCTACTCGTCAGGAAATGGTACCTACATCGAGTCAAACGAATGTGACCAAAATCTCGTCACAACAACTCGTGACAAAGGACCTTTATTCATTTGTTTCGTCGGCAATCTCTATAGTATGACACAATATTATTATGTCCCTTGGTTGGGTAGGTTGTGGTCAGGCGTTGACAGAAGTTGTCAGCTACAATATGTGTGGAGTGAGAAGGTTAATCGCTTTATGTAGACTCTGGGTAAGGGTTTAATTTGTGAAAATCTAGCCGTAACTGCGAATTTGGTTGTGGTATTACTTCTAAAATAGTAGCACTGCTGTATTTTTGGTTACTATGCGTTATCTAATAAGCCACGCTTGCCCAGGGAGGTCCGTGAAAGGGTGGCCACCTCCGTGCCTCGGAATGGCCGCTGACCTGATTGTCCCGACTCTCATTTGTAGTTATGTCACAGAATACATAATAGTACTACGTACAGAAGGGACACTCACTTCCCCGCGCTCATATTAAATACCGCACCTCACCCCGCACTTCGAGGTATACGTCGTCGACACTTGAGCAATGGCTCGCGCTCGTATTAGTCGTCGTTCGGTTTTCGCGACGCAGACCGTTGCAATTTCCGCGCCATTTTTTAGGCTACGAGAACCCTACTAGAGTTTACGCACACATTTGCACGTGCACGTCGTGCACAAACGTTATTTGTTTATGTAGTAGTAATAGGTAATTATTTTGCGGGCGTTGTATGGAGTGTCCGAGGTGTGGTTATGTGACAGTCTTTACAGGTAATCAGTAGGCCGAAGGACTGACAACCAATCTTACCAAGGGATAGTAACTATATAAATGGGTTGGGGAATTCAGATAAACAGTCACTCCATTTATAACCCTCGGTAAAAAGTCGGGTAAAAATACTAGTCATCATTTCAGCCAAAAGACGTCCACTGCTGGACATAAGCCTCAGGTATAGGTAAAAATACTAGTATACAGCAGTATTGGGGTAGACTGGAATCCGATCCGAACATGATTGGGATAACCTCCTCCTTTTTTGAAGTCGGTTAAAAAGGTAGCAGATAATGAAAGCAAAATAATTAAAAAGTACTAAAGAAATTCTTCATAATTCATTGGGATAATTATCGAGGTACACCTACGCTTGCTTGTTCAGTGTTTAATTTCATACCGAAAACCAGATAGGCAGTCGCTCCATGTAAAATTTACCGGCATCCGGTTAGCATCCGGTTTCACCCGCCATTTTACTCGGCTGCTCAAGGTCATAGCGTGATATTTAATATCCTATAAACTTCCTCAAGAATTAAGCTATTAAACACAAATTAATACTCTTAAGCTTCATAAAATTATAAGTATCTAAAGACACTGGACTGGCTGGCTGGCTGGTCTGGCTCAGTGGTCGCAAGCGCGACTGTTAAGCATAAGGTCCTGCATTAGATTCTCAGCTCGGGTAAAGTGTTATTGGGTTCATTCATCAGACAACTTAAACATTCTAGCGAAATGTGGGTGCACCAATGGGTACACCTCTTTATAACCCTTTTTTATTGTGGGGTGGGAAATCTACAAATGACTCCCACTCTGGGCAGAGCGGTAGGGAGTTTCAGATTTCTACTGACTAAAAACCACCCATGTTCCTTCTTAGCCCTTGTGCCGAGGCCGCGGTATCTCTTTCGAACAACCCGCAGCCCTGACGGGGACCACGAAACCCTCTTCCCACACCCTTCCATCAGGAGTCTTATTAGCACCCATGGACTCTAGATTTGTGACCGGTTCATGGCAATAAATGGTTGATGGCCGAAACGTGGTCGCTCACAATGGGCCTTATCAGAAAGCTCAAAGTCACCCAAAGGGCAATGGAGAGGGCTATGCTCGGAGTATCCTTGCGTGATCGAATCAGAAATGAGGACATCCGCATGAGAACCAAGGTTACCGACGTAGCCCGAAGAATCGCCAGACTTAAGTGGCAATGGGCAGGGCACATTGCTCGCAGAACGGATAGCCGATGGGGCCGAAAAGTTCTGGAATGGCGACCGCGAACCGGAAGACGTTGCGTTGGAAGGCCTCCCACTAGGTGGACCGATGACCTGGTCAAGGTTGCGGGGACCCGCTGGATGAGAGACGCACGGGACCGGTCAATGTGGCGACGCCTGGGGGAGGCCTATGTCCAGCAGTGGACGTCTTTTGGCTGAAATGATGATGATGATGATGATGATGGCAATAAGCTCACTCCCTATTACTTGAGTTTTAAACACAACTGGTGAAATGTGTGTGTACTAATGAGTACCTACACTTCTGCCTATCCCTTCCAGCATTTGGGGCGTGATCTCATATCAAGTATAGATAGATTACCGAAGTACAGTTCAATACAAATAAACGACCAGTCACCGCGTATACAAGATACAGGATGACTTGTATTTAATATGGCTCTTGTTAAAGACATCTCGATTGAACAGGAAGCAGCGGTGGCCCAGTCGTGGTGGCCCTGTCGTGGGTTCGAACCAAGGCAGGCACATTACTTTGTGTAATTTATATCATCACCGCTGCTCTCAAAACGGTGAAGGAAAACATCGTGAGGAAACCGGCATGTCTTAGAACCAAAAAATTCGAAGACATGTGACATCTACCAATCCGCACCGCGTGGTAGATTATAGCCCATTCCCTCTCAAAGAGAGGAGGCCTGTGTCTCAGAAGTGGGAACATTAATAGGCTGTTGATGAGTTCAATACAATTAAACGACCAGTCACCCTGTATACAAGATACAGGATGACTTGTAAATAATAAGGCTCTTGTTAAAGCGATCTCGATAGTAATGGTGATCTCATATCCTCTCGTAGGCGTCTCAATGTCGAGTGAGTACGTGACTTGCATTGTCGAGGGGGACCAACTTAATTGGCCCCGTTTGAAGAGTTAATCGGGATATTAGATTGCCTATTTCTCTATTTGACTGTTTTGTTGGTCTTGTAAGCGCGACTGCTTTATAGGAAAACTTATAGGACACTATTTTGCAGGAACGCATCTAATAGACCTCTACGCGTTGACCAGTTGACTTGGCAAGTTTGATATTTCAAAATGATACTGAGGTATTGGTTGCGCTTCGTAACTTATAGTTTTTTCTTATATTTTTCTAAATCACCTACTGGCGATTGAAAGGCATTGGTTTACTGTTCTAATTTATTTAATCTGTGCCATATATCGTTGATTCGGTGATTTCCTCGTGCCTTGCAGCGCGCGCGCCTTGCCGCGCCGCGCCGTCATTGGTAGTTGCGCTCTAACCTTGGGATCGTGTGGATGCGAATGCTATGTGTGTCACTAATTAGTCCCATCGCGCCCTAAAACCCCTTAACTGAACCTATATAAACTGTTATCAGCCTACCCCAGACCTATGTTAGTGTGTTGTGTACTGCTGGCCAGCATAGTGTATCCAGAAAAGACATGTGAGCTGTTCATCCCGAAAGCAGACACGTGGCCGTCGCCTGCGCGCGCTTGGGATTGCTGGTCAAGGTATGTGGTACAATTAATGAATTGAACGATCTCCTGTGCCTTTCTTCCCGATTGCGTATTTTTTTTCCCTTCAACTTCTTATGACAGAATCAGCAATTATAGCCTAGATTGCTCTAATAATCTAGGCTCAATACGCGTGTGAATTTTAGCGGAAATTTACAACTTCTGCAGGTTATACGCACCAGGTATCATGTTGTTGTTGTTTTTTTTTTTAAAAAAAAAAAGAATGACAGAAAGAAAAAGTTGCAATATACAACTTACACAACATTTACCTCACGCTTGTAATCCACAAAGGGTTAGGCAGAGATGTACTTAATAGTACACCTACATTTCGCCAGTCAGGTTAAGTCCCATGTAATCGAGGGTGAACCTATTGCCATCAACCGGGCGCAAAACCAGGCTCCGTGGCTATTACTGATAAATTCCGGATGGAAAAACCCAATAACACTTTGCCCGACCCGGGAATCGATCCCAGGACCTCACGCTCAGCAGTCCCACTTGCGACCACTACACCAACGACGTAGATAAATTATAATTTAGTTTCAAATATTTGGTTTTTTCAGTGGCGAAAAAATCCAACTAAAGTCACCACCATCAAAAGATATGACCGTTTAAGTCGTATATTTTAAACAAGGGAATCTTTAAACCAATAAGGTTCTTCCCGTTGCTCTATGAATTATTGAATTTACCAAGAGTATTTCAACACATGTAAAACTGACATGTGAAGAAATGCAAATTCAAAGATTTGATTGTGGATCGAAAGATGAACCTATGTTCAGAAATTGTTCTTAGATGTTAATTAGTTACATTTAAGTCTGCTATGTCCAACCATTGAGGCAAACAAAACAAAAAGAAAACATAACTAATATTCCCAAACTTCCAGTTGAAGACTACTCAAAATTCCATTAAAAACTTATTTGTAGCTGCCTATTGCACGTCCAAAAAACCAAATAGCATCCGCAGGCATTTCCAATGAGGCAAATATTGGACATGTGCCAAAATGTACATTCTTATCGCGAGATATTTTGTGCTCGAGTTGCTAGCTGTAGTGGCTGACTGAGGCAGCATTTCGAGCTGTATACAGGTTGTGGTTTCTGAAATTAGGTGTTTTGTGATAGCAAAATATTGAGGTACATAGAAAGAAAGAAAATGTATTTATTTGGTATACACAAGTGTACACAACAAAAGGTAAAAGGAAAAAATCCTAAAACAGAAAAAAGTAGTCAAAGGAAGTATGGTGTCATTTTGAGAGTTCCATACGTTCACAGAAAAGTTTGGATTCCCTGGTGAAATTGAAAAATATGCAACATTAACGGTTAAACCTTTTGATTTCGTTGACTTTTGTAAGCAATGTTTTTGTAAACATTGCTTGACTTGCTGCACTCGTTGGTGTAAACTGTAAGTGCAGCAAGAAACTGTTTAAATAAATCTTCTATCTATCTATATAAATAAAAAGAGAAAGTCCTGACTGACTGACTGACTGACTCATCAACGCCCAGCCCAGACCCTTGGACCTAGAAAGCTGAAATTTTGCACAGAGGTTTCCTTTATAATGTAGACAAGGAATAAAGAAGGATTTTTTGAAATTCAACTCATAAGGGAGTTAAATAGGGCATGAAAGTTTGTATGAAAAATCGTCATTTTTACGCGGGCGAAGCCGCTGGCAAAAGCTAGTAAATAATAAATAAATAAATTAGACCCAAAGTATAACTTGATACCTCTCTCTACGCGTTCCTGAGAAAAACCCGTTTAAGTCGTATATTTTTTACAAAGGAATCTAAACCAAGGGTACTTCCCATTGCCCTACGAATGATTGAACCATGAAATTTAACAAGTGGTAATGTCTTACAGCACATGTCAAAGTAAAATCAGTCGGTCGGCGAACTCGGTAGCGAACGGTTCGAATATCCTACCCACCTACCTCCGCGAAAATGTCTGTGAATACGCTTAAATGTGTGAACTGTAACATAGTGATATGTGAACTATTATCATTTATCCAGAACAAGATAGATGTAATAGACAATGAAAGCCTAATAAGGATCTGTGTATCTGCATTTCGAGAAGAAGATGTAGTTAGTGCTAAGGAGCTGCTGTTTAGTTCTATAAAGACTAACCAGAAGAAGATATCCAGGCGTAAAGAAGGCAAAACACAGAGAGACTTAGAGGATATCATATGTGTTTTTAAAGTGACCGAACCGGATCTTATGCCTATATTTGTGGCTCGTGACTTGCAAAAGTTGCCGCCCGTTACATTTGACCACGTCGATGTCACCAAATTATTAAAAGACCTGCTAATTATGCGTGCTGAAATTAGTGAGATAAAAGGCAATTATGCAACAGTATGTCAACTGGATGAGCTGAAGAAGGAATTAGGATGTAGCCGGCTGCCAGCGTCATTGGTAACATGCAACATCAACACAAATAAAAGAGGAGGGTATTTGCTTGATAGCGGGCCGGTTGGATTACGGCCGGACAACACCGCGATGACGGAACGTTCGAGTTCTGAGCGCGCTGACTCACCAAAGTATCGCTCTCTCGCTCACACTTATACTGAGGGAGACAAGCTAATTGCGCACGCGCCATTTAATTCGACGGTGTTGGAAAGCGAAATGTGTCAAATGTGTACGGAGATTGAGTCAACTGTTTGTCATACAGAATTGAAACAAACAACGAAACCCACTATGGCGGAAGTTGTGAGAAATGGCGAGTGGAGACCGAAAATTAAACCAACTGACGAATGGATAACAGTCCAAAATCGTAGATCAAGAAATCGTTTTGCTGGGAAAACGGGCAAAGCGGCAACAAACTTGGCAGAAAAATTTAAAGCCGCCGAAATGAAAGTCCCTTTGTTTATTTCCAACGTAAACAAGGAGACCGCAGTGGAAGATATCTGCCAATATATCAAAAAGAAAACGGAGCAGGTTGTTTCACTTGAGAAAATTTCTATGAAGAGAGAAAAGCCGTATAATGCTTTTAAATTATTAGTTGATAAAAGCAAGCTGGAAACATTTTTAGACGACCAAATGTGGCCAGATGGCGTCACATTTCGTCGCTTTATTCACTTCAAGAGTGGAAAACAAGACGGAAATAATATTATTTCCGAGACGGAGGGAATAAATAAAGCAATTAATGGATAGTACATCGAAATTGAATATTATAACATTCAATTGTAAAAATATCAAGAGATCTGTTAACTGTGTACGTTTATTATGCAAAACAGCTGACATTGTTTTGTTACAAGAAACATGGCTATATCCACATGATTTATGCTTTCTGGAAAATATAGATCAAGACTTCAGTTTTACCGCGAAGTCTTCAGTGGACACTTCAGCTGGTATTTGTAAAGGTAGGCCTTACGGAGGTCTTGCCATATTGTGGAGAAAAAGTGCAGTTGATAACGTGTCTCTAGTGCAGTGCGACAATAACCGAATTTGTGCAATAAATGTAGTGATAAATAACCGATGTTTTATGGTTATAAATATGTATATGCCAACAGATTGCAGTGATAACTTACCACATTTTACGGAATGTCTCAGTGAAATGTATTCTATCATACAAAATAGTAATGTCGAATCAGTGTTTGTATTGGGAGATTTCAACGCGCACCCGGGTGAGTCATTTTGTAACGAACTTCTTAGTTTTTGTACTGAGCAAGAATTATTATGTGCGGACATTGATTATCTAAGCATGTTATCGCAAACTTACACTTTTATCAGTGACGCACACGGGTGTAAGCGTTGGCTTGACCACTGTCTTGTTACACAGTCGGCAAGAAAAACCATTGCTAACATTAAAGTTATTTACGATTCGTTCTGGTCCGATCACTTTCCTTTAAAAATAGAGTGTGATATTAATGTTATTAGAGTAAAAACAAATGTAATTAAATCTTTGTACAACGGTGTGTGTTGGGGGGAACGAAAACCAGAGGAAATCAGTCGATACACTTCTTTATGTAACGATAAGTTAAAAATGTTAGATTTTCCAAAAGACTTTGAACTTTGTGCTGATAAATTTTGTGATAATACCCACCATAAATTTTTATTGGATAAAATGTACACTGATATTGTTTCTATATTAAGTGAAGCTGCTAGTATAAGCAGAACCCCAAAAGGCATTATAAGAAAAAAGGGTATTAAGGGTTGGAACAAACATGTAAAAGAATTTCACACACAGGCGAGAATTAAATTTAAATTATGGCTGTGGTATGGTCAACCCAGTAGTGGTCCTATTTATGATGAAATGACATTAAGTCGTAAAATCTTTAAATCAAAACTGAAATGGTGCATTAAGAACCAAGAAAGAATTGAAATGGATATTTTGGCTTCACTCCATTCAGAAAAACGTTTTTCATCATTTTGGAAAGGTACTAAGAGGCTACAGAATACTCCAAGCCTACCAGTTAGCGTGGATGGTAAAAATGATAACTATGAGATAGCCAATTGTTTTAAAGACCATTTTAAAGTAAGTTCATCTCTTAAGTCTGCGCCGAAGGTGCACGATGCTGAGACATGTAGATCAGGATCACCTCTTCAGTTTTCATGTAAAGCACTAAAATCTGTGATTAAAGGCATGAAGAGGGGCAAATCACCTGGTCATGATGGGCTTAGCATCGAGCACCTTCAGAATGCTGGTAAACATCTGCCGAGAGTGTTGACTATGTTATTTAATTTGTGTGTGGGACATTCTTACTTACCTCAGGAGTTACTGGATACAATTGTTGTACCTATTGTGAAGAATCGGACAGGAGACATAGCAGACAAAGGTAACTACAGGCCTATTTCACTGGCAACTGTGATAGCCAAAGTATTTGACAGTGTGCTTGACTCGCACCTCGGTGGGTACACCCAGTTACACGACACTCAGTTTGGTTTTCGTGCAGGGTTATCTACTGAAAGTGCTATACTTGCGTTGAAGCACACTGTGAAATATTATACTGACAGGAAAACACCTGTGTATGCTTGTTTCCTGGACCTTTCTAAGGCCTTTGACCTGGTTTCTTATAATGTCTTATGGGAGAAGCTTCTGGAGGCGGGCGTTCCTACTGCATTAGTATCTATATTATATTTTTGGTATGACAAGCAGAGGAACTTCGTCAAATGGTCTAATGCATTGTCTGACCCGTATAAACTCGAGTGCGGCGTTAGGCAGGGCGGGCTAACCTCCCCAAGGCTTTTTAATATTTATGTGAATAAACTGCTAGTTGAGCTCAGCAGCACTCATGTCGGATGCCATATAGATGGAGTAGGTCTAAATAACTTAAGTTATGCAGACGACATGGTGCTGCTGAGCCCGACTATCAGTGGAATTAGAAAGTTGCTCTCAATTTGTGAACAATATGCCGAACAGCACGGGCTAAAATATAATCCTACAAAGAGTGAGCTGTTAGTGTTTCGGGGTAGGAATAAAAATCCAACTTTTGTCCCTCCTGTAAAGCTAAATGGTTCGCATTTGCAGAGAGTTACACACTTTAAATATTTAGGCCACATTGTGAACGAAGAATTGAAAGACGATTTGGATATGGAAAGGGAGCGCAGGGCACTGTCTGTGAGGGGAAATATGATATGCAGAAGGTTCCATGGTTGTTCAGTTCCTGTAAAAATAACTCTTTTTAGGGCCTTCTGCCAAACATTCTACACCAGCAGTCTTTGGGATAATCATACCCTAAAAGCAGATAATGCCCTGCGCATTCAATATAATAATGCCTTCAGGGCGCTGTTGCGGCTTCCACCTTACTGTAGTGCGTCAGGCATGTTCGCTGATGCGCACACTGACGATTACTTTGCCATAATGCGGAAGAAAGTTGCCTCAGTAATAGACCGAGTGAGGGGAAGCAGCAACAGCATTCTGAAGGTGTTTGCAGATAGGCTGGATGGGCCTACAATGGGCAGATTTATCAAGCTTCATGTTGGCAACAAAGCTTGTTAAACCTCCCCGTGTTTGTGTTTCACTATTTGTTTTTAAATGTTCCTGCATGTTACTAACATAGTTTTTAAGTAATAATGTAATACTAACACCCTATGGGCCTTGATGCCTGATAATAAAATATTTTTATTTTTATTTTTATTTTTATTTTTATTTTTATTTATTATCATTCTCTTAAACCATTCGTTTTTCCTTTTGAAATACGAAACCATATTATATAATAAAAAAAGTCCAAAGCCAAAGGCTTAACCCAGAATGATAGCCATTTTTAATCTACCATTTAAAATAATATCCAAGATTATTAAAACTGAATACTCTACCATCGTTTATTCTTAGCTGTCGTAAGAAAATTCATTACGAAGCTTTTCTATAGCATCCGGATGTCGGAAACTGCCACCGTCAGGGGGAGGGGGGCAATCGGAAATCATCTTTAGAGTTATGATTAACGACGTGACAAACGCATTGTTAGTCTAGTGGTGACTGTTGGACAGCCAAGTCATAGGTCTCGTGTTCGAACCGAAGACAGGCGTCTTCTGGGCACGGGCATTCCATCATATACCTGATCCATACATTTCCAATTTGTGTGATCGAGGTCCAGAGTAGGCCCATCTATCTATCTATATAAATAAAAAGAGAAGTCCTGACTGACTGACTGACACATCAACGCCCAGCCCAAACCCTTGGACCTAGAAAGCTGAAATTTGGCACAGAGGTTCCTTTTTGTAGACAAGGAATAAGGAAGGATTTTCCGAAATTCAACCCCTAAAGGAGTTAAATAGGGGATGAAAGTTTGTATGGAAAATCGACATTTTTGTAGTTAAACCGACATCCACGCGGGTGAAGCCGTGGGCTAAAGCTAGTTTCACAATAGAAAAAGAGTTCAGAATGTTCAGATTCAAGTGCGTATTGTACGGAAGCCCCCTTTAATTTGTATGATTTGTTTGTATGAAGGACAAAGTTATATTTGCAGTTTTTTAAATGTGCTATATCTCAAAAACTGGTAACTACGTATATCTCGTTCAAATCAATTTTGGTTGAAAGTTTTGATTTTGCAATCTACAGCATATATTTTTTTCTAGATTTTTCACCGCCGCCCTGTCTTTTTTTTTGTATAAAAATCGTAAAGCGGTTTCTCAAAATACATCTACCTACCAAGTTTCAACTATGCAGTCTTAATCGTTTCCGAATAAAGTGGCTGTGACATACGGACGGACAGACAGATAGACAGACATAACGATTCTTTAGGGGTTCTGTTATTCGGTTACGGAATCCTAAAAAGGGTACACCACCGTGTTTCCTCTAAAAACACCGGTCGAACACTTAGTTTTTCTGATACGACTGTGGAGATCAAATACCCGTCGCTCTACGTAAACAATATTCAATTCAATGCTTAAGCAGAAAAAAACGGCTAGCTCTGTAGAAAACAATACCTGACCTGAGCTTCAATCTAGGTATTTTTAGGGTTCCGTACCGTTCCGAAAAAAGAAACCCTTACAGGATCACTTTGTTGTTCATCCGTCCGTCTATCTGTCTATCATTAAGATACAGCCGTTTATGCCGCATATTTTGCGACACTAGCAAGGGAATCAAAACCAACAGGGTACTTCCCGTGAACTCAGAATCTTGAAATTTGGTACAAAGCAACATCTTATAGCACAGATAAAGGAAAAATTGCGAAAACAGTTATTTTTTAGTTACATCATAATAAAAAATATTTTTAATACGGAACCCTCGGTGCGCGAGTCGGACTCACACATGGCCGTTTTTTAGATTACATTCATTGTTCCAATGTCAGCTTTACTATTGTATGTCTTTGAATAGGATTTTAATTAGTTTCTAAGCGATAGGATAGTCATTATAGGTAAATTTGCAGTTTAATTAGATCTATAAGGTCCACCCATCCTTGATTAGACTGCTCGACTGGTAAGAACTGCTTAACCTTGAAGATGTATCGTTGACTTTTTGGCATAAGGGGATCAGACAGGGTCAAAATAATATGATTCTGTTTAGTCCGTAAGTTAGATTATCGAAAAATATTGAATACGTGTTTTTTGTTTTATCAAATCAATAAAAAATGACGAGGATAAAACGTGTCAAAGATCTTGGAGTGGGGCTTGAAACGTCACTTGTGTCGTCAAAATGTACTATCATATGACGTCACACGAGTTTTCGAAGCACTGTATCGTCTTCATTTTAAGTTTACGTGAAAAAAGAAAAAATACGTGTCCAATAATTTTTGGAAATCTATCTGACGGACTAATTAGTTTTTTTTTGTCCGATCCCCTATTACTGGAGATTACGAGTTTAGCTAATATTTTAGTTTTGCTATAATTAACATTAAAAACTGAACATTTACCATGTTTACTATTCATCTTGAGTTATCAATATTTCCGTGCTGAAGTTATTGCGGGTGGATGTTTATGAGCAGAGAAATCGATCTGCCCTCTTCCTAGTACGTTTTACGTGCTCGGTGCCACTGTCACTCACAATTCGATTCTGTTCCCGACACACGAAATTCACTGTGTCCGCTCGGGAACTTTTTCGGTTTTTATTTCCACACGGTTAAACCACTGGATTTCAGGCTCTCGACAGTTCCAGGATCGCGGTAACTGGCCCTTGTGAGCTCCGTCTACTCGCCGTCGACCCGGTCCTGGTTCTGATCGGACGGTGAGCTTAGTGATTTTTTGTATTGATTCCTTTCTATGCTACGTAACGAAACTAATATTTTAGAACTCTTAGTATCATGAAGTAAATCATATCTAAGTCAAAAGCAACTCGAAAAAGAAAGTGATTGAGTGTGAGTGAATGTATCTCAAAGTTGCAATTGTTATTTCACAAGAAATTCGCGTTTGAACCTTGCCAAGTGTGTGGCTAACGCTGTCACCGAATGGCGTCCAAGAACTGGCAAAAGAAGTGTGGGTCGTCCAGCGGCGAGATGGGCAGACGACATAGTTGCCATCGCGGGCAAAACCTCTAAGTGGTTGGCACAGGACCGTGGAGATTGGCACAAGGAAAGAGGGGCCTAAACCCAGCAGCGGGTTATTTCGGGATGTGGATGATGATGATGATGAAGTCATATCAAAGTCAAAAGTGACAAGAAAAAGTGAGTGAGTGAGAGTCAGTGTGAGTGAAAGTATCTCAAAGTTGCAATTGTTATTTCACGAGATATTTGAATTTTAACTTTGCCTAGTATCGAAATGTTATTTTTTTTACTTAGCATGCATTTGTTACTTAGGATTTTTTTTACTTAGGACGCAATTTTGTTTTATAAATATCTAACGCCCGAATACTCGAACGTCACTCAATTATAAGTAGCCCTCAAAACTCGTGCTATCTCTGTCACTCTGCGTTAAAGTTAACAAAGACAGCACGAGATTTAAGTGCAACTTAAAATTGAGTGAAGTTCGAGTATTCGGGCGTAAGAAACCCGTCAGTTTCAAGTTAAATCCTAGTTTGTGGGGTTGCAACTTGTTCCATAACCGCGTATGGTTTAACTGACGCCAGGTCTCACAAAAATTGTTAAATTTTTTTGTTGCAAAAGGATATTCTACAACCCTTGTTAAGTAACTTTTAATCATTGAACCAAAAATAAAATAGTTATACCTTCCATATTACCAAAAGGAGGTCAGTGTCCTCCAGAGTGTCAGTTACTGACATATTATCAATTATATTCGGAAACACATGTTTTTCCCGAAAAGTAGCACACCGATAAATGTCGTACCTATATCATCTATCATAGCAAATACGTTAAGTAACTTTGACAGATCATTTCACGCAAGTGGGTGAAATGTGAGGATCTACGGCCTTATTGTACTTAACGCCTGAATCTCTTGTTAACCGACTGTGGTGAAGGCGAAAAAGAGGGTTATGATTTCTGTCTTAAAGACACTGGTGCTGTTAGTCGTGATTGAACTTGAGTCAGACTTGACACGTCAACAATCCTCCCTATATGCCCCTTCGTACACTAAGCTACTCAAATGTTAGATACCCAACGACTTTAGTCTTCAAGCGACTGCCGCCATACAAAGTCGCGTCGACGACATTCGTCCCGCGTCGCGACTCGTGTACGTTCTTCATTGGATTTGTATGGCGGCAGTCGCTTGAAGACTAAAGTCGTTGGGTATCTAAGATTTGAGTAGCCTGGTGTACGAAGGGGCTTAGACATATTGACAGTATGCTTAACGGCAGAATGCAACTATGGGTTTGACAAGGATGGTTGATGTAGGAGGCCACGTACAGATACAGAGGAAGAACCTTATTCGAAGATCCGCTTATTGCGGCCAAGAAATTCTAGAATTGATTTAATTGACCCAAGTTCAAAAATGGATGACTCTAAAAATGTGGGTGTATGTCTGTCTCTTGAATTAAACAATCATTCCACAAAGTCAGGTTAAGCTCTTACTTTCTTGCTTAGGTTACATTAGAAAGGCATAGTTACTGAATCATTCTGACTCGTGTTAGCACAAAGGTTGGATGGGAATACAATGGGGAGGCTTACCAAAGTACATGTTGGCCACAAAGCTTGTTAAACCTTCCTGTGATATGTCTGTGATTATGATTTTATTTTCTTTTAGTGTTCCTGCATGTAACTAATATAGTTTTTAGGTAAGATGTAATACTCACACCCTATAGACCTCGATGCCTGACAATATTTATTTTTTACATCTATACTTCTATACTAATATTATAAAGAAGTAAAGTTTGTGTGTTTGTATATTTGTTAAATTGTAAGGGGTAATCTCGGGATCTACTGAACCGATTTAAAAAATTCTTTTACCATTAGAAAGCTACATTCATCCCGGGTGACATAGGCTACTTTTTGAAGTGAAAACTTCTTTAGCGGCGCTGAGCACTTTTTTGTATGGGTAAAAACTTTCAAACTCGCGCCAGGGTCACAGCATCACGTGACCCTGACGCGAGTTTGAAAGTTAATATTGAAGTTTTCACTTCTGCCGGCACTCCCGGAGTGCTACCTTTTATTTTTTTATCTCTGTATTCCCACGGGAACGGGAACTACGCGGGTGAAACTGCTTGACGTCCGCTAGTTTTCAATATGATTTCTCGTCCAATGATTGATCAGCATAAACTGGTTTTGTATAGCTTGATGGGTTGTCGTGGGATAATTCCTGTTCTCCACGTTGGTGTATCTAATATTTTAGTACTCACCGATTTCAAGAGTTATCCATTGATTCTGAAACAATAATAAAACAACAATTATTTTCAGTTACAATATCTTTACATATTCTGTAGACTACATCTAAAACTTTATTCTAAAATAAAAAAGATACCTACTCAGTTTTGTAACTCAATTTCTAGCTGACAGATTTCCTACAAATCCTTTCTCAAATGTAGTTTTAATACAAGATCTGTTTCTGAGACAAGAGGCTTGCACGAACTTGCGATGTAAACGAACCTAATATTATTGAAACTAAAATACAAGTACAATTTATTCAGCATTTTGGCTGACGTACCTATTGAAATACGATTACAGATTTGCATAATTTCGAACATTTTATATTTTATCGTCATCTTTCTACATCGAGATATAAGTACCTACTAACGTACTAAACTGCGGCGATCGCGCCGCACCGTCGCTCGCCGAAGAAAACTCGTAAGTGCCGTGATTTACATGGCGCTTAAGACCGGAAACTGAACTAATTTACTACTTTTCTTTAACATGTGGTAAATTAGTTACGGTTTAGACGAATTAATAATAATAATAATAATATTCCACAACTATCACACAACGCCATCTAGTCCCAAGCTAAGCAGAGCTTGTGTTATGGGTACTAGACAACTGATAAACATACTTATATATTTCTAAATACATACATATTATAGATAAATTACACCCAGACACATAACAAATGATCGTGCTCATCACACAAACATTTGTCCTGGGTGGGAATCGAACCCACGACCTCCGGCATAGCAGTTAGGGTCACTAACCACTAGACCAACAGGCCAGTCCGAATTGTCAGTATTTTAGCGCTGCTGCAGCGAACTAAAGATTCAAATTACGAAATAGGACAATTCAGTTATTTGACGTAGCTTCTCTAGTACGTTAGTACTTATATCTCGATGTCTTTCTACCATTTTTTTTGGGGGGGTGGTAAATCATCACATGACTCCTTCCGCTCTGGGCAGAGCCTTCGTGTCGTCCTTCTTAGCCCTTTGTGTCGAGGCCGCGGTATCTCATTCGAACACGCAGCCCCGACGGGCGTCGGCCCTTGCAGGCCCCTGCAATGTTGCTGACATCTCTTTGTTGAGGCGTGAACACGAACGCGCCGTCATCGTCACGAACGGACGGTAAGCTAGGTTCGTGATAGCCTTGGTCCACCTACAGCGCCTTGCTAGGTGTCCTACCTACTAGTGGTACCTCTGCGTAACCCTTACCGCCTTATTAATAAAAATAGTTAAACCTGGTTTAACTTAGACTTGGTTTATCTCGCATGCCATCACTTTCTTTTCAATATTTTTGAAGTGAGACGGCATGCGAGATAAACCAAGCGTAAGTTAAACCAGGTTTAACTATTTTTATTAATACGGCGGTTAGGGATTACTGATATCCCTCCTCATGCAACTAATGAATGGTATACTGACTACTGTCCATCCGGAGTCCAGCCGACGCGCGCGCTCCTACTCTTGTCGCATGATCGGTGCAACAGTTTAGTCATCTATCTATCTATCTATCCTGGATGATATCATCTGCCCTGCAGACTTTTCCCAACTATGTTGGGGTCGGCTTCTAGTCGGATGCAGCTGAATACCAGTATTTTACATGGTGCGACTGCCTATCTGACCTCCACAACCCAGTTCATCATCATCATTTCAGCCAAAAGACGTCCACTGCTGGACATAGGCCTCCCCCAGGCGTCGCCACATTGACCGGTCCCGTGCGTCTCTCATCCAGCGGGTTCCTGCAACCTTGACCAGGTCATCGGTCCACCTAGTGGGAGGCCTTCCAACGCAACGTCTTCCGGTTCGCGGTCGCCATTCCAGAACTTTTCGGCCCCATCGGCCATCCGTTCTGCGAGCAATGTGCCCTGCCCATTGCCACTTAAGTCTGGCGATTCTTCGGGCTACGTCGGTAACCTTGGTTCTCATGCGGATGTCCTCATTTCTGATTCGATCACGCAAGGAAACTCCGAGCATAGCCCTTTCCATTGCCCTTTGGGTGACTTTGAGCTTTCTGATAAGGCCCATTGTGAGCGACCACGTTTCGGTCCCGTATGTAATCACTGGCAACACACACTGGTCATAGACTTTCGTCTTGAGACACTGGGGTATGTTGGACGAGAAGATACTGCGCAGCTTCCCGAACGCTGCCCAGTCGAGTCGGATTCGACGATTGACCTCTTTCTCGAAGTTGGATCTACCCAACTGGACCGTTTGTCCCAGGTAGACATAATCGTCCACAACTTCGAGCGTAGAGTCTCCGATCTTGATAGGAGTGGGTGTTACATGAACATTCGACATAATCTTGGTTTTGTCCATGTTCATTTTAAGACCCACTCTTTCGGAAGCTCTACTGAGGTCATCGAGCATTTTACTGAGGTCTTCCATGGTCTCAGCCATGACCACTATATCGTCGGCAAACCGAAGGTGAGTGATGTACTCGCCGTTTACATTGATGCCAAGTCCTTTCCAATCCAGAACCTTGAAGACATCCTCCAATGCAGCGGTGAACAGTTTCGGAGATATGACGTCTCCCTGTCTCACACCGCGCTGCAGAAGGATAGGTTCCGTGGTCTGGTCCTGAAGTCGGACTGACATGGTGGCGTTTTTGTACAAACACGTCAACACCTCGATGTACCGGTAGTCGATTTGGCACCGTTGGAGAGACTGCAGTACAGCCCAAGTCTCGATCGAATCGAAGGCTTTCTCGTAGTCCACAAACGCTAAACAGAGAGGCAGGTTATACTCTTCGGTCTTCTGTATAACTTGCCGCAGCGTATGTATGTGGTCTACGGTACTGAAGCCTTTTAGGAATCCGGCTTGTTCGGGAGGCTGGAAATCGTCGAACCTGCGTGCGAGACGATTCGTGATGACTCTTGAAAACAACTTGTAGACATGGCTTAGAAGTGAGATGGGCCTATAGTTCTTCAACCGGGCATTGTCACCCTTTTTGAAGAAGAGCACCACCACACCCCTGCACCAAGCCTGTGGCGTTTTCCCCTCGAGTATGACGGAATCAAACAACTTCTGAAGGGCCTTAAGTACCGGTTTGCCACCCGCCTTCAGCAGTTCGGCCGGTTACTACAACAACCCAGTTACTACTGGGTAATACGCTTTGGTAAGACTGGTACATCTGTATCTGTCGTACAAACTTTTCTTCTGTCTATCGAAGTCAGCCATATTGGAGTCGATGCAGAGGCTAAAGTTTCAAAAATACTTCAGCTCAATCAATACTTTGAGAGCCGCGAGTTCGAAACAAGAATAAAAGCTATTTTAGCGTTTGTACAGCTGCACACAATACAACAGTTGGCCGCTCGGCAACTTCGGGCTATAAAAGTTGCATTTGTTTTTCATACTTCTGTAGAATTGCTTCAACTTGGCATAAAAGTGTATTTGAGCTTCTTCTTCTTAGAGTGTCGATGGCAATCTAAATTGTGTCGACCTAGAACTCTACTAGTTTGGCGCTTTCGGTACCGTCCAAAAGTTCCTACGGTGGATATAATCAACAAGTGGTTTTATTAAGTGCCTCATCGATTGTGGAACAGCATCACATTCCACTCCAAGGCAGAGTCATTAATGAATCAGAAACTGATGTGAGCCAGGTTGTTTGTACGAGTAGCAAGGCAAACCGCCTTCGGCCAGGGCAACTCATGTCCAGGTAGCACATTTTCAGCAGGCGGAACGAAGCAATAATTTTATTCTTTAGACCGCTTATTTCAGAAAATTATTGCTATTTGAGTTTGTATCAGTTGTAACAGTGTTTCTGGAGTTGCAGTGGTTTGGGAATAGTGTGGCGGATATGTCCCAATAAAAAAATAGATAATACACGACTATTTCTAACCAGTCGTATCGATACGGCCTGCCATCATAATGATTGGGCATAACTTTGTCACTGCGGTATGCGGTCGCGGTTACCTTTGCAATTCCAGTTTTAGATCAATGAACAGTAATTTCATGTACGCCTAAAATAAACCTAAAATTGCTATTAAATTATGTGTGCATGTTATTTCACATTAGTTTTATCATCTGCCTGTATGTTCCTACCTATATGATGACGGGACCACATCCTTCTAGGCCTGCCGCGTTGCCATTAACTGTTGTTTGGGACCCATTGTATGGTTACTTTAGCCCATAGCTTTTCCGGCATGTGACAGATGTAACGTGCCCAGTTCTTTATGAGCTTGGCAGCTTGTGACCTACATCGTCTATTCGATATGAGTTTTAAACTGACATGGTCTCTAACATTATTATTATTACTTGTTACGTGCTTTCAACAGCGCCGAAATATCGGAAATTCGAAATAAATAGTACCTAAACATGGTAAATATCCCATTACAAGTGTTAATAACATCGTCTATTTGAGTTTTGGAACGCAGTATCGAGTTAAAAACAGGGGTTTTTATTTAAACGTCATAAATAGTGAACTCCCAAAGACAACAGACTAGTTATTTTTTATTGTTACTTTAGACGAAAGACCTTATACTCTTCAATCGCCCTCCAAGCTAAAGAAAACAGTAATTCGAAGCACCTATGCCTCCTGAATAAATACTCTTTCGTTCTTTCAATTAGCCTAGTCTACCTCGGCTGAAACTCGAATCAATTGCAAAATATACAAGCAAGCTATTTTAATTCGAACAATCACGGGCCGCTGTGAACTTTTGTTAAGGAATTTCATTGTGTTCGAGAACTATGCTCGAAAGGAATGCGAGCGAGGTAAGCAGTGATGTGCTAGGAATAAGATGAGCTAAGTTCTGATTTTGCAGTGTTTGAGTTTATAGTGTTTGTGTGTTTATGTGCGGTGTTACGAGAATAGATAAAATTGAAATGCGCCGGTGACTGAACAGTTGTGTGGAAATCGGTTGTCGTGGTATGGGCATTATGTAATGTGGAGGATTGAGAAAAATGTCGTGACGATGGTTTTGAATATGAATGTGGAGGGATATAAGAGTAGTGGAGGATTAAAGAAACGATGGATGGACTGTGTTAAGGTGAATCCTCCAATCAGCCCGCGAAATTAAAATTTTCTTTAGTTTTTTGCAATTTGCAGGCCAGTGATAGGTTGTATGTTGATGAACATTTGATTCGCGGCTGTAAGACATAATGTAGTTACAGAATTATAATCACCAAAATCATTAATACAACCCTCCGAGCTCTTATAGGTGTAAAAATGACTTTTTACAAGGTCAAAGTCATTCCGGAATTTCGCGGGCTACCCTGGAACATCAACCTTAAGAATAATGTGGTAAAAAAGCAGGTGTCTCATGAGATGACGAGAAACAGAGAAGTATGGAAAAAGAATACATCCTAACCCCAAACAAATTGGGATTAGGGCAAGAGAATGGATAGGATGATGGTCAAGGAGTTTAGCTGGTTGGTATCGTAACTAGCAGATAGCGTATCACATAAGTAATGCTGCCTAATCCGATGTAAGTAAGCTTTAAGTTAAGCAAACCCGTAAATGAAAACCTCAAAAGAAAAGTCTATCAAACTATTACTATTTAAACTATTCTAAACTATTACTATTTATTTATATATAAAATAATAATATATATATATATATTTTATATTTTATTTTCGCCAGACATATCAAAGAGACTTTTCTTTTTAAAAATAAAATTACCTATTCGAATGGTGAAAAGTGCTGCTAAATGTCATTGTTTTTTTAGTATAGACCTCTGCTTGCACCCGAGAGGAGCTCGTGGCTTAATAAGAACTGCCACTCAGGTCGATCTTTAGGTAAAGCTGTGCTTGCCTAGGTCGGTCTGTGGATGGGTGACCACCCGACATACCGAGTTTCCTCCGTGCCTCGGAAGCACATTAAGCTGTTGGTCCCGGCTGCCTTATATATAGATCTTTGGCAGTCGTTACAGGTAGTCAGTGACCTGAAATTCTGACATCCAGTCTTACCAAAGGGTATTGTATTACCTAAAATTAACTGGGTTGTGGAGGTCAGATAGGCAGTCGCTCCATGTAAAATACTGGTATTCAGCTGCATCCGGTTAGACTGGAAGCTGACCCCAATATAGTTGGGAAAAGGCTAGGCAGATGATGACCTCTGCTTACACCCGTCAGAGAATACAAGAGTAGCAGTGACCGTCTAGTAATGTGACCGTCAAATTGCCAAGAAGGTCTGTAGTTCGAATCCAAGACACGCACTTCTGTCATAATCATCACTTTGCTTCAGTGAAGGAAAACATCGTTAGGTAACCAAACCAACATGCCTGAGAGGTATTTCTCGACGATATATGTAAATTAAAGCCAAGATAGAGGTCCATGGACAGGTCCAGGACGAAAGTCTATGACCAGTGTGTGTTGCCAGTGATAACATACGGGACCGAAACGTGGTCGCTCACAATGGGCCTCATCAGAAGGCTTAGGTCACCCAAAGAGCAATGGAGAGGGCTATGCTCGGAGTTTCCTTGCGTGATCGAATCAGAAATGAGGACATCCGCATGAGAACCAAGGTTGCCGACATAGCCCGAAGAATTGCCAAGCTTAAGTGGCAGTGGGCAGGGCACATTGCTCGCAGGGCGAATGACCGATGGGGCCGGAAGGTTCTGGAGTGGCGACCGCGAACCGGAAGACGTTGCATTGGAAGGCCTCCCACTAGGTGGACCGATGACCTGGTGAAGGTTGCGGGGATCCGGTGGATGCGAGACGCACGGGACCGGTCAATGTGGCGACACTTAGGGGAGGCCTATGTCCAGCAGTGGACGTCTTTCGGCTGAAATGATGATGATGAATGAGAGGTCCATGGGCGGCATAAAATAAGTAGGTATGTTATAAGATAAGTATGTTACTTGAAAAGATACCTTCAAAACTTACCCCTAAATACTCCAGAAACTAAACTTACCCACAAACAAAGTCCCATCAAAACCTTATATCTAACATGCGACCAACCCCACCTACCTACACATATTATAGACCCATATAGCCATGCAAGCCTGATTGTCGCATATAACGTAATTACAAGCCCCATATCGAGCAATATAGCCCTGATAGTCTGACTACTACAGGTAGATAACTAGATTTCCTTCACTAGTGGGCCAATGTATCGGAAACTGAGTTAGGAAGCAATTATGTAGGTAATGCTTTGTTTGTAGTGTCTTTTAGAAGATACAGTCACCTGTAAAAATGCATGGACAATCATACTTCATACTATACTAATATTAGAAAGGCGAAAGTTTGTGAGTGTGTGACTGTGTAAGTGTGTATGTTTGTTACTTCTTTACGTCTAAACGGCTAGAGCAATTTTAATAAAATTTGGTATGGAGTTAGTTGACACCCTGGATTAACACATAGGATAGTTTTTATCTCGATTTTCCGTGGGATAATTTTCGAGTTGTAGCGGGTGAAGCTGCTGGCAACAGCTAGTTCAGAAATAAAATCGTGTGAAGCGAGAAACGACGTGACCTAACGTAAACGAGAAAACGACTATAAACGTTCACAGGAAAATAGACACTAAAGTATCCATGAAATTTTGCAGGTGACTGTACTAGCACTTCGCCTGCGACTTCGTCCGCGTATAAAATAATTATATACTAAAACCTTCCTCGAGAACTACTGTAGCCGTTGGTGAAAATAGTATGAAATTTTTTGAGTTTATTGCGAACAGACAGACGCGGCGGAGGACTTTGATTTATAATATGTAGTGATAGTACTTGATTAGACAGTAGACAGCCAAAAAAAGCCCGACAAAGGCTGTTATTTTTTTGTATTTTTTGTATGTATTCCTAAGAGATATTTCTCGACGGCCTGTAAAGCCAAGTCAGAGGCCCCTAGGCCCCGCCAGGGCTGCGGATTGATTGAAAGAGATACCGTGGCCTCGACATAAAGGGCTAAGAAGGAACATGGGTGGTTTTTAGTCAGTAGAAGTCTGACACTCCCTACCGCTCTGCCCAGAGCGTGAGGAGTCATTTGTTGAGAACCCAACCCAAAAAAAAGAGGTCCATGGTCGGTATATTATTAACTCAGATAGGCACTAACCACGATAAAGTAGAAGAACTAAGTTACTGGTTCAGGTACAAGAGACTCCTTTCAGGAATAAAGTATTGTAAATCTAGCTCCATAAATCCTATAAGTGCGAAGATGACCTATATCTTCACAATATGCTACCTTAATATACATTTGATTGCCTATTCTCCATAAGGGTCCGTTTACACCAACCGGCTTGGAGAGCATCAGCCGGCGTTATTATAAGCGCGTTAGGTTGCTCTCAGGAATTCTCGATAGTAAAAGAAGTGACATGTAAAAAATAAACCTTATTACAATGAAACAAAATTCAGTTTTTATAATGTGATAAAAAAATGGTTGTCTGTAAAGTCGGCTTAAAGACGATAGTTTAACGTGACAACGTCATGATAACGAAACGCCTGTAACGAAATCACGGAAAACTCTAACTCTAGACTAAAAATTATAACTCAAAATATCCGTAGTATTTATAAAAATTTCGATGGTTTTCAGGCTCAATTGGCTAGGCTATCTTTTGAAATCGACATCATAATCTTAACAGAGTGCTGGCTACACGCTGACAAACCGATACCGACCTTAGATAATTACGTCACATATTTTAGCAAAAAATGTCTTAATCAAAACGACGGTATTGTTATTTTTGTAAAAAACAATCTTAAATGTATGGTTGAAGAACCAGACCCGGTAGGGGCTAACTTTCTTTTGCTGAATATCGATTCCGACACTTGTATTCTAGCTTCCTATAGATCACCATCAATATACTGTATTGACAGTTTCCTTAACTCCTTGGAAAACATTTTAAGTAAATTAAAAGCGAATAACATAATCCTGGTAGGAGATATTAATATAGACATAAAACCTAATAATACAGATAGAAATAGTCCCTCCTATCTAAATCTAACTGCAGAAATGGGCCTCTTACCAGGACATACCTTTCCCACTAGACTGCATAACTGCCTCGATCACATGATGATTAGGACTAATACCTGTGCGACAGTTATAGTTATGGACTCGACAGTCAGTGACCACGCCTCTGTAATGGTATGTCTAGGTAACATCCCCTCTAGAAATAAGAATAAAAGAAACATTACAAGAGTAAACTATGAGAACGCTGTTCAACAATTAAAAACTACAGATTTTACTTTTATTACACAAAATTGTGATGCAAACGAAGCCGCCACAAAGTTTGTCGAATGTCTTATGTACACAATATCCCAACACTCAACAGTAACGAAAGCCCCTAACCGTAAAGTAGTCCTTAAGCCCTGGATCACTCCTGGCCTCTTAAGGTGTGTGCGACACAGGGATAACCTCCACCGAAAATTCCTGGCAGACCCAAAAAACGGAATTGTTGAGTTATCGTACAAACGATACCGTAACCACTGTAATCTGCTACTCAGAAAACTTAAAAACGCCCACGAAAGCTCCGCTTTAAAATCTGCTAAGGATAATAAAGAAACATGGAATATTATAAAATCTATTACCAATCAAGCCGGGAACCAAAAATCAGCTGACAACCTTCTATCTGCCACTGAAACTGCGGACACGCCTAAGGCTATTGAACAAATAAACCATTACTTCTCAAACATTGGTAAGATATTGGCAGACAATATTATAAAAAATAAGAACACCTCACGTGCTCCGTATGTCATTGAAACACCCCCTGCGCGAGATTCTATGGTTCTACTTTCCCCAGATGAGGCTGAAGTAGAGGCAGTCATTAGCAACCTAAAAAATGATTGTGCCATAGGTTGGGACTCTATTCCCGCTAAAATTCTCAAGCTGGGTAAAGAAGTACTAGTTCCACCTATTACAAAACTTATTGCAGCCTGTTTTGAACAAGGTGTCTTCCCTCGTGTCTTTAAGAAATCCTTAATCACACCTGTTCACAAGGGGGGTACCCAAGACGATGTAATAAATTACAGACCTATCTCAGTCCTGTCAGCACTATCAAAAATATTGGAAAAATTGTTGAATCGTAGACTCATGAAATACCTAGAGCACTATAAAATAATATCGGACTCGCAATTTGGCTTTAGGCCCGGGAAAAGCACCGCAGATGCAGTTAATCAACTCGTTGATTACGTGACTGGTAAACTCGACGCAAAGCAAAAATGTCTAGGTGTTTTCCTGGACCTAGCCAAGGCGTTTGACACCGTTTGTATTCCAACTCTTGTGACAAAGTTAGAACATGCTGGAATCCGGGGTAAGGCTCTGGGCATCTTTGCAGACTTTCTCAACGACCGGACACAAAAAGTAAAGATTGGTGAGGTCGTTAGTAACGAAGCCTGCGTTGATTACGGTGTGCCTCAAGGCAGCTGCCTATCCCCCAGCCTTTTCCTACTCTATGTGAATGACCTATGCCAGAAGTCTCTTAGTAATTGTAAAATCTTTAGCTATGCAGATGACACAGTACTAGTATTCCACGGTGAACACTGGGACGAAGCACGGGAAGCTGCTGAGACAGGCTTACGTAAAATAATCCACTGGCTGGAAGCTAACTTACTTACCCTTAACATCTCGAAAACCTCATTTTTGCAATTTACCTTCGCCAAAACCAAACCCACAGAAGTAAGTCTCAAAGCACACACCTGTGACGTCGCAAACATTAGCACTTCATGCCCATGTCTTCAAATCACTCAACAAAAAACAATAAAGTACCTAGGAGTGATTCTGGATGAGGGACTAAGCTGGCGTCCCCACATTGAACATACCTCCTCCCGAGTTAGAAAACTGATATGGGCGTTTAAAAAACTACGGCAGGTGGCCGAGTTTAAGCTTCTCCGGGCGGTCTATCTAGCTCTGGCCCAGTCCATCATAGGTTACTGCATTACTGTTTGGGGAGGTGCTTGTAAAACCTACATGATACGCCTCGAGAGAGCTCAACGATCTCTTTTAAAAGTTATGACATTCAAACCGTACCGGTTCCCTACAAGAACCCTGTATGAGTGTTGCCAAGTATTGACAGTGAGACAACTATACCTGCTCAATCTTGTATTGAAACAGCATGAAAAAACACCGGTAAATCACGCAACCAAATACAAGAGAACCATCGGTAATAATATAATAATAATAATAATATTCCACAACTATCACACAACGCCATCTAGTCCCAAGCTAAGCAGAGCTTGTGTTATGGGTACTAGACAACTGATAAACATACTTATATATTTCTAAATACATACATATTATAGATAAATTACACCCAGTAATGTATGTAAAACAGTCAAATGTAAGACCGCATCCGCTCGACGGCAAAGTTTATACTTATCCATTAATCTATACAATAAAATAAACATTATCCTTAACTTCAACCCACTAACAAGAATTAAAACTAAGATTAAATTAAACTCATGGCTTCAAACACTGGATTACCAACAGACGGAAAACCTAATTAAAGAACAATACCACTCTCGAGATGACAAATAGTTAGGTAGGCAAACCAAGTCTAAGTTGTAACCCAATTTTAGCCACCAACTACGTTCACTCACACAGTCACACCACACACCCACACCACACACCAAACACACACATAGTCGCACCACACACCAAACATACACACACACGCACAGACATAGACACAACACACTCACTAATTCACACCTACGCTTAAACACACGTACACACACCACACAAGAGCATGCATGCATTATTATTATTTTTAATGGTTATTTTTGTTTTTCCTTATAGTATTTTTTTTTTCTTTTAAATTTCTGATGCATAATAATTTGTAAACTTTAGTACCAAAAAGGGGTGTAGACACTGACTTCTGTAACACAGGTCTCACCTAGCACAGGAATCAGGGTTTCAAATCGAAATGTATAACTTTTTTCTTGTGTCAATAAAAATATTTATTATTATTATTATTATTATTATGATAGATGCGGCGCAAGCGTACAATGAGCGTAACGGGACATTGAGTCATCCTTTTTCGTGCATGCAGCCGGTGTTCATCGATTTATTAGACGTCTGCTCTCAGCGGAGAGCAGAGTTTCGCTCGGAGAGCCGAGTTTCGCTCGGAGAGCCGAACCGGCCTGTGTGAATGGACCATAATACACTTAGTACGTTATTCATATATCCACATCTGAGCCCTGACCTTTGACTTGCGAACAATACACGATTGTACTTCGAAAGTGTGTGTTTTTTATTCTACTTGTCATAAAGAATTAAATACCTGTAAGGAACACGGTGGTGCGATGTTTTATATAAATGTATTCTCTATTTATCTTCCTGAATAATGCCTCTAGGGCAATTTTTTTTAATAAAACTGTCTTGTGTACTTATAAGTATAAAGTGTACTTATAAGTAATATAAATCCTCTTGACTCACTTTTTTTACTACTGAAAACTGCATTAAAATCCGTTGCGGAGTTTAAAAGATCTAAGCGAACAAACATTGGGACTTTGTAAAGAAGAAAATTAGATTTACGATTGTGAATATAGTACTGCTAAAAACTAGCTGGTTTTTAACCGACTTCTATAAAAGAAGGAGGTTCTCAATTCGGATGTTTATTTTTATTTTTATTTTTTTTTATGTTTGTTCGGGCATAACTCCGTCACTTGCTAACCGATTTGAAAAATACTTTTTTGTTGGAAAGGGTATACTTTCGAAATGGTCCCATAATTTTTTTATCGAAATCGGACTAGCGTTTTTTGAAAAATCAGCATAATAAATCTCAAAAAAAAACTACATTGTCCACATTGACCCATGAACATGTGAAATTGTGGACCACTAAAAAGTGAAAAATAAAAACTTTTTAACAAAAAATAAAACTGACTTCAAAAATTTTTTTGTTTTATTTTTTTGTTAAAAAGTTTTTTTGGTAATAGAATCTGCTCCAAATAGGCATTGTTAGCATGTTTTTTTCTAAAGTGTTATGTAAAAGAGAAACATCATCAGAAATATTTTGCCCTCATCCCGATTTATTAGGAATCGGCGTAACATGTCCTTCTTCTTCTATATATAATATAATATTAAAAGAAGCAAAGCGCTCTTCCTCTCTCTAATTCTCTAATTATTTTATATAGAAAATTGCTGTGCCCGACAGGGTCCATAATTGTGTCTAAAATTATTTTATACCACCTGTAAAAATGTACATTATGGATTGCAATAAACGATTTGAATTTGAATTTGAATATTTTAAGGTGATACGTGAAAAATCACAGCAGGCGAACTGGGCGGCAGTGAGCGGGAATAAGAAAGGGACAGAGTCAATTACTTCCACATGCGAAAAAAGAGAGCGCAACAGTGCGCTGGGGCCAAAATATAATAACGTAAGCGCCAAACCAAATGAAAATTGATAAAAAAAAAATTATGCTATCTATCAAAAATGTGTTCAGTCAGAACTTTCAATTACCAAATACGCACATTTTGAATGCAATTTTGCAATGAAATTACTTAGGATTTTAAAATTACAGAGAAAATTATAAAAAAGTGGAGGTCTTTTCGGAATTAAATTCTATCGAGCAAATTTAACCCAATTGTGTTTTCCTTCAGTCAAAGTATTAACCAAATAGTCAATAAACATATATCCAAAAATGAAATCAATACATGCTGTAATACTGAATTAAATGGATACGAAAAAGACCCCAATTTATTTTGGTATCGCCTTAAGCATCGTACCAATAGTTTCACGTACAACTAAAAGTATTTTCTATAATAAAGTAATAAAATAATTTTTCCTTTCTTGACCATTTGGTCACGGAAATCTAAAAATGACCCGTCAAGGCCGCAAGTACCGGCGGACCAGCTATTAAATACTCATAAAACATTACACATACTATTGATCCGTATCTATTTGTGTACTAGAGGTTGGAAATTAGTTGTACATTCTTTGTTCTGGACTTGGGGTAGGAATAAACATCATGGCTGTAACCCCCGAAGAGTTTGGCAGAAGTGTACTAAACCATATAGTCTGTTTTTTAATCTCGAAGACTAAAACAACATTTCGTGGGTTGCCAGTTTTTTGCAATTCTTAAATAGTGATGTGCCACTTCCGTAAAGTGCCGTTAGTAAAATCAAGTAATATCGTTTTTTTATTTATAATAAGTTATCCTCATTCGTTTCCCTTTAAGAATTGGACTTTTCGAATTATAGCCCAAAGAGTGAAATCATCCAATTTGTCTTTAAAATTTAATTTAGGTCCAGGTATTTTCGAAGAGCTGAAATTTATATTCTCTTTGTGCTCCTTCAGCACCCTGTAGAGTAGACTGAAGGTCTGAATATGTTTAGAATTTCGGCAGTTTTTAAATCACATTCGTGTTTTTTCGGCGTCTTGGTTGGAGATTCGAGTTTTCTTTTCAGTATGAACATATTTGTAAGGTTTATATCCGTTTTATCGTGTACGGGAACAACACTGATAGCATCTGAAAATTTATTTCAAATCGTCTAATAAATATAAAAAGTTACGATTCAACAAACTGGTATCGTAGGTACAGCACTAAAATAAAAGAGCTGACAACATTATTTGTAAGTTTGACATTTGCAAATGTCAGTGTGTCAATTTAGTCTCAGGGATTAAAAAATAGACTTTACTTTTGATTAAACTTAAAAACAAATGCAACATTCCTGGGTTAACTTTGCAGTAGAATAAAACATGTACAGTTGATTGCTTACGGAGGGCGCCAACTGATGTAGAAAAAAAATCAAAGATGCTCTCACACATTTGCTTTATTTCAAAACAGAATATGTAATGTGTCATCACCTACATAGTTTTACCCGACTGAGGAGGGTTATAAAATAACACAAAAATGAAAAGCGTTTAAAAGAAGCCTGTATTAAAATTGAGAGTGTTTGCGGCTGTCTGAGAGCGCGCGTGTATAATTATGAGCCTGACTGCATCTAAAAACTGACCTCACCAAGTGCATCTCGACCTTGACCTCACCACGTGTACTCAGCCACGAGCCACACAAATATAGGTCACATTTCCTTAGTAATTACTTAGGTACGTGGCTAGTAAAACAGGCATAAAATATTTATAGTAGCCATCGATCGCTGTTAATTTGGTTCCCTCTAGTTATCTAGCCGGTTTTAGTATTAAGGGGCGTTTTAATTGCTAGTCGTAACTTGTAGTTTGTTGTTGACGCGTGTTGAAGTAATCTCTTATTATATGGAAACTCAAACGGATTACAGGTGTAATATCTATATAAATAAATAAAAAGAGAAGTCCTGACTGATTGACTCATCAACGCCCAGCCCAAACCCTTGGACCTAGAAGCTGAAATTTTGCACAGAGGTTCCCTTTATAATGTAGACAAGGAATAACGAAATTCAACCCCTAATGGAGTTAAATAGGGGACGAAAGTCTGTATGGAAAATCGTCATTTTTGTAGTTAAACGGACATCCACGCGGGTGATAGAATAGCCTTATGTAGGTATATAAGAATATAGCATCAAATTAATAATCATCGTAAATATTTACGATGATTAGCATCATTCATCATGCTATATTCTAATATACATAAGGCTATTCTATCACGGGCGAAGCCGTGGGCAAAAGCTAGTACGAAATAAACTGAATACTCCTAAAAATAACCGCACCTAAATAATACTACAACCGTACAAAGTATACAAAGTACTCGTACGTACTCGTATAAACCACTGGCCTACTTGACAAAAATGTCAATCAATACCGCCGTGCTTCCGGAAATTAACGAAATGGATACCTTTAAGGGGAATGTCAAGCTGTTTGTTATGTAGATTTATTTATTTACTAGCTTATGCCTGCGGCTTTGCCCGCGTGGATGTCGGATTATATACTAAAAGCTTCATCGAGAACCACTGGTGAAAGCAGCATAAAAATCGGTGCATTCGTTTTATTACCCGACTGCGGCGAAGCCCAAAAGGAGGTTTATTGAATTTATCGAGCGCACAGACAGACAGACGCGGCGGTGGACTTTATTTTGTGAAAATGTGGAAATGAGACACGATTTTGCTTAGTTTAAAAACGTTGGACTGCTTCGTTTGTCCAGTGGTGGCTAGCGCGATTACTGTGATGAGGTACTGCGGGAGGTACTGGTACTGTGTCCCAAAGGCTCGGAAACCGGTTAAAATTCTTAACCGGTTACGGTCATTGATCCCAAACCGAAATCGATTTAGGTTAAAGGTTGCACTTTACCGGTTTTAACCGGTTTATGTGTCTTACCGGTTTTTCACGAATAAAGGTTTTTATTATGGAAATAAACCGGTTAAAACCAAGTCTGATAGGGTCCCCGGGCCCCACCAAGTCGAAACACGAATCTACCCACACCATTCATGTACTCCGGTTATATTTTACCGTTAGTGTCACTGTAACTTGTTAGAAGTGTTAAAAATTTAGACGAAAAAAATTACGAATTACTGAATTAACCGGTTAATTACGGTTTCAATCAAGAACGGCTTAGTAGCAGCCACGGAGTATGGATTTGCGCCCAATTGATGGCATGCTCGGGTATTACAAGGGAATTAAAAATAACGTGAAATGTGACCCATTTCGATATTACAAATGTTATGTTGTTTATAAAAAAAAAAAACATGTTTTCGAAGCGTGTTTTTCAATTACACTGGCATATTAAACACGCTTCGAAAACATGTTTTTTTTTTTTATAAACAACATAACATTTGTAATATCGAAATGGGTCACATTTCACGTTATTTTTAATTCCCTTGTAATACCCGAGCATGCCATCAATTGGGCGCAAATCCATACTCCGTGGCTGCTACTAAGCCGTTCTTGATGTAAAATTCAATAACACTTTATCAGATCTGGGAATACCTCACACCAGGGCTCGGAACCGGTTTAAAAAGAGCGGTTAATTTCGGTTAAATACCGGTAAATATATAGTTCCTCCATTTACCGGTTAAACAAGTGAACTGTTTTTTGTAACCCAAATGATAAGGGTTACCGGTTACATTACGACAAACGATTTTAAAACCGTAATTAACCGGTTAATTCAGTAATTCGTAATTTTTTTCGTCTAAATTTTTAACACTTCTAACAAGTTACAGTGACACTAACGGTAAAATATAACCGGAGTACATGAATGGTGTGGGTAGATTCGTGTTTCGACTTGGTGGGGCCCGGGGACCCTATCAGACTTGGTTTTAACCGGTTTATTTCCATAATAAAAACCTTTATTCGTGAAAAACCGGTAAGACACATAAACCGGTTAAAACCGGTAAAGTGCAACCTTTAACCTAAATCGATTTCGGTTTGGGATCAATGACCGTAACCGGTTAAGAATTTTAACCGGTTTCCGAGCCTTTGGGACACAGTACCAGTACCTCCCGCAGTACCTCATCACAGTAATCGCGCTAGCCACCACTGGACAAACGAAGCAGTCCAACGTTTTTAAACTAAGCAAAATCGTGTCTCATTTCCACATTTTCACAAAATAAAGTCCACCGCCGCGTCTGTCTGTCTGTGCGCTCGATAAATTCAATAAACCTCCTTTTGGGCTTCGCCGCAGTCGGGTAATAAAACGAATGCACCGATTTTTATGCTGCTTTCACCAGTGGTTCTCGATGAAGCTTTTAGTATATAATCCGACATCCACGCGGGCAAAGCCGCAGGCATAAGCTAGTAAATAAATAAATCTACATAACAAACAGCTTGACATTCCCCTTAAAGGTATCCATTTCGTTAATTTCCGGAAGCACGGCGGTCGGTAAGATTTTTATTTGTTAGACTTGGACTTCTGAATACCAGTAACGTCTGTCAATAATCCTTAAATGACAGATAAGACTAAGCTGAACGTGTCCGGCGACCTAGGCAAACGCTGCTTAACCGTGAGGATCAACCCATGCAGCGGTTATGATATTCCGGATATTTCACCACGTGGTACGATTATTTTAATTCCTTAAGTGTACCTATTCTATATCCCTAATCCTTTGGGTATAGTAACATTATTTACGTAATTTCCATGACTTGTGTTAGCCATTATAAAATGAGGTCATCGCCTAACTCCCAGCGGTCTCGTTACATCATATTATTAATTATTAGGGGATCAGTTTAAAATTCATTAATCATGTCTTTTTGTTTCAAAATAATGTGTTGTCATGAGCAGTAAAGACTTCCTTTATTATTCTTGAGTTCATAGATTAGTCAGTAATGATCTCACTGCTGGGACAAACGTGTGGAATAGTGATGATCTATGCGTCATGTTGCGTGTTCTAGCAGTAAGTCGTGGGCTCGAACCCAGGCAGGCGTATTACTCTGTGTAATTTATTTAATCACCGCTGCTCACAAAACGGTGAAGGAAAACATCGTGGGGAAACCGGCATGTCTTAGAACCAAAAATTCGATGACATGAAATTGTGACATCTATACCAACCCGCACTGGGCCCGCGTGGTGGATTATAGCCCATCCCTCTCCTAAGGGGAGTCCCGTGTCTCAACCGTGGGAACATTATAGGCTGATTATGATGGGTCATGTTCGTGAACGGGTGCTGTCGGTAGGGACTGGTCATCTCTTAGCTGCCACAGTTTATTTTAATTTCTTTATTTTTAAATTGTTGTTTTTATTTTTACTCTGGAAGTTCTTAATGTGCACGTCTTTCCACATCTTTCTCACATATTATTTTGTGTAATCTCAACATATATGATGTTACCAAGATCCACTAAAACAATGTGAATTTAGAAGACTATCCATGGAGTTTCCTGCCCATTCTTCTCCACAGAAATCTAGTAAGTAATGTAGTTGTCTATTCCTAAGAACAGACAACTACACTACTTTCACAAGTTATTATCTTGTGACTGTAGCTTCATCGTTTTGTTTTTGACTTTCAAAAGTGCCTGTAACGGTCTAATTGAAATAAATGCCTTGAGTTTGACTTATGTCATTCATAAGTATTATTTTAAACAGAATGGGAAAACAAAATGTCTAAATCATAAATGAATGACAGAAGAATGAACGATCAACAATGAATGAATGATAGGTGAATGATAGAATCGTATGTGTCAATGTTGGAAACTTGGAAACAAAGTCTGCCAACTGAAATTGACTAAGTTTAATTATATTAAGGGGAGGATATAGCTATCATTCTTTACGAAATATTTGAAACGAATTTTACTTTACGTGAAAGGTGAACATTTTAGCGATGATTTTTGTCAAAGCTATGTTTTGTAGTAAACTAAAAAAATATGTAAGGGCAATATTTAGTGCTTATACTTTTACATTTTAATGAATATTATGAATGCAAAAGTTTGAATGGATGGATGGATGTTTGGTGTACTCAATCAAGCCAGAATGGCTAACTGAAAGGACATGGATGAATATTGGCACAGAGATAAACGATAGTCTTGAATAGTAGATAGAATAATTTTTTTCCTCACACTTACACAAAAAAAATATCCGAAACGAGTAAATTTAATTTAAAAATCGACCTAATATTGTTACGATGATTGTTATAACGCCAAATTGTCCCATTTGGGACAATCCGTCAAAACGGCCCGAGCGCCACTTTGTGACATTTGTCACAATTAGTAGTAGTAGTTCCATGGCGTCGGACTATATCTGTTTCCTTCTATCCCATGAAGTTTCAATCCTTTTTCTCTTTTCTACCCGCTACTTTATTAAATTCTTCATGCTAAAAACACGACAACACTATACCACTATGGTCAATTCGATTTAAAAAAAAAAGTTGAATGTCAGTCTTTGAAATCCGATGAATGACGCGCGCGATTGACGGATGCTCTAGTGTATTTTCAAGTAATTTAGTTGTTTTAAGTGAGTGATAGTGAATAAAATAGTGATTTTGTGGATAATTATAATACAGTGTATGTGTGTGCAACCGGATTTTAACCTAAATGTAAGTATATTTTAACTTCTGAGTGATTTTACGGGTGCTTGTAACGGTGTTAGAATTTTGTCAGAATGCTTTCGTAATTTATGAAATTTTAAGACCAATTCCGTATCCAAAGTAATAGTTATCACATTGGATATTTACTAGACAATAGTTTTCAGCAAAAACATATACAAAAGATAGTAAATTAAAGTTAAGATTTTAAGTTTTGTTCAACATAACCTTGCAAAAAAACAAACATGGCGGTCCGCGAAATTCAAAATTATATTTTTTAAAAATTCACTAAAATAAATAAATTTAATTAAAGAGAGTATTTCTTGGTCAGGGGGTCGTCATAGGGGCGGTTCTTGTAGAAAACAATAACATCGTATGTATTGTGTTTACTCAAAATTCACAAAAAAAAAATAAACAAACAATGTCGAGTGCATTTTTTTCATTTAATTCATTAATTAATTAATTCCATATTTTAATTTATTGTATAAACCTATCAGCATAATACTTACAAGTAAGTTACATTATTAAATTATCTTTCAGATAGTAGCAAAATTTTTAATTTACGTGAAACAGTATATTTGTGATAAATTATTTAATTTAAGTGATTAAATTATTCCCCGTCAGCAATAAATACTGGTTAAAAAAAAAAAAAATAATAATATTTTTCTACCAACAACTATGTTTATTTTTATTTTATCGTACGTAAATAGAACCCTTCCACCAATAAAAGCCATACAATATATACGGTATCGATTTACTTTTTGAAATAATAATTTTTAAATTTCACATAAAATCACATAAGTTTTTTGCCAACCCTAGTCAATGTTTACGAAATAATATAATAAATTTGAAACGAAATACTAACAAACACTTGACACCACTTGAAAGGGTCTCTCATAAGCTTGAACAAAAACATTACTTGAAGCGTCTATTGTTTATAACACGTCAACAAAAAATTAAGATAAGAGCCCGGCCGGCCGGCGCGCAGCTGCGACCGTTTTTTTTGCCAAGGCCGGGCGGGGTGACGTAAGCGCGCGCGGCGGCCGCAGACCTCAAGTGGATAAGTAACATGAGCGCGCGGTGTTGTCGTAACAATATTAGGTCGATTTTTAAATTAAATTTACTCGTTTCGGATATTTTTTTTGTGTAAGTGTGAGGAAAAAAATTATTCTATCTACTATTCAAGACTATCGTTTATCTCTGTGCCAATATTCATCCATGTCCTTTCAGTTAGCCATTCTGGCTTGATTGAGTACACCAAACATCCATCCATCCATTCAAACTTTTGCATTCATAATATTCATTAAAATGTAAAAGTATAAGCACTAAATATTGCCCTTACATATTTTTTTAGTTTACTACAAAACATAGCTTTGACAAAAATCATCGCTAAAATGTTCACCTTTCACGTAAAGTAAAATTCGTTTCAAATATTTCGTAAAGAATGATAGCTATATCCTCCCCTTAATATAATTAAACTTAGTCAATTTCAGTTGGCAGACTTTGTTTCCAAGTTTCCAACATTGACACATACGATTCTATCATTCACCTATCATTCATTCATTGTTGATCGTTCATTCTTCTGTCATTCATTTATGATTTAGACATTTTGTTTTCCCATTCTGTTTAAAATAATACTTATGAATGACATAAGTCAAACTCAAGGCATTTATTTCAATTAGACCGTTACAGGCACTTTTGAAAGTCAAAAACAAAACGATGAAGCTACAGTCACAAGATAATAACTTGTGAAAGTAGTGTAGTTGTCTGTTCTTAGGAATAGACAACTACATTACTTACTAGATTTCTGTGGAGAAGAATGGGCAGGAAACTCCATGGATAGTCTTCTAAATTCACATTGTTTTAGTGGATCTTGGTAACATCATATATGTTGAGATTACACAAAATAATATGTGAGAAAGATGTGGAAAGACGTGCACATTAAGAACTTCCAGAGTAAAAATAAAAACAACAATTTAAAAATAAAGAAATTAAAATAAACTGTGGCAGCTAAGAGATGACCAGTCCCTACCGACAGCACCCGTTCACGAACATGACCCATCATAATCAGCCTATAATGTTCCCACGGTTGAGACACGGGACTCCCCTTAGGAGAGGGATGGGCTATAATCCACCACGCGGGCCCAGTGCGGGTTGGTATAGATGTCACAATTTCATGTCATCGAATTTTTGGTTCTAAGACATGCCGGTTTCCCCACGATGTTTTCCTTCACCGTTTTGTGAGCAGCGGTGATTAAATAAATTACACAGAGTAATACGCCTGCCTGGGTTCGAGCCCACGACTTACTGCTAGAACACGCAACATGACGCATAGATCATCACTATTCCACACGTTTGTCCCAGCAGTGAGATCATTACTGACTAATCTATGAACTCAAGAATAATAAAGGAAGTCTTTACTGCTCATGACAACACATTATTTTGAAACAAAAAGACATGATTAATGAATTTTAAACTGATCCCCTAATAATTAATAATATGATGTAACGAGACCGCTGGGAGTTAGGCGATGACCTCATTTTATAATGGCTAACACAAGTCATGGAAATTACGTAAATAATGTTACTATACCCAAAGGATTAGGGATATAGAATAGGTACACTTAAGGAATTAAAATAATCGTACCACGTGGTGAAATATCCGGAATATCATAACCGCTGCATGGGTTGATCCTCACGGTTAAGCAGCGTTTGCCTAGGTCGCCGGACACGTTCAGCTTAGTCTTATCTGTCATTTAAGGATTATTGACAGACGTTACTGGTATTCAGAAGTCCAAGTCTAACAAATAAAAATCTTACCGAGCGGTATTATACTCGTAATACTATTTATATTTTTATTAGGGGTAAAAGCTGGGTTGAGGAAGTCAGATGAAAGAAAATACTGGTTGCTACATCCGGTTAGACTGGAAGCCGATCCCAACATAGCTGGGAAAAGGCTGTCGGACGATGTTCATGAATCGTTATCACCAGGGCCCCGAGTCTGCTATTCAATAGTGTCAGAATGGTCGATCATTGATCTCATAATGGTTGATTTACGACAAGCCAAAAAGTACCTTAAGTCGACAGGCATATGGTACTTTTTGGCTTGTCATCAATCAACCATTATGAGATCAATGATCGACCATTCTGACACTATTGAATAGCAGACTTGGGGCCCTGGACTCATGTCAAGGGTCGTTCTCAAAATCATCAACTGCCTATCCTTCAACCCAGTTTGTAGTGGGAAATATGATACTTCTTGGTAAAACTAATAGGGATGTTTACTGACTAACAAAATATGATTCTAATTAGTCCGTCTGTTAGATTCTCGAAAAATGTTGGATACGTATTTTTTGTTTTATCAAATCAATAAAAATTGACGAAGATAAAACGCATCAAAGATTTGAGTGGGAGGTTGTGACGTCACTGCTCGTTAAGAAATGTCTTAGAATATGACGTCACACGAGTTTTCAAAGCACTGTATCGTCTTCATTGTTTGTTAACGTGAAAAAAGAAAAAATATGTGTCCAATATTTTTTGGAAATCTATTTAGCGGACTAATTAGATTTTTTTTTGTTAACATCCCTATTGTCAGACTTTCAGGCCCCTAACAAATATCTCTATCTAAGTCTATCAAATATCTGCAATGACAACCCATACCAACGGCTTATCGTGCTTTCCGCGGCACGGAGGAAAAGTGGTATGTAATGGGTCACCTATCCACCGACCAACTTTGGCAAGAACGGCTTATGGTGAATGCGAAAAGGTAGCCCGCGAAATTCGATTTTTCTTACGTTTTTTACAATTTGCCGGTCAGTGTCAAGTGGAATGTTAAGTAAAATAAGATTTGCGACTGTTACAAATGTGTCTAATAATGACTGAAATCATCAATACAACCCCCACACTCACAGTTTAGTGACTAAAGTTTTTGTTAGTGAGGTTCCAAGTGTATTATACAGAATAGGATTTCTATTATTTTATGCGTTCCACAATGCCCGATAAAAAATGATGAAATAAGTGCCATGAACTGCCACAAATCGATATTCTATGCAGTGATAAGATTAGTCTGATATGCTTATCAATAACTATCGATAATTCCGTTAGCTAATAAAATATGACAAGTCTGGTATAAGGTGCTTGATCGAGGGACTATTGACCTCTACTTTTGTATCGGGCAAGACAAATATGGAAAAAGTTCATCAGCTACATAATATAACATCACGCATCTAATCCCCGAAGGGTTAGGCAGAAGTGTATCTAATAGTACACCCCCAAATTTTGCAGTTTTTCTTAAGTCCTATGTAGGTAGGGGGCTCCGTTATAGCTATTCAGAAATCTGATGGAAAAACCCGATACCTAACACGTTCAAGTTCATCGTCTACTTGGCCTTTTACCAACGGTGGTGGTATCAGCCTTACCAAAAGAAGTTGAATAGGTTTACGAAAAGCGAGTGCATATATTCTAACCTCTAAAACCCAGTAACTGACCGATGGACTCCCAAGTCCCGGGTTTCGAGTTCGCACCCAAGACACGCTACTCTGAATTTTAGGATTCATTGTCTGTTGTATATTATTATCACTTGGAAAACAGTCAAATCAGAGGTCTATGAGCAGCATAAAAACTCTGATCGGGTTAGGCACTAACCACATGGAAAACTGGAGTAGTTTTCAGATTTACGAGTTTTCTTACTACCTTAGTCAGATCTAGAAATGACAGTTAGCTAGATCCAATGGCTTTTCATGAATGTTTTTTTGCATGAAGGACTCTCTATGTAATGGACCACCAGCCATTCTTAGTCCTGACCTTGTCAAAAGTAGCTTGTGTATAGTCACCTGCAAAAATGCATGCATAATTTATTCAGAACGAAAATCGTGTGAAGCGAGAAATGACGCCACCTAACATAAACTAGGTATTGACTAAAAACGTTCACAGAAAAATACTCACTAAAGTATCCATGCTTTTATGCAGATGACTGTACCTGTGATAGACCTTCGTTGCTGTAGTTTTTATTGTATCCACGAGCTCTTCATTAGTTCCATACGTACTACAACAGGGAGCAAAGGTTCATCGCCCCTAGACTAGGAGGGTTCCCGTTGAGTAACTAGTCAGTGAACCGCGGAGTGACCGCGATAAATAAAGAGTACGGGTCGCTAACGGACGCTTTTAGTTCGGAAGCCGAGTCTGAAGCTATGGTCAGAAGCCTATAGGCGGCATAAAATAAAATATATTAGGTAGGTACTAGCGACCCGCCCCCGCCTAATACGGGTGCAATGTACTACAAATAAAACCTTCCTTTTGAATCACTCTATCTATTGGTTACTCCCCCAAGCCGACTGGTCATCGTGGGGGAAAGAGACTACGACCCTCCAACCATAGAGTAAAACACCAGGAGAGTAATTATCTACGTCACATCCCTCAATGTACTGTCTCCTACCATAGAAAAGCAAGACAAAGAATGGCATCAAAGAATAATCACGAAGAAGAATTACATAAAAACGTGGCAGGAGTGACGTGGAACAGAGTGGCTGTCCACAATGGAAGAGGTTGAAGGAGGCCTTTGCCGACTGGCAAACAGATTTGCAGGAAATAAATAAGCAACAAATACTAGAATAACTTTGAAATTAAGAATAAATTTTTAATATGTGCTAAAATATTGTAATAGAATTAAGTGAATCTGAATAAAAGGCTATATTATTATTTATTATATTATTATCTATCGTTGAAAATTGCATTAAAATCAGTTTTGTAGTTTAAAAGATCTAAGTGTCATACATATCTTACCGTTTTTTCAGCCTCTACTTACCTTTTTGTTTTTTTTTTTGGAAATCGTCAAATGATTCCTCCCGCTCTGAGTGGAGCGGACGGGAGTGTCAGACTTATACTGACTAAAACCAAAACGTGTTCCTTCTACCCCCCCCCCCCCCTTTTAACCCTTTGTGTAACAGTAACTCGTTCCAATAGTCTCATAGCCGCGGGAGGCGTCGACCCTGGCGGATCCCTCCATTTTGCTGACATTTCTTTGAGGCAAGTCAGAGAATAGGGGATCGGACAAAAAAAAACTAATTAGTCCGTCAGATAGATTTCCAAAAAATATTGGACACGTATTTTTTCTTTTTTCACGTAAACTTAAAATGAAGACGTTTCAAGCCCCACTCCAAGATCTTTGACGCGTTTTATCTTCGTCATTTTTTATTGATTTGATAAAACAAAAAATACGTATTCAATATTTTTCGATAATCTAACTTACGGACTAAACAGAATCATATTATTTTGACCCAGTCCGATCCCCGCGGTATAAATACTCTGACACCACACGTAAAGAAGAAAGATTCCGGAACAAACTTTTACACTTATTTGATGGCATATAGAGTTAGGAAATCGTGGTAAAAGAATAACAGCAACTGCACGGGTCGATCTTTAAAGATAAGCCGGGTTTGCTGAAGCTCAATGATTTGGACAATTTTTTCTAAGTTTTGTCCCACACTGGGATTTTTTCCTATATCGTGGGCGCGTGTAAAACATTTAAATGTGTATATGAATACTTGAGCAGTGATGGCCCAGTGGTGGCGGCCCCGACTTACGAACAGTGAGTCGTGGGTTCGAACCCCGTCAGGTGCGTTACTTTGTGTAATTTATTTCATCACCACTGCTCCCAAAACGGTGAAGGAAAACATCGTGAGGAAACCGGCATGTCTTAGAACCAAAAATTCGAAGACATGTGACATCTACCAATCCGCACTAGGCCCGCGTGGTAGATTATATAGCCCATCCCTCTCCTAGAGAGGAGGCCTGAGTCCCTGCAGTGGGAACATTATAGGCTGTTGATGATGATGATGAATACTTAAACAGCCAACCCCGAAACAACAACCTCTACGTCATACAAAATTTGTGTCGCGTGGGAATAGATCCCGCGACACGCAGCGCAGCAGCCAGTCACTGTAAAACAGGCTCATTTTTTCAGCGTCGACTCGTATCTACCATCACACCTAACTAAACACAACTTTAAGACTCTGTAAAGCGAAACAATAACAAAAGCCAAAACATTGTAATTCTAAGAATTCTCGGATTGTTAAAATATGCAAGAGTTCGTTTGTTAAGACAAGACCTTTAGTATTTGTAGGCCGAGAGATAGGGGGCTTCAAAATAATGTTATTGTGAATTAATTTGTTTAGTGTTTGTCGGGAAAATAATGCTTTTTGGCTTTATGCCCATTCATTTAGGCTCGCAGCATGTCTACTTCTCTGTTTCTCGTCATCTCATGAGACTCCTCCTTTCTTACCATATCATTCTTTACACTGTCTATCCATCTAATATTTTAATAGATAATTAGATTGCATTATAAATAATACATTTAGGATAATTCTAATATAGGTATAGTCAAATAAAAGCCCTCTTCCTCTCCTTCCTACTATTGCAGTGCCCGACAGGGTCCACAATGATCATAACCTTGTAAAACCTACCATCTAAGTAAACTTGTGGAAGAAATAAATGTATTGAGTACTGAGTATTGAGTATCGTTCCTTTAGTCTTCCTCTACTCTTACACTTATCCACATTCTGAGTATGAATCAGAATTGTCCTCATGGCATTTTCCTCATTTCTCCGTCACATGCAAAGGACATGGCCGGTTTCTGCCCTCAGAATCAATTTAAATTGATACATACATACATCAGTTATTATGACTGTTATGACTTAAATAAAAATAAATCGCACCAATTATATTTCTCTAGAACAGGCGACAAAAATTGCAAAAAAAAAGTGTGTTGATTGTTTTTTGTTCACCGGTTGATCAACTACATACTAGCAACTGGTGATCTCATGGTCACCTAAAAATACACATCTCGTCTAAATTGAACTTTAAATGTATAGGGCACTTCAAATGGCTTTTAAAATAAGCCCCGGGGAAAAAAACATCGATTTTATATCATTTATATAGGCATCGGGATCGTAAACAGGACATAAAAGCTATGTTTAGGGGTGTCGTGTATCAATCTTCACTAAGGGTTAGGATAAATAACCCTCCTTTTTTCTTCGCCGCAGTCGGGTAAAAACGGAAAAAGGAATTTTTCATCAAATAGTCACTCGAGGAACCTTTATAAACTGAGAGGGTTGTATTGTTAATTTTAATCATTATTACTCGGTAAAATCACATTTGTTACGGTTCCGAATCTTATTTTATTTAACACTAGTGACCCGCCCCGGCTTCGCACGGGTGGAAAAAAGATATTTAAACCTTCCTCTTGAATCACTCTATCTATTAAAAAAAACCGCATCAAAATCCGTTGCGTAGTTTTAAAGATTTAAGCATACAGACAAATAAACAGACAAAAATAGCGACTTTGTTTTATACTATGTAAGGAAGTGATAGTGATACAATCTGACACTGATCGGTAAATTGCAAAAATCCTAATAAATACGTATTTTGCGGGCTACCCTGTAGCATCAACCTTAATATAATAAAAGTGTATATATCTATATATAGCCATCTGTTTATCCTATCGGGAATTCCAGCCTTACGTTACACTATAATATTGTCATTTACACGCTAGTTCTGAAAGTTTGACCATCCTTAAAGCCATATAAAATAAGTTTTATTTGGACCCGTCTCTTTGCCGACGCTTACCAATATTCTACAAGTTTATGATCAGTATCCGAATAGCTGATATGATTTGTGAGGTTCAATATACTTTGTGGTAATACCTTTTTGGATATAGGTTGAAGAGAGATGGGAAAATCTTTGTAAACTAAAGTTTTTTTCTTCTTAATTGAGGTCGGCGCAGCATGTCCTCTATTTCTCAACATCTCAGTAATTACCTGCTTTCTAACTATATAATCCTTTACACAGTTCACACATTCATCGTTTCTTTGGTTTTATAGCCATCTATTTACATTCAATTATTTATACTCAACACCTGCGCATTTCAATACGCAGCAATTTATAATCTGACGAGGCTATTCGAAATTCTTTTGGGGACGTTTCAGTCCAATCGGATACAGCTAAATACAAAAAAAAATATACCTACGTAGAGTGACTGTTTATCTGACTTTCACAGCCTTGTTACTGGGTAATATGATACCCATCGGTAAACCGTCATTAAAACTATCCTACACAAGCCGATAGTACATCTGTTAATACGTGATCTCTCTATAAGTGCATTGGCCTATACCTACACAAAAAATCTCAATGTGATATAAGACAAAGTCACGTCTACGCAGCATCTAAGCAACGTATACGCAGCGTAAACGCAACGTTAAACCCTACATAAAACTCACAAACTAAATCGTAAACCCGCTCTCCATTGAATTAAATCCACTATCAAAAAACTACTTTTACCCATAAAAAAGTAACGCAAAACATTTGCTAGCTCCTGACCTCAAAAAAAAAGGTATAAAACCCGTGTGGTTTCAATTGAAATACCTCGAAAAAGTTGGCTTGATAGATTTTGTGCGAGCGGCTTACAAAAGCGGTTTTCTAAAACCGGGAGAAAAGAAGAAATTGTTGAATTGCAAACTCTTTGAAAAGCGTTCGATTTAAAACGTTTTTTGTTTGTTTGAAAAGAATGCCGTATTGTTTTATTTAAAGGATCGTTAAATCTAAATCAAGAACCCTGGGGCTAGGGTGGGAGGTGTCATGGAGGGTCAGTTTTTAGGGTTCCGTAGTCAATATATAACCCTTATAGTATCGCCGGTAGTCTGTGTCTATAGTATAGAAAGCTGTAATTTGGCATTACGCCGACAAAATGGTAAAATATTTTTTTTACCCGACTACGGCAAAGCCAAAAGGAAGGGTAATGATTTTGGCAGTCTATGTATGTATGTATGTTCCACCGTAGCGCCTAAACCACTGAACGGATTTTAATAAATGAGGTGTCAATATATTTGTAAGAATAGCCCGGGTGACATAGGCTATATAAATTTTATAAATTCTAATTATGACTGAATTTAAATGTCAAAAACTTACCTCAAAAATATTAAATTGAGATAATCATAACATGTTTGATATCAAATGAAAGGTCTTGGCGAGCACATTACAAATATGTATATCGTAATAGAGTTTTAGTCAATATATACGTTTTGATTATGGTCAAACAGTTCTCGCGGTCTAGTCTGTGTTATTTACTCGTATTATGTAAATAACAAACCAATATTTTATTCGTAGTCGGGTTTTAGATTTTTAAACTTGTTTGTGTATCTCCAAGTACACATTAAAGTGGTTATGTTTTTTTTTTTTTGCAAAGTCCTATAGGCGGGATGTCGTTGGATAAGTCTTTTCAAAAAATATTGCGAGACGCCTAACTAAAACCACCTAATCTTCCCTTCCCACATTTGTATCGGGGTTCATGGGAACTAGTGCCTACCTCGGCAATTCTTTTTTTGTTCCGGGGTGGAAAATCATCAGGATGTCCACCGCCCTCGGGTGAGTGGAGGGGTCTGTTGGACTCTGACTGACTAAAATCCACCTCGGTATTCCCTTGCCCCGGTGCAAGTGTGAGAACTATAATTTTTGTGGGACAATCCCGCCACACTGTTCACAAAGCACTGTAACTCTTGTAAACCAGAATCAACAGTGGCGACCACAAGAAAAGCGCCGAGACACTGAAGCCCAATGAAGTCCCAGGGAAACGATTTAACTGTCTTGGATCCCGCAAAGAAATTAATGAGGAAACGATAGCAGAGTAGTAAGAAAAACATAGTCCGCCTTATTACAAAAGGTAGTTAAACCTGGTTCACAGAATACATAATAGTACTACGTACAGAAGGGACACTCACTTCCCCGCGCTCATATTAAATACCGCACCTCACCCCGCACTTCGAGATACTCGTCGTCGACACTTGAGCAATGGCTCGCGCTCGTATTAGTCGTCGTTCGGTTATCGCGACGCAGACCGATGCAAATTTCCGCGCCATTTTTTAGGCTACGATAACCCTACTAGAGTTTACGCACACATTTGCACGTGCACGTCGTGCACAAACGTTATTTGTTTATGTAGTAGTAATAGGTAATTATTTTGCGGGCGTTGTATGGAGTGTCCGAGGTGTGCCTGGTTTAACTTAGACCTGGTTTATCTCGCATGCTGTCACTCTCTTTTGAATATTATTGAAGTGAGACGTCATGCGAGATAAACCAAGACTAAGTTAAACCAGGTTTAACTAAGTTTTGTAATAAGGCGGATTGAGTACTATAAGTGCGTCTTCCATGATACCCGGCTAAACCTCGGCACACGTAGCCTAACCTTGAAACTCGACCGTGCAACTATGATTATTTAACACAGCTCCCTACGAAGTGAGTTCGTCCAACTAAATAATACAACCATTCATACATATTAATACAGCCAAGCAACATTGCTGTATTTTCAAACAGTCGGGCTCTCTGACTATTAGTTGGGAATAGGGATGTTACGGAGCTCCGTTACCGTAACCGAAACTATCGGATATCCGAAATAAAAAAAATACCGTAACCGAAACAAATTTAAAAGTTTTGGATAGTTTTGGATGAAGGAAGGCGGAGTCTGAATTCATTTTTTTTTTGTGTTATTTTCAAGTAGGTAATTGGCGGGATTTCAGATAATTATGTAATACAGTCTTTATTTTGCCTGGCCAAGCCGTCACCTAACAGTTTTCAGATTGTGTTGTAAAATTTAAATATCGGTTGGCGAAGTGGCTCAAGTTGTTTACTGATGCGCTACGTGTCGCGGGTTCGATCCCCGCACGGAAAACATATTTGTATGGCCTACAGATAGTGGTTTCGGGTCTGGGTATTTGTGTAGGTAGGTATGTGTGAGTTGAAATGTTTGTGAACGCACCCACGATACTGGAGAAATTCGTAATATGGGACAACGTTTTATTAAAAAGTAAATGTATATCCGTATCCGTATCCATATCCGAAATTTTCTCACATCCCTGTTTTAGAATTCACAATTGACGTAAAGACAACAACGGTTGCCTATTGTAAAGTAAATACGTCAAGTAGTGAATAATTTCCCTTCGTTTGAAGTCTTGTTTAGATAATTCAGTCTCGCTAGTACAAGAGGATTCCATTCCAACATACCATAGTCTATTACGTGTTTATTTTGTGTATCTTTCACAGTCAAAACGTGGTCAAAACTGTTAATCAGTTGAAACTACTTTTGACCGGTCAAAACTATTAAACATTTACTTAAATCCTTATTAGGTGGTATCTGTTATTACATGGTAGTATCTGATGACATGGTGCTGCTGAGCCCATCTATCAGTGCAATGAGAAAGCTGCTCAACATTGGTGAGAGTTATGCAGTGGCTCATGGGTTCAAATACAATACCGGTAAGAGTGAATGGCTGGTTTTTAAATCGGGTACTTTAAACCTACGAACAGCTGCCTGAACTCTGACTCTCTGGGTCTATTTTAGGTCGGGTTTCAAAATTTAAGTACTTGGGTCACTGGGTCACTGAGGACTTGAAAGACAATCTGGACATAGACAGGGAGCGCAGGTCGCTGGCTGTCCGTTGCAACATGCTGGCCCGCAGGTTTGCACGTTGTACGGACTCCGTTAAGATAACGCTTTTTAAGGCCTTCTGCCAGTCGTTTTACACGTGCAGCCTGTGGACTAAGTATACCCAGCGGGCATACAGCGACCTGCGCGTACAGTACAATAACGCATTCAGGGTGCTTTTGGGGCTGCCATGGCGATGTAGCGCGTCAGGGATGTTCGTGGATGCATGCGTCGACGGGTTCGCCGCGATCATGCGCAAGCGATGCGCTTCCATGATGGCGCGCTTGCGGTCCTCCTCCAATGGCATCCTGAATGTGTTTTCAGACAGATGGGACTCACCTCTTTTACGTAAGTGGTTAAGTGTTCAGACACACTTATCCAAATAAACTTGGTGGGCAGTGTTGTTAATTGTTGTAAATTTAATTTAATACTAACATTAGGCTAAGTTATTTTATAATTACTAACAAAATATGGAATTCATTCCGAAATAAAATATTTGAATTTGAATTTGAATTACATCGATAAATTGAAAATAACCTAAAAGTCACTATGAAACTTATTTTTGTTTGGTTTTTTTTAGTGACCCTTTGGATAACCTCATGCTAGAGCGAACATTTATTTTTGACTGGCACCAGTCAAAAGTAGTTTTGACCGATTAACACGTTAGCTTCGGCACCAATTTTTGCAAACTTTCGTATTATCGGCCCGCACCGTGACCAGACGTTAGGGCGACACGCGGTTTATTAGACCCCACCTCCTTTAACAGACTAAAATCCATTTTCTGGCGCGAAATCAAAGATAAATGAAAATTTTTGTCCTTAACGATATAGACAGTGAATTGATGAACCCTCTATCTACCGTCGCCCCGGGATCTGATAGCTAGTTTAGGGGGGTCTTTCGTCGTTTCGCACCACGAGCGGTTCGGACCGCGGTGTGAAACGCAGAAGAGCTCTTGAGAATGGGCTGTTTCGCACCACGGTGGTTCTTGGAGCGCCGAGTGGTGTGAATCGACCAATAGCTCTTAGGAATGGGGCGATTCGAACCACTATGTTTAGATACGAGCTAATTTCAAAGTTTGTATGTACAGTCGAGTAGAAAAAACGGATCATTCCCACTAGTTCTACTGCACAGTCCTACGATAGAACTAGTGGAACTTTTTTTAATTTTTTTTCCCACTAGGATAAAGGATGTTACAAAATCGTCAAACCAGCGGGACTCAAGTTTCTGATTCGTTCTATCACACAGATTAGGGTTCATCTACGGCACAAACTACCAGGAGAACAGAAGTAGGAAGGAGGTATTATTATTATTTATTTAAGGAGGAGTATTAGTAATACCTCCTTCCTACTTCTATTCTCCTGGTAGTTTGTGGGACTTTACTGTCTATCCTTTTTTTAACATCCAAAAAAAATTTTTTTTCAACACCTCCTGCCTACTTATATTCTCCTGGTAGTTTGTGGGACTTTACTATCCTGGTTTCATAACTCCAACAAAAAAATGTTTTCAATAGGTACCTCCTGCCTACTTCTATTCTCCTGGTAGTTTGTGCTGTATTATTCCCTAAACTGTGTGATAGAACGAATGAGAAACTTGAGTCCCGCTGGTTTTACGATTTTGTAACACCCTTATATCGAAGAACTTATATCGCTGTTTCATTTTGTGCCTGGCTGTACTTTACGCATTATTACTGAGAAAACTTTTTGTTTCATTCGCGGTTCGAATAAACCCATTCAAATTCTTCTATGGTCGATTCACACCGCGGTCCGAAACAGCCCATTCTTAAGAGCTCTTCTGCGTTTCACACCGCGGTCCGAACCGCTCGTGGTGCGAAACGATGAAAGACCCGTTTAGGGATTATTGGCAAAACAAAATATGGGATCATAAACACCTCGTAACGCACTGAAATAGGGTAAATTTTCGCTAAGATAAGTGATGGGAAAAATAATATCGACGCAACGACGTTTATTCTATTTTTGTGTGAAAATCTTAATGCGGTTCACAGAATGGAAAAAAATGAAAACCAGAAGTAGAAAAACTATCCTATGTATTCTGCCTCGGGCTTTAAAAATACACTTATTAGAACTTGAATTAACATAAAAATCAGTAACAATACCTATACTTTTTTTAAAAAAAATCGCAATATATATTTTGTACTTATTTATGAGTGTTTTTCATTGAAACAGGGTAGACAATAAGATTTTTTGCACTGAGTCAAAATCTTTTTGGATTTTTTGTCAGCTTCACGAGATGGCAAAAATGTGCGTAGTTTCTGGTAACAACCAACACATCTTCTTCTTTTTTTGTTTTTGTTTCTGTATTTTTTTAAATTAACTTCTTCCGACATCGTTTAGACATGTTCGGCGATGTAAAAGGACGTGCTCTTCAATCGATGTGGCACAACACTAGTCGCGGGAAGCTCGCGTTGGGTGCGGTACGAGGTCCGGGGGGATATGGGACGTTTCAGCCTCGTTCCGCACTGCATTAAAATTATATTAATTCAGTGCGGTACGAGGCCTAAAACATCCGGTATCAAGGTAGGTATACCACCGAGTCCGGGACCATTAGCGCGTCTCAAATATACATTTATCTCTTTTCTATACTGGACCAAACCAAAGCTATGCCCTTCGCACGACAGAGATGTTCACGTTTTTCCTTGCCGCACCACAAGGAAGTTGCATGAGGGGTGATTTAAGCCTCGTTTCGCACTTAACGTGTTAAGAGTTTTGACTGTAACAGTAGTACTAGCTCTAGGGCAATTCTTTAAAATATGAAAATAGTACAAAAAGTCCTAGAATATGTGGTCCACCACATATTAATAGGAGTATTAATGTAATTTTCCTATTTGCATGCTCCTCGAGGAGGGTTTTAGTTTATAATGCACGCGGGCAAAGCCGCGGGCATCAGCTCTTCTTTATCCTTACATCCTTACATAGTATAAAACAAAGTCGCTATATTTGTCTGTTTGTTTGTCTGTATGCTTAAATCTTTAAAACTACGCAACGGATTTTGATGCTGTTTTTTTTAATAGATAGGGTGATTCAAGAGGAAGATTTTAGTATATAATTTGAACGACATCCACGCGGGTGAAGCCGCGGGCATCAGCTAGTCTTTAATAAATTGAACAGGAGTGAACTAATATAACGTTTCTCTAAAAATTGGCGCGCTCAATCTACCGTACCAAATATAACAGAAGTCAGAAATTTATTGCAAAACTTTTTCTCATTACGTTTTCCATTACAGTTTTGGAACTAGTCCTCGTAAATGTATCCCAATTGTTCGCTTTCACTGTGATGGACGCGTACTTAATTAAGATTTTTTAGGGTTTCATTCCTTTAAAGTTAAATTCGGCCAAGTGTAAGCCGGAAGAATACATTAAGAGTTCCGTACACAATTATTATCATCATCTGCCAGGTTAGTCGCAGCAGGGAAAACCTGCTGAGGTGGAGATTTATAATGACTCCACACTGGAGTGTAAATGTGGTGCTGTTCCCCAAACAATGGGGTACTTAGGTTGGGACTCCACAAAAGCGGACACGAGTGGAGCAGACAGATGTGCGAAAATCGACCTTCAAATTTACATCTGGTCTTTCGCCCTTCCTGTGATTGATCGAATTTGGCACATCTCTCTGCTTTGCTCGTCTCCGCTTTGGTGGAAATCCGGTCTTATTGTGTCTTTTGTGTGTCCTGCTGGTTGTTCACTACAGGAACTGGTAGACGCTACCGAAAGCGCCAAACTACAATTCTGGGCCGGCACAATTACAATTGCTATCGACACGCTAGGAAGAAGATTTGCCGTGTTTTTTCCCAAATAAGTATAAGTATCCATTAAGGGTCGGCTTCCAATCTTACTGGATGCACCTGAATTGTAGTACCTATTTTACAAGGAGCAACGGCATAAATGACCAAAACCCAGTTAATACTTTGGTAAGTCTCGTTGGTCTAGTAGTCGCAAGCGCGACTGCTGAGCGTGAGGTCCTGGGTTCGATTCCCGGGTCGGACAAAAAGTGCTATTGGGTTTTTCATTAGAAATTTCCCAGTAGTAGCCCGGAGTTTGGAAGTTGGCGGTATAATACCCCCGTGCCTCGGAAAGCACGTTAAGCCGTTGGTCCTGCGTCTGATCTCTCTCCGGTCGTGTCGGATTGCCGTCCCATCGGACTATGAGAGAAAGGGAACAGAGAGTGCACCTGTGCCTGCGCACACACTTGTGCACTATAATATCCGAGATTGGCCGCCGTGGCCGAAAAACGGTCAGGAGGACTATATATATATAAGACTGGTCGTCAGACTTTCGGGCTACTGTCACCAAACGATTGTCAAATATCTGGACAAATAACAGCTGGAATCAACGGGTTAACGTGCTTTACAAAGCATAGAAAGGGTATCGAAATATTAGAAGTGGTCACCCATCTGTGGACCGACTGCGGCAAGAGTCAATCATCATGAAACCCTTCTTCCTGCTTTCCCCGCAAGTTTCCCTGCATTTCAGACCGATTTATTATTATCACTAAAAACAAGATCCGAAAACTGATCCGATACAATTATTTTGACATTAAAATTTCAAGAAAAAGTACCTAGTTTAGATTCCTATTTATTTCTTTTAAGTTAAAAACTTTTCGAATCAGTGTGGTGTCCTTAGTCATCACGGCCGTAAAGACGGAGCATTTTTTTGTCATGTTTGGTTGATCAATGTATTTTCTTTATATACCTATTAGTTGCTGAAAAAAGGAAATGACAGGGTCGTGTCTACATCAGACCTCGATTTTATGAAAAACAAAATTGCTCCAGACACAGTATTAATTATTCTCTTAAACATTGTAATTATAAACAAAATGCCTCCATAAAAAAAAATGTATTATTACCCTCATGGTTTTGAAGTCGTTACCAAAGGCATAGTCACTTTGTGGCTGAAAACGTTTGTGTGTTTGTTTGTGAAGCTGTGCTAACACAATTAGATGACGTGACGTCATCGCTTGGGGCTGTAGGGTAGCCATTAGGGAGTAGGATCAGGGCGGACAAAAGAAAGTAAAAAACTCTAAGTGTACCTACCTACTTAGAGTTTTTTACTTTCTTTTGTACTCTGTTTCCCGCTAAAAATGATTGCTGGGAAACTACTTTTTTTTGGGGTGTAAAACTTAGTGTAGCTCTCTTAAAACATTGTGCTAGTGGATGCTTTGAATAGTAAACGGGCCATGGAGATACCTAACCTGAAAAACTAGTATTTACGAAAACAGCTGTGAAAATTTGGATCTTTGACCCCCAATATCTCTGTACCCAGGTAAGGTCTAGAACAAAAAAAAAAATATCGCAGAGACAGGGAAAACATGTGACCTACTTCGTCTTCGTTAAATGTACTTGTACACCCTTTAAATCGTTTCCAGAAACAAATTCAATCAAACGTACCTATAATGAAGAACGAGAACTGGCAAAAAAGTCCAAAGTATTTGTTCAAATAACAAAAAACTTCTAACAAATAGAATGAAAAGACAGTTTAACATGTCCGGACCAATAGAGACGTGTGGTGACCCTACTCGGGGCACCGTCGCCATGGGAACGTGGGACCTTGAGCGATCCGAATATTTTGTCGCCCCATTCTTCGTATCATTATCGAAACGAAATTAGATCTTCACTTTTATTATATTATTATAACATAAATAGTTCATTAGATAAATATTTATAAAACTCATTATACGAGTACAAACTGTCGTTTTGCATTATCGACAAATTCACAGAGGTAACTACACTGTTTTTTTGTTTTTAAAAAACGTTGCCCCACACTAGGAATTTCTCCTGTATCGTGGGTGCATTCACAAACATTTAAACTCACATACACAAATACCCCAGACTAGACTGCCACCAGACTTAAGTGGCAATGGGCAGGGCACATTGCTCGCAGAACGGATGGCCGATGGGGCCGAAAAGTTCTGGAATGGCGACCGCGAACCGGAAGACGTTGCGTTGGAAGGCCTCCCACTAGGTGGACCGATGACCTGGTCAAGGTTGCAGGAACCCGCTGGATGAGAGACGCACGGGACCGGTCAATGTGACGACACCTGGGAGAGGCCTATGTCCAGCAGTGGACGTCTTTTGGCTAAAATGATGATGATGATGACACAAATACCCAGACCCGAAACAACTATCTGTAGGCGATAAAAATATTTGTTTCGTGCGGGATCGAACCCGCGACACATAGCGCAGCAGTAAACTGCTTGAGCCACTGCGCCAACCGTGCCGTCTCGTAACACTAAAGTGATTCTTGACAAAATAAAAAAATAAAAAAAGTACGCAATGCATATTGTTCTGATATAATTAACGTATAAAATAAATAACGAACTATATAATAATAACTTATAATAATATTTGTAGATAAAATGGGTAGGTATCTTTTTTCCCTCATAAGTATATGTAAATTGGTTAAGTGTGTATGAACCACCCATGTGAAAACGTGGCCCATCTGATTCTGACCCTATAATCGCGCTTTATACCAACACTAGCTGACCCACGCAACTTCGTCTTCATCACATAAATATAGCTTATAACCTTTCGCGATAAATCGACTATCCAACATAAATTAAGCTAAATCGTAACAAACAAAAAAATTTATCTTTCCTCTTTATAATATTAGTTTAGATTAGCTTAGATTATAATAAAGTGAGAATTACTATAGGTATCTCTTACTGTTAAATATACACCCTGTACTTGTAAAAATTATGATGCAGCAAATATTTTGAATTTGAATTTCCCGGAGGCCAGCCAGTACCTACATTGCGACGCGCGAATTATTTTGCCGCACAAACAAACGCAAACATTTATTCGATAATTTCTTATTCCCGCATATTTTAATAAAGAGACGAGCCTATTGCCCATCAACCGGGCAGTCGAGAAATTCCCAATAGAAAACTCTAATAACACTTCCCGACCCGGGAATAAAATCGAGGACCTCATGATCAGCAATCGCGCTTTCGTCAATTAGACCAACGAAGCAGTCAACGGAAAAATCTCATCATCTGTCTAGCCTTTTCCCAACTATATTGGGGTCGGCTTCCAGTCTAACTGGATAACTGGATGCAGCTGAATACCAGTATTTTACATGGAGCGACTGCCTATTTATATATATCTATATATATGTATAATACGATACCCTTTGGACAGACTGGATGTCAGAATTTCAGGTCACTGACTACCTGTAACGACTGCCAAAGATCAATATATGGCAGCCGGGACCAACAGCTTAAAGTGCTTTCCGAGGCACGGAGGAAACTCGGTATGTCGGGCGGTCACCCATCCACAGACCGACCTAGGCAAGCACAGCTTTACCTAAAGATCGACCCGAGTGGCATTATTAAGCCACGAGCTCCTCTAGTCAACGGAAAAATCTATGACAATTTAATTTTAGTCCTGACTCTTGCATATTCAAGTTTCGTTTAAAAGAGTCCTCAATTCTCTTGAGGACATTCGTTCTGCATTTCAAGTTCCTCTGTAGATATTTCAAAACTTTTTCAATAACAATTTATTTAAAACTTCTCCTTCAGGTAGGTAGGTATTTTTCTTCTTATTTTTTTAGTTTTTTTGATTGGAAAAAAAGACAGTGGTTTTGATTGTAAGTAGACATCGTTACCTGGACATTATATACATAAACTGTAAATGTTGAAATTGTAAAACAGAAAATAAACTCAAACCATTATTTCAATTAAACCATTACATAACAGGCACTTTTGAATGTCAGAAAACAAAGAAAGCATACAGTCACAAGGCAAAATAAGTTGTGAAAGTACTGTAGTTGCCCATTTCAAAGTGTTGATATCTTTATAGAATAATGGGCATGGAACTCCTTGGACACACGGGTCTTTTGTAAATTGATCCCACTCAGATGGGACCCGCGGGTCCAATCGACCGAAACTATTTCTGAATAGTTTCGAATAGTTTCTGAATTGGTCAGTTTACAAAATCTTGGTTGTCATCATTCTACTACTACTATTATAAATAGGTACACACGGCTACACATCAAGCTATACAAAACCAGTATAATCTGATCGTCCATTGTGCAAAAAGATCTAGTAAAGTGACGCCAAGATTAACTGGTTTTGTATAGCTTGATGTGTAGCCGCGTGTACTATGACTTTTTTATTATTTTTTTTCTGTTAGAAAGAGATGAGGAAGAAGTTCCAAGACGACCTGGTCGCGCACAACGAGGGCTGGTTTAAGGTGGCTCAGGAAAAGAGAACTTGGAAAAAATTGGGAGAGGCCTTGCCCAGCCACTAAAAAAAAACTGTTCATTTTTTAGTTTCTTTTTATTTTTTATTGTTTTTTGTGTGCACTTGTGGCTGTGCTAAATAAATAATTATGTTTTATTTCTTTCTATATAATTAAAATGTAGTGCGTGTTCTGTTAGTTGTTAATTGTAGGAACTGATGGACGCTACTTCAGGCGCTAAATTCGTGGCTTAGTTCGGGGCCAACACAATTTAAATTGCCATCGATACGCTAAGGAAAAGAAATCCATACTAATATTATAAATGCGAAAGTAACTCTGTCTGTCTGTCTGTCTGTTACTCAATCACGCCTAAACTAGGTACTGAACCAATTTGCATGAAATTTGGTATGGAGATATTTTGATACTCGAGAAAGGACATAGGCTACTTTAAAAAAAAATATTCAAGGGGTTGAAAGGGGGTACGAAAATATTACTTTTGGTCGCGATAACCGGCATCGGTAGCGATAACCGACATTCGCGCGGTTGAAACCGCGGGCATCAGCTAGTATATTATAATTGTGGGGTGATGAAAATTTGTGCGCCTAAATTAAATGTTTATTACTCTTTTACGCAAAATCAACTTAACGGATTGGGATGTTTGGCACGCATATAACTTAAAACTGTGATTAACATATAGGCTACTTTTTGTTCCGGTAAGGTGATCCCGTGGGACAATTACTGATTACCACACGGATGAAGCCGCAGATATTAAGTTAGTCTTTTTTTTTTAGGATTAGAAATCATCAAATAAGTCCCACTCTGTGCAGAGCAGTAGGGGCTGTCAGACTTCTACTGACTAAAAATCACCCATGTTCCTACTTCCGCGGTATCTCTTGCGAACAATCCGCAGCCAGAAGTTAATGTCTCAAATATTGTTACCCCTACACTTCCAACAAACAAGTTAGTCAAAAATTTATGTAGAATTCCACTCGACAAAGCTGACCACTTTTCAATCTTAATGCTAAATTCATAAGAGTCAAACAAGGTCATCGCAAAGAGCTTTATTTTAGCAGTACATAGGTTGATGCAACCTGTTGGTTGTGTGTCTAGAGGTGATGTGGCTAGGACAATATAGTGAATAATTTAGCGCAAACTACATTCAGAGTCTAGTGGACTGGTTTGTTTTGCAATTTCATCTACAGTGTGTTTGGTTAAACGAGGGACATATTGAGGGAAGGTATTCAGTATTCGATTCCCGTCCCAAATATGTAAAAAAAACTATAACCATAATTTGTGACGTAATAGGGTATTTCACCAAAAAAATCTAATTAGTCCGTCTGTTAGATTATCGAAAAATATTGGATACGTGTTTTTTGTTTTATCAAATTAATAAAAAATGACGAAAATAAAACGTGTCAAAGATCATGAGTGGGGGCTTTTGGCGTCACTTAGTGGGTAAAAAAGTACTAACCTTGTGACGTCACACGACTTATGACGACTTTTCGAAACACTGTATCGTCTTCATCTTTTGTTTACGTGAAAAAAGAAAAAATACGTGTCCATTATTTTTTGGAAATCTATCTGACGGACTAATTAGATTTTTTTGGTGAAATACCCTATTGTGCCATGGCCCGCACACTCTCCAGATCTCACATTGTCTGCGCTAGTTTTTAAATATGAAGGGAGATACCGCAGCCTCGGACACAAAGGGCTAAGAAGAAACATTGGTGGTTTTTAGACAGTAGATGTCTGACACTCCATTCCGCTCTGCCCAAGAGCGGGAGGAGTCATTTGGTGATATCCCAAATTCCAAAAAAAGGCCAGTTGGTGAGCAGGTTTCAATAAAGTGGAAATAATAATATATTATTATAATATTCCACTACTATCACACAACGCCATCTAGTCCCAAGTTAAGCAGAGCTTGTGTTATGGGTACTAGACAACTGATAAACATACTTATATATTTCTAAATACATACATATTATAGATAAATTACACCCAGACACAGAACAAATGATCGTGCTCATCACACAAACATTTGTCCTGGGTGGGAATCGAACCCACGACCTCCGGCATAGCAGTTAGGGTCACTAACCACTAGACCAACAGGCCAGTGACCAACAGATGACAAATGAAGAGAAGAAAAAGTTCTGTTCTCGGAACCTGTACGAACCAACATGGTACTGCGCACTGCTGTGACGATTGAGAAAGCCGCGCAGTATTAGAAAGTGAAAATCGACTGGACTTTTAGGGTCGAAAGGTTCGGCCCTGGTGCAAGCCATGGTCCGGGGCGAAGAGAAATGGGACGCCGTCGCCTCCTTCTGCGAAGCAGTGATGCTAGCGAAGGAGGTAGCGGAACGAGAGAGGGAGAGAACCTCTCAACGTCCCAGCCGCCGCGGAAGGCGCTCCGGGCGTCGGGGGCCACGTGATGACTTCCGGCCACCGTAGACGCGGGCCTGTGGCCGGTGAGTAACGGGCTAGCTCGCCGTCCGGTCGTCGTCATGACGGCAACAGACCGTGTCGGCGGCGCGTTCGTGTTCCACGCGCGCCTCAAAGAGATGTCAGCAACATGGAAGGGGCCCGCAAGGGCCGACGCCCGTCGGGGCTGTGGATTATCGAAAGGATAACGCGGCTCCGACACAAGGACGAAGAAGGAACATGGATTTGGTTTTTTGTCAGTAGAAGTCTGACACTCCCCTTCGCTCTGCCCAAGAGCTGGGGGGGTTATTCGATGATTTTCCACCCACCAAAGAAAAAAAAAAGGTCGAAAGGTTTGAATCGCAACATCAACTTTAAGTCATTTGTGGTACGGGGTTCAAACCACCATGCTACTTCAAAACTCTGGGCTACTACTAAGAAATTTCTAATGCAAAAAAACTAATATCACTTTTTATCCGACCTGTGATCGAACCCACGACCCCACGATTAGCAGTCACACTTGCGACCTACGAGACCAACAGTGCAGTGAAATATAAAAACTGTTGAAACCTCAGAATTTTGACCCGAAACCTCGTAATAATCTTTTCCGTCAGACATTTCATTTTGAAAGTTCAATTGGAGTGGTGTGTCAATATGAAAAAACTTCCCGACTTGACTGTTACGAGTAACTTGAAGCTGTTTGTGAATTAGGGCGTGGATTCATTTGGGTGAGCCCTAAAGGTCGGGACATATTGGCTGTTGGAATGAGGTTAATTTCCGGTGCAAAACTCTGATTATGTGTGTGTTCGTAAGAACACACACATAATTCTCTCTGATTGCTTATGATGGGTTTTTGTGTATTTTTTTCATCATCTATTTATGATTCTTATATTATAATAAAATATCTTGCTCACCCTTTTTTTCAACCCTAATATTTTTTCTAAAATAAAAATAGCCTTAGTCACTCCTTAAAAAATGAACTATTTACCTTTAAAAGGGCCCGTCAAAATCAGTAAAGCCATTTTAAAGATTAGACAGAACAAACAAACAGACATAGGAAAATGTTTTTTTTTTGTTGTGAGTCAATTGGAGTGGTGTGTCAATATGAAAAAACTTCCCGACTTGACTTGACTGTAACTTGAAGCTGTTTGTGAATTAGGGCGTGGATTCATTTGGGTGAGTCCTTAAGGTCGGGACATATTGGCTTGGTGGAATGAGGTTAATTTCCGGTGCAAAAAATCTGATATGTGTGTCTTCGTAATTGCTCTCTCCGACTGATTATGTTTTTGTGTATTTTTTGTCAGATATGATTCTTGATTTGCTTTTCTTATTTTTCTGAAATAAAGAGCAGTGGTGGCCTAGTTTGTAACTTATTCCATCACCACTGCTCTCAAAACGGAAAAGGAAAACATCGTAAGTCTTAGAACCAAAAAAAATCGAAGTCATGTGGCATCTACCAACTCGCACTGAGCCCACGTGGGGCGCGTGGTGGATTAAGCCCAGCTCCTCCCCTAGAGAAAAGGCCTGAGCCCCTGCAGTGGGAACATTTTAGGCTGATGATGATGATGATATGGTTCTCAAATTATGGACTTTCGTTAAAGTGAAATTATCGTAAAATATTCTTACTGCCACTTTGAATTTTTATTTATTTTATACTAGCTTTTGCCAGCGGCTTCGCCCGCGTGAATATGACGATTTTTCATACAAACTTTCATCCCCTATTTAACTCCCTTAGGGGTTGAATTTCGAAAAATCCTTCCTTATTCCTTGTCTACAATACAAAGGGAATCTCTGTGCAAAAAAAGGGAATTTCTAGGTCCAAGGGTTTGGGCTGGGCGTTGATGAGTCAGTCAGTCAGTCAGTCAGGACCTCTCTCTTTATTTATATAGATTGGGTTTTTTTTTGATTTTTCGATTAACATTACCGCTAATAGAATGTCACTTCGTCTAGGCCACAGTCTAGGCCTTTACCATCCATTTGTTGAAACTTAGTTCAGTAAGTAAGTACAAATTGGGAACAAAAAAGATAAGTACCTAAGTTTCTAAGACCAAGAGAAAGGACTAAACTTAATTTAAAGTTCTGTGGTTGATTGACGGACCTTAACCACAAAACACGAACGATGGAATTCAGTTCAGTAGGAATATCTTGAGGTCCTTTTTTTTTTGGTGGGTGGAAAATCATCAAATGCCCCCCCCCCCCGCTCTTGGGCAGTGGGAGTGTCAGACTTCTACTGACTAAAAACCAAACCCATGTTCCTTCTTCGCTCTTGTGCCGAGGCCACGTCATATCTTTCGATAATCCGCAGCCCCGACGGGCGGTAAGCCGCGACGGGGTTTGTGCATACTTGAGGGCAACAGTGTCTAGGCTGGCCTCCTAAAACATGGCACTTAAGCTTAACTGGAATGAAAGAAATATGGGTGCGCTATTAGGTCCATCTCTGAATGACCCTTCGAGAATTACAGGCGTGATGTTATGTTATTGAAGGTATCAGTTTTCTCCGTTTGTATGAAAGATATACTTAAATAATTTTATTTTGGAAGTGAGGACTTTTAGTTGGCTGTCAGACTCTGTTCTTATGTTCTGTGGTCAGACTCACATAATGTTTTTTAATCTGTTCATCTTAGCTGTAAATCTTCCATAGTTAAAAAATAAATAATCGGCTAGAAAAGTTTCTGGCTTGTCATATACCATAAAACATGTCTTTCACGAAAACATGTCACTCTCCAAAAATGTCACAAGCCTCGACATCAGTCGCATAAGCCTCCGTATTCACAAACGATTCGATTAGATTTCGATTCGAAAAGTCGTATCTCTTTTTGGCGTTGCGAAAATAAGCGAGACAGGCTTGGCTTTTCAAATCGCGTTTGTGAATAAGGGGCAAGGTCTGTTAGATAGTCACCTGCAAAATTGGATGGATACTTTAGTGTCTATTTCCTGTGAACGTTTAATGTCGATAACTCGTTTACGCTAGGTCGCGTCGTTTCTCGCTTAGTACGATTTTATTTCTGTCTTGTCCAGGCAGTTTTGCAGGTGACTGTATACACACAGAGAGTGTTGTACATCCAACATGACTTTTGACATCACACAGCGTGACACTACGAGAAACGTCACTGTCATGTTGCGACTCTCAGTTCTCCCGCCATAATTGACAGATTGAGTGACAATGCACAACGGAAACCATTGATGATAGAATTCTTTTTCTTCTTATTTATAAACGCGAGTAAATGTAAATGTTACACTAGTACCTATTTATTTCGGATTAGCTATACGTATTTTGAGGTATAAGATATTTTTTTTAATGTTGCGTTACTAAGAATTTTTCATGTTGTGGATGTTATAACAAACATTTAAACTCACATACAAAAACAGCTAGACCTGGAACCAGCCGGTCATTTAAGCAATGTTTCGTGCGGGGATGGAACCAGCGACGCGCAACGCAGTAGCCAATCGCTCACCCACTGTGCCATCATCATCATCATCATTTCAGCCGAAAGACGTCCACTGCTGGACATAGGCCTCCCCTAAGTGTCGCCACATTGACCGGTCCCGTGCGTCTCGCATCCAGCGGATCCCCGCAACCTTCACCAGGTCATCGGTCCACCTAGTGAGAGGCCTTCCAACGCAACGTCTTCCGGTTCGCGGTCGCCACTCCAGAACTTTCCGGCCCCATCGGGCATCCGTTCTGCGAGCAATGTGCCCTGCCCACTGCCACTTAAGTTTGGCAATTCTTCGGGCTATGTCGGTAACCTTGGTTCTCATGCGGATGTTCTCATTTCTGATTCGATCGCGCAAGGAAACTCTGAGCATAGCCCTCTCCCTTGCCCTTTGGGTGACTTTAAGCCTTCTGATGAGGCCCATTGTGAGCGACCACGTTTCGGGTCCCGTATGTAATCACTCCGCGAGGCCGATCGCCAACACGATGGTCTGACCAAGTAAAAGAAGCTATTTCCTCAAGCAAATTTCAGCAGGTGGTGATGGCAACCTTGGACCGGAGTAGATGGAGGCAGATGGTCCGCTTAAAGGGGTCCAGTGACCACGATCCTCAGTAATGAGGGACCGACTGAAGAAGAAGATGTAATCACTGGCAACACACACTGGTCATAGACTTTAGTCTGTTTCTGACTTTCACTGTACCATACTTCTCTGACATTTGTCATCTCATCAGACACCTCCTTTCTTACCATATTATTCTTCACACAGTTCATCTATCGTTTGTTTGGTATTCCTTTACTCTTATACCCATCCACATTCATATTCACACTATTTCCAAGTGTCATAGAAATGAATAATTATTAATAGGGGATCGGACAAAAAAAAAACGAATCAGTCCGTCAGATAGATTTCCAAAAAATATCGACCACAAATTGTTTCTTTTATCACGTAAACAAAAAATGAAGACGATACAGTGCTTCGAAAACTCGTGTGACGTCATATGATAGTACATTTTGTACCTTCAAGTGACGTTTCAAGCCCCACTCTGTGATCTTTGACGCGCTTTATCTTCGTCAATTTTTATCGTCAATATTTTTCGATAATCTAAGTGACGGACTAAATAGAATTCAATTTTTTTGAGTCTGTCCGATCCCCTATTACATTTCAAATTTTTGTTCTTTTTGTTTTTTGTACCTACCTACATCTATAATGTACATAATATTATTTTATTAACTCCCACATAGAAATTTTCAAGCCTAAATTATTTTACGATTTCTGTGGAAATATCCTCGCCGGTGCTATCGGAGACGTTCAAATGTATACAGATTTACTCTTGCTTGTAAAACCCATATAAATTTATAACAACTAAATCCAAGCTTTTCAATGCATATCCCTTTCATTTTCCCCCTGAACAAAACAACTCAATCCGAAAGGACAAAATAAGTACAGTAACGAAACTCACATAATTTTACCCTAATTACTGCCAAGGTCAACACGAGACCAACCCAAGGTCAACACGGGGCCAACACAAGGTCATATATTTACTAACTCCCCTCAGATGAGTCCTAATAGAGGAAATTACGGGCGTGGTAACTTTATTAAGTGAAAGAGTGGAGCCTTTTATTCTATTAAGAAGAAAACTTCTTCATCCTGTTCTGAAGAACTTTCTGAAGGTTGAGGTCGTCTGCCAGATTAACTGGATGCTGCTAAAACGCTTTATTTTACATATCTTAACAAACTGGCTTATTAAACTATAACCTTAATTTGTGATGTAATTCTGCCATGGCTCGCACGCTCTCTAAATTTCACTTCATTACACGTTTTTTTTTTCGCCATTGTCCTTCTCCAGTTTTCAAATATGAAGGGAACATGGCATTGATCGCGCATATGTTTTGCGATAAAGGCGAGGGTGGCGAGACTTTCGCGAAATATTTGGTATGGTTCTGTCTGTTATTTATCAGTGTTTTCTTTGTTTATATGTTTATTAGTATGTAGGCATGCCCTATTGGGGGTTTCGATATATCCCTCGTTTAAACTAACATACTGTATTAAAAAGAAAATTTCTTCATCCTGTTCTGAAGAACTTTCTGAAGGTTGAAGTCGATTTGCAGACTAACCGGGGCTGAATAATTTAAGTACTAATATTTTAAAGAGGTTAAACTTGTTAGTTTTTATGTAGGGGATAATCTCAAAAAGAAATAATCCAATTCAATATTATTCTCCACTGATTAAAATATACATCGTGTACAGTGCGATCAAATTATCTTGGCAGGTCTGAACATAGGCTCTGCGAACTTTTACGCATGTAAACTTGTGAAGAAAACTGTTATTGCCAGATAAACCAATACTTAAACGATCAGAAAATATCTAATTTAAACAGTGAGAAATACAAATAAAATAAATGTCATAACACTTTTATACATTAGTTGTAACAAAATGACCTGCACGAAGTTCGGACCTGCCAAGATAATTTGATCGTACTGTATAAGATCATGCATTTTAGCCGAGCTAAAACATTTTTTGTGGACGAAGTCACGGGTGTATTGCTAGTTTTACATACAAGCCTATAATCCCCGAAGAATTCGGCAGAGATGTACCTAATAGTAGTACACCCACTTCATCTGTTATTTTGAAATCCTATATACTATGGGGCGATACTTCTGTTGCTTCTACTGAGACATTCATGATGGCAAAACTCGGTAACAGTTTTCCGACTCGGGGATCCAATCCAGGACCTCACGCCCCATAGGACTTGTCATGGGACTTGAACGTAATTGGTGAAATGTGAGAGTACTGTATGATACAATTCTGCCTAACCCTACGGGGATCACAGGCTTAATGATATTATTATATTGTTATGTCCCATATCTTCCCGTGGGTGTCGTAAGAGGCGACTAAGGGATTTACCAGAGAATGGGCAGCAGCGTTCTCTGTGCTTTTTGTATCGACCGTACTGCGATCGCCAACCCGCCTGCGTGGCGATTATGGCAAACCCCCCTAAGCAAAAATGACACTTGGGGGAGGCCTATGTCCAGCAGTGGACGTCTTTCGGCTGAAATGATGATGATGATGTCCCCTGAATAAAAGTCCCTCACAATGTTTAGACCTGCCTTCCTATGAAAAACAACTCCTCGGGTCGTTTCAGAGATGCGAGTTGATTGAAAGAGACCGCGGCCCGGACACAAAGGGCTAAAAAGGAACATGGGTGGTTTTTTGTCAGTAGAAGTCTGACACTCTGCCCAGAGCGGGAGGGGTCATTTGATGACTTACAAAATGACTCAAAGTTTCAACCACATAGCAATATTTATACAGTATTGTTTCAATACCTTCAAAAGCGACCAAAGGCAAATTATTGTTTACCCATCATAAACCTATCAGCACAACACTATAAACTTCCAACAGATACTGTTATATCGAATATCGAGCAGTAAAACTACAAAAGGCAGTATTAATAATACATCAACATCGACCCGGCAGCCGCTGTAGCGCTTTAAAACGATGTCAGCGACGTGACAAAAGCGCTGCAGCATATTAATGTGAAACTACTCAACGTTGCGGGTAGTTAAATAAAGGTTGAGTCATCAGTATTGTTGTATGGAGCTTGTATTTCTATGGGGGTATGGCAGAGGCGTTTTATTTTTAACCGATTTCAAAATAGCAGGTTTTCAATTGTACTGTATGTACACACGGCTACACATCAAGCTATACATTTCCAGTATAAGCTGGTCTCGCATTGTATAGGATTTCCGTACAGTGCGAGATCAGCGTAAACTGGAAATGTATAGCTTGATGTGTAGCCGTGTGTACGTTACTTCATAACTCTGTCATTTATGAACCGACTAGCTGATGCCCGCGGTTTCAACCGCGCGGATGTCGGTTATCGCTACCGATGCCGGTTATCGCGACCAAAAGTAATTGAATTGATGCCGATTCTTGACCAATAGATGGCGCTGTATGTCCGGAATATTTTTTTTTTTAATAAAAACTGTCCTATGTCCTTTCTCAAGTTCCATACTATGTCTGTACCAAATTTCACACAAATCGGTTCAGTAGTTTAGGCGTGAAGCAAAGACAGACAGACAGAGTTACTTTCGCATTTATAATATTAGTTTGGAAGTTTGGATAGTTTGGATTTACACAATATTTTATTTTGTGAAAGAATATTCTTTCCGATTGGTTCCAAAGATTTAATCAAAATCGGTTTAGTCATCATCATCATCACCCACAGCCCGAATTTACCCACTGCTAGGTTTAGGCCTCTCACCCAGGTATTTTTTTTGTAGTCGCTTTAGTACTTTAGTTTATTTTTACAACTAAAAATGATAAAATAAAAAAAAAAATGCAAAGAGAACCGACTTCCAAAATAACACTAAAAAGGTCTAAAATAATTATCTTTTGGAAGTCGGTGGCAAAAAAGTTAATTAAACAAACACAGTCCCCAACAGGTGGCTTAAAAAGGTTTTTGTTTATACTTTTACTATTACACCAATAAAGATTTGTTTTTTTAAACTTTACCCAATACTAGGAATATTTTCTTTATCGTGGTTGCGTTCAAAAACATTTAAACTCACATACACAAACAGCCGGACCTTGAACAACTACCTGTAGGCCATATAAAATATTTATTCCGTGCGTGAATCGAAACCACGACACGCAGCGCTGCAATCAATCATTCAGCCACTGCGTTTGCAATAAGTGTTTCGTAGTATACTTTCACTTGCCAGTTTTTAACCGACTTCCCAAAAAAAAACATTTTTTTTTTTTCTATGTATGTACACCGAGTACGCTTCGATTTATGATCTGATTTACCTTTTTTTTTTAGTTTGATGCGGAATAGTTGCCATTTGCTCCCATAAAAATTTGGCATGGTTTGGCCGAGTACTTTTCATTTTATGAACATTTTTTCAGTATTTGTCTTGTTAAGCTAGCAGTGATTGTATAGTGGTGTGACCATCGGAATGACAGGTCATAGATCCCGAGTTCGGACCTAGGACACGTACATTCCTGGCTGTTCTGGGCTGCGGGTTGTTCGAAAGAGATACTGCAGTCCCAAAACAAATGGCTAAGAAGGAACATGGGTAGTTTTTAGTCAGTAGAAGTCTGACACTACCTTCTGCTCTGCCCAGCGGTTATTTTATGATATCCCACCTCCAAAAAAAGACATCCATCTTTGCTTTTTCGGATTCTTAAACGTATTGCAAGCTGTTTTACGTCCGTCACATCACTATCTCAGGGCCAGTTGAAAACCAGCGTCGGGCACTAGCTGCTCGGCAGTTTGCTGAACGGACCTATTTGGCGCTGCCGTAAGACACAATTTTATCTCTTTTTGTTCCCTATTTAATTTTCGTTGTTATATTGTTTTTACTGTGTGTACTTGTGGTATGTGTCAAATAAATTAGTTTTATTTCTTTTCTTTTCTTTCTATTGTATAATTTGTCACTTGCTTCGATGAATGGAAAACATCGCGAGGACACCATCATACTTGAAATATTACTCGACGACCTGAAAAGCCACATCAGAGGCCCCTGGGTGGCATGAAGACTCTAATACGAGGTTAGGCTCTAACCACGACAGAAAGAAAAAATCATTACCCTTCCTTTTGGCTTCGCCGTAGTCGGGTAAAAAGAAATGTAAAATAACGTGTGAATTCCACGTTGGTTTAGTGCTAACTAGCGACCCGCCCCGGCGTCGCACGGGGGGCAAATGGATGTTATTATACATATAAAACGTGTCCAAAAACATTGGATTTTTTTTCATTAATTTATTTTAGTGTGATGTGTAAATTTATTTTCTGCAACCCAATTTTAAAAATATATAGTTTCAAACTAAAAAAGACGACTGCTTATTTACCACGTTTTTATCTAGATTTATCTAGAACTGGTATTGCAATTTAGTCATGTTTAATAAAGAGTTAGCGAAGGTTTATCGTACGTCCCCGCTATCTCTGTATCTTTATAACATCTCGCCTGTAATTACCGTAAGGAAAGACAGAGGTGTACTTAATACACCCACATTTCGCCAGTTTTGTTTAAATTTCCATGTAAGGGGCGAGGAGCTCGTGGCTTATTACGAACTGCCACTCAGGTTGATCTTTAGGTAAAGCTGTGCTTGCCTAGGTCGGTCTGTGGATGGGTGACCGCCCGACATACCGAGTTTCCTCCGTGCCTCGGAAAGCACGTTAAGCTGTTGGTCCCGGCTGCCATATATATAGATCTTTGGCAGTCGTTACAGGTAGTCAGTGACCTGAAATTCTGACATCCAGTCTTACCAAAGGGTATTGTATTACCTAGTATTAACTGGGTTGTGGAGGTCAGATAGGCAGTCGCTCCATGTAAAATACTGGTAATCAGCTGCATCCGGTTAGACTGGAAGCCGACCCCAATATAGTTGGGAAAAGGCTAGGCAGATGATGATGTAAGGGACGATACTATCCTCCTACTTTGGGCAGAGCGATAGGGAGTGTCAGACTTCTACTGACTAAAAACCACCCATGTTCCTTCTTAGCCCTTTGTGCCGAGGCCACGGTATCTCTTTCGTACAACCCGTAGCCACAACACTGCCCGACCCGAAGATCGAACCCTAGACCTCATGCTTAGTAAGCAAGTCGCGCTTACAACCACCGAGCATGTAATTTAGCATAGATATAATAATTTAGCAATGTTTAATAAAAAGTTAGCGAAGGTTTATGGTACAGTCACCTGCAAAATTGCATGGATACTTTTAGTCTTTATTACTTGTGAATAGAGTTCAGAACTATCCATGCATTTTTGAAGGTGACTGTACGTCCCAGCTATCTCTGTATCTTTATTGACTCTTATATTGTTTGTGATAACAAAATTACTTTTAGTTGAATTATGTTCACTGAACGTATCTTTACTAATATAATAAAGTTGAAGAGTTTGTTTGATCTTTGAACGATTAGGAACACGTGTTTCGCTTCGTTTTCAGAAGCAGATTTTTGCTTCTAAAGTTTAATTTTCACATTTTTGTGTTTTATTTTTTATTGAAGTCGGTTTTATTTTTTGTTAAAAAGTTTTCTCAGCTATGTTGGGGTTGGCTTCGAGTCTAATCGGATGTAGCTGAATACCAGTAGTTTACATGGAGCGACTGCCTATCTGACCTTTACAACCCAATTAATACTAGGTACCCTTTTGGTAAGACTTTCAGGTCACTGACTATCTGTAACGACTGCCAAAGATCTATATATGGCAGCCGGGACCAACAGCTTAACGTGCTTTCCGAGGCACGGAGGAAACTCAGTATATAAAGGGCGGTCACCCATCTATATAGACCAACCTAGGCAAGTGCGGCCTGACCTAAAGATAGACCCGAGTGGCAGTTATTATAAAGCCACGAGCTCTACTATAATGGTCCCCACGCTCTCGAGATCTCACTTCATTAGACGTTTCTTTTTCGCCATTGTCCTACGCCAGTTTTAAAATATGGAGAGAAAATGGATTGTATCTAAAAGTCATTGACCTGTGCACTGTGTTCAGCGATAAGCGTAAGGGTTGCAAGACTTTTGCGAAATATTTGGTATGGTTCTGTCTGTTATTTAGCAGTGTTTCTTTTGTTTATATTTGTACTAGCTGTTGCCAGCGGCATCGCCCGCTACAACTCGAAAATTATCCAACGGGAAGATAAAATCTGGATGAAAACTATCCTATGTGTTATTCCAGGTTATAAACTATCTGTGCACCAAATTTTATACAAATCTGTTCATTCGTTTCTGCGTGAAATAGTAACAAACATTCATACATACTCACAAACTTTCGCATTTATAATATTAGTAGGAATTAGGATGGTTCTGTCTGTTATTTATATTTTTATTAGTCTCATGTAAGCCCTATTGTGGGTTCCAATATTTCCCTCGTTTAAACTAACATACTGTATTATGTTACGTAAAATAGTCCACAGCTAGTCATTGTAACAAAATGTGTGCATTTCAAATTGTATCACACAATCTTTGTCACTTACAACCTTTGTCTCATAAACCGCCAAAACTCATGAAATCCCTGGACACCAATAAAGTTTACGGTCGAACAAATAAAACCTTTTAGGTAGAAGATTACGGCTTGTACACAAAGTATGTACTATTTGAGGTGCAGGGTAAAATGTATGTATTCACTTTTTCGCGACTATGTTGTGGTCGCGAATTTCATCATCAGCATATAATGTTCCCTCTGCAGGGAATCAGGCCTCCTCTCTAGATGAGGGATGGGCTATTTAGATAATAATCCACCACGCGGGCCCAGTACGGGTTGGTGGATGTTACATGATTGTCTTCGAATGTTTTGGTTCGAAGACATGTTTCCTCACGATGTTCTCCTTCACCGTTTTGAGAGCAGTGGTGATGATATAAATTACACAAAGTAATGCGCTAGCCAAGGTTTGAACCCAAGACTTAGTGTTCGTAGGTCGGGCCGCCACCACTGGGCCACAGTCGTGAATTTACAGACGAAAAATAAAATTGGCCGTCACAAGACGCCCGGCAGATGTAAAACATTTATGTCATTAATACTAGCTGTTGCCCGCGAATTCATTCGCGTGGAAATTTGGATGTGTATGTTTGTGAAACAATAAAGGTAGCCTTTTCCAGAATACAGTATGTCAGGTTAAACGAGGGACATATTGAGGGAAGGTATTCAGTATTCGATTCTCGTATAAAAAACTATAACCTTAATTTGTGACGTAATTGTGCCATGCCGAACGCTCTTCAGATCTCACTACATTAGACGTTTCTTTTTCGCCATTGTCCTACGCCAGTTTTAAAATATAAAGGGAAAATGAATTATACCTAAAAGTCTGTGATAAGCACAAGGGTTGCGAGACTTTTGCGAAATGTTTCTGTCTGTTATTTAACAGTGTTTTTGTTTTGTTCATATTTTTATTAGTATCATGAAAGCATGTCCTATTGCGGGTTTCAATATCTCCCTCGTTCAAACTAACATACACTATGTCCTTATAAAATTTCATGAGGACGGGCAGACATCAGTTGTTTGGTAATGAAAAGGTGTCATACAAAGAGAGTTACTTACTTAACTGCATATACTAATACAGATGAGTCGTCTGCCTAGACGGGCATATTGTAGATGTTTAGCAATAAAAAGTCGCCCATGAGCTTTAGAAGAACTTTGACACCAGGTTAGCCACTCATCATTTCAGCCGAAAGACGTCCACTGCTGGACATAGGCCTCCCCTAAGTGTAATTTTTGCTTAGGGGGGGTTTGCCATAATCGCCACGCTTGGCAGGCGGGTTGGCGATCGCAGTACGGTCGATACAAAAAGCACAGAGAACGCTGCTGCCCATTCTCTGGTACATCCCTTAGTCGCCTCTTACGACACCCACGGGAAGATAGGGGATAGTGCTATTCTTTGCGTCCGACACCATACGGAACGGTTAGCCACTAACCACACGAAACAGAAATTCACACTATTATCCACTACACCAAACGCACTCCACTAGTTTTAAAAGCAACTTTAAATAAAAACAATAACATCTGTTTTTCCATACTTTCATTTACTACGAGACTGCAAATAAGCACTAGAGTCAATGAACTCACAGCAAACAAGATAAAACTAACCTTAACATCACAGTGCAAAGTTTAATATCCAACGCAACGATTTCAAGTGGAATAAAAACAAGTGAATATGCACTTTCAAATGTTTCTGATAAGGTTTAAATTAGTTTGGAAATGATTATTGTTTTGTGAAATGGTTGTCACGCGATTTGCAGATAGTATATAGCTTTAGTATATTTTAGCACGCAGGATGGTAAAGGGAAAGTTCATTTTATTAACATCTTCTGACTAGGATTGCTTCGCATTGTTTTTTACGACTTTACATACCATTAAGATTTCATTAGTTTTAAGTAACATAACAAGAGGCCTGTAATCCCAAAAGGACCGCTAAGCAGAACTCCTGGGTTCAATTCCCGGATCGACCAACAAGATTTTGGGATTTCGCATCGGGAAACGAAATGACGGTACGGGTAGCGTAGTGGCTGAGCGAGATTGCTGCGCTACGTCTTGCGGTTCGATCCCCGTACGCAACAAATATTTATGGCGCCATACTTTTTGTATTTGTAGTAGTTGTTTCGGGTCTGGGTATTTGTGCATGCGAGTTTGAATCTTTGTAAATTCACCCACGACACAGGAGAAATAATTTATCGTGTGGGACAACGTTTTTAAAAAATAAAAACTGGATAAGCATCCAGATTCAGCAGCCCGGTTGATAGCAATAGGCACACCCTCTGTGACATGGGACTTAAAACATTACTAACGAAATGTGGGTGTACAGCTCTGACTTAGCCTTCAGGAATAACAGGCGTGATGTGTACGAGTATGTTTTGTAACCTTATCATTATCATTGTATAATGTTCTCACTACTGGGACATGAATCCTCTATGAGACGGAAAGAGGTATAATCCACCACGCGGGCCCAGTGCGGGTTGGTAGATTTCACATGTTTTCATGTGTCGAAATAAATTTTATTTACAATATTTACAAACTACAATTTACAGAACTAAAATTATAATAAAATATATACAAGTAGCAAAAGAGAAGAATTACAGGGCGTCAAAAAATTCGTCCACATTGCTGTCAACAGGAAAAGTGCCCAGAAGGCTGGCAGCATTCGCACGTTGGATGGCAATGCTTATTCTTTGGCCAAAGAATAAGCCAGCCCTCTGGTCACGTGAAGAGTCGACCAACCGCTTGGCAATTTCCTTAAAGATTAGGTGAGCACTCGGACCCCAAGGCCCCAGTGTTTCAACCCCAAACGGCTCAAACACATAACTGCCAATTCAGTTGTTGTATTTGCGCCGCTTGAGGTTTTCAGCACCTGCAGCAGCCGCCCCAGCACAGCTCCCATAAGAAATAAATTACACAAAATAATATGCCTACTTAGGTTCGAACCTACGACATACTGTTCGTAAGTCGAGGCTTCTGGCCACCGCTGCTTCCTACCTATACGCACCTAATTTATTTAAGACATTAACGTATTCTTCAAAGAGATTGTCATATCCATAAAGAATTTAATAATAAATTCTATTTTTGTTACGCGAATTTCCTCAACAAATTAACGTTCTGCCCACGGGTTTACTCGCATATTTTAATTATGCAAAAGAATATATTTTCAGTACAGAATATTTTTTTCATTAATTTTGTGAAAACAGAATTTTGGGGCCGATTCGTAATGAAAAGATAAATACTCGTAGAGAGGAGTGCTACCGCACACGGTAGCGTCGGCAATGCTTTCAGCAGCACCCTATCTATTAGGAGCATAAAAAAAAACCTACTTCCAAAAAATACTTTAAGTGTACTTTTACATTAAGTGTATCCTCTCTTGCAAATCTCGCTCTCGAAATTAGGTTTGCTGTAAGAAAACATTGAAGAAAGATCAAAAAATTGCATTGTGACATCAAAATGAATGTGAGCTTGGCCAAGAACCAAGGCTTTCGATTCCTTCTGGATCAACCACTTCTATAAGTCAAACTAGACGAGATTCTACAGGGCGTGTTGCAGTCGTCGGAAGTTGCTACATAATATGCAGATAACTCAAACGCAAGCATAGAAAAACACGAAAAGCTAGCACTAACTGTAGAACATCAGTTTGTGATGAATATGCAGTAACAACAAAAGTTCTGCATAAACAAAGTATTTTTATTTATATTATAGAAATAAAACATCTTAACAAATGTTTATTATTTCATTTTAGTACGAAAATATAAATATTGATTTTAATTTTTTTTTAAGATACAAAGAGGTACCCGGGTACCTTGTCACTCTATTGTGAGTTTTAAATATGTTTTGGTTTCCACAAAACACTGTATATAGTTGACTGGGTCAAAACGTTAAAAAATACATAATTTATAAATAGTTAGGAGCTCTCAGGAAGTCACAGCTACCGACAGAGTCTAAAACATACTTTTTGGTAAATTTGAAAATGCTAAAGGTACCCGGGTACCTCGTCACTCACATAAGGGTTAAATAACTTATTTATCAATAAATATTTTAGAATTTACAAGTTAAAAATCCGGGTCTGATAAACCCACCAGGCATACCGTGTAACTTTTAGTCACCATTGCAGGCATGCCGAAGGTTAATAGTGTAGTAATCATGAATCAATTTTACATTGTAATCAGAAGTTATCAAGAACATTATTTCAACAAAGGTCAAGAAGAAGAAAAACCTAAGGTACTGAACCGATTTTGATGAAATTGCTGTGGGACTAATCGAAAAGCAATCCCTTTTATAAAAAAAATAAAATTGGTTCATAAATGATGAAAATCGCGTAACTAATTTATAAAAAAATCCAGCCGAATTGCGAACCTAATCCTTTTATGAAGTCGTTTAAAATGCGATTCTCTGGTTATAGATAATAGTCCTCCTGACCGTTTTTCGGTCACGGCGGCCAATCCCAGCGGAGATTAGCCATCTGCGCGGGAGATATTATAGTGCAGGCGTGTGTGCGCAGGCACAGGTGCACTCTCTGTTCCTTTTCTCTCATAGTCCGATGGGACGGCAATCCGACACGACCGGAGAGAGATCAGGCGCAGGACCAACGGCTTAACGTGCTTTCCGAGGCACGGGGGTATTATACCACCAACTTCCAAACTCCGGGAAATATCTAGTGAAAAACCCAATAGCACTTTTTGGCCGACCCGGAAATCGAACCCAGGACCTCACGCTCTGCAGTCGCGCTTGCGACCACTAGACCAACGAGACAGTTAATAAGTTATAAGGCTGATTATAAATAAATAATCATCAAACCAATTTTTTTCGGGGGTGGGAAATTGTGACATGATTCGAATCCCGCTCTGGGCAAAGCGGTAGGAAGTGCCAGACTTCTACTGACTAAAAACCACCCACCCTTTGTGTAGGCCACGGTATCTCTTTCGAATAACCCGCAGACCCGACAGGAAAAAAAAATTAAAAAAAAAAAAAAAAAGGTAGCACTCCGGGAGTGCCGGCAGAAGTGAAAACTTCAATATTAACTGATGCTGATCGAAAAATCGTAAGATTTTTCGATCAGCATCAGTTAATATTGATAGTCTTATTAATTCTTAATAGTTCTTATTAATTATTAATTGATAGTTATTGTTGTTATTTTGTCACGTGACCCTGACGCGAGTTTGAAAGTTTTTACCCATACAAAAAAAAAGTGCTCAGCGCCGCTAAAGAAGTTTTCACTTCAAAAATGAAAAAGTGTTTATTACAAACATAAGTCAAATACATTACATTTTACTTCTGCCAAACTACATAGCAGTTTGTTGGCAGACGTAGCTCCCACGATACTCTCAAAATTAACGTATGTACGTTCACTTTTCCATTTACATAAAAAAATTCAAAAATAATCTAACCACAACCAGATACTGCAAAATACTTACGAATACGAAGCTTCGACCCTTAAGCACACCTCGGACACTCCATACAACGCCCGCAAAATAATTACCTATTACTACTACATAAACAAATAACGTTTGTGCACGACGTGCACGTGCAAATGTGTGCGTAAACTCTAGTAGGGTTGTCGTAGCCTAAAAAATGGCGCGGAAAGTGCAACGGTCTGCGTCGCGAAAACCGAACGACGACTAATACGAGCGTGAGCCATTGCTCAAGTGTCGACGACGAATACCTCGAAGTGCGGGGTGAGGTGCGGTATTTAATATGAGCGCGGGGAAGGGAGTGTCCCTTCTGTACGTAGTACTATTATGTATTCTGTGCCTTAAGTTATATTTCTTCAGACTCTTAGCAACTTAACATGTTTAAAACTAACCTTTAATATTTAACAAAACTACAGTTTTAAACCAGCTTCAACGTTTTCCGACGTCAAATATTAAATATCGTATGAACAAACTTGATGCCGGAACAAATATGTTGAAAGCACATTTAAATACTTGCATAAAAGTTTGCAGACAGGCAAGCAAGCGGTGTGGAATGGCTTACTTTTCAACTTATATGGAAAATTCATACTATGAATCGTTGTTTTAACACAATGATATGCGCCTACCACACGCTCACACTTCCCCACAGTCTTGCCTGCGCGATTACACGGTGCACACAGTACATCGCGCGTGTGGTTTGTAATGGTAATACAGTTTTACCAACCATACGCGCGATGTACTGTGAAGTGTGAACGAAAAGTGTGGTGAAGCTTGAGCGTGATGAAGAAATCCAACTGCTAACCAATAAACATTATTGCAAAACAAACCACAAAAATGATGTATAATTTTAGTTTCGAAAGTGTCTGACTTTGTTAGTTTCATTGTCTATTTTACGGAAGCCACCGTAATTGTGAATTTTTTGAGGTCAGTTTTTTATTATTTTAATCTATGGTTTTTAGTTGTGCTACCCAACACATGCATGAATTCTTGTTTTATAATATGTGTTACATGTTACTACGAAAATTCGATCATATTGTTATCAACTTATGGGAAGAATAAAAAATACGTATAAACCTCATAAACTCAAAGTAAATAAAATGTACGTAAGTGGACCACGTGGAGGATTACTTTACCAATAGGGTATTTCACCAAAAAAATCTAATTAGTCCGTCTGTTAGATTATCGAAAAATATTGGATACGTGTTTTTTGTTTTATCAAATTAATCAAAATTGACGAAAATAAAACGTGTCAAAGATCATGGGTGGGGGCTTTTGGCGTCACTTAGTGGGTAAAAAAGTACTAACCTTGTGACGTCACACGACTTGACTCGACTTTTCGAAGCACTGTATCGTCTTCATCCTTTGTTTAAGTGAAAAAAGAATAAAATACGTGTCCATTATTTTTTGGAAATCTATCAGACGGACTAATTAAATTTTTTAGGTGAAATACCCTATTACTAGCAGACCTCACGCGGTTTCACCCGCGTAGTTCCCGTTCCCGTGGGAATACAGGGATAAAAAGTAGTCTATGTCACCGGGGGATAGTGTAACTTCCCAGCGGTGAAAGAATTTTTCAAATCGGTCCAATAGTTTCTAAGTTTATTGGTTACATACAAAAATTCAAATCTTTCCTTTTTGTAATATTTATAAGAATAGAAAATGATTACGATTAAGCCAAGTACCGGTAGAGATCCTACTAATATTACGAGTATAAACGCGAAAGTTTGTAAGTATGTATGTATGTATGGATGTTTGTTACTCTTTCACGCAAAAACTATACTGAACGGATTCGGATAAAATTTGGTACACAGATAGTTTATAACCTGGATTAACACATAGGATAGTTTTCATCCAGATTTTATCTTCCCGTGGGATAATTTACGAATTGTAGCGGGCGATGCAGCTAATAAAAATATAAACAAAATAACTAACTAAATAACAGACAGAAGAACCATACCAAATATTTCAGAAAAGTCTTATCACAATTTTATCTTCCCCTGGGATAATTTTGGAGTTGCATCGGGCCTGGAAGCCGCTGGCAACACCTAGTGTATCCATAAATACACAACAAATAAATCAGCCCAGTAACTACATACAACAGGAAAAAATGCTGTAACGATAACAACATTTAAAATTTTAAAACTATTACACACACTATAATATACGATGCTAGCGAAGCTGCGGCAACACTGTAATTTAAAAGGATAATATTTGCATAAAGTTTGCTAAAGCGAGCAAGGTGCGAAATGGATTGCTTTTAAACTTATATAGAAAAGGAATATGTTGATAAAGTAAAACTTTCATCGTGTGTGGTTGATTTATTTGAAGTCAGTTTTGTAGCTGTTGATAAAATGAGACTTTTAAATCGCACATGCATAAGTGTTATTTATGTTAGAACATTCCTTCAGTTATCAGGTTTCGGTTTAAAGAATTTATTCTCATAAGAACAATACATAGGTTCACTTATAATGAGATACAAAGTAATTGCTTTTAACTAAATGAATTATATGATAAGCTAAAGTTAAACTAAATTGCCCCCGAATTTGATCCTAAATCAGATCACACTAATATATATTATAAAGGCGAAAGTTTGTGTGTGTGTGTGTATGTTTGTTACTTCTTCACGCAAAAACTACTGAACGGATTTGGAAAAAATAGTTTTTATCCCGACTTTATCTTCCCGTAGGATAATTTTTGAGTTGTAACGGGTGAAGCCGCTGGGAACAGCTAGTAATATTAAAGATGAGAAAGTAATTGTGTTCGTTACCTTTTTACGCCGATCGATTTTCAATCGATCATCCTGAAATTTCTCACATACGTTGTTGGGTGTACAAAAATGGAAATAGGCTCACTTTTTATCTCGAATAAATGTACTGGTCTCGAGGGAAACTACAATAACGTAGACATAATTTCGTGGAAAATATATGACTTGACTTAACATGTGAGAAATATCTTTTAGCCCCTTCGTACAGTCGAACAAGCTAATAAGTATACAGCCAGCTAACTTGTATTTAGTTTTAAGATTATACAGATACATTTAGCATACAGCAGCTTAGGATACAGCGTTTGACATCAGTCACTTAATGCGAAACACTTGATAAAACAAAATTACTATCAATATTTTAAGTGTTATAGAATTTTAAAGATATCTACCCTGTATACTTATTAGCTTGTTCGACTGTACACAAGGCTACTCAAATCTTAGATACTCAACGACTTTAGTCTTCAAGCGACTGCCGCCATACAAATCCATGGAAGTTCGTACACGAGTCGCGTCGCCGACATTCGTACTCGTGTTAAAAAAATTAGAGATGTGTGTCTTGAATTTGAACTTGAGACTTGGCAGTTGACGGTCACACCACTAGGTTAATACTGCCTAGAAATGTATTTTTCTACATAATTATTTAAAACACAGACTTAGTATTTCCGGGTCTGTGGGACTGTTAGAAAGAGATTTTTTTTTTTATGGGCTTACTCTTGACCTCAATCTTGCCTTAAGGGCAGATTTGAGGTCGACAATGGAACGAGCTTACCCAGAAGAAGCCTATTTACTCGCGACTTGAATAGATTGGGGTTATATGAACTCGGGAAAACCGACGCAGGCAGGGTGTTCCACTCCTTGGCTGTACGAATAATGAAAGACTTAGCAAAGAAACGGCGGCCCTGGAACACAAAGAGCTAAAAAGGAACATGGGTGGCTTTTAGTCAGTAGGAGTCTGACACTCCCTACCGCTCTGCCCAGAGCGGGAGGAGTCATTTAATGATTTCCCACTCTCCAAAAAGCAGGTAGCCTGCGGTACACCACAGGCTACCTGCAGTATTGTTTCTCCTTCTCCCATATATCCATCCAAAGGTTGTCTTTAAGAGCGTATGCTACCTCAGATTAGCAACCCTATTTGTGGTGGTTCAAACTTCGCTTGAAATACTGTTAGAATAAAGTTCTAATCAGTTTGCACTACAAAGCGGTTGTTACGTCTTTCGCTGCGGCCGAATAGTGCGAAATTAGTGGTATTTTGTGATTTACAAAAAAACTATGACTTTAGTATGTTGCTTGTAGAATTATTTGGCAAAAAAATCAGAACGACGAAATTTTTTAGAGGTATCTTCGCGATTTTTTTCTATCGAGCAAAGTTGTATTTTGTTTTCACAACACTATGGCACTAGCATATATCCTGAAGAATATCATATATTTTTCTGATGTTGATTACTGCAGTGAATCATATACTTTTACGCATTATAAAACTCGCGTTTGAGGTACCATAGGCTCTTAAAAGATCGCTCTAAGCGATAAGACCGCCCATTGTGTCACCCCTTGTAAAATGTTTTACTATTGTTTTTTTTTTTTAATTTGGTGTACAAAATAAAGAGTGTTCTATCTATCTATATAACTATCTCCACATACCCTACAAACAATTACATCCCCCACCCATAATATCCCAATTCCTACACCTAAAGACGTGTGTAAATACTTACCCTTTCTAAGAAAGGAACCTACACACGCGTGATCAAATGCGCTTAGTTCGGTAACTGATCAAAGACTCGGAGATATTGCTCAATGAATATCATGTGTAGGGATTATATGTGTTAATTGTATATGGTTAAAAATTATGATGGAATATTGAGTTGCTGTGGAGTTGAAGGGTTGGCAGAGATAGAAGTAGCTAGGTACATTTCCCCAGTTTTATTAACTGGAAAAACCTATCGTCAGTAAAATAAGTCATGTAACAATATTTTGATTAAAAAAAACTCAAATCATTTATTTCAATTAAGCCATTACAGGCACTTTTGAATGTCAGAAGAACAATTCATTAAAAAAAAACGAAACTACGAGTGCAATACGTCATTCCGAAAGCCACCACGCCGAAACACACGCCACCGAATGCCCGCAACAACGAACACTGCGAGCACGAAAGCACGCAGCGACGCAAACCGCAACAACGAGACCCCGAATCACGGAACAAAGAATGCACGCCGCAACGTGCAACCGCCGCCGCGCGCCCCCGCACCCACAGCACTCGCCGCCGGTAACATCCGGCGCCGCGCAGCCCGACGCAGCAACTCCCGAAACGACGCATTGCACTCCTACGCTACAGTCACAATCACAAGGCATAATAACTTGTGAAAGTACTGTAGTTGCCAGAGTTGCCAGAGATTTAACAGAGTTTCCATGGAGTTTCTTGCCCGTTCTTCTCCAAGATCTATGCTAGAGAATGGGCAACTACAGAACTTTCACAAGATAATATTATGCTTTGTAACTGGGGCTGTAGCTTCTTTTATTTTGTATTTGTTCGACTATTCAAAAGTGCCTGTAACTGGCCTACTTGAAATGAATGTTTTGATTTTTTTAATAATTGTAAAACTTACAGTTTAAAGGCTTATTTTATTTATTTAACTGCACGTTATCCCAAACCCTGTAATCATAGCCCAGTAAAAGTAAATACTAGCAAAATACCCGCAGATTTCAGACTCTACCTGACGATAGTTTAGTAGGAGTTTTAATCATGTATATTAGTAGTGTTTATTGATAAACCAATTTTATTGCCATACATGATATTTATTTTATTTGGCAAACAGATTTACGAGTATTTACAAACAGTAAACAGCAAAATTATTTAATTTAATTCACTCCTACATAATTGCAGTAGGTAATAAAATAGTATAAACCGCAGTCGTTCAACGATTTTGTATTCATTTGGAAATTCCAATTTCCTGGCCATTAAAATAAATTAACCAAATGGATATTGATAAATCAACAAACACTGCAGCAGTGAAAAATATAGTTTGTAAAATTTCAATTGAATTTTTGTAAAATTGAATTGTTGTACGCCGGATAACAATAAAATATTGCATTTCGAATCGCATAGCACCCAGAAAAAGGTAATTATCGAGTCTGTCTTTTGTTTTAAAGAGTCTCGTGGTAAAATAATACGGATCATTCCCACTATTTCTACTAAGTCTATTGGACGTTTCTTGTTCGCCATTGTCTTAAGCCAGTTTTAAAATTTGAAGGGAAAATGGATTCTAAAAGTTATTGACCCACGCACATTTTCTGTGATAAGCGCAAGGGTTGCGAGACCAAAAACAAAAATATACAGATAGTTTTATTTTTGTTCATATTTTTATTATTATCATGTAAGCAGTTTCAAAATGTCCCTCGTTTAAACTAACATACTGTAATATAATATATATATTAGTTTATTTAATTCCATCTTTATCTATATGTATTAGTATGTACCATATAAGTAGGTATATTAATTTATGTTAACAAAATAGTATTCTCCTAATTTATTTATTTCTGTACTCTACCACAATGCTGTCCTATTTGACCCTAAGGTTGACTGGTAGAGAATGCCTTGTGGCATTAAGTCCGCCTATGTACCACTATTGTACATGAAGTTTAAATAAATAAAATACTGTATACACCACCGCCTCCCAGTGGTTTTATCGTGGAATGGATCAGGAAAACGATCTAAAAGCCCACATAATAATCTTAGAAACTGTAATCTCGTACAGAAATTATCTAGAAAGTAAGTATGTAATAAGAATTAATAGGTGGCAGTTTAGAAGTAAACTAATTAAGTATTTTGCATTAATATCTCGTTGTTTTAGTGGTCGTTAGCGCGGATGGTAAGCATAAGGTTTTGATGATCAGATCATCATTATCATCAGCCTATAATGTTCCCACTGCAGGGACTCAGGCCTCCTCTCTAGGAGAGGGATGGACTATAATCCACATCGCGGGTCCAGTGAGGGTTGGTACATGTCACATGTCTCCGAACTTTTTGATTCTATATGTTCTAGATATCGGCTTTTCGGTATTCTGGTTACCTTACGATGTTTTCCTTCACCGTTTTGAGAGTAGTGGCGCTGAAATAAAAATTAATGTTCCTACCTGGTTTACCCACGACTCTACGACCACCGCTGGGCAAAGTATTGTATGGTTTTTATTAACGAAAGCAACTTATGTAAAATTTAAATGTATTTCAATGAATAAAAAGTTTTAGTTACGTCGCAAAAAGCTGTCAAGTCCGATAATAATTATTTATTTTAAAGTGATTTTAATTTATTGGTTGCTGTTTTCGCGGCCAACTGTTGCCAGCGGCTTCACCCGCTGCAACTCGAAAATTATCCCACGGGAAGATAAAATCGGGATAAAAACTATCCTTTGTGTTAATTCAGGTTATAAACTATCTACCACCAAATATTATCCAAATCCGTTGAGTAGTTTTTGCGTGAAGAAGTAACAAACATACACACTCACACAGTCACACACTCACAAACTTTCGCATTTATTAAACGGTTTTATTTAGCTCACCCCGTTTGTTTTATAATATTAGTAGGATTAAAATGTATTGCAATGAACAAAAAGTTTCAGTTACGTCGCAAAAAGCTGTCAAGTCCGATAATAATTATTTATTTAAAGTGATTTTAATTTATTGGTTGCTGTTTTCGCGGTCAGCTCGTTATAATAATTCTTTTCGTAAATAATTAATTTAGTATGAAATGTGTCATTATGCCGTTTTGTCCAGACTGTCTTTTGTAGACCTTTGACAGTCGTTACGAGAAGTCAGAAATCCCCGTCGGGGCCGCGGGTTGTTCGAAAGAGATACCGCGGCCTCAACACAAAGGGCTACGAAGAGTGGTTTTTAGTAAAGAGAAGTCTGACACTCCCTACCGCTCTGCCCAGAACGGGGGGAATCATAAATTTGTAGATTTCCAAACCACAAAAAAAAAACTTATTCAAAAAGAGTTAGGTTTTGGAGGTCAGATAGGCAGTTGCTCTATACAAAAGCAGTTGCATCCCTTTAGACTAAGATAATTTGAGGAATGGCTAGGCAGATGATGGTGAGTTGAATATTTGACGGCATGGTTGGCGCAGTGGCTAAGCGATTGGATTGCTGCGCTGCGTGTCGCGGGTTCGATCCCCGCACGGAACAAATATTTGTATGACCTGCAGATAGTTGTTTCGGGTCTGGGTATTTGTGTATGTGACTTTCTATGTTTGTGAACGCACCCACGATACAGGAGAAATTCCTAGTGTGGGGCAACGTTTTTTTTTGAAACAAAACATCATTCATTATCTGCTTACAAAAATTAATTACATCAAGAGTTTTCAGCAGTTTCGGAGTATTGATTAGTGCCTGGTTATTATTATTATTATTATTATTATGAGCCCATGTTGTCCCACTGCAGGGCAAAGGCCTCCCTTCCCTCCTTCCACTTTTCGCGATCCAGTGCGATGTTAGACCAATCCCTTGAGAAAGAGTCCAGCTTATATTTTTTTAAATTTTTTGGGACAATCCCGCCTCAATATTCCCAAACCACTGTAACTCCTGTAAGCTAGGATCAACAGTGGCGACCACAAGAAAAGCGCCGAGACAATGAAGCTCGACGAAGTCCCAGTGAAGCGATTTAACTGTCTTGGATCCCGCAACGAAATTAATCAGAAAAGAATAGCGGAGGAGTACCTAGAATAGAAAAACATAATTTCCAAGTGCTTGGTTTATAGTATACGATAGGTAGCTACACTTTTGCTTACCCCTTTGAGAAAAACAGGCGTACTATTTTGCCTTTAACAGAAAAACTATAACAAACCAACGAAAAAAAAAGAACATTGTAACTCTAACCTAGCCTTTCACAGCTCCCGAACAAAACTCTACAATATCAAATATCTTTCAACAAAGGTTCCTCTACGTAGAGTCGACGAACAAAATACGGCTCTACGTGACGCCATTATCAGAGGTTTTAAATAAAAAACCTTATTCGTACCAGTTTTCTTAACGGAATTGCTTTTTAGGATTCCGTAGCCAAAGGGCAAAAACGGGACCCTATTACTAAGACAACGCTGTCTGTCCGTCCATCAGTCTGTCACCAGGCGGTATCTCAAGAACCGCGATAGCTAGACAGTTGTCATTTTTACAAATTATGTATTTCTGTTGCCGCTATAACAACAAATACTAAAAACAAAATAAATAACATTTTGAAGGGGGTAAATACAACAAAAGTAATTTTTCGTTTTGATACGGAACCCTTCATGTGCAAGTCTGACTCGCACTTGGCCAGTTTTTTTAGCTTAGCTTTACATTACACGTAGAGCTGAGATATAGAGCAAACATTTTTTTAGCACGTGTATTATGAAGGTTGTGGAGGTCAAATAGGCAGTCGCTCTATGTAAAATACTGATATTCAGATAACGATCGAAATATATAGCCTTTGCTAGGCAGATGTGACAAAGGAACTTTCAATTTTGCCTTTTTTTTTTGTTCAATTATTACGGTTAAACTGCTCACCTGATTAAATTAAAGTGTCTGTTTGTAATTTCAAAATATCAGCGTCATACTGAATGTATATGAATGTTAATACGGTACTCATATTTTTTTTTTTTGTTTATTTCGGTTATTCTCCGAAACGGCTGAATTTTGACTTGTCTTTTACAGACAGATAGCATGATTTTTAAGGAGTTATTTAGATTACTATTATTTTGAAAATGAACAAGGGTTTCGTGAACCCATGATTATCTTATCAAAAACAGATTGAAATAGGAAATTAATATTCTTACGAGTATAAAAAAAAAGGTAGCACTCCGGGAGTGCCGGCAGAAGTGAAAACTTCAATATTAACTTTCAAACTCGCGTCAGGGTCACGTGATGCTGATCGAAAAATCTTACGCTTTTTCGATCAGCATCACGTGACCCTGACGCGAGTTTGAAAGTTTTTACCCATACAAAAAAAAGTGCTCAGCGCCGCTAAAGAAGTTTTCACTTCAATAATTTCACAGGTAGTATAATAATTTTCCTTTATGTCGAGGCCACGGTATCTCTTTCGAACAACCCACAGTCCCGACGGGGACATTGTATCTCTCATAAGAAAATCAACCAATTATTTTTTTTCTTTGTCAATCGGAAAAAGTCTTAGGAAAATTGCAAGTAATAGAAAACTGCTTACTATTTAAGTACCAAAATAAGGACTTAAAGACCTAAACAAAAAGCTTAAAGCAGCCTTCAAGAAAACTATCAATATTTACGGGCAAAGCTAATATTCAAATCTTAGTAATAAGATGCTACGATGCTACGCCGTAGCGCTACGGCGTAGACGTGCTACGCAGACGTCTACGAGATTACTTAAATGGAAGTAAGGAATATTTAATTTATTTAAATTGTGTATTTGTCTGTAATGTGACTAAATGGTTGTTGGATATGCGGTTGAGGTTTGGAATTGGATGGGTAACCGCAATTTTAGTCAACAGGTTATTAATTAATTTAAATATAAAACTGGGTTAGGACGAGTTTGGTTTACAGTACAAATACATTTTTACAGATAATTTATATTTAAGTTCCATGTTCTAAAGGCGAACCTATTGCCATCAATCGGGCACAAAACAAAATTCCACGCAATGAAATAATTCCGATTGATAAACTCAATAACACTGTTTCCGACCTGGGAATCGAACCTTGGACTGCTGAGTGGTTGTAATAGTTTCTCTATTGTAACTAAAATTTGAGGTAAGACGAATATCCTACTATCCAACTAATATTACAAACGCGACAGTTTGTAAGTATGAATGGCTGGATGTTTGTCACTCATTCACGCAAAAACTATGAACTGAACGGATTTGGATAAAATTTGGTACACAGATAGTTTATAACCTTAATTAACATAGGTTTTATCTCGATTTTTTCTTCCCGTAGGATAATTTTCGAGTTGTAGCAGGCGAAGCCGCTGGCAACAGCTAGTATTATTATAATACCGGCCCGCAAAACCCATCACAATTCTTACTAAACCCCTGTTGCTTAACATTCATCATCATCATCATTCTGTTGCCTATAACTCAATTTATTTGGGGTCAGCGCAACACGTCTTCTTCGTCCATATTTCTCTACTATAGCTTTTGCCACCGGCTTCGCCCGCGTGAAAATGTCGATTTTCCATACAAACTTTTATCCCCTATTTAACTCCCTTAGGGGTTGAATTTAGAAAAATCCTTCCTTATTCCTGGTCTACATTATAAAGGGAACCTCTGTGCAAAATTTCAGCTTTCTAGGTCCAAGGGTTTGGGCTGGGCGTTGATGAGTCAGTCAGTCAGGACTTCTCTTTATTTTTATTTATATAGATTTCTCGTCATCTCAGAAGTCACCTCCTTTCTAGCCATAAGCCATCCTTCACGCAGTCCATCCATCGTTTCTTTGGTCAAACAGTATTTGCCAAGAAGACTGCAATAAACTGCTAAAATATTTAACGACTAAAAACATACAAAAGTTTCTCTGAAATTCAATTCTTATTCAACAAGTGTTTCTCACATCTAGATAGGACTCGCTGTTTCCTCTATTTAAATATCTAGATCTTGATGAGACTCGTATTTCCTAAATAATTTCGAAACGAAACCAACTTCAACTTTAACTTTTCATTTTAAAACCAATCCCTAATAATATTATAAATGCGAAAGTAACTCTGTCCGTCTGTTACTCAATCACGTTTAAACTACTGAACCAATTTGCATGAAAGGACCTGAGAAAGGACAAGTTTTTTCAAGAGGTTGAAAGGGGGTACGAAAATATTACTTTTGGTCGCGATAACCGGCATCGGTAGCGATAACCGACATCCGCGCGGTTGAAACCGCGGATATCAGCTAGTAGATCATATTTTAGACCCTCAAAGTGAAAAGTTACTCAGGTGAATGAAAAGTTGTATGGTTATCGATTATCGTGGTATAGAATGATATACATATCATTCTCTTGCTCTTATCCTAATTCATTTGGGGTCGGCAAAGCATATCTTCTTCTTCCATACTTCTCTGTTTATAATGTGACACTGTAGCACTTTAAATTATATATATATATATACACATATATATAATTATATATATATATATATATATATTGCTGTGCCCTAGCAGGGTTCATGTATGAAACCTATATACCTGTAACAACCTGTAAACTACATGAATGCAATAAATGATGATTATGATTATGATTTTTCTGTTTATCGTAATCTCATGAGACACCACACAATGGACATGAGATGTGATGCGAAGAAATGAGGAAAATGTAGCGAGAAAAAAGTTGAGTATTTAGAGATGTGTTTAGGTGCTTGTCGGCCAGTGGAAGGTTCCAGTGAGTCGGAACCGGATGCCGCATAGTTCACGGTGAGTCGGAACTGTCTGCGGTGATGCCCCAGTGAGTCGTAGTGATGCTGGGTAGTCGCTGGCGGCTGTGTCGACTCAAACTCAAACTCAAATCGTTTATTTCAAATAAGCCATTACAGGCACTTTTGAATGTCAGAAGGACGGAAGAAGAACGAAACTACGAGTGCAATACGTCATTCCGAAAGCCACCACGCCGAACCACACGCCACCGAATGCCCGCAACAACGAACACTGCGCGCACGAAAGCACGCAGCGACGCACACCGCAACAACGAATGCACGACCAGGAGAGAAGTGCGTCTGTGCTTGCTAACCGGCCGAAGTGCAGTGTGCTGTGCCAAGGTCGGTCAGCAAGCAGAGACGCACTTCTCTCCTGGTCGACGCAGCAGTCCTGGGGAACAATTGTCCAGTTTGGGGGGTAGTAGAGCAGGGTGTAAAGTTCCTCATCCCCCATTAGTAAAAAGTAATAGAAAAGTATGGAGGGAGAAGTCATGTTGCGCCGACCACTAATAAATTGGGATAAGGCCAGAAGAATGTTGATGATGAGAGTGAAAATTAGATGATGATGGAATGATTGAAAAGATTAAGATGATTTCCTACGCTCCAAAAAAAGCCTAGATAGCAATGTCTTGAAATGCAGGGGAAACATAAGACTAGTAGTAGGGATCGCAACAGGACACTTTGGACTCAATAGACACCTGACGATTATGAAAGTAAAGGAAGATCCCATATGCCCAGCATGTGGAGAAGCAGAAGAAACAAGTTTCCACCTTGTGGCGGAATGCACAATGTATGAGCTACTCAGATGGGAAATCCTAGGAACAGATGAGATTAATGAAGAGAAGCTCGCAGAAATCTCTACCGAACAACTGGTGAGCTTCTGCAAGGCAACAGGAAGATTCGCGATGCCGACCACCAGTAACCTATGAAGGGGATCCACCAAAATGGGGAACTGGGCGAAATAATCCACAACGAAAGGACGATCGCCCGTCTGGTGCCTGCCGGCGTAACCGAAGATAAATAGAATAAATAGATGTCTTGAAATGCCAAACAAAAAGTAGTGAGATTCCAAAATGTGGTTCGTCAGTCTAAAGGCAACTCCGAAATAATTCAGAAAAGGCTTCAGAGCTAAGAGGGTAATCTTTTTGAACATGACATAAAGGGATTATAACAAGGGTTGAGTGTAATAGACATTTGTATATTAAGTTAAGCAAGGGTCTGATATACTTAGATGTTTCATGATGATATTATTTCATTATTATAATGTACAAGGCTAGGCTACTCGGGCTAACAACCTCTCGGGTCAATCTTTTGCTTGTCTAGGTTTTTCTGTAGATGGGTTACCCGTTACATACAGAGTGTTTCGGAAACCACGTTAAGCTGTTGGTTCAGGCTGCCATCTCTGGATCTTTGACATTCGTTGCAGGCTGCACGAAAGTCTGACAATGACTTACCAAGAGGTATCATAATACCCAGTACAAACTAGCTTGTGGAGGTCAGATAGGCAGTCGCTCCATGTAAAATACTGGTATTCAGCTGCATCCGATTAGACTAGAAGCCGTCCCCAACATAGTTGGGAAAAGGCTAGGCTGATGATAACGGGTTTGGCTATTCGGGTTAGGGGGCAACTGGCCTCTGGTCCGCGGCCCAGATTACACGGAATAGGATCAGTAGTGGAAAACTCGGCCGAATGCGTGGGCCAGAATACCATGGGAAAAAATGATTGTAGTTAAATCGACCCGTTTGGATTTAATTTCATTAAATTGAAAAAAGGTGCGAAATAAAACGTAAGTATCAAAGTCCCACAAACTACCAGGAGAACAGAAGTAGGAAGGAGGTATTGGAATCTTTAAATCAAATCTAAATTATTATTCCTTTCTAATACCATACACATACTGTATGCAATGGTGACACTAATTATTCACCGTTCTGGTTTTGTGGTAGTTTGTGGGACTTTACTATCCTAGTTTCCTATCTCCAACAAAAGAAAGGAATAATTTAGATTTGATTTAAAGATTCCAACACCTCCTTCTTACTGCTGTTCTCCTGGTAGTTTGTGGGACTTTACTACCTATCCTTAATTTTTCATCTCCAAAAAGAAAATGTTATCAATACATTTGATACTTACGTTTTACACCTTTTTCAATTTAATGAAATTAAATCCCAATGGGTCGATTTAACTACGATAATTTTTTCCCATGGTATTCTGGCCCACGCATTCGGCCGAGTTTTCCACTACTGTTCCTACTCCGTGTAATCTGGGCCGCGGACCAGAGGCCAGTTGCCCCCTAACCCGGCTATTCATACTTCGGGTCGATGTTCAGGTGAAACCGCACTTGCCTGGATTGGTTTGTAGATAGATGACTTAACCACCCATGCATGTAAAGCTGTTGGTCCCGGTTGTTATTTAGATTTGATTCCTGTTATGTTTCAAATCTCGTGTGTAAGCGTATTGCCATCAACTGGGCACAAATACAGACAACTATGGCTGTTACTAAGAAATTCCTGATACTAAAAACCCAACAACATTTTACCTGACATGAGAATCAAACCCAGAACCTCATAACTCGCGCTACCACTAGAGCAGCGAGCCAGCCATTGTATATTTAGACTATTAATATTACTCGAAAGTGTTTTCAGAAGCAAGAGGTTGATTTTCTATTAACTTTGAACCGCCTAAAATAATATTCGTTTTTAGGTTCTAGTTATAATTTAGTTCAAATAGGACTTATTGTTGAAAAGACTAGCAATCAACCATTGTTTTATTTTCTCTCAGAGAACATAGAGTATTTTAGAGTATAATTTGTAAGTTGCTTAGGTATTTTAACACTTTACGAACTATTTTTTTTGATGGGGTGGGACATCATCAAATGCCTCCTCCCGCTATGGGCAGAGCGTAGAGTATCAGACTTCTACTGACTCAAAACTACCCATGTTCCTTCTTAGCCCTTTGTGTTGAGGCAGCGGTATCTCTTTCGAACAACCCGCAGCCCCGACACTTTACGAACCCTTAAGTTGTGTCATCATCATCTGCCTAGCCTTTTCCCAACTATGTTGGAGTCGACTTTCCGTCTAACTAATGCAGCTTCCGTATGGTGTCGGACGAAAAAGAATAGCACCATCCCCTATCTTCCCGTGGGTGTCGTAAGAGGCGACTAAGGGATGTACCAGAGAATGGGCAGCAGCGTTCTCTGTGCTTTTTGTATCGACCGTACTGCGATCGCCAACCCGCCTGCCAAGCGTGGCGATTATGGCAAACCCCCCTAAGCAAAAATTACACTTAGGGGAGGCCTATGTCCAGCAGTGGACGTCTTTCGGCTGAAATGATGATGATGATGATGATGAATGCAGCTGGATACCAGTATTTGACATGGAGCGACTAGGTGGTCGCTCGCAGCTAGGTAGCTGGGTTATTAAATACGATACACCTTTGAGATATTGTTTTTTTGTTGTTTTTTCTTTGTTTTCATGTGTATCAGTGGAAACCTTCAAATAATTATTGTTTAAATACATTGTTTGCTTGTGAATTGCGACATGCCACATTCACCCCTCTTGTTACATCCGTTGACGGAGTCTTCGCTCCACAAATGTCTACTTTTATAAAACATCTTGGCTCTGCAATCGCTGACCGTTGGAACAAGTCCTTCAGCGTAGTGATGGGTTGGTTAAGATCCAGAATCATCATCGCAATAATCCGTGCCACTAGCATTTGTGTATTCGCGGCACAAGACAGAAATTCAAACCATTAGCCAAGTTATTTGGCTTCGGCGATGGATCAGCCTTACCCACACACAACTAATGTGAAGAAGACGTCGATTGTAATGTAATTCGATTTTAAATAGTTTTGTGATAAAATATTTTGTAAATGTTATTTCTATAAATGAATAAATTATCTTTAGACCTTTTTGTTTGTATTAGCTGTAAGTTTCCCAAATAAAATAAAAATAAAGTGTTTCAGAATAAATTTTTAAAGGTAAGTAGTGAAAATTCCTTCAAAAGCTGTTTCGTATTTAAGAAAACAGACAGACGCGAGAAGTGTATTTAATTTTAATGACGGTAACGTTTAAAAGTCATCTCTTGAATTATTGTAAGTTATAAAGAGAGTTACAAAACTGAATAGGTATATTTTAGTACCTTTTCCCTCTAAGTATCTAGTATGTAATGTAGATTAGGTAGAAATGCCTAGAACGTACTCCTAGATTGTATTTTGCATAATATTATATTTAGGTATTCAACAGTGTGAAAACGAAACATTTTCAGAGAAAATCAATTTACTGATATGAATTTTCCCGAAATTAAAATATTTTTTCCTGAAAATGCTTTATTACAGAACCAAGCATTTTCATAAAAAAACACATTTTCCAAATCCAATTTTCCCGAAAAATATTTTTTTATTATCTTCTATGAAAAAATAACACAACAAAAAGTCTCCTCAACTTATATTACTTCCAAAGTGGTTTAAAAAACCGTTTCACTTACACCTATACGAAAAAGGGATAAAAACGGATCATCACACACCTTTTATCTAAAAAAACAAAAAAGAAAAATATCCATAGACTACAAAAGCTCATTGACCTTGAAAAAGCTTACCTTTGCTGCAAACTTTTTTTTAAACCACACACTTGTCACTCACTCACGAAAAGAGTAATAAGTCTTTAATTCTAATTTTTTTAATTAGTCTTTTACGTTTTGTATTTTGTTTCTTTTTTTATGTTTTATTTGTCTTTTCTTGCGGAGAGGGTTGGACCGACGACCGCTCTCGACGCGGGCACAGAATCGACTGAAACTCTAAGGGCTGGCGGACTTTATGTATACCCGAGAGTGTAGGTATGTTTTGAGCCGCGGTTGGGAAAGTGGGGTAAGAGGGAAATTGGACTTTTTAAGTTTGAAGGGGATGTTTTTTGTGTGATGTTGGGGTTGAAGCTTTAGGGGGTTGTAAAGTTTTGTGAGGGGTGTTATTTGTATGGTTTGTTTATGATTAGGTTTTTAAGTACCAGCTTTTAAGAAATAAGATATGTGTCCTCTTATCTAAGAGGTACTTACATATCGGTTCGTATTTTAGATGTCAACTTTCAAACGAAATTTAAACTTCGTTTGGTCACAAGCGCGACTCTAGAGTATAAGATCCTGGGTTCGATTCGCGGGTTGGGCAAAGTGTTAGGGTTTTACTGACAGGAATTTCCCAGTAGCAATTATGGAGTCTGGATTTTTGTATAATATCATAAGTTTTTATTTTAAATTGTCTTGCGTTCGACCCCAAATATATCTTATTATATATAATTCTACTGTACACCTGTATGTCACTGAACTCCTCCTAAACGACTGGACCGATTTAGATAAACTTTCTGGGGATATTTCAATGGGTTCTTGGATGGATGTGGAGGTAGGAGGCGCGGCTGTCTGGGCAGGACGACGCCGCGACGTCTGCCGGTTCTGCTAGTAATCCTTACATAGTATAAAACAAAGTCACTATTTTTGTCTGTTTGTCTGTATGCTTCTTATAAACTACGCAACAGATTTTGATGCGGTTTTTTTTAATAGATAGAGTGATTCAAGAGGAAGGTTTTAGTATATAATTTGAATGACATTCACGCGGGTGAAGCCGCGGGCATCAGCTACAGCAGCAGTACACTGGGAGCAGCAAACACTACGTTACCGTGCTTAAGTGGACTTATCTCGGCGATAAACGTGACTCTATCGATGTGTGGCCGGCTTCGGGTTTCATTTTTATGGGTCTGTTGAACGCAAAGAATGTCGCAGAAACTACTAGCTTTAGAAACCTATGTATTTGCTATGCCTGATAATCACGTAGCACCCGACAATAGGGAAGTCTCTTTGAAAAACATTTTGTTGTATCTATATCTATTAAGTTTTCCAATTATGTTCCGAATATGTGCTTTGAGTTTTGGTAACACAAATTTATATTATAACTAGTTGATGCCCGCAGCTTCGCCCGCGTCAAATTATATACTAAAACCTTCCTTGAGAACCCTTCTATCCATTGGTGAAAACAACATGTAAATCGGTGCATTCGTTTATGAGTTTATGGCGAACAGATAACAGACAGACCGACGCGGCGGAGGACTTTGTTTTATATGTAGTGATAAAGAAGTTGCCAAGTAGCAAAACCTTACAAAACAAGAGCGACTCGTTACTTTTGTTATAATCAAGGAAAATTACGTTTGTATTATAAAAATTATGTTTTCCTTCTATTTTTCGGTAAATATACTGTTTTCTTTTACACGTGTGTTAGTGGAAATTATGTTTTTCCAATTCCTCCGCTTTTCTTTCCTGATTGGTTTCGTAATTGTTTCTTCGGAACATCGTCGAGCTTCATTGTCTCGACATTTTTCGGTGGCCGCCACTGTATATTCTGGATTTGAATTGCCGTGGTTTAAAAGTAGCATGCTGATCCCAAAAAAAAACACGTGTGATAGTTAAACTAGCTTTTAGTCGCGGTTTTGCTCGTGTATTGGTCGGAAATTATCTCAGGGGATCGTTTCGAACTTTTGACAATCCGGGATAAAGTAACTTCACATTACATAAATAATTTTCGGGTCAGTGGGTCGTCTTAGGGGCGGATTTTCACATTTGGATCAGTAGTTTTGAAGTTTAATCGTAAATCTACACTTTACCTGTTCATATTTGTTATGTACACAAAGGTTGACTAGTAGAGAATGCAATTTTTTGCTATAACTTTTTTATTTAAATATGTGAATTTTATGAAGTTCTAATATAAAATACAATTAAAAAGTTATTTCTGTTTCAGACAAATTTCAACGTTACACTCTAAGTAATTAAATTATCTCCAAAAAAACCAACTTAAACTCATAACCACCCTCCCCACCACAATCGGGTAACCCAAAAAACACAAAATCGCACTTAGGCCACTTTCCTATCCGGAGCTAACGCGTCCCCCACAACTATACCTACGTATACCCGTTTGTTATACTTTAACCGTCTGTTTTAAGTTACGCTAGGTTATTACAACCCGGGTAGAGAGACTTGGCTTATTTTACTTGGCTGAGTGAATTATAAAGAGATGAGAGTGAGTGAATTAAAAATAGGCGTAAACAATATTGATACTTAGGTATGAGGATAAGATAATCTTTATTGGCTTAAACATTATTCTATATTTTTTATGTAGCCTTCCCAGATAGAAAGTCATATAGATTTATATAGACATAAGTAAACATATTTATATATATAAACATACAGAAAGAAAAAAAATGTATAAGCAGTTGTGTTTAAAAGAAAGAGAATGTTAACGTAAGTAGTAAGTTAATGAAGGCTATTTTTATTTTATTTATACACCACATTTGCCACAGCTGGGCATATGCCTCTTCCATAGCCTTTCACTCTGCTCTCTTTGTGGTTTTCTCGTTTTTGGTTGTGGACAAGCACCAGCACCAAAAATTAAACAATTCTGGTACCTTTATTAATAGGGGATCGGACAAAAAAAAACTAATTAGTCCGTCAGATAGATTTCCAAAAAATATTGACCACATATTTTTTCTTTTTTCACGTAAACAAAAAATGAAGACGATACAGTGCTTCGAAAACTCGTGTGACGTCATATGATAGTAAATTTTGTACCTTCAAGTGACGTTTCAAGCCCCATTCCATGATCTTTGATTCGCTTTATCTTCGTCAATTTTTATTGATTTGATAAAACAAAAAACACGTATCCAATATTTTTCGAAAATCTAACTGACGGACTAAATAGAATTCGATTTTTTTGAGTCAGTCCGATCCCCTATTGTATGAATTTAAACTAAAAAAAGTAAACCTTTTTGGAATTGACTGAACGGCTTCCTATATTTTAATATGCAATAATCAATAATTAAGCTTATTTAAATATGAGAAAATTATATGTTTATAATATGTTTTCAAATAATTTAATAAGAATTTATCTATGGCGATAAGCAGCCTTTCTATAAAGAATCAGTCGACCGCGGACTAGCAGTGTGTTCAGACATTGAAATACATTTCAGTATATTATTTGTCAGCAAACAATCTAGTCATCAAAAGCATTGTGCTGATGGATACATTGAATTGTACAGCCACAAAGAGGTATTTAATGTTTTAACACAACAACTATTTCAAATTAAACTTGTTGAAAAGTTGAAACTTCATCATCATCATTTCAGCCGAAAGACGTCCACTGCTGGACATAGGCCTCCCCTAAGTGTAATTTTTGCTTAGGAGGGGTTTGCCATAATCGCCACGCTTGGCAGGCGGGTTGGCGATCGCAGTACGGTCGATACAAAAAGCACAGAGAACGCTGCTGCCCATTCTTTGGTACATCCCTTAGTCGCCTCTTACGACACCCACGGGAAGATATGGGATGGTGCTATTCTTTGCGTCCGACACACAAACTTCGACCTCCGTAATTAGTGGATTCCCAGGTATGTTCCAGAACAAAAATAAATTCATCCTGAATTGTAAACAAAACTTTAGCTTTTTTTTTGGATTGTGGAAAATCTTCAAATAACTCCTCTAGTTCTGGGCAGAGCGGAAGGGAGCATCAGACTTCTACTGAATAAAAACCACCCATGTTCCTTCTTAGCCCTTTGTGTCCGGGGCCGCGGTATCCCTTTCGAACAACCCGCAGAAAAAGTTAGGCTTAACCTGAATATCGACCAAAGGGGCTGTAATTATTTACCTACGGGCTGCTTCGTAAACAAATAACTTACCCTTTTTTTCGATTATAGGTCATAATAATGAATACGTCGATAAAATATCACCATTCCGTTTAACAGCATGATTTTTACTCGACCCGTGTCGTTTTAAATCGCTGAAGTGTAAAATATTCGATAAAAATCTTGATGGCTATACGATGCCATAAAAGAGTCGTTAAAATACGCTTTGTTCTTGTGGTTGTCGCTGGGAAACGTATCCTTGGTTCGACAGCGAGGTCGGGCAAAGTTTTATTGAATTTGTTGTTTCTTTTTTAGTCATCATCTGCCTAGACTTTTCCCAACTATGTTGGGGTCGGCTTCCAGTCTAACCGCATGCAGCAGAGTGCCAGTATTTGACATGGATCGACAGCCTATCTGACCTCCACAACCCAGTTAATGCTGGGTAATACGATACCCTTTGGTAAGACTGGTTGTCAGACTTTCAGGTCACTCTTAACGTGTTTTCCGAGGTACGGAGGAAACTCGGTATGTAACGGCCAGTCACCCATCTACAGAACAACCTAGGCAAGCGCGGCTTAACCTAAAGATCGACCCGAGTGGCAGTTATTATTAAACCACGAGCTCCTCCCTTTTGTTTCTTTTTTAGTGACTATTAAATATTTGGATTATTGTTCAGTTGATAGTAATAGGCTCGTCCCTATTTCATGGGACTTAACCGATAGGACATAATTATATTGTCATAGATTTTTCCGTCTAGTTTTGTCTCAACGGCTGGCCAGGACATGGCTGGAGGTGGATCACTGTGTCGCCCAATTTCTCACAGGTCATGGTAACTTTAAGAGTAAATTATTTTCCTTCAAGCTTGTTGCCTCGCCTTTTTGTCAATGTTCTACATCTGACTGCGAATTTGAACAAACTGCACATCACATTTTATGGGAGTGTAGTCTTTGGCAGAATGAACGTAATATTATGTTAAATAGTGTACAGGTTACATCCGGAGTTATTTACTATACGGACCTTGTAGAAACTAGAACAAATTTCCGTGCGATCAAGCATTTTTGTCATACCTATTATTGGAATCAAATATAACAGCTCACAACTTAGGACCCAGTAATATTAATGACAATAATATCCGTGGTGCTAGGCAACTGGGCTTATCCCAGTTGTATACGTCCCTGTGTGCCTATTGGCCTTGTTCTGTTCTGTCTCCTGCTGATATGGAGGGAAGTGGAAATTATGTTTTTTCCTACTCCTCCGCTATTCTTTTCTGATTAATTTCGTTGCGGGATCCAAGACAGTTAAATCGCTTCTCTGGGACTTCGTCGAGCTTCATTGTCTCGGCGCTTTTCTTGTGGTCGCCACTGTTGATTCTGGCTAACAGGAGTTACAGTGATTTGGGAATAGTGTGGCGGGCTAGTTTTGTCTACTTCGTTGGTCTAGTGGTCGGAAGCATGACTGCAGAACATGGGGCCCTGGGTCCGCGATTCTTAGGTTATCATCCATCATTGGCCTATAATGTTCCCACTGCAGGGACTCAGGCTTCATCTCTAGGAGAGGGATGGGCTATAATCCACCACGCGGTCCCAGTGCGGGTTGGTAGTACAAAGTAATGCGCCTACCTGGGTTCGAACCCACGACTTAACGTAAGTCGGGGCCGTAACCACAAGACCAATTAAGATTTTATCAGTATCAGCCACGGAGTTTAGATTTGTGTCAGGTTGATAGATAGCAATAGGCTCGACCCCTATTACATGAAACTCAAACATAAAACTTACAAATGTGGCTCAACTATGAGGTATCTCTGCTTAAAACCCTTGACGGATAACAACCGTGATGTTATATAAATAAATCACTGATTGACTAAAGATTTAAGTCTTTAGTGAAAAACAAAGCGTTGGACCAAACCGGATTATGTTAATACCCGGTTCGTACGGATATTGTCTGATAATGAAATTGTGAGCCCGGCTATAGATTTATTGGATGTTACGTGTGAGATGAGCTTTCCATCTTATTTTTAACTAGCTGATGCCCGCGGCTTCACCCGCGTGGATGTCGTTCAAATTATATACTAAAACCTTCCTCTTGAATCACTCTATCTATTAAAAAAAACCGCATCAAAATCCGTTGCGTAGTTTTAAAGATTTAAGCATACAGACAAACAAACAGACAAAAATAGCGACTTTGTTTTATACTATGCAAGGATAAAGATATCCATGCTTGGGAGGAGCTTGTGTTTTAATAATAACTGCCAGGTTAAGCTGCGCTTGCCTAGGTTGGTTCAAGGATGGGTCCATGGGACCACTCATTACATTTACTGGGTTTCCTTCATGCCTTGGAAAGCACTTTAAGCCGTTGGTCTCGGATGTCACTTGTAGATCTGTGTCAGTTGTTACAGGTAGTCAATAGGGAATATGCATATATTTATTTTTTATTTTTAAATGATAATTTACGTCATTATATATAATTATGTAAAAAAAATCTGCACCTAAAATACAATATTTGGTCCAAAAAAAAAAGTTTTAAAATAGTAGGCTGATTTCAGCTTTTTAAACGACCGCCATTTTGCCGCGCTGATCGTGACGTCAGCATCTACAATATAATCGCAATCACTCAACAAAGTACCTACTGACTGACATTTGTATAAATAGACTTCGACGTCACAATTCGTTCCTACCATAGCGTTGCGTTTCAACTAATTTGAATTTCCCTCTCATTTTGTGCACTTTTCAATAATTATTTTCTTAATCAAAACGAAATTATATATTATTAAAAAATATTACATTACATTCCTGAAACCACTAACAGACAGTCTACCATCTCTAAATTTAACTATATAGCTCCAAATATCAAAATTACAGAAAAAAAAATCTCTTCACCTCCTAGGATCTCCAATTTTTGAAGAATCTTTTCCGTCATTCATTGAAGAAAAAATTCAAAATTTTAATGAGGTTTCGGATAGGCTTTTCAAAATTACCATCCATTCGGCTTTCACTATTATTCGATACTGTTGTTTTGGCCCAAAATTTACGTATAGCCTCCGCTCCTCTCACCTTTGGAGGCATCCACAGCTTTTAGAAAAAGTAGACCAAATTATCAGGAACACTCTAACTTCGTTACTTAATGTGGCCCTGGACGACCGAGCTTGGCAGCAAGCCTCACTTCCCATTCGCTTGGGTGGTCTCGGTGTCCGCAAAATTTCAAGTATTAGTTTACCAGCCTTCCTTTCCTCGATCTACGGTACAGAAAAATTAACCAGGAATATTCTTTCTTCCTCACTGGTTGATTTTGAGGTACCGTTTTTGACCGATGCGTTGAACGCTTGGAAAATGGCTTGTCCCAATACGGATTTACCCGACAACCTGTCCTCCCAGAGACGGTGGGACGAGCCGCTCTGCAGTATTGTAAGTAATACCCTTTTAAACACGTCAATCAATGCTGTGGAGCGTGCTCGTCTGCTGGCTGTGGGAGAGTGGGAGTCGGGCTTGTGGCTTCAGGCACTCCCGTCATCCACCATTGGCACTATGATGGATGACTCATCCTTCCGGGTCGCTACAAGTCTACGCTTAGGCACACCTTGTGTTGCTCCGCATCGTTGTCACTGCGGTGATGCTGTCGACAGCCTCGGACACCATGGCCTGTCCTGCTGCAGGAGCGCTGGTCGCATTGCACGACACGCCAGTATTAACGACATTATTCGTCGAGCTCTTTCCAGCGCCGGCGTACCAGCGGTTTTAGAACCTAACGGCTTGGTACGTGACGATGGGAAGAGACCAGATGGCATGACGTTGGTGCCTTGGAAGGTGGGTAGGCCTTTGGTGTGGGATGCAACTTGTGTCGACACCCTTGCGCCATCTCACGTTGCAAGCACGGCGGGCTGTGCGGGCGCTGCTGCTGCAACTGCTGAGTCCCTCAAGCGGCGCAAATACTGTAACCTCATTGGTAATTATAGTTTTGAGCCGTTTGGGGTCGAGACGCTCGGGCCATGGGGACCGAGTGCACGTGTCCTTTTCAAGGAAATCTCGCGCCGTCTAGTCGACACTTCGCGCGACCAGAGGGCTGGCTCATTCTTAGGTCAAAGGATTAGCATTGCCATTCAACGTGGCAATGCTGCCAGTCTTCTGGGCACGTTCCCGGTTGTCGACGATGCGGAGGAGTACTAGGACGCCTAAGTGTCTTATTTGGTCTTTGTATATATGTAAGTATTAACTTTTAGTTTAAATTTTTAGCATAATTATTTTTTATTTGTATTTAATGGATGAATACTTGTGATGGGGATCAGAAGTATATATACTTTTCTCAATTTTGTGCTGTAGAACAATAAATAAGTATGAGAATTAAAAAAAAAAAAAAAAAAAAAACATATACGTAAATCTGAAAGTAAAAAGATCATAAATTAATAACCCTCCTTTTGGGCTTCGCCGCAGTCGGGTAAAAAATGAGCGTTATTTGAATCACACGCATATTCCCTATTGCCTGAAAGTTTGATAACCTGTCTTACTAAGGGGTTACGAGTTTTTTTTATTATTATTTTTTTTTTTTTGAGTGTGACTGAGTTGTGATGGGAAGATAGGCTGTCGCTCTATGTAAAACACTGGTATTAACCTGCATCTTGTTGAACTGGAAGCTGACCCCAACAATAGGGGATCGGACTGACTCAAAAAAATATGATTCTGTTTAGTCCGTCAGTTAGATTATCGAAAAATATCAGATAGGTACGTGTTTTTTGTTTTATCAAATCAATAAAAATTTACGAAGCTATAGCGCGTCAAAGATCACGGAGTGGGGCTTGAAACGTCACTTGAAGGTACAAAATGTACTATCATATGACGTCACACGAGTTTTCGAAGCACAGTATCGTCTTAATTTTTTTTGGAAATCTATCTGACGGACTAATTAGTTTTTTTTTGTCCGATCCCCTATTATGTAGTTGGGAAAACGCTAAGCAGAACATGATTTGAAGTTATTTTATTTTATTAGCTTATATTGCCACACTGCTGGGCTAAAGCCTCCCCCATAGTCTTCCACTTTTCTCTCCATGTGGCTTTGAAATTTTATACGGTACTGAAAACCTTCGTAGTCACTGACAGATGAGATGGAGTTAATTCACACACCAGAGAATAGAAAGAGAAAGAAACAAAAGATACTTTAACAAACTCGGTTCCCAAGCTTCGAAAATTTTTGTAACAGAGTAGGATCGGAATCTAATTATCACGAGATACCTCGCTGGTACCAGCAGAGATATCGACGTAGGTACTGACTAGGGATGTTAAAGACCTTCGACTCCGATTCCGATAGGTCGAAACTTCCGATTGATATTACACCACCAGTTCCGACAATTTTAAATCGGAAGTCGAAGCATATCAGATAGCGGCTGCAGAGCGTTGCGGACGCGGTCAACGTGTGCAAACAGGTTTACCGATTCCGATTCCGACTCCGATTCCGCCTTCGGTTCCGATAAAACCACATCTCTAGTACCGACATAGGTACCAGAGAGGTACCGACAGAGGTACCGGTGAAAATTACCTATAAAATGCGGCTGTTACCGCGTGCCACTGAAGTGGAACGTTTGGATGGGCGAGTGGACTTGCCTACTTCTATTTTGACCTCCGTAGTCGAGTGGTTTAGGCATTTGCCCTGTGACCCGTGGTTCAATAAAATTCCCATGGGAAGCGTACTTTGTAAAGTTGTTTTCACTTGCAGTTTCCTTTGCAGGCTTGAATCACCTGATTGTCTGATAATAAAAAGATGATTTTGTGCTTCGGAAGGCACGTATAAGCCGGTGGTCCCGGCCACTAAATGGCGGTCGTCAAACCATGTCAGAGGTCTTTGAGGCAGTTTAGAAACTCTGACACTAGGGCACACCTCGGACACTCCATGTCTCCATACAACGCCCGCCAAATAATTACCTGTTACTACTACATAAAAAAATAACGTTTGTGCACGACGTGCACGTGCCAATGTGTGCGTAAACTCTAGTAGGGTTGTCGTAGCCTAAAAAATGGCGCGTAAAGTGCAACGGTCTGCGTCGCGAAAACCGAACGACGACTAATACGAGCGCTAGCCATTGCTCAAGAGTCGGCGACGACTACCTCGAAGTGCGGGGTGAGGTGCGGTATTTAATATGAGCGCGGGGAAGGGAGTGTCCCTTCTGTACGTAGTACTATTATGTATTCTGTGACTAGGGGGTGTGGGGTCGTCAGACCTTACTGCCCACACGATACGAAGAAGAAGACTGTGCATTTTAAGACAGTTAAATAATATCTCTGGAACTGGACGAATTTTATTGTTTTAGTAGTTTTTTTGGTGGTTCTGGTTTGCAAGCGTTAGCCACAAGACATTCTCTACTAGTCACCCGCGAACGTCATTGTTTTACACAAACTTTCACGTTTATAATAGTACTAGCTTTTGCCAGCGGCTTCGCCCGCGTGAAAATGACGATTTTCCATACAAACTTTCATCCCCTATTTAACTCCCTTTGGGTTTGAATTTTGAAAAATCCTTTCTTATTCCTTGTCTACATTATAAAGGAAACCTCTGTGCAAAAAGCTACGATCCATTTTGGGTAAATTTAAGACACTTAAACATGCTGTCAACAGAAAAGTATTGTATACCTTGTGTATTATGCACTGGCTGACTCAGTGATTGAATATGGGTTGGGTGGATATGGGTTTACGTTCCCTACACATATAAATAAAATCAAAATGTTGCAGATAAGGCTACTTAAACTACTTGTAGATGAAAAAACAAAAAAAAAGCTTGAATAAAAATTATGAGAAACTCTTTAAAATTTGTAAAATACTCCCGGTTAATTTAAAAAGTAACGTAAAAATCTTAACTGAACAATTTAATAATGAACTTCACAAGAAGGAACGTAAACATATGTACCCAACTCGTTTATCTAAAAAGAAGACGCTTGTTGTTCCTAAAGTCACAAACTACTTTGGTATGCGCACGAGAAAGTATGTAGTACCATCGTTAGTGAATAAGTTACCCCCACAGTTGATATCGAATGTCAAATATAAACACCAACTTAAAAAGGTTCTTAAAAAACACTACCTGTCATTATGTCCATAGCCATTTTTCATAACTGTTATCATATTTGTTTATTCTTAGTTATTTTGTAATTAAAATCGAAATTTGTCTTAATCATATTATTGTGAAACGAGAATAACTGCCGACAAACTGTTTTACAGTTTGGCAGACTTTATAAATTGTATTGGGAAACCGATTTTGAATAAATGAATAAAAAAAAATAAAAAATTTCAGCTTTCTAGGTCCAAGGGTTTGGGCTGGGCGTTGATGAGTCAGTCAGTCAGGACTTCTCTTTTTATTTATATAGATAAACTAGCTGATGCCCGCGGCTTCACCCGCGTGGATGTCGTTCAAATTATATACTAAAACCTTCCTCTTGAATCACTCTATCTATTAAAAAAACCGCATCAAAATCCGTTGCGTAGTTTTAAAGATTTAAGCATACAGACAAACAGACAAAAATAGCGACTTTGTTTTATACTATGTAAGGATAAGGATAAGGATAGAAGACGGCAGTGTTTAACAAAAAAAATTGTGTGGTTGCGTCAAAGAACACGTATTTTACTTTTATTGTTATAATATCAACTATAATAATTATCATCTAAATTATCGGTATATTAACTTAATTATTCTTAATGTTTTGAACAAATTACGCCAAATCTTTACCACACTACTTGTGTAAAACTAACTTGCATTTCAAAAGTCGTTCAAAGTTTCATACTACAGCAAGTCACTGCACTGGAACGCGTTTAAATGGGAGAGTAAACTTGCCGTGTATAGGAAAGCAGGTGAACTAGAATGTGCGGTGAAAATTACCTTTAAAATACCGCCTTTACAGCGAGCCAGTGAGGAGGAGCGTTTAAATGGGCGAGTCAGTTCTCGTAAGACACCATTTTTTTTAGGCAGGCGTCGGCCCCTGCAATGTAACTGACATATTTTCTTTGAGGTGCCTTAGACACCTTGAGTGGTAAACTGATATGTATTTATCATATTGCCACGCATAATAGTCATAGGTTAATAAATCTCCAGTGTTTTGTGACTAACATTTTTTTTTTACATTCCTTACAAACGAATAATAGCCTTTGCCCAGCAGTGGGACAATATAGGTTAATAAAAAAAAATCCTTACAAACAGAATGAATGCGTTTTGCAATAGTGAAACTAACCAGGTTGCTACGGTATAAGAGAAAAAATTGTTTATGATAGATAATAGAAAAACGGTACACTTTTACAGTTTACTATCTGTCACTTACTTTATTTATTTATTTAAGGACAACCAACAAAGCATACACCAAAATACATATTAAAGTACTCATATAACAATGACATTATATAGTGTTGCCTTAATTAAAGGCTGCCACGGCATGCATTAAACATAGGAGTAGACATTCAATTACAGATAATGTAGTAGATATTTTATACCGTTAATTATTACAAATAATACTTTAAATGTTTGATGAAATAAACTCTATTACATTACACCAGAGTTTTTAGTTTCGGGTAGCGGTTGTTCTACAAAAAAAAGTCTTTGAATGTTTGGCTCACGATGTTTTCCTTCGCCGTTTTTGAGAGCAGTGGTCATGAAATAAATTGTACACAAAATAATAACTCGTAACGTTCCTGAAATAATATCCAGTACCGGTCATCTTAGTATGACATTATACTGAATTCACCCCATCAGTCTGCGAATGGCTGTTCCTTATACCCCTTATTATTTCATCTAATGAATACAAAAACTATTCGTCTAAACGCTGCTCCAACAACATTCATTCTCCAACTAAAAATAACCAAGACAACGAAACATAAAAAAAATCACATGACACTCGTCCTTGACTACTCGACTCGAGTTACTAAACCAATTCGCTGTCCTATCTAAACGAGCCACCACTCCGTCGTTTTTAGGTCAACAGTGCGCGGCTAAGATCTCGTTAAAAATGTTTGTACGGAACCAGAAATACTAATCACTTCGTTTGTGAAGATTTATTAGGTGAAAAATACAGCAAGGCACGGGTAAAAACTGTAAATGGAACCATTACTCAAGTGAGTGTCCCAAAGAGGAATGATGATGCAGCCGTGAGGCACACAGCACATAGGTACCTACTATGTATTTCCATTTTTATTTTTTTAATTTATTGTGTGTGTGCTTGATGTATTGACGTCAAATAAACATTTTTTCTTTCTTTCTTTCTTTCTATGATTAATAATTTATGATGTTGATTTTTTTTTGACACCTTTTATATATCTTTTTTTTGGGTGGTTGGGAAATCATCAAATGACTCCTCCCGCTCTGGGCAGAGCGGACTCAGACTTGTACTGACTAAAAACCACCCATGTTCCTTCTTAGCCCTTTACGTCGAGGCCGCAGTATCTCTTTTGAACAACCCGCACCCCGACGGGACCTTACATATACGGTGATGAGAGCTTTAGACCTGGATGACGTTGGAGACGGATGGCAGTTGCAAGAGGTCCTCAACAGTTTTCTCCAGCTACCCCCGATTCCGTTAAGCTACATTCAAAACATATCGTAACAGAGACCAAGCCGTGGGCGAAAACTAGTAAAATACATAATTATAACTTTGTCAGCACGAATATTTTCAAGCCGTACGAGTTCGAAACCCTCAAACGGCTCCAGTGGCCGCATAACCCGACTGCTCACAATTTATTCAAAGTAATCTCCAAATGTTCTTATAGTTGACACTACCTGTGAGCCTGAACTGCTGAAACTTTGCCATACAATGTAGCACTGCCACCAATGCTTAGCAAAGGTCTATCTCCATTACTTCCATGAGCCATGATTTTGTGCTTCTTCTTTCCAATCATCAACGCAGACCATACATCTCCAAACACACACTTTCCCTAATATTAAACACAATTCCAGCATAAATATACCTATAATCGGGCTCCCCTCTCACATGGTAGCATCACCCGGGGACATCGGCGTACATTTATAAAAATTTAATTAAATATTGCTGGCGAAACAGGCTTTTATTTTTTTTATCCGGGAGCAAATATTTGACAGACTTGGAAGTTGGGGCTTCGAGAACTGCGGCGTCGTAGGCTATCATTAAATAAGGCTTTGTGGCTTAATAATACCATCCGCATGAGGCCGTTGTCAGGTTAAGCAATATTTGCCGTTGTTGATCTGTGGATAGATTACCACACATTGTTCAATCGAAAGCGAAAAGCAGATTTATAAGTCGGTCTCGCCTATTATTTGTTGATCTTTGACTGTCAACAGACTCAAAAAGGAAACAAGCAGTCTTCCCAGTTGTCTCAAGGGTACTGTGTTACCTAGGACCTGGGTTGAGGTGGTCAGATAGGCAGTCGCTTCGTAGAAAAAACTGGTATTTACCGGCCATCCGCTTAGACTGAAATTCCATTATAATTTGCTTAGATTTTTAACACTTTGTTGGGGTTGGCATCAGGTCTAACTGGCTGCCGTTGAATAGCAGCATTTTACATGGGGCCACTGTCACTTTTTACATGAGCAGTGTGCTGTGAGCAGTGTATGGTGAGTGGTACTCATTTTCTCTCTTCTCCACTTTCCAAATCTCCCCTACTCTCCGCTTTGGTGGAGTCGGCCCTTAATCCAATCTCATAGCAGATCAGCACAACTCCTTCCATAAAAGGGTTGGCGCAGTGGCTGAGCGATTGGACTGCTGCGCGGCGTATCGCGGGTTCGGTCCTTGCACGGAACAAATATTTATATGGCCTACAAATAGTTGATTCGGGTCTGGGTGTTTGGTTTGTGTATGTGAGTTTAAATATTTGTAAACGCACCCACGACACAGGATAAGTTCCTTATGTGGGACAACGTTTTTGAAAAGAAAAATAAAAATAAAGAAGTCTATACTCCTCGTTGTTTTGATAGCCCAGCCTCAACTCCTACGCGTTAAATTAGGCCCTTGTCTATACCTACAGCGTATTATTTTATAAAGAATTACAAAACACAAAGATTCTGGTTAACATTGAGGGCTGTATTTGGGTTAACTGGAGGGAAAACGGGTGTAAAGGCGATATTCACAAAACGGGGGGTAAAGGGGGTTGAAATTTCTAAGATATCAACAAAAGGCGACTGAAAATTTGATAATTAAAATAAATTTTCGTATTTTTTATTGAGTAGTTTCAATATTTATATATTTAACTAGCTTTTGCCAGCGGCTTCGCCCGCGTGAAAATGACGATTTTCCATACAAACTTTCATCCCCTACTTAACTCCCTTAGGGGTTGAATTTCGAAAAATCCTTCCTTATTCCGTGTCTTCTACATTATAAAGGGAACCTCTGTGCAAAATTTCAGCTTTTTAGGTCCAAGGGTTTGGGCTGGGCGTTGATGAGTCAGTCAGTCAGTCAGTCAGTCAGTCAGTCAGGACTTCTCTCTTTATTTATATAGATTAGCTATTCCCCACGGCTTCGCTCGCGGTTTGGTCGGAAGTTACCCCACGGAAATGTTTTAAATACAGCCTATACATGACACTTGCGGATTAACCAGTCCAGGTGATTTAGTAGTATATAGAACTCATCAAAGTTCGTGTGTAGCCTATTACCATCAAGCGGGCATAAATTCAGACTCTGTAACTGCTACTAAGAAATTCCCTACAGAAAAACCCAACGACAATGTGCCCGACCCCCGAATCCAACCCAGGGCCTGCAGTCTCTACACTAATAACGACGCTACGAATGTCGCTAAGTCGTAAAATCGTAAACTTTCTTTAATAGATTTTCAACCTTATGCTGTTGAAATAAAGCTGAAAATCTATTACAGAAAGTTTACGATTTCTCGACTTAACGACATTCGTAGCGTCGTTATTAGTGTAGAGACTGCAGGGCCAGGACCTTTTCTTTTTTTTTGGAGTTTGGGATTCATCAAATGACTCCGGCCGCTCTGGGCGGAGCCGAAGTTTCAGACTTCTGCTGACTAAAAACCACACATGTACCTTCTTAGCCCTCTGTGTCCGGGACCGTGGTTTCTCTTTCAAATAACCTGCAGCCCCAGTAGGATCCAACCCAGGACCTTATGCCAGAAGTCGCGGTTGCGACCACTAAACCAATGGGTCAAACAAAATATTAATTTAACCTACGGGTTAAAAATATGGGTTAAATTAATATTTAACCGCATCATCTGCCTAGCCTTTTCCCAACTATGTTGGTGTCAGCTTCCAGTCTAACCGGATGCAGCTGAATACCAGTATTTTACATGGAGCGACTGCCTATCTGACCTCCACAACCGAGTTAATACTGGGTAATACGAAACCCTTTGGTAAGACTGACTGTCAGGGCACTAACTACCTGTAACGACTGCCAAAGATTATGGCAACCGGGACCAACAGCTTAACGTGCTTTCCGAGGCACGGAGGAAACTCGGTTTAAAATGGACGTACCATCCACAGACCAACCTAGGCAAGCGCGGCTTAACCTAAAGATCTACCCGAGTGGCAGTTATTACTAAGCCTCGAGCACCTTTTAATGAATATTTTTTAAATACATATTTAACCCTACGTATTAAAATAAAATTCCGTTTACATAATAAACCAACATACTGAAAATAATTCAAAAATAAATATTATCATAATATAAAAGCTCGTGAAAGCTCTTTTAACGCAAATCAAACAGCTCGGCAGTAAATTATTTGCACAAACAATAATTTTATCAACCAATTCGTTTGAAATGCGATTAAATCTTGATACGGGAATCTAAATTAAACCATCAAACTCAAATCGTATCACTCACGTGCGAATGTAAAGGTAGTCTTCCGTTAAGGCGTAACAGACTGACTGCCGTACTCAGAGATATTATTAATGATTGTTTAAACCATAGGAGGCCTATGTGCAGCAGTGGACGTCTTTTGGCTGAAATGATCATGATGAAATGATGAAACCATAGCAAAGATAAAAAAAAAAAGATTAGTAAAGATATTGACACTTTAGTGAAGGTTTTTTGTATGTCAAACCTTTACTAAATGACGCCTTTTTTTTTTTTTTTTTGGTGGGTGGAAAATCATCGAATAACCCCCCCCCCCCCCGCTCTTGGGCAGAGCGAAGGGGAGTGTCAGACTTCTACTGACTAAAAACCAAACCCATGTTCCTTCTTCTTCGCCCTTGTGTCGGAGCCGCGGTAACCTTTCGATATCCACAGCCCCGACGGGCGTCGGCCCTTGCGGGCCCCTCCTTGCTGACATCTCTTTGAGGCGCGCGTGGAACACGTACGCGCCGCCGACACGGTCTGTTGCCGTCATGACGACGGCCGGACGGCGAGCTAGCCCGTTACTCACCGTCCACAGGCCCGCGTCTACGGTGGCCGGAGGTCATCGCGTGACCCCCGACGCCCGGAGCGCCTTCCGCGGCGGCTGGGACGTTGAGAGATTCTCTCCCTCTCTCGTTCCGCCACCTCCTTCGCTAGCATCACTGCTTCGCAGAAGGAGGCGACGGCGTCCCATTCCTCTTCGCCCCGGACCATGGCTTGCACCAGGGCCGGGCGCGAGAGGTCGCCGCCGCCGATCGCCGCTACGAGAACACGGCGGGGCTCTGCCCAAGCAGGGCACGCCTCCACAGTGTGCTCCACCGTGTCCTCCGGTCGATCCTCGCAGTGGAAGCATCCGGGCGTTTCCTCCCGCCTGATTCGGTACAGGTACCTCCCGAAACCGGTGAGGACCTGCGTCAGACGGTAGGTGAGGGCGCCGTGGCGCCTCTCCAGCCACTCCTCAAAGAGGGGACTTACCGCCACTATCGTGGCGTGCCCTGCGCTGGGTTGCGACAGTCGCTGTCTCCATGCCGCCATGAGATCGCACCGGAGGTCTGTCCGCCGCGCAGCAATGTGCCGCGGCAGCAGAGTGACCCCCCGGTGTAGCGCCTCCGCGCGCCACTCACGTAGGCGCGCGAGGACTATCGCCTCCAGATCCCACGGCGGCAATGCGGCAAGGAGAATCGCCGCCTCGCGGGAGATCGTGAGGTACCCGCGGACAAGCCTTACGGCCATGACCTTTTGGGGCGCGTTCAGGTAGTGGACGGCCCGCTTCCTCACGGCACGCGCCCACACCGGGGCCCCGTAAAGGGCCATGGACCGCACGATCCCCGCATACAGCCTACGGCAGGAGGCGTTTGGCCCCCCCAGATTGGGCAAGAGCCACCTAAAGGCAGCTACTAAATGACGCCTTAAGTAATCATTAAATATCTCTGAGTATTGCAGTTAGGAATTGGTTTTTAAAGGACGTACTAAGGAAGGTTGTAGTATGAATGTGGATGGATACAAGTGTAGAGGGACATCATACAACGATGGATGGACTCTGTAAAGGATGATATGGAAAGAAAGGAAGTGTCTGATGACATGACGAGTAATAAAGAAGTATGGAAGAATAAGACATGTTGCGCCAACCCCAAATGAATAAGGGAAAGAGAATGATGATCGTGCTAAATAATACCCACTCGTCGATAGAGATGTCGACTGTCTCAAAAAAATATGATTTTGTTTAGTCCGTCAGTGATTTAGTCCGTCCGTCAGTAACAGACTGTTTTATCAAATGAATAAAAATTCACAAAGATAAAAATACGTCGAAGATCATGAGTAGGCGCTTGTGTCGTCACTTTCCGGTATAACATATACTGAAATGTGACGTCACACGAGTTTTGAAAGAGAGATTTTTTAGAAAACGCGTGTGTCTTCATTTATTGTTTACGTGAAAAAGGAAAAAATGTTTTTTGTCGTCTATTAATAGGGTTTTTGTAAGGGTGGCTGATCTCAATATAGTTGGGAAAAGGCTAGGTAGATAATTATTCGTAACATTGCTTACAACAGTAATCATCAACATCATCAACAGCCTATTAATGTTCCCACTGCTGGGATACAGGCCTCCTCTCTTAGAGAGGGAATGGGCTATAATCTACCACGCGGGCCCATTGCGGATTGTTCAACAGTAATAGGACTGTCTTAATTGATCTAAAACCCGCTCCACGTATGACATTCCTTCTTCACTTTTATTTAAATTATTTCAGCTTTTTTTCGTCCTATTTTAGGTCCTTACACAACTGCGGCTCTTTTCCATAGAAATTAGAATCTCAGTGCCTATTACGTTCCTTTCAACACAGCACACAGCTTTTCCTTGCAGCTTAACACTTCTACACACCCATAACGGTCCAATACCAACCTAAAAATACATTCTTGTTACACGAACCCTCTATAACCTACAAACGTAACAACCGTTAACGCATTACGCCGCAGTGTACGCGAGACTTCACCCTTCGCTGCGGTGCCCAAAGTGGTCAGAACACCGTGAAATCTCTACAGATCATGTTCAATGAACATGTCTTTTGAAGTCTTTGATCAGAATCCTGCGCAGTGAACATGCGAGGGTTATGTTATACAGGGTGTTGTGTAGTGTGTACAGGATGTGTTTTGCTGTTGCGTGGGTAATCATGTGTGGTTTCGTGTGGGAACCTGAAGCGTGAATTGATTTATAGTTTGCTGGGTAAGTGAAGAGAAATGTGGTGGGAATTATAGATGGATGAAGGAAAAAGTGTATTTAAGGCTGGATTTAGCTGGATTTAGATGGAACGAGAGAGGGAGAGAACCTCTCAACGTCCCAGCCGCCGCGGAAGGCGCGGAAGGCGCTCCGGGCGTCGGGGGCCACGTGATGGCTTCCGGCCACCGTAGACGCGGGCCTGTGGACGGTGAGTAATGGGCTAGCTCGCCGTCCGGCCGTCGTCATGACGGTAACAGACCGTGTCGGCGGCGCGTTCGTGTTCCACGCGCGCCTCAAAGAGATGTCAGCAAGGAGGGGCCCGCAAGGGCCGACGCCCGTCGGGGCCGCGGATTTTTGTACTAGGTGACGTGGCCTCGGCGCTAGGGCAAAGAAGGAACATGGGTTCGGTTTTTAGTCAGTAGAAGTCTGACACTCCCCTTCGCTCTGCCCAAGAGCGAGGGGGGGGTCATTTGATGATTTTCCACCCACCAAAAAAAAAAAAAGGCTGGATTTAGATTGAGATAGTGATTGTGGATAGCACTGCCTACATGTCAAGTACATACTATCTGACAGTGCTGAACTAGCTCAAAAATATGCACACTTTTTTTTTATTGGTGGTTGGATAATCATCAAATAACGGGGTCACGTTCTTGGGCAGAGCGAAAGGGAGAGTACCATACTTCTACTGACTAAATACAACCCATGTTTCTACTTAGCCCGTTATGTCGAAGCCGCGGTATCTCTTGTGAGCAACGCGCAGCCCCAACGTGAAAATATGCACACTTACATGCTGTTTATGTATGTATGAATAGTAGGAATTATGTGTAGCCTATACTGTATCACTGTAGGTGACTCTTATTTCTGTTCACGAACTCTCACTTCACACCAGCCCTTCAATGGTATTCATTTAGACCATCTCGCCATTGTCTTTGGGCCATTGTATAGTTGTAAAAATGGTTCAAAATACACATTTATGCAAAATTTCAGGTCAAACGAAAACTGGGAATTGAATCAAAGGGGATAGGACCGATGTGGCATATCAACCTGGCCGACACTTTGATTTTTTTTTTTAATCGCGGCCCACAATCAAAGTGGTTTGTATGAATAGAGGACATACAGACGAACAAAAAATGTCAAGTAACATGGTACCCAAAGTGTCACGTTACCGAGATATTTGAAGGTAAAGATCGACAATTGAGTACAACGACATGTGCATGTGCATGTGTACCGTTAAATTGTATCCAAATAATAGTTCCCAGGTTGATTATTATTATGCGCACGAGAAAGTCGCTTCGCTTCGCATCGCAATTATACGATATGTTATGCCAAAGAATAGTTTTTTCGTGCTCCTAGTAGTATGTTATATGTATACTGTCTTTCAATAAACTGTAATAATAATAATTAACGCCAATAGACACGTAAAAGGTCTATTTTTGATGTGGTCATTGTACTCATAATATGTCGGTCCTTACCTTCAAATATCTCGATAACGTGACACTTTGGGGTACCAAGTTTCATGCCAGTTTTTGTTCGTCTAATTGTCCTCTATCCATACATACCACTTTCATTGTGGCCTGCGATTTTGAAAAAAAAATCTAAATGTCGGTGGGTCGATATGCCAAGCTCCCATACAAAAAAGTTCAAACCCCTTTAACTCATAAGACTTTTAACAAACTTACAAGTAAATCTAATGAAAGCGTGATAATAACACACTTAAAGTATCCTTTTTAGGGAATAACACTTAAAACTGAAATCTCTAGCTCACGCAATGAACTACATAATTATATTGAGATATCATTTCATTAGAGCAGTAGTGGCCCAGTGGTGGCGGCCCCGACTTACGAACAGTGAGTCGTGGGTTCGAACCCCGTCAGGCGCATTACTTTGTGTTGGGGGTTTATATCCAGAATTATTTAAATAAAAGGCTTCCGACGATTTAAGAGCTGTATTCCGTGCAAAACCAAATTGAAGAAGACAAAAAATCAAAAAGTAACGAAACAGTAGGTACACTTAAATTAATAATTACTACCTAAACGCTCTTGGCAATGAGGCGTAGATGAGTAGTCACATTGCTATTACATTTTATGTAGGCGTTTAACAAAATCCTTATTATTCTAAACATCCCCCCGGGCGTTGAGAGATCGTCTCTCAACCAGAATCCTCTGTGTGAGATAACGGTAGTGGACATATCTTGCTAAAAGCTCGACGAACCACTCCACACGTCGTCTTAATGTCAGCGACGCGACTGATGCCGTCCTGTCCAGGAAAGACTGCCGTGACTCGGCCCAATCGCCACTTCAAAGGAGGTAGCTTCTCATCCTTTATGAGCACTAAAGTATCCTTTTCTAATGGCTTAGTGCAGGATCGCCATTTCACTCGCTGCTGCAGCTCTGAGACGTATTCTTTGCTCCATCGAGACCAGTAGTGCTGACGGAGTTGCTCAATCCTCTGGTATCTCGTCAAATAAGTCACGGATCGGTCCTCGAGATTAGGTGCAGGTAGTGCCGTCAGTGGCCGTCCTATTAAAAAGTGTCCAGGCGTAAGCGGCGACAAATCGTTGGCATCCGAAGAGAGTGGTGTGAGTGGGCGAGAGTTGAGTAAAGCTTCTATCTGTACCAATACAGTGTTCAGCTCCTCAAAAGTAAGATTACAGTTTCCCAGTACTCTTTTTAAATGATACTTGGTAGATTTAATACCGGCCTCCCAAAGACCTCCAAAGTGAGGAGCATAAGGAGGGATAAAATGAAAGTTAATATCTTCATTTGCTAAATCACTAGATAACGAATTGCAATTACCCTTAATAAACTTGCCAAGTTCGTGATATGCTCCAACAAACGAGGTTCCATTATCAGAATAGATGTGTTTAGGCTTTCCTCTTCGCGAAACAAATCTACGAAGTACTGATAAAAAATTGTTGCTTGTTAAATCACCTGCCAACTCGATATGTACAGCCTTTGTCGTGAAACATATAAAAAGAACTATGTATACTTTAGTAAGACGACAACCACGCCCTTGTCTAGTGGCTGACATAATCGGTCCAGCATAATCGACACCTACTATTTCAAAGGGGTAACCCCCTGGAGTCAAACGCTGCTGTGGCAAGTCACCCATGAGAGGTGAGACTACCTGTCCTTTCATACGACAACATAAAACACATTTATTATAAATTAATTTAGCTAATCGTCTACCACCAATTGGCCAATAATTTTCTCTGATAGACGCTAGTAACAGTTGCGGCCCAGCGTGCATGAGGTTTTTGTGCATAAATTCAAATAACAATTTTGTGACAATATGAGTGGACTGTATGAGCAATGGATGTTTTTTGTCGTAACAAAATTGAGAATTCTCAAGTCGACCTCCGACACGCAGTAATTTATTTTCATCTAGAAAAACTTTAAACTTATTTAGTGGACTCTTTTTTGGCAGTTCCATCTTATTTAATAATAGTGTGTATTCGGGAAATGAGTCCTTTTGCGAGAGTCTAATAACAAAATATAATGACTGTTTTAATTCATCAGTGCTTAAAAATTGATTTTTAGGTGATCCCTTTTTAGTAAAACTACTTACAAATCTCAAAACGTATGCCACCGACCGTTTAAGCATATTGAAACTTGAAAATCTATTAAATTCTATAACTGGTCGTGAACTTACGGTTGTAGCTAATAAAGAAACTTCGGCCCGTGTTTCAGGAAGTTTTTCGTTTGTTACTGAAGGAGTACTAGGCCACTTTGAGATGTCGTATCTCAAGAATTCAGGACCTGACCACCACAAATCTAAAGATTGCAAAAGTCTTACATCTACTCCGCGTGAAATATGGTCAGCTGGGTTTAAGTTTGTAGGGACGTGCCTCCAGTTGCATGCAGCTGTCTTGTCCAGTATCTCTGCGACACGATTGCGCACAAACGGCTGTAATTTACTTGGCAACATCTTAAGCCAGCCTAACACAACCATGGAGTCAGTCCAAAAGGTGATACTTCTAACTTGAGCTCTAAGAGCGTAAATCACCTTTTCGTAAAGACGAACACCAACCAACACCGCACACAGCTCAAGTCTTGGTATTGTAGTTGGTTTAATTGGAGCTACTCGGCTTTTGGCTGTAAGCAAACGTACTAGGACATTAGAATCATCACTTGTACTTCGAACATATAGACATGCACCGTATGCAATTTGTGATGCATCACTAAATATGTGTAGGTCTATATCTTTATACGAATCACAAAGTATAATCCGTGGAATACTCAATGTATTCAACAATGGTAAGTCACGTATAATATTCGACCATATTATTAATATATCAGATGGCAACTGATCGTCCCATCCCAATTTATGTACCCAAAGCTTTTGCATAATTATTTTCATGACAATAATATAAGGGGCCAATAGACCTAGCGGATCAAAAATCTGAGAAATTGCAGAAAGTACACCGCGTTTTGTCATTACAGTAGTAATATTGGGATTAATTGAATAGCATAACACGTCGGTCTCTGTATGCCAGCTCAGACCCAACGTTTTACAGGGTTCTATTGAACCAATGTTCAAATTTAACGAAGAATGATCTGTATTATCAGATACTACTTGAGCATTATTTGATTTCCATTTACGTAACGGCATACCAGCCGAAGCCAGCTCAGCGGTTACCTTATGACGTATATCTATGACCTCATTAATTGTATCCCCGCCAGAAAGCAAATCATCGACGTAAAAATCATGTTTTATGATCCCAGCAATCTTTTTATCTGTGCAATCAAGCCCTACCTGTCTAAGACACCTAGTGGCAAGATACGGTGCGCTAGCGGTACCGTATGTAACTGTATTTAGCTGGTATGCTTCCATAGGCTTAGAGGGATCATCCCGCCATAGGATCTGCTGTAAATGTCTGTCATCTGGATGTACTACGACCTGGCGGTACATTTTCTCCACATCTGCGGAGAGAACATATTTATATTTCCTAAACCGAAGAAGAATTGACACCAAGTCATCTTGTACGGTAGGTCCTATCATTTGTAAATGATTGAATGAAACTCCTGAAGTGGTAGGACTACTGGCATTGAACACCACTCTGAGCTTTGTAGTTAAACTACTTTCACGCACCACGCCATGGTGAGGTATAAAATATGCAACCTTTTGTGAATCAGGTAAACATTTAGACATATGTTTTAACTCAACATATTCTTTCATAAAGTCACAATAACGTTCTTTAAATGATGGTTGACTCTTAAACCTGCGCTCTAATGAAAGCAGACAGTGCTTAGCTCTGTTTACAGAGTCACCTAAGTTATTATGTGATTGTTTTAAAGGTATTCTTACACAGAAACGGCCGTCCTTGAGACGCGTTGTGTTTTGAATAAAATGATCTTCACACATTTTCTCCTCATGAGAATATACTGATGACTGATGGCTAACTTCCTCAAGCTGCCAAAAACGCATTAAAAGGTTTTGAATGTCATCAGTACTTGAGCTATCCACTGAAATATTAGTTTCGGGATTATTAATCTTTGTGAAATTACAAAGTAGAGGTAGGGAACACGGAACTTGACCACTATGTAGCATAGGGCCTGAAGCTATCCAGCCAAGTCTAGTTTCATATAGCACCGGTTTACCAACACCGAGGTTTATCTTTTCTGTACCCAAGAGGTCCCAGAAAACATCTGCACCTATAATTAAATCTACAGGAGATGGTACATAAAAGTGAGGATCAGCTAGACATAAATTACTAGGAATATTTAATTCAATTAAATTCAATTGACGACAAGGCACTTCATCAGTAATAGACGGTAAGACAAAACAGTAAATAATTTTAGAAAAGTTTTCATTTAATGATTTTATTGCAACGCAACACATTTTACCTATTGGTGACTTAGAATTATTTAAACCCATCAGTGACTCACTAACTTTCATAGTCGGTAAATTTAATAAATTACAGAATTTTTCTGTAATAAGGCATGAAGTACTGCCACTGTCCAGAATGGCACGACCGAGATGTTCGCGGTTATCGCCATCATAAACTTTTAATAATGAAGTGGCCAAAAGGACTTCTCCTTTATTTTGTACATTTGTCGTGACTTGTGCCGATAATGTTACATTATTGTTAGATAATGGTGCAGTAGCTTCACCGCTGCCAGTACCATCACCACTGGTGGGAGATGGTTTAATTGTTGACTTAGCTTTCGCATCTGTAACATGAACAAGTGTATTGTGCTTGCGTTTACACACTTTGCAACCGCTTGACTTACAATGATTGGAATAATGACCTGTGCGGAAACAATTAAAACATACTTTATATTGTGGTAGTAACTCTAACCTCTGTTCATTACTAAGTCCTAAAAATTGTGAACAGTTACTTAGGTTATGTTCACCTTGACATTTCGGACATGATTTGGGTGAATTAGAATCAGAATTAGGGCGACCAGCTGACGTACTGCTTACAGACACCATGCTCTTATGTTTATTGCTAGAATTGGAAGAATTATTATTAGAATTATTTTGTGACATTTCAATCGTTTCTAACAAGTCTGAACGATTTCGCAAAAAACCAAGAATCATGTCTAATGTGATTGACTTTTCCTTATCTACGTCACCTTTAAATTCTTCCCATTCGCGATAGGTTTTAGAATCCAACTTATTTGTAACTATATGAATTAAGAGTGTGTCCCAATGACTTGTTGGTTCTCCTAATGAATCCAATGAACGCAAGTTCTTGTTTACAGAATCAATTAAACGTTTTAAAGCAACAGATGACTCCTTCTTTATTGCCTCGAGATTAAATAATGAAGTTACATGATTTTGTATTAAAAGCCGCTTATTGTCGAAACGTTCACACAATATGTTCCACGCAACAGAATAATTACTGGCAGAAAACTCTATAGATTGAATCACCACAGCAGCTGACCCCTCAAGAGAAGCCCTAAGGTAATGGAATTTGTTGACGTCATCTATTTCATCGTTGGAATGTATCAAACTACAGAACGTGTCGCGGAACTCCAACCATTTTTCATAGGAACCACAAAACTTTGACAATTGTATGGTAGGTAATTTAACAAGCCTATGATTACGCAATCGTGATGAACCGTTATTGCTTTCCAAAGAATCATCTTTAATTGTTTTTAAGTTACGTGCAAGTAACTCTTGAGCCTTTGAAAACATCTTGTAGTATAAAGATTCAAAGTCGTTTCGCTCTGGTAGTTGACTATTGACGTCATCAACTAAACACTCCAATTTTAATTGAACCTCGTCAAATTGTACAAATAAATGTTCAATCTTACCCAAACGTAATTGCAATTCGCATACCTGTGATGGATTCAACGAATCTTCCAGATCATTGACATATTTAGAGAACGTTGTCAAACGTCCCTTATAACTTGCCCGTCTTTTAATTAACTCCTTGTCAGTCATTTTGAGACACCGGTATTAAACTGAAATGTACAAGTTTAACAATTAAATAACATACAAATGCCTCACAATAACAATGTGTCTTGCAGCTGAAATACAACAAGTTAAAGTACAATAATTATTATAGTAATCTACCTATCAGATTGGTTTATACCTTACACTAAAACTCAGCTGAAGAATTATTGCAATAGCTAATGATATATTGATATAATTACTTTATAAACAATACACCTAGATTCTGCTTAGTTTAAACAATGTAATCGGTTAACTGCAAATAAATTAATTATCTGGTTATAACAATCTAAGTAAATTAAATTAGGTAGTACTGACCTTAACAATTTTCGGAAACTTACACTTATTTTACCTTAAAACAAACCTAATTTAGAGTATTGGGTATTATTGATAATATTGTCCACTGAACACTGTATTTATCCACATCCAGCTATCCAATTTCTCCAAATATAGCAAGTTTTCCAAGTCGAAGTTCACGTTGACCTTTGGACTCCGTGTACTGAGCCAATCCAATGTTCTTGAATATTGTAATTTCCAGTATAAATCCTTGATTTTGATATTTCCGCTGATTATTATTGAATATATCCGCTCGTTAGGACCATGTTGGGGGTTTATATCCAGAATTATTTAAATAAAAGGCTTCCGACGATTTAAGAGCTGTATTCCGTGCAAAACCAAATTGAAGAAGACAAAAAATCAAAAAGTAACGAAACAGTAGGTACACTTAAATTAATAATTACTACCTAAACGCTCTTGGCAATGAGGCGTAGATGAGTAGTCACATTGCTATTACATTTTATGTAGGCGTTTAACAAAATCCTTATTATTCTAAACACTTTGTGTAATTTATTTCATCACCACTGCTCTCAAAACGGTGAAGGAAAACATCGTGAGGAAACCGGCATGTCTTAGAAACAAAAAATTCGAAGACATGTGACATCCGCCAATCCGCACTGGGCCCGCGTGGTAGATTATAGCCCATCCCTCTCCAAGAGAGGAGGCCTGAGTCCCTGCAGTGGGAACATTATAGGCTGATGATGATGATGATGATCATTTCATTCTCTTTTCAAGACACCCGTATCCTGTAGCGGGACAATCGATACTCATACAATGCAATAAAATGTATTACCTTTTTTATTGAATGGCAAGTAAAAGGACACGCCACGTCTGTTGGACGTGACCTCCCAAAGTCCCAATATTGTAGTTGTAATCGACCTTTTTGACCGAAAACACAAAATGATGGTTATTAATACGAGGAGGTTATTAATACGAGGAAGAGCGAGATTTATCCCATCTCAAGTATCTTCGGATTACTTACTGGGAAGCCCCGGCAACTTAAATGTATAGATAGATTTAAGATAATAAACACATTTTTTTTTTTATGTTAATTAAAATACAATGTAATATTCGAATAATAAACGTGGTTATACCGCTATGCACGTCATGGTTGACTTTGTGTCCTGGATCAACTGGTTCACCTTGTGATGAGCTAGACTCCATTGTTTTTGAAGCTTTCATCCGAAAACAGAAAATATATAGTAATTACGCAAAAAAAAAAAAATACAATTCTATCCACTACGAAAGTCGTACCTGAACCTATTGTCAGAGTTTTATGCCGTCCATGGGCCCCTGACCCTCGAGAAATATCTTTTAGGCATGCAGGTTTCCTCATGATGTTTTCGAGACCCATCCCTTGGATAAAATTATGAAATGATGATTCATTAATTTCATCCAAGCCCCATTCATCCGATAACGAGGGTACGTGTATTGTAGTAGAGAGTTTCAATTAATATAATATCAATTTATATGGAAGGCTCAATTTCATGTACACGTGTTTTACTATCGATATAAAATTCACAACATGAAAAACTTGTGCCAAAGCTATTATAAAATAAAAATAAAATTTCAAACACATTTTTTACCATTTTAAGGCCCGTAATCCACCAAAGCGGAGAGGAGCAGAGACGAGAGGAGATGTGCGGAAATCGGCCAATCACATTAGTTAAAATTTACATATTCTGGTCTTTCGCCCTTTCTGTGTTGCTCAAATGAAGTTCATACGTTTGAGTAAGTCGCGCCGCGCCCGCCCCGCGCCCGCGTTTGCAGTCTGGCCTTACACTTAAACTAGGCGTTCGCTTGTTAAAAGTACTATAGCTTGTTATCTTGTTGGCAGCAACTAGTTGTGTTACGTTTGCAGTTCAGTTTCCAAAAATGTAAACTTATATGTGTCGATGGAAAAATAACTTTATATAAAGTTTTGTTTAGTACATAAAGTCGAGTCATGAGCAGGAAGCATAGGGTAGTTGATATGATTCTGTTTAGTCCATGAGTTAGATAGTCGAAAAATATTGGATACGTGTTTTTTGTTTTATCCAATTAATATAAATTGACAAAAATAAAACATGTCCAAGATCATGGGTGGGGGCTTGTCAATCTCCCGACTTTTCTAAGCACTGTATCTTCATTTTTTGTTTACGTAAAAAAAAGAAAAAAATAGTGTCCAATGTTTTTTGGAAATCTATAGAAATCTATAGATCTGAATAATTACATTTCTTTTGTCAACTACCGTATTACCGGGTTGAGCAAAGTGTTATTGGGGTTTTTAGCAGCCACGGAGTCTGGTTGATGGCAATAAAGACGCCCCCTACTACATGGGACTTGAAATAACTGGAAAAATCTGAGTGTACTATTTGGTACACGTCTGACTAACTCTTTGTGGGATTACAGGCGTGATGTTATATTATAAAGTAAAGTTTTCGTTAAAGTTATTAGTGTATATATTAAAGTATGTATTTATGGGACTTTATTACCTGAAAATAAATGGGTTATCCTACTAATATTATAAACGCGAAAGTTTGTAAGTATGTATGGAGGGATGGATGTTTGTTACTCTTTCACGCAAAAACTACTGAACGGATTTGGATGAAATTTGGTACACAAATAGTTTATAACCTAGATTAACACATAGAATAGTTTTCATTCCGATTTTATCTTCTCGTGGAATTATTTTAGAGTTCTAGCGGGCGAAGCCACTGGCAACACCTAGTTATTATATCATCAAACGATTTGAATATCAAAACAGAGTAATAAGTTTCCTACAATCCAGTGAAGTTTTTATTTACATTAGCGCTTTTTACTAGAATAAAATGTTTCTGCGAAACGTTGCAGGAATAGAATATTCTATTCCCCTGTTGAAAACCTGATACAAGAAAAAAGAACTAGGTATCCCACTTCTGATATAGAAATCCCACTTGTGATATTAATTTAGTTCCAACAGGGTAGTTGACAGTAAGAAAAATATTGGCTGATTTTAATTTATATGAAAGTTACGGTCTAAAAATGTAAAAAATAAATGGTCCTATTTAAAATAATCATTAATCCTACTAATATTATAAATGCGAAAGTTTGTGAGGATGGATGGATGTATGGATGTTTGTTACTCTTTCACGCCAGAACGGCTGATCGGATCTAAATGAAATTTGGCACAGAGGTAAATTATAGTCTGGAATAACACATGGGCTATATATTATCCCCATAACAACTTAAGGGGGTGAGCAGTATTGCATTATCCATAGTCCTCAACTGTTTTACAGTTTGATACTGGAAATACGAAATAACGCAAGGGACATCGAGCGTGCTGTGCAATTTTTCACTTTAGGCGCCTGGAGCGAGCTTTGCAAATCCAAGAGAAAGCTGAAGTCCCTTACGTCATTTCAAATTTTCGGTATCGAACCACAATGGAACTGTCAACTGTCATACTATATAATAAAGAAGAAGGTCTATTTCAAACTATTTATCACTGGTGTACGTAGTCTAACGGTACAGAGATTTACTTGCAAACAAAGGTACGCAAGTTCAAATCAAAGTCAGTATTCACTTTTTGTGATTTTATATAATGTTGAAAGATTTCCAAAAATGTTAAACATGTTCGAGAGTTCGATCCCCAATCGGTTTTCACTTTTTGTAAGTTCCAGGTATTTGTTTTTATTTTGATGCTATATGATTTTCAAATTTGTACTTTCATTTAATGAGAGAATCTTGTAGATTAACTAAACCACATGCTATAGTTATAATATCATCTAGAATTCTAACAAAATTCATATTAATACAGGCATGTGGTTTTAATATATTAAATTCACGCACTCTTCTGATTACCCTCTCCACATGAATCCTCAAACTAGCTACTTGTTTGGTTTGTTTGGCTTCACATTTACTTAATTTGACTCCTGATTTAACACTTGGAGGTCGAGCTAATTGAACCCCTGACTTTTGTAGGTATTGCTCTACATGCTTAAACCCTCTATCAGCCATCACACACATTTTTAATTATTAATAAAATACTTTAACCACTTCAACCAAACAGAATGTTGTTAAACAGTCTGTGACGTCATCCAAGGGGCCATGACAGTTTGCCGCGTTTTAGTTACGAAATGTCAAAATATTTATAAAATTATGAATTAAATTATGATAATGTTAATATTTTACTGAAATATTCATATTTCAGGTAAAATAGTCCCTAAGACACAAAATAAAACTGTTTCTGAAAAGTTGTCAACTACCCTATTCAGGAAATTCCTGATGGCTGACTTTTTCTATCTCGTTGGTATAGTGGTAGCAAGTGCAACTGCTGAGCATAAGGTCATTGGTTTGATTCTCGAGCCACGCAAAAGTTTTATTAGGCTTTACCACCGCCCGTCGGTGCTGTGGATATCGAAAGGTTACCGCGGCTCCGACACAAGGGCGAAGAAGAAGGAACATGGGTTTGGTTTTTAGTCAGTAGAAGTCTGACACTCCCCTTCGCTCTGCCCAAGAGCGGGGGGGGTTACACCAAAAAAAAAAAAAAAAAGGCTTTACCACCGGGAATTTTTCAGGACCAGTTACAGAATCTGAATTTAATTGTGTCCAGTTGATGGCAATACGCTCGCCACAATTATTACAAGGGACTTAACATAGGTAATCATTATAATATTATTATTATTATATATTATATTATTTTAGAGTTATGTTTATTAACCACCCATGTATTCGAACACTCAAAATCTGCCTTTGTCACACATACACACACACATGCACACACCCACTCACATGCGCACACACCCACTCACATGCACACACACCCACTCACATGCACACACACCCACTCACATGCACACACACCACTCACATACATACACACACACACAAAATTGTATTTTGTTATATTAGTTTATTTTTTTTTCTCTTTCTGTTATTTGCTTATTGTATCAATATTTTGTAAGGGAAGAGCGGAGCTTTCAACTACAGGCATTTTTTTATGCCTAAATGAAGACTCCTCGATAAGCAATTTGAGCTAAAATGATACGTAATAAACATATTTTATTTTATTTATTTATTTAATCATTACCTTCTTCTTGCTTCTCCCATTCTCTCCTGTCAGTCCTGAAGCTACAACTTAATAAAAAAAGATTTATTTAATTTAAAAAATGCAACTTTGAAACGAAAATTCTTGAAGCTAATAACATGTCAATAGTGCCTATATTATTCCCACTGCTGGAACATCCCTCCTCTCTTTAAGAAGGACTAACCAACACAACAAAAGTAACTATACAATTAAACTCGACCTATAAGTACTTCTAAGAAAGGGACGTAACATAATTCTAAGAAAGGGTCACACGTGAAACCGTAGTTGTGGTGATGTAACCGCTTCGTAGCCGCCTCTACGTCGTAGACCGCTACGCCGTAGCATTTTGCTACGCACTTCTTACGAACAAAGTTTCTTTCACTCGACTTTATGTACTAAGTTATTGAGTGTACTTAGTCGGGTTATAAGTAAAGTTATGTAACCTCAACACATAACATCACGCTTGTAATTCCAGATGAGGTAATCTTTAATCTTTTTTTTTAACACAAGTTTTTTTTAAATATAATATGCATAGGCATTACATAATAAACCTTTCCAATGCTAGGGTATTGGTCTCTTTCCTGATCACCTCCTCCAAATGCATATACATGTAGGCCATACAAATATTTGTTCCGTGCAAGAATCGAAACCGCGACACACACCGCCGCCGAAAATCACGCAACCCCTTTCTTTGGAGTGTGGGAAATCATAAAATGACTCCTCTAGCTCTGGGCAGAGCGGTAGGGAGTGTCAGACTTCTACTGACTAAACATCACCCATGTTCATTCTTAGCCCTTTGTGTCGAGGCCGTGGTTTGTCTTGTGAACAACCCACAGCCCACACTTTGCTCTCCCTTCGGTGATTAGAGGCTTGATGTTATATCATTGCCATAAGTGTACACACTGAACACTATATGATCAAAAACCTCGCGATGAAAGTGTTGTATGATCTATCCATCATACAGTAAATTCACTTACAGTTAGTTGTGTGTCAGGGAATGATGCAATGCTTCCTTTAGTTATTTTATAATGTTAGTGTGTTCACGTAAACGTAGAATGTTGGGGACGGGGTGAAATTTGTTTATATTCGCAATACAATACAATTATACATATGCAATGTATAATTGGGCATGGACTAGCAATATTCGAGGTACATAAATTACAACGTTTTTGATGAAAAAAAAGCCTTTCTCGATCGAATGGACTATCGAACACTACAATATTCTTTAAACTCCAACCTGTTCCTGAGATTAGCGCGTTCAACCAAACAAACCAAAAAATTCTTAAACTTTATAATATTAGCATAGCTGATGTGAAATAAGATCTCATTTTTATTTTTCAAATCGACGTATTTACGTAACGTAAATGCCGTGAGCTCTACTAAGGCCTCGGTTCTAATTCACGCCTTGTTAAAGCTGCACGTATGTGAGGGCCCCTGTTCTCAAGCACTGAATTATATCGCTCACTGAAGAACATAACCTAGGGTACTATTTAGTTCACCAACCCCTGTTCTCATTGCTAAACTAACCATAGAACATAATAAACACTAACAAGACTTGAAAGGCCCTCCTTTGTAAAATTAAAAAGTATTGAACCGTAAAGACGATCAAAGTGTCCCTTCGTCTATGCCTGATTGAAAGTATAAGCCGATTAGTCTATGGTCGCCCGGCTGACCAATCACTAGTCGAGCTTGCATGCTTCTTTATTTAAAATTACCGTGCGATGTTGTCCAGTCGATGCTTGCATGTCGTTGAGTGCACACGCTGCTGATCAAAGGATTGGATTTTCTCGCTCTATTAAAAAATATGTGAAGGGGGTTGGTATAATAATAAATTAGCTTTGTTTATTCAGGTTGAAATTCCGACCTAGTTGCTTTGTTACATGTTGGCTTTTTTATGGTTCAGAAAAAAGGCTGGGAAGCTGTAGGTTATTTTTTTACTCCTATTTTTTAATCGGTTTCTTGTTGCGTAATTGCGCGAAGCGCTTTAAAAAAGAATACAAAGCATTTATTTCAAGTAGGCCAGTTACAGGCTCTTTTGATTTGTTGAACAACACAAATACAACAAAATAAAAAAATCCCTACTGTTTCAGTCACAAGGCATAATAACTCAAGGCATAATAACTCAAGGCATAATAACTCAAGGCATAATAACTCAAGGCATAATAACTCAAGGCATAATAACTCAAGGCATAATAACTCAAGGCATAATAACTCAAGGCATAATAACTAGTCAGCCAGTCAGCCGTGACAACTAATAGCACCCATTCACGAACATGACGCATAGAAAAGCACCATTCAACTTAACCATTTTGAAGAAAACTAAATAAAGCTTGATGCAGAAACCGAAAACAAGGAAGTTCCGAAATTCACTCTGCAATAATTAAATTTATATGGAGGTGTTAAAATCGATGCGATCACGGATAGTCGAGTGATTTCTTAACCATAACAAACATTTGACGCGCTCAGTTGTGTCCTACATTCTGTACGGGATACGCTTTGCTGTGGCCAGATCATTAAGGCATCATCATTTGTCTTTTCCCAACAATTCTCAATTATTTATTGCATTCCATAATGTATTCAGTTGGAAGGGACATAGTATATCAGTCTCAATTATGGACCCTGTCGGGAACAGCAAAGATCAAAAGTAGGAGAGAGGAGGAACAACGCTTGCCGCCTTATTACAAAAGGTAATTAAACCTGGTTTAACTTAGACTTGGTTTATCTCGCATGCTGTCACTTTCTTTTGAATATTATTGAAGTGAGACGTCATGCGAGATAAACCAAGTCTAAGTTAAACCAGGTTTAATTACCTTTTGTAATAAGGCGGTTGGTGTTTAATATGTTTTTTATTTTTATTTGGACTGACACGCCACACTATTCCCAAACCACTGTAACTCCTGTAAGCTAGAATCAACAGTGGCGACCACAAGAAAAGCGCCGAGACAATGAAGCTCGACGAAGTCCCAGAGAAACGATTTAGGACTTAGGTACTCGTAACTGTCTTGGTTCCCGCAACGAAAAATAATCAGAAAAGATATCGGATCAGACTTCAATCCATACTGGCCAGATAATGAAAAATGAAATAAAAAGTGTCGAAAAATATAATTTAATCATTAAATTATTGTTAAAATTACATCGTAATTCTATATTATACACATTAAAAATTATTATAAGATAGGTTCCTGAATTTCACTTAAAAAATATTGTTCATTACAAGCAGCACTATACTACACTATAGTTATACAAGAAACTTTTCGCACATTTTAATTAATAAAATTGGAACTAACTCGGCCTCTAAATTGATACTAAATCATATTTTTTTATTACTATTTCATTGTATGCTTTGAAATGCCCTTCTATCTTTTATCTAAGTCATTCAAGTTGGCATTGACAAAAAAGAGCACTATTAACATATTAATATTATAATTATTCTTACCTACAAAAGCGAGCAGTAAATAATACCGAAAATATAAATGCTATCAATAAAATCGATCAAATTATTGTTGAATCAATTGGGGTTTGGAAATAATTCCAGTTTTGTTAAGAAACTATTTAGGCTCAATTGTAACAGAAATGACTAAATGCATGGACCTCAATGCATTTAGCTTTGAACTCCAAGCATTGAGGCATTTAGGTGCAAGCAAGCTTATTAGATTTGAAGGGGATAGCGGGACCTGTCGGGGCTGGTTAGTAGAAGTCTGACACTCCCTTCGGCTTCGCCCGGAGCGGGAGGAGTCATTTGATAATTTTCCACGCACCAAAAAAAAGGGGTAGTGGGGACCATTGTACCAGACCAAAAACTAAACGAAGAACTAGCTAAGACCGCGCTATATTCCCTTCGTGTTAGCTAACTTTGACTCTGCAGACAGAAATAAGGTGAGTGACACTTTAATTATTTGAAATAACAATAGGTTCAATTATTAAATTTTGATGATTTATATTAAATATTTCCTAGTAATTTTTAATTAATATTTAGGTTAACGTTTCCATATTATTTGGTGATTTACAAAATAAGTGATAGTTTTACTATTTTAGAATTCGGTGTCAAAAGAGCTATTAGTTTAAAGCATAATATTTACTACATTTTCTCTTTTTTTATTCGTACTACCCGATTCCTTGATACTCATGTAAAAGTTATCACTATAATCTGTAGATATATAACACGAGTGCACGGAGTAAACGCATCGGAAATTCGCGAGATTTTTCAAATTAAAAAACGTTTTCAATTCTCACAAAAAAAATCTATGTCTACGGGTGATATTATAATGGTACTTGTCGCCAAAATTAAAAGGATAATGCTATAGGATAGTTGTATACTCGAATAAAGTTAACGTTCTTATTTACGTTACGTTTAAGCCACGGAGTGAGCCATTTGCTTGTATATCTACAAGGTTACTTAAATGAGTACTGCTACTTTACAATTTCATTAGCAAACGTGTGCTTTTTTGGCAGTAGCCACAAAATTAGTCAACAAATTGTAGTATCTCACACCTAAGATATTCCTACTTATTGCAAGTATCACGATCCGAATGAAAACCAAGCTTGTAATTTTTTGAGTTCTTATTATGATGTCTAGCACTATATAGTTACTATATTAACGTTTTATATACAAAACAGATAACGTTTTACATGTCTAGAATAGGATATTTCACCAAAAAAAATAGAATTAGTCCAGTCTGTTAGATTATCGAAAAATATTGGATACGTGTTTTTTGTTTTATCAAATTAAATTTTGTCAAATAAAAAATTAACGAAAATAGCTTGTGGTATCACTTTCTGGGTAAAAAACGTACTAGTTTGTGACAGCACACGACTTGACACGACTTTTCACTGAATCGTCTTCATCTTTTGTTTATGTGAAAAAGAAAAAAAAATATGCTCTCTATCCATTGACTTATATATTACTGCGTAAGGACTGGGCGGACCGCATGAGAAAAATGACGCCTCGAATTTGGTCCCAAATAGGTCTTGACTAAACCGAAGTTTGAAAGAAAATGAAAAATTAAAATTAAAATTTAACATTTTTTTTATTAACGTTTTAATGAAAGCTTTATTTAATTTCTTTATACCTCGATAATACCACGCCACGCCGCTCATACAAGGTTACGTTTACGAGCAGCCTGATTAGTTCTTATAGATGACGTTAGTGTTTATCTGTATGGGGAACGCATCGAGCAAAATGTTCGGACGACCGTATCTTTAGTTTTTATATCAATGTCTCTATCTATATCTTTGACGGCACGGTTGGCGCAGTGGCTAAGCGATTGGACTGCTGCGCTGTGTGTCGCGGGTTCGATCCCCGCACGGAACAAATATTTGTATGGCCTACAGATAGTTGATTCGGGTCTGGGTATTTGTGTATGTGACTTTATATGTTTGTGAACGCACCCACGATACAGGAGAAATTCCTAGATAAGGGGCAATGTTTAAAAAAAAAAAAAAATCTGACAGGCTAATTCGATTTTTTTTGGTGAAATACCCTACTAAGATCTTGAGTTGTAACATTGTTGTTTTAAAGAAATTAGCTCGTTGCGACAGTAACCTTGTTAAGCACAAAATTCTTAAGCCGGGCACGCGAATGTGTACAATAACATTACAATAAAAATCTAACATTCATTATAAATACCCTTATTAGTGCACATGCCACAAACTGTGTCTAAATATACATGGGGTACTAAAATAACTAATTCATCTTTGTTATAATAAACTTGTAGATCTGTGAAACGGGATACTATTTTAACTGTGTTCCGGATGATGGTAATCCTGAAAAGAAAAAATAAATAAATTGACGAGAAAACAAATTTACATTAGGACTTTTTTTTCTTCGGACAGGCCCGCTACACTATATCCAAACCACTGTAACTCCTGTGCGCCAGAACCAACAGTGGCGACCTCCAGAAAAGCGCCGAGACAATGAAGCTCGACGAAGTACCAAAGTAACAATTTATAATATCTAGGATCCCGCAACGAAATTAATCAGAAAAGAATACTGGAGGAATAGAAAAATCCTAATTTTCACTTCAAGTTTAAGTTCTACGTAATAGACAAATGTTTTAATCAGCTAAATTAGATTCAGGGATGGATACAAAATGTGGCACAGTCTTTCTGTTTACAAAAATACCATATTGCACTTACAAAATGTAATAATGACATTAACATTTTTTTAGTGACTGTCATCTCGTAGGTCGCTAAAAGGTTGTCGTCTGCCAACCGGACTATCCTGTAGGCATCTCCAAAAGATGAGCTACTCACCAGAAGTGGTTACCAGCATGGCTAGTGTCAACCACAGGTTTCGGGTCATCTTGTGACTTCACCAGCACGTAATAACCTCCTGTGTACACTTTGACGCCATCCTTTACCTTGATTACTGCAAATCTGGAAAAAGTTACATATTTTAGAAAAAAGAGCAGATAACATTTTTGATACTATTAAATGTAATCAATTGGATATGGATAGTGCTACTTTCTCTTCAATCAAGTAGAAGTGTCTATTCGACACTGATGAGTGATGACACATACCACCACGCCTGTACATTTTGCCAGATATGTTTTAAGTACCATGTAATAGGGAGCGAGCCTATTACCATCAATTGGGCACAAATACTTCCGGCAACAAACAATAATGGTTGCAATAGCGACTAAAGCATGACGTCCAGGGTTCGATGCCCGGATCAGCCAAACTGTTATTGGGTTTTATATGGGTTTTTTGATCAGGGATTTCTCAGTGGCAGTCACGGAGTCTGGATTTGTGCCCGGTTGATGGCAAAAGGCTCACCCCTGTAACATCAGATTTATGCAAAACTCGCGAAATTTAGGTGTGCTATTAGGTACACCTTAGGGATTACAGGATATTATATTCTGTCGTTATTCAGCAATAAAATTATAATAATAATAATAATTTATTCATCAAAAACATTGTAGTACATGCCAACAATTTACAGAATCGCTTATGTATGTATGGTGTACAAAACTACAATAAAATCAAAAAGGTCATTAAAACTGTACATACTTCGGTGCGTCTGTGCAATCAGCTAACACCACATTCTCGATGCAGTCAGACGACATGATATGTTCTGCGCCTCCAAACAGCATTTGTACCAAGTTTTCTTGCACGCGGCATTCTCCTAGAAAACATAATAAATGTATTGTACGCATTGATATAAAAACTAAAGATACGGTCGTCCGAACATTTTGCTCGATGCGTTCCCCATACAGAGAAACACTAACGTCATCTATAAGAACTAATCAGGCTGCTCGTAAACGTAACCTTGTATGAGCGGCGTGGCGTGGTATTATCGAGGTATAAAGAAATTAAATAAAGCTTTCATTAAAATGTTAATAAAAAAAAATGTTACATTTTAATTTTTCATTTTCTTTTAAACTTCGGTTTAGTCAAGACCTATTTGGGACCAAATTCGAGGCGTCATTTTATCATGCGGTCCGCCCAGTCCTTACGCAGTAATATATAAGTCAATGATTGTACGTGTATGAACGATGACGAGGCAAAAGGACGGAACGTAGCAGGTGGGTCTGTGGTTTTTGACTAGCCCCGTGGGCAAAAAGGCGTGAGTATTTGTATTACGATTATTTGCAGTTTTAACTTGATTGACCGAAGAACAGTGGTTTCAAATAAGCCAGACTAAAATGCAATAATAAACCTAAATATAATCTCCAAAAATCCTTATGCGGCCAACCCGCATGTTTATGAGCAAACAAAAGTAAGAAGAAAGAACCAAAAGAGAAAGAAAAATCCAAGAAAGAAATAAAGAAAAAATATTTATTTGCTTATTTTGATTAAAGAAGTAAATAGAAAAAGAAAGAAAGAGGGTAGGTACTCTTTTTTAATATTTGATTTCTTTCTATTTACCCGACTGCGGCGAAGCCCAAAAGGAGGGTTATGTGTTTGACGTGTCTGTATGTATGTATGTATGTATGTATGTCCGTTTCTTTGTTCCCTCATAACTCATAAACGGATGAACCGATTTGAATGAAATATACATCGTTAGATTCGTCTTGAAGGCGCGAGTGTTATATATATATATATAAAAAAAGAAAAATTGCGGATTTTGGGGGCCAAATCGCGGAGTAAAAAAAAAAAAATCCAATACCATCGAGTAGGGTTTTAAAATAAAAGGTTTTAAAAGGAGATTACAAAAATATATAACACTTATATGGTTAAAAGAAATTCAAAGTGACAAACCCTATAGACAAGCACAAAAGTTAAATCATCTGCGAAGAATTTTACGCGACCAACGAAATAACTAACACAAAAGAACTAAAAAGTTGGAAATAAAAAAAAGTAGTTAAAAAACTAAAAAACCCGACTGAAAAAACTGAAAATCAAAAAACAAGCCCATTTTAAATTAAACAAAACTTGGAAGCAGGCGGGGTTCATTTGAATATTAAATTATGAAAAGAAAAAATTAAAATCGAATGGACCCCGCCTGCTTCCAAGTTTTGTTTAATTTAAAATGGGCTTGTTTTTTGATTTTCAGTTTTTTTTTGTTTTGTCTGCTCATGAACACCCACCCACGATAACTTCAGTTTATCCGTGATCATGTTGAATATCCCGTTTACAGTGTTAATGATCATCATCATCATCATCATTTCAGCCAAAAGACGTCCACTGCTGGACATAGGCCTCCCCCAGGCGTCGCCACATTGACCGGTCCCGTGCGTCTCTCATCCAGCGGGTGCGGGGCGGGTGTTAATGATCATTTTAACTTTATCTCTGGAGAGGTAACTTCGTATACAACTTAATAAAAATCAGTACTTACGGTATAATCCCAAGGTCTTCATGATCTGCATATCCGTCCAGCTATCTAAGAGCCACGCGAAGTTATCAGACTTGAACTGCATGTCAGCTCCCTTGTTGACGCTTACCGAGGCTAAACCGTTTCTCTCCTGGAAGATTATGGAATATATTTAAAAGATCTTTGGTTTAAGGTGGATGTTCAAGGTAGCCCGCGAAATTCAAGTTTTCTTAAGTTTTTAGCGATTTGCAGGCCAGTGCTAGGTTGTATGTTAGTGAAAATATGATTCGCGGCTGTAAGACGTATGCAGTTACAGATTATTTCATCAAAAGGTCATTCTTGAGAGTTACATGAACTTGGAGGGTTGTAATGATGATTTTGATGATTATAATTCTGTAACTGCATACGTCTTACAGCCGCGAATCATATTTTCACTAACATACAACCTAGCACTGGCCTGCAAATCGCTAAAAACGTAAGAAAATTTGAATTTCGCGGGCTACCGTGAACATCAGCCTTAACTTAGAATTGTCAGTGTCACGTGTCAGCAGAATACTGAATCCTAAGTCATAGGACCTCTTACTTTGAGAGTCTAAGTTTACTCTATCTGTGTGACCTTTGTACGCTGAAAATGCGACTCATTATTTAAGCAATGTTGAAGTTTCTTAATGATTTACTTTGTTTATTTTATTCATTCTCAACATTTTCCTCATTACATTTTCCTTATTCGGAGGAATAAGGAAAATGTAATGAGGAAAATGTTGAGAATGAATGGAAATGATAGATGGGTAAAATGGTAAAATGGGTGGGTGAAAGATGATATCACTCGAAAAGAGGTGGCTGCTGAGATGACAAGTCATAAAAAAGTATGGAAGAATTATAATATAATTCTAAGTAAGAATAGCCCGGGTGTCATAGGCTATATTATAGCCTATGACACCCGGGCTATTCTTACGAATCTATTGACACCTCATTTATTAAAATCCATTTTGTAGTTTAGGCGCTACGGTGGAACATACATCCATAGACTGCCAAAATCATTACCCTTCCTTTTGGCTTCGCCGTAGTCGGGTGAAAAGACATGTTGCGCCGACTCTCCAAAAATTGAAATAAGAGTAAGAGAATTATGATGAGAATAAAAAAAGCAGTCCTAAAATATGACATACCTTAATTACTGCAGTCATGTTCAATGGTTCCTTACTGTAACTCCTCACAAGTTGTCCCAGAGCAGTTTGTGTTACTATGTCTGACTCTAAGATACCCATTTCTGATAGCTGTAAAAGATAAATTATATTGTAAGCTTAAGATTTTTATTATCGCTGTGTTTACTTCACCATTTAGTTTTAAGTCTTTTTTTGTACGGAATCTTCATCTTTTTTTCAGACTAAAAGTGATCGAATCAGAAATGAGGACATCCGCATGAGAACCAAGGTTACCGACGTAGCCCGAAGAATCGCCAGACTTAAGTGGCAATGGGCAGGGCATATCGCTCGCAGAACGGATGGCCGATGGGGCCGGAAAGTTCTGGAATGGCGACCGCGAACCGGAAGACGGTGCGTTGGAAGGCCTCCCACTAGGTGGACCGACGGCCTGGTCAAGGTTGCGGGAACCCGCTAGATGAGAGACGCACGGGACCGGTCAATGTGGCGACACCTGGGGGAGGCCTATGTCCAGCAGTGGACGTCTTTTGGCTGAAATTATGAAAAGTAGCCTTACTTCTTATAACATCAGCTATGTACCAGTAAAATTTCCGTCCAAATCGGCCTAACCGTTTCTGAGATTATCCGAAACAACAGATAGCTGTTTTTTTGTTATAGGTGTACCGGATATACTTTCATATGCATTCAGTAAAAAGTTGTTATTTTGAAGTTTACAAACAAACACATCAGTTTTATTTGTATCGATTAAATAACTTGGAAGTAACACCAAAATTAAGAGCAACCATATATAAACTCTTTTTTGTTTAGGGGTGGTAAATCGTCATGGATGTCCACCGCCGTGGGGCGAGCATAGGGGGCTGTCAGACTCTAACTGACTAAAAACCACCCCGATGCTCCCTTGCCACACTTGCACCGGGGATCATGGCACTTTCCACGACCCATAGCTTAATGGTTTACCTACTTACATCATTAAAAAATCTAACCACTTCCGAACCAAAATACTCACATTGCTCCCAAAGATTTTAACCTCAAAATATCTCTCCAACTTCCCATACAAATTCTGTGGCACCCCTTTGTATTTCAAGGTCAGTTCAGAAGCAGGACCTGACTCGAAGCAGTCAGTCTTGTTGCCGGAGTACGTCAAGGTCAAGTGACCTTCGTAGGACGCTGGGTGGATGGATATGTCTTGGTCTGAGGCTGCGTGGCTGATGTCTTGTTCACGGAGACAGATCTAAAGGAAAACAATTTGTTAACAGCTAAGTAATCAATATTTTTTAATATGGGACAAGCCCGCTACACTATTCCCAAACCACTGTAACTCCTGTTAGCCAGAATCAACAGTGGCGACCACAAGAAAAGCGCCGAGACAATGAAGCCCGACGAAGTCCCAGAGAAACGATTTAACTGTCTTGGATCCCGCAACGAAATTAAAGAATAGCGGAGGAGTAGGAAAACACATAATTATAAGTAATCAATATGCCTGACACTGACCGGGAAATAGCAAAAAAAAGATTTACCTTACTTTCCTACTTTTCCTATTCTAATGGACAAACCATTAACCTACTTAGTCAAACGTCAAACATAAGAAGTTGAATTGTGTGTTATAGTACTCGCACAATAGGGAAGTTGACAAAAAAAATCTTATTCCGTCAGATAGAAAATATTGGATAGGACATATATAGGTATTTACTTTTTTCACGTAGACAAAAAACTGGCCAAGTGCAAGTCGGACTCGCACATGAAGGGTTCCGTACCAAAACGGTATGCTATAATTTATACAATTTCTTCAAAGGACCAATGAAACTTGACCTCTGGATTGTATAGGCGCTCATACGATTCAGGGACCAAATTATATTGGATAACTGCTGTTTCCATCTGTTGTTTCCATCCAAGTTCAAAATAATTTTCCTAGAAAGTCCTTATAAAGTTCTACTTTTTAGATTTTTTTCATATTTTCTAAACTTATGGTTCAAAAGTTAGAGGGGGGGGGACGCATTGTTTTTTGCTTTTGGAGCGATTATTTCCGAAATTATTGACATTATCAAAAAATGATTTTAGTAAACCCCTATTCATTTTTAAATACCTTTCCAACAATATATCACACGTTTGGGTTGAAATAAAAAAAAAAAACACTTCCCACTTTACATATAGGGGGGCTACCCTAATAAAACATTTTTTTCCAATTTTTATTTTACCACTTTGTCGGCGTGATTGATACACATATTGGTACCAAATTTCAGCTTTCTAGTGCTAACGGTCACAGAGATTAAGCGAGGACGGACGGACGGACGGACAGACAGACATGGCGAAACTATAAGGGTTCCTAGTTGACTACGGAACCCTAAAAATTAAGACGATACAGTGCTTCGAAAAGTTGTTTGACGTCACAGTTTGGTACTTTTTTTACCAGAAAGTGATGTCACAAGCCCCCCCCCACTTTGCCATGTTTTATTTTCGAAAAAAAAAATATTAATTTGATAAATCAAAAAACACGTATCCAATTTTTTTCGATAATACAACAGACGTACTAATTAGAATCATATTTTTTTAAATCAGGAAACATCCATAATGTGTGTAGTACCTACTCGCCCAATACAACTTATTATGTGTGCACTCTCGGAAGCAAAAGCGAAGCACGTGCCGCTTCTGCCTACCCCCAAGGGAATACGTCGTGAGTGTACGGTAAAAGGAAGTTCATGTAGCAGTCGCGGGTATTATGATATACCTCTGTTTACATCGTTTACCTTTTACTTGAAGATTTACAAAGTTACGGTATGCGAGCCAAGGTAAACATTTTGGTAAAGCGAATACTAGTTAAAAAAGTCCTATATTTTTTATATGACTATCACTATCACTATAATTATAGTATAAAACAAAGTCGCTTCCCGCTGTCTGTCCCTATGTATGCTTAGATCTCTAAAACTACACAACGGATTTTGATGCGGGTTCTTTTAATACTGATACAAGAGGAAGGTTTATGTATAGAATAATTGCTTCAGTGCGAAGCCGGGTCGGGTCGCTAGTATTAGATAATTGCTTAATGTACGAGAATCTTCATAGATTTTAATGCAAGATAATTCGTCGTTGGTATTGTGGCCGAAAACATCGTGAAACATTGTGGTGAAGGAAAACATCGTGAGGAAACCGGCATGTCTTAGAACCAAAAAATTCGAAGACATGTGACATCTGCCAATCCGCACTGGGCCCGCGTGGTAGATTATAGCCCATCCCTCTCCTAGAGAGGAGGCTTGAGTCCCTGCAGTGGGAACATTATAGGCTGATGATGATGATTGTGGCCGCAAGCGCGACTGCTTAGAATGGTTTCCTTGGTTTGATTCACGTGTCGGGCAAAGTCTTATTGGTTTTTTCATCAGTAATTTCTCAGTAACAGCCACAGAGTCTGGATCTGTGCCCAGATGTTGGTAATAGGCTCGCCTCCTATTACATATGGGACTGAAGCATAACTAGCGAAATATGTGTCTACTATAGGGTAGTTGACAAAAATAAAATTAGTCCATCCTTCGATCAATAATGTACTAGATTCCCGATAAGCGCTTCAAAAACGGCCCGAAATATAAGACCACAAACGTTTTTGTGGTCTTATTTCAAATTAGTATGGTCCAATCATAGCCAACATTAAGACGTCAAAATACCGCAGCACGCGTTCAAAAACTGCATAAATAACCACCGTAACACCAAGGTTTTGGAAGGAATATCTTTTTTTCGGTAATTTAATATAATTATGTGCTTTTTCATAATATTTAAACATAATTAAACTGTAAATATAATTAAATCAGCGAATATTATAATTGTTTGGCCAATGTTTGCTACAACGCACCAACTATTGTATCATGTTCTTGAACAGGGAACGCTAGTTCCGCAATAGAATAAGCACGACATTGTACACAAAATGCTTTTAACCGTATTGCTTAGAGTTTAAGTTTCATTTTAGAATGAATATTTTTGTACTGATGACTTTTTACTTTGGAGCGACATTTAAAATGTTTTGCTTCTAATCTTTCTCCGATGAAAGGGCTTAAATAAATAAACTTTACAATGATAATTAAACGTTATGTTTAAGTGTTAAGGTTTATAATCATCTGAAGTTGTTAATAATATTGAACTTTTTTCTAAGATGTTATGTATAGATGTTTACGTGTGTGCAAACGTGGCCACTTGAGCGACTTAGTTTTGTTCCTGATGCTTAATTTAGTACTATTATTGATCGAAGAGTCCATCAGATAGATTTCCAAAAAATATTGAACACATATTTTACACGATACAGTCTTTCGAAAACTCCTGTGACGTCACATTGCAGTACATTTTTACCGGCCAGTGACTTCAAAGCCCCCACTCAATCTTTGACGCGTTTTATCTTCGTAAATTTTTGATAAAACAAAAAACACGTATCCAATAATTTTCGATAATCTAACTGACAGACGAAACACTTTTTTTTGTCAGGAACCTCTGCCTAACCCTTCAGAAATTACATGCTTGATGTTATGTTATGTTATACTTGAAAAACTTACCGTCCATTCTTTCCTAGTAACATTATCGCTGCTCGGCTGTAGTCCGTGTACAGTCAGCTGCAGATTAGCGTTGCCTCCCGTAGTCTCCACCTTGGTTATAGCTTCCATTTCGAAGAACACCTTGTTTGGGTCTTCTTGACTGGAATAATTAATGTACTTTAAATACTGTAAAACACGATAATAGTCTCTGGAACTGTTCTAATGTCTGTAGTCTGTACACAGTAGTCAGTTAAAAAAAAACGCATTTTCTTGGTACTCTTACAGGTCCACTAACTTTTTTTTTTTTTGGTGGGTGGAGTTTCATCAAATAGCCCCCCCCCCCGCTCTTGGGCAGAGCGAAGGGGAGTGTCAGACTTCTACTGACTAAAAACCAACCCATGTTCCTTCTTCGCCCTTGTGCCGAGGCCACGTCATTTCTTTCGATAATCCGCAGCCCCGACGGGCGTCGGCCCTTGGGCCCCTCCTTGCTGACATCTCTTTGAGGCGCGCGTGGAACACGAACGCGCCGTCGACACGGTCTGTTGCCGTCATGACGACGGCCGGACGGCGAGACAGGTCCACTACCTGACTCCTATAGACCAATGGGTCAGGGTATAACATCACAAACATCTAAACTCAGAGCTGCTTGAAATTCGCTCCCATTCACATGGAATGGAAAGACCAAAGAACCGAATACCGGTTCTTTGCTCATGGATCCTAGGTTCGGTTTCGATCCTGGGTTCGAAACCGAACCCAGGATCCCACGATCTTCATTCCCTGTCGCAACTACGAGGCTTGGGGCTTTCGGATGCTGATGGGGCTTCCACGGTTCTGCAGTGATTCCTACGGTGAGGAGTGAGTGTCTACGGTGATTCAATGATTTCTATGGTATCATCAGGAAAAGTGTTGGGTCAATGCTACATTGCGTGGGAGCATTAATTAAAATTAAAATGTAAGTTCAAAAATTTTAAAATCCTTTTGGTAAGGCACTGGATAGATTCACACGTGTCCTAAACCCAGCAAAATATGCCAAATAAAAATCGAATTAAGTACTAACCATAGTTTTTTAATTGTTTTTGAAGATAACATTTTGGTCAACGTTGTTACTAACACTATGGTAGTGTTAGTAACAACGTTGACCATAATGTTATCTTTATTAAATACTAGCTTTTGCCAGCGGTTTCGCCCGCGTGAAAATGACGATTTTCCATACAAACTTTCATCCCCTATTTAACTCCCTTAGGGGTTGAATTTCGAAAAATCCTTCCTTTTTCCTTGTCTACATTTTAAAAGGAACCTCTGTGCAAAATTTCAGCTTTCTAGGTCCAAGGGTTTGGGCTGGGCGTAGATGAGTCAGTCACTCAGTCAGTCAGGACTTCTCTTTTTATTTATATAGATGAATAGTAGGAATAGTCACGGGAAAATTGTGATGTTGTGTACCTACCTACTAACATAGATCATAAGAAAATTGTTACTTGCACTTTTATGGATTCTGTCCGAAGTAAATGGTTGTGGTGTGGTGGTTGTGGTTGTGTGTTGGTTGGCTTTGTCAGTATTAATGATTGTAAACTTGTGTATTAATATTTGCACACCATGAAAATATGGTAAACATGTTAGCACAACTCCACGTACTTCTTATAACACCTTGCATGCATTTTTTCTTATTTTAATTGTATGTACACACGTTTGAGCAAATAAAGTTATCTTATCTTAACTTATCTTAAATGGTTAATAATAATAAATAAATAAATCTAAAAAGACTCACCTAAAATAATTAACCCCGACAGTCACATCCAACTTCGTGGTATCCTCATTCACACTCATCCGATGCAGCTGGACCTTCATCCTCAATACATCGTTCTCCGTCTTCATCAGATGCTGGGGGGGTAAGATGAGGCCGCAGGATCCTGAGGGAGGGGAGGTGAAGAGTAGGATGCTGTTCAGGATTATTAGGGAAGGCTGGATTGAGGTTAGGAAGCTGAAATGAAAGTTGTGGTTCGTAAATCGTAAATCTGGCATAGTTGAAAGAGATTAACTCCCAAGAATAATATAATCTACGATCGAGGCACTCGTGTTCCCGTCCGTTCCGTTCGAAAGAGATACCGCGGCCTCGACACAAAGGGAGGAGTCATTTGATGATTTACAATCCTCCAAAAAAAAAAGGATTCGTGTTAACCACACAGACCGGTCTTTAAAAGTAAATCATGTCCATAGATAAGTGTCCATACAGTTCATACCGTGACCCGTCCTTCATACATTGTGAAGGTCACATAGACATTCCAAGTAAAATACTGGTATATTTAGGGGAATGCGTCAATATAGTAATAAACCTTTTTATATCCAAGATAATTATGAAAACTCAACATAAAGTTTCTGCCGTGGCTCCATGCGTGTATAGATATGCTTCCTCCAAATGCGTCATTACATTGGCAAAATTATGTTGTATAGAAAACGCACACTTACTCATAATGATTATTTTGAGAAGTAAACAGCTTGTCCAATACTTCAGCTCCAGTCATCGGTCGCTCACAGTCGAAGAACACACTCTTGTTGTCAATATTCTGTAAGAAAATAAATAATTTAGTCGTGTAATAGTCCTCCTGACCGTTTTTCGGCCACGGCGGCCAATCCCAGCGGAGATTAGCCATCTGCGCGGGAGATATTATAGTGCACAAGTGTGTGCGCAGGCACAAGTGCACTCTCTGTTCCTTGTTCTCTCATAGTCGTGAGCAGGGCTCTTAAAACGGTATGGGAATTCATCGTGCAGAAACTGGCTTGTTCTAGGACCGATAATTTGAGAATTAGAATTCGAATTTTATTTAATTGTAAGAATGCAGTTGTACATTGTATGGTGTACCGTGTAAGGTTCCTTAAAAGATTTCTTACATCCTACCATATTATCTGGAGTACAAATATTATGTTAGTTTTACAGTTTTAATTGATCTGAGGACATGTATCATGTATTTGTATGTGTGTGCATCTATATGGCCGAGTGTTCGCAAGTGCAACTGCTGAGCATGATCGTCCTGGATTCGATCTTGGGAATCGAATCCATTCCATTCTCAGCAGTCGCGTTTGCGACCACTAGACATTATGTAGTCACTCGTCAATAAACTCACCGATGAACCATTGTCACCACCAGTGACAGTAGTGGTCGTCTTCAAAGAGGAGGTTTCTACAGAAATCTGCGCACGAGAGTGCATCGCCACTCCACCTTGTTGTGCTCCAGGGTTTGGCCATGTCAATCTGAAAGTAATCAATATTATTACAAAAGGTCGTCAAGACCACAGATGTGACTGGCGTAAGTTAGATCCCCGATCGATCGCTGAGGATGTATAGTGTATATGTAGTTTGTTCTTGTTGAGGACACGTTCCATGGTTCCAAAAATCATGTTTGCTTGATCAAGCCAAATCTGGCTCGCGAAAATGTATGTTTCGTTCGTACAACAGTCATTGTAAAGACAGTTTCGTTGGCCAATGGTGTAATAGTCAATGCATTTGACCAACACTTGTGGAGGTTCTCGTTTGGCAGCTAAATGAAGGGCTTGATTCTGAAAGCAGTCCCTACTACTGGATACTTTGCGTATTGTTAGGAGGTTCCTCTCTCAAGAGCACTGACCAATGGTATCTCGAAAAGTTTAATGTTTTTTTTTTTTGTTAGGTGTATTGTGTAAAAACTAATTAACGAAATAATGTCTTCTTAGATATCTACATTAACTGCAGTACTCAGAGATATTAAATGATTACTTAAGCCCTCACATAGTAAAGGTTTGACATACTTTTGTATGACAAAACTGTCAAAACCTTCACTAAGTGATGGTCTTAGTAATCATTAGGTAAAGCTCTCTGAGTGCGGCAGTAAGAGAGATAAAAAGATTGACAAGAGTTGCAGATACCAACTCAGAGGATTCGGTAGGTAGGTACCATTCTTCATCACATTTTCTCAATCTCTTATGATGGAACTGTCAAGCATTATACTTACTCCAAAGACTGATCAGGGTTCGAGAAGGACACATTAAACTTCATCGGCAGATGAGCGACCAGTGACTGCTGTATACGAGCGGAGTGGAGTGACTGCACTAGTGGTCCGAACGTTGAGAGTGTGGTTACTGATGTGCCTTGGTATCTAGTGGGGGAAGAGGTTATGTTAGCTTTGTGGTACATGTAGGTAATACTCGAAAAGTTATGCAGAGGTGTATCTAATAGTATGAACACATTTTGTCAGTTATGTTTTAAGTCTCATGTAATATGGAAGTCTATTGCAATCAATCGGGCACAAATTGAGACTGCTGCAGCTGCTACTGAGAAAGACCTATAAAAAAAACAAAATTTATAGATGTGGAACGAGGCCAAAGGGCTCTCATAAAAATAATGTATTTTAAAAGACGTAGATTTTCAACTAAAATTCTTTACTAGATCAGTGGCCTGCTTAGTGTTAGAAAGTTATACATCACTGCCACACTCCTTAAGAAACATAGGACATTAATTTTTGATAAAGATATATTATAATAGTAAAAAGACGAAAAGATATTATTGCACAAATCCCGCAAACAAAAACAAAATTTGCAGCCATGCAGTATAACATACGCTATAGTTAACAGAAAAATATACATATACACCAAACAACTACATGATTGTAAAAAACTTATACTAGAATGGTTAGAACCACTTTCGTATTAAGACACCAAAGCACTCTTGTAACATGACAACGTACACGTACACATCAAACACCTGCAGTCAAACACCCACACACACACACACTCACACACACACATACATACACAAATCATCATCCATTATACGCCACTCAACTTTTACCTTTAACCTCTCATATTTATAATTTTCATAACATATGAGAATATTAGGATTATATTGTTAAGAAAATAAAATAGAATTATCTTATCTTAATTTACGGAAGAGCGGAGTCTCCTACTGCAGGCATTTTTGCTTAAAAGGAGACTCCAATCATCAACCAATGTAAGAAATATTGTTTTACGGAAATAAATATTTTAGTTTTTTTTTTTGTATTTGTTCCTGAAGAAGAAATCCAATAACATTTTGCTCAGCCTGGGAATCGTACCCAGGACCTCATGCCCAGCTGATGAGCAGTGAATAGAAGGAGCAATTGAAGTCTATGCTTTGTGCTTCATCATCATCATTTCAAACACTGTTTATTTATATAACGAAGGTAGTTCAACTATTTCGGGTTCATCGTTGTCAGAGTCCAAGTTCGGCAATGGCGGAGGTACGAAATAATAGTCTCAACACTGATTACAACCGCCTATTTATTTACTTCCGATAACTAATTAACAAAATCTCAAACGATCAAGCCGATGGAAATGGATCGCGGTAAGTTCGATACAGGCGGGCAGAACAACCGTTCGCGCTCGTGTCTCACCAAAAAGTAACATCCGTTAAAGCTGCGTACAGACCGGCCAAACGAACGCCAACGAACGGGTTTCGTTGACCTTCGTTGCTGCAATCTGGACGGCTTACATGGAATTGAGAAAATTAGTCAAATTTATATCTATTCCTTTGGATTTATTTTCATCTAAAACAACATCAACTCACATTCCAACCGGGATCAAGAAAAAAAGAAATTGTCGTATTGCCGTTCGTTGGCGTTCGTTTGGCCGGTCTGTACGCAGCTTGAGTCAAATGACAGATAGCTGTCATCTGTCAACCGAAAACTGTCAAACCAGACCTACCACGCTCTGTATCGACCTCACGCAAGCTCACTGCTTGACGTTTCCGACAAACGAAGATAGATGGCGTTATTCTAAATTGTCAACTCTAAATATTGTGCCTCGGTGTTGAATCTGTGACATATAGATAGATTAAGCACCGTTTTACTGGTGGATCCTGAACTGCTGATTCTGGTATTCTTGTTATTTTTTTGTTCTGATCTATTCTCGATACATGGGGTCGGCTTTCTTACGATGACTGTACGCTACTTACCTGATATGAAGATCATTCTTCCACGTCTTGTCCAGAGAAGATGGTGCCGTCAGGTTCCCTCTAATTGAAGTAAACGACAATATTGTAGACTGCAAGCGTATTGGTGTGCCTGGTAACATATAAGTATCATAATGTTATTATTCATTACAATACCACACACACACACACACACACACACACACACACACATGCACACACACATCACACACACACACATGATGAGATATGTATACCTAGCTAGATCCGTATGAAAACGAAGAACAAGAACATCAATGAGAGATCGATGCGTGTTTATAAATACTATACTATTGGAATAGAATTTGTTACTTACCCATTTCGCTGGGAATATTGACATCGGTTTGGAAGGGATAGTACACTATTTGCTGGTTGATATGGCTTCCAAAACGTAGGAAATCTTCTATGTAGGCCACTGAAACAAATAACATTTAGATTAACATAACATCACGCCAGTAATCCCCGAATAGTTAGGCAGAGATGTATTAGTACACCCACGGGTAAGCACAGTTGGTTAAATAAAACAATAGTTTTGGTATCTCCAAATAGCTCACGGGTGCGCGCCCGCTCGGTTTCCAATGACCGCTGTGCAGAGACAATCTTCACCGCGCGGACCTGCCTCCGTGTCTATGATTTTTAATCAGTCATGTCTAAGTCCCTTATAATAGGGGGTGAACCTATTGCCATCAACCGGGCACGAATGGAGACTCCTTGGCTGTTACTAAGAAATTCCTGATGGAAAAACACAATAACAATTTGCCCGACCCGAAAATCGAAGACAGAAAGTCATGCATAGTAATCGCTCTTGCAACCACTGGGACAACAAGGCAGTCACAAACGGACACATTTAGATTTTAGTGTAAATATAAAAATATGCAGTGAGTCAAGTGGGTTCGAACCCAGTCAGGCGCATTAATTTGTGTAATTTATTTCATCACCACTGCTCTCAAAACGGTGAAAACATCGTAAGGAAACCGGTATGTCTTAGAACCAAAAAATTCGAAGACATGTGACATCTACCAATCCGCACTGGGCCCGCGTGCTAGATTATAGCTCATCCCTCTCCTAGAGAGGAGGCCTGAGTCCCTGCAGTGGGAACATTATACACTGATGATAACGTTGTAAAAAAGTATTTTGAATACTCACAATCTTCCCCACTGCCAGTTTCAAATCGGGACTGATTCATGTGTGTCGCGAAGACTGTCTTATCGTGTATCTTGATCACCACGTCTATGTGTACCTGATCACAAAGATATCTATTATAGTCGTTTATTTATTCATAAATATAAATACAACACTATACGGTTTTAAACTAGCACGAAGGGATAGGGCGAATCAGGGCAACCTAACCATCTTTACATTGTACAATTTCAGATTCAACATATATCTGTCTATTTTGTGTCTAACCGCTTGCCGGCTCTTCACCCAACGCATGGGTGAAGAATTTCTAATAAAAAATATAAAAGTCCAAACTCATAGTTTGCCAAAGGACGATGAACGTACTGCAATACACTATGTTCCATCGCCATAGTATAAAGCACAGCGAAAAAAATTCACTCAAAATCTGATATCACTGAAGTGGGCAACAGAACTGCTATAGGTGAAGTGGGATTAGGAGATCCATGTCTGTAGAATGCATCAGGACCGAATATGGTCCAGACTCGACACCTGGTGAAGCAGCCATCATCTACCTAGCCTTTTCCCAACTATGTTGGGGTCGGCTTCCAGTCTAACCGTTTTTTTTTTTTTTAATTTAAATGGGCTTACTCTAGACCTCAATTTTGCCCTATGGGCAGAGATGAGGTCGACGATGGAACGAGCTTACCCAAAAGAAGCCTATTTACTCGCGACTTAAATAGATTGGAGTTATATGGACTCGGGAAGACCGACGCAGGCAGGGTGTTCCACTCCTTGGCTGTACGAATAATGAAAGATTTAGCAAAACGCTTTGTCAAGTACGAATGTGTGGAACATCGACAAGGTATGGGTGATAACCTGCAGTACACCTAGTCTCTCGATGGAAGAAGGGAAACGGTGGAATAAGCTCGTGGAGCTTTTGCGCACACTCTCCGAAGTACAGTCTGTAGAAGTCCGACAGACATGCAACTTTGCGGCGGTGGGCCAGGCTATGTAGCTTGACAACCAGCTTAGCGTCACCAATTAGCCTCCTGGCTCTGCGCTCTACTGAGTCGAGTGTGGCAAGTTGGTATTTGGCTGAGCCGTCCCAAAGGCCAGTATTTTACATGGAGCGACTACCAATCTGACCTCCACAAACCAGTTAGCACTGGGTAATACGATACCCTTTGGTAAGACTGGTTGTCAGACTTGCAGTAGGTCACTGACTACCTGTAACGACTGCCAAAGATCTATATTTGGCAGCCGGGACCAACAGCTTAACGTGCTTTCCGAGGCACGGAGGAAACTCGGTATGTAACGGGTAGTCACCTATCCACAGATCAACCTAGGCAAGTGCGGCTTAACCTAAAGATCGAAACGAGTGGCAGTTATTATTAAGCCACGAAGTCACACAGTCACAAAACACAAAAACAATCATACCTTTTCTGGTACTTTCACAGCCCATGCCTTCATCTTCTTCAACACTTGGATCAGGTCTTCCACCTTCAGGTTCTTTTCATTGAAGTGGTTGAACTTCTTGAACAGGCTGGTGGCTACTCCTTGCATTACCACGTAGATCTAGAATATCATAAAGGTTATAAAAACAGATAGTGATAATGACTGCAATTATTTATTTAAACTTACACACATGAAATCACGCCTGATATCTACGCCACACTATTCCTAAATTACTGTTACTCCTGAAAGCCAGAATCAACAGTGGCGACCACCAGAAAAGTGGAGAGACAATGAAGCAAGACGAAATCCCAGAGAAATGATTTAACTGTCTTTCCCGGAGGGTTAGGGCTCGTTTACGGAGACGCGGGGCGTCGCGCGACGCGTGCAGCAGGCTCTTCTCGTGCTTTTTTATTAATTTACTGAGAGACGGGTCCACCGCAACAAACTCTGCATTTTAAACTAACGTTCGAAAATAGCTTCTCGTAAAATCGACGATTGAAATCCTTAACTCTTAGAGTGGTCAACGAGTCTTCGTTGTCTGACTTTTAGCTACATGATGTATAGTATACTAGCGGTCCTGGCAGACGTCATCCTGCCCAGACAGCAGCACCACCTATCACCTACCTGCGGGTTCAATTGTGAATCTAAACCATTCTCAAATCCACTGGAACACACACAAAAAAAATCATCCAAATCGGTCCAGCCGTTTAGGAGTTCAGCGACAAACACACGTACAGTAGAATTATATATAATTATAAAGAATCATCTTTATATATATAATTCTACAGTAGTATATAACTACAGTAATATATAATTATAAAGAATCATCTTTATATATATAATTCTATTGTACGTGTGTACAGTAGGTACAACAAAATGTTGGCGAAAAACATGCCATAAGAGTATCAACTCGTATGGCAAGTTTTTCGCCAACATTTTGTTGGAAATTACCACTACAAAAATTGAAATTCACTACAATACACTAGTAAACTACTAAACCTCCCATACTCACATCAGCTTTAAACGGCCTCCTCCCGCCAGTGCTCAGCCTAGCTCCAATAAAGTTAGGCAGAACACCTTCAGAGTCTCCCACACTGAAGACCTGGAGAGACGCAGCACTCTCCTCCTCCTGGGCACTGATGATGTAGTTGTTCGTCGCCCAGTATAGCGGGTCTGGGTTCGAGACTTGATTCACGACGAAGGGGACGTAGAAGGATCTGAGAAAATAATAAAAAGAGAAAAGTTTAAAAGCATTAGTATTAAGCATTATCAGTCTATAATGTTCCCACTGCTGGGGCTTCAGGCCTTCTCTTTATGAGAGAAGAATGAGCTACAATAAAAAAAAAAAAAATTGAGGTTGGTTCAAAACTAAAGTACTGTCTCAAGACTTGAAAAAGAAGGATTTTATTTAGAAATAGCTGTCTTAGTTAAATCGTTACATAGTATCAAACAAAGTCGCTCCCACTGTGCACTGTTTGTACGCTTAGATCGTTTAAACTACGCAACAGATTAAAATGCAGTTTTCAGCAATCGATAGCGTAATTCAGGAGAAACTCGTATCTACATTGCATACACACATTGCGGGTCGCTCTCGCTAGTAAATAATAGTGAAAAGTTCACTATATTGGATTTTGACACACACTACAGCCTTTTTAATATAAAATAATTGGGTATAATTTCTACCAGATGTGTTTGAGGTTATTCAAAGTAAGCGTTAGCACGCCGTATTTTTTATGTTGTCATTTTCAAAAACTTATTTTCGGGAAGTATTAAAGCTACGTCATCTTAGCAAAAGGGCTACGCCGCAGCAGTACGCGTAGCATGCCAGATATTAGTTAATTTAGATATTTGTTCCGGGTCTGGGTATTTGTGTATGTGAGTTAAATGTTTGTGAACGCACCCACGATACAGGAGAAATTCCTAGTGTGGGGCAACGTTTTAAAAAAAAAAAATACCGTGTTAAGATCGTTAAATTTTAAGTCTCATATAATAGGCGAGCCTATTGCCATCAAACGGACACAAATGCGGTCTCCGTGGCTGCTACCAAGAAATTCCTGATCGAAAAACCCAATAACACTTTGCCTGAGGTGGAAATCGAATCCTGGACCACATAGTGTCAAATCAGGGTTGCCAATCCATAGAGAAAAAGTTTTATTTTATTTTCTCTAAAACTGCGATGCCAAATACTAGCGAATTGGGAACTTTTATTCAGCAATCGCGTTTGCGACCACTCGACCAACAACACAGTTAAAATAGACTGTTCTTTAATTGATGAAAATCTTAGAATGTTTCAACAAATAAATGAAGTATATATACAGCAGAAAATTAAGCACGTAAATAACTCAAATAAAACGCTTTATAAACACTTTCATTCTCTAGAAGTTTCATGCGTTCTCAACACAAAAAAAAACCTAGGCAATTGAGAGTCGGACTCGCGCACCGAGTGTTCCGTACAAAGTTGTAGGTATTTTGTGATTAAATTACAGTTTTACGGAGTTTCATTTTTTTTCCTTTACATGTACTGGAAGAATATTATTAATATTATCTTACATTTCTTGCCAAAGAAAAATTTTAAAGGTCAACGGAATGTACCCGATTCCCTTGAGAGTGTCGAAATTTTCAAATTTTTTTTTTTTCGACATTAGTATCTTTTTTTTACGTTAACTTAGAATTTAGATTTTTGCTTGTTTTTTCCTGTAAACTTGAGTGTTTTTAATTTGAACTCTATACCTCCACGCGTACCCAAGATAAAGGGTCTTGACAGGCAGAAGAACAACAATATGATCCTATAAGGGTTCCGTTTTTCGGGGCTGCGAGATGCTCACAGGATACCGCGGCCTCGACATAAAGGGCTTAGAAGGAACATGGGTGGTTTTTAGTCAGTAGAAGTCTGACACTCCCTACCACTCTGCCCAGAGTGGGAAGAGTCATTTGATGATTTCACATCCCCAAAAAAAAAGTGTTCCGTTTTTTCCTTGTGATGTACGGAACCCTAATAAAAGTCCGCCAATATGGCGGACTAAGCTTCAAATTAGTTTCTCACGAGTCATGAAACTCGGAGGTGTGTGTCCGTTTGATGTTTGTAAATCCACTATCAACGCAATTTTGTGCTCTTAGTATAGCAGTAGCTAGTAAATTATTTAATTCTACTTGTAGTATGATTGAGTGTTTGTAAATAAAAAATAAATCAGTTATTTGGGTTCAACAACCATGAGTTGTACATACGGAATACTATACTGTTTTTTTGAAGGGTGGGAAATAATCAAATGATTCCTGCCGCGCTGTCAGACTTCTACTGATTAAAACCACCCATTTTCATTCTTAGCCCTTTGTGTCGAGGCCGCGGTATCTCTTTCCAAGAACCCGCAGCGCTATATTAATACCTAAATCGGTGATAACAGCTCTACGACGTCATAACCACTGTTTAGTTACCTACGATACAAACAAGTTACCATAAATAATATGAGACTACGTTTATGCTCTTTAAATGTTTAGAGTTAAGTCCTTGAGTTGTAACGTTGTTGTTACAAACAAACTGCAACAGTTGCCACGTTAAGTATTAAATTTATTGTTGAATTTGGTAGCTTGATGTGCATATGTGCAAGCTGGCTTGAGTAAATGCCACTGTTACGTCTAACAGGAAAGATTGGAAGAAAAAAACGTGTTGCAATCCCAAATAGAATGGGATAAGGGCAGAAAGATGTTTTTCATTACTCATACTCTGAAAGTAGGTCATGACATGCCTGCGGAGCGGGTTGAAAGTACTACTTTTCAGCCCTAGGGAGAATCGCTTTCTATACTGACAGCTGTCAAATTATTTGATGTAATTGGGAGCAAGCCTATTGCCACCAACTGATGTGATTAGGTGCAAGCCTATTGCCACCAACTGATGTGATTAGGTGCAAGCCTATTGCCATCAATAAATGTAATTAGGAGCAAGCCTATTGGCATCAACCAATCTAATTAGGAGCAAGCCTATTGCTATCCACCGATTTAGGTAATTGGGAGCAAGCCTATTGCCATCAACCAATTTAATTAGGAGCAAGCCTATTGCCATCAACCGAAGTAATTGGAGGCAAGCCTATTGCCATTAACCAATTTAATTAGGAGCAAGCCTATTGCCATCAACCAATCTAATTAGGAGCAAGCCTATTGCCATCAACCGATGTAATTAGGAGCAAGCCTATTGCCATCCACCAATGTAATTAGGAGCAAGCCTATTGCCATCAATTGATGTAATTGGGGGCAAGCCTATTTGCCCCCAACCGATGTAATTAGGAGCAAGACTATTGCCATCAACCAATCTAATTAGGAGCAATCCTATTGCCATCAACCGATGTAAATAGGAGCAAGCCTATTGCCATCCACCGATTAGATTAAACCGATTTTAAGTGTTTCTCTTATGATTACTTTTTTTTTTTGTCAATTTGTTTTTTCTTTCTTCTTTCTTTCGATTTAGGTAATTGGGCGCAAGCCTATTCCCATCAACTTTCCTTGTATTCGTAATGAAAAGCACACCTCGGGTTAAAGACTTATTTAGTCCCTCGAACTATTAGCACCCTCGCTGCGCTCAGGCGCCAAACCCCGTCTCGGGGACTAAATAAGTTACTTTCACCCCTAAGGTAACAATGTACTATTTTTCTTCCATTCTGCCCTGTTAGTCGTCACGTTATCATTTATTCCTTTTATTTTTTTTATACGACCCACACGATAAGATAAAAACAAACAAAATACTCACGTAATCCGATACCCAGAAAAATACTTGTTAGCTTCCAAATTTTTCATGGTTGCAAACCAGAATCGTTTTAGCTGGCTGTTGTCACAATTCCTGATATAATTATGTATGAACATAAAGTCTGTTTCTCGAACGTTAGGTGAGCTCAGGAATGTGTGGAGCGCTATGATTCGTAGTTGTATGTGTTCTGTGTCGTTTGTTATTATCGGGAGGGTTGTTTCTAGTATCTGGAAATAGAAAATAGACACATAAACACACAACATCAACTCAGGCCCTTTTCCCATGGGGGTAGGCAGAAACCACAGAACGCCACCTGCCACGATCCTTACCTATTCCTTTTGCCTCTTGTATGAGAACAAAATAAAGTTAAAAAAATGTGTGTTAGTCTGGCGGATAAAATTTGTGGGCCCGCATATCACAAAAGGAGCTCTAAGGGCTCGTTTACGGAGACGCGGGGCGTCGCGCGGCGCGTGCAGAAGGCTCGATGCGTGCTTTTTTACTGAGAAGCGGGTCCACCACAACCAACGCTGCATTTTAAACTAACGAGTGAAAAACGCTTCTAGAAAAATCGACGTTTGAAATTGTTAACGTTTTCATACATCGCCATGTGTTTGAATTAAAAACGCACAACGCGCCGCGCGATGCTCCGCCTGTACGTAAACACGCACTAAGATAGTTAGAAAGCGGCGTGGCAGACCGAGGAGAAGATGGCGGGACGACTTGGATATATAGATTTCTCGTTAATTGGTGAGAAGAGGAGCAAAAACGAGAAAAGTAGAAGGAACGGAGGGAGGTATTTGCCCAGAAGCAGAAAAGTTTAGGCAAACAAAAAAATTTAATCTCATTGGAATGAAAAGAATAACAGTACGTTTAAATTCAAATTCAAATTCAAATCGTTTATTGCAATCCATAATGTACATTTTTACAGGTGGTATAAAATAATTTTAGACACAATTATGGACCCTGTCGGGCACAGCAATTTTCTATATAAAATAATTAGAGAATTAGATCAGTTTATCTATCAACGAGAGGAGATCTCGCGTCAGGAGGCGATTCTGGCTGCAGGATCAATTCATGACTATCACAGTGACGTGATCAGAGGGCTGGAATATTTTTTGGGCAAAGAATCAGCATTGCCAATTTGCCATCCAACGTGGGAATGCTGCCAGCAATTTTCATTTTTTTTTTTACGGGCACTTTTCCTGATGACAGCGGTGTGGACGATTTTTTTGACGCCCTGTAATTCTTGCCTTTTTGATACTTAATTTTAGTTCTGTAAATTGTAGTTTGTAAATATTGTAACTAAAACATAATGACTGTCACAAAAATTTTTGATCAAGTCATATCTGTGTAGTATAGTTGCGTGCAAAATTTCAGGTCAATCGATTGGGGACCTGGTTGTAAATTCAGTTGCAAGATTTGACAAATACGTTTTTTTATTATTAACACTGATGTCCGCGGCGTCGCTCGCGTCAAATGATATACTAAAACCTTCCTCGAGAACCATTCTATCCATTGGTGAAAACAGCATGAAAATCAGAGCAGAAGTTTTTGATTTTATCACGAACAGACAGACAGACGCGGCGGAGGACTTTGTTTTAATATTAAGTGATATTAACGTTGAATAATAATATTTAGATGATCAAATACTACGAGTAAGCGTTAAATAGGAGAACTATATAAAAAGCTCATAAATGTTAAAGCTACTAAAACTTCAATTTTAGCGCTCAAGTTTCTTAATTTATCCATATTAATACCTAAAGTAAATACGGTCATTTCCATTTTAACGGCAGTGCAGTCTGGCCGAGTCAAAATTATGTTTTTTTTAATGATACGAGTATTTTAATTATAATTTTTCGGACATCCAAGCTTCACTATGTTTAAAAGTATTCAATAATTAGTATTTGTATCGACTATTTTTCTTGTTTTTCAAGAAAATTTGCATCATCCCGCATATTATTTACCTGATTTGTCAAAATCTGGTTGCATAATAAGACGACGCGGTTGGCGCAGTGGCTGTGCGATTTGACTGCTGCGCTGCGTGTCTCCGGTTTGATTCCCACACGGAACAAATATTTGTATGACCTACAGATAATTGTTTCGGGGCTGGGTGTTTGGTTGTGTATCAGTGTATGTAAGTTCAAATGTTTGTGAACGCACCCAACGATACAGGAGAAATTTCTAGTGTGGGGTTACGTTTTTTTTAGTAAAGTAAAGAAAGATAATGGTTAAAATATACAGTTCACAAGTGAAGCGAAGTGTGAAGTGAAGTGAAGTTACTAGTTTAGTTTTAGGGTTCTACGACTATTTCCTATCAGTAATTATTGTTTTTTATTTTTTTATTGTGTATTAAGATCAATTATTATGATCATAAATTAAGATTAATTAAGATCATAAATTAAGATCATATTAAGATCATAAATTAAGATCATATTAAGATCATATTAAGATCATATTAAGATCATAATATTAAGATCATATTAAGATCATATTAAGATCATATTAAGATCATATTAAGATCATATTAAGATCATATTAAGATCATATTAAGATCATATTAAGATCATATTAAGATCATATTAAGATCATATTAAGATCATATTAAGATCATATTAAGATCATATTAAGATCATATTAAGATCATATTAAGATCATACTCAGATCATAGTAAGATCATATAAAGATCATATTAAGATCATATTCAGATCATATTCAGATCATATTAAGATCATACTCTGATCATATTAAGGTCATATTCAGATCATAGTAAGATCATATTAAGATCATATTCAGATCATAGTAAGATCATATTAAGACCATAGTAATATCATATTACGATCATATTAAGATCTTATTCAGATCATAGTAAGATCATATTAAGATCATATTAAGACCATATTAAGATCATATTAAGACCATATTAAGATCATATTCAGATCATATTAAGATCATAATTATTAAGATCGTAGTCAAAAAAGTATTGGGAATGTTTGGTTTGTATATGGTTGGCTCAATTACGGAATAAGGGTTTTTTAAAAATTGTTTCATGATTGGATAATTCGTTGGCGTATCGTTTCTGAAGGAGCATACTTTGAAGGTGATATAATAAATTTGAATGAATAACAAACATTTTGTGTTTTATCGATCTTTTTCCGGTACTTTCTTCACTTGAGTAGTACGTACAGGGTGTCTCAAAAGAAAGTTTATATTTATTTAGCTTACTGCGTGAACGCAACGAGTCCAAGGGGCGCGGGGTTATGTCAATCGGTAGCCTGGCTCTTGGGAATTTAGCTCTTGGAACATTTTTCTGGAGCAGACCGTGCGTTGTGCGTGCGAGAGTTTTACAAAAACGTGATTCCTCTTATTCGAAAATGGGTCAAAAAGTTTGAGGAGACCGGTACAACGCTGGAAAAACCAAAATCCGGGCGACCAAGGTCATCAAGAACAGTAGAAAACGTGGAGAGCATTAATCAGTCTTTACTGAATCCACCTGCCGAGCCGTGATAAGTAATTTTACTGTTCAATTAAATGAGTGCCACGAACGCGAGGGTCTACATTTGGACGATATTATTTTTAAGAAATAAATTCCCAAATTGTCTACTTTAATAAAAAATAATCATTGTTATCGATACACTGCTTACTTTTTTTTTAATCGATCTTCTAAATATAAACTTTCTTTTAAGCACCTTGAGATGGGCAAACTTTTAGATATCATTAAGACCACCAAAATAAGGACATTGGTAAAAAAAGAAAAAAAAAGAAACGCATTAGATACTTACAAGAAATTAAATCAACTAACGAAAATATACTTAAAACGATGGCAATTTATTATTTTTGGTCAAATATAAAATTTAATCAGTGTTTTTTTTGTTTGTTTATCTTTTAACTTATACGTACTGAAAGCTGTGTTGAAATTTGTCCATTTTAATGGGACCCTACATATCTATGTGCAAAAGTTGCCTGACCATAAATAAATATAATAAATATTATGTCGGTTTAACTACAAAAATGATGATTTTCCATGCAAACTTTCATCACCTATTTAACTCCCTTAGGGGTTGAATTTCGATAAATCCTTCCTTATTCCTTGTCTACATTATAAAGGGGAACCTCTGTGCAAAATTTCTGCTTTCTAGGTCCAAGGGTTTGGTCTGGGCGTTGATGAGTCAGTCAATCAGTCAGTCAGGACTTCTCTTTTTTCTACATTATAAAGGGAACCTCTGTGCAAAACTTCAGCTTTCTAGGTCCAAGGGTTTGGGCTGGGCGTTGATGAGTCAGTCAGTCAGTCAGGACTTCTCTTTTTATTTATATAGATAGATAGATAGACATACCGTACTCCCTGCGAGAGCAGCCCAGAGTCTCTCATGCTTGTCCCTCGTGGAGTCAGTATGTATGATCCTGATATACGACTCTGCTGAATACCCAATGTTGCACAGACCTTGTAGCCAGATCATTCGGTCTAGGTATTGTGGGCAGTCTGAAAAGGAAAGTTTAATTTAGTTCAAATTATTATTATTAGTATGAGCCTATACTGTCCCATTGCAGGGCAAAGACCTGTCTTCCCTCCTTCCACTTTTCGCGATCCAGTGCGATAGTAGGCCAATTTTAAGAGAAAGAGTCTAACTCAAAATAAATACCGAAGCAAATTAGCCGGATTTGTTTTTTTCATACATGAAAGGAAAGGAGCTCTAAATAAAAACAGCTTCACGGGTCGATCTTTTTTTTTTATCTTTAATGTTAAGCCACGTTTTTCAAGGTTGGTTTGTGGATGGATGACCACTTTGTACATACCGAGTCTCCTAAGTGAATTGTAAAGCACGTTAAGCCATTGGTCCCGGCTGCCATACATAAATCTTTGACAGTTGTTACAGGTATTCAGTAGCCTGAAAGTCTGTAACCAGTTCAAACTTTTGCTAGCAGTTGCGTAACTTCCTTGCCATTACTATTGTGACTAATATTATTATAATTTAATTTAATTGACCTCTAGTCCCGAGCGTACTGAAAACGGGGCGGTCGGTGCAGGCTGACTAGAGCCTTATTATTACAACATGGGGTTTAGCTTGTACCCGCCGTGCTCGATTTAATATTGTGTATGTAACAAGTATGTAATGTGACTGTGTGAATGTAAATTATTTCTATTATGAGTCAGTGATACTTGAATTAAATGATTTTATTATTATTACAATAATAGATGCATGCTATCCACAGATTTTGCCTTCAGTTCGGCAAGAGCTAGTTATGTCTATATTATAACATAACAGCACACCTGCAATCCCCGAAGGGTTATTTTTTTTAATTGGGATAAGCCCGCCACACTATTCCCAAACCACTGTAACTCCAGTTAGCCAGAATCAACAGTGGCGACCACAAGAAAAGCGCCGAGACAATGAAGCTCGACGAAGTCCCAGAAAAGCGATTTAACTGTCTTGGATCCCGCAACGAAATTAATCAGAAAAGAATAGCGGAAGTTAGTGTAGTAAGTGGAAATTATGTTTTTTCCTACTCCTCGTAGGAAAAAACATAATTTCCACTTCCCTCCATATCAGCAGGAGACAGAACAGAACAAGGCCAAATGGAAATTTGTTCTAGTTTCTACAAGGTCCGTATAGTAAATAACTCCGGATGTAACCTGTACACTATTTAACATAATATTACGTTCATTCTGCCAAAGACTACACTCCCATAAAATGAGATGTGATCGACCTAGGAATTAAATCCAGGACCACTTGCTTAGCAGTCGCGATTGCGACCACTGGGCCAACGAGACAGTCAAATGTCCAGATTTTTTTTCATTTCATCCACCTTTTCTACATAAATACCCTGTAAAATGTCTCACAACTTCTGAAAGACTTCCGGAAGCCATGCTTTTCTTCTAAGAACAAAAAACAGTAGCTATAAGGACCTTGATCGTATTATTGACGAATTCGTCCTTCCTGTGTACGAAGGCTTCCGTTGTAACAGAATTGGCAGTTATTTGTGAAAACAATGGGAAATATTTAGCGTATTTTACGTTTTTTGTATACGTTTTTACGCGAGTACGATGCTGTAGATATTAAGAATTGAATAGAATACTAAGTATTATTATATATATTATATATTATATTATATAATACTCAGTATTATTTTTTATTCGATGTTAGATCGAAATTAGTCGAACTGATTTGACACTTGAAGATCGTTTATTTAAACTACACCTCTGCTGACTCCATCGGTTTATAAAGGGTTTAAAAGTACTCATAACGATGCCGAAAACATTTATTCTCCCCGCCACTGCGATCATTGTTTTGGTTATACCTGGACCATACCTGGGAACCCCCCTAGTTACGGAGAAATTGGGGTTCAAAGTTCCAAAATTTTTACAGCTGTTTTTGTAAATACCAGTTACCTCCATGACCCGTTTTTTATACGTACCACTAGCGCAATGTTTAAGATTGAGTTTTACCGTAAAATGTGTGTTTTAACTCCAAAAAAAAAAATATTTATTTATTTATGCACACACAAAATACAAAAAAGGATAAACACATAACAAATAGAAGAGCACAAAGGTACTGCTTATTTCAAAATAATTTTTTTCCAGCAGACCGCAGCAGCGGCTTGATTTTTATTTTTGCAATAGCAAAAACCAAAAATATTCTTTACATCAAGCTAAGTACCACTATCAAACATTTTTGCATAGGGGTACTTAGTTTGATGTAAAGAATGCTTGGTTGACTGCTTCGTGAAGGATTCGTTTACACCCTACAGGGGTACACATAACGTAACATCACGCCTTAAAACCACAACAAGCATCAACAATAGGGATGTGTCCTGGGTAAAAAATATATGATTCCGTTTAGTCCGTCAGTTAGATTATCGAAAAATATTGGATACGTGTTTTTTTGTTTTATCAAATTAATAAAAAATGACGAAGATAAAACGCGTCAAACATACGGAGTGGGGGCTTTTAACGGCACTACGTGGTAAAAAATTTAGTGCGATGTGACGTCACACGAGTTTTCGAAGCACTGCATCGTCTTCATTTTTGGTTTACGTGCAAAAACAAAAAATACGTGTCCAATATTTTTTGGTAATCTAGGTGACGGACTTATTAGTTTTTTTTTGTCAACTACCCTATTGACAGCCGGAATGAACCGCTTAGCATACTTTCCGAAACACGGAGGAAACTCGGTTTATAATAGGTGCAAAATAGGTGGTCACCCAGCCACAGACCAACCTAGGCGGGTGCGGCTTAACCTGAAGATCCACCCGAGCTTCTTAAGTTTATAGATAAACAAACATCATAAAATAAAATGAACATCAACACACTCACCACTATACATCCTAAAATATTTCACCACAATATTATCAAAGTAATCTTGCTTCACTTGCGAGGTCTCCATAGTCTTATGCAGCAGCGTTGCGAAGCTCAGGATACCTGCGTGTCTGATATCGTGGGGGAAGTCCAAGCCCAGCTTACTGAGGACTTCTAACTCCTCGAGAAGAGCTTGGTTGGGGGCTGCCACGTTGAAGGGTAGCTTTCTTATGAGGGAAAGGAGAGCTGCGTCTTCTACTTTTTCCTGGAAAAGGGTGATAGGGTTAAAAAGGAGACAATGGTTGACAGACAACTTCATTTGACATTCTATCTGTTTATTTCGATTTTTAGTAGACGTCACTTTTTCATTTGCATATTTCTCAATATTTCGCTCAGACAACGCTTGGCTAATATTACCAAAGCAATCTATAGATTAAAAGGAAGAAACCAATACTCGTATAAGTTTATGTGGCAGGACTATTCTCCGAACAAAAAAGTCTCCTGTGCTAAATTCATTTACTGCCGCACTCAGAGAGGTTTAATAATAGGGGATCGGACAAAAAAAAACTAATTAGTCCGTCAGATAGATTTTCAAAAAATATTGGACACTTATTTTTTTCTTTATTCACCTAAACAAAAAATGAAGACGATACAGTGCTTCAAAAACTCGTGTGACGTCATATGCTAGTACATTTTGTACCTTCAAGTGACGTTTCTAGCCCCACTCCATGATCTTTGACGCGCTTTATCTTCGTCATTTTTTATTGATTTGATAAAACAAAAAACACGTATCCAATATTTTTCGATAATCTAACTGACGGACTAAACAGAATCATATTTTTTTGAGTCAGTCCGATCCCCTATAACTTAAGCCATCACTTAGTAAAGATTTTGACAGTTTCGTGAAGATTTTGTATGTAAAAACTGAACTCCGTTATAGAAACATCGAAAATCATAAATCCAGAGAGTCTTATTCAAATTACTTTGTCGAAGTAAGTATATTTCGATCAAATTCAATGTCTCAAATTCTAATTGGAAATAGATATTTTCATCAAAGGTCGAGTACAAATTAAATTAGCTCTAACAGAAGACAATGTCATTGTTTTAATCGAGATCTAAGTGAATCAATCGAATTGGTTATATTTTAATAATAATCTTCCTATTCTTGTCCTATGCCTTTTTAGGGTTTCGTAGCCGAATGGCAAAAAATGGAACCCTTATACATAGATTCGTCATGTCTATCTGAGTGTCCATCTGTCTGTCCGTCCGTATGTCACAGCCACTTTATTCGGAAACTATTAAGACAACACAGTTGAAACTTGGTTGGTAGATGTACTCGTGCTCTGTGACCCGCTTTATTTAAAAAAAAAAAACAAAATTAAGGACAGACTCCCCATACATGGAACAGAAACTTAAAAAACTGTTTTCATCAAACCTATTCGTGTGGGGTGTCTAAAGATATGTTGGTCTTTAAAAATGACATTGAGGTTACTCACCTAAAGTAAAGCTATGGACGAGCGTGCCCAGAATATGCCTGTTTACTCTTACTTTGAAGACATACGAGTTCAGATCTAGTACACCATCACTCGAGGAATATATAAAGCAAACCAACCTTTTCTTCCAGCACCAAATACTTGATAAATCTAACGCAGGCAGCACTCCTGGCATGAGGCAGTACCTCTATGAAAATGTTCCTGGCCGTCTCCAGTTCATAGCTCGTGCCTAGAACCAGGTCATCGAACAGACGTATCAGGGTTTCGTGGTTGAGTCTTGATATGGTACTGTAAAGAGGGGAATGAATGGTTTTATTAATAAAAATTATAATACAATGTATAAACGGACCGGTTATATAATCGGTCGCAGATTTTTTGTTTTAAACATTGCACTGCACTAGGAATTTCACCTTTATTGTGGGTGCGTTTACAAACATAAAATCTCACACACTCAGACCCGAAACAACTATCTGTAGGCCATACAAATATTTGTTCCGTGCGGGGACCAAACCCGCGATACGCAGCGCAACAGTCCAATCGCTCAGCCACTGCGCCAACCGTGCCGTCAAGAATGAGGAAAATGTAGTAAGGAAAGTTTTGAGTATTCGAATGTAGAGTGGTTTAGGAGTCCCGTCGGGGCTGTGGATTATCGAAAGGATAACGCGGCTCCGACACAAGGGCGAAGAAGGAACATGGGTTTGGTTTTTAGTCAGTAGAAGTCTGACACTCCCCTTCGCTCTGCCAAAGAGCGGGGGGGGGGGTTATTCGATGATTTTACACCCACCAAAAAAAAGACGAGAATGACGAGTAATACAGAAGTATAGAAGAACTATATTTGTTCCGTCGACTTCAACTGAATTGGGATATCTAACTGCAGGAGAATGATAAATTATTCATTAAAAACTTTTTAACAAAAAATTAAACCGACTTCAAAAAAAAAACACAAAAAAGTAAAAAATAAACTTTAGAAGAAAAATCAGTTTCTGAAGTCGGTGACTTTTGTGTTTGATTTAATTTTTTTGCTATTTTGTGTCTTTTTTTTGAAGTCGGTTTTATTTTTTTAACCGACTTCCGAAAAAAGGAGGAGGTTATCAATTCGACTGTTTTTTTTTTTTTTTTTTTTTTTTTTTTTTATGTTTGTTCGCTCATAACTTGCGACTGGGTGAACTGATTTTCATGATTCTTTTTTCATTTGAAAGCTGGTGCTTCCCGTGTGGTCCCATTGTCACCATTTCAATATCTGATGATGGGATCTTGTAGAAATCGGGGGAACTCTTCAATAAATAACAGCAGATTAACCGCGATTGTTGCTATAGCATATCTAAGCATTGTTTACGCCATCACACAACATAATATCACGCCTGTACTCACTACAAAGGTTATAAAAACTATTTCGTGAAGATCTGATGAAGAACTTCGGAGATAGGCAACGGAACTCCTCAATAAATGATAGCAAATGGAATGGGATTGCTGAAATCTCATATTGTCTGTCTATTGTTTACACCAGTTCCTAACATAACATCACGCCGGTACGTTGTGAAGGGGTAAGCACATGTGAAACACTAAAAAGTGAAAAATAAAAACTTTTTTACAAAAAATAAAACCGACTTCGACAAAAAAAACACTCAAAAGTGAAAAATAAACTTGAGAAGAAAAATCAGTTTCTGAAGTCGGTGACAAAAAAATGAAATCAAAGAAACAAAAGTCACCGACTTCAGAAACTGATTTTTCTTCTCAAGTTTATTTTTCACTTTTGAGTGTTTTTTTTTGTCGAAGTCGGTTTTATTTTTTGTAAAAAAGTTTTTTGTTAAAAAGTTTTTTTTTACTTTTTAGTGGTTCACATGTTCATGGGTCAATGTGGACAATGTAGTTTTTTTTTTAGTTTTGTTGATTTTTCAAAAACCGCTTGTCCGATTTCGATAAAAACCATTTGGAAAGTATACCCTTTCCAACAAAAAAAGAATTTTTCAAATCGGTTAGCAAGTGACGGAGCTATGCCCGAAAAACATTTAAAAAAAAAACATCCGAATTGAGAACCTCCTTCTTTTTTTAGAAGTCGGTTAAAAAGGTTGATTGGTGTTTGCAGGTAGTACAACTCAGGGGGGACTGCTTTAGAGAGACGATGAATCAACAAAAATGGATTTTGTATGGGAATAGGCTCGGGTGATTGATATACTCAACACTGGTTACCTTATTTTGAACATCATACTCACTTCAAAAGATCGATGAAGTCCAGACTGTGTATGAGTGAAGCATTTCTCACTATGTTGTCAGCGTCGATGCCTCTTCTAGCAATTTTCAATAGTATCTGAAATACACCATTCATTAGAAAATCACATTTTACGATAGCTCTTAAGGCGGGGTTACCCCGATAAACGTCGTCAACAATAGCGTTTTACTCGTACATGGAACGGATTTAAATTTTGAAAAAAATGTATTACATAGTTGACTCTTCGATCATGATATGTCGGGCATGCGATACACGATTACTTACACTTCACTGCATCCAATTAAATCGCAAAGACATGTCCAAATGATGGCTAAATAATCGTTTTACTTGAGTTATATTAGGCTTTGAAAAATAAAACTTATATCATAATAAAGGTCGTAAAAATGTGTATTATCTCGGGTCACATAATGTATAATTTCTTTATCATTTTTCTCCAAGAGAGAAAAAACAGTCAAAATTTAGGCATTATATCGCTCGCGGGGCAGGGCGGGGGGTGAGGTCGTGCGTACATAAAAACAAAGTAGGGTAACCTCGCCTTAAATAACACACTCGAAACATTGCGCTGATGGATCCATTGAATACTAACGGGGTCATGGAGCCCGTTGGGGCTGCCGGTTGGTCACAAAGATACCGCAGCCTCGACATAAAGGGCTAAGAAGGAACATGGGTGGTTTTTAGTCACTAGACATCTGACACTCCCTTTCTCTTTACCCAAGAGCGGGAGGGGTTATTTGATGATTTTCCAGGCACCCCCCAAAAAAAAAGAAGGGGATCATGGTGGGAGGTACATTAAAAACTTGGAACTTAAAGTTAGTAGTAGCTCCCTTATCTCTGTAACTGTAAGGTCCCAGGGGATGGTCTAATAAATAAAACGATAGCAATGACGTGGAAAACAAGAGCCTTTCGGCAGAAAGTGGGTACGTATCCACGAGATTTTTTGTTGCGGAACATACACCCAATGTAAGTTGCGGCAGCTTCTAACTTTTCCCAGGCAAATAAAATACACAGTAAATTGTGTGCGTGAGGTTTTTGTGTAGCATAAACTGGCCGCCATGACGATCCGGTGGCGCAAAATAAAAATCCATCCTACAAACCTCATAAGTAGTATTCTTCAAGAACGCTTGAGTGACATTCTGTATACCATTGGAGGGGTCTCTGAAGTCACTGGCGACGTACTGTATAGTTGTCTGTCGGAGGTTGATCTTCTCCACGCCCTTGGCTGCTATGTCGTGGTCGTAGGCAAGGGACAGGCTGAAAAGAAGAAAAGTAAGAAGTGGGTTTAGAGATCGCAAGGTGTCAAAAAACACATGCTGCGATGACCCCAAATAAATTGGGATAAGAGCAAGGGGGCAGCAGGCGGTTCGAACCCAGGCAGGCGCATTACTTTGTGTAATTTATTTCATCACCGCTGCTCTCAAAACGGAGAAGGAAAACATCGTGACGAAACCGGCATGTCTTAGAACCAAAAAATTCGAAGACATGTGACATCTGCCAATCTGAACTGGTCCCGCGTGGTGGATTATAACCCATCCCTCTCCTAGAGAGGAGGCCTGAGTCCCTGCAGTGGGAACATTATAGGCTGATGATGATGAAGAGCAAGAAAATGATGAAGATAATCACAAGCATTACTGTTGTCAGTAAAATAAAATTATTATTACCTATTCCTATTATTCGGTCCTGTATCCGATTTCAAAGTCGGGAAAAGTGTTATCGGGTTTTGGTAGCAGTGATAGCCTATATGGAACCGTCGGGTCATCTATCTTCTATCTATCTATCTTATATAAATAAAAAGAGAAGTCCTGACTGACTGACTGACTGACTAACTGACTGACTGACTGACTGACTGACTCATCAACGCCCAGCCCAAACCGTTGGACCTAGAAAGCTGAAATTTTGCACAGAGGTTCCCCTTATAATGTAGACAAGGATTAAGGAAGGATTTTTCGAAATTCAACCTCTAAGGGAGTTAAATAGGGATGAAAGTTTGTATGAAAATGGTCATTTTCACGCGGGCGAAGCCGCTGGCAAAAGCTAGTAGTTCATAAATGTTAGGTCATAGTTCTCATAGTTTGAAACCAAGACCTCTGATTTTTCGAAATCATGTGCGTATTGTATAACAACCATCACTTGCTTCGGTAAAGGAACATATCGTGAGGAAAGGAGAGAGATATTTGTCGACGGAATTTAAACCTAAATCAGAGGCCCTAAAGGTACAAGTTGGCAGCCGACTGCACGCAGCAGCAGCAGGCGACGTGTCGCGGCGACACTACTGGTTTCTACGTATTTCTATAAAATTCCCTCCGTAGTTAGCGACATGAAGCTAGCCACGCGTCGCCGAGCGGCAGACGCACGTGTCGTCCGACCGCAGATCAGTAGTGCCACTGACGCCGGAGCAACGACACGTCGAGCGTGTTTAGAGTTATTGACTAATAGTTATTTGCAGTCAGGTTCGAAATCATGACTGCAGCGACATGACGCGACGATGTGTCGAGACGACATGAAGCGACGACATGTCGTCTGCTGCTGCTGCGTGCAGTCGGCTGCCAACTGGTACCTACCTTTATGCGGCATGAACTCAAAGTCAAAAGTCAAAATTATTTATTTGCAACAAATGTGGTACAAAAGATGTTAAAATAATAATTATGTAGAGCAAAGACACATTTCGCCATAAAGTTGGCATGCAAACATTAACTATGATGCTTATTTCAACACACAGTAACTGTGAAATAAGCATTAAATTAGATAAATATGTGCGTTTCGATGTTTAACATAGGTACTCAGCACAAAGCAAATTTTACTGTTAACATTACAAAATAAACAAACAAAGAAATTTTTAACACAAACATAGAGAAAAAATCAAAGATAACATAATATAAAATATTTTTGAAATATACAAATACAACATCCTATAATTATAATTAAGGTTACCTTATAATGCATTGCGGTAATGGTAGGATTTGCAGTTAGATAATTTAAGAAATTCTGCTACGGAATAAAAACTTTGTGAAATAAGCCACTTTTTCAAAACTTTGCAGAATTTCCTGTACGGAAGATCAGTTAGAAACTTTGGTAGAGAGTTAAAGATAAGTGGAGCCATATATACACAATTACGTCTAAATAATTCAATCCTAGGTACTGGCATTGTTAATAATGAAAAAAAATGACATCAGATTAGACCCCTTTCAAATATGAAAACTGCCAATATTTAATTTGCACCATACATCTGACACAATGTGTATACCATGGTACACCTCAACCAAATCCTTTAAAGAAATAATAGCATAAGGTTCAGCCTTCCTTGGACTGAACGCGATAGATCTCTAGGCGATAGGCTTCTAGCTAGAGCCCTATTATCATTTTTTTTATAATTATGATGCATGTGCTCATTACCTCGGTTTTGTCTGATGGAATGAGGATTTGTCCAGAAGATACCAGTTCACAGTTGCTTCGATAGCTGACGGGTAAAAGGAAACAGCTGTATGTTTCAATATATACTTACTCCGTATTTACAGCTAAGATGTGGTCATGTGTCTTGTACTGATAACTTCCTCTCAGCTCAACATAGCTCAATCCTTTATAGTCGTCTACTTCGTATGTCCTTTCTGCCGATGACACTGAATCTATCTGGAAGCAAATAAAATAAATATTTAAATAAATAACTGGAACAGGCCTCATTTTTTCCTTCCAAATATTTTTGGAATTCTGGTCACTGGCACTGCAAATGTCCAGATAAATTCACTCTTATCTGTAATTTCATTCTTCACCTTTGCAGTTTTGGAAAATTTCTGCGATTCTATGATATAGTCAAGACTTCACCAGAAATGTGTCATATTCGGCATTATATTATAATTTATTTCATAGAGACTACATTGCATTGGTCACGTCAAAAACATCTTCCTCCTTCTCCAAATGGTGATGACGGAAAGTTTACCATCAACTCCAAATATTTGGGTGCTAATTAAACCGGCTTCTTTTTAATAGCAATATTTGCCTCTAAAAATCTAACTTGCCTTCTAAATTACTAAGTGAGCCACAATTAACGAGCATCTAAATAATACTATCTTAGCCGCAAGTTATCTTTTTTAAAGCCACTCTAAATACAACTCAGCATCGTGATTATTTTTTAGCATCTAAATTTGTAACATGAATTCAAACAGTAAACTTCTAAATTATTAATTTATGGCATCAAAAAAATATTCAATTAGCTTCTAATTTATTAACTCAGTACGTTTAAATTATAACTCATGCCACATTAACTGAGCATCAAAATTTAATTAAAATTGTTATCAAATATTATATTATAGTCACTAATAGTATGTATAAACTCCTGTCGTGTCATCGAAAGGCTTAAATATAGAAGTTCCTCTGAACTTCTATATTACTTAATGACCTAAATATTGAAGTTAGTATCGAATGTCCTAAAGATCGATTTTATTTACATGTTGTGCTACAAAAGTTATCGACAGAATCGCTTCAGAACTTCATTTTTATCGGAAAACTAGACAATAAATTGTGAAAACATTTCTGCAAGCAACTCGGAAGTAGCGCTCGCCGGCCGCTGCCGCGGCACCGCTCGCTTCGCTCGCTCGGCTCGGGCGCGTTTGGTCGCAGTTTTAACCTAACCAAACCTATTTCCCTCAGTTTACAATAACGAATCATACAATCTGCCTGTGACTAGTCAATTAGACAATGGTAAAAACATTTCTGTAACTAATAGGTATTTTTAACGTAAATATAATAATCTAAAGTGTATCAAAAGTTGACATTTCATATATAATATACGTTGGCGCTCTCTGATTGGTGCAAATGGCCGGTCGCTGTCGTTTCGCGCGCTCGCGCCAAATCTTTCTGTTGCTATTTTCACGATAAAAGAATGTGATGTATTATTTTACATGCGAAGTTATAATAAATGATGTCGACTACGGTCGCTTCATTTATATTTTTTGAGGGCCTTGTGTTGAAGCTGTTAAATGTAAAATGGTGGTGAGATATAAATTCCGTGGCTGAGTTAGTAAATTAGGTGCCTATGTATAAATAACAAGGACAAGTTAATATAAATGTTGATCGTCACTTGATGCTTTCTATAGAATATTTAGTGGGCGTTGTAAAGAAGACGAATTAGTATATTAGAGGCTATATAATTTTCCCGTGGCTTAGTTATAAAATTAGAAGTTTGATCCTGTGGCCAATTAAAAAAACTGTGGCTCGATTAATTATTTCTCCAAATATTTCATCATTGTCCAATATGTTAAGAATAGTATAAGCAAACTTATTTGTCACCCAGCATATTTTGTTATTCCCTTGTGGCTGAATGCAGGGCTGAGTTTGACTTACGAGAAAAGAACTTAAATAATCTTCTTTCTTTTTTATCTTTTGGTTACTAATCTAGTGTGAGGGCATGTGATGAGGAGGGATGAATCGCATGTGACTAAAAAAGTTATGAATATAAATGTGGATGGATGGAGAGGGAGAGGAAGACCAAAGAAAAGATGGATGGAGTGTGTGAGGAGTGATATGAAGGAAAAAGGAATAAATGATAACGTGACGACTAACAGGGCAGAATGGAAGGAAAAAACGTGTTGCGCCGACCCCAAATGACATGGAATAAGGGCAGGAAGTAGTAGGTACCTAATCTAGTGTCATAGCCTTCTGACTTGGCTTAAAACTGAAATTACCTAGTGGTACTTACCACAGCCCTCCCAGTATACGCTCCAGCCCAGGGTACAGAAGCCCAGCTGTTCCGACTCCTGGCAGTCGGGACCTTGAGGCTGGTGTACTTCTTGATGAGGTTGCCTTTCGAGAGGTAGATCATCGCGCAGATGTCGTCGAGGCATGGCTGGAAGACAGATGTTAGAATTAATTTGTCATGGGTATTTATTGTATAAATTATTAGAATATTTCTTTTCAGAAAAAGAGGCGGAAGGGATTCAATTTCACTAGATAGTTTTTATGCAGAAGTTTTCATGGAGCTCGTGGCTAAGTAACAGCAGCCGCTAGGGTAGATCTTCAAGTTAAGCCATGCTTGCCTAGGTTGATCCGTGGATGGGTCAAAACCCAACGTATCTAAAAGCATTTTAAACCGTAGTTTCTGACTATCATCTGCTGATCTTTAACAGTCGTTACTGCTAGACGGTTGCCCAAAAGTCTGACAACCAGTCTTAGGTACCAAGGAATATCGTATTATCTAGCAGCCTAACTGGCTTGTGCAGATCAGAAAGGCAGTAGCTCCATGTTTATTACTGGTATATCAAAATCAAAATTCATTTATTCAAACTAGGCTGATAATCAGCACTTTTCGAAGGTCAAAATTTACTTTACCTACTTTACTACAGTGAAACTTGGTTAACTGGGACTTGGATAAGTGAGAAACCTCTATAACTGGAACTCATACTGGGGTCCCATGAGACAGATTTGAATATCTGAGACACATTTAACCAGGTTTCACTGTATTTACATTTTTATAAGACAGTCCCCCAAAACGCCCACCCATCGACACTTCCTAGTGTATATAGCTAACCGTTTAGTCTAAAAGCTGACCCAAACATTGTTGGGAAAAGGCTAGGCAGATGCTGAACACTACTTACCTCATTGACAGAGTAAGTTCCAGTATCCTTAGTCAGTTGGAAGTTGATAGATATAGCTCTCTTTATGTTGACAGACCAGGCTGGCTCCTGGTGACCCACGTATATCGATTTTATGTAGCCGTTTTCCTGAAATATGTAAGCTATATGGTTAGATTATCAACTGGAGCAACCCCCGAGAGAACTGGACAAGAGTTGTTGCACCGGGGTGGGTGTCACATAAAAAGGAAGCTCAGGAAATGAGGTAAATGATGCCGTGACGTCTAACAGGGGAGAAAGGTAGAAGCTGCACCACAAAAACCTGTCTTCCGACGCTGGGATGTCCACTCCAAGACTCGTTTGATTCATCAAATATTGGTCCTTCGACAGACATGATCAGTCACAGACCACCGCTAGCTTACCTACGAAGTTACCTTACCTTGTAACTCCTGATTTTTTTTCAAAGATGATGATCAGTAGCCACTGCGCTGTTTTTACGAGGGCCGAAATGATGAAGAGAATGTCCACTATACCTGATACTCCAGCTCCCAAGGTTCTTGCAAGACTTTATCATCAGAAGTCTCCAGATCACGTACTGAGCCGTAGTTTGTACAGCATACTGTTTTCTGCAAACAAAAGTATATTGATCAAACTTCTTTTTCTGATCTAGGAATCTCAACCTTATGGAATCATCCGTGAGGTGTAGTAGGGTCTGTAACGATTAATCCTCAAAAATATTGTTTGAAACAGCCCAGCCCGATTTCACCCACTGCTGGGTGGGCCTCTCTTTGATTGTGCCAAGTTCCACGTTCTTCTGTCAGCCTCATCCAGGATATTCCCGCAATGGCTACAATGAGTCTTTGGTCAACTGGACCCACTCGAACTGGACCCACGAGTTAAGTCGAAAAAATCTCTTTTTTTTCATAGTTTTATTGTGTGCCCAGTTGCAAGTGGGTCCAGTTGACCAAAGACTCCAATATCGTCAGTCCATCTCACCGCTAGACGACCAACACCTGTCCAGTCCAGTCCTTGAACGCAACTGAGTCACAACTTTACGTCCTGATGGGCATTGTAAGGTATCTTGCCCAACTCCACTTGAGTTCCATTACGCGATTTCCAATACCGAAGACCTTATTTTTTTTTTGGTTGGAAATGACTCCTCCCACTCAGCGCAGAGTGGAAGGGAGTGTCAGACTTCTACTGACTAAAAACCACCCATATTCCTTCTTAGCCCTTTGTGTCGAGGCCCAGGTATCTCTTTCGTACAACCCGCAGCCCCGACATGGAAGACCTTCACACGTCTCCGGATTTCGACGTTGGGAACTCAGTTTACTAGTTTTATACCGAGCATGGGACGCTCTATGACTCTCTGCGCTACTCTGACTCTATACACAGCCTTCCTGTGTGTGCGTCCACTTCTACTTACTTCATCATCATCATCATCATTTCAGCCAAAAGACGTCCACTGCTGGACATAGGCTTCCCCCAGGTGTCACAACATTGACCAGTCCCGTGCGTCTCGCATCCAATGGTTCCCGCAACCTTCACCAGGTCATCGGTCCACCTAGTGGGAGCCTTCCAACGGAACGTGTTCCGGTCCGCAGTCGCCACTCCAGAACTTTTCGGCCCCATCGGCCTTTCGTTCTGCGAGCAATGTGCCCTGCCCACTGCCACTTAAAGGGGAATGCCTGAAAAATGCTTGAAATAGACAGAAACTACTAACAGTCCTTAATTATATTTAGAATAAATTAGGTATAATGAAATAATTCTCAAGTTTGTATACCTAGGGAGAAAATATAACGATCTTTAAAATATTTAACTTGATATCCGTCCCATTCCTTCTTATTTTATCATGGAGGTCAGTGTTTATTTGACATGAGTAATCGACATTCAGCCAAACAGGAATCGTCAAATGATCTTTAACGAACTATTATTTGTTTTGTATCAATATCCGGAATCCATCTTGAGTCAAACACCTGTTTTTCAGCCTGTTGACAGCGTTTCCTTTGCCTCTCCGCTGGTGGCGCCCTCTTTACTTACCGTTGGTACTAAGTATTTCAAGCGCGCCTCGGGTGATCGCTCAATTTACCGTCATTATAGCGTCGTTTTTCGCGCCGTTCGTTGATAGCGTTAAAACACGTTAAACTTCGCGAAAAAGTAATACTTAACCCACTTATTTTTTCAAATTAAGTTTAGTAAAACGTTTATAGTTTAGTTTTTTCCTCTCCGCTGAGTGATTATGGAAAATTGTAATAATAATTTAGAGCGGGAAAGTGAGACTGACGGTTCACTATTATGTGTATACGAGTTCGTTCTCCGACGCCAAGTGGAAGAGATGGTGATAGCAGTTCATCTACAAGCAGTGGACCCAGCCCTGAGAAACGTAAAGTAAGGAGACACTCCCAAACCGTGAGTTATGCATATTTCGAGTTTTATCACAACAAGTGGCTTATTTAACAAACCTCAAAACGAATCCTTCCATTATTGAAAATAATATAAATGCATGTGCTTACATGAAAATCGTTACCACAAACGAGTTAAATCTACGACGACCTGAAAACTTGTCCAATAATAAACTTCAGATTTTATCGGAAGTCATTACAATTACCCGATTAACTCAAGGGCAAACAAAACATACCTTTAAAAAAATACGTATCTACAGCGTTTTACGGTATGATGATTGGAATACGCCGTTCGGTTTTCGGATGCACAAAATAAATATTTAGCTACCCGGTTTTGTTGAGTTAAATGTTAAAGACGAATTAAGCGTTTTGTACCGAATATGTTGAAAGAAGATTCGTGCTCATATTTATTGGAAAGATCTTTTGCTGGATTAACGAATGCCTTACTTTGCCAAAAAGTCGAATTGTACAAATCATTACAATCATTTGTGGATTGGTCAAATGAGTCTACAGAATCAGTGACACCTAACTCGTTATACGAAAAAGTGCAATCATTGTTTTCGAAAGAATCCGCGTATAGTAAGGTTACCGATGACTTACTACAAATAGTGTGCGTGATAAATACACGTCGAGAGACTATGTTGCGGCAAATTTCTGAAGGTTTTCATCGTGATGCAAAACAAAAAAAAAAAAAAAAAACCTCCTAGTACAGAATACCTTTTTAATGATGAGGCAGTTCAAAACTACCTCCAAAAAATTGGGGGGGGGGAGGGGTGGATAAAGTTACTGTATCAACTAAATCAATACCAATACTGACCTCAAACTATTTCCGAGTCCCACAGTTCTGAAATGTTACCTCTCCCAATATGTCCAAACAAATACAAACTATGCTCGAGTCGGGGTACTAGAACCTGCAGAACTGACGCCCAGTTACATTTCAACGTTCTTTCTGGTACCCAAGTCAGATCGGACCTTCCGACACATTTTCAATTTGAAAAAACTGAACCAGTTCGTATTAGCCAAGCCATTTCAACTATTCAGTCACTTCCGGGTACCAAGTTTTTACAACATCAAAATATTGGATGGCCAAACTAAATCAGAGTCAAGCATATTTCCACGTACCAATCGCCAACAACATCGCCGGTTATTGAGGCTAAATTATCATCAAAACTCACGTCAACATCAACTACTTCAAATGACGTGCTTGCCGTTCGGCCTCTCATCGGCACCCAGAACGTTTGCCTCAATAACCAATTGGGTAACAGAATTCCTAAGGAGTCACAAGATCAGGTGCATAGTTTATTTAGATGATTTTCTTTTGGCCAACCAGTCAAAAGCGCAGTTGGAAGACGACATCGCATTCACAATGAAGATACTCCGTTTACTAGGCTGGACAATCAACTACGAAAAGTCTGTTCTGGTTCCGACAAAATGCCTCGAGTTTCTCGGCATTACATGGGACACAAAACGCAACGCAAAGTCCCTGTCGGAACTGAAGTGTCTAACGCTACGCAAAGCACTTCACCAACAGCTTCCGTTACCAAAGTGGTCCCTCAAACAGTACCAAACTCTAATGGGGAGACTCAACTTTGTAACGTTTATGACTCCGAGAGGTCGCCTTCACTGTCGTACTCTGCAATACTACAGTCGACAGCTGTCGGTGAAACACCCGTATCGATCGATCACTCTCCCTCAACCAGCTCGATCAGAGACGGAGTGGTGGTTTCAAGCCATAAGAATGTCGATGCCAATACACTTAAGCTCGGTGACGTCACAACTCTTGACCACAGGCGCATCAGACATCGGGTGGGGCGCTCAACTCGGTGACACAAATATTGTGGGAATCTGGACAAATTCTCAAAAGACATGGCATTTCAACATAAAAGAGATGTTTGCCGTTTAAGCAGCTATATGTCAGTACCAGCAGCAACTCCAACATGCACAGATACTGCTGCAAACCGACCATCAGACAGTAGCCTCGTACATAAACAAGGAGGGCGGCATAAAATCCAAGAAACTGCTTCATCAAACTCGATATCTTCTTGCTGTTCTAGACAAGCAGAACATTCATCTGACAGCACATTATTTCCGGGCAGGTACAATACCGAGGTCTCTTTCTCGGCAGAAGGCTTGTCCAGAATGGCACCTCATTAGGACAGTAACGACAAAAAAAAAAAAAAATCGAATGTGGGGTACGCCGGAGATAGACTTCTTCGCGTCGAGTACAGCCCACATAGTACCAAAGTACGTATCATTGGACGTCAACGATCAGAAAGCCCAACATCACAATGCATTCTGTCGTCAGTGACACTCCGACCTAGCTTGGTTGTTCCCACCACCAAATATGATTCCCCGAGTTCTCCAGCACCTGAACCAAGCCAGCCACCATTATATGTTAATTGCCCTGAAGTGGAGCAAGGTATTTTGGCGGGTAGATGTTCAACGGCGAGCGCGACATCTCCCTTACCTGATTCCAGATCTAGCCTGCACTCTAATAGACACGAGAACAGGGACGCATCCACAAGTGCAAGACCTACACTTGGAAACATGGCTGATTTCGGGTGGCAAGATATTTTGACGGACTGAACAGATCAAGAACAAAAAATTCTTTATGTCGACCTGGAGAGGATCCACAATTGTGGCGCAGATGGAAGTGGTAGTATGACTCCCATTCGATTAATTTTAAATACCCTAAGGCGAATCAGGTAGCTCAATATTTAGCACATTTACACTGTGACAACACACAAACCTGTTATACATCTAGTATTGATTTGTCGTCAAATTTCTACATAAAGCAAGCCATTTTTGTAGCAAGAGAGAAATCTGCTAAGCCACCTATTTGGAACCCTAAAGTTTTATGGCAACACATGAGTGCTTATGATTTTGATGAAAATAATATATTTCAAGTATCAAGACACGTGGCTACTCTTTTATTCTTAGCATCAGGTCGTAGGGTTCACGACCTTACTCTATTGCGAATTGACGATAGCTCTAGCTTAGTCGATGAAGATTCCTCTATTGTGTTGTGGCCAGCATTCGGTTCTAAAACAGACAACCCTAACCACAGACAGTCTGGTTGGAGGCTAAGAGAACACTCGGATAAGAAATTACATCTTTTCAATTTTTGGTTTAGACAATTAATATGTACAGTCGCGGAAATATAAATCATTTGTTTATTACCTACAGCTAGAAGGAATATTAAACCTGCTTCTAGAACTGTTATTGGTGGATGAGTGAGATCTCTTTTAAAATCTGCTGGTATAGATGCAACTCCAGGACCAGTAAGATCCGCAGTGGTTTCTCTCAATGTCGTAGAGAATTTTCCTGTTGATCACAGAGAGAAATGTTAAATCACAATGATTCAAACGTTCCCAATCATTCTACATCTTTGTCTAATTATTTTGATCCTGTTCATTAATATTATTTATTTTTCGTAACCATTTCTTTTGTTATATGACTAAAAGTAGTGTCATACTCATACCAGATTTATTGTAATACATTTACACAATTTTTGTTAACCCAACATTCTACATCCTAAAACACATTATAGCGTCTTTGGGTTTAGCGCACCAGGTGATAACAAACACATCACTCAAGATGGATTCCGGATATTGATACAAAACAAATAATAGAGAGTTTTACATCAAATAAAACTTACCTATTATTTTTTCATCAATATCCGGAATCCAGGTAAGGTCTACCTGGTGCATCATGAGTTCCATAATGACGGTAAATTGAGCGATCACCCGAGGCGCGCTTGAAATACTTAGTACCAACGGTAAGTAAAGAGGGCGCCACCAGCGGAGAGGCAAAGGAAACGCTGTCAACAGGCTGAAAAACAGGTGTTTGACTCAAGATGGATTCCGGATATTGATGAAAAAATAATAGGTAAGTTTTATTTGATGTAAAACTCTCTATTTTATAAAATTATTGCACAGTTATCATTCATTTAATATAATTCGTCCTATTTATACCGTAAATCTAATTAAAATAATATATGCATGTCAATTAATTAAAATCAAATTATTTTCAAAATAGAAAACGTATCGTAGGCTGTATGCATCATAATGTCCTTTGCCTTACTGACACTTTGACATTACTGCATTTAATTTTTTCGATTGTTGATTTGATCGATTCATGGTTTTGCGTTTGCGACTTGAGTTACTAGTATATTGCTTTTTAGGATATTTAACGACGACTTTAGCCATTTTTTTAAGGATTTTGATTTTACTTCTGTACACGTTACCCATTTTTGAACACGGACTTAGACTGGACCCGCCTAAACGACGACTCGGCTTTTTGAAACGGACCTGAACCTGCTTTATATACGACGCTGCTATTATTTCGGACTTGTGCCCCGTGTTTATTTAAAAATGGATAGAAACGTACACTGTGTTAATTGCTATCTCGATATTGCATCGATGAGACGTAATCTTTTTAACGTAACATTTAAATGCTGTTTTGTTGTATAATTATTGCATATTAATCCTTAACCTTGACTTAACCTATATTTTAGAAAAAAAATATTGGAACTGGCTTCTACCTAGTTTTTTGATAATGATTGAATTTGTAATGGATTCCCTACGATTTATAGTGCAATTTGGCGTATATTTCATTGTTGTCCATTTCAAGCATTTTTTTGTGTGGCTGATGGGCAATTCCCTTTGGCAATTCTTCGGGCTCTGTCGGTAACCTTGGATCTCTTTTGGATGTCTTCATTTCTGATGCGATCCCGCCAGGAGACCCTTCTACTTACTTCTTACAAAAAAAATACCACTCACCTCAAGTTCATCCAGCGACAACCTAGCCATGGTAAAGTTGTCATACACCTGTATATGCAGGTTCCCCTCCAGCTGCCAATACGTGGTGCTCTTGCGAGGGTTCCAGGTGCCCGTGGAGACGTTACTCTTCAGAACGAACACGTATTCCCTGTGTTCTTCTGGGAAAAGGAGCTTGAGGCCGGTGTTTTGGGTGTTCGCTGTGGTTATTGATGCTGGAAAGTATCATATTTATCATTGAGGAAGTCGTGCAGTATTTGAAAGTGAAGACCAACTGGGCTCTGGGGATGAAAGGTTGGAATCGCGCCACAACATGAACTTTAAGTCTTTCGTGCTACGAGTTCCAACCCACCATCTACAGATCTGCTTGCAAGAGGACTTTTGGCGAAAGGTGTCGTATATCGACGTTTCCGAGGACGGTAATGCAATTCACAGTTATCGAATTTTCAAGATTATCGAATGTTCAAGCTTAAGAAATTGTTTTTAGAATTTGTTTCTGTTACTTACCAATAAAGATCAAGAAGATTCTGAAATACATTTCGGCGGTATTCTGAAAATAATACAAATCTGTCTCAGTATTTGCAAGGTGGAGTTGTTTGAATGTTCTTCATGAAAAATTGACCACGAAAGCACTAGGATTATAGCAGAACCATATCTCTGCCAAATCATCTTCCTTTGGCTAGTCTTTTCCCAACTAAGTTGGGATCAGCTTCCAATCTTACCGGGTTCACCTATAAAATATCGATATTTTACATGCAGTGACTGCCTATCTGACCTCCACAATCCAGCTAGTACTAGGTAATATAATAAGACTGGTTGTCAGACCTTCGCACGTAAAGCCTAGAAACTACCATCTGCTTTGCACTAGCTGATGTGAGTCGGATGTTCGCAGATCATATAGGAGGAGGCGTCTAAAACCACTGCGCTCCCTGGCTTCAGCGTTAGACGTTCGTTTTAGTCACTGTACCGCAACACACACATAACTTGAGAAGCGGGAAATTTTTCTTTCGCCTAGCCTTTTCCAAATTAAGTTGAGGTCGTCTTCCACAGGATCAGATAAGCAGTCGCTCTATGTAAAATACTGCTATATAGCTGCATCTGAGAGCAGTGGTGGCCCAGTGGAGGTGGCCCCGACTTACGGACAGTTGGTCGTGGGTTCGAACCCAGGCAGGCGCATTACTTTGTGTAATTGATTTCATCACCACTGCTCTCAAAACGGTGAAGGAAAAGATCGTGAGGAAACCGGCATGTCTTAGAACCAAAATATTCGAAGACATGTGACATCTACCAATCCGCACTGGGCCCGCGTGGTGGATTATAAGCCCATCCCTCTCCTAGGGAGGAGGCCTGAGTCCCTGCAGTGGGAACTTTATAGGCTGTTGATGATGATAGCTACATCTCCATCTGATTAGATCGGAAGCCGACCCCAACATAGGTATTCCCAACTGCAGTGGAGTCGTCTTCCACCGGATCAGATAAGCAATCGCTCTTTGTAAAATACTAAGATTTTGCCGCATCTGGTTAGATTGGAAGCTGAATCCAAAATAAATAGGAAAAAGCTTGGTAGTTGAGGATATTAGCCAAACTCAACGTAGTTGAAAAGAGGCTTCACAAATGGTGATGTTGGAGCCGGCTTCCAGTCCAGCCAGATGCAGCAGAATACCAGTATTTCACATGTATCGACTGCCTATATAACTTCCAGAACCCAGTTAACTCTGGGTAACACGAGACCAAATATTATAGAAAAGGCATTGAGCGTTTATACACAGTATTACCGCGGTCACCGACCCCTATTACATCCGTCGTCACATCCTATTTTGGGCAACGCCTAATTGAAGCACTATAGGTATTCTAAACTAAACCCTCTCTTAGGCACTTACTTCAATTCACCAATCACTTTCACCACTGATTCTAAAACTCTCACTGCGGGAGCTACTACTATTATTATTATTAATAATAATCAATATTATTAATAATTACTATTATTATATCACAGTGTACTGTGTAATGTGGTCGGACATCGCCGCTTAAATGACTCTGACTTCATTGTAGTGGTGAAGTGCCGTAAGTATAAAATTGAGAATTTCAACTCTCTCAAATTTCATTTGCTATTCAGTACGTGATCATCAGCCGACAGCCGTACCACTGCAGAGGCTCAGGTATCCTTTCTAAGAGAGAGCTGGGCTATTAATCCACCACGCGGGCCCAGTGAGGTTGGTAAATTTCACATGTCTTCAAATTTTTTGGTTCGAAGACATGCAGGTTTCCTCACGGTGTTTTCCTTCACCGTTTTGAGAGTACTTAGCGGTAATGAAATAATTACACAAGGACCTGCCTGGGTTCGAACCCACGACTTTATGTTAGTAAGTCGGCGGCGCCGCAAACACTGGGCCATCACTGCTTCGTCCACGCGATTTTACTACCGGTATAAAAAGTATCCTGTCTTAATCCAGGTTGTATTATATTCTATAACTGGCTGGTTTCCTCAAGCCCACGTCCAAAGCGCTTTTTCTGTGAGTCAAGTTTCATCTAAATCCGTATAACATTTTTTCCGAAAGCCGACCTATTACTAATATCCTCATAAACTGTGACATTTTTAATAGTAGTAACGTTGACGTCACGTTTACTCCACACTCACAAACAAAAAAAAACTCCCTCAAATTCTCAATTCCACACTTACCCCACTTCGCTACTAATTCTCTTATCACTCTGCGTTGATAAGTCACTTGAACTCTAACCCTTATAATAAAAGACTCATTAACATCCACCCACTTTACCCTGACCCCTCACATATCATAGTTTCACCTTAATCTTAAACTAATGTCTCACAACGGGAGAAGGGGGAGAGCTCAAGGTATTTTTGTCATAGCGCGCCATAATTTCTTGAAGTTCCACGCAAGGCCGCTTTAAAGGAAAAAAATACATATTTAAGCTGTTTTTTAAAGTGCAGTTTTGACCTAGTAATTGGCCTGAGTTAAGAGTGGGTCATGGGTTCGAAGCTAGGTAGGCCCATTACGTTGTATACTTATCATGACATCACGCCTGTAATCCCAGAAGTAGGCAGAGGTATACCTCAAGGTACACCCGTGGTCCATCATCTGACTAGCCTTTTTCAACTATGTTGAAGTCGGCTCTCAAACTTACTGGATGCATTTAAACACTTTATATGGAGTGACTGTTTACCTTACCTTCAGAACCCAATGAGCACCGGGTAAAACGATATCCCGTGGCAAGGCTACCAGTAATGTCAGTCAAAGGTATAAATAAATGACAACTGGGACCAACAGCTTCCCCATGCCTCGGCATGGGTTAAACTCGGTACGTATGTACTAGGTGGATTCTCGGACCAACATGCAAGCACGGTTTATCCTAAAGATCGACCTGAGCGGCTGTTATTATTTACCTATGAGCTCATCTATCAGGAGACCACACTTTTACATATTAAACTGTTATCGTCATATTGTTTTTAAACTATGAAACGATATGGGTAAATATAATGAAGGGTATAATTTTCAACCCGCATACATTAGTTTTGTGAAAGAAAACATGACTTGTTTAAGGTATAAGAAAAATACCCGGCTTTGCTTGTTTTAGACCTAAAATATAACATTCCCTTTTTGATACATCATCAGCCTATAATGTTCCCACTGCAGGGACTCAGGCCTCCTCTCTAGGAGACGGATGGGCTATATAATCTTCCACGCGGGCCCAGTGCGGATTGGTAATGTCACATGTCTTCGAATTTTTGGTTTTAAGACATGCCGGTTTCCTCACGATGTTTTCCTTCACCGTTTTGAGAGCAGTGGTGATGAAATAAATTACACAAAGTAATGCGCGCGACGGGGTTTAAACCCACGACTCATTGTTCGTAAGTCCGGGCTGCCAGCACTGGGCCACCACTGCTCTCCATTTTGGCCTTATCCCAATTCATATGGAGTCGACACAGCATGCATGTCTACTTCTTCCATTTTTATCTACTACTCTCATCTCATCAGTTATATGTATAGTATACATTTTCTAATATATATCTATATAATATAATGTGTAAGAAATGACTTTTATTTACAACATTTAAAAACTACTATTTACAGAACTAAGATAATAATAAAATAAATATATACATTTTTTATTTATATATCTATATAAATAAAAAGACAAGTCCTGACTGACTGACTGACTGACTCATCAACGCCCAGCCCAAACCCTTGGACCTAGAAAGCTGAAATTTTGCACAGAAGTTCCCTTTATAATGTAGACAAGGAATAAGGAAATATTTTTCGAAATTCAACCCCTAAGGGAATTAAATAGGGGATGAAAGTTTGTAGGGAAAATCGACATTTTTTGTAGTTAAACCGACATCCACGCGGGCGAAGCCGTGGGCAAAAGCTAGTGTATTATAAATGTTCATCTGATATAAGAGTAGAGGAAGACCAAAGAAACGATTGATGGATTGTGTGAAGAATGAAAGGAGTAAATGAAAGTGTGACGGTTGACAGCGGAGAATCGCAGAAAAAAACGAGTTGTGCAGACTCCAAGTAACAGGGGACACGTAGATGATATGAAGCTTTGGAGAGTTACTAGGTGGTCGAAGGCAGATAGACAGCCTTTCCATGTATTCAGCTGCATCCAGTTATACCTACTTGAAGCAGACTCTTTTATATTTAAGAACAGGGAAAGGGATGATGAAGATTGTACAAACATACATACAATTTTTGATATATGGAAATGTATCATTTGCTTACTCTAGTTAGATTTTGTAACCAATGAATATAAATAGCCGTCATTTTCGATAGCTTTACCATCATTTCGTTTAGAATGAGTCGATATTTTGTGCTATCTTTTGTGGTTGTCGTATTGTTGAACAATGGTAAGTTTGAAATATCTACTTAGGTAGGTACCTACATATCCTAACAGCTGTATGTACCTACCTATATCTGGGAACAATAACACATATAATTTTCGAAAGGTTCGGTAGATAAATGAGGTTGTACCTAGTTGTACACCATTTCACCATGTTAAAGAAACACTGATTCGTTTGTATATTAGTGGTAATGGCGGCACGGTGTCCGCAGTGGCAGTGATTGGCTGACGCGCTGTGTGGCACGGATTCGATTCTCGCAAGGATTTTTTGTTGTTATGCTCTTTAGTTTAACTAAGGACTTTGTTTTCAGGAATATTTGCATTGGAAAAGGTTTCTAGGCAGAAACGGTAAGTTTTACATTTCAAAGTATTATAGTTCTGGGTCGTGGTGTCTAAGGGTCTTTGGTAAATTGATCCCACTCAGATGGGACCCGCGGGATGAGTCTCTAAGTGCTCACAGCCTTTTTAAGAAAAGTTCTAAACGCCTGGTTGACGGTCAAGGGTTGGATTTTACCTTGACCAGACGCTAGTTGTTGTCATACAATGTTACATGGCCGCCAGTCTCTTGGGCACGTTACTAGCTGACAAGAGGACCTTCTTGTTCCAGTTTATTCGGGGTCGTCGCAGCAAATCTTCTTCATTCTTACTTCTCTACTCCTCGTCATCTAAGCAGTAGCCTCCTTTCCAGCCATATCATCATTCACACAGTAAAGCAAATACCAGTAAATATAACAGCTCACAACTTAGGACCCAGTAATATTAATGACAATAATATCCGTGGTGCTAGGCAACTGGGCTTATCCCAGTTGTATACGTCCCTGTGTGCCTATTGGCCTTGTTCTGTTCTGTCTCCTGCTGATATGGAGGGAAGTGGAAATTATGTTTTTTCCTACTCCTCCGCTATTCTTTTCTGATTAATTTCGTAGCGGGATCCAAGACAGTTAAATCGCTTCTCTGGGACTTCGTCGAGCTTCATTGTCTCGGCGCTTTTCTTGTGGTCGCCACTGTTGATTCTGGCTAACAGGAGTTACAGTGGTGTGTGTGTGGCGGGCTTGTCCCAACATAGTCCATCCATCGTTTCTTTAGCCTTCCTCTACTTTTACAGCCACCGCATTTATATCCAAAACTTTCCTCACGGCATTTCCTCCCCTTATTTTATATTGCTAACCATTTTACCATCTTCCAGATGCATAGTCATACAAAAACAAACTGGAGGCAAGGCAGACAGCGGTGAAGCTTCTGATGATGAAGACTACGACTTCAAGAAACCACAACCCAAGGCACCTTCTGATAGACTGAGATATGATAAGCATGCTGGGTCTTCGAAGAACGAGGTTGAGGTAATAGAATTTTGTAAATATTATAGATATTTCTCTGGAAGATGTCGCGAGGTTTATGACTTCCCGTCGGGGCTCCGGGTCTCGTCGTGGCTGCGGGTTGTTCGAAAGCCTCGACACAAAGGCTAAGAAGGAACATGGATGGTTTTTAGTTCGTAGAAGTCTAACACTCCCTACCGCTCTGCCCAGAGTTGAAGGAGTCAGTAGATGATTTCCAACCCTCCAAAAAAAAAAGGTTTATGGCTACGTTGATGTCAATAGGCTCGCCCCTCTGTTCATGAGGGTGTAGGTACTCCTCTGCCTTACTCTTCGAGGGTTACAAGCGTGATGATATGTTATGTTCTCTGGAACATAGCTAGTAGCTAAGACATACCTTCAGATAGCAGGTTAAACTTCACTTGCCGAGGTTGGTCTTTGGATGGGTGACCAAAGTGACCAGGTTCTTTCGTATGGAGAACACGTTAATAAGCCATTGGTCCCGTTTGTCTTTTTTATATGACGTTCTCATAAAATATTAGTATTTTGTATACGTCATCATCATCAGCCTGTAATGTTCCCACTGCAGGGACTCAGGACTCCTCTTTAGGAGAGGGATGGGGTAATCCATCACGCAGACCCATTGTGGGTTGGTAGATGTCACATGTCTTCGATTATTATGGTTCCAAGACATGCCGGTTTGATTTCCTCACGATGTTTACCTTCACCGTTTTGAAAGCAGTGGTGACGTCATGAATTACACAAAGTAATGCACCTACCTGAATTCGACCCACATAATAATATATTACTTTATACTACACTTGCTTAGTAAGTGTACCAATACTACCCCACTAAAAGGCTTGAAAGCTGTACCCTGAAAATCAGGGTAGTAATGCGTTCATTACTAACGCGTTTCGTTTTTTTTTTTAAAGTCTTGATGACGTTGGCAAACAAACAATTTAATTTTACCATAAAAAGTGAAAAACAAGCTAAGTGTAGTATAAAGCAGTATATTTCACTCGAGGGTAAGTACAGATTACTAAACTCGTGTGGTTCACTGCCCTCCGCTTCACGTCGGGCCTCAAATGCACACTCGATTAGTAATCTGTGCCTTGGTGAATAAATAGCTATTACTCCCCTTGGTGAATAAATAGCTATTACTCTATGATTCATGATGATAATTATGATTTATGGGCCGCCACCATTGAGCCACCGCTGCTCTGCATACGTATAGTAACAATAATATTATACGTCACATATGGATTGTGATACTTGCGTTTTATTAGTCTGTTATGACTGAAATCTGATCACAACATACCAAGTTTAAAATATGCATCCGAGTAATATACTTTTAAGATAAAACGACCTTTTTAACGCCACACAATTCTTCCCCTCTACCGAGGCGAATAATCACAGTAGGGTGCAAAAAGCTTAAAAATAGGTCAATAAGGGTTGAAAATATCTTCTTTTAACGCATTTCACCCCTTAACGATTAAATTATTAAAGGGTTTTAGCTCCCTTTTTTGAGTTAAATGAAGCTAGAAGGTAGTTTAGTGGAGCGAGGTCGGGGAACGGATGGGTGGGTTTGTAGAACAGTAGGGTAAATGTAAAGGGTGTAAAAGTACCCCTAACGCAAACGAAGGACACTTGTTTTCCCCACCACTGTGATAATTTTTTTGTTCAAGACCATACCTGGGAACCTCTTTGTTACGGAGATATTAGGGGACAAAGTTCCAAATTTTTCACAGCTGTTTTTGTAAATACTAGTTTTTCAGGTTATAACTTGACTTAAATTACCTCCATGACCCGTTTACAATTCAAAGCATCTACTAGCACAATGATTTAAGAGTGCTACATTGAGTTTTACTGTCAAATGTGATTTTTGACCCAAAAAAAAAAGTCGTTTCCCAGCAAAAAAAAATGCGTGGGGGGGACATCGCCCATGACATCCTGGACATCAAACACCCCCCGTGTTTGATGTCCAGGATGCTTGGTTGACGGCTGTGTGAAGGGTTCATTTACACCAAACTCAAATATTTTATTTCAATTAAGCCATTACAGGCACTTTTGAATGTCAGAAGGACGGAAGAAGAACGAAACTACGAGTGCAATGCCAATACGTCATTCTGAAAGCCACCACGCCGAACCACACGCCACCGAATGCCCGCAACAACGAACACTGCGAGCACGAAAGCACACAGCGACGCACCCTGTATAATTATAGGTTTTGTACGCTCACGCACGTGTGGTCTTCTTTGTTATTAGGGAGTACTAGTAATATGTTGTTCTTCACAACTTTTGGGTCAGTTGTTTCGCAAACAATTGGGCCTAGCAAAAACACGTGTAGAACGTAAATTCATACAAATTAATCGATTCGTTCATTTGTGTCATGCGACTGCTGAGTATGAAGTCCAGCGTACGATTTCCGAGTCGGGCAAAGTGTTATTCGGTTTTTCCCATCAGAAATTTCTCAGTAGTAGCTTGAGAGTTTGGATTTGTACCCGGTTGATGGTAATGGGCTCACCCCTATTATATTATATAACAGGGTCCATAATTGTGTCTAAAATTATTTTATACCACCTGTAAAAATGTACATTAAGGATTGCAATAAACGATTTGAATTTGAATTTGAATTTATTACATAGGACTTGAACATAACTGGCGTTTGGGGGGTATGAGGAACAGGGTGTAAAGTTCCTCATCCCCCGTTGAAAAGGGAGGATCCTCCGACCGGACGGGTGTTGTGTCCGGCGGGCTAACTGCCCGACAGTTGTAAGTCGGGAACTCCTATATAGGCTTATGTCGCGGATAATGTTGATAGCGCGATCTAGGAAATGTTAGTGTACTATTAGGTACACCTCTGCCTAACCCTTCGGGGATTACAGGCGTGATGTTATGTTATATTGTATACTGGGACATAGGCCTTCTCTCTTTGAGAGCGTATGGGCTGTACTCCACCACGCGGGTGTCTAAACAAATGTTTTTTTTCAATACACTTCCTTTTTCAAACTACCCCCTGGCCACGAACTGCAGTGGCCTATATGGAAATCTTTAAATAGACTGCGTACCCAAGAAGGCCGCTGCCGATCCAATCTGGCTAGATGGGGTATAGTTGACCCATCTCTGACACAATGTGAGTGTGGAGCCCCTACACAGGACATGCCACACCTCCTCTCTTGCCCGTCGTGCCCAACTAACTGCACTTTCAAGGACTTGAACGAAGCCAACGGAAGAGCTGTCCAGGTTGCTACGACATCTATTGACTTCAAACCGCCGATGACTTGTAATCCAAACACTATGTACCTGACCCCAACTAATGACACCAATGTATATAAAATAATAAATTCTTTAAAATCAACCAACTCTACAGGCTACGATGACATTAACACAAAAATTCTTAAATTATGTTCTCCATTCCTATCAATTCATATTAGCCATATTATTAATTTGTCATTTATGCAAGGTTTATTCCCGTCACGATTAAAATTCTCCATTGTGAAACCAATCCACAAGAAAGGTGATAAAAGTGATATGAATAACTACCGCCCGATAACACTCATACCAATTCTGTCAAAAATTTTTGAAAAGGTCATGCATGAAAAGCTCTCCGGCTTTTTAACTAAATATAACATTCTAAGCGAAGATCAATTCGGTTTCAGGAAAAATAAATCGACTACAACAGCTTGTTTTGCTCTATTAAAATTAATTACAAAAAGCCTGAATAATAAACTACCAATTGTCTCCATTTTTCTAGACATGTCTAAGGCTTTTGATTTTGTGAACCATACACTCTTGATTTATAAATTAGACCGATACGGCATTAGGGGAAACGCGTTGAAATGGCTCGAAAGCTACCTTACACATCGACAACAATGTGTTGAGATTTCAGGTCAAACTGGAAATGAAAAACTCGCATATAGGTCCCAGTATCGTGAAAATAACTGCGGTGTTCCCCAAGGCACCATACTGGGGCCGCCTTTATTCTTGCTGTATGTCAATGACTTGTCCAGTGTAACTTCCCACAATTGCATTCTATACGCTGACGATACGACCCTCAGTATTATTAACGAAAATGACGACATTGTTGAGTACCAAAATGAAATTAATGTGACATTAAATAAAATTATAACATGGCTAGAACACAATAATCTTCATATTAACATTGGCAAAACCAAAATGATTCAATTCCAGACATATAATAGTACGCGTCCACGGCTTAAAATACAATACGGAAATGAGACTATAGAAGAAGTTGACTATGCAAAATTTTTAGGGATAATAATTGACAAAAACTGTAATTGGAAATCTCATATTGACGATCTATGTAAGAAGATTGATAGATTCGTATATGTTTTATATAGACTAACACGTGTGGCTAGTGTTAATGCGGCACTATGTGCATACCATGGCTATGTTGCGTCAATTTTGCGCTATGGCATTATAATATGGGGTAATTCTGTTGAACTTGAAAGAGTGTTTCGAGCTCAAAAAAAGTGTATGCGCTCAATTTGTGGAGCGCACCCACTGGACAGTTGTGTTCCACTATTTAGAAAACTTAAAATATTGCCACTTCCAGCACTATACATTTTTGAAATTTGTATCTACGTACACCAAAACAGACATGAATTTGACTTATATAACGATGTTGTATCCAGACCCAGTCGCAGAGTTCATATGCTCAATGTTCCTAGGCGTAGAATTAAATTGTTTTCAAATAATGTTTACTGTATGTCCATTACTGTCTATAACAAATTACCTGGTGGCTTCAAAACTCTCAGCCTCAGAACATTTAAATGTAAATTATTTAACTTTCTTTTAAACAAATGTTATTATTCTACTCAAGATTTTATGAATGATAAATTCACCTCAATGAATACTTGACATTATATACTATAAACCATATTTTATCCACTTGACATCATTGAATTTTGACTTTAGTAAAAATCTGTTTTATAATTTAATTCAATTCATTTATATTATTTGTAATTTCTATTGATTGATAACTTAATTTTAATTTTAATGTAATAATGATATTCCAAAACTATACATGTTTGTACGCCGGAAACGGCAGAATATTCTGATCGACATATATATACCACCTTCCAGCTTTGTACAATATTCTGACAAATAAATGCATTCTATTCTATTCTATTCTACGTACTGGATGGACAAAATTTGAGTTGTCGACTCGAAAAGAAGAAGAAGAATACACTTCCTCTAAAATAGATTGACTCGTGTTGCACTACGATTAGGTTCAACATTTAAAAAAATACTGAAAGCTTTCTGGGCACTACCACAGATTGGCACTACTCCTGTTGATAGCGTGGACGATTTTTGTAACACCCTTTAGTGCCTTCCTTCTTCTCTATTTGTACATATTTTTACCCGACTACGGCAAAGCCAAAGGAGGGTTATGATTTTGACTGGCTATGTATGTTTGTATGTATGTGTGTATCTTCATCTGTTCCCTCATAGCTTTTAATCTACTTATCGGAACTCGACATATGAGGTATCGTTAGAACCGTCTTAATTTTCCGCTGAACATAGGCTACGTGACATGTCACAAAAGCGATTTGGCGCCCTCTAGTTTAAGTTTTAGTTATAGATATCAAAATCAAAAGGCATTTATTCAAACTAGACTGATAATCAGCACTTTTCGAACGTCAAAAATTTACTTTACTTTACTATTAATTTACATTTTTATAAGACAGTCCCCCAAAACGCCCACCCATCGACACTTCAGTGTTTAGCTGGAAAGAAGAAGTGGCGTAACAAACTTCCCAGCACACATCTGTCTGTTAGGATGGTTAGAAGAACCAGGCTCGATACAATAGCAAGGTGTCAGTTAAATTTAAGATTTACTACAGACATAATCAGTAATAAACAAAAGTATCTAACAATAAACAATGATTATTCTCTTCCTTATCCCAATTCATTTGTGGTCGGCGCAGCATGTCTTCTTCTATACGTCTCTATCGCTCTTCATCTCATCAGACACCTACAATCTTGAACATCCTTTATACAGTCCATCCATCGTTTGATTATCATCATCACCATTTCTGGCAAAAGACGTCGGCCTCCCTCAGGTGTCGCCACATTGACTGGTCTCATGCGTCTCGCATCCAGCGGGTCCTCGCAACCATCACTAGATCTTTGGTCCACCTAGTGGGAGGCCTGAGAAAGCAACGTTATAGATTATGTAAATAAAAAACCTCCTTTTTTTCCTCCTCTGGGCAGAGCGGTAGGAAGTGTCAGACTTCTACTGATTAAAAATCACCCGTGTTCCTTCTTAGCCTTTGTGCCGAGGCCGCGGTATCACTTTCGAACAACCCGCAGAACCTCCTTACAGCAAAAAACAATAATGTTTTGTCCTTCCCATTTCCAGGCTGTACCTCCAGAGCTTCTGAAATATAAGAAGATACCAAACAAAGCTATGTACCGCCGTCTACGAATGAAGAATCGATTGCAAAGAAATAATTTTGATGTGTGAAAAAGCTTAAACTGGACCCATCGAACAACTAGATTATAATTACGATGATTGAAATATTTTTTACTGATAATATTAATGTATGTTTGTGTATTAAATAATGTTTTCTTTTTTTAATACTCTACGCCTACGTTGTCAAATCAAATCAAAAATCAAATCTTGTCATTTATTCAAACTAGGCTGATAATCAGCACTTTTCGAATGTCAAAAATTTACTTTACTTTACTATTTACATTTTTATAAGACAGTCCCCCAAAACGCCCACCCATCGACAATTCCTAGTGTTAAGCTGGAAAGAAGAAGTGGCGGAACAAACTTCCCAGCACACGTTGTCCCCCCCTACCTAAGTAGGTACTAATGATGTAAATTGAAATCAAATTTTAAAAGAGTAACTCCCTTCTTCCTACGGGAGACAACTTCATTAAAAACAAAGATATCGTATTCATCAATTAATTAAACAGTTTTTGTATGTATGGGGCATTACAACACAAGTGTGGGTTTAAGAAACGAGCCGAGACGTACTGCAGGTTATCACCCATACCTTGTCGATGTTCCACACATTCGAACGAAGCGCTTTGCTAAGTCCTTTATTATGTGCACAGCCAAGGAGTGGAACTACCTGCCTGCGTCGGTTTTCCCGAGTTCATATAACCCCAATCTATTTAAGTCGCGAGTAAATAGGCTTTTTCTGGGTAAGCTCGTTCCTTCGTCGACCTCATCCCTGCCCTTAGGGCAAGATTGAGGTCAAGAGTAAGCCCATTATAAAAAAAAAACCATGGATAATCTTGTCGGATCTTCTTCATAGGAAACGACCAACAAGTGCACCTTTTCTCGTCGTTTTATAAGTGCCCATGTAGGGTTATTTTGATTTTTAAAGGTAGGTACTACGAGCACCTTTCGAAACTTTCCTTACGCGGTTGGATCAAGACTCCGATTCAGAAGGCAGAACTGCTAGATACGGCTCGCATTGTTAGGGAGGAGGTTCTTGTATCAGGAGCGCTAACCCCCGATAGCTTGGACCGTACTCACAACTGTCTGTGTTTTTTGAGACTGCCTCGTTGGTCTAGTGGTTGCAAGCGTGACTGTCGAGCATTAGATCCTTGGTTCGATTCCTGGGTCGAGCAAAGTGTTATTCGGTTTTTCCATCAGGAATTTCCCAGCTGCAGCCACGAAGTATAGATTTGTGCCCGATTGATGGCAATAGGCTGTCCCCATTATATGGGACTCTAAACTAACTGGTAAAATGTGAATCTACTATCAAGTACACCTCCACCGAACCCTTCGGGAATTATTTGCGTGATGTTATAAGATGTTTTATGAAATTAAACCACAGCGGCATCGTTAAATATTTTATTCATCATCATCATCATCATTTCAGCCAAAAGACGTCCACTGCTGGACATAGGCCTCCCCCAGGCGTCGCCACATTGACTGGATGAGAGACGCAATATTTTATTAATAATTAATAATAAAATCAAAATGCAATACTAAACATTTCATTATTATTTACAATCACAACTCAACTGTGTATTATTAAATCTAGCCTTTTGCTTTTCGTTACATTTCCAAATATTAAAGTATAATCAAACAAGGCTCCTTGCATTTTGTCTTGCCCCTTTTTTTTTGTTAACTAGAAAAATAAAAGCAGACTATGGTACTGAAAACTTCAATCAACTAAGTATTTTAAAATCTACAGTCTGTATGATTTTTGCTACTAGTTAATTATTATATGTATAAAAAAAAAATCGAGCGAACATTGGGCATATTTTCTTACAAAAATGTTGATCCCGAACATGTTCGATTTTAACCTATTCTTCTAAGCGGGTCGACGACAGTTCAAATTAAGGTGAATGTGACAAGGTAACCTACGAAATCCGATTATTTTTACCGTCTGCCGTCTACTGAATGCCTTTTTCAAATAGTCACTCAAGAGACTTATATGAACTGAGATGGTTGTATTGGTGATTTTAATCATGATTACTCAGTAAAGTGACATTAAAATTTGTTACGGTCGCGAATTCTATTTTAACCATCTGACACTGACCGGCAAATTGCAAAAAAACGGAAGACAATTCGAATTTCGCGGGCTACCTTGGAGCATCAAACTTAAGTGGACCCAAAATTTGTCGACAAGTGCACTTTCAGAAGCCGTAGCTCCTGCGATGTGCAGGCAACAGGACACGCAGGGTACGATATCAAGTGCATAATAGGGTATTTCACCAAAAAAATCTAATTAGTCCGTCTGTTAGATTATCGAAAAATATTGGATACGTGTTTTTTGTTTTATCAATATAATAAAAATTGACGAAAATAAAATGTGTCAAAGATCAAGAGTGGGGGTTTTTGGCGTCACTTAGTGGGTAAAAAAGTACTATCCTTATGACGTCACACGACTTGACACGACTTTTCGAAGCACTGTATCGTCTTCATCTTTTGTTTACGTGAAAAAAGAAAAAATACGTGTCCATTATTTATTGAAAATCTATCTGACGGACTAATTAGATTTTTTTGGTGAAATACCCTATTCATAGTTTGGGGCTTGTTAATGCTTCAATACCAAAATAAATCAAGCTGTTTTCTATAATTTGAGATTATCTAAATTATGGTAACGATAAGAACTATTCAGCAAATATTGCCACCGGATTTCATACTATCCAACTCCTCAAATTAATATATTAATTATTTCGTTAAAACTAATGCCCTGGCAAAAAAGTGGAAAAATGTCTTTAGAGCAAACATATACATATATTTCCAACAACTAAATAATGGAAATGAATCTATACATTAAATGTACATAAAACATTTTTATTTCACACACAATGTATGCAAAACTTTCAACGTACAGACATACCAATACTTTTACATATATACTTAAAAATTACGTATAAAATATTTCAAATGTACCTACAGTATATTTTTTTCTAGCGATCTTTAACAGTTTTCAAAATATATTTCTTAATTTTAATTTTCAATCTAGACCTGTCATGAATGTATAGTATGACAAATGTACAAAAATAATAAAGGATAAAGTTCTATTTTTCTGCCCTAAGTTAATAATGTTAATATCAGTGCCTCCTATAGGCTTGTTTTGCCATTCCACGTAAAATCTATGACGTGTGCGAAGTAAAAGACACGGGTTCATTTTCAGGCCATACTATACATTCGATTTGACGTCAATATTTGGCAGTATTTTTTAAAACCTTACAGTTCCAAAATGCATGTTAGTTGATATTTCGTACTATTTTATTGATCTATTTTAGCGACGAAAACCCCTAATGGGATATTGTGAAGCCAGAAGTTAAATGAAAGCCTTTTCTTAGATACCTTCAAAGTGACTTTGAAATTGGCTTCTGTGGATGTGAAGTTCTAAAATTTTAACCTTGTGTTATTTATAACCTTATAAACATGCATTAAGGACTGTTTCCACTCACACATTTTTAGCTGCAAATGACAAAATGATGACATACCTGCATACTTAAAATATAATGCATGTTCACAGATTTTTCATATCGATTGGCACATGGATTTATGATTTTAGCACAAAATTGTTTTAAATGTACACGTATTTATTTCAAGTTGTAGAACACGTATTGTAACATTTTTGACAGTCGTTATAAGTAGTCCGACGACAGAGAAAGACAGTCTGAACCAGTCTTCTCAAATAGTGTCCTAGTTTTCTGTAGCCAGGTCGTGGAGGAAGCCATTTTAACCATGTCATCTACAGATAAATATGTATCCCACTATACCAACATTACAACAAATAAATAAACTATATACATTAATAATAAATAAGAACACAGTTTTATTTGTATTTACTTTGTCTTAAAAATATAACTAATTTAACTACCGTCGTATATTTTCTTTTCGTAAATTCGTTGCCGGTTCAAATACAGGTAATAGCTATATTTTAATTATCGGGGACATTCGGGACAAAAAAGTATGTACTGTCATAAATGTACAGACTGACTTAAATATTAATCTATACATTTTTTGGTGTATACCAAAAAAAAGACTAAATAATGTACAGGCACCTGCAAAATTGCATGGACAATTCAGAAATGAAATCGTGTGAAGCGAGAAATGACGCCACCTAACGTAAACTAGTTATCGACAATAAAAGTTTACACGAAAGTATTCACAAAATTATCCATGCAATTTTGGAGGTGACTGTACGCTCAATCAAGCTCTACAAAACCAGTTTATGCGAATCTCTTATTTTTATTTTATTGAATTGTATTGAAAGTCTTTGTATTGACTTTAAAAAAAAAGAGAGATTCTCGAGGCCATTTTATACTGGAAGTGTAAAGCTTGATGTTACGCTGAGTGTACATATTTGGCCTCTATAAAAGTTATTTGTCAAAGATTTCTATGTATAAGTAACTCAAGTATTCTTCTTGACTTCTAACCCACTTAAAAGTAAAGAATTTCATCGGAAAATGTTCATGGTTTTCAAACTGCAGTGTGGTAATTTGATTTCAGCAGTCATTTCCTCTACTTGAAAATATGATCTTAGTTAACTTATTTGTAAATAGTTTCTACATAATAACGTTATGCAGTCTAAGTTGATTGTGTATTGACCGTATATAAAAAAGGCCTTGAATAAACGGTTGTAATGCACATTTTTATACAAGACTTTGAGTTTATGTTTCCAAAACTTGATAGACAACCTTTGGGCCTGTATCATGATGTCCAAATAGCCACTGGTCACTAAATAAACTCAGAAATGAAGAATTACCTGCCAAGTTACCCATCTTATTTTTAGGCCTACTGAAATAAATTACGCTCACAGAAAAAACTGAGTATCGGTAGTGGAAACAATATCCTGATTACCAAACTGACAGTCTAAAAACTATGAACATTACACAACATATAAATATAAATAACCGGTCTTACAAGCAAAACCACACACCAAAACACTCGTTTAAAACTTCACTCCGTTTTATAACATCTTATTTTTTAAAGTTGAAACGTCACAATTCTCTCACTGAGTTTATATTTTCACTTTATTAGCTCCGGTACGGACAGATTATGGACTCGACTATTACAGATACTTCATCATTATTAATCAGAGTCATGATCATCATCACCTGCCTAGCTTTTCCCAACTACGTTGGATTCAGCTTCTAGTTTAGCAGTATGCAGCTGAATACCAGTATTTGCCCCTCCAGCGCATTATTGGTCAGAGTCTAGACTAAACACGGGCTGACAATAATAAAAAGTATGGAAGAAGAAGACAGACTGCGCTAAACCCAAAATAAATTGTCCTAAAGTCAGGATAATGAGGACGATATCTGTAAAAGTACGAATTCTAAAGTACGGCCCACAATCTGTCCTTTCCGATCGCACAGTTAGGTTAGTCTTTTAAGTCACTTTTCTAGGCCATTTTACTATTTAAAACCACGTACTTTTCATTAAGGGCTACGCAACTATTTGCACGTGTTTCTTCTCACGTGGTTCCTTTAATACGTAAGATGTGGTTCTTCTTAGAGAGCCAACAGAATCTGAAAAAAATTAAGATCATAAACAAAGAATATCAATAAACATAATACACTGCCCAGTATATGACAAAGACTTCTTCTCATGTAGAGAAGGTATAAGCATTTATTGTTATGAATTTCATCATTTCTCGAGTTTCCTGAAAGATCATTCAATTATTTAATGTGTTGACATATCTATATGATAGCCATTATTGGTAGTTCAATTCAGAAATTTTACTTATAGGATCAAAAAATAGTACAGGTCTTAAAATAGTTCCTTGTGCGACACTCACTGTGTAGCGCGTGCGGGCGAATGGCGCGCGGGGGACGCGCAGGGGACGCGGGCGCGGAGGCGGGGCCGCGCCCGCCGCGCTGCTACGACCAGCGCAACTCCTTCAGCTCCACGCTGCTGCTGCGGGAGTGCTGGAACAAGATGATGATATGTGTCAAAAGCTTGAATGAAATTGAAATCTATTGACTGATTTTTTTATTTTCACATAACGTCTATCTGAGGAAAAAATATGACGGCGCACATATATTTTATTGTAAAAAAACAACTAATAACTATATTTTTTAATTTTATCATCGGCCTTAGTGGTGAGTAAGGAAGTTATAACACTTTTTGCGAATTTGTAATGAATTTTTGACCAATCAATTTCTGTAGTCTTGTATCAAAACTTCAAAATTATTATCGATTTTATTTTATATAGTTACGATACGAGAATGTGTGTTCTCAACTCTTTTTCTCACCGGGTATCTAGAAGTAGCTGGAGGCACATGTGTGGCTGGAGAGCACCTGGAACATCCAGGTCTTAGAACTGTTCTGCTAGAGGAACCACCCGCCATCGCCGTTCTTAACTCCTGAAATATTTTTAAATCGTATTTTTACCCGACTACGGCGAAGCCAAAAGGAAGGGTAATGATTTACTCAGAAGCAAGTACTAAAATTATAGAATCTAATATATTTCACTTGATTTTACATTAGTATTACAGCCGGTCTCCCCTCAAACAATGTGATTTGATATGTTATAACATGATTAAAATTATACCGGACCTGTATTACGAAAGTTTGTTCGTACTTAAACATCTCGCGGTTTTGACTATGCATTGCATTCATGATCTATATAAAGTACATTTCGCTTACCTGTCCCATTTCACTACAAAGCGACTGTCTCCCTTGCGTTGCATTCTTCTTAGTGTTCCAACAGAACTCTAATATTGCCACTACTATTGCTAAAGCCAGTCCGCAGAGCAGAGTGACGAACACACCACCTAGAAAGAAAAAATCAAGTACATAAAAATATACCCTGAATCCTTTTCAAATTAAGAAACTTTATTTCGAGCAGAGAGAGGGTCATATAGGGTTAGAAGTCCATAAAAGTTAGTGTTAGTAAACAACAGGAAACAGTGACAAATGTTACTGACACCAGTGAGCCACATAAAGAAAGAAAGAAAGTTCATTCAGGTAGCCATCGCTTTAGGAACCTTGTTAGGGATGGCCGTGACACGCTTGCTGCTGCTTGGTCAGACTTGTATAAAGACGGAGTTCCATTACTATTCATGGCTATGTTACCCACGTTTATATGGGAACATAGGTGAAAAAGTCCACTACAACCCAGGACCATCAACTATACAAGAGTAACTTGTCCGTGCAGATATAGAATTGCGCCTTCATAGAGCTGAAATCACACGTAGTGCAAAAGAAAAACCAACCAAAAGGTCTATTTCTAGCGACACATCTACGGAAAATACGCTTTAAAATTAATTTGATCTACTTTTCTAGTCTATCTCATCAATAAGTTGCATTGTGCACACTTTGTGTAAGAATTAAAAATGCCGCATAATTCTTGATACTGTGTCATAGCCACAGATATATAGATGTATTTAAATAACGCAAGTATCACAATCCGAATGAAAACCAATCGTGTCATTTTTTGACTACCTACTATAACGCCATGAGCACTATTTAGTTACTATACAGTAAACAAGTTACTATACAGTAAACAAGTTACTATACAAAATAGACGTTTTTGTTTTTACAATGTCTAGAAATCAGTTCTTAAATTGTAACCTTATTGTTTTAATCAAATTCTGGGACAGTAACCTCGTTAAATATGAAATATAAAAGGCGGAGACGCAAATTGGCACATGAAATTGGTGCTCATGCGTTATCTAGGTATATCTCTATCTGTGGTATACGTCTACGCGTAAATTTAGCCACAAAGTCACGATTTTCTGGAGGTGTGTCGCTAACCAAGTCACTCACTTACCATCAGGCGATACAGCTGTCAAACGCGAGCCTGTACGATAAAAAATGAACTTAAAAGTGCAACTAAATAAGAATGGCAGTCTTCTATTCATTCGGGCAGCGTAATGAGACTTTGATCGACGTAGATTGATGATACCGAGACGTCTGTTAATTCCAGTAAAGCAATCAAGAAAGGTCTACAGACCTTGCCTTATTGATAATTTCATAAATATACAGTCAGAGCGGTAGGGAGTTTCAGACTTCTACTGACTAAAATCCACCCAAGTTCCTTGTTAGCCCTTTGTGTCGAGGTCGCAGTATCTCTTTCAAACAACCCGCAGCCCCGTCGGGCTGATTAAATGCCTGAGGAACTTTTTTAACCAACTTCTAAAAAAAGAAGAAGCATAACTCCGTCACTTGCTAACCGATTTGAAAAATTCTTTTTTTGTTGGAAAGGGTATACTTCCCAAATGGTCCCCTAATTTTTTTAATCGAAATCGGACAAGCGGTTTTTGAAAAATCAACAATCTCAAAACAAATACTACATTGTCCACATTACGGCTCATAAACATGATTGTGAACTTACATGTGAACCACTAAAAAGTGAAAAATAAAAACTTCTTAGAAGAAAAATCAGTTTCTGTAGTCGGTGACTTTTGTTTGTTTGATTTAATTTTTTTGCCACCGACTCCAGAAACTGATTTTTCTTCTCAAGTTTATTTTTCACTTTTTTGTGTTTTTTTTTATTGAAGTCGGTTTTATTTTTTGTTAAAAAGTTTTTTTAAATAACTACGAAGTCGTCAGTCCCTTATTAACCACATTGTCTTTTAAACAGTCTACGTCTATTCTTCGCTTCTTTATTTTCCCTCAATCGGCTAGTCGCTCATACACTACTTTGAACATTGGTTCCAAAAACGGTTGAGGACACTGACTCCTGTAACACAGGTCTCAACTAGCTCGGGAGCCAGGGTTTCAAATCGAAAAATACCACCTTTTTCTTTAAGCAAAAATATAGCGAAATCATGAAAACCCATTTAACAGGTAAAGGTAATACAGTACACCAGATTTAAAAAAATCAAATGAATCAACTCACCAATATTCTGTACTCCAAGTGGGTTCGCCTTGCTATCCTTCCCGTCCCTGTTGCAGACATCTCCTGTATTCTTCCACCACTTGTCGTAAAGGATCTGGATGACTCCCTTCTCCTGAAGCTCTAGGATAGCCAGGGAGATCTTGTCGCGCCAGGGACTGCCTTTCCATGTTGCGATGCCATAACCCTGGTGACAACAAATAAAGATGGAGATTCATATAAAGTTAGAATTTGCGAAGTTAAAAGCTCCATACAATATGATCCAGGATTGGATCATACTAAGTAGTTCTGGGAACTAGGAAAGGCCTAAAAAATTCGACACTTTCTTCGACAGAAACGAACAAACTAAGTAACTCTACAAAAAACTTTTTCTGGGATACGTCTTTTTTTAGGCAAATCATCACGATATACAGTAGCACTCAATGTAATACTCCACTTAACGACATTGTGCGCATGATGAGATGGACGCAATGAATAATACAGGGGCGTGGGGGTATTTTAAGTAAAATTATAGCATTGAAAACTAGTAAAAGAGTTGAAAGTTTCACCCCCAATAAATTAAACTATAGTATGGTCACAGAACACAAGTGTCTTTTAACTTCGTTAAGGATATTTCTACACCAATCATATTTTATTCTAAATAACAAGGTATAGCAACTGTGAAAATTGCCCTTTCCAAAGCGTAGTTCTCTATAGAGAAGAACGGGCAAGAAACTCCATAGACACCTTTGTTAAACCTACCTTTGAATCCAACAGTCCCCCAATCTGCGTCAGGTTGCAGTCCCTCTGCACCCTATGGTCCAGCATAGTGGACTCCATGAGGAAGGCGTAGTTCCCCTGGAGGACTCTCCTCACTCCCTCCTCATAGGAGGGCACAAGCGCTGGAGGGGAGGCGCTTGACATATGCACCCACATCTTCTGGTATATGTCGATGTTGGAATCCTGGAAAGAAATGAATACTAGATCAAATCATAGTCTTTCAGACATAATGTCATTGTCACGTAATCCTCAAAGGGTTACGCGTTAGGAGGAGTACCTATATTAAACCCACATCAACTTGTTTAATAACTACGTAACGCACATGGGACATTGTAAAAGCCTAGGCCGTCATAGGCTAAATGCCAAATATGATTTACCTACCGTCAGGAAAGCTGCTTATTACGCCGTGTAGGAAAACAGGATGAGCTACATCAACCACCAGATACTAGCCTACTGTGCGCGGGTTGGTATCAGAATGACTGGATCGCAAATAGACCACGTCGCTCATAGTCCAAATCTCAAAATGTCTAAATCTCAAAATACCTAAGTCGCAAAATGACTACATCGCTTTTAGTCCACATCTCGTAACGTCTAAATCTCAAAATACCAAAGTAGCAAAATGATACATCGCAAAAAATCCGAACAGTTGTGTAGGTACCTGTACATTAATCTCTTTGGTTCTTAATGTTGGCTGATTTCATGCCTGGCCACTTGGTAATATCCATGATAGGAAATAAAACAATTGAAGTATGTGTCATGAATGTCATGATCAAAATAATAACGTAGGTACTTACCTAGTTTTTACTTAATCTGTAAACACAACACAATGAAATCATATTTTCAAATAACAAAAATATACCGGCTATTTTATGCAACGGTTACCGGTATAATAATATTATTGTTAATCCTTAAGAAATAAGAAGAATAAGGAATTATAAGGATATTAATTTTTATTTTTTTTCTCACGGTAATATAGGTACTTAATTAAAATAAAATAAATGTGTAATGCCGTAAATGTCTTACTTCCCTAGCCTATTGCTTCCGCAAGATTCACTCTACCTTTACACCAAACTTGAACCAAATCGGTCCATTTTGATCCTTGAACAAACAGACAAACCAAACAAACAAAATAAAAATCACCTATTTTGGGTCTAGATAGATAGACATATTCTGATACCAACCCATACCACTTACTTTTCAAACAAAATGTATCCAGTAATTCTGATAGGTATCAACCCTGTATTAAGAGATTAATGTATAGGTACCTACACAACTGTTCGGACTTTTTGCGATGTAGTCATTTTGCGACTTAGGTATTTTGAGATTTAGACATTTTGAGATTTGGACTATGAGCGACGTGGTCTATTTGCGATCCAGTCATTCTGATACCAACCCCTGTGAGCGGTGAAATGGCCATCATGAACCAATATTGTGTGCATTGTGAGTCACGGAGATGGGTCATCATGCGTCACAATGGTTTCCTATCGTGAGTCGCACTGTTGGGCCATAAATGGGTCACGAGATTGGGCCATCATTGGTCACGGTAGAGACATTCTCTTATCCTGAACTTTACAGTTTATACAAAAATTTTTGGCCCAACCCTTTATTAATTTCATGTTTGAAGTATTTTTTTTTTATTATATATGGGCTCTTGACCTCAATCTTGCCCTAAGGGCAGAGATGATGTCGACGATGGAACGAGCTTACCCAGAAGAAGCCTGTTTACTCGCGACTTAAATAGATTAGGGTATATGAACTCGGAAAAACCGACGCAGGCAGGGAATTCCAGTCCTTGGCTGTGCGCATAATAAAGGACTTAAGTATTACGAGTTTAGTACTTCACACTCTGAGCTCAGTGTGCCTGTTGGCAAAGGCGTCCCCTAACATTTTTCATTGTTTTCTATCTTTACCGACCATTCTCCAATTGGGACCCACTGTTAATTTTATCTTCTGTGTTGTCTTCCCCTTCTCCTTATAGAGAACCAAGATGGGTCACATAAAAGTTACTTACCCTAAAGAAGGACATGGTGGAGCCCCCATTGAGCGTCCCGTACTGTATAGTACTCTGCGCCGCTAAGTCTGCCGCGCTCTGTATCGGTAGCACAGTACGTTCCACCGTCAGGAATGCAGCCAAGTTCGCGGTGTACGAAGACAGGATGATCAGCGTGAAGAACCACCAGATTCCTCCTACTATTCGCGTTGACGTTGCCTGAAAAGAGAATGTTTGAGGTTATTTTGAGGTCACCGTTTTAAGAGGATTGAATTCGGTCAAGTTTGGTCCTACCTTCACTGTCAAAATATACCGCATAGCGTGTATAAAAAAAATGTGGTCATGTTTAAGGGACAGTTCAAATATACCATTAAACCTATTCGTCTTTCGCTAATGGTAAAATATTATCAGCTTCCGCATACATTAGGGTCAAGTAGGTCTGTGTTAAAGTTTTTTCCTGGCCTTTTGACTACATCTTTTTAGACACCAAGAAGAAAGTTTGGTCGCGGAACCGGCCGTCCAAGCAGTTTGATCAGAATTCCGCCTGGTTATCCAAGAAATCGTGGTCATGGCCGGGTAGTGCTTGGGTCCTTGGTGTAAACGGACCCACCGCGAAGCAGCCAACCAAGCATACTCTTTATCAAATGTATGTTACGTGGGTAACATATATTTCATCCATCATACTCTATTATATCCTTTACGCATATCTTACCTTAGGATTAAGCCCAGAGCCTTGTCTCAGGAAGGTACCGGTGATGAACCAGAAAGAGTTGCACACGCTGAACTGATTCGTTAGGAGTTTGGTCTCGTGCCCGCAGACGTGGGTACTTGTCGACCTGGTAGAAAAAAGTTAACGTTTATGAAACTATCGTTTAATTGACCTTCACAGGGCACACTTTGTCTTCTTCGTGACAAACGGCAAATAATCGACCTTGTGTTTTTTTTATACTTATACAAACATATCTCATCATTTACGATACTAAAGACATAATTAAATAATTTCTAAATAGCAGCCATGACTGTGGATTTTTATCTGGTTAATGACAATTATGGGGTCCCCAAATTTCATGGAACTGAAAGTAATCATAACTGATAAAATAAAGCGTACTATCCTAGCTAGCCTTGTAACTCCTAGCTTCCATCTATGGTGGAAGCTCTTCAACATGCCTTTATTCCAGCCCTTTGGAAGGATGGAAAATCATCCAGCGCCACGGTCGAAAAACTTCTGTAGTCCTGGCTGGCATAGCCCCTAGTAAGCCCAGTCTACAATGCTGACATCTCTTTGAGGCGCTTGTGGAACTCACGGACCACAGGTTCAATCCAGCCCTGCGGCCGCTTTTATTACACTTACCATTCGTAAGGAGAAAACCTCGCCATCACAAAGAGAGTAAATGACACCAGGATATAAGCAGCTAGCACGTATAACCAGATCTCTATCGCGAGCGGGTTCAGGAAGCTGAACAGACGAGTTGGCTGTGATGTTGGCACCTGAAACAAAGGAAAACAAGAATAGTGTAGTTGACTGACTATAACAAATATGATTCTGTTAAGTCCGTCTGTTAGATTATCGAAAAATATTGGATACCTACGTGTTTTTTGTTTTATCAAATTAATAAAAATTGACGACAATAAAACGTGTCAAAGATCGTGAGTGGCTGGTGACGTCACTTTCTAAAACTTTGTAAAAAATGTACCAAACTATGACGTCGCGCCGCTTTTCGTCTTCACTTATTGTATAAGTGAAAAATGAAAAAAAACATGTCCAATATTTTTTGGAAATCTATCTGACGGACTAATTAGATTTTTTTAGTCAACTACCCTATTGATTATACCGTCACATGCTGTGCATGCATGGTATTTGTTTTAAGACTTTAAGTTGTGCTGGCTGGTTTAGATTCTTCCAGGTGGGCCATGGCAGCCATCCGCTTGCTTCTGTGGGCTCAGCATCATGAGCCGGAGGGAGATTTCTGAAGAACCACGATTCAAGCTTTAAAGCTCTATTGTTGTCGATTGGTGAGATATTTGACAAAGGAAGCTGTTCCGACTTCGGCCTACCTACCTTGTTGCGTAAAGAAGGTGACGCTGCCTGATTTTCTGCACTTGAGTAATGTCTGTTTTGCTCTAGAAACTGATCATCGGAACAGTCAAACAGCTTCGTTTTGTAACCTTGCAATTTGATCGAAACAGCATTTTTTTTAAATTACCGAATTTTTATTTGGGCAGGTTCGGAATGTTGTCCTGAATATGTAATCGGTATCCGTTTCTGCGTCGTCGGTGTCCCTTCCATCCTGTATAGAAATATTTCCAAACTTACCTTAAATAATATCCCAATGCCCAGATTCATAAATGGCTTGGTGAAATCAATGACAGTCTCTCTCGCGTAGTTTATCGTCATCGAAGCCACTGCGATGTCTGCTTTCTGTAACAGGATGAATATTATGTAGTCCTGCCTTTTAAGACCCTTTTCTTTTGCAGGCTTTTTAAATCTTTTTAGACTATAGGAATATGAAGAACAGTGTGTAAAGTTTTTCATCCTATATGGTGACCTACTCCACACACACGACAGTTCTTGTCCAGTTTTTCTATATCGTCTAACGTCGCGGAGAACTTTAAAATCGCCATCATAATAATATTTCAAGTTAGTTCTTGATTTGGGACATATGTGATCCTTCAGTACATTTTATACTACGTTGCTATAGTGTTTTTTTTTGTAGTGTCGCTTCAAAACACTAACCGCCTTATTACAAAAGGCAGTTAAACCTGGTTTAACTTAGACTTGGTTTATCTCGCATGACGTCTCACTTCAATAATATTCAAAAGAAAGTGACAGCATGCAAGATAAACCAGGTCTAAGTTAAACCAGGTTTAACTACCTTTTGTAATAAGGCGGTAAGTGTCTCGATGCAGAGAACCTTTTATGAAAACATTTTTTTAAACAACATTTTCCTCATTCCTCGGCATCACATGCCTCTAACACTATAACAGATTTTATCACAATTTTTTTGCCACTTATACCACATTCAGACATGTTACATACTCATTCCTTATTGCACCACATCTCCCTTAGCATTCTCATCTCCGCTACAGCCTTTTGTGGCCAAACTGTGTTAAATAATGGTTTTTCATGTATAATTTAATTTTTGGCTGTGTTACTGTGTACGACTGACATTTTAACTTGTAACTTTAGGTATTTTGACATTTATATTTCTTTATTCTTTATTTTTTCTTTGACATAATTTGATTTGATTTGACAATAATACTTTCTTAATTATAATAATATGTAATAATAATTTTATAAATTTGTGACATGCTAATTTTTAGTATGATTTGAAATGTTATTAATTTGATTTTATTTTTATTTTTATGTTTTGTAGTGCCCTTACAGGGTGCATGTTTGATACTTTTACAAAAATTCTATCTCATGTACAACATGTATGCAATAAATTGATTGAATTGAATTGAATTGAAATAAATATCTTTTCTTTCTATCTTTTACTACTTCAAAAATAAACACTCACTCGGTCCATCAGCTCCCTCACTATCCCATTCCAATGTCCAGTATCCGGGTCCTTGACTCCATACATATTATCCGGCACCAGTCTGAGCCGGTAATGGAAGCCGGCCCTGGCTGCCACTCGGGCTAACAGGTCTATGCAGAAACCTTCGAAGCGAGCGTTGCCTTGGAGGTTCCAGCCCTCTTTTACCATTACGTAGGGTTTTTCCTGTGGAAGAGATAATGCTGGTGAAGAACGTAGAAAAGGTAAGCTTTATTTATCAAAAAAACTAAAACCCGACTACGACAAAAAAAGCCGTAGTCACACGGTATTAAAGTGTTTAGGTTGGTACCTATAACGTGTGACTACGGCTTTTCTTTTTGTTCTATCCTGAAAATCTTGTTTCATACTTTTTCAGCGTCGTTTTTTTTGTCGTAGTCGGGTTTTAGTTTTTTACTTTTTTTTATTTAAACAATTTTGGTGTTAAATATTTTTTTTACTCTTGACTTTTTGTCCGCTAGAGGGCGTGATTTTAAATTTGAGCAATATTTTGGAAATGTACAAGTGAGGCCCTTTTAAATGATACCAAACACGGCGTGTTTATCTCCATTTTTTATTATTTAAGCTTTACTTTTTGACCGCTAGAGGGCGCCAAATCACTTTTTGTGACTCGTCACGTAGCCTATGTTCAGCGGAAAATGTAGACGGTTCTAACGATACCTCATATGTCGAGTTCCGATAAGTAGATTAGAAGCTATGAGGGAACAGATGAAGATACACACATACATACATACATACAAACATACATACATAGCCAGTCAAAATCATAACCCTCCTTTGGCTTTGCCGTAGTTGGGTAAAAATTTTAAGGGGTTTTAAAACATCACGAGGCAAGGGCATACCTGGAACTAATCATTCGAAGACTTGACACCAAAGAGTAAAATTTTTCTGGATAACCTGGATTTGAAACTACGACCTTCAACGCGAAAGTCGAATCCAACACCACTCTACTGTTCTGACACTTTTATTTATTTATTTATTTAAACACACACTATAATTACAGGCTAACCTAATACAACAGTGTAGTTATAGTAAAAGTTTACACAAGAGACTTACAATTACCAATCTATCTAAGCAATCTAGACTAATTAACAGACTAAACATCAATAATAACCATAATAAACAATAATTCAATAATAATTCATTATTTAACTCAATTATTAATTAAATCTAAACTTAGCGTGCTTCAAAAGAAGTATTGAGACCTGATACTGATACTGTAAGCCTGCGTCCTCCCACTAAGCCTAAGGCCTCTCCCCATGACGTCCAGTTGTTTCAAATCAATGTGGACCACTGTCACTGGTCTTGCTCGTCTTGGCCATCTCATAGGAGGCCGCGACACCCGGCTGAGTCAGGTCTCCAAAAAGTGCCTATTTTTGCTCTAATCTTTTTAACAAACCAGTTTTTTTAACCCTTCATCATCATTTCATTCATTTTGCTCTTTAAACTGTGTTGGAATTACTTTAATTCCTTTTTTTTTTTAAAAAAAAAACGTTGCCCCACACTAGGAATTTCTCCTGTATCGTGGGTGCGTTTACAAACATTTAAACTCACATACACAAATACCCAGACCCGGAACAACTATCTGTAGGTCACACAAATACTTGTTCCGTGCGGGGATCGAACCCGCGGCACGCGGCACAGCAGTCCGATCGCTCAGCCACTGCGCCAACCGTGCAGTCAATAATTATTAGGTGCTTACCTCAACAGTAACCACAGTCAGAGTAACATTAGGCGGTGGATCCCTCGTATAAGCTGCAGGGTCCGTGATGGCCAGACCTTCACTCGGTGTCCAATGTCCTGAGACCACCATGCCTCCTTTCTCACCGCCTGTCAGCCTCATTAGCTGAAGATGGAAGTTCGTTCTGACTCCGTTCTTGAACTCTATTGGTCCTGTGAGACCGTGGGCTTGAATCTGTGGAGGAAGATTTAAAGAGGACCCGTAAATATCTAGCAAAAGCAGAATTCAAATCTTAATGGTAAAACTTTGTAGAGATGATGATAGACTTGTGCAGCATGGATCATTTACTGTTAGTTGACTAGTGTGAGTGGTAGTGGTCATAGTGCTAGTCTAGTGTCCAATAGGGGATCGGACAAAAAAAACTAATTAGTCCGTCAGATAGATTTCTAAAAATTATTGGACACGTATTTTTTCTTTTTTCACGTAAACTTAAAATGAAGACGATACAGTGCTTCGAAAACTCGTGTGACGTCATATGATAGTACATTTTGACGACACAAGTGACGTTTCAAGCCCCACTCCAAGATCTTTGACGCGTTTTATCTTCGTCATTTTTGATTGATTTGATAAAACAAAAAACACGTGTTCAATATTTTTCGATAATCTAACTTACGGACTAAACAGAATCATATTATTTTGACCCAGTCCGATCCCCTATTCCAGCCAAGGTTGTAATAGTCAAAAAAGCAAGGCGTCTAACAGACGAGCATTACTTTTTGTAGTAATCAACTACGTTTGCCGTCGACGCGTGCACAGTAAAAGCCGACCAAGTTGACTCTGTCGATAGCTGAAGTTAGCTCTTTTAAGAGCAAAGTGCTGCTTGATGCCTTACTATAATAACGTTCGCGGAGCGCTACAACAATGCTGTCGACATGGTGGGGAATTAGTGTGTTGAACACTCCAGCATACAGAGAACATTACTATGCTACAGCAGTTGCTTATGTCAACAGTAGCAGTTGCCTCTTTCGACAGCTGAAGTTGACTCTGTTTAGAGCAAAGACATGCTGGTCGTCTACTACTTTATACCGTGTGTTGTGTTTTCGATCATCATTATCTGAAAGAATGTCACTCCGTCTATGGCCCTCTGGGTTAGAATACTTTTTTACCCCGGTAGTACGGTCAGCAACAGAAGTAGCTTAAGATTTCGGAATTTAAATTATTTGATGTACAGGACTTCAGCTGTTATTTTTAATGTTTCAGAAGATTATTCTTTAAAATATTCCTTACTCTTCAATAACTTGTTATTAACGAGTATTATCTAGAAAAAAAATATTAAAAACCTGCTTTGAAACTTTAAGTAGTGTAAAGTACGTCTGTTGCTGACCGTACCTTCCTGTAGATTCATTTCTAACATCCACAGCTAAAACTACGTAGTAAAACTTATTCAAACAAAATGTTTGACTACCCACCGTATTAATATTATCGATAATAGTTTTCCCATGATTCCACGGGACTTCCTTTTCACAAGAGACGTTCCCCGGGTGGAAGTCCTCAGTGATGGCCAGAGCCTGGCACAGGATCTGTACTGCATCGTATAGGAGTGCTGGTTCCGTCTGTAATGATAAATTTAAAACGATTTTATTACACAGGTATAGTAATTTATTCTTAGATTCGTCCTAAGGATTTAGGGAGTATGAAGAACAGGGTTTAAGGTTCTTCAACCCCCATAGATCAGGTACGATGCTCCGACTAGACGGATATTATGACTGGTACTCGACTAACTCCAACGCGATTTAGAATTTCAAGGATAGTTCTTCATTTTCGCATAGGTGGCGATTTTTGTAGTGCCGCTATACTTGTTGTCCTGGTTGTTTTATATATTTAGTTTAGTTTAATTTTATTTGTAAATCTTAAGCAGTAGTTATGCATGGTCAGAACCTTAAAAGTCTGGAAACTCTCTTACCAGAGGTAAACATTTGTATTCGCGACTTATGACTATATATAGAAGAACTGGACAACATCTGTCGAGAAGTAGCCTACCAGACACAATACCCGTCTAGTCTTTCGCTATTCATAAGAGTAGAAGTATACAATACGAATAAAGTTACCAACATTCATCCTTCTCTACTTTAGATAAAGTAACAAGATACGACACTTCACCTTAATATGTCCCCCGCTGATGATGGACGCCCCTATAGGATGGAACTTCTCCATCACCTGTAGCGACTCCTTCACTTTATCGGAGTCTCGGTCCACCAGTCTCCAGCCGCTCATGTTCACACGATTGTAGTAGAAGTCTTCCATATCGAAGAGTTCGAAGTCCTGGAATGATTAGAGACCAGAATTTAGTAACTCCTGTTTCAAATTACACTAGAATTTCTGTTTGATTGATATACTTCCTTAGGCAGAAGTTCTAGAAAGTTATTTTTGATCTGAAACTTCTATATCTGCGACTTAACAGTTAAACCAATTTGTATGGTCATATATTTTCCCAATCAACCTTGAACCTAATTCTTCAGTGATAAAATTTAAAATGTATTAAAGAAAGTCAAATTTTAGTAGCTTGATTTGCTATGCTATCTATACTGCCTCGCTAAACGTAAAAGCGGTTTCTCAAAGATAGGCTGTTTCGAGAAAATACAAGTTTTGCAAAATAAACTAGTAACAAATTACAGACTGTTTTTTGCATATGCTGATTCTGTTATTTAGCTTAGTTCACGAGATGTAATACGTATTTTTTTAAGGTATCGAATGCCATTAAAATCAACTTTACATTGTTTTCAAGATACTGCTTTTATGCTTAGCAAGGCAGTATACAATGTCGATCTTTCAGATATTAGACGAGCACAGCTAACCAAATTGGTGGAGGACATAGGAGCGGGATTTGACTATTCTTATGAAAAATGAAAAAAATGAAAAATATTTTTATTTAAACAAAATGCTTCATAAAACAATGATTTGTGTTTGGAGCCTTCTTTTAGGCAAACAATGCCTGTGTTAGGAGACTCCGCTCCTCCATATCTTAGAAATATTTGTTACATAAAAATATCACAGCAAAATTTCTTAATCTATCATCTTGATTAAGTAACATGTATCACGTGAAGCGTGGTGTGCTTTAGTTAGACGTGGCGCGTGTGTAAGATGTAGTGCGGTTAGATGAGATGTGCGGTGTGGTGTGTGGTGCGGTGTGGTGTGTGGTGCGGTCTTATAAGTTTGAATATAAAAAAACAACTTACAAAAGTCGTAAAAACGTAGTGGTAGTTTTCATTATTCATCTGCAGCTGAAGTATCTATAAAATTAAAACAAACACATTAAATAGGTACATATTTCTATCATTATTCCTATTTTCCTCTTCTAACTAAAATGCATTATTGGATACGTTCATTTGATTTGATTTTTCACAGAAAGTCTTCGAAACATGTTGGTCTCGTCTTTCAACTTCCTTGTCTTGGTTATTTTTAAAAGACACTATCTGGCCCAAGTTTATATACTTTATTGTATGTGACTTTTTATCTGTCTCTATTAAGGGTGTCTCTAACCTGAAATAAATGAATTTTATTTTTTTAATTTAATCAACTTTTTGCAGCATATGCCAGTCTACTTCAACCCTGCTTTACGTGTTCTTGGTTTTGGATCAGTTCATTGGAATTTCAAACTCAAGACTTGCTGTGCTCAGATCTTGGAGCATTCCCATGTCAGCAATAAAACGGAGGTTTATTAGCTGATGGCTGTTAACATGTATGCTTTCTGAGTGCCATCAATCAGGCAACTGGAACTTGTGAACAGTTTAGGTGACAGTGATTTGCCTTGTGTGATACCATATTCAATGTCGAAATTCGGACCAGAAACGTGTTGCCTTATATTCGTGGAGCTACTTCGATAGATGGTGTCAATGAAATTCATGTAGGTATGCGCTATATTTTGGAACTCTTTGGCATTAAATAACTGACTAATGGTCTATACGGTCAAATGTCTTAGCATAGTCTACAAAGGCCAGATATAGTGGATTATCGGTTTGGGGGATCAGACCGGAACAACTCATTAAATCCACAATATTTTTCGATGACTTGGTTAATAATTGTATAGAGTAGATTTGTCGTAGAGAAGTGGGGACGACAATGATGATGGACAATGGACTCGACCTCTGGGACATAACAAGCCAGAAATATACCAAAAGATACTCACAGCTCTAGCCAACTGTCTGACCCTCTTCGGATCAGTATCCACCACAATATGCTCGATCTGCTGTGCCTTCAGCAACGCTAGCCCTCGTCTGTACTCCCGCACGTCGCGACATCTGACGGCGTACATGTCGCGCCCGTCTTTGGCTATGTCTAGGATGTTTAGTTCTCCTGGAAATACATAAATTAATTTAAGTTTAAGATATATAATAAAAAGAATATTCGAAGTGCACACCATTATTACGTGGGTTCAAACTCAAAATCAACTCGAACTCAAAATGTTTTGCAATAAACCATTATCAGACTCTATTAAATTGTTGGAAAGACATTGTTTTTGTCTGCCTGTTTGTTCCGGCTAAACTCCGAAACGGCATGGCCGATTTTGACTTGTACTGACCGATATTATAAGGAACTATTTAGATTAAGCTACTTTTATTTTAGGAAATAGACTAAGTTTCAGTGCAAAAAATTTAACTCTGGAAATTGTTAACTTTTGATTAAAATCAATCAAGCAACATGATGATGATGATGATGATGAACGTACCGTATCCATAATCTTCATAAATAACTCCCATTCTAGTCCAGTTGAGGTAGGAGAGGAACTCCGCGAAGGCTTTCGTGAGCAGTTCCCTCGGAGGATACAGGTTTATTGTGTACGAGTGGTTTGCTGAAATCACACAAGAAAATTATGTGATTATTATTATATTTATATACACGACTGCGGTGAAGGCCAAATGGAGGTGGTGGTTTAGAGTGAGCTGTTATGTGTGGCCTGAAAGTCTTTCAACCAGTCTTACCCAGCACTAACTGGGTTGTTGAGGACAGTCGCCCTATGTAAATATTTGTATTCAGCTGCATCTGGTTAGTCTAGAAGCCGACCTCACCATAGTCGGGAAAAAGCTAGGCAGATTATTTATTTATTTATTTAAGCAAGTACTTGCTACACTTACAGTTTGCACCAACGCGTGCAGCAAGTCAACATCACACACTAACTTAAAAATCGTATGCAACTATTAAGCATAGCTTTATTGCTACTCATAAAAAGATCTAGATCCGGCTCCTGAGCAATCAGGGCGTTTAGCAGATTCATCGCCTGGGTTGTGGGCGCATATCGAGCAGTTTGGGTACGCACAATGGGAGCCGCGAACAAGCCTCTATTATGATGATGTAAAGAAGGATATGATCGTGTTATCCAACATTCATATTAAATGTGTGTCTACCTATAATCTAAAAGAGACACAAAAGCTTTTAACGTTAAAATAAAAGCATTTAAATTACTCACAGTTCTCCGGCGCAAATGGTCCAACAGTCAAATGTGGAGCGTGTAAACTCGTAGTCATATGATCCAGAGTGTTTCCCAGCAGAGGGCCCACGCCGCTGAACAGCGCTACTGCCCCTGACTGTATTTGGGAACAAGCTGTAACAGAAACAATATACCATAACAGGACTAGCTGACCTGTACAACTTCATCAGTACTCCGCCGTGTTTGTCTATCTGTTCACGATAAACTTAAAAACGACTGCACCGATTTTCGTGCTGTCTTCACCAATGGATAGAGTTGTTCTCGAGGAAGGTAATAATTTAACCGACATCTACGCGGGCGAAGCCGCGGGCATCAGTTTAGCTTATATGTATAACTTCCCTCAATGAAAGGACTATACATCACAATTTTTTTTTAATCCACCCAAAGTTCAAGTTACCGCGTTCAACTTAAATCAAAGTTTTGATTGTCCGAGGCATACAGAGATTTTGGGCGGCACAAAATGTTCAAAAGGAATATACATGAACAGACATTTTGCAAATAAGTTTAGGTATAAACTGTAGGATTAAGTTGTTTATCGTATTGACGTAATTTTATACAACAAGTAGCTGTGCCCTGCATGCGTTGCATTGCACCTTTTTCTTCCTACCTACCTTCGTGTGGCGGCTGGGAGGGTGAAAAGTACTTTACGACCTATTCTCATACCCATTGAATATACACACAAACATAAAAATCGGCCAAGCCGTTTCTGAAGAGTATGGCAACTAACACTGTGACACGAGAATTTTAAATACATATTAGAAATATATGTACTAGGCTTCCTAATAAATATAAGGTCCCATTAAAATAGGGGGACAAATTTTAACACAGCCTTCAGTAGGTCTAACCAAAGATATCTAAACAAAAAAAAAATAAATAAAGGGATTTTTTTTTTGACTTGTAATAAATTGCCCGCACTCTATAACAAACTCGCCCTTTATGAGTAGGTACTTAAATACGGTTTTTTAATTTTTTTTTTACCATCGTCCTTATTTTGGTGGTCTGAATGATTTCTGATGTCCACCTATTTTAATGGGACCTTATTCATCTGTTTACCACTCGGTAAACAGATGAATGAAGGCCTGTCTCCTAGGTTACTAAATTGAGTACGCGAACAACGAGTGCGTGTTCACTGACGCGACTCCACCGCTCCTACGTGTGCGAGACAAATGTGCGCAAATATTTCGGTGAATCCTTTTGCAGGTTCAACGAAATGCTTTTGTTCTTTTCATTTCGTTCATGTTCACTTGGGTGAGTTCACCAGAGGATTTCGTGCCACCGTTTAGACAACACGCTGTTAAGAACACGCTTCTTGTGGAGACCCCTTTATATTTTTTAATTTAGTTATTTAATATCTATGATACGTTGTTATATCGGTAAAGTAATACTAACTTTGTGACAAGTCCCTTTCATGTTCCTTCGTATGTGTCATCATGGCTCTTGTCCCATATTATTTTGGGGTCGGAGCAACACGATTTATTCTCTCATTCTCCTCTGTCAATGATTGCCGTCAGCAAAATAATTAAAACCACGTCTCCTGTCTTCAATGGTTGGTGGGGTGGAACCGTTCTACGCGGCAACAGAAGCGGCAAGTATTCTTTCGTCCAGAGTTGCCAGAAATGGTCTGCAAGACGTTGGGCTTTCCGCCAATCTACACGTCGTGAGAGGTCGGCGTCGCAAAATTCCCGTAGACACAGATCGTTAGTGGATGTTCCGATTAGAAAGTTGAAGGGTGTAAGCGCTTGTTCACTTCTTTCATCAACTGGGACATGCGTTAGCGGTCGAGAATTAATAATGCCTTCCACCTCTATCAGCAGCGAGCATTGATTTTTATAAAAGGTAATCACCTCGTTTTTATTCCATCTTTGTATAATGTTACTTCCACTCCCGTCGGAATATATTTACATAGGTATATGTACTGTCTGTACCCACACAATAATTGTTTTATCTAATTCTGCAATATTTTCCGTTGACATCTGACGTAATTTTGTATTTTGTTAGTCCATCGCGCTCGGCTGCTTGCAGCGTATTGAGCGTCGAAGTGCATGGATTCGAAATGGTGCGTTTGGAGGTTGATAGCGGTCATGCGAAACAGGTTTTAAGTTTCAATCCGCCCGTTTCATTTAATTTTAGATACCATAGTTTTTCGTTTTGTTCTGTCTTGCACTTTTTTTTTATCATGTTCGTTTTCTTAATATTTTTATTTTTAATTACCTCTAAGTATTCTTATTAAATGTTATTACACACCTATTTCACATAATGTAAGTACCTTCTTATACACACACATTAATATACACACAAAGGGCTAAACTGTTTTACGTTCGTTACGTCACCATCTCAGGGCCAGTTGAAAACCAGCGTCGGGCACTAGCTGCTCGGCAGTTTGCTGCGAGATGCACACACGCTTTTATTTTGTTTTGTTATTTTTTTCAATTAGTTTTTTTATTTTTATTGTTTGTTGTGTGCACTTGTGGCATGTACTAAATAAATATGTTTTCTTTCTTTTCTTTCTTTCAGCGTATGTAAGACTTCTACTCTTGGTGATCGATCTTTCAGCGGCTGTTTTTACGCTGCCTACTAGACGCTCCCAGCAGCCGCCCATGAATGGAGCAGAAGAAGGGATAAATTTCCATTCTATGCCTTTCTTTACCGAAAAGTCGTAGAGGTCAGGTAATATACTCGAAGCGCCTACAAATGCCGTTCCATTGTCAGAGTAGATGCGAGTGGGACAACCGCGTCGGGCTATGAATCGACGTAGGGCCATCAAGGCGGAATCGGACGATAATGACTCGACGATCTCTATGTGTAGGTATAGCTCTCACAGTCAGGCAGGTGAATAGAGCAATCCAATTCTTCATTGACCGACGTCCTGCTGTGACAGTCAAAGGGCCAAAATAATCGACACCAACGAAGGTAAATCCATCCATCCTGGCTTCAGGTAAGTCTCCAATTGGTGAGGTGAGTGGTTTCGCTTTCATATTTCGACAAAATTGACATTGTTTTGCCACACTTCTCACAGATGGTCTTAAACTGACTATGAAGTAACGTTGGCGTAGTTCGTTCACTACAAGTTCGTTGTTGCCATGGGCAAATTTGATGTGATGTGAGCTGATCAGCAAGCAGGTTATCGGGTGTTTTCCATCCAACATAATCGGCTTTAGGTCTATGGCAGTTGAAGCTCCCGTGCGGCCGGATAAACGAAGAAGCCCATCATCTCCTAGTATCAAAGAAATATTTTTTAAGCCTACTTTCTTTTGAAACGGGGCGTGCAGCGTCAATCAACTTAAATTCACTGTTTAAAGAATCTAATTGTACGCGCATAAAGGCATGGCGTTCAGCAGATGAAATAAAGCAGACATCTAAAACCACTGAGCCGCGTAATGGAAATTTAGGATTTTGAGGTGAACGGCGAAAAAATGAAGCACACTGATGAGCTCGCGCAGTAGCACGAATAAATCGCAGCCAGACGCTAAACCGAGTATAATCAGCAACCACGCGTAATGGTGAGTCACCTGACTGAGTTAATGTCAAACCCACCAGATCCCTATTGGATCTATTTTCCGTCATGCTAACAGTTACTCCTTTTTCGTTCATATTATTCCTCACACAGATTTCAAGTGCCTACGTATACACAAAAGACACAGCCCTGTGAGGCTGTGACAGATGGCCGAACAGTCAGCGGAGCCGTAGTAATAGCGTGTGGGTGTAGAACCCTAAAAAAAGACTTTGACACCAAAGCTCTCACGGCTGTGCTAGGCGCGTGTTCAATTAGCTCTGCTTTAAATGAAAATGTAGGCGTATATTTAGGCGAGATCGGTCACTGACACTCATGACTACGCTACGCACGGATGCCTGACTGGCAATCAAATAAACAGTGCAGCTAACGAGCCGAACATCTGCATGGGCCTTATAAAATACACTTTTATATGTTACGTTGGTCAGATTGAATGGTTTTATCACTTCAGAAAGCAGTAATAGACTAGTGGTATGACCATTGGACTGCTAAGTCTTAGGGCTCGTTTACGGAGACGCGGGGCGTCAGAAGGCTCGTCTCGTGTTTTTTTATTAATTTACTGAGAGACGGGTCCACGCAACAAACGCTGCATTTTAAACTAACGTGCGAAAATAGCTTCTCGTAAAATCGACGTTTGAAATCGTTAACTTTTTCATACATCACCATGTATTTGATTAAAAACGCAGCACGCGCCGCGCGACGCCCCGCCCTTACGTAAACATGCACTTAGATGTGAAGTTCGAACCCAATCGGATTTATTTGCGTATTGTAATTATCCCTTGCTTCGGTAAAGGATACCAGGTAACCAGCATGCCTAAAAGATATTCCTCCTTGATGGCATGTAAAGCCAAGTTAGAGGCGCATGGGCGATAAAAAAGCTCTGACAACTCCAGGTTTGGGCTCTTAACATACGATAAAGAAAGATAGATACGGTTCCGAGTACCACGCACCTGTCTTTTCAGAAAAACCTTACCAAACAGGGTAAGCCAGATGCCCTAGCAATATAACAGATAAAGACAATTAAAGTCTCAAAGATGTGAAAGTGTCCTGCTTGCATATAGTTTACTAAAATGCTGTATAATAATTAAATTTTCGCTTCATAAATCGACGTTTTAACGTTACATCTACACCGCGCACAATTTAAAAACTTCCACAATAATACGAGTACTGCAATTGCAACAACAAAAACTCACACTTTTCCACCAGCATTCAACTCATAAAATTACATTTCCAACAAAGCATTTTTTAACCTCAATTTCACGTTAAACCGACAACAGTTTCGCGTTATTTTTCCACAAAAACTTTTTTTTTATTTGAATGCTCACTATCTAAGTTGAAGTACAGTTACCTGCAAAATTGCATGGAAACTTTAGTGTCTATTTTCCTGTGAACGTTTATAGTCGACTAGGTGTTGCCAGTGGCTTCGCCCGCTAAAACTCGAAAATTATCCCACAGGAAGATAAAATCGGGATAAAAATCTTATCTTATCTATCCTATGTGTTAATCCAGGTTATAAACTATCTGTGTACCAAATTTTATCCAAATCCGTTCAGTAGTTTTTGCGTGAAAGAGTATCAAACATCCATCCATACATACATACTCACAAACTTTCACGTTTATAAAATTAAGTAGGATAACTCGTTTACGTTAGGTCGTGTCGTTTCTCGCTTCACACGACTTTATTTCTGAATTGTCCATGCAATTTTGCAGGTGACTGTACTTTCCATTTTTGCGTGGAGTATCCTTCTCTTGTTGACGCGTCATATCCGGGATAGCGGTTAACCGCCATATTGCATTCCGGTAGCACTTTGAAATTGCCAAGTGTGAATGTGAACGGAGTCACTTTGAAAAGCGGTTTCCGATTTGATGTATGTTACTTCCTTTTCAGTTTATTTGTGGCGAGATAATTTCTTTGTTCTAAGTATTCAAAGTGATTTTTTTTGTAAAAGTGTTTTACTGCCGTACTCAGAGTTTAATGAGTACTTAAGCCGTCACATATAGTCTTGACATACAATGAAGGTTTTGTAGGAAGTCAAAATCTTTACTAAGAAATCTCCGAGTACGGCAGCTAGTCTCCTATAGGGCCCAGACAAAGTGTTATTGCAAATATTATCAGCGACAATGTCATAGTGGAAAGGAATATTTTTGAAAGAAAGAAAGAAAAGAAAGAAAATTGTGTTTATTTGGCAAAAATACCATAAAAAGAACAAAACAAATTCAAAACAATTAAAGCTACTAAAAAATAACTTAACATCACGCCTCTAATCCCCGAAGGGTTACACAGGGTAACCACATTTCACCAAATATGTTTGAGTCCCATGTATATTAATTTAATTCCCATAATTTATTTAATTATTTCTATATAATTATATGACTGTGTATTAGTATGTACCGATATATATAATATGTTTGCAAAATGGTATTATCCTTATTATTATTTATTTTTTTGTACTCTACCACAGTACTGTCCTATTTAACCCTAAGGTTGACTGGTAGAGAATGCCTTGTGGCATTAAGTCCGCCTATGTACCACTCTTGTACATGAAGTTTAAATAAATAAATAAATAACTATATCCCCTATTAATATTAATTTTAAGTTAACACAACTCCGGCCCCCAAGATACAGGCTCAGCCTAGTTTGGGGACCTCTGTTTTGTAACAATGGTAAAATTTAACCTGTTACGTTTTGTATTAGACTTAATAAATTTATTCTTATTCTTAATGTAATAGCGAGTAAGCCTATTCATCACAAATCCTTACTACAAGACTGTTACTGAGAAATTTCTGATGGAAAAACTCAGTAACGTTTTGCCCAACACGGAAAGCGAACCCAGGCCCTCATGCCCAGCTGTTGCGAACACTAGATCAAAGACACAGTCATGTCGGTTAAACCCATGCTGCCTAAAATAAGAACAAAGAACTGGGGGTCTAAAACGGCCACTTTGGCAGGTCATAATATGAATTGCGTTAAAAAGCGTAAAATGGACCTTTCATTATAATAACTGCGTCTGTAACAATTTAGTAAAATACATCATAATAGGAAAATAATATGAATTGCGTTAACATTCGTAAAATAGTCACAGACGCAGTTTTTATTATGAAAGGTCCATTTTACGCTTTTAAACGCAATTCATATTATGACCTGCCAAAGTGGCCATTTTAGACCCCCTGGTCTAAGCTAGGTAGCTTAGACCAGTCTTCTCCCCAAAAGACCGCTCGCCTTTTGAAGGTTTCCCACCGAGAACAAAAAAAAAAGGTAGCTTAGGTGTATTTCATATTTATATTTTGAAATCCTAAAAGAAAGAATCGAAGAACTCCGCGGCTCTTTTTGTAACGTTCTAAAAATAAGTCTACCTTTTTTACCTTTTTCTAAATCTCCACAAAGAAAAGGATTATTACAATTTCTGAACCATTGGTTATGGGTTGAATTCCTATACGTAGGTACCCTTTCATAGTTCATGTTCATTCTATTTCCGTATATTAATAATGCTACCGTCCCGACTGATTTTCGATCACAGGGTGTACAACTCAGTACAGCAACCAGTATAAGGTGACATCGCTTTGTATGAGCTTCCCGTACAATGATAGATCAGTGTGAACTGGTTTTTATGGCTTGATTCGTCTTCAAGAATCAAGCCATATCAGAGACATTAGAGACTTTGTATTGCACAAGTTAGTGCAGAGACACAGCTGACGCACTTTTTATTTCTTAATTCTCTGTCTGATTGGTCGGCAGTCCGACACAACTGACGAAAGACCCGACAGGACCAATAGTATCCGACTGTAAAACAAGAAATAACCAAACTTCGGCCTACTACTGAAAAAATCCTTAGGAAAAAAAAAGAAATCTAATAACACACGGCCTGGTAATCGAACCCAAAACTCCAAGCTCAGCCAAAGATGGCAACTACGAGATCACCGGTGTAGTCACTAAACACTCAAAAATCGGAAGATATTAAGGCGGCCTAGCCACTGAAGTTTAGCGAGGCCACGGAGCGGGGACAGAGAAATATTAACCAATAGGATTGCATGAAATCTGCCCTCTGTTCCAGTGTGCAAATTGTGCAATCCTATTGGTTAATATTTCTCTATTTCCCCGCTCCGCAGCCTTACTCCCCTTCAGTGACCGGGCAGCCTTACTTGGGCGCACGCGAGAGTCGCACACTCGCCAGTTGATGAACTAGCCGTTCACTAATTACCAGGCATCCTATTATTTTCCTCATTTTCCTTTTCCACAGGAGGTGCAAAAATGATAGTATTACTACGAGGACAATATCCTCGTGGTCATATTGGTATGACAAACTAGTATGACCACGAGGAAACAGCGGAGAAGTCTCAGAAGCCAACCATTTTCCCAAAAAAATAAAAATTACCTTTCTTATAAGTCTTAAAGGTGTCCCTCGCAGGCGTATACTGTATATCGTACACCAGGGTGCTATTGGGGAGCAGACTGCGTTCCTTATTGATCCTGTACACGGCGTACTTGAAGGCTAGCTCCGTACTGCCTCCCCTAGCGTCTTCTGGGAAGACTGCGCCTGCAACACGAAAATAATATATCATTCGAATAGCAGTGATGGACGCGTGACCGCCAGACAGCCGTCAGATTGCCAAGTCCATAGGTCTCGAGTTCGAACCCGAGATACGCAACTCTGATTTTTTGGATTTAAATAATAAATAAACAGTCCCCGAAAACGCTATCTCTTAGGTATTTCATAGTGTATGCTGGAAAGAAGAAGTGGTGGAACAAACTCTCCAGAAATGTGTCAGGTTAGATTACTGAATGGTTAAACCAGACTTTCCCTCAGACACGTAAAAAAACCAAATAATTACTTACCAATCTTAACCACCGGAGACAGTGCAGCGACAGCATTCACCATGAGCACGATCCAGTGCCACCCTGGCCACATCGTGCCTCATCATCAGCCCTTGACGATATCCTCACCACCTGGAGACAAGAGACATCGACGTTTAACAACTTCATTCCAGTTTGAAGAGGATCACCGAATCTCCCAAATTTGACTAGCAGAGGCCCTAGTCTAGTGATTTTTCAAAAGCCTTTGATACTGTTAGTCACAATAACCTGTTAACGACTCTGTTCTATTTCATGGTATCTTCCGAAATACGAGAATGATTTATCTTTTCTCCATCGCGAATACGAATAGTATAATAACGACAGAGGGTCTTCAATAATTTGTTTTTATTTGGAAACATTGTTCCACAAGGTAGCATTCTTTCTCCTCTTCTGTTTTCAAATTTATTTTATTTAATTTTTTTACTTTTCATTTCACAAAGGATGCTTTAAGACCCGGTGGTTTAGACCGAGCGTGCTCTGTCAGTGAGCTATAGCAGTGCTAGTCTAGTGGTGTGACCATCGGACTGCCAAGTTGCCATCGGTCTTGAGTTCTAACCCAAGACCACTTCTGATTTGTCGTATTTCGTATAATTTTATCACTTGGAAAACAACATAGGAAAACAACGTGAGGAAACTAGCATGCCTGAAAGAAATTTCTTGATGACATATAAAGCCATGACAGAGGCCCATGGGTGGCATTAAAACTCTGACACCAGGTAAGCATAAACCAAACGATAAAAACACGGACGGCACGTTTGGCGCAGTGGCTCAAGCAATGGACTGCTGCGCTGCGTGTCGCGGGTTCGATCCCCGCACGGAACAAATATTTGTAAGACCTGCAGATAGTTGTTCCGGGTCTGGGTATTTGTGTATGTGAGTTTAAATGTTTGTGAACGCACCCACGATATACAGGAGAAATTCCTAGTGTGGGGCAACGTTTTAAAATAAAATAAAAGTCTCAATGAATGAATAAGTTAAAGATTTTTATTGCATAAGTTGGTAGCGACGCAGAAGGTCGCTTACCAATAAACCAAAGTAGATATAATTACGACAGAAGTTTTAGCCATTATAATAGATCCGGACGTACTTTTAACTACGGCCACTCAGGCGAGCTTATTTTAATGCACCCCTTTTAACGGTGCTTAGGTGCGCGTGGTGGATTTAAAAAGGATTAATAAGGCATATTCAAATTCTTACAGCCCTAGAAGGGATGTATATTCGACCTTGTAATTCCTTAGTTACTTTACGGTTGAATGTCGCTTGCACGTTGTAAATGGCAAGTGGGAATAGACAAAGTGGAATGCGATGTTGTAATGTCAAAAATCGACCTTATCTACCCAATCCTCTTGAAAGTGCGTCTACTAAACGCGAAACGCTTTAAAAGTGATTTTCGCTTGTCTTGTCTGGGCCCTCAATTACTTTAGTATATGTTAACTAGTGAATAAACTGTACTACGCTTCCTGAATTGAGAATTTCAAATGAAGTACTTTTCAAACTCTGACATTACTTTAAAATTCATCCATAGCCCTCTAATAATAGCCCTAAATTTTAAAAGTCACGTTTGTTAGTTGAAAAGTTTATTTTTATTTAAGTGCTCACAGAAAAAAATATTGGTAGCTACCTAATTAACCCGAACCATGAACAAACCTTTTTTACAGAAACAGCTTTCAAATAAAACACTGTAATATAACTTACTTTTGGAAGTCGGTGACTTGTTTGTTTCATTAACTTTTTTACCATCAACACCCGCTTTTAAAAAAATACTTAGGTCCCATCCTATAGGTTCCATATTAAACATAACTGGGGAAATGTGGGTGTACTAATAGAACTGGTATAAGGTACACCTCAGCCTAACTCTTCGACGATTACAGTCGTGATATTACATTACATTAATATAAATAAAAAGAGATGTCCTGACTGACTGACTGACTCATCAACGCCTGAAAGCTGACATTTTGCACAGAGGATCCCTTTATGATGTAGACAAGGAATAAGGAAGGATTTTTCGAAATTCAACCCCTAAGGAAGTTAAATAAGGGTTGAAAGTTTGTATGGAAAATCGACATTTTAACGCGGGCGAAGCCGCTGGCAAAAGCTAGTTATTAATTATTTTTAACCGCCATCCCTCAACATTTACACACACAATATACCGCTCCCAATATATTAATACGAGCCCATCATCGCGCCAGCAATACATTCGGTCCCCTACAGAATACCAAGTGAATTCGTGAAATAACTCCGGTCTTAAGTGAGGATGTTCGCACCTTATGGCTATGGGATGTGTTTGGTGTGTGGATGTGTAATTGTGGGGACATACGGATGAGTAGTTTGGCCAACATTATGCTTTATCAAGTTCATGTAATACCGTTCAATAACTATTTCATGAAAAAGTGAGTCAGTGAAAAGTGAGTGAGTGAGTGAGTTTCAATTGAGTTAAATGAAGTTAATAGGTTGTATTAATATTCATCTAGCCTGTCGATGACAATTCAAATTGACTGACCTCAAAATGATTATAACTGATTATGATTATAATTAATAATGATTATATTAATTTAATGATTCTTCTGTAACTACATAGGTGTCACCGACGCGAATTATTATATTTTCATCAACATGATACTGACCAGCAAATTGCAAATAAGGAACTTATAATAAATCTTGCAATAACTAGGTACACATATCTGTGGTGCTACTATTACATAAAGTCACTATTCATGATACAAAAACCGTTATCCCTTGAAATAATACACACTTGAAACATTTCCAAAACGTGCTCACTTCCTACTTATCCTTTCCTACACAAAAAATCGCGGCAAAAAAACCTTAAGATTACTTTAAAACCGACCGCACTTAAAAACTAAAGGGTCCTTGCTTACTCTATTAATAAAGATCATTATATTATGCTTCTTTATAATAACCGTTTAACCATGGTATACCTACACGCTTCATCATCTTCCTGCACTTATTCCATATCATTTGGGGTTGGCTCAACACGTTTTTTCTTCCATTCTGCCCTGTCATGCCCACCACACTATTCCCAAATCACTGTAACTCCTGTTAGCCAGAATCAACAGTGGCGACCACAAGAAAAGCGCCGAGACAATGAAGCTCGACAAGTTCTTGAGAAGCGATTTAACTGTCTTGGATCCCGCAACAAAATTAATCAGAAAAGAATAGCGGAGGAGTAGGAAAAAACATAATTTCCACTTCCCTCCATATCAGCAGGAGACAGAACAGAACAAGGCCACGCACACAGGGACGTATACAACTGGGATAAGCCCAGTTGCCTAGAAGATTCTGCCCTGTCAGTCGTCACGCTATCATTTATTTCTTTTTCCTTCAAATAACTCCTCACACACTCCATCCATCTTATTTTGTCTTCCTCTCCCTCCCCATCCATCCACATTTATATTCATCATGATATACACGCTTCTAGTGGCTAATAACACCATCTCGAATCTCATCTTCAAGCTAAGCCACGCTTGCCTAGGTTGGTCTGTGAAGGGTGATCACCCAATACAGCGAGTTTCCTCCATGCTTCGGAACTTGAAGCCGTTGGTCCCAGATGTCATTAGATCTTTGACAGCCGTTACAGGTAGTTCGTGGCCCGAAAGTGACAACCAGTCTTATCCAGGGGTATCATTAGGGCTCCCACACATAAACACGATACGACATCGCGTCGTACAACCATACCGCATCGTTTCACGATACGACGTCGCGTCGTGGAAATCTACGATGAGCATCGTAAAAAAACACTACATCGTAACGTAATGTGCCACGCACGATACAATGCACGATGCCGTCGATACAGTGGGGTGGTGATGGACCGCTCTAGATGCATTCTGAAAAGAATATTTAAATGTTTTTGAAATTAGAACCCAAATAAATGTTAATTTGTTCATTAAAGTAACAAGAAAACGGTGCAGGATTGCATCGTGAGTTTCTAACGTCACGACGTCGTATCGTGCATCGACACGTTACGACGTCGTGTCGTAGATTTCCACGACGCGACGCGACGTCGTATCGTGTTTATGTGTGGGAGCCCTTACCCAGTATGAAATGGGTTGATTTGGTCAGATAGACAGTTGCTCCATATAAAACAGAGACTGGAAGCCGACCCCAAATATAGTGAGAAAAAGGACAGGCAGAATCTATTGACTAAACCAGGTACAAATCCAGATTCCATGACAGCTACTAAGAAATTCTTAAAGGAAAAACACAATAACACTTTTTTTATGCCCCACAATAGAATTTCTCCTGTATTGTGGGTACGTTTACAAACATTTAAACTCACAAACACAAACACACATCATCTGCCTAGCCTTTTCCCAACTATATTGGGGTCGGCTTCCAGTCTAACCGGATGCAGCTGAATACCAGTATTTTACATGTAGCGACTGCCTATCTGACCTCCACAACCCAGTTAATACTAGGTAATACGATAGTCTTTGGTAAGACTGGATGTCAGAATTTACGGTTAAAGATATTTATTTTCTCAAAAGAATTACAAATTCACTTACAGAGAAAAACATAACTATAAGTTTACAATGTTATCTGCCAGTTAACGTAGATAAAAAACGAAAACAAATATGTATCTCAAATCTACCATTACAATAATATTTCGACTTAGCATAACAAGTACAAAATTAACAAATCAGGAGGTAGGTTACACACAAGAAACAATTTCAGGTCACTGACTACCTGTAACGACTGCCAAAGATCTATATAATATGGCAGCCGGGACCAACAGCTTAACGTGCTTTCCGAGGCACGGAGGAAACTCGGTATGTCGGGGGGCACCCATCCACAGACCGACCTAGGCAAGAACAGCTTTACCTAAAGATCGACCCGAGTGGCAGTTCTTATTAAGCCACGAGCTCCTCATACACAAACACACCCAGACCCGAAACAACTATCTGTAGGCCATACAAATATTTGTTCCGTGCGGGGATCGAACCAGCGACACACAGGACAGCGTTCCAATCGCTCAGCCACTGCGCCAACGGTGCCGTCAGACTTTACTCGACCCGTGAATCAAACCTAGAACATCATGCTCGACAGTCGTGTACGACTAAAAAGGCAGACTCCATATAGTTACTCTTTTAAAAACATATTTGGCTTCACAAAAAACCGTCTCCCTCGATTAAAAATAAAACACAAACCACGAAGAGGATCTCTAGGAAGAAAGAGGCCCTTCCCGTATCTGTTACTAAACATCTTTCATTTTATAAGAGGCTGCGAGGAAACGAGTAGAATTATAGTACATTGTTACCTTAGGGGTGAAAGTAACTTATTTAGTCCCCGAGACGGGGTTTGGCGCCTGAGCGCAGCGAGGGCGCTAATAGTTCGAGGGACTAAATAAGTCTTTAACCCGAGGTAAACACTGTGCTTTTCATTACTAATACGAGGAAAGTTGATGGGAATAGGCTTGCGCCCAATTACCTAAATCGAAAGAAACAAGAAATAAAAAGTATTTATTGGTTTCACACAGGACAAAACAAATTGACAAAAAATATATAAAAGTAAACATAAGAGAAACACTTCGGTGGATGGCAATAGGCTTGCACCTAATTACATCGGGTGATAGCAATAGTTTTGCTCCTAATTACATCGGTTGGGGGCAATAGGCTTGCCCCCAATTACCCAAACCGTTGCATTTGTTGATGGCAATAGGCTTGCACCTAATCACATCAGTTGGTGGCAATAGGCTTGCTCCTAATCACATCAGTTGGTGGCAATAGGCTTGCTCCTAATCACATCAGTTGATGGCAATGGGCTTGCTCCTAATTACATTTGTTGATGGAAATAGGCTTGCACCTAATCACATCAGTTGGTGGCAATATGCTTGCTCCCAATTACATAAAATAATTTGACAGCTGTCAGTAGAAAGCGATTCTCCCTAGGGCTGAAAAGTAGTACTTTCAACCCGCTCCGCAGGCATGTTATGACCTACTTTCAGAGTATGAGTAATGAAAAATTAATTATTTGCTCCCGACGTAGACGTCCGCCCCGTCGCGGCAGCTGTTACAAAATGAAGAGAAAAGTTTCCGACGGACGAGGGACCGATTGGTTTTTGTTTTTTATTAATAAATCTTGGGGTTGAAGGATTAATGTTGAACGTGTGTTTGTTTTGGGGATGTGTGTGTTGTAAAATGTGACATTATGATTGTTGTTTGGTTTTCAATTTTCGCTGAAATACTGAACTGAAATATCAAAGAGTTATGGAGATATTCAGAGCTCTCTTGAAGGTTCTTCTAGCTTGGATTTTCTATTTTTATAGATACTTAATCATCATCATCAGCCTATATAATGTTCCCAGTGCAGGGACTCAGGCCTCCTCTCTAGAAGAAGGATGGGCTACAATCCACCACGCGAGCCCAGTGCGGGTTGGTAGGTGTCACATGAATTCCAATTTTTTGGTTCTAAGACATGCCGGTTTCCTCACGATGTTTTCCTTCACAGTTGTGAAAGCAGCGGTGATGATATAAATTACACAAAGTAATGCGCCTGCTTGGTTCAAACCCACGACTTACTGCTCTCGCCACTACTACTATCCTAACAAACAAATTCGTCCGCATCGCTATCACGGAGAAAATGCCAATTGCAGAAATTCAGTCTATTATTTAAAAATCGCCATCTGCTGTCGCAATTTCCTACCCGTATGTCACACCCAACATAATCGAGGGACGCTTGCATATTTTCACGCGTTGACGGGGGACTACCCCACAATGGGGGATTAATATTTATGAACCCCTCAATGATAATAGTAGTAACTCTGGATAATGGTAAATGAATCTCTTGATGCGGGTAGTAAAATGTTAAGTTAGCCTTAGACTCGGCGTATTGTGTTTTTGGCACGGAGTTGTGAGAAGACTCGTGGCTAAGTAATATAAGTGAAGTGGTTCTTCAGGGTACGCAACGCTTGTTGAGGATGATTCGTGGGTGGGTGGCCAATCATTGGTACCATCTTCTACATAGCACCCTGAAGATCACGTTAGGAAGTTGATCCCGTACTGCGGGTTGTTCGAAAGAGATACCGCGCCCACGAACACAAAGGGCTAAGAAAGAACGTGGGCGGTTTTTAGCCAGTAGCCAGTTGTCAGACTTTCTACTACCGTTAGGTAAAGTGTGACAGACAACCGACTCGTCTTGTGTACTATTCTTATTAGAATCAAGTCAAATGCCGATCTATTTTCGTATGAAAAGCCTGAAAATAGAAAACTAATCAAAATAATATTCGTGGAATATTCGGGACGACATACAATTTAATTACGTAAGTTTAATCATACCTATTAATAGACACCCACAGGGTCACTGTTGATAAAGCAACATTCATCATCTGCCTTCCCTTCTCCCAACTTTATTTGGGTCAGCTTCCAGTCTTATCAGATGCAGCTGAATACCAGGAGCGAATCCCTAACTGGCCGCCACAATCCAGTTAGTACTCTTGGTAACACTGATTAACAGATTTTTGGGCCACTGACTACTTTACGACTGTCAAAGATAAACAAATGAGAGCCGGGGTGCGAGGCCCGGAGGAAGCTCGGTATGTAACGGGTGGTATAGGCAATCCCGGCTTAAACTTAACTCTTAGTTATACCATGGTTTATTATATCTTTTTACTTTGGACGCTCTTAACTTGCACGTCTTGCTACATAGTTCTCACATAATATACCATCTCAACATGAATGATGTAATGTACCAAGATTTTGTAACAATATTCTGATTTAAAAGAGTGTCCATGGAGTTTCTTGCCCGTTCTTCTTCATGAGATCTACGTTAGGGAACTGGCAACTACAGTACTTTCACAAGTTATTATGCCTTGTGTCTGTGACTGTAGCGTAGGAGTGCAATGCGTCGTTTCGGGAGTTGCTGCGTCGGGCTGCGCGGCGCCGGATGTTACCGGCGGCGAGTGCTGTGGGTGCGGGTGCTCGCGGCGGCGCGTGCCGTAGCGACGGGTGCGCGGGGCACCGGGTCGCGGGGCGGCGGTTGCACGTTGCGGCGTGCATTCGTTGTTCCGAGATTCGGGGTCTCGTGCATTCGTTTTTAGTCAGTTCCGCTCCGCCCGGATCGGGAGGAGTCATTGGATGATTTCCCAACCTCCACAAAAAAACCATAGCCTTAGCCAGTATTATGTTAAAAATGTGTTCAGGTACGGTACACCTCTGCCTAACCCTTCGGGAATTGCAAGCGTGATGTAAAGTAATCTCGAAAAGCAAACAATCTAAATCGACCGAATCTCGAACAATGGAAAGTCTTTCTAAATTAGTTTTGTTGAATTATAACAAAATCTAACTTTGCCGGTTACAATATTGAATGGTTTATACTTGCCAGATTTAAATAAACAAACTTTGATAAGTTTGAGAGCAGACTTTGGGTGGGAAAGTGGAGGCGGCCTCGACTTGCGAACAGTGAGTCATGAGTTCGAACCCTGTCAGGCACATTACTTTGTGTAATTTATTTCATCGCCACTGCTCTCAAAACGGTAAAGGAAAACATCGTGAAGAAACCGGCATGTCTTAGAACCAAAAAATTCGAAGCCATGTGACATCTACCAACCCGCACTGGGCCCCCATCCCTCTCCTAGAGAGGAGGCCTGAGTACCTGCAGTGGGATCATTATAGGCTAATGATGATGATAATTTTGGGATTGCGAGAGATATCCCCTGACAGGATTTTTTTCTTACTTCTTGTACAGACGCCAGGATATCAAGTAACCAGAAACTGTCTTTCAAAATTTACCTTGAACCTAATCATCATCATAATTCCAGCCGGAAGCCGTCCACTGCTGATCATAGGCATCCCTTATGTGTTGTATGTTAAGAGCGTATGCTACCTCAGATTAGCAACCCTATTTGTGGTGGTTCAAATTTCGCTTGAAATACGACCCTTTCAGTTCATTTAATCTCCTTGAATGCCTTTTTCATCAAATAGTCACTCAATGGAATTAAATCAACTCAACAGGATTGTATTCATGATATTAATGATTATATCTCTATAAATACATACGCATTACGTGCGCGAATTATATTATAATCAACATAAAACCTGACAATGACTTTCAAATTGCAAAAAAAAACGTAAGATACTTTAAATTTCGCGGACTACCTTAGCGCTTCCATCTTAATAACGAACTGAAGCTATCCAAAAGTATTTTATCCGATTTACAGATTTCCTATGACATACACAAACACGATTTGCATGTTATTTTCCAAAGAGAGACGTATCGCGACCTCATTTTCTAGCAATCAAAGATTACAGCCAGCCTTATTTGCAAGTCAAAGGTATCTTTGGAACGCAGTCGCACAGAAAAATGAATATTAAGAACCTTTTTTTTACTTAAGTCTGATGTGAACCGATGATGCGGCCTAGTCTTCTTCTCTGTCGTCACACTCTTGGCAGAGTGGTCGAGGTCGTCATGACAGGGGTAGGGGTGGTGGCAAGCTTAACAATTCGACGCCATTCCTCTCGTACTGTTGCTTGCCTCGTGCATTCGTGGAGCGGACCATTTAGTGCATTTTTGGTCGGTCGATGCGGCCTAGTAGGACACCGATTTACTCGATTTTCATCATCAGCCCTATAATGTTCCCACTGCAGGGACTCAGACCTCCTCCCTAGGAGAGGGATGGACTAAAACTCACCACGCGGGCCCATTGCGGGTTGGTAGAGTCACATGTCTTCGAATTTTTCGTTTCTAGGACATGCCGGTTTCCTCACGATGTTTTTCTTCACCGATTTGAGAGCAGCGGTGATGAAATAAATTACAAAAAGTAACGCGCCTGCCTGAGTTCGAACCCACGACTAACTGTTCGGAAGTCGAGGCCGCCAGCGCTACTCTCTTATCGCTGCTATCCAGATTAATAATCGTAAATCAATATCACTATCACTACATCACTATCACTTCACTATCATCACTATCACTATCATCATCACTATCACTACATAGTATAAAACAAAGTCGCTTCCCGCTGTCTGTCCCTATGTATGCTTAGATCTTTAAAACTACGCAACGGATTTTGATGCGGGTTTTTTTATTAGATAGATTGATTAAAGAGGAAGGTTTTAGTGTATTTTATGCCCCCGTGCGAAGCCGGGGCGGGTCACTAGTTCATAATAAATAATAGGACATAATGTTGACGTACGCAACTTTTGAAAGTATCCTAAACGACTTTCTATCGAGCATTATCTATCTAAAAATCCGGGTAACGATAATATTACCCAGCCAGATCAATATTTTTGTTCCAGCTAAGGTACTGTTTTCCCACATAGCTATCTAACATGAAAAGAAAATATTATCTCACTATTCAGACTCGCGTGACCTGTCGATGTGTCGTTATTCCTAACGTTTTTCACTCAAAGTTGCGAAGTTTTAGGGTTCCGTACCTAAAAAGGAAAAATATTAACCCTTATAGGATCACTTTGGATCATATGTATTTATGTATGTATATGTATGTATTTATTGTATATAATTATGTAAATGGTACACCACAGGCTACCTGCAGTATTGTTTCTCCTTCTTCCATATATCCATCCAAAGGTTGTCTTTAAAAGATCGCTTTAAGCGATAAGACCGCCCATTGTGTCACCCCTTGTAAAATGTTTTACTATTGTTTTTTTGGAAATTTGGTGTACATAATAAAGAGTATTCTATCTATCTATCTATCTATCTATCTATCACTTTGATGTCCATTTGTCTGTCAAGACCCTTTTTCTCAGGGACACGTAGAGATATCAAGCCGAAATTCATATCAAATACTCAGATCTACAGTCCCTTAGATCTGTGAAAAAAAAAACTTCAAAGCCAACTTTAGCCAACGCAATCAAAAGATACAGCCGTTTATGCCGCAAATTTTCAACACTCGCAAGTGAACTTCCCGTGAACTCTGAATCTTGAAATTGGGTACAAAACAACGTCTTATAAGTAGCACAGATAAACGAAAAATTGCGAGAAGCATAATTTTTTAGTTAAGTATATCATGTAATAAAAATATAGCTTAAGTTTGGGTTAAGGTCAAAATGGCTAGTTTTGTACGGAACCCTCGGTGCGCGAGTCCGACTCGCACTTAGGTGGTTTTTCTTTCATAAGTTTCTCTTATACCTTGTTTAAGAATGAAATAATTCTATCATCATTGTCCTAACCTTATCCTAAAGTATTAGGGGTCGGTAGCTCGTAGCACGTCTTACGCCCGTGTCTATAAACTAGTCAAAATTATTAGGTACTTTTTCGAACGTATGGTTATTAGTTACTTCAGTAAAAGTTATTACTTACGACTCTATTTATATTCTGTACTTAAGTTATTACTTGAAGTTTGAGGGGAGACAACAAAAAAAAATTATGAGTCCGTCAGATAGATTTCCAATTTTATTTTTATTTTTTTTTTCAAGTAAACAAAAAATTAAGACTAGGTATACAGTGCTTCGAAAACTCGTGTGACGTAACATATTTTCAGTACATTTTTTACCTGAAAGTGACTTTACAAGTCCCCATCTTTACGCGTTTTATCTTCGTATTTTTTATAAATTTGATATAACAAAAAACACGTATCCAATAAATTTTCAATAATTATAATTTAAACTAACTTACGGGCTAAACAGAATCACAGGGCGGGCGCACGCTCTCCAGATCTCACTTTATTAGACCTTTCTTTGTCGCCATTGTCCTACACCACCAGTTTTAAAATATGAAGGGAAATATGGAGGGTGAATATACCTAGACTTCATTGACCTACGCAAATTTTCTGTGATAAGCGCAAGGGTTGCGAGACTTTTCCGAAATATTTGGTATGATTCTGTCTGTAATTTTTCAGTGTTTTTTTTTGTTCTTATTTTGATTAGTATCATGTAAGCATGCCCTATTGCGGGTTTCAATGTGTCCCTCGTTTAAACTAACACTGTAAATATACACAGTAATCTTACGTTAGTATAGTAGTAGTAAGAAAATTCGGCCAGCGTGTGTCATTACAAGGTCACGCAGACGCGACGACACGAAACTTTAACTGAAACTATGTCGGAGTAAAATTACTCGCTTGGGTATGTTTTATTTTAAGTGGGCCCAGAAGTAAACACAGACAGAAGAAATTACATGTTTTGTTTAATTCTTACATATTTTGCTCTAAAGTTTACGCAGAGGTGATCTAGACACTCGGCACATTTCGACACATTTCGGCAGTTACGTATGTTTAATAGGAGGACTAAACTATCGCCAACAACCAGGCGCATGGCGCATACACGAGTTTTGGCTGCTACTAAAAAAACCTCAGTGGTAAAACCTAATAACACTTTTCCTACAAACACAACACAATCCATCCATCAATAGGGGATCGGACTGGGTCAAAATAACATGATTCTGTTTAGTCCGTAAGTTAGATTATCGAAAAATATTGAATACGTGTTTTTTGTTTTATCAAATCAATAAAAAATTACGAAGATAAAACGCGTCAAAGATCTTGGAGTGGGGCTTGAAACGTCACTTGTGTCGTCAAAATGTACTATCATATTATGACGTCACACGAGTTTTCGAAGCACTGTATCGTCTTCATTTTAAGTTTACGTGAAAAAAGAAAAAATACGTGTCCAATATTTTTTGGAAATCTATCTAACGGACTAATTAGTTTTTTTTTGTCCGATCCCCTATTGCGGGTTTCAGGCCACAATCACCTTCTTCAGTATGCTTACAGCAGTTCACTATACTGGACATATGTCTTGCAATCGCACACCACTTATCTCGATTCTCGGCAACTCTCATCCGGCTGCTACCAGCGACCCTGCAAAGATAGTCACTTCACCTAGTTTGAGGGCGTCAAGCAAAACGCTTGTAAATTCGTGGTACGCACTCAAGAACCCTACCGATGATCTACGGGTAATTTGACGGGCCCATTGCCACTTCACCTTACTTATTCTGTGAGCTGTGTAACCTATAAGTATTCTCATCATCTTTCTGACCTTGTCTCATTCTATTTGGTGTCAGACGTCATAGCATCATGTACCCCTATCTCTTAAATATCATTCCTCAGACAATCTATCCATAATTTTTTTGGCCCACTACATCCATCACATGCGTTTCATTCCTCATCGTTACATGTCCATACGAAGGTAGACGACTTCCTTTATTTTTTTCTGTAACAGGCGTCACTTTGAAACTTCCTCTAGTGTACGAGAATATTTTATGTTCTGGACAAAAAAAAATATTAAAGTCATTCAGCAAGAATTTTAACGAAACTGTCCACTCAAAATGTGTCGAATTTTCTAGAGGACAATACGTCCTTGAGAATGCTTAACTTACGAAGGCTCTTTAAATTTTACGACACCCCACGATTATTCTTTGTTACCGTTTTTCCGGGGTATAAGAGTAGAGGAAGACCAAAAAAACGGTGGATGAACTGTGTGAAGGATAATATGGCGAGAAAGGAGGTTGTCTGATGAAATAATAATTAATAATAATTAATTTCACTATTATATCATTCCACATTTCTGTTATATTGACATTCATTGACATTTTTTGTTTTTTTTTTATTTGAATTTTTATTGTTATTTTTAATGAATATTTTGTTAAATTATTATAATTCATATTAAGTAAATATTACCTACTAATAATGTTAGGACCAATGTGAATATAGTATTTGTGTCTTTCTCAGCCTCATGTTAATTAATAAATGTTTATGCTTATTGTTAAAACCAATGTTCGACACAAATGTAATTTGTTTAAGAATAAATAAATAAATGAGAAGTATGGAAAACGAAGACATGTTGCGTCGACCCTAAATAAATTGGGATAAGAGCAAGAGAATGAAATGATGACGCAGAAAACATCATCTGCCTAACTTTTTCCCAACTAGTATGTTGGGGTCGGCTTCCATTCTAAGCGGATGCAGTCGAATACCAGTATTTGACATGGAGCGACTGCCTATCTGACCTCCACATCCCATTTCATACTAGGTAATACGATACCCTTTTTAAGGCGACATTACCTGCCCGCGACCTTGAGCGCGCGTTTAACTCATCGCCTAAACAAATAAGGTTGAAAATGGGGATGCGTTTGATTCTCGTGACTGCCAATATGAACGATAGTTCGCAGATTTAATTTATTTAAAAAAAAAATACGCTGTAATGTTAAAATATTTTTACATATGTCTTTAGTTGGTTAAATTTCCTTTCTGATAGTAAAAAAAAATAACAGTTATCGCTCAAAATATTGAGCATTTCGAGACGAAAAAGTCTTTTCGTGTAATTTTTATGTGATTTTGTGATTTTTTTTTTCGAGGTTCTTGATTAATTTTAGAAAATATTTTTGCATAAGTCTTTTACCTATACATTTGACTATACACTGTATTTTTTTTTGGAAATGTAATAAGTAGCAATACGGCTAACTCTGCAACGAAAAAGTAAAAAACTAAAACCCGACTACGACAAAAAAAACGACGCTGAAAAAGTATGAAACAAGATTTTCAGGATAGAACAAAAAGAAAAGCCGTAGTCACACGGTATTAAAGTGTTTAGGTTGGTACCTATAACGTGTGACTACGGCTTTTCTTTTTGTTCTATCCTGAAAATCTTGTTTCATACTTTTTCAGCGTCGTTTTTTTTGTCGTAGTCGGGTTTTAGTTTTTTACTTTTTTTTATTTAAACAATTTTGGTGCTAAATATTTTTTTTTACTCTTGACTTTTTGTCCGCTAGAGGGCGTGATTTTAAATTTGAGCAATATTTTGGAAATGTACAAGTGAGGCCCTTTCAAATGATACCAAACACGGCGTATTTATCTCCATTTTTATTTTTTAAGCCTTACTTTTTGTCCGCTAGAGGGCGCCAAATCACTTTTTGTGACACGACACGTAGCCTATGTTCAGCGGAAAATTAAGACGGTTCTAACGATACCTCTTATGTTGAGTTCCGATAAGTAGATTAGAAGCTATGAGGGAACAGATGAAGATACACACATACATACATACATACATACATACAAACATACATACATACATACATACATACATACATACATACATAGCCAGTCAAAATCATAACCCTCCTTTGGCTTTGCCGTAGTCGGGTAAAAACAGGTCGTTTTTACGGTGTCCCTCTTATCTGCGCCTTAACCGACTTCTAAAAAAAGAAGGAGGTTCTCAATTCGTATGTTTAATTTTTTTTTATGTTTGTTCGGGCATAACTCCGTCACTTGCTAACCGATTTGAAAAAATCTTCTTTTGTTGGAAAGGGTATACTTCTCAAATGGTCCCATAATTTTATTATCGGAATCGGACAAGCGGTTTTTGAAAAATCAACAATACTCAAAAAAAAACTACATTGTCCACAATAAGACTCATGAACATGTGAACCACTAAAAAGTGAAAAATAAAAACTATTATTTTTTGTTAAAAAGTTTTTATTGGTAAGACTGATTGTCAAAATTTCGGATCACTGACTACCTGTAACGAATGCCAAAGATCTAAAAATTATAGCCATTCGGGAAGTACAGCCATTCGGGACCAATAATTTCATTTGCTTTCCGAGGCACGGGGGTAACTTGGTATTAGATGTATGTGGTTACCAGTCCACAGACTAACCTAGGCAAGGGTGCTTTAAGGTACAAGTTGGTAGCCGACTGCACGCAGTAGCAGCAGACGACATGTCGTCGCTTCATGTCGTCACGACACGTCGTCGCGTCATGACGCTGCAGTCATGATTTCGAACCCGGCTGCAAATAACTATTAGTCAATAACTCTAAACACGCTCGACGTCTCGTTGCTCCGGCGTCAGTGGCACTACTCAACTACTGATCTGCGGTCGGACGACACGTGCGTCTGCCGCTCGACGACGCGTCGCTAGCTTCGTGTCGCTAATTAAGGAGGGAATTTCATAGAAATACGTAGAAACCAGACGTGTCGCTGGGACACGTCGTCTGCTGCTGCTGCGTGCAGTCTTTTTTTTTATTTTTTATTTAATATGGGCTTACTCTTGACCTCAATCTTGCCCTAAGGGCAGAGATGAGGTCGACGATGGAACGAGCTTACCCAGAAGAAGCCTATTTACTTAAATAGATTGGGGTTATATGAACTCGGGAAAACCGACGCAGGCAGGGTGTTCCACTCCTTTGCTGTACGAATAATGAAAGACTTAGCAAAACGCTTCGTACGAATGTGTGGAACATCGACAAGGTATGGGTGATAACCTGCAGTACGTCTAGTCTCTCGATGGAAGAAGGGAGATGGTGGAATAAGCTCGTGGAGCTCTTGCGCACACTCTCCGAAGTACAGTCTGTAGAAGACCGACAGACATGCAACTTTGCGGCGGTGAGCCAGGCTATGTAGCTTGGCAACTAGCTTGGCGTCACCAATCAGCCTCCTGGCTCTGCGTTCTACTGAGTCGAGTGTGGAAAGTTGGTATTTGGCTGAGCCATCCCAAAGGTGACAGCAGTACTCCATGCCGGACCGGACTTGAGCTTTATACAATATTGAAAGCTGTCCAGGCTTGAAGTACCGCTTGACCCTGTTTAGGATACCCAGCTTTTTTGCCGCAGTTTGAGCTTTTGACTCGATGTAGGCGCCGAAGTTCAGATTTGCATTCAACTTCGTGCCAAGAAGCTCGAGACTGTCAGTAACTTGTACAGACGCACTCCGGAAAGTGGGGGCCAGATTGAACGGACTCTTTTTAGCAGTGAACAGACACACTTGCAATTTGGTGGCATTGAAATCAACCAGATTGTCGTCACCCCACTTGGAGACAAGACTTAAGGCTGAATTCGTTCGCTCTACCATGGCCTCTCTCAATGAACGTATTTCATCACCACCGGCTTTTGCGCTGGATGTGTAACTCTCCATGACAGTGCTGTCATCTACGTACCCAACAATACCAGGACCAAGGAGGTCGTTGATGTGCAGCAGGAAAAGTGTCGCGGAGAGAACTGACCCCTGAGGAACTCCGGCATCAATAGCCACAAGGTCAGAGGAGCAGCCATCGATGACCACTCGGATCGACCGTTCACTCAGGAAGTCAGATATCCAGCAGCAAAAGTCAGCGGGAATGCCGTATGCCGGAAGTTTGCTCAACAGACTTGCGTGCCAAACCCTGTCGAATGCCTTCGAGATGTCCAGCGACACGGCAAGGGCCTCGCCGTGTTTCTCGATGGCTTCGCCCCAGCAGTGCGTAGCAAACACCAGAAGATCCCCAGTTGACCGTCCCCGGCGAAAGCCATACTGACGGTCGCTGATCAGGTCGTTCGCTTCAAGGTGCGCCAGCAACTTACCGTTAAGTACCTTTTCCATTACTTTACAAAGTATGGAGGTGATGGCGATTGGCAGTCGGCTACCAACTTGTACCTTTAATCTAAAGATCGACCCGGTTGTTATTATATAGCCACATGCCCCTTGACCTACTACTACCAAAAGAAATTACGAGTAAACCCGCGAGTTTTGGGTAGTATATAAAATAAAAGGAATGTAATACTATACAGGTTGGTTATAAGGTTTCCGCACCAAATTGTGAAACAGGCTAGTTAAGTAACAGGTCAGAGTTCAATGGGTAATGAAAACTATGCTTTTGTGGTGGTTTTAGACAAGGTTTTTAATCTATTTCTTAAAGTGGAGGTGTGTCTTACCATAACCGTATTCATTATCTTTAAGTTTAAATGATCACTTCTTCTTTTTAGTCCTCCACTCCACACTGACAGTGGCAAAGCGCATTTTGGTATTTTAAGTTATTTGGCGATCTCTCCAGATGTTGCCCACGTTTTGTACAGCCGAACGAGTTATGGCACAACGTCTAATTTCGGTGTCACAGTCTCCACAATTAGTGATAGTTTAAATGATAACAAACTTCAAATAGATATCAATGAAAACGTAACGACGTTATTCTAGACAATTGTTTCATTGCTGCTCCAAAAGTACTGGTTGGTATTCTAGTGTATAAAATTTTCCAGCAGTTACAATTTCAGTTCTACTTTGTTTAATAAATCATCTGTACTAATATTCTCTGTCTGTTAATTTTGTTAGAACAATATTGAATATCCAACGGAAGGACATGTGACACTTTTTATCACAGGACTACCCCGTTTAAAAAATAAACGACCTATATGCTAGCGAAACCGCAAACAAAATCTAAGCCAATGTTATATTGTATCTGTACATGCAGTAAAACACAGTATTAAATAGGCATATTGAAGTTATTTATGTAACAGTCTACGACAAAGCTAGATTTGTAGTGATCCCGCTAGAGCTCAGGCAAGTCTGATGGAAAATGGAAACAGGAAATATAATTTTGTAAGGAAAACTGAACTGATTTCGTAGATTTCAATCGAATATGGGCTCTGATAGTTAGGATATGGTAGCAGCAGTAGTGGTTGGGTAGTCATCTAGTCTGGATTTGTGCAAAGCTGATGGCAATAGGTTCACTCCCTCTGCCTAACCCTTCAGGGATTACAGGCGTGTCATATCATGTTATATTGACATGATGAATGAAAAGTATAGCGACTAATAAAAGTATAGCGACTAATAAAAATATAGCGATTAATAAAAACGGAACCTTCACGGAGCCTTCAACAAAGAAAAAAACCAGCCAAGTGCGAGTAGGACTCGCGCACCGAGGGCACCGTACAAACAAAGTTAACAATAATTATTATAAATATTTTTATTATATGATGTTATAACTAAAAATTTACGGTTTTTGCAACTTTTCCTTTATTTGTACTATAAGACGTTACTTCGTACCAAAACAAGATTCTGAGTTCATGGGAAGTACCCTATAGGTTTTAATTCCCCGAGTGTCGTAAAGCAGAAATTTGCGGCATAAACGACTGTATCTTTTGATTGGTTTCGTTGGTTTAGAATTTTGTATCTTTCACAACTATAAGGGACAATAGACTTGCATATTCGATATCAATTTCAGCTCGATACCTCCACACACTCCAAAGATAAAGGGTCTTGACATACAGAAAGACGGATGGACGGACGGACGGACAACAAAGTGATCCAACAAGTGTTTCGTTTTTAGGGTTCCGTTATTCCGTAGCCGAATGGCAAAAAACGGAACCCTTATAGATTTTTCATGCCTGTCTGTCCATCTGTCCGTCCGTATGTCACAGTCACTTTATTCGGAAACTATTAAGACTACACAGTTACAACTTCAACCACTTTACGAGTTTATAGAAAAATAAAACAAAGAAAAGATTTAAGGGAGATCCCCAGACATGGAACTGAAACTAAATAAAACTTTTATCATCGAACCTATTCGTGTGGGGTGTCTATATATAGGTCTTCAAAAATGACATTCAACCAAAATTGGTTTGAACGATAAATAGTCAATAGTTTTTGAGATATAGCACATTTACATAACCGCAAATATAACTATGTCATTCACAAAGACTATGAAAAACAAACTTACATCACAAAATATGTTTTTCTGTTCCGGCTTTAACAAGAGATAATACATATTAAAGGGGGCTTCCCTACTACGATGGAACCCTTCATGTGCAAGTCCCTGAGACTTGCACTTGGCCAGTTTTTCCTTTCGAGGTACGAAACCCAAAAAAACAGCGTATATTTATTATCCACTTATTGACCTAGTATCGTATTTTAAATTGATTATGTTTATGTTTCTAGTGACAACCTCCTGAAGGACGCAGATGCAAAACAGCACCTTTTATGCAAAATTTCAGCTCGATCTGTAATCGAGAATTGAATCCATAACTCCTAAGATTTATTTCATAGTTACCAGCGAAGCTGGTTAAAACGTGTTAAAAAAACGAAAGACAGATTGTAGAATTCAATTAACAAATTTTGAAAACGTTCTACACGCTCAAACAATAAAAATCACATCGCTTTCGCTTTAGTCGCAGCCGTGAGGCACACAGCACATACCTAGGTACTATGTATTTCCATTTTTGTAATCTTTTTTTTTTTAATATTATTGAGTGGGTCCATGAAAGAGTATTCTAAAGGGCACCCTGCCCATGTCTCTGAAGCGAAAGCTTATGGACATGTGTATTCTCCCCATCTTGACCTACGGTGCACAAACTTGGTCTTTGACTAACATCCAAAAGTCCAAACTCAAGGTTTGCCAACATGCTATGGAGCGCAGTATCTTAGGTGTGTAAAATTAACCGATCGGGTTCGAAACACTACACTGCGCTCCAAAACGCAAATTGTTGACGTGGCTCAAAAGGCTGCCATACTTAAATGGGACTGGGCAGGACATGTCTGTCGCATGCCGAACGAGCTGTGGGCTGGTAAAGCTCAGGATTGGTGCCCTGAAACAGTTACACGAGGTCGTGGCAGACCACGTAGGAGATGGCGGGACGAACTGGATGTCTTCCTTGAGAATTGGAGAGACGTTGCACAGAATCGCGACCGTTGGAAGGAATGGAGGGAGGCCTTTGCTCAGCAGTGGGACAACGTAGGCTAGCTATAATAATAATAAATAGTGTGTGTGTGCTTGATGTACTGACGTCAAATAAACATTTTTCTTTCTTTTCTTTCTTTCTTTAAATCATAATCATCATCATTTCAGCCCGAAATCACCCACTTTCTTCTACTACTCTTCTCAGTTTCCCGCGTCCCTCATCCCTCCATTCCCCGTGATCCTTACCTTATCGAAATACTTAGACCAAATACGATAGCTAGAACCCAACTTCTCCCCACAAAATATATAGGTACGCAATAACGTCCAAAGCTGCTACCTGTATTGAAATTTAAATTTATTCCACAAACTTAACTTTCCTGAGGCAATGTCCATAATTCACTCCTGGATTAAGATTTTTAGGGGCAAAGTACTTATATTATGGAAAAGTTATGGGTGTCGGTATATAAATGGGCATGATTGATGTACGTTGTTTTTTTATTGCGTGGTGTGAACTGGTTCTGAAGCTTGTGGATAAATCCTATACAATTAAACGAGCGATATTTGTTTAACTCGAAAGATACCCTGAAGATTTGGATCCGACTGTGTTGGGGCCGGCCTTTAGTCTAACTGGATGCAATGCAGCTGAATACCTTTACTTTAAATATAATGGCTGATGCGGCCGACAAAATAGGGGATCGGACAAAAAAAAACTAATTAGTCCGTCAGATAGATTTCATAAAATTATTGGACACGTATTTTTTCTTTTTTCACGTAAACTTAAAATGAAGACGATACAGTTCTTCGAAAACTCGTGTGACGTCATATGATAGTACGTTTTGACGACACAAGTGACGTTTCAAGCCCCACTCCAAGATCTTTGACACGTTTTATCTTCGTCATTTTTTATTGATTTGATAAAACAAAAAACACGTATTCAATATTTTTCGATAATCTAACTTACGGACTAAACAGAATCATATTATTTTGACCCTGTCCGATCCCCTATTGCCAGAAGAGGATCCAGCACAAAACCTTACGGACCCGAACCCATTGTGCCCATCCCTTTCAAGCAGCTAAGAAGCTGGCTAAAAGATCATACTCGAATACAAGCGGAGAAATGGTGGAGCTCGACACCAGGATGTAGGCAATCCAAGGAAGCTATGCCATCCCTGGATATAAAGCTGACCAGGCGCCTTCTGCGCCTGGACAGAGATAGCCTGCGTCTGGTGGCGGGGACCATCACCGGACATTCTTCACTGAATAAACACTTCCACACCCTAGGAATCACTGACAGTCCCCTGTGCAGGGCATGCATGGAGGCGGAGGAAACTGTGGCGCATGTGCTCCTTGAGTGCACAGGCGTTACCAAGATTCGTGAGGAGACCCTGGGAACACCACGATCCCTTGCGGATGCCCTGAGGAGACCGGGAAGTCTGATCTGCTTCTGGAGGGAGAATATAATGGCTGCCTATCGGTCTTTCATAAACGAGTTAGTACGGGGTAATACGATAGCCCTTGGTAGGACTGGTTGTCTGAATTTCGGGCTACTGACTAACGATTGTCACAGAAATACAATTGACAGCCGGGACAAACAGCTTAACATTATTTCCGAAACACGGAGGAAATTCGGTATTTATAGCGTGGTCACCCATCCACAGACCAACCAAGGCAAGCCCGGCTTTGTGTGAAAATCAACCCAAGCGTTTGTTATTATTTAGCCACCATCTAACCTGCATACATTATAGTTAAAAAAGGTATTAAATGTCCTTGTTGACAAATGGAAGTGCCCATACACTTAGTATGGCCACTTTCATTGGTCTCAATGCTAACGAATGCATAAAGGTACCAGTTGGTAGCCGACTGCACGCAGCAGCAGCAGACGACATGTCGTCGCTTCATGTCGTCACGACACGTCGACACGTCGTCGCGTCATGTCGCTGCAGTCATGATTTCAAACCCGACTGCAAATAACTATTAGTCAATAACTCTAAACACGCTCGACGTGTCGTTGCTCTGGCATCAGTGGCACTACTGATCTGCGGTCGGACCACACGTGCGTCTGCCGCTCGACGACGCGTCGCTAGCTTCATGTCGCTAACTACGGAGGGAATTTCATAGAAATACGTAGAAACCAGTCGTGTCGCCGCGACACGTCGCCTGCTGCTGCTGCGTGCAGTCGGCTACCAACTTGTACCTTTAGGATCAATGCTAACGGCATTGATCCTTACCTAATGCTATTCAAATAATACGTACGTACTTCTACTACGTACTACTTTTTTTTCGTTATTTTACAATACTGTTGGAGCTCAGGAAGTGGTATCGTAGCCGTTGTTCAGAAACACATAAACAAAACATACATCTCGTAAACGCACATAGCGACACATTGGACACAACTACCCGCGTAGCATCACCACAACGCGCCTACCAACATGTTTTTTTTACACTAATTGCGAGAAAAACGAGTAGAAGACTATGGGGGAGGCTTTTGCCCAGCAGTGGGGCAAGATAGGCTAATAAAAAAAACGCCCAAGTGTGTGTCGGACCACGCACAATGTAGGGTTCCGAAATTGCCCATCAAAATATGGAGGTATTCTACTAAACTGATTAACCTCCCTGGACTACCTGCCTCCGAACGATGATTTTTATTAAAATAATAAAACAAACTTACATTTACAGTTTTAATATCTGTGCTCCCATATATTATGTTCAGGAAATTATGTTAAGTCAGTACCTACATTTTATAAGTTGGTTAATTTATTACTCGTAAACTTGTAAAGCTTACTGAGTAATATAATTTTGGAGATATTATCTTACCACTTTGTCGGCGCAACTCATCTGTATATTCATGCCCAATTACAGCTTACTAGAGTGAGATATAGTACGGACAGATGGACAGACAGACAGACAGACGGACATGGCAAAACTTTAATGGGTTCCCTAATGACTACGAAAACCATACTTTTTTTGGAGATTGAGAAATCATCAAATGACTCCTCCCGCTCTGGGTAGAGCGGTAGGGAGTGTCAGACTTCTACTGACTAAAACCACCCATGTTCCTTTTTAGCCCTTTGTGCCGAGGCCGCGGTATCTCTTTCGAACAACACGCAGCCCCGACGGGACTACGAAACCCATAATATTGCCAAACGCAAGCCTCGTTTGGCCACATCTGGACTGATGTGAAGCGATAACTCGGCTTAGGGTGGAGCACGCTTGCCTAGAAAAAAAATAAGTTCAAAAATCTAAAACCCGACTACTAACAAAATCGCGGTCTTAAAAGTAGAAAACAAGAAAATAATTCTTGTCTGATATTCTTCGTAGTCGCATGCCACTGATAATAATAATAATAATAATAATATTCCACAACTATCACACAACGCCATCTAGTCCCAAGCTAAGCAGAGCTTGTGTTATGGGTACTAGACAACTGATAAACATACTTATATATTTCTAAATACATACATATTATAGACTAGCTTTTGCCCGCGACTTCGTCCGCGTTTCCGTCGTTTTTCGTAAAAAAAGTACCAAATGTCCTTTCTCACGGTTCAGTGGCGTTTTTAGGTGGCATTGGGTATTTTATTTTTAATCGACGGTAACGGAAAGGCTGTCAGTTACCTAGGTAACAAAATAACCTACGATAGAGGTCCTACTATAGCTACCTTACACTTAAAATCTAAGTGGCAATTTAAACTAAAATATTCTAATAGAATTATACCCAGAAATATGTACAACTTACAACAAAAAAAGAAATGAAAATAAAGCTGAAACGCCTGTGCAATACCATCAACCTATACCAACTTCACTTACAAATAAATGGCTTATTCCACAAATCCCCCCTGAAAATCCCCCCTGAGGGGGAAAAGTGGAATCCAAAAAATAAAGTCTACAAATCCCCCCTAAAATCCCCCTTAGGGGGGAAAAGTGGAATCGAAAAAAATATTATTCCACAAATCCCCCCTAAGGGGGAAAAGTGGACACCAAAAAAAAAACAAGTCTACAAATCCCCCCTGAAAATCCCCCCTAGGGGGGAAAAGTGGAATCAAAAAGAAACAACGTCCAGAAATCCCCCCTTAGGGAATCAAACTCTTTTGACCATTCACAAGTTTTATTTTTTTACTAACCCATATTGTCCCACTGCTGGGCAAAGGCAAGTTAAAATCGCTTTATATTTATTGAAGTTTAAATACTGAAATTGGCAGACATGTTATAGTCTAATGAAATGTTTTTTTTTTATTATATTAAAAATAATAATATTGAGGAACTCGTGGCTTAATAAGAACTGCCACTCGGGTCGATCTTTAGGTAAAGCTGTGCTTGCCTAGGTCGGTCTGTGGATGGGTGACCGCCCGACATACCGAGTTTCCTCCGTGCCTCGGAAAGCACGTTAAGCTGTTGGTCCCGGCTGCCATATATATAGATCTTTGGCAGTCGTTACAGGTAGTCAGTGACCTGAAATTCTGACATCCAGTCTTACCAAAGGGTATCGTATTACCTAGTATTAACTGGGTTGTGGAGGTCAAATAGGCAGTCGCTCCATGTAAAATACTGGTATTCAGCTGCATCCGGTTAGACTGGAAGCCGACCCCAATATAGTTGGGAAAAGGCTAGGCAGATGATGATTAAAAATAATAATATAACTATATTATTAAGTTAACTTTATGTTATGTTATAGTTTATTTGGTAGTTTGTGGGACTTTACCATCTATGCTTTAAAAAAAAAAAAAAAACATTCCAGTTTTCAATACCTCTTTCCTACTTCTGATCTCCTGGTAGTTTGTGGGACTTTACCACCTATACTTCTAAAATAAAAACTTTCATTCCAGTTTTCAATACCTCCTGCCTACTGCTGATGTCCTGGTAGTTTGTGGGACTTTACTATCCTTTTTTTCTCATCTCCTACTTGTCCTCGCCAATGCCGTTTGAAAATGTAACCATAAGGGGGAAAAGTGGAATAACTCAAAATGATAAGGGGGATTTTCGGAATGATTTTACATTTGAGTTCAGTTTTCCACCCCAAAGTATTCTCTCAGGGGGGATTTGTGGAATAACTCAAAATGCCAAGGGGACTTTCTGGACATGTCTTACATCCGAGTCCAGTTTTCCCCCCTGAGGGGGATTTTCTCAGGGGGGAAAAGTGGAATAAGCCCAAATAAATACCTATAACTACTATAATTAATAAAAGTATCTACGCTTTACCTACATAATACAAAACTAAAATTGAACATAAATTAGCCAAAACTTACCTATCGGTATCTAAAAAACTATGCGTACTACTTCTACTTCTACTACCTTCACCTAAAAGGAAATAAAATGCAAACTATTAATAATTTGTAATTTGAACGAATATTTAAACACTACCAAAACAACTAATACCTATTTTAGAAAATAACAACAAAAGAAATTCAAATAAACTATTTAAAGACTAAAAGTCGCGCTGATAAGCATTGTTTGTTAAAATCAATTATTGTCCGTCAATAAGGTCGAACGCTCTGAACGCATCAACAGCCACGACCCGTATCGAGCGCGGCAACCGTTACACAAAAATAATCCTTATGGCATGATTCAGTATTCACGCGCGACCGCTTATTAGCGTATTTCATGTATAAGTTTAGTGTTTCTATACCGATTACTATGATTATTTTTTTATTGAATAGGTAATAATATTAACTTCTTTTAATTAGGGATGAGTGAGAGTATTATAAACGTAAGAGTAAACAAATATAATCAGAAAGCTCCGAACTGCTAAGCTATCGGGAGTTACACGTGTTATTGTGAGTCAACCATAAAAGATAGACATATGCTGTTGGGGATATTTTTTTGATAATTTTATGTAGAACATTTCCGTCATAAATGATTTCTATGTCGCTTTAACCATTAAGGCTGCACACGCGACGGAAGCTTAAAAAATGGAGCAACTTCTCCCGTTTTCCCAATATTTCCCTTCACTGCTCTGCTCCTATTGATTGTAGCGTGATGAAAAGTATACTATAATCTCCCCAGGAGTATGAAGAATAATTGTACCAAGTTTCGTTAAAATCCGTCGAGTAGTTTTTGTTTCTATAAGGAACATACAGACAGACAGACAGACAGACAGACAGACAAAAATTTTACTGATTGCATTTTTGGCATCAGTATCGATCACTAATTACCCCCTGATAGTTATTTTGAAAATATATATCATGTACAGAATTGACCTCTCTACAGATTTATTATAAGTATAGATATATCATGTACAGAATTGACCTCTCTACAGATTTATTATAAGTATAGATAAATTACACCCAGACACAGAACAAATGATCGTGCTCATCACACAAACATTTGTCCTGGGTGGGAATCGAACCCACGACCTCCGGCATAGCAGTTAGGGTCACTAACCACTAGACCAACAGGCCAGTCAAAACCTGATGCTCCTTCATGGCGTTCTCATTGATACAGAAGTCAGCTGCTAATTGCTGCATTAGCAAGGTGCAGAACAAGACCATACATACATACATACATAGACTGCCAAAATCATTACCCTTCCTTTTGGCTTCGCCGTAGTCGGGTAAAAAACCGATTCAATGGAACTTTCAATAGATCCTGATTATAATGCTCAGGGAACAGAGAAGCCGTGCCGTTTTCGGGTCTGGGTATTTGTATGTGAGCAGAAATGTTTGTGAACGCAAACGCACCCACGATACAGGAGAAATTCCTAGTGTGGGGCAACGTTTTTTTTTTAAAGAAAATATTGAATTACACAGAGTGGCGGTTCGCAGAATAAATGTGGAAGTATAAGGCTTTATTCGAATCCGTGGAACTTAACCTTTTACGCGATGAAGCATGAAATTCCAAGAAATACTTTTATTTAAACACGTTCCTACCTAAATAATAAAACGGACTTGAAAGCAGTCGGTGGATTATAGGTATTTGTCTGATTTACTATTTTTGCCACCGACTTCTGAAGTTATTTTCCAGTTTTTTTTTTTGTGTTTTTGAATTTTGTTCCATTGTAATCTGCGAAGATAAGCATCAGATCTTAACCAAACACCAAATTTAAACAGGACCACGGCAGAATAATATACTTCCAAATAAAAAAAAATCTTTGTAATTGGTTCACATTAATAGGCGAAGATGTCGCCGAACATACACAAAAAAAACTGACGAATTGATAACTTCCTCCTTTTGGAAGTCGGTTAAAAGTAGCAAAGTACTAAACAATACTGTCTTCATAAAAATAGGTCATGTCTTGACAAAATTATTTTAAGAGCGATATTAATTCTCTCCAGAGGCCTTTATTTGGACCGGAAGCCTTCATTGTTTTTGGCTGCCTACCCAAATTCAGGGCCTGAATATGTCAAGGCTGATATTTTAGTAACTGGCCACAAAACTATGGTTGTAAAAAGTATCCTTAACGATCCGAAGGAACTTGTTTTACCGCACCCCCCAAAGATTAATATGGTATTATGCATAGATTTCGTTTTATTGCATATATTCGATGTTTAGAGCTCTAATTACCTACCTACATCTTGTAATTTATTATTTTATTTTTTCTATGCATATTTACAAAAGTAAGATAATTACAATGGTATCATACTGGACATAACAACATGAATACTGACTACGATATCGTTAAGTTTACACGCGAATAATATCGTAATGGCATGTATTATCTTTAGTTTTGGTCTGGTTTTCATCAAAAACTTAAAAAAAAAAAAACACAAAAATACATAAAATAAAACACAGTAAAAAATTAACTTTGTTTTTATGCATAAATGGCTACCATAGGATCCACCCATGCTGAGATATAAGCTAAAACCATTGATGTAATCAATGTGAGGTAGATACGGGACTAAGTCACAGCACATAGTCCTACTCAACTAAGGGATTGCTTGTAGTTGGCACGCAGTCGCACACGGTACGGTGGATCACACACACCTCAATCATTTCAGTTTTTTGTAATAAATACGCATCGAAATTACATCTTGTGCAGCTAAACATTGTTTTAATAATTCAAGGAAGAAAAATAAGGTACGGCATTAAAACAGTTTTTTATTTTTCCTGTAAAATTTAGATTTGTCGATTACCATAATATTATTCGCTGGGGGGTGCGATTTATTTTATTTTATTCTAGAACAAACCCGAGAACCTTCTAGTTACGGAGATCACCATTGCATCATCATCATATTCAATTTTTCCATTCTTCCCTCTTATATAGACGTCACGGTGGCATTTACTCCTTTCTCTTTCATTTCATTCCTCACACAATACTTTAAAAGAGTGTCCATGAAGTTTCTTGCCATTCTTCTCATGAGACCAACGCATTGGAATGGGCAACTACAGTACAATCACGAGTTATTATGCCTTGTGACTGGGACTGTAGCTTAGTTTATTTAGCTTCAGTAGTTCAGTAGTTTACTGCCGCACTCGGAGAGCTTCAGTGGTTGCTTGGGCCGTCGCTTGGTAAGGGTTTTTGGCAGTTTTGTCATACAAAACTATGTCAGGCCTTTGCTGGGTGGCGGCTTGAGTAATCGTTGGATATCTCTGAGTGCCGCAGTTAGTTTAATTCGACTATTCAAAAGTGCCTGTTACTGGCCTACTTGAAATAAATATTTTTGACGTTTTTGACAATCCATCCACCTTTTCTTTTGCCTTCCTCTCCCTCTCCACCCATCAACATTTATATCCATCACTTTGATTGACCTCCTGTTTAGTCACATGCGATTTCTCCCTGCTTATAACATGTTCATACCACGACATTCGATTCTCTTACCCTTAAATAAAAAAATAAAAAAGAATATTAATTTCAGGCATCCATTCACCCTTCATACCTACATTCACCTTTACATTTCTACACTCACGCATACACAACTACACTCACACAAACACTCACACCCCGCACCTATAAAGACACTTTTTTTTTTCTTATTGTTAATTAATTAAACTCCATTTCCTTTTCTTTCCTATGTTTAAATTGTTTTTTTTTTTACCTCTTTACAAATTGTACTAGTCTAGTTTTATTTTTACATATTAAGTACACATTATTAATTTGAACCCTATTGTGATCAATAATGGACGGATGGATGACTCCTATATCACAGGTTTTACCTAGCATGGGGGTCATTAATCATTTATTTGTTTTCTTACGTGAGCGCTGCTGATGTATATTCTGCCATTTATGTGTATTTTTTTTGTGTCAAATAAATTATTATTATTATGCCCTTATCCCAATTCATTTGATTTCGGCGTAGCATGTCCTCTTCTTCCATACCTTTCCGTTTCTATCCATAGTTACGTAGAAATTGGGATTTATCAACTTTTCACATGTTGGTTTCTTTAATAGAAAGGTCTTTGTAGTACCAGAAACATGAACCTGCAGGGCTATTGCGTATCTTATATTGACAGTGGATAACCTAAAGTGTCTATCAAATAACTGTCAAATGGTGAGTTTTTAAGAAAAAAATGTACCAAACCATAACCAATTTACAGTTAATCTATGGAAACTTATGATAGCCACGGACATTAAAAAGATACGCAATAGCCCTACTGGCCAGCAGGGCTATTGCGTATCTATTAAATGTCAGTGGCTGTCAATTAACTGTCAATTGGTTATGGTTTGGTACAAAAACTAACCATTTGACAGTTAATTGATGGACACTAAATGATAGTCACTGACATGACGGCCTGTTGGTCTAGTGGTTAGTGACCCTAACTGCTATGCCGGAGGTCGTGGGTTCGATTCCCACCCAGGACAAATGTTTGTGTGATGAGCACGATCATTTGTTCTGTGTCTGGGTGTAATTTATCTATAATATGTATGTATTTAGAAATATATAAGTATGTTTATCAGTTGTCTAGTACCCATAACACAAGCTCTGCTTAGCTTGGGACTAGATGGCGTTGTGTGATAGTTGTGGAATATTATTATATTATTATTATTATTATTATTTAAAAGATACGCAATAGCCCTGCTGGACGTCAAGATGGGTACTGCCCAAAACGCGAAAGGGATCAAGTCTCTCCCCGGCCCGCTAAGCAGTTTTCTTCTTCACTACGTCGACCTCACCAGAAAACGTCAGCGCGTTTTTAAGGCATCTATTTATTCAAACTATTTGGCGCCAAAAATACACATGGCAAGGCTTAGACATTCTCTAGACTTCCTAAGTGTAGTATTCAGCCACTAGCTTTTCCGCGCGGCTTGGCCCGCCTGGATGTCGGAAAATATCCCTTAGGGGTTGAATTTTGAAAAATCCTTCCTTATTTCTTGCAGCCTCCAATAAAAAGGGAACCTCTGTACAAAATTCCAGCTTTCTAGATCCAAAAGTTTGGCCTGGGTCAGTCAGTGGAGTCATGCAGTCAGTCAAGACATTTCTTTTTATTTATATAGATAGATAGAAGGTAGATAAAGGTATTATATGTCAACAGAGATAAAATTAAAGTATGTGTTTCAGAGACAGATCAAATCTCGCTTCTCTGACTCCGTTGGCGGCAATCCAGCACGACGAGACATCTGGCGTAGAACCGTGCTTTCCAAGACACGGTAGTATCATACCGCCAACTTACAATCTCCGGTCTGCTAATACTGGGAAATTCCTTTTCAAACAACCCAGCAACACTTTTTCCGACCCAAGAATCAAACTCGGGACTTAACGCTCAGTAGATGCGCTTGCAAGCACGAAGCTAGTCAACTTAAGATAGTAGAGGTATATGACATTAGGAGTGCACGCGTTAATGTCTAATAGCTGATGTCCTCCCACCCCCGGCTTCGACCTCGTGGATGTCGGTTTAAACTTTCCTCGAGAACCACTCTATCCATTGGTGAAAACAGCATGACAATCGGTGCAGTAGTTTTTGAGTTTATCGCGGACAGACAGACAGACGCGGTGGAGGACTTTGTTTTATAATGTGTAGTGGTGATAAGAAATGAATGAACATTAGCTCTTGTCAAACAGGTAGTCAGCTCAGCACAACCTGTATTCGAAGAATCGGTCAGACAGAAAGATGAAGGTCGTCTTCTGGTCAGGTTTGTGATCATTTTCATCACCTGCCTAGCCTGCAACTATGTTGGGGTCAGTTTGCAGTCTAATCGGATGCAGCTGAATGCCAGTATTTTACACAGAGCTACTGCCTTTCTGACCTGGAAGCCCTGTGTTGTGGATAACACAGTTAGTTCTAGGTAATATGATACTCCTTGGTTGTCAGAATCCAATCTTCCTTCAATCCTCCTTTACTGGTTGTCAGAATTTCGAACCAGTGACTACTTGTTTCGACTAACAAAGACCTACAAACGACAGCCTGGACCAGCGGCTTAACGTGCTTTCGGGGCACGGAGGAAACTCAGTAATTTCCTGTATGTGTACAAAAATATGATTATAGTGATAGCGCGGCCTTAGCCCTTTATGGGCTAAGAAGGAACATGGGTGGTTTTTAGTCAGTAGAAGTCTGACGCTCTTACTGAGCGGGAGGAGTCATTCGATAATTTACCACCCACCAATAAAAAAATCCATAAATATCTTACAAGGAATCCACAAAAAATATGGACGATAAAAATGTTTCACATTGAAAAGGTAAGCTTTTCTGGAAAATTCGCCACCAACACGTTTTATAGAAAAGTTATCAGGACTTTAACGACTAATTACTTTTATATACAAACCGAACAGAAAGCGACCAATGTTATTCTTTTTAAATTTATAGAGGTATTTCTTAGTAAGTTTATTTTTAAGTTCGGTTCATTGTTTTATTCTTATTGTGTTTGTTAATTGTTGTTTTTTCATTGTTCATTTTTCGGAACTCATGATCCAATTATAACAAAATAAAACTGTGATAGAAAGATATATGATTCAAAGGTTCTATAGGCTATAAATTATATTTATATCATGAAAATTAGCCGAACTATGACAATTTTTGCGGACGAACTCGCGGGCGATATGCTAGTTTTTTTAATAAATTCGTTATTCAAAACACAATTACAGAGCCAGACATTAAACTTATTTATGATTTCTTTCTAAAAAGAAATTGTGCCTGAAATAAAAAAATATTAAGGCGGGGTTACCCCGATAAACGTCGTCAACAATAGCGTTTTACTCGTACATGGAACGGATTTAAATTTTGAAAAAAATGTATTACATAGTTGACTCTTCGATCATGATATGTCGGGCATGCGATACACGATTACTTACACTTCACTGCATCCAATTAAATCGCAAAGACATGTCCAAATGATGGCTAAATAATCGTTTTACTTGAGTTATATTAGGCTTTGAAAAATAAAACTTATATCATAATAAAGGTCGTAAAAAATGTGTATTATCTCGGGTCACATAATGTATAATTTCTTTATCATTTTTCTCCAAGAGAGAAAAAACAGTCAAAATTTAGGCATTATATCGCTCGCGCGGCAGGGCGGGGGGTGAGGTCGTGCGTACATAAAAACAAAGTAGGGTAACCTCGCCTTAACGTAGGTACTCTAACTACGGATAGTATTCTATTATCACCAATAAAGAGCACTATGATTATATTTCCGTCTCGCTCTTTCTAGAGAAAAACTCATTTCCAGGACAAAATTAACCTTATTGTTATCAAGAAAATACTACATTCTCATGTTTTCCTGGTACCTAATTGGTTTTAACAGGTTATGAGACTCGATTTTTACGGAAAACTCGGTTTTTTTTATTTTTCAGCAATATTGTGTATCGTATTACTAAAATATAACACCGAAGAGTGATAGGAACAATCTAAGGTAAACATACAATGGCTTCGTAGATGATTTTTGACATTAACTTTTATGCTAGACATATTTCAGCTCATAATTTTCCTGAAAAAGATATGAAAACACAATTTTAATCTAAAAACGTACCATTAAAACCTCTATAAAGCTCCAGAATGTCATAAAACCATCAGTTTTTGCAATCACAATGATATAGCACAGAGATTTTCACTAAAACTTAGACTAAAATCACGAAATCTCACTTCCATTGTCCCATTTTAGTTTCTTTAAAAAAAAACCCGATAAATTTTCGCGCGAACACAAATCGAATGCATCTTGATTTTTTTTGCAAAGGAAAGAACGCATTCAGCCTATTTTTTTACGCGGCTGATGTCAACCGTTATAAGGAACTTACTGATTATTTCATGGCCTAGAGCCTATACATAGTTATGTAAAACAACTTAATTTTATATGTACAGAGAATTTTGAACTTTGCTTGGATGTGTTAGAGTATATTTTTGAGTGGTAGCAAGAATGGGGTTGCGATATCTTCAACTCACCCCTCTTTTACAAGACTAGGGGTGTGCCATCGATTTTGTTTGGAGTTACCGTTTCGTTTACGTTATTAAAAGCGGTTGAGCAAGTACGGAAAGTACGCTTAATCTCTGGCAGTGGCTTTAATTTTAACGCTACAATTTTCAGCACCAAATAGACCCTCTATTTGTTGCTGAAATGATATCGATTGACTGGAACGTATTATTGGTAGTAAACTGTGAAATTATATTGAAAAACTATTAGCAAAAAAAACCTACATCAAAAAAAAAATATTACTTCACTTTCAGAGTTTTCATGAGAGTTTAGAGACTTTTTCTTTAAGTCGATTTTAAAAGTTATTTACCTTTTTCTTAGTATCTCTTCGTACGAACCAAAACAAATGAACCATGTATCGTTTTTCACTAGAAAATATCACGATAGATGACGATTCAAGACATGAGCAGGCTTATTTTTAGATTTCAAGTTATGAACTTTAATAAATGTAGGTGCGTCAATGACGGCTATTGACACCATAACTGGCAGCAACTGTAGTAACTTATAACTAGTTAACGGAAGCGTTATTTGTCAACCGTTATTTTCCGTAATTACTTTCTGCGCACATCACTAAACCTCCCCTCCGCAGTGTTGCTAGATTACAGAAAGTATATTCTACTAATTGTTATATTTGTAATATAAAATGAAAATATACCATTTCCTTATTAAATCTAATTCTTCCGCTTTCGTAACCTCTTTTAGGATATTAAAATATTCTTTATTAAATTGTGTTCTTTAGAATTTTGTGCCTAAACTTACAGTATGAGATTTTTAATTAGGAATTATGTACCATGGTAGCTAACAAAGTATTGTTCAAAATATAAGAAAAATGCTCTGTCTATACAATAACGACGCGGATCGATAGAATTATGACGTTAAGCTGTGGTTATGACGGTCACTATTTAGATGGGTGACCATTTTCTACTAAGTTTTTTAACTGAATCTAATATACCTACTAAGTTTTTTCATCATCATCATTCATCATTTCAGCCAAAAGACGTCCACTGCTGGACATAGGCCTCCCCCAGGCATTTTTGAGGGGGGTTTGCCATAATCGCCACGCTTGGCAGGCGGGTTGGCGATCGCAGTATGGTTGTTACAAAGACACAGAGAACGCTGCTGCCCATTCTCTGGTAAGTCCCTTAGTCGCCTCTTACGACACCCACGGGAAGATATGGGATGGTGCTATTCTTTACGTCCGACACCACACGGAACTATTTTTATTTAGATTTGTTGTTAGATTATTCTTTATGTAGGAGAGTTAATATGAAGTGATAAATGAAATATCTAGAATACTGAAAGTAAGAAAAGAAGAATACAACAGGAAAATGCAGAATCCTTACTAATATTATAAATGCGACAGTAACTCTGTCTGTCTGTTTGTCGCGCTTTCAAGCCAAAACTACTGAACCGATTGAAATGAAATTTGGCACACAGATAGAGTCTAGAGCCTAAGAAAGGACATATGCTACTTTTTAATGCCAATAAGGGCTTGTAAATAGGTTGAAAGGGGGGGGTATGTTAAGATTACTTTTGCTCGCGATAATCGGCATCCACGCGGACGAAGCCGCGGGCATCAGCTATTTTTCTATTAGATACCGGGTATGTTATGGTTGCCGGGATCCGCAGGATGCGAGACGCACGGGTCCGGTCAATGCGACACTTATAGGGGAGCCCTATGTCCAGCAGTGGACGTCTTTCGACTGAATGATGATTGATGATGATAATTTAAAAACAAATAGTTGTGTTTACATTTTGACCGTGTGGGTCTATAGGTATTGCAGTTTTGAAAAAAACAGCTGTGTTTTTATAATTATCAGCTACTGTGTAGCCAGAGTCGTAATCATATCAGCTGCGGCGTAGTAAGAGGTGTAGTCGTATCTGCTACGGCGTAGCCAGATTTGTAGTCATATCTGCTGCGGTGTAGTAAGAGGTGTAGTCGTATCTGCTACGGCGTAGCCAGATTTGTAGTCATATCTGCTACGGCGTAGCAAGAGGTATACTTATATCTGCTACGACGCGGTGTAGCCAGAGTTGTAGTCATATATCAGCTACGGCGTAGTAAGAGGTGTAGTCGTATCTGCTACGGCGTAGCCAGATTTGTAGTCATAAAGGCTGGAATACACATGCTACGTAGTAGCACGAAATCATGCTAGTTTCGAGCAGCTGTCACCTAGTAGCATACAAGTAGCACGTGTATACGAAAAGAGCATACTTGTTACAAGGCATGCTACCTAATCGCAAGCCGGTCTATTTTTCGTACTAACTAGCACGACGCATAAAACCTCTTTTTTGATATTCTTTGGTTTTACTTTTTTATGTTTTTTATAGTGCTGTCACCTTCTTGTTGTTTTCTGTCAGTGTCTCGTGTCTCCAATAAAAGACTGCCATGTAAAGCCGCGTCTCCACTAAACTCACCCGAAACGTTCCTGTTAGGCCCGCGTCGCGGCCTAACGGAGCCGCGCGGCCCAAGTGGGAATGCGGCCAAACGTTTCTGTTAGGCCGCGCGGCTCAAGCCTCTCTCACGTCCACACTCCCGAGGCACGGCCGCCCGGCTCTAGTGGGGACGCGGCTTAAGATAATGTCACTCAATCGAAAAAGTATGCTTTTGAGGTCTGTACTTTAGAGCAAATGTACACACTCGGTAAGCTTGCTACAAATGACAATACTACCTAGTAGCATATGTATTTCAGGCTTAACTGCTGCGGCGTAGCAAGAGGTGTACTTATATCTGCTACGCCGCGATGTAGCCAGAGGTAGTAGTCATATATCTGCTACGCCGCGGTGTAGCCAGAGTTGTAGTCATATATCAGCTACGGCGTAGTAAGAGGTGTAGTCGTATCTGCTACGGCGTAGCCAGATGTGTAGTCATATCTGCTACGGTGCGGTGTAGCCAGAGTTGTAGTCATATCTGCTACTGCGTAGTCAAGCGGTATTTTACAACTGGTACGAACATTGTTCAGCTACGACGTAGACATTTGGAACAGCTACGACAACGTAGCAGCGTAGTAAAGATACAGCAACAACTACGCCGGAGCCAACACTTTCAAGGCTTAGCAACTAAATGATGGATGAACCCGCAGGCTTAGCTAGTATTTAATTTCAAACCAATAATTTAGAGAGGAAGTATTTGTGTATGTATCGAATAAACTTAAAAACTACTAGACTGATTTGAAAAATTCTTTCACAGTTGGGTTAGCTACACTATCCCCGGATGACATAGGCTACTAATTATTTCTTTACTAGTGACCCGCCCCGGCTTCGCACGGGTGGAAAAAAATAATTAAAACCTTTCTCTTGAATCACTCTATCTATTAAAAAGCCCGAATCAAAATCCGTTGCGTAGTTTTAAAGATCTAACTTAGATCATATAAGCATACATTGGGACAGACAGCGGGAAGCGACTTTGTTTTATACTATGTGATGGTCTAGTGGTCGCAAGTGCGGCTGGTGAGCTTCTGGGTTCCATTCTCAGGTTAAGCATAGTGTTGGAAGCCCTTCGGGGCTGTGGGATCGAAAGAGATACCTTGGCCTCAACACAAAGGGTTAAGAAGGAACATGGGTGGTTTTTAGTCAGTAGAAGTCTGACACTCCCTACCGCTCTGCCCAGAGCTGGAGGACTCATTTGATGTTTTATTATTGGGTGGGTGGGAAATCATCAAATGACACCTTTTTTTTTTTGGAAGGTGGAAAATCATCGAATGACTCCCCCCGCTCTTGGGCAGAGCGAAGGGGAGTGTCAGACTTCTACTGACTAAAAACCAAACCCATGTTCCTTCTTCGCCCTTGTGCCGAGGCCGCGTTATGCCTTTCGGTAATCCGCAGCCCCGACCGGCGTCGGCTCTTGCGGGCCCCTTCCATGTTGCTAACATCTGTTAGAGGCGCGCGTGGAACACGAACGCGCCGTCGACACGGTCTGTTGCCGTCATGACGACGGCCGGACGGCGAGCTAGCCCGTTACTCACCGTCCGCACAGGCCCGCGTCTACGGTGGCCGGAAGCCATCACGTGGCCCCCGACGCCCGGAGCGCCTTCCGCGGCGGCATCAAATGACACCTTCATTTGATGATCTCCCAACCCTCAATTACATGGGACTTAAACATACCTGGCGAAATGTGAGTGTTCTATTAGGTACAGTCACCTGCAAAAATGCATGGACAATTCTGAACTCTGTTCACAGGAAATACACACTAAAGTATCCATGCAATTTCGTAGGTGACTGTACACCTCTGCCTATCCCTTCGGGGATTACAGGCGTGATATTATATAATTATTTCATTTCCATTTCCTCAATCAGTTTTCCATAAACAATGTTATCCTGCATTAAAATTCCTTCCTGTTTCAATATTGTTTCTCAAAACAATAATTGAGTGCTTCGAAAGCCGTTTAAACTTTCGGCGAACGACGACGAATCCGGTTAGACAGAAAACCAACCAATTAGGTTATTTTTCTAGGTCTATATATCACATATCTAACTTCTAAATAAATAAGTAATATCTTTATCTTTAAATAGTATAAAGCAAAATTGCATAAAAAATAATAACTGGAAGTGCGGAGTCTCCTAATACAAGCAATTCCTGGCTTAAAAGGTGATCTCCAATTTCTTATTGTGTAGGCAGCACACACCCTAGTGTCAGAGTTTCTAAACCGCCTCTTCGTTGGGGCTGCGGATTGTTCGAAAGAGATAACGCGGCCTCGGCACAAAGGGCTAAGAAGGAACATGTGTGGTTTTTAGTCAGTAGAAGTCTGACACTGCCTAGTGCTATGCCTAGAGCGGGAGGAGTCATTTAATGATTTCCCACCATCCCCAAACAAAAAGGCCTCTGCCATGGTTTGACAACCGCCATTTGGCAACCGAAACCACCGGCTTTTACGTGCCTTCTGAAACACAGAATCATCTTTTTATCAGGTGATTTAAGTCTGCAATGTCCTAGCTAAACTGGAAATAGCTTTACAAAGTATGCTTCCCGTGGGAATAGAACCTAGGAACACCGGGTCACAAGGCAAACACCTAAACCACGGGGGCAGTTAATCTACGATAATATGTATCGAAATACCCATTGTAATTGAAATAAACATTTTTTTATTTTTTTCTAAGTTCTAAAACAACTTTATTTACGAAAAGAAGGTTTTCAACGGAAAATTCCCAGAAACAACGGTGTTAATTAGACTAATTATAACATCTTAGCTAACCGCCTCATTAGAGCCGTCTTCTATACCAATAACATTTTATCTTTTCTCTTTTTCATTGTACTTAAGTAATTTTTATTTTTCTTTTGTACTTTTCTTTTTAAGGAAAAAAAACGTGTTGCGAAAAAGGAAGAAAAAAAAATACGTGTTGCACGTGTACAACAAGTAAGGCGCCTATCACACGGCGTATTTATACGCGCGTACGACGCGCAGATGAAGCGCGTATACGCGTTTTAAATGAGATTTGAACGCAATCTTGTAACGTAAGCACACGGGGCGATCGTGAAGCGCGCGTCTACTACGAAAGAAAGAAAGAAAGAAAAAGTATTTATTGATTTCACAACAGGACTTGAACGCATTGGCATTAACAAAGTAAACATGAGATACACTTAAAATTAGGACATAATTACATATATGTCGCATCATGGGTGGCCGAGATGCGAAACATCGGGTCTTCTTCGTGATCCGACATAGTTTTACTTAGATGTGGGCACTGTTGTGGGTACTCGAGCGAAACAGAATTTAAATCAAATAACTTTCTTTATTTAAATAGGCTGACGGTTTTACATTTTACGAGAAACAAACACGTGCGTTGGTATTACTGAGCGTCTGCCTAGACTGTCGGAGTTCAAGTGAGTGAACACTCCGTTCTTTCGCCAGTCCTCGCTGCATCCCCTCTACCGACGATCGTGTCCAAGCGGTAGGGCGCGCTTGCGTTTCCGGTAAACATTTATTTAGTTCCAAATTGAATTATTAGATGGTGCTGTCCGTTGCACCATGGCGCCATCAATCCACGACACGGCCATCCCTGACTAGCACCCGTCCTCGGGTGTAGTACCTGTGGACAAAATTCTCAGAAAGTAATCTAGCTCGGCTATCCTGCCAGCAGAAACATGGGTTGATTCTCAACTATCATGATTTACAATGCCTTGTTATTAAGGCTACACACACAGTGCTTCCTGCACAACATCATTCATTGGAATAGATCCGATCAACAAGTTAACAAAGTAGTTCTAACAATACTGTTACTCTTTATCATAATTCATAAGCAACGTATACTCAACTCCTGAAACTTTCATTGCAATCTGTGCACCAACACAGGCCAGAATCGCACCAACGACTCTTTACTCTTTACATATCTGCCACCACATATGTTACAACACAGAAAGCGCTCTGTGCACCAACACAGACATGAATCGCACCAACGATTCACATCCTTTAGCGCAAAACGTGCTACAACACATGAAGGGCTCTGTGCACCAACACAGACATGAATCGCACCAACGACTCACAAGATCTATCGCAGAATGTGCACCAACACATAAAGCGCTCTGTGCACCAACACAGACAGAAATCGCACCAACGACTCCTTGTAGACCCATCGCCACATGTTACTCATGAGGTGCGGTCTAGTTTCGAGTATAAGTGTACATTCTTAATCGGATTTGGTCTCACTACCACTGTCATCAACTATGACATCTAATTCTCGAGAAACTTGGTGATCGGGGATCTTTCTCACACGATCATGAGGTATTTGTAAGTTCGCTTAGAGTCAAGAACCTTTAGTAAGCATCTGTCCTAGACGGGGACACATCAATAATCTTAAAATGACCTTTGAATTTAGGATCTAATTTTATCCGATTCCTTTCCTCATTTTCAATTAAAACAATCATTAACATCTAACTCAAAAACCTGAGCCTTATTTTGATCAAATCGATTTTTATCATTAACTAGCATTCTTTTCAATGTTCTGTGTCGCGTGCTCTCTTATCTCATCTAAATGAACAACAGTCAAATTAATCATCATCAGCGGTCACTAAACTTAGTGGTCTCGCTACCCTTCCTATTATGAGTAGAGTTCCTAGCCATCTGAACCTCTCCTAATGCGCCCTGCCAACAGCGGTCACCACTGGTCTCTACCAGCTGTCAACATACTTTTGACGGTACTCATGAATGGCCCAATCAAGAGGCTAGATGCGTATGCCCAGTTAAACTAAACTATAGGGTACTCATTACTCTTTCGACCTAACGGTTTGCGCGACTGCCTCCAGTAGCTATTAAGTGCAACTCTATGTTGTTAAAAGTGTAGAAACTAGAAAAATCTTTGCTAGCGAAACAACGACCATAATCTGCCATTATGCGTTTCGGTACACCAAACAACGCTATACAAAACACAAGAGCACAAATACTACTGATAGTCTATGTTTAAAGAATGACGAAGCAGCACAAATTTGGTAAGCGCATCTATGATGACAAACACGTACTCCTTGATGTCGTTCTTACCAGACAATTTTCCAGAAGCGTCAATATAAACTGTGTGCCATGGGATAAAACTTAGGAATTTGGTGAAGTTCTGCTTGAACTTTACCCGAATGGGGTTTCGCTACTATGCAAGTGATGCAATTATCGACAAATTTTCTCACATATTTTGACATTCCTTCAAACCAATAATGCTTGTAAAGTTTTTCGAGAGTTTTCTCCCACCTTAAGTGCATGACGGATTCATGAACACTATTAATCAGAGACCACCGAAGCGATCTAGGTAGAATAGGAAGACATCGAGTGAAAGGTACTTTAGAAATAGAGAGGGGATTTCTAGACAGAAAGTCTACATGGCTCATCCTACTGCCTTCCCGATAAACAATGTCAAACTCAAATGACTGTATTTAGGCTCACCAACGATGAACTCGTTGCTTTAGCGGCTTTAAAACTGCAATCCGTAACAACGGTAAACTTACGACCAGCAAATAGTCTTCGAAATGCTTAATGGCTTTTAAGACAGCTAACGTTTCCAATTCAAACGATTGATATTTGAATTCGGCCTGGAAAGTACTACGACTACAATAAGCAACTACATGTTGTTTCCCGTTATTTTTTTAGAATAAAAATGATACCATATCCTTTAGCACTGGCATCGGTATGTAACTCGATTGCATGCGCAGGGTCAAATATTGTTAGAACTGGCATACTGGTAAAATAAGAAACAATTTTCTTACGAATGACCTCACGACTCTATTCCCAACCAATGAACCTATTCTTGCCACTCGTTAAAACAAAACAGAGGAGCCATTGTTTTTAAGAACTGTGGCACAATTTGTCTGAAATAAGTGGCCAGCCCTATGAACTGTCTCAACTGACAAAATCTAAATAATCAACCCGTCGCTTCAGAAATGTACACTTTATAAAATTCAAGGAAAAACCAGCTTTTGTTAATTGATCGAGCACAATGCGAGTTGGAACTAAACTCTCCTCCACTGATGATCCTATCACTAAAATATCAGCAACGTATGTAACAGCATAGCTATAAGCAATATCACCTAATGCTTTCATCACAGCACGCTGATAAACTGAGCTCGTATTCTTCAAAGAGAACGGCATGGTCAAATACTCCCACTGACCGCCAGGTGTGACACTGCAGTCTGCTCTATATTGACTCAGAATGCACTGAAATATGATGACCTAGATACAAGTTCCTTTATCAAAGGCAATGGAAATCTATCCAACACTGTATAGTCATTCAGTTCCCTGTAGTCGACACATCCGATCTCAACCATCCTTCTTTTTCACAAACAACACCACATTATAAAAAGGGTAACAACTTGGCCTAATAATACCTGCTTACAGTATCAACTTCGCTTTGAACAGCACTAACCCTGTAAGGGCAATAACCGTTCCACTACGATCTACAAGCCTATTTTGCAACTGTCCTGTTGTACTATGGGATCTAGAAACCACTAGAAAACGAAGATGAATATTCTGTCAATAGATTACTTAATTGGGAACAAAATTCTAACGGAACATCTGTATCAACTGTATTGAAATCAATTTAAAAATTAGAAGCATTCTTGAGCTTATTTGAAACATCACATAACCTAACAACCTTTTCACGACGCAAAAACAACACGTCAAACTAACGTTAAATCCTTGTTGTCAAATCTCAAGGTCAATTAAAATATCATGTTTTTAAAACAACTATCCTGTATAACATGAAATAAAATCTCTAATCGTAAATCGCTAATCATAACCTCAGAAAATAATTGTGAAGTACAGACTACCATGACCTATCCCGGGTCAATTTACAATGTTATTTACACGCTTGCCACTGAACTGTGACGAAACATTTTTGATCAGAGAGCATTCGGCACCAGAATCATAGTAAAATGGGTACGACTCACCAGGTTCATCGGCACACTGCTGGGATTGCTCACATAGCAAACTTCAACACGTCGCTCGCTATGTGCCATTGCTGCAGGCACTGCTTGGTCAGCCTGCCGCGCCGCCGCACAGCGCTGTTGCTTGCCTCCTTGATATTCTTCCCAGGGCAGTTGGATGCGTAAGATTTGGGTCCAGTGTATGGCTCATTAAGGCAGTTCCTCTTCGTGTCCTTCGGACCTTCACATTCGTCACCACCCGACGGGGCGCTCCTGGCTATAAACAGCTCCTTAAAATCGCTCCATTTCATCCCAGGACAAGATATGGATGACAGCCATGACGAAACTTCATCCATGAGTCTCGTGGAATTCGCTACGTCCCCTGCTTCACAGCACCCCGGCGGTCCATCCCCACCAGGTGAGACCAACGGTTACCCGGAGGAGGCCCAGCGGAGGACGACCAGCGACGGAGGTGCCGACTTACGACGCACCTACAGTGGATGTGTGGCTCCCGTTCGTCCCGTTTCTCCCATGAGTGCGCGGTTCAAAGTAATCATCAACGATGCACCTTGACTATTCGGATCGATAACACACATGTCGGCTGTTGCCAACCAAGCACGCGGGACAATATTCCGTTTTTCAGAGTCAAAATGCGGTAGGCGAATATCCGTACTCGCAAAAGGTGTTTTCATTGTTTGCACAATAGTCATAAAGTTTTTGTTTAGCTGCTCGAACATAAAACACCACATTTCCGTTTCTATGTCACTTTCAGACGCACGCGCATTGTCTTTACACTTTTCCGGCCTAGCACTGTCACTCACACTATGTAGGCGTTCGAGTTAAAATCCCAGTTCTGATGTCGCATCATGGGTGGCCGAGATGCGAAACATCGGGTCTTCTTCGTGATCCGACATAGTTTTACTTAGATGTGGGCACTGTTGTGGGTACTCGAGCGAAACAGAATTTAAATCAAATAACTTTCTTTATTTAAATAGGCTGACGGTTTTACATTTTACGAGAAACAAACACGTGCGTTGGTATTACTGAGCGTCTGCCTAGACTGTCGGAGTTCAAGTGAGTGAACACTCCGTTCTTTCGCCAGTCCTCGCTGCATCCCCTCTACCGACGATCGTGTCCAAGCGGTAGGGCGCGCTTGCGTTTCCGGTAAACATTTATTTAGTTCCAAATTGAATTATTAGATGGTGCTGTCCGTTGCACCATGGCGCCATCAATCCACGACATATAAATTAAATTTAAATTAGTCCCGTGCGAAACCAAAAGGCCACTATCTCAGCATGGTGCTGTAACATTTGAGACAAATGTCACAGCGCTGGTATTCTGATAGGGCCCATTGGTGACGCCACGTTTACAGAAAAAACAGACACAAAATAACTAAAATTAAAATAAAGTAAAAATAAAACAAAAAATAAACTAATAAAAACAATAAGGAAGTTTAGTAAATAAAATATTTATTGTAATATTGCTTGTCTATGCCAAGAGAGAAAAATGGCAACACTGACTAACGAACGAAAATGACGCCGCAGGCGGCAGGCGCACGGCTACGCTTATACGTGTAGATACAGCGATCCCAAACTGACTTTTTGTTCGTGCTTCAAACGAGTTTCAAACGCACTTTACACGCGCGTTCTATCGCGTTTTACGCGCGTTTGAATCTATAAAAACGCAAAAATCGGCATCTACGGTGCAGAATACGCCGAGTGCTAGGGGCCTAACATGGGACAAGGGCAGGAAGATGATGATATTTATTCATAAGGTTTTACAAACTAAAATAATGAAAATAAGTAAATACTGTGACTTTACTTGATTTAACAAATAAAAGACGGAAAAACTGATGCTAAGACGGGTAACCAGGTAATCAGTACATCAGCACAGTAGACGGGGCTAGGGCCAGTGCCTGCCATGGTTGCGGAATTTGTTCGAAAGAGTCACCAAGGCCCTGGAACGCAAAGGGCATAAGAAGGAACACGGATGGGACCAGTGAGAGTCTGACACACCCTTCTGCTCCCCCCCAGAGCCACGGAGGAGCCATTTATGATCCTAAAAAAAGGTATTCAGTACATCTTTCCGAGGGTTGTTCCCAAAGTACTCCATGTCCATACTTTTAAGAAAATCAGAATCTCATACATATTGAAAATTTTCGTGTGATATATGACTACACGTCTACACTATGAATATTTAGAAGACAAAAAGTGAAAAATGTTTTTATTTTATTTACATTATTTTACTTTTATTAGCTTTAGTTCATAAGTTAGTTATTAGCCATAAAACACTTTTATTGTTCTTATTTATTTTAAGTAACTAGGTATATCCTTTAAAAAATGTTTAAACTACCTACATTAATGTGTAGACATTATTTGTATGCCTTGCAAGGCAGCACATAGTGATACTATATATTCTTTTGATAACACCTGATAACTCTTTTACCTATGTGTCACAAATAAAGATTTTTGAATTTGAATTTTTGAATTTGAACCTCTTACTACGCCGTAGCTGGTATGACTACAACTCTGGCTACACCGCGCCGTAGCAGATATGACTACACATCTGGCTACACCGTAGCAGATATGGCTACAACACTGGCTACGACGTAGCAGATACGACTACATCTCTGGCTACACCGTAGCAGATATGACTACATCTCTGGTAACACCATAGCAGATATGACTACACCTCTGGCTACACCGTAGCAGATAGGACTACACCTCTGGCTACACCATAGCAGATAGGACTACACCTCTGGCTACGTCGTAGCAGATACGACTACACCTCTGGCTACGGCGTAGCAGATAGGACTACACCTCTGGCTACACCATAGCAGATAGGACTACACCTCTGGCTACGTCGTAGCAGATAGGACTACACCTCTGGCTACACCATAGCAGATAGGACTACACCTCTGGCTACGTCGTAGCAGATAGGACTACACCTCTGGCTACACCATAGCAGATAGGACTACACCTCTGGCTACGGCGTAGCAGATAGGACTACACCTCTGGCTACACCATAGCAGATAGGACTACACCTCTGGCTACGTCGTAGCAGATACGACTACACCTCTGGCTACGCCGTAGTAGATAGGACTACACCTCTAGCTACGCCGTAGTATATAGGGCTACACCTCTGGCTACGGCGTAGCAGATACGACTACACCTCTGGCTACGCCGTAGTAGATAGGACTACACCTCTAGCTACGCCGTAGTAGATAGGACTACACCTCTAGCGACGCCGTAGCAGATAGGACTACACCTCTAGCTACGCCGTAGTAGATAGGACTACACCTCTGGCTACGCCGTAGTAGATAGGACTACACCTCTAGCTACGCCGTAGTAGATAGGACTACACCTCTAGCTACGCCGTAGCAGATAGGACTACACCTCTGGCTACACCGTAGTAGATAGGACTACACCTCTAGCTACGCCGTAGTAGATAGGACTACACCTCTAGGTACGCCGTAGCAGATATGACTACACCTCTGGCTACGCCATAGTAGATAGGACTACACCTCAGGCTACGGCGTAGTGAAAGTAATGACATCATTAGACATTGTAGCTGATAATGACATCTTAACCCATCCTGTATTAATAACTTTTTTTTGCTACAATTAAGTGTGAGCAGTGGTGGCCCAGTGGTAGTGGCCCCAATTTACGAGCAGCCATGGGTTCGAACCCAGGCAAGCGCATTACTTTGTGTTATTTATTTTATCACCACTACTCTCAAAACGGTGAAAAAAAAGTCGTGAAACCGGTATGTCCTAGAATCAAAAGTTCGATGACATATTATGACATCTGCCAACTACTCGTGAAATATATAATATCTATGACGCTTTCGAGTGTCGTTATTGAATACATGATACGCATTTGTACGTCAGTGTCCTTTCTACACTGTATTATCACATTTCCCCGTTGGTCTCGTAGTCGCAAAGTGCAACTGGGTCCTGGGATCGATTCCCGGGTCGGGCAAAAAGTGCTATTGGGTTTTTCATTAGAAATTTCCCAGTAGTAGCCCGGAGTTTGGAAGTTGGCGGTATAATACCCCTGTGCCTCGGAAAGCAGGTTAAAAGCCGTTACACCTGCGCCTGATTTCTCTCCGGTCGTGTCGGATTGCCGCCCCATAGGACTATGACAGAAAAAAACAAATAAAAAAAAGAGTGCACCTGTGTCTGCACACACACTTGTTCCCTATAATATCTCCCGTGCCGATGGCTAATCTCCTCTAAGATTGGCCTCCGTGACCGAAAACGGTCAGGAGGACTATTATCATTATATCATCCACGCCTCTGCGCCATCGTAATGAACACTCGCCATCATAAATAAGTTCCCTGCACGATTCCCGGTGATGATACAATTTTGTATCCAATTATAAACCACAATTTAGATACGTTCCATGCGAATATTATGTTATGATAGACTAGCTGATGCCCGCGGCTTTTCCCGTGTGGCCAATATCCGAAATGACTGGACCGATTTTGACGGGACTTTAACTAGCAGATGTTATATGGAGTAGCTTAGTTTTCTTTTTTTCAGAAAAAGGATTGGGGTTCCAAGCAAAAAAATAAAAAACCCTTGTAATGTTTAATAAAATGTGATTCAAATAATTGTAGAAATACTTTTAGTAATCATTTCACGCGGACAACAGACGTAGCAGTAACAAAATATACCTACATTTATTTTAAATGCCTATTTATACTCCAGTAATAATAAAACGTATTTAATCTTCTTATCTGACCAAAACACTCTCATACTTGTCGCTAAATACAACATAATAAAATAATGGGGTTGTCAACCTCGGCAAATTAATGTCTAACGAATTAGGTAGGTACTACTTACACCGGACACAAATGGTCTCAAAAGATACAAAATAATGCTTTAATTTGTTATGATTGTGTTATTTCCAAGGACTGCTTACTGCAAATCAAAATGTTCGCCTTCTGCACATCAAGCAAAGACGTATTGAAACATGCTTTAGATATTTGCGTGTTCCAGTACCGGTGTTCTTAAGCAAAAAAGATATTTGTGACGATAAACTATTTATGTGATAATAATAATTTATATTTTACCAAGTAAAAAACAAAACAAGACCAAACTACTTATTTATTCACTTTCTTTATTTTGCTTTTATTTCCAACTCTATTAATCCATAACCTGCAAGATACGTGACCTGAAACGCAACAGTCACTTTGAGAGGAAAGATCAAAGAATTGTGTCACTGTCAAAATACATAACCTATAAATGTTCATGATATTATTTTTGTAAAAATACGAAACTATTTTGCATTTATAATAAATAAAACTGCTACCAAGCATTTCTTTTAAAAGAAAGCAAACGTATATAACTTTTACAAAATGAATATAGCACGTAAACTCTACACGGTCCACCATAGTTATGTCAGCCGAAACCTTTACCGAAAATTCCGATTTTCTGCTATAAATTACGATAGCGCTACAGCAACTCAGCCTCAAGTCAAAGAAGAGAAGTTCGACTTCGAAGACCTCAACGTTTTAGAACGAACAGAGCGCCGTAAAGCAAAAATACAGCCATTCATGAAAGACGTCTTCACTTCGATCTTCAATAAAGAATTGCTCGCTTTTCCGGAGATAATTAACAAGGATGAGACCGAAGCTTTGGACAGGAGAATCAACGCTATTACCAACGTGTTTACCGACCCGAAAAAGACCGAAGAAGATCGCAAAAACATACTTAAAAACACTAAAATGTATGCGGCACCAGTCAGTCTAACAAGAAATGGACTTGCAACAAATATAACTGAAAGTTTAAGGTATCTTGAGGCTATATCTGGTGACTTCCAGCTTGGTCAGGAGATCAGTGACCACTGGGTAGGTTTACAAGCGTTGCACAGTGGTCTGGCTCAAGAACAGTACTCAATGATCATTGATGATTTGATTTCTGGTGATAAGCTCATTTCTTTGGGTATTAAAGAGCGAATTGCTGAAAGGATCTCGCAGGCTGATTTTAGGACTTCTGCTGATATGGATGGGCAAGGTTTGTTCATTTTGTTTTATGACTCTAGTTAACTAAATAAAATAAATTATATGTGGCCGTCCATCCCCTGAAAACCATTGTGTGGAGATTTCAACCAGTCCAATCCTATCCTTTTATATTGAACTAGCTGATGCCCGCGGCTTCGCCCGCGTGGATGTCGGTCAAATTATATACTAAAACCTTCCTCTTGAATCACTCTATCTATTAAAAAAAACCGCATCAAAATCCGTTGCGTAGTTTTAAAGATTTAAGCATACAAAGGGACATAGGGACAGAGAAAGCGACTTTGTTTTATACTATGTAGTGATAGTGATGATACAAAAAATATTTTAAAAATAATTTCTGTCCAGGAATATGGAGAATCAATGGAGAAAAGGTCTGCCGCTACTCCAATGGCTACATCGTAGTGCTATCTACCGTTGAAGCATCCCGGTTAAAGGCATTCCTCATACATCCTGATGCAGCCGGAGTCACCTCTGATGGTACCTTCGTTACGTTTCAGAAGACACCAGGTAAGTTCCAATCTAATATTAAACTCTTGAAAAAATTTAAACTGAAATATTCTCATGCGGGTTCAATTTGGCTAAGTCCGGCCAAGGACTTATACTATTTCTGAAATAAACATAGCCTATGTTACTCATGATAAGATCGCTCTGCCAGTAAAATTCCCGTCAAAATCGCTCTGCATGTTTCGAAGATAGGCGGAACAAACTAACAGACAGTCCGAACAGAAATTACAAAATAAACATTTTATAGTTTTACATACTGTAATTTCATATTATGCAGTACAAAAACTTATTTATAAAGTCATCATCTATCGATCCGGACTGGGCCCGCGTGGTGGAATATAGCCCTTTCACTCTTACAGAGAGGAGGCCTGCGTACCAGCAGTGAGTACATTATAGGCTGATGATGAGGACAATGAAAGATATCAGATAATATTTTAACTACTATTTATTGTTTCAGCTACCCCACTAGACATGATAACCGAACAGAAACTAGCCCAAATCCTTGGTATTTCCCGCCTGTATGCAGCCGCTCTGTCCCGCTGTCGACTGACCACTGCCGTCTGCAGCATTGTGGAGTACACCAGACCTAGGGCTTTTGCTGGTAAATCACTAATGCCATTCGTAATAAAAAAATAAAAATAAAAAATGAGTTTTGTGTTAGAACCATAAATTTTATAAGGGTTGTAGAAATACCCTTAACGAAGCAGGAAGGTTATTTTCACCATCATTGCGATATTTTTTTTTTGTTCTGGACCGTACCTGGGAACCTTCTAGTATCTAGTAAATAGAGATTTAACTTTACTTAATTTACCTCCATGAGGCGCTTACTATACAAAGCATTAATAGATACACAATGTTTTGAGAATGCTTCGTTGAGTTTTACCGTAAAAAATGCCGGATGTTACCGGCGGCAAGTGTTGTGGATGCGGGGGCGTGCGGCGGCGCGTGCCGTGGCGGTGGGTGCGCGGGGCTCCGGGTCGCGGGGCGGCGGTTGCGCGTTGCGGCGTGCATTCGTGGTTCTGTGATTCGGGGTCGCGTGCATTCGTTGTTGCGGTGTGCGTCGCTGCGTGCTTTCGTGCTCGCAGTGTTCGTTGTTGCGGGCATTCGGTGGCGTGTGGTTCGGCGTAGTGGCTTTCGGAATGATGTATTGCACTCGTAGTTTCGTTCGTTTTTTTTTCTGACATTCAAAAGTGCCTGTAATGGCTTAATTGAAATAAATGCTTTGAGTTTCGAGTTTTTGAGATAATGTTTTTTTCTCACATTCGATAATTAGGTACTCTCAACATTATCTTCTTGCTTTTATTGTTATTTCTAACCATCTACTTGTAATAATTGCTATATTATGGAAGAGCGGAGTCTCCTAACCCAGGCATTATTTGCTTAAAAGGAGGTTCCAAACACTAAACTCTCATGTAAACTGGTGTATTCAATAGTACATTGTTACCTTAGGGGTGAAAGGAGCTTATTTAGTCCCGAGACGGGGTTTGGCGCCTGAGCGCAGCGAGGGCGCTAATAGTTTGAGGGACTAAATAAGTCTTTAACCCGAGGTAAACACTGTGCTTTTCATTACGAATACAAGAAAAGTTGATGGGAATAGGCTTGCCCCCAATTACCTAAATCGGTGGGTGGCAATAGGCTTTGCTCCTAATAACATCGGTTGATGGGAATAGGCTTGCTCCTAATTACATTGGTTGATGGCAATAGGTTTGCTCCCAATTACCCAAATCGGTGGATGACAATAGGCTTGTTCCTAATTATATTAGTTGATGGCAATAGGCTTGCTCCTAATTAGATTGGTTGATGGCAATAGGCTTGCTCCTAATTATATTAGTTGATGGCAATAGGCTTGCTCCTAATTAGATCGGTTGATGGCAATAGGCTTGCCCCCAATTACATCACTTGATGGCAATAGGCTTGCCCTCAATTACCTAAATCGGTGGATGGTAATAGGCTTGCTCCTAATTACATCGGTTTATGGCAATAGGCTTGCTCCTAATTATACCTATTGTTTGATGGCAATAAACTTGCTCCTAATTACATCGGTTGATGGCAATAGGCTTGCCCCCAATTACATCAGTTGATGGCAATAGGCTTGCTCCTAATTACATTTGTAGATTGTAATAGGCTTGCACCTAATCACATCGGTTGGTGGCAATAGACTTGCTCCCAATTACATCAAATAATTTGGCAGTTGTCAGTAGAAAGCGATTCTCCCTAGGGCTGAAAAGTAGTACTTTCAACCCGCTCCGCAGGCATGTTATGACCTACTTTCAGAGTATGAGTAATGAAAAATTTATTTATTTTTCCTCAGGTAAACCCCTAGCAGAGTTAACGACAATACAATCCACGGTCGGCAACGCGCTCCTAGACATATATGCGTGTGAAAGTGCTGAGTATTTCACTGCGGGTCTCCTAGATGGATATGTGGACACCGATGCAGAACTCGAGGTGGCTATGTGCAGGTAACTATCGTAGTTACTAGCTGTTGTCAGCGGCTTCGCCCGCTGAAACTAAAGAAAAAATGATTTATCCCACGGGAAGATAAAATCGGGATAAAAAATATACTAAGCGTTAATCCAGGTTATAAACTATCTGTGTACCATATCCGTTCAGTACTTATTGCGTGAAGAAGTAACAAACATACACACAAACTTTCGCGTTTATAATACTACTAGCTTTTGCCCGCGACTTCGTTCGCGTGGAATAGTGACTTCCGGCAGATTTTTGGTTTATCTCGCGAAAAAAAAAAAAAACTGTCCTATGTCCTTTCTCAAGTTCCAAACTATGTTTGTACCAAATTTCACACAAATCGGTTCAGTAGTTTAGGCGTGAAGCAAAGACAGACAGACAGAGTTACTTTCGCATTTATAATATTAGTTAGGATTAGGATATTTTACCAACTTCTGGTTGATCGGAATGGGCTTCATCAGAAAGCTCAAAGTCACTCAAAGGGCAATGGAGAGGACTGTTCTCGGAATTTCCTTGCGGGTTCGCATCAGAATTGAAGACATCTGCAAGAGAACCAACGTTAAAGACGTAGCCCGGACAGTAGGGTATTTCACCAAAAAAATCTAATTAGTCCGTCAGATAGACTTCCAAAACATAATGGACACGTATTTTTCCTTTTTTCGCGTAAACAAAAGATGAAGACGATACAGTGCTTCGAAAAGTCGTGTCAAGTCGTGTGACGTCACACGGTTAGTACTTTTTTACCCACAAAGTGGCGCCACAAGCCCCCACTCATGATCTTTGACACGTTTTATTTTCGTCAATTTTTATTAATCCAATATTTTAACAGACAGACTAATTCGATTTTTTTGGTTAAATACCCAATTGCCATACTTGGCCATATTTAAGTGGTAATGGGCAGCACATTGCTCGCAGAACGGATGGCCTGCTTGAGTAGTTTATGACTTCGCTCTTTTAATACATTTTTTTTTTCTTTTTGATCTATAATCTAAAAAACTCAACGAAGCAAAGTCACCGATTTCCGAAAGTATTGTTATTTTAGACTTTTTTGGAAGTCGATTCTATTAGTTCACTTTTTGGGATAAGCCGCAGTCAGCTAAATTGTAGAGAACAGCTGATTATTTCGCGATTTTCTACTTTTTACCGAGGAATTTAATTACTATATAGCCATTATCCAGAGAGTGTTAACAATTTATAGGGTAGTTGACTGACTCAAATGATTCTGATTAGTCCGTCCGTGTCAGTTAGACTAACGAACAATATTGGATACGTGTTTTTTGTTTTATCAAATTAATACAAATTTACGAAAATAAAACGTGTCAAAGATCATGAGTGGGGGCTTGTGACATCACTTTCTCGTAAAAAATGTACCAAACTGCGACGTCATGCACACGACTTTTCGAAGCACTGTATTGTCTTAATTTTTTGGTTACGTGAAAAAAGAAAAAATAAATGTCCAATATTTTTTGGAACTGACAGACTAATCAGATTTTTTTGTCATCTACCCTATTAGTAATTCCCTATTCACCCACAGAAACTTCATCACAAACCACGGCCTCACCTCAATGCTGCAGCTGCTCTCAATCCCAGCGTTGGAGAAAGAAGAGGAATGCAAACGTCTGCTGGACGATATGAGACATCTCGCCACCAGGGGAGAGAGCTTGGATAGTGTTAATATGTTTATAGGTAAGTAATTCCAATATAACATTCTGTTTAAAAGGGACACTGACGATAAAAAATTACCACGTATTCAGTCCATCATTCTGAACCCTTCCACCACCACAGAAAATTTTCGACCTATTTTGTTCCTCAAACCCCGCGAATTCCCGACAAGAATTCCTCGATTATTCTCGAGTTGTCGAGAAATTGGATTAATGCCCACTTCTAATTCGTGAAAGTAATTTATATCGATCACTAGTACATGTTCGATATCTTGTATATCATTACTGTTTTTATGTTATTTATACATTTAATAGCTAGTAGTTCTAATGTCTCAATACCACGACAAAAATTATAGTGTGGAAGTAGCATTTGCCAATCAAGACTTGATTTTTCGTGATTTTTTTTCTCGTCTCGTAAAATTTCAAATTTATCGAGAATTCCGGCGTCTAAAATTCCGATGAGAAACCCTAACAAGTTCTATATGGGTTAGTATTTCAGTAATCCTCTACATGTGTTCTGACATGTCCGCTTTGTGCTCGTAGTTTTTCAGCCCATGTTGGATATGCTAGCCACTTGAAAAAGCAGCACATCGAAGCTCTTGACAACCATCCTAGAAAGCCATCGAATGCAGTCGCTGTGGCCGAAATCGGCTAGATGGCATGGCATCATCATCAATCCTTTTTTTTTCCCCGCTCTTGGGCAGAGCGAAGGGGAGTGTCAGACTTCTACTGACTAAAAACCAACCCATGTTCCTTCTTCGCCCTTGTGCCGAATCAATCCTCAACTAAATATTCTAACCTAACTATAATTTTCAGCTCTAAACGGTATCCACCATGCTGGCACATCGATGGCGAAAGAAGTGAAGCAGATGAGAAACCCGCTCATGCATCCCGCATTCATCTTTAAGAAGGTCCTCGCTAATAGACATCAGGTATGTGTGGTCGTTTGTCAGGTTTAAATCACGCGTATCTGTAAGATCTAGGCTAAAAAAAGATCGTTGCTTCTCCTTCAATGTGGTGAAAGCAAAGTGCGGAGAGTTTCTTAATAATTCATGACAAAAAAGTGAGTGTGCTATTCTAGTATCTACATTAAGACCATCAAAAAGACATCTGAACATCTACATTTTTTATTGCATTACACTGGTAACAATGCTGGTCATTTCCCTATGGTTCCTGAACCCATCATAGAGCCCTTATGATATTTGGGTAGATAAATTAGTGTATGCAACTATACATAATTAGGCATTACAACACTCGTGTGATGCTAAAAACCCACACTTGTGTTGTAATGCCCTTCATTATGCACAGTCGCATAAACTACTATTAATTCTTCGAAAGTGTATTGAAAAACGTCGTTTACGTGAACATTTATTACTGCAGTTCTCGGCTCCACAACAACCTCGCCCGCGGCTCAGATGTAAATTCCACCTCGAGTGCAATAGCAAAGTGGGGAACTGGGGACACTTTCTTATTTCACTCTTTTACATCAAAATGTGCTTATTTTTCATCTTCATCTTATTATATCACTATTTACGTACCTGCTTTTTTCATTGTGTGTACTACACCTCAAGCTATACTTTAACAAACATTGTACATACATTTCCAGTATAACATGGCCTCGGTTTGTATTGTCATTCGATGAGAGATCTGCATAAACTATGTTTGTGTAGCTTGATTATTCGTCGTGAATATTTCTTTAAGTTTCTAAATAATTTTCTTTATTTACAGGAAAAAGACGACCCAAAACTGACCCTCCACCTATCTGAACACCTCCACCCATCCTTGAAGCAACCTTCAGAACAGTTGGAGTACTGCGTGCTTCGAATGAAGTTCGCTTGTGAGACCCTCATGAGCAGGCATGGGGTTAAAGTGGGGACTGCTTATACGTAAGTTTTGTTATATTCCCACTGCTGGGATACAGGCTGCCTCTGTGAGAGAGGGGGATCCTTGAAGCAACCTTCAGAACAGTTGGAGTACTGCGTGCTTCGGATGAAATTCGCTTGTGAGACCCTCATGAGCAGACATGGCGTTAAAGTGGGGACTGCTTATACGTAAGTTTAGTAGTGTATAGAGTTCCCACTAGTGGGATACAGGCTGCCTCTGTGAGAGAGGGGGATCCTTGAAGCAACCTTCAGAACAGCTGGAGTACTGCGTGCTTCGAATGAAGTTCGCTTGTGAGACCCTCATGAGCAGGCATGGTGTTAAAGTGGGCACTACTTATACGTAAGTTTTATTATATTCCCACTGCTGGGATACAGGTTTATTCTGTGAGAGAGGGGCATCCTTGAAGCAACCTTCAGAACAGCTGGAGTACTGCGTGCTTCGAATGAAATTCGCTTGTGAGACCCTCATGAGCAGACATGGTGTTAAAGTGGGGACTGCTTATACGTAAGTTTTGTTATCAGTCTATAGAGTTCTCACTGTTGGGATAAGGTTTCCTCTCTGGGTAGGGGATGTAGGATTGAGATTTTTTTGGTAAAGTGGCAATGTAGTTTAACAATAGGATATTTCACCAAAAAAATCTAATTAGTCCGTCTGTTAGATTATCGAAAAATATTGGATACGTGTTTTTTGTTTTATCAATATAATAAAAATTGACGAAAATAAAATGTTTCAAAGATCAAGAGTGGGGGTTTTTGGCGTCACTTAGTGGGTAAAAAAGTACTATCCTTATGACGTCACACGACTTGACACGACTTTTCGAAGCACTGTATCGTCTTCATCTTTTGTTTACGTGAAAAAAGAAAAAATACGTGTCCATTATTTATTGAAAATCTATCTGACGGACTAATTAGATTTTTTTGGTGAAATACCCTATTGGAATTACTATCAGGCGATTTTGTATGTCAAAGATCTTTATATGACATAATAAAAATATTTTTCTTCAACAGAGAACTGAACCGGCTAGCTGAGGCGGCGACAGAAATATTAGTGATGACCGCAGTTCTAGCAAGAGCTTCAAGGTAAGCTTAGGCCCGGTTATCATTCAAAATAACAATCATAATTATAAGCGTCGATCAAGGCGCAGCATGGAAACCCGGAGATAATACGTAATGTTTGATCCTCTAATACGTAACTATTAGAAAGGTAGAAAATTATTTGAACTGAAAATGGTTAAACTAACATCAATAAACTTAGAAGGTGCTTGCCTGTTATTACTTGTATTGATACCAGTTTCTGCTGCTGTCAAGTTTTAGTTTAAAAAGTGTACGTGCCTAGAGGTATTTCGTTGGTCGGAGGATTTTTGTTATTTTTTTCCAATTTCAGGGGTTTTAATTTTTTGCACTTAGCCCTCATTATTATTCTAAAATTAAAGCGGCCTAAATTACTCATTTTAACATTAACTATCTGCCAGTAAGAGTCCCGTCAAAATATGTCCAGCTTTTCGGATATTAGCCGGCCGAAAACACGCCTAATTAGTGTTTAAAAATAGTAGTTTATGCGACTGTGCATAATGAAGGGCATTACAACACAAGTGTGGGTTTAAGAAACGAGCCGAAGGCGAGTTTCTTAATAGCATCACACGAGTGTTGTAATGCCTAATTATGTATAGTTGCATACACTAATTTATCTACCCAAATATCATAAGGGCTCTATGATGGGTTCAGGAACCATAGGGAAATGACTAGCATTGTTACCAGTGTAATGCAATAAAAAATGTAGATGTTCAGATGTCTTTTTGATGGTCATACTCATAATGTAGATACTATAGTGCGCGCGGAACTAGTTGGCCGCGCCTAAGGCATGTTTTTGTTTTTTATTTAAGTATTCTTTTCAATAAATTGAACAATTATTGTTCACGATATCTCGAGATTGGTCATCGCTGTCTAATTATAGTCTCCTGTGCATTGCGAGCTGTAGGCAACCCGCCCCCTCACCCCTGTCGCCACCTAAGGCGCGGCCAACTAGTTCCGCGCGCATTAAAGAATAGCACACTCGCTTGAATTTGACACCTGTTCCAAATTTAAACTCATAACCTACTGTTTTCAGTAGGTTATGAGTTCATTACAGTTCTGTTAATTTCTGCTGGTTGGTAATGCTGGTCATTGCCTATGGTTTTTGAACGCATTATAGAGGGTTTATGATATTTGGGTAGATAAAAGACCTTATGTGTCAGTGATAATCAGGTGGAACGCCCAATCATATAAAAATAATATATTTTATTTTAAGTTCTTTAAAAGTCCCCAATTTCCACAGGTCCTACTGCATCGGCCTCCGCAACGCAGAAACAGAAATGAAGCTCGCAGCCTGCTTCGTAGAGCGAACAAGAGATAGAGTGAGGAAGCTCATCAAAGAAATAGATGATGGAGAGTACCTCAACCTGGATCACTTCACGGTGCAGTTCGGGAGGAAGATGCTGGATAGCAACTCGAGTTTAGTTGAGAAACCTACTGCTAGGGTGTACTGGTAGACTCTTTGGGGGCCCCCAAAGAGTGTGGAGTCAATATTTTGATAAAAGTAAAAATACAAAACCGACTTCAAAAACACAAAAGAATGAAATAAAGTCGTTTGCACAGACTTTGAATACTTTGCAATGTATGTATGAATGGTTTATAAAAGTTATGTTCTGAATTTTGAGGTAGCCATCTAAAAAAAATGTAAATACCGTTAGATTATAATCTATCTCGTGAGATTGTAAACTGTCGAAAGATTGTGAACCGTAACATACTGCTTATAATTTAGGCATTATTTTTCGGTAGTTTATAATCTACCGAAGTGAAAGTGTTTACTGTTGCTGCAGTATGTTCACAATCTTTCGAAAGTTTACAATCTCGCGAAATAGAATAAAGATGTTTACAATTTTACGATGACATATCCACGAGAAACCATATTGATTGTGGATTTTCGAGATTTCTTTACGACAAAGTGGTTGTTTTAAAGAATGATTAGGTTGGTATATTATTGTTATTTGTTATCCTGTAAATAAAACTAGTTTTTAATATTTCTTATTTGTTTTATTTCATTCTAAATAATCTACTTAGCACTTAAATCTACGATGCTACAAAATTAGTAAAGAGGTGCCTTATATAATAAAATTTACGAAATTTTCAATAGAGCAGAAAAAATTTAAATATGCAAATTATCTAGTAAATTCTATTAGAAGTGCACTAAGCATTATTGATTCTATTTGAAAACATTTTATGTTTCATTGGATCCTAACCAAAAATCTGTTTGAAACTGAAAAATCATTTTAATTTGGGTAACCCTGTACTTTAAATTATTACTGTGATTGATACCATCAATTTATGTGACTTTTTGGTCCCACGAAAATCGTCTAATAAAATAATATATAAATTGGTTAAGAGTAATATTTTAAATAAAAAGAAATAAGTAATTGTATTCTAATTTCTACCAATTATTTTTATTTATAAATTCTAAAAAAATAAAAAAACAAAGATAAGAAAAACAGCGTTTTTCTACAAAATTGCAATACATGGCCAAAATATTATATAGAACAGCTTTTTTTTTAATACCTAGTAAAATTTCTAAAAAGAGACACCTTAACCCTGCACTGGGATACAAATGGCTAATAATAATAAATATTTCTAAAACCTAGCTGTGCACGCGTTGCATTGCACCTTTTTCTACCTACCCTACCTTCGGGTGGGGTTAGCAGGATGGAAGGTACTTTATGACCTGTTCTCATACCTACTGTATTGTTTATATACATAAGCCAAGCACTCGAATTGATTTGCAAAGTAAGTACAGTGCGATCAAATTATCTTGGCAGCTCCGAACTTCGTGCAGGTCATTTTGTTACAACGAATGTATAAAAGTGTTATGATATTTATTTTAATTGTATTTCTCACTGTTTAAATTAGATATTTTCTGATCGTTTATGTATTGGTTTATCTGGCAATAACAGTTTTATTCCCAAGTTTACATGCGTAAAATTTCGCAAAGCCTATGTTCAGAGCTGCCAAGATAATTTGATCGCACTGTACATTTGTGTTTTCTAGATATATATCTATACCTGTAACTATCCTAATAATCTAAGGCCTAAAATCTTTAGGAAACACACTAATATAAGAAACTCCCTTCTCAGCAACCGGCTTAAAACTATCTCCAAAAGTCACATTATTACTGGCAACATTGCCCTTTTTACCACCTTTACCCCTCTTCCGCAACTTTGTCATAGTCTCAGCGACTTTCTTTTCCAAAGTCGATTTGGACTCGAAAGCGACTTTTTCTGGCTTGGCGTTGAAGACTTGGACTTTATTTTTCTCTTTTCGTTTGTAGTAGAAAACTTCCCAGGCTAGAGTTATCATTGCTAGTCCTAGACCGAAGAGAGTTGCTATGAAGACACCACCTGGGAAAAAAACAATTTAGGTTTTCTCTATATTTTGAATTCCCACTGCTGGGAGTCTGGAATTATGGCCTGCTCCCTGTGAGGTGTAAAGAACTAACATCAAAATTCTGATTCGCGGTATCGTGGGTGCGTCAACATACTTTTAAACTGTCGTACACATGCCTCCATACCCGGAACAACAACCAAATAAATATTTGTTCCGTGCGGGGATCGAACCCGAAAGTACATAATTTTGGGGGCTGCGGGCTGTTCGAAAGAGATACCGCGGTCCCGGACACAAAGGCCTATGAAGGAACATGGGTGGTTTTTAGTCATTCCGCTCCGGAGCGGGAGGAGTCATTTGATGATGTCACACAATCCAAAAAAAAGAGACCATAGCTATATTTGGGAAAACCCGTCAAAAAGGTCAGTAAGATACCAACCAGAAACACCACCTTCCTGATATGTTAAATCTTTCCTTTTCTATGAGGGACGAAGAACTTTACAACTTGTTCCTCATACTCTACAGTTTCTTTAACAAAGTCGCTAAGAATCTTACCTAAACTTTCCAGAGTTATGCCTTCAGATTCGTCAGCATCAGGGCAGGCCTGTCTTGCGGACTCGTTCCAGTATCTGTGAGCGAAAAACAAGTTATTCCGAATGGCGTAGCGTAATTTAGGGGACTGACTTCTGGGCAAAAGCCTCCCCTCATGACTTCCAAATCTATCGCTTCAGAGTCAGTGGTGGTGGTGGTTCTGTCCAGCTCGTCCCACCATCTCCTGTGAGGTCTACCGCGTCGCTGTATCAGGGCTCCACAACGTGGTTTTGGCCTTAGGTAAGTATAGCTTAAAAAAATTAGAGTTGAAAACAGGGTTTGAAAGTATGATAGTCTCTGAAGATAAATTAAGTGGATACAAATAACATCACGCCTGTAATCCCCAAAGGGTTAGGTAGAGGTGTTTCTAATAGTTCACTCATATTTCGCCGGTTCATCAACTATGTTGGGCTTCCAGTTTAAGCGAATGCAGTTGAATACCAGTATTTTACATAGATCGCATGCCTATCTGACCTCCACAATTCCAACAACCGACCCAACCGGGCTCAACGTGCTTTCCGAGGCACGAAGGCAACTCGGTATTTAATAGGTGGTCACACATCGACTGACCAACCTAAGCAAGCGCGGCTTAACCGAAAGATTGATCCGAGCGGCTTTTATTATTTATCCACGAGCGTCTCCAAAAACCCTACAGTCTTTAAAATCTTTCCCACACTCACTTAGAAGCCAGCTGTTCAAGAAACCGTTCTTTTTGCAGCTCTAGCAGGGCTCTGGAGAGGTCCTCCTGTAACCTGGAGCCCTGCTGCACGGCTATAGCGTAGGGCTGCTCCGCGAACACCTCACCTACTTCTGTTAGGTTGCAGTTCCTTGTTACCTCGTATCTAGGAAATAAGCATAGAAGGGTTACTGTAGTGTATCTATTTAAGGCGCAGATAAGAGGGACACCGTAAAAACGACCTGTTTTTCGTTGCAGAGTTAGCCGTATTGCTACTTATTACAATTCCAAAAAAAATACAGTGTATAGTCAAATGTATCAGTGGCGGTACTCTCATAGAAGCAGAAAAGCACAGCTTGCCCTAATAAAACAACGAATTAAAAAAAAAACGGTCAATACAAAAATTAATATTAAAATAATTATCATCAAACTGCATGCCACGCGAAAAACGGAACGTATTGATGCGACGTTGTCAGGTTTACGTAACCAGAAAAATACATTCGCGCGCAACTCGCACTGCAACGTTGCCAAACTTCTCCATACGTGTCCCGACCTCTGCCGAATGATCAAACAGATCGATCGGGCATGATCGGGCTCGGCAAGCCCTTTCTCTGTCACACCATTACACTTTCGATCAGCTTCTCCGACCTCTCTATTCTACGAACATAATTAAGAGTTGTTTGTTTACATACTTTTTGCCGGGTTTACGACAAAATGTATAGGATTTTCAAGCTAGCTTTGGACGTTTGAATGTGTGTCAGTGTAAAAGTTTACGAGAGAATGTGAATGCGTGTGTGAATGCAAGTTCGCGACGCGATTGAACTTGTTTGAAGGGAATTTCGATTTAGTTCAAAGTCTTGAGCGTTGATGGTTGATGGTGCATTATTATTTTATTGTGATTTGATTTTTCCGTTTCTTGTTAGAATTTAAATAAATTTTGTGATTAGTTTTTGATTGAAGTTAGTTGATTAATACGCAAATGAATTCGAAAACGCAAACAATAGTTCCTTGTGATGGATTAAAGTGTGTGAAACAATGATGGTGTGAAAGCGTTACTGGGCAAGGTAAATACTTTAAATTTTACAGATAAATATAATCTCATTACTTCACCTAAACCCACTCTTCTTTTAGCATTCTCAGAAAGCTAAAAGAAATACTAGGTATTTTAATCGATCAGCATACAATGTACAGTAAAGTTCACTTTCTGGATACTTTTTAGAGATGTTATGGCAACATTACATACCATTTTTGAGAAAATACTTTTTCGTCTCAATATTTTGAGCGATAACTGTTATTTTTATCAGAAAGGAAATTTAACCAACTAAAGACGTCATGTAAAAATATTTTTCTCAAAAATGGTATGTAATGTTGCCATTACATCTCTAAAAAGTATCCAGAAAGTGAACTTTACCGGAGACTTATTCACAACTGTCCAGTAAGAAGCGAGATTTTAAACTTGGAATCTCCTACTGTCCAGTAAGTAAGTATGTAATTTACTTACTGGACACTAGGTCATCCTCTTTAGATCTGTTTAGAAAAAAAAACATAGTACCAGACAGATTAGAGTTTAGCCATTATAGAAGGTTGGTTGGTCTTGGTTATAGAAGGGAGGTTCCAAATATATATCTATCTCTCTTTTTGGTATGACATTTTATGAGATACATATATTTTTGGAACCTTAAACAGCCATTTTATACGTTGCGTTTTGTACTTAGTAATGTTGTAGAAGTATAGTGTGGGATTTTATGATTGTATTTAGTAATTTCAGTTTTATTAAAAAGTTTTTTCTAAAGTTGTTTCCTAAACTGCCTCGTTGGTCTAGTGGTCGCAAGCTCGACTGCAGAGCGTGAGGTCCTGGGTTCGATTCCCGGGTCGGCCAAAAAGTGCTATTGTGTTTTTCACATATGAATGTAACCTTCAATATTAATTAAACGAATTTGTTGTTAAACTTTCTTTAATTTTTGAGAAAAGCATTATACAAACCTCAACCAGTAAGAAAGCCATCCTGGCCTCGTATATAACCAGACCTTTTTTTTTTTTTTTTTTGGTGGGTGGAAAATCATCGAATGACCCCCCCCGCTCTTGGGCAGAGCGAAGGGGAGTGTCAGACTTCTACTGACTAAAAACCGAACCCATGTTCCTTCTGTGCCCTTGTGCCGAGGCCACGTCATCTAGTACTAAAATCCGCGGCCCCGACGGGCGTCGGCCCTTGCGGGCCCCTCCTTGCTGACATCTCTTTGAGGCGCGCGTGGAACACGAACGCGCCGCCGACACGGTCTGTTGCCGTCATGACGACGGCCGGACGGCGAGCTAGCCCATTACTCACCGTCCACAGGCCCGCGTCTACGGTGGCCGGAAGCCATCACGTGGCCCCCGACGCCCGGAGCGCCTTCCGCGCCTTCCGCGGCGGCTGGGACGTTGAGAGGTTCGCTCCCTCTCTCGTTCCGCCACCTCCTTCGCTAGCATCACTGCTTCGCAGAAGGAGGCGACGGCGTCCCATTCCTCCTCGCCCCGGACCATGGCTTGCACCAGGGCCGGACGCGAGAGGTCGCCGCCGCCGATCGCCGCTACGAGAACACGGCGGGGCTCCGCCCAAGCAGGGCACACCTCCACAGTGTGCTCCACCGTGTCCTCCGGTCGATCCTCGCAGTGGAAGCATCCGGGCGTTTCCTCCCGCCTGATTCGGTGCAGGTACCTCCCGAAACATCCGTGTCCGGTGAGGACCTGCGTCAGACGGAAGGTGAGGGCGCCGTGGCTCCTCTCTAGCCACTCCTCAAAGAGGGGACTTACCGCCACTATCGTGGCGTGCCCTGCACGGGGTTGCAACAGTCGCTGTCTCCATGCCGCCATGAGATCGCACCGGAGGTCTGTCCGCCGCGCAGCAATGTGCCGCGGCAGCAGAGTGACCCCCCGGTGTAGCGCCTCCGCGCGCCACTCACGTAGGCGCGCGAGGACTATCGCCTCCAGATCCCACGGCGGCAATCCGGCAAGGAGATTCGCCGCCTCGCGGGAGATCGTGCGGTACCCGCGGACAAGCCTTACGGCCATGACCTTTTGGGGCGCGTTCAGGTAGTGGACGGCCCGCTTCCTCACGGCACGCGCCCACACCGGGGCCCCGTAAAGGGCCATGGACCGCACGATCCCCGCATACAGCCTACGGCAGGAGGCGTTTGGCCCCCCCAGATTGGGCAAGAGCCACCTAAAGGCAGCCGCGGCCCGCTCCAGTCTGGGAGCCAAACGTCGGAAGTGCTCCACGAAGTTCCACCGGCTGTCGAGGACGAGTCCGAGGTACTTTAAAGTACACTCGACGCCGATGGAAACCCCTCCCACCGATAGCTGGGATCCCGACGGTGGCACATTCCCACGCCCATAGAAGCACATGGCCTCGGACTTGTGAAGTGCCACCTCAAGACCCAGCTGCCGGATCCTCTCCATATACCTAACCAGACCTCACCTGCGGTTCGGTCCGGTTAACTCATACTTGGCCAGGAAGGCTTACTTACTGGATTCTGCAGTAATGTACTATTAACATTACAGCGTATTTTTTTTTAAATAAATTAAATCTGCGAACTATCGTTCATATTGGCAGTCACGAGAATCAAACGCATCCCCATTTTCAACCTTATTTGTTTAGGCGATGAGTTAAACGCGCGCTCAAGGGCGCGGGCAGTTAATGTCGCCCTATACGATATGTAAACACTGTCTGACAGCCACAAGTAGTCAGGTAGCTGCATTAGCTGTTACTAATGTCAACTGTCAGTCACCACGAATGGCGGGAAGTTGGAAGGTGAAGCGTATCCTAGACTGGGGACAAAGAGTATAATAATATACTGGGGGCTTGATGGTGTTGTTGAAACTGTTTTATAGTTAGTAAATTGTGTTTTCAACCTATAGGTCTGTTATAGTGGATACTACAGTTACATTATGATTGCGAAATTAAAAGTAGGTACCTAATATTAAGGACACAAGAATAATAAAAAAACTAATGTGTTCTAAATCAGTAGGTAGTAATATAAATTTCCTTCGTCCTGACGTTTGCCAAAATCTTGTTTTTAGAACAAACTGTAAAGATTAAAAAAAGAGTTGTATGTGCAACACTTAGAAAAGTACGGCCATAGAACCACTTACTTAATTTCAGCAGAATCGTGTATGAAGGCGAAGTCAGCATCCGTATGTTCGTTCACTTGTTGGAACCCTGTCTCAGCATCCAGTACGGGTTCTAAAACAAAAGAAGACAAGTCTCACCTACTTTCAGCTTTGCTTAGCGACAGCGTTCAAATTTAAAGCAAAAGCATAATTAATATTTTACCAGAAGCATTGATAGCCAGCAAGATATGACCATACTGCTCCCGGATCGGGTAATCCCATACCCTATATTGTGACTGGTCTGATGTCGCGTTTAGGGTAATTTCTTTCCATACCCTGCAAGAATAAAATTTAAATGATTTAACACATCGAGATATAAGTACTAACGTACTAGAGAAGCTACGTCAAATAACTGAATTTTCCCATTTCGTAATTTGAATCTTTAATTCGCTGCAGCGCAAAAAAAATAACAATTCGTCTAAACCGTAACTAATTTACCACAAGTTAAAGAAAAGTAGTAAATTAGTTCAGTTTCCGGTCTTAAGCGCCATGTAAATCACGGCACTGACGCGTTTTCTTCGGCGACGGTGCGGCGCGATCGCCGCAGTTGAACGGGACAAAGTAGGAATTAACGGTGTCTTCTCTAGTACGTTAGTACTTATATCTCGATGATTTGACATGATTGGAACTTTCATGGACAGCTTATGTACGAAGGCTAGCTTGAGCTTAACAAACCTCATTGTCACACATATTAGACCAACACCCACATTTGGCAAAACCATATTCTGTTCTTGTCTTACTTTGGGCACAAAATACATAATAGTACTACGTACAGAAGGGACACTCCCTTCCCCGCGCTCATATTAAATACCGCACCTCACCCCGCACTTCGAGGTAGTCGTCGCCGACTCTTGAGCAATGGCTCGCGCTCGTATTAGTCGTCGTTCGGTTTTCGCGACGCAGACCGTTGCACTTTCCGCGCCATTTTTTAGGCTACGACAACCCTACTAGAGTTTACGCACACATTTGCACGTGCACGTCGTGCACAAACGTTATTTGTTTATGTAGTAGTAATAGGTAATTATTTTGCGGGCGTTGTATGGAGTGTCCGAGGTGTGCTTTCGGTCGGCGCGACACGACCTTCCATTCTCCTCAACAGTCACGCTACCATTGACTCCTTTAATATATATCATTCCTCACACAATCCATCCATTGTATCCTTGGTCTTCCTCTCCCCCTCAATAAATTCATCATCATTTATATTCATCACTCTTTTAGTCCCATGCGATTAGCTCATCCCGCTATCTCCTTCAGACCCTGCTGGCGCTGCGATCTTATACAAAATTAAAGAACCTTTCATGGACCTCCAGTCTTACCTGTAAAGGGTATCTTCAGCAAACTTCATATTGATAAAGTACTGGTGAACTGAGGATCCTTCTACCACTGTGTAGTTGATCCTGGACTGTCGAGCTAACTGCTCCAAGGATGATACTGGCGTCTGTAAGACAAAAAGAATAGGTATCATCATCATTTCAGCCAAAAGACGTCCACAGCTGGCCATATGCGTCCCCCGAGTGTCACCACATTGACTGATCCCGTCGCGAATCCAGCGGATCACCGTAGAAGGAGAGTAAGAAAGAAAGCTAGCCTTTACCAGGTCATAGGCGAGGCGTTGCGTGGGAAGGCCTCCCACTAGGTAAGTGAGAGACCTTCCAACGCAACGTCTAGGTTCTCGTCAAATCTCGTTTTTTTTACACTGAGGGCAAAATACTTCACGCACGAGGCACGATGGACTTCTGACGCCATTCTTTATAGAACGGCGCGCGCGCGGCGTCAGAAGTCCTGTATTTTGTGTACAGACAGTGCAGTGTATTACCTGAACGCCGCATATTTAATTTTATGGTAACGGCGTGGCCTTTTTCGGTCACGGCGGTCAATCTAAGCGGACATTTACCATATTATAAGGCACGGGAGATATTATAGTACACAAGAGTATGCGAACACACAATTAAGTGCACTTTCTGTTCCTTGAATCAGTTTGGATAACATTTCAAGCGAAATTCTAAAGTCACATACCTGCATCCTCTCCACAGTCAGAAAAGCCGCTAGATTAGCAGTGAAGGTAGCCAGCATGAGGACCACAAACAACCAGTACGCGGCCACTAGGGTTCTGCCAGATAATGCCTTGGGTGCCTCCCCTCCGCCTTGAGGAGTAAACGATGTTAGGGCGAACCAGAAGCTCTCTTTTAGTGTGAATTCTCTGTAAAAACATGTTACACAGAAAATCCGTAGAAAAAAAAGAAATAAACTTTGAAGAATCATGCAGTCGCTAACAAGGTTGGTTCCCACCATTCACCGTTAGGAGAAATAAACGGGACTTTGAACTTTCAGAAGTCGGTTCTATGGGCGAAATTCAGTCATATCGTCCTGATGTTTTCAAGAAATCATTTTTTGGCACGCCACGGTTGGTGTAGCGGTTATGCTATTGGACTGCTACGCTGCATGTCGCGGGCTCGATCCTCGCACGAAACAAATATTTAATGGCCTACAGATAGTTGTTTCGGGTCTGGGTGTCTGTGTATGCGAGTTAAAATGTTTGTAAACGCACCCAAGATACAGGAGAAATTCCTAGTGTGTGACAACGTTTTAAAAAAAAATACAAAACGCAAGAAAAACGGATCACTTCAGTCATCAAAATCAAAAGTCATTTATTCAAACTAGGCTGATAATCAGCACTTTTTGAACGTCAAAATGAATTTACAAGAGACAGTCCCCCAAAACGCCCACCGTTCGACACTTCCTAGTGTTTTAGCTGGGAAGAAGAAGTGGCGGAACAAACTCCTCCAGCAACACATCTGTCTGTTAGATTAGAAAGTAGGTAGTCGTAAAAATCTAAAAACATCAACTCACCTGCACGGATAAGGATAAGCATCAGGGTTATTCCTTGCGGAGTAAGGGGAGTACTTATCCAGCAGCCATATCATGAAGCCAGTCAACACTAAAGCTGCTACGATACTCAGCCACACCTCTGTGCGGAGAACAGTCATGAATTTGAATAGGGATGTCTTTCTGATTGGTTTTCTGATCACTGTAAAAGAAAAAGGCATAATTATTATGGTAAAAGACGACGAATAACCTGGATGGGGATGCCACAAGAACGTGGAGCTTGGCACAATCAAAGACAGCCCCAGCAGTGGTTGAAGTCGAGCTGTAGATGATGTTATAGTATGAGATGAGTAATAGTACTGAGGAGGAGTAGCGGTGGCCCAGTGGTGGTGACCCCGTCTGCCAAACAGTGAGTAAGTAATTTATTTCAGCACCAATGCTGACTGCATTTGTGAGACTGTGCACCGAATACGAGTTGTACAAAGGGCCATGGAGCGAGTTATGCTCGGCATAACCCTACTAGACCGAATGCGCAACACCGAGATCCGGAGTCGGACGAAAGTGTTCGACGTCGGAGACAGGGCGATACGCCTAAAGTGGAGTTGTGCAGGACATCTGGCTAGACGCGGAGATGGCCGATGGAGTAAAATTCTGACCGAATGGTGGCCAAGGTTGGGCGTGAGAAACCAGGGCCGCCCAAAGCGCGTTGGGTGGACGATATCGTCAGGAGCTCGGGAAATGGATGGATGAGAGACGCACAAAGCAGAGAAGAGTGGCAGAAGAAAGGGGAGGCCTATGCCCAGCAGTGGGTGATTACGGGCTGAAATGATGATGATGATGACCAATGTTCTCAAGACGGTGAAGGAAAACATCGAGAGGAAATCGGAATGTCCTCGAATAAAAATTCAAAGACATTACACAGCGTCATCATTATCATCAGCCCATTAATGTTCCCACTCCTGGGAGGCCTACTCTCTTTGAGAGGGACTGTGGGGTATCTACCTAGCGGGCCCAGTGCTGATTGGTTAGTTGGCCCTTAGAGAAAAGAAAAGCCAAATGATAATAATAATAATAATAATAATATTCCACAACTATCACACAACGCCATCTAGTCCCAAGCTAAGCAGAGCTTGTGTTATGGGTACTAGACAACTGATAAACATACTTATATATTTCTAAATACATACATATTATAGATAAATTACACCCAGACACAGAACAAATGATCGTGCTCATCACACAAACATTTGTCCTGGGTGGGAATCGAACCCACGACCTCCGGCATAGCAGTAATAACCACAGATAATGACCACTTACCTATCAAAATACCAGTTTGCTCGAAGTATGGAGCCACGAAATCAATGACCTCTTCTCTTTCAGCCGTCATTGTCAATGCTGATATTGCGATATCAGTCTCCTGTGGGAAAACCAGGTGGAACATACATATGTCAGGGGGTCTACTCAGGCTGCAGGTTGTTCGAAAGAGATACCGCGGCCTCAACACAAAGGGCTAAGAAGGAACATGGGTGTTTTAAGTCAGAAGAAGTCCGACACTCCCTACCTCTCTGCCCAGAGCAGGAGGAGTCATGATTTCCCACACTCAAAAAACGAGGTCTACTCTCTAATGCGGCCGCCACACACTCAACGAGTGGTATGGGACGTAGCGAGGAGGATGCAGAGACATAGTGTGGCAACTGGACAGGACGAGGAGCATGACGTGCGGCATGACGAGTAAGTCATGCCGCACGTCATGCTCCTCGTCCTGCCCACCGCTCTGCGATGACCGCGCGATGAATAGATGTGATCCACCATATCCGTTGACGAGAACGACGACTACGAAGTATATTATCTTTTTATGACTTTGATATAATTAGCTATACTAAAAATGCATAGCGTGCACGCTGCCACAGTGCTGGACAGGTGTCCCTACTGCGGGTGTATTTTTGAAACTCATGAATCCAAATATAATAGGGAGTTAGTGGTAATTTCGAAGTTACTTAATACTTTCGGACGGACCCGTATCTTCGTTGATCGACTTCGAAAGTATACCCCTAATTTGGTCATTGGTAAGGGACTAAAGGCTGAAGCTCCAGGGTAGCCCGCGAAATTCAAATTTTCTTACGTTTTTTGCAATTTGCCGACCAGTGTCAGGTTGAATGTTAAATAAAATAAGATTCGCGACCCAGAGTATTAGTAGTAGGGCAGAAGACGGACGATCTTCTGGCAACCATACATCGTGTGGATCCATTGACTCATTTAAATCTCTTAGTAGGTACGCACCTGACTCTGGTGGTACTGTAGGCGGGTCCTGATGAAAAGTCTCATAAATATCAACTGTAATTACTATAACTCCCAGACATCGTAAAATATCCCACAATCTACTATTTTTAGGATAACCCATACTTTAAATGTGAGAGAAGAAAGACGTACAGACGGTTTAAGTCAAAGTGACGTCAAAGTACTGAAGATGTAAGACGAGTAGGTACCTAAGTATTCTACTCTTTGGTATGATCCGATCCAAGAGATTCAAAACCTCTTTGGCATGTTTTAATTAGCGTCGGTGTCGCCCACGGAACAGCAGCCCAACCACAGAAGCCCAACTATGACGTCTTAAAACAGTTCTTAATCCAGTGTGGAAACGTGACAGAACTATACAGGGTGTCTAACACCATCTCTTTTTCTCACTGGATACGAACTGTTTTAAGATGTCATGGTAGGCCTTCGGGTGTCGCCGTTCGCGTTCCACCTTTTTTCTTTTATAGAAAAAAGACAAGGGTATAAAAATAAGTAATTTAATTCCACTTACCCCTCTCATGAGATCACCAACGACCCCATCCCATGTCCCATTCGGTAGCTTTTTACCGAAATATCCGCTTTTTGGAGAGACGATCTCGTAATCAAAAGACATGGTCTGGAAAAGAATTAAGTATTAGACAAATATCTTCGGTTTCTCCATGAGAAATTTTCATGGTCGTCCCCGGATAAAGCGAAAATACCGCCTACCCACAATTTCACGAAAATGAGTAGTGTAACAAAAAATAATAAGAAATGAGTAGGTAGGTAAGAGAAAGTTTGAAAGTGGCGCTGCGCTGGTGATCCAAAACTGTGTGGTGTTCGGTCGTCTTGGTATGAACATGGATGGATGGATGGAAGATTGAAACGATGACCTGTGAGGAGGAAGACAAGGCTAGAAAGAAATGAGATACGGGTAGGTAAAAGAGGGGTCTATCTCCACCGATCCCGGGATCCGATTTGATGTAACACGGATCCCAGTGATTTGTCTCCACGGATCCCGGGATCCGTTTCTACAAAAAATTAATTAAATTTTGTCTCCACGGATCCTGGGATCCGTTTCTACAAAAAATTAATTAAATTTTGTGTCCACGGATCCCGGGATCCGTGGCTACAAGAAATAAAAAATAAAAATGTAGAAACGGATCCCGCGTACAGAGCTAAGAAGTTAAGGAGAATGGGGTAGTTGACAAAAAAAAAACGAATTAGTCCGTGAGATAGATTTCCAAATAATATTAGACACATATTTATTTCTTTTTTCACGTAAACAAAAAATGAAGACGATACAGTGCTAAGAAAACTTGTGCAACGTCACAAGCCCCCACCCATGATCTTTGACGAGTTTTATCTTCGTAAATTTTTATTCATTTGATAAAACACATATCCAATATTTTTCGATATCTAACTGACGGACTAAAAAGAATCATATATTTTTTTAGTCAGGAAACATCTCTACTAGGGAAGAAAAACTTGATGGGACATTTGGGATAAGACCTAGAGAATGATGACTTTAATCGAATTTTCGGACAAATTCGCGAGTATATATATGGTAAATCCGTACCTCAGACAATCTAGCAATGAGATCGACGCAATACCCTTCAAACAGCGGATGTCCTTCTTCGTCATACATCGGTTCTCCAGTGGTAGGGTCTAACTTCATTAGTGTCCATGGTACGGCCTGTTGGTTGATAAAAAAAACAGCATTGTTAACCTCATAACTATACGAATAAAGAAAGTTGTGGTGTCTGTTTGTGACTTCGAAATAACATTTTTTTACTGAATGCAGGACGTATTTTGGGTGTAAAAATAGCCTTAATGAATCCGAAAGGAACTAGTTCTAACAGTCACTGCCATATTTTTGTTCTAGACCATACCAGGGAACATTTTTAGTTACGAGTTTATTGATGGTCAAAGTTCCAACTTTTATTCTACTTTTTTTAAATAATTGTTTTTAACTTTATTACTTTACTTTCAATACCTCCACGTCCCCATTGCGTATGCATCATAATGCATCCATCACTGCAATGTTTTAAGTGTAAAACATGATTTTTCAACTCAATTTTTTTTTCCCAAATCATGTTTGCATAAAGTTACTTAATTTGCGCAGTATGCTTGGTTGACCCAACGGCTTTGCGATGGGTTCGTGTAGAATACAACGCATTTATTTGTCAGAATATTGTACAAAACTGGAAGGCTGCTGTACATTTTTTTACTAATTGACTCATACAGGCATTCAGAAACGAAGTCTAGTTGCTTAATACGCAATAGTTACTAACCGGTGCAGTTCCAATCCTGAAGAACATCTTCAGCGGCTCCAGTTCGATTCCTGGCAAGAGCTTGTACTCATCATCAGCTGACCACGTAGCTATGGTCTGCTGGCCTTCATCAGGCTTGTAGTTGGATAGGATGAAGCGAGAGCGGAGGAAGAGACCGGACCTACGAGAGAAGATATTCTGATTGACAAAACACCACTCTCACTCTCTTATTGGATTTTTGGTCGCAGGGAATGTGCCGTCGCTTCAACTCGCTTCCAAGGGCAAGTGCCGCATAAACGTACAGTAAAGTGATACTTTATATAGCTGATGCCCGCAGCTGATGCGCGTCAAATTATATACTAATTCCTTTCTCGAGAGCCACTCTATCCATTGGTGAAAACAGCAGGAAAATCGGTGCAGAAGTTTTTGAGTTTATCGCGAACAGACAGACGCGGCGTAGGTCTTTGTTTTAGGGTTCTATTTACTAACAGTACTAGGGCTAGTGTGCATAGTGGCCGCAAACACGCCTGCTGCGCATTAGGTCCTGAGTTCGAAGCGCATATTGTTATTGGTTTTTTTCATCAGGAATTTTCTCAGTAGCAGCCAGAGTCTGGATTTGTGCCCGGTTCGTGACATATAAGCTGGCCTCCTATTAAATGGAACTACAAACATACAGTGCGATCAAATTATCTTGGCAGCTGCCAAGATAATTTGATCGCACTGTATGTTTGTGTCTGTACCGAACTTCGTGCAGGTCATTTTGTTACAACGAATGTATAAAAGTGTTATGATATTTATTTTATTTGTATTTCTCACTGTTTAAATTAGATATTTTCTGATCGTTTAAGTATTGGTTTATCTGGCAATAACAGTTTTATTCCCAAGTTTACATGCGTAAAATTTCGCAAAGCCTATGTTCAGAGCTGCCAAGATAATTTGATCGCAATGTACCTGGCGAAATGTGGGTGTAGGTACTAATAGGTACACATCTGCCTAACCCTAGGATTTCAAGGCCTGATGTTATTAAACCTATTTACTGCTCACCTGCCCACATCCCAAAAGAATATCGTCTCATTACTCATCTCCGCATCCTCAGCAAACTGACGGAACAGCCTCTCTCTGGTGCTGTTCAGCACAGGTTGAGGGTCATCACAGTCGATAGCAGTCGTGGTCAGAGGCAGGTCCCTCTCCAACTTGGAGTAACACTCGGAGATGTACTGCATTAGGGCGTTTAGGATTTGTTGTTTGTGCTGGAAAAAATATATATGTTACAATCCTCCTGACCAATTCGGTCATGGCGGCCAATCTTGGCGGGGATTTGCTAATCGGTGCGTTAGATATTATAGTGCACAAGTATGTGCGCAAACACAGGTGGACTCTCTGTTCCCTTGCTCTCATAGTCCGATGGGACAGCATCCCGACATGACCTCAGCGCAGGACTAACGGCTTTAGGTGCTTTCCGAGCCACGGGGGTATCACGTACACCGCCAACTTTCAAACTCCAGGCTACTACTAGGACCTTTCTAATCAGAAAAACCAATAGCAATTTGGGCTTGTCGAACTCGAAAGATCGAACAGTCGCACGAACGACCACGAGAGTCGTAGAGACAACGAAGTAATAGAAAATAAAAAGGCCAGTAAAATTCTGACAGTCGAAGACTAGGTATTGGTCTAACCAAAATCAGGAGAAAATCACTTAGTTACAAAATGGTTTTAAACAATCTAGAACCAAATACCTGAAAATCCGAAGGACAGGTGCAATCCTCTCTCTTCAGAAGCTTGCAGCATTCCACCTGGTCTACTTGAAGAGTCACAGTCGGGAGCACCAGCTGACTTACATCTGGAGTGGAGTAGTCGGTCAAGATCAGGTTCCAGCGATAGCTGCGACGTACTAGCTTCTCTTTTACGGCCTAAAAAAGATGGGTCTTTAAATAGACTCCGGATTCAGATTGACTGCCCTTTTTTGCTTCGGTTGGGCATTCATCAAATGCCGCTCTGGACGGAGCGGAAGGGAGGTTCAGACTTGTTGTTACGAAAACCCACCCAGGTTCCTTCTTAACTCTTGTGTTCCAGGGCTGCGGTATCTCTTTCGATCATTCCCCCAACACCGGCAGGCGTCGACCCTTGCGAACCCCTTCCATTTTGCTGACGTCTCTATGAGGCGCTCGTGGAACACAAACGCGCCGTTTTTTTTTTGGACGGCTGGAAAATCATCAGATAACCTCTCACGTTCTTGAGCAGAGCGAAAGGGTGGGTCAGACTTGTACTGACACCGGAGGACACGGTGGAGCACACTGTGGAGACGTGCCCTGCTTGGGCAGAGCCCCGCCGTGTTCTCGTAGCGGCGTTCGGCGGCGGCGACCTCTCGCGTCCGGCCCTGGTGTAAGCCATGGTCCGGGGCGAAGAGGAATGGGACGCCGTCGCCTCCTTCTGCGAAGCAGTGATGCTAGCGAAGGAGGTGGCGGAACGAGAGAGGGAGAGAACCTCTTAACGTCCCAGCCGCCGCGGAAGGCGCTTCGGGCGTCGGGGGTCACGCGATGACCTCCAGCCACCGTAGACGCGGGCCTGTGGACGGTGAGTAACGAGCTAGCTCGCCGTCCGGCCGTCGTCATGACGGCAACAGACCGTGTCGGCGGCGCGTACGTGTTCCACGCGCGCCTCAAAGAGATGTCAGCAAAGAGGGGCCCACAAGGGCCGACGCCCGTCGGGGCTGCAATGTGGTTTGTCGAAAGGTTAACGCGGCTCCGACACAAGGGCGAAGAAGGAACATGGGTTTGGTTTTTAGTCAGTAGAAGTCTGACACTCCCCTTCGCTCTGCCCAAGAGCGGGGGGGGTTATTCGATGATTTTCCACCCACCAAAAAAAAAACAAAAGACTTCTACTGACTACAAACCACCCATGTTCCTTCTTAGCCTTATATGTCGAGGCCGCGGTATTTTGTGAACAACCCACAGCCCCGACGGGCAGGCCCACATCCCTTACACCCTTTCTTTATTATCCCTTATGACTTTTATAACTTCAATTCATCAATTAATCTACAGAATTGATCACGATTATATACTCACCCTCCGATAAGTATCCATGACAAACCCATTCGCCCCCACAATGATATAGAAGCTGGGTTCAGGTCGCATGGTCTTCAGGGCTTTAGCAGAGTCCCTGGTCAGACCAGCGTGGACCCAGACCCTGATGTTGGAGACCCCTAGTAACTCGTAGAGGGTTCTGTCTACATCTGTGAAGGAAAAGGTGGAGGGTTTTTTTAAATGGGTTCTCGCAGGTCTACGAGGTTGTCAGCTGCTTTGTCTAATAATCCTATGGATACAACACGCTAAGAGTATGCTCTTTTTTAGGGTTCCGTAGTCAACTAGGAACCCTTATAGTTTCGCCATGTCTGTCTGTCCGTCCGTCCGTCCGTCCGTCCTCGCTTAATCTCAGTGACCGTTAGCACTAGAAATCCGAAATTTGGTACCAATATGTGTATCAATCACGCCGACAAAGTGGTAAAATAAAAATTGGAAAAAAATGTTTTATTAGGGTAGCCCCCCCTATATGTAAAGTGGGAAGAGATTTTTTTTTTAATTTCAACCCTAACGTGTGATATATTGTTGGAAAGGTATTTAAAAATGAATAGGGGTTTACTAAAATCATTTTTTGATAATGTCAATAATTTCGGAAATAATCGCTCCAAAAGTAAAAACAATGTGTGTCCCCCCCTCTAACTTTTGAACCATAAGTTTAGAAAATATGAAAAAAATCTGAAAACTTGACTTTCTTGAAAAATCATTTTGAAAGTAAAAAAAAATAATTAAAAATATATTATAAAAAAAACACCTTTAAACTCATAAGTGGGAACACTTATTGTGACGGACGGGAAACTACGGAACCCTACACTGAGCGTGGCCCGACACGCTCTTGGCCGGTTTTTTAGTACGGGAAATCATCAAATAAAAGAGTTGTTTGATGATCTCTGGTCGGAGCAGAAATGAGTGTCGGACTCTTGCTGACGAAAACCCATCTTAATGCCCTTTGTGTTCCAGGGCCGCGGTGACTCTTTCGAACTTTCGCATCCCTGGCGGGCACTGGCCTTAGTGGTCCCCGTCTACCTCGCAGATCTACCTAAGAGGTTGTCAGCTGCTTAACTGGAGCTTCTTGACACGAAGTTGAGCGCGAATCTGAACTTCGGCGCCTACATCGAGCCGAAAGCTCAAACTGCGGCGAAAAAGCTCCAGTTAAGCGGTACTTCAAGCCTGGACAGCTTTCAGTATTATACAAAGCTCAAGTCCGGTCTGGCATGGAGTATTGCTGTCACCTTTGGGATGGCTCAGCCAAATACCAACTTGCCACACTTGACTCTGTAGAGCGTAGAGCCAGGAGGCTAATTGGTGACGATAAGCTGGTTATCAAGCTACATAGCCTGGCCCACCGTCGCAAAGTCGCATGTCTATCGGTCTTCTACAGACTGTACTTCGGAGAGTGTGCGCAAGAGCTCCACGAGCTGATCCCACCATCTCCCTTCTTCCATCGGGAGACTAGACGTACTGCAGGGTATCACCGATACCTAGTCGACATTCCACACATTCGAACGAAGCGCACAGCCAAGGAGTGGAATTCCCTGCCTGCGTCGGTTTTTCCGAGTTCATATAACCCTAATCTGTTTAAGTTGCGAGTAAACAGGCTTCTACTGGGTAAGCTCGTCGTCGACATCATCCAGAGATGATGTCGACGATGGAACGAGCTTACCCTTGACTTCAATCTTGCCATCAAGAGCCATCAAGAGCCATCCCATTTATAATAAAAAAATCCTGTGGTACTACACGCTACGATCAGGTATGAGGACCTGCAAGTACATTTTCTCAACATCTATAAAAAAAAACCAGTAAAGTGCGAGTCAGATTCGCACACAAAGGATTCCATAGCATCATCTGCCTAGTCTTTTCCCAAGTATATCGAGATCGCTTCCAGTCTTACCGGATGCATCAATACCAGTATACATGGAGCGACTGCCTATCTGACATCCACAAACCAGTTAGCACTGGGGTAATATGATAGATACCCGTTCGTAAGACTGGCTGTCAGGATTTCCAGCCACTGTTAAAGATCTATTATTTACAGCCCCGACCAACAGCTGAACGTGCTTTCTAAGGCACTGAGGAAACTGGGTATGTAATGGTCATCCATTCACGACAAGCGAGACCAACCAAGACAAGAGCGGCTTTTTTAGTACATTTTTTTTTTCATAATTTCACTTCAGTGTTGAATAGCAGTTCATAAAAGACATCTACCTACTCTCCAATTTTTTTCAGAACTTACCACTCTCACTCTCCAATATAATCGCAGCATCAGTGGCATTCCTTGACTCCAGATGATTGTCCAACGCCTTCACAAGTTGCTGGGATCCCAACAGCGTCCTGACCAGAGGTAGACCAGTTTCAGCAGCCAGATCTTCAGCTATTGTCCAAGGAGACCAGGAGAGGTCGACTATCATGGATACGCCTTTGGATACTGCTGAGCATACTGAAAAAATTGCGTAAGTAAGCTACCAGGAAAGATCTATGGAGTTGTATTTCACCGAGTGTGTCGGGATAGATTTTGAAGTGAAAAAAAAAACTATATATTGCCTGCTACTACTTCGAAATTGTACTATATTTTTATAGCAACTAAAGCGTAGGTATCAACATTTATAATATAGAGTATTGAATTATGAACCTCAAATGGAGTTGGGCAAGTCATGACCTAGCAAGGCGCGGTGATGGCAGGTGCAGCAAAACTGTGACAAGTGGCATCCAAGGACTGGAAAAAGAAGTGTCGACCAACAGCGAGACAGGCAGACGATATTGTTGCCATTGCGGGAATATCCTAGATGAGGCTGGCACAAGAGCATACAAGAGCGTGGAGCTTGCCACAAGCAAAGAAATGCCTAAAACAAGCAGTGGGTGAAGTCCGGGTGTGGATGATGATGATGATGATATTATTATACTCACGTATCCTATAGCTCTCTTCTTCCCTCTCTCTATCCAAAGGAACGATAGCATCGTCAACTTTTACATCAGGCCTTACGGTTTCCGACAATTTGAGGGCCTTGCCGATATTGTGGGCCAAATCTTGTTCTTGGGACTCGACTATGAATACTAAAAGAAATAGGTAACAAAGATTATTTGAAATAAATATTGTGAATTTAGATTTATTTATTTATTTTATTTTATTTTACAGTTTTAGGAAAACTTACAGCTAAAAATTTACACACGATTATGAGTAACAGAAATAAGGCCAATTAAAAGTTTTCACAGATAGAAGAGAGCTTATAAACAAAAACAAGAATATTTAAGACAGCAGACAGTGTTTGTGATGAGAGTATCCTAGGTAAAAATTTGTTTCAAACAGCGCAAATTGCAATTAATAACTTAATTTACGTTATCAAAGAAGAAATTACAAATAGTCCTTTGGTATGTATTTTTCTGTGTAGTTTTATGTTGTATTGATATGAATTTTATGTCTGTAGTGGTTACTTGACTCTCGATTAATGCTACAGTTCATCGCTTAAGTTTTTAGCACTACATATGTCAAAAATAGCAACTTTACAGAATAGTGAATAATCTGCATATTAAACCACCTGTGTGGTACAATAAGTGAAAAAATCGCAGTAACGGTACAATACCATTTTAATCTGTGTTCACTTCAAATTAGATAAAGTCGTTATTTTTTTCTGATTGGCTGAAACAACGCGTCTTCTGATTTTCTAGCAAACGGCATCAAAACCGCCAAAAACTGACTTACTGACTTTTATTAGAAATTAAAATAAAAGAAGTTGACTGGAACTTTGAGTTACATAGGACTGTTTTTTTTTTAATCAGGTGTTTATAATATAATTGAACACCTGATTTAAAAAAAAACCCAGAGCCATAGATAAGTAGAGATATCTATCGTAGCAGGTGACGCTCTATGGTTTCTGCCTACCCCCATGGGAAAAAGGTGAGTTTATGTATGTGTGCAAGTGTACACGTATCTATAAGTTACTTACCGAACCGCAAACTCAGCTCAGAAATAACGCAGCCCAAGTTGATAAGAAACATTAACAAAAACAAATAATAAATTGACATTTTGATTTTTTTAATCTTCCATGTTAAAAAAAAAACCTTTTCTTTTAATGTGCACAAGAATTGCAAGTACTGCAAGTTCTTATTTTATTTATTAAGATTGCTGAAATGTATTCTTGAAGTAAATATGGTATGAGCAAAGTTAGCAAAACGTAGAATATAATTCTTAGTTTGTCCAACATCACTACTAAGCCGCCATCTTGGAGTTTTCAAAATCCGTTAAAAAGTTTGCTGATTTATCTTTTGAAATTATAGACCATACATTAGAATTTATATTAAACTTTAAAAACTATTTAAGTATATGTATTTCTAGGAACAATAAAATATAATTATTAGGTAGTTATATTTTCTTCTATTTTTTTAAAATCAACTTCCAAAAGAAACACGTTCTCAATTCGTGCTTGTTTTTCTGACCCTAGAAGATGTACTTTCTCTGGTGTTCAAAAAGGGATATCCGGGCCCTCCAAACTTTCCAGGTCAACTAACAACCTCAATTTAAACTTAACCCATAAAATTCCTCTTTTAACTGCACCAAACAGAATATTTCATGTTCTACCTAAACCGTTTATGTCAAGGGGCGTATCATGCAATATGATTGCCGTATAATTTGGTTAGGAAAACAATTGATGGGTAAACAATGGACATAACATGTTATTAGACGGTATTTTAGGTCTTCGGTACAGTCGCGGCGACAAGGCTTTCGAGGATACCTACAAAGTTTTTGTTGGGACAAGCCTAATACACTTCAGTCCATATTTATATTGTGACTTCAGGGATCGCGGAACAGGGCACGCCACGATAGTGGCGGTAAGTCCCCTCTTTGAGGAGTGGCTGGAGAGGCGCCACGGCGCCCTCACCTACCGTCTGACGCAGGTCCTCACCGGACACGGGTGTTTCGGGAGGTACCTCCACCGAATCAGGCGCGAGGAAACGCCCGGATGCTTCCACTGCGAGGATCGACCGGAGGACACGGTGGAGCACACTGTGGAGGTGTGCCCTGCTTGGGCAGAGCCCCGCCGTGTTCTCGTAGCGGCGATCGGCGGCGGCGACCTCTCGCGTCCGGCCCTGGTGCAAGCCATGGTCCGGGGCGAAGAGGAACGGGACGCCGCACAGTGGATCGAAAATCGAATTTCGAAGACATTTAAATTCTTTTCGCTTTTTAATTTTTTTTTGCTTGTGATAAGCTTCTAATTACTCCAGCAGCTATGAATATATACAAGGAATATGATTTGATAGGTAAACTAAATTTAAAAAAAATTAAAATGAAAATTTTGTATGGCGTCAAAGTAATAAATCCAAATATCTTCAAAACCATAGTCTCGCAAGATATATCCTTACAGATGACTGTTCTACAAATTATTTGTGATTTTTTGGTGTATTTTATATAACTCTGACTTCTGCGGTTTTTTTATAAAAAATATATACGTTATATAAAAAAATGGTTGAACTATAACTTGTATTTACATCCAAACCAATGGGTTTATAAACTTGAAATTTTGCAGAGAGGTGTCTGTATTTTAGAGAAACACTACTGCATTATCCAAATTAAGAAGTAAATTTAATGACATCTTAAAAAAAAAAAAAGTGATAATTTAATTACGCATTCCAAGAACTCGTTTTTAATACTGTATTGTATGATCGTTAACCTAATAGGAAATATCTAATTACCCAAATTATATAATAACCTTAATTTTGATGACATAAATTGCTGTAATTAGTATCTCACTATTACTTTTATGACATCATTAAGGGTAGCTAAGCTAAATATTATAAAATGAAAACCACCCAGGTGTTCCCACCTGGGTGGTTTTTAGACGACCCGACGACGTTGCGATTACAACCCACATTTGGCGGTTGGCCAGTTAGGTTTAAGTCCCACGCAAACGCGGTTGTTTTACTTCCCAGTGGATACTTTCATTAACACATTCGACTCCACCCCCAATTCATAGAACTCATGTGCCATCCCGCCATACATATTGCTAGTGGGCCCTCCAGGGGGGTCACTGGCATTACGTTTGGGAAAATGTGAGCCCTCCAAGAAAATAAGTGGTGCTCAACCTTTTGTGGTTTTTTTTTTATTTTGTAGAATCTTTCGTTGGTCTAATGTTCACAACCGCGACTGGTGATCATGAGATCGTGGGTTCGATTCCCGGGTCGGGCAAAGTATTATTGGGTTTTTCCATCAGGAATTTCTAGTAGCAGCCACGGAGTCTGGATTTGTGCTTGATTGATGGCAATAGGGTCGCCCCCTATTATGTGGGACTTAAACATAATTGGCGAAATGTGGGTGTACCTACTATTAGGTACACCTCTGCGCAACCCTTCGGGGATTACAGGCGTGATATGTTATGTTATAATCAGTTAAATTAAATTATCTAGCGATACTCCACACTTATGTGATGGGTATCGATATCTGCCTATCTGACCTCCACAACCCAGTTAGTACTGGGTAATGCGATCACCTGTCAAGTCCTGACCACCAGTCTTACCAAAAGTAAGACTGTAACGTACTAGTTGCAGACCATAACCTACTAGTCTTACCTTTGGTAAGACTGGTTGTAGTGCTTTCTTACTAGTCGTAGTGCTTTCGTAGTAGTCTTACTAGTCTCACCTTTGATAAAACTGGTAGTAGAACAGTCTTACGTTTGGTAAGACTAGTTGCAGACTAGTCCTAGTAGTGTTGTCTTTGGTAAGACTGGTTGCAGACCAGTCCTAGTAGTGTTGTCTTTGGTAAGACTGGTCTAGTCTTTTCTTTGATAAAACTGGTAGCAGACCAGTACTACTAGTCTTACCTTCGGTAAAACTGATTGCAGACCAGTCTTCCTTGTCTTACCGTATGACTGTTTGCAGACCAGTCTTACTAGTCGTATCTTTGGTAAGACTGGTTACAGACCAGTCTTACTAGTCTTACCTTTGATGAAACTAGTAGCAGACTGGTCTTACTAGTCTTACTTTTGGTAAGACTGGTTGCAGATCAGTCTTACTAGTCTTACCTTTGGTATAACTGGTAGCAGACTAGTCTTACCTTTGATAAAACTGGTAGCAGTCTAGTCTTAATCTGTCTTACTAGTCTTACCTTCGGTAAGACTGGTTGCAAACCAGTCTTACTAGTCTTATGCTTGGTAAGACTTGTTGCTGCCCAGTTGTCAGACTTGACAGGTTGATCGTATCACCCACTTGTCGTCTAACTGGGTTGTGAAGGTCAGATAGGTAGTCGCTTCATGTAACGTACTACATCTGAACTGCATCCGGTAAGACTGGAAGCCGAGCCCAACATAGTTGGAAAAAGGCTAGGTGGATGATGATGGAAAGAGTAAAAGCATAGAATATCCTACGTTAAATTGACTAAGAATGTATTTAAAACATGAAAAATTTTCCGTTTTTTTTTTTCGGTTTTATTGAAAAAAAAAACATGAAATATATACTGGTCTTTTCTTGAAACATTGGAAAAATTCTATAAATAACTATTTTTAGAAAAAATTGAAAATCGTACCAATGGTTTTCCACCTCTGAAATAGAACCTACCACGTAGGCTCTCGGCGTCTAGGAAGAGGTAGAAAATTAATTCTTCCTTCCTTACATAGTATAAAACAAAGTCGCTATTTTTGTCTGTTTGTTTGTCTGTATGCTTAAATCTTTAAAACTACGCAACGGATTTTGATGCGGTTTTTTTTAATAGATAGAGTGATTCAAGAGGAAGGTTTTAGTATATAATTTGAACGACATCCACGCGGGTGAAGCCGCGGGCATCAGCTAGTTAAAAATAAAAGTGCTTGGAATTTAAAACCATGGCGTATTCTTATAAATCTTGTTAAAATATACAACTTTTTTTTATTTTTACATTAATTATTTCATGCTGTTTTCGCAAAGAAAAACCTACATTTAAAATGAGCCCTCCAGGAGGGCTCCCGGCATCGGTGATACGATTTGAGTGAGCCCTCCAGGAGGGCTCCCGGCACTGAAGGTGTTAAAAATTATTAATATTCGATAACACTATCGTGCACAACGATACACACAATCAATTATTCAGACATAACTGCTTCGCGTAAGTTTCTGTGATTTTACAAGTGTGGGAATATAGACACATGGCTTTCTTGGACACGCTAGCCTTTGGGGGTATGGCGTTGTGGTTAGAAAGTGTAGATTGGTGTTGGGGGTTCGATTACTGCTTCGTTTTGAAGCGTTTGTTTTTATTTTATTATTTTAAAAAGCTTTCTTTATTGCAAGTCAAAGTAACGTAGATGTGACTCGGTCTGTCACACATCGCATATTCTCTTACCTACCACTTTCGCCGTGGACTACCTCAACGGAAATGTCCTCCGTGAGTCGTTCAGGGAGTGAGGATCCTTACTATCTCTCCGGATTCCTCCTACATTCACTACTTGTTTTTTTTTCTGCAACCAAACTATAAGGCTGACAGACAGACACACGAGTGATCCTATAAGGATTCCTTTTTTTCCTTTTGAGGTACGGAACCCTAAAAAGACATTATAAGGCGCAGACTTATAATGTCTTTTTAAGTACGGAACCCTAAAAAGACATTATAAAGCGCAGACTTATAATGTCTTTTTAGGGTTCAGTACCTCAAAAGGAAAAAAAGGAATCCTTATAGGATCACTCGTGTGTCTGTCTGTCTGTCCGACCATTCCTCCCCCCTCCCCTTATCTCCGAAACTACTGAACCTAAAATTTTGGAATAAATACAGAAATTAGTTCAACACGTATAGATTACAGGGAAACCTATAAGAAGGCTAAGTACGGAACCCTTCATGCGCAAGTCCGACTTGCACTTAGCCAGTTTTTTTTTTGGTGAGTGGGAAATCTTCAAATGACCAGATGTATCAGATTTCTCTGACTAAAAACCACCCATTTTCCTTTAAAGCTCTTTGTGTCCGGGACCACGGTATCTCTTTCGAACAACCTAGCCCCGGCAGGAGGCTTATTTTGCCTTGCTTACGAATTATTATCAGTCTCCTGCCTATTTACCCGACTGCGGCGAAGCCCAAAAGGAGGGTTATTCACATTTGGGGCCAACGTACCATGTTTTCTCTTCTTCATACTTCGCAAAGTCATATAATCCCCGCACGGAACAAGTATTGTATGGCCTACAGATAGTTGTTTCGGGTCTGGGCGTGTTTGTGTACATATGTGAGTTTCAATGTTTGTAAACGCACCCACGACTGGCCTGTTGGTCTAGTGGTTAGTGACCCTAACTGCTATGCCGGAGGTCGTGGGTTCGATTCCCACCCAGGACAAATGTTTGTGTGATGAGCACGATCATTTGTTCTGTGTCTGGGTGTAATTTATCTATAATATGTATGTATTTAGAAATATTTAAGTATGTTTATCAGTTGTCTAGTACCCATAACACAAGCTCTGCTTAGCTTGGGACTAGATGGCGTTGTGTGATAGTTGTGGAATATTATTATTATTATTATTACCCACGATACAAAATAACGAACAAATTTAAATCGGCCCGATTATATATGTCCTACAAAAAGTCTGACGTGGGCGTTCAGCCCTATACCTACATGAAGTTCGATAATTTCAATTTTATAACAAGGAACTAGCAGTTCCTACCGCACTTGGTAACTGCCCGTATTTCAGACCATCAGTCAAGTGAAAGCTCCCTCATTTACCAATATTTTCGTGCGGCACATATGTGATTATTGAGATATAATCTAGAATCTAGAGTTGTACACACCATCGCATCGGTAGGTACCTATAATTATCTGGTATTTGCACCAGATCAAAGATTGGCTCGAAAAAAATATATTATACTAGCTAAAACCAGTGCCGGACTGGCACCCGAAACCGGCCCGGGCATTTTAGTGACGGTCGGCCCTCCATTCTCTAGAGAATGAAAAATTACTTACACAAATTTACAATTAAGAAAACATTTACCGCCTAGCATTTCAAGGCTGAAATGCTAGGCGGCGACTCTACAAGAACTAGGTCTCCAAGAGCGAGCGAAGTGAGCTCGGGAATCTCAACCCTTATACAGAGATTACTTGGTTGACAGACAAAGCCATGATGAAGAGCTAGAACCAAGTAGGCCGCAAGAGCGAGCGAAGCGAGAATTTTTTTGACACCTTGCCCTTTTCGATTTTTTAGACCTATTGGAGTTACTTGGCCGACTGCGACAATGTTAAGTTTCAAGAGCAAGTAGATTGTAAGAGCGAGCGAAGCGAGCTCGAAAAATTATTAGCTAGCCTTGAAAAAATTCAGATATTAATGATATGTAAGGGGTTTGAACTTTTTTGTATGGGAGCTGGCATATCGACCCACCGCCATTTTGATTTTTTTTCGAAATCGCGGCCCACGATGAAAGTGGTATATATGGATAGAGGACATATAGACGAACAAAAAATGTCAAGCAACACGGTACCCAAAGTGTCACGTTACCGAGATATTTGAAGGTAAAGATGGACAAATCAGTACAATGACCACATACAAATTAGACCTTTTACGTGTCTATAGGAGACTATAGGCGTTGATTATTATTATTACTGGTTATTGAAAGAGAGTAGGTACATTACATACTACTAGGAGCACGAGAAAACTATTTTTTGACATTACATAGCGTTTCAATGAGATGCAAAGCGATTTCAATGTGCGTATAACAATAATCAACCTGGGAACTATTATTTGGATATAATTTAACGCCCAAACACGTAAAAAGGCTATTTAAAAAAATATTTAATGAATGTCGTTGTACTCGTTTGTCGATCTTTAACTTCAAATATCTCGGTAACGTGACACTTTGGGTACCATGTTACTGGACATTTTTTGTTCGTCTATATGTCCTCTATTCATACATACCACTTTCACCGTTGGCCGCGATTTCGAAAAAAAAACAAAATGGCGGACAGGTTGATATGCCACATTGGTTCTATCCCCTTTGAGATCAAAATGTTCGTAGGTTGCATTTTTTGCAACGTCTTTGCATAGACCTCGGGGGATGGGGCACCTAATTAGTTCAGTCTATACCAGTCGATTATGCAAAACTGCAATAGGAGTGACAATCCAGAGGCAGAAAAAGTGAGCCTTACTGTTAAAAAAAATCTCGCAAGGTTCTAGGTACGAACCGGGCGCGCGTTGGTTTTCAAGAAATGTGTAAGTTTCTAGCGGCAGTAAATATTTTAGGCCCATCGAGCATCCGGAACTTTGGGCATTTGCCCATATTGCCCTATGGCCAGTCCGGGCCTGGCTAAAACTGTTGTCCGCGACTTTCGTCAGGGACTCCGGGTAAAATTATTATAAAAATAATACTTGGCCTATTTGAATTGGATTTTGTTAACAATTACACATGGGTTTTCATAGTTTTTGCACGGAATCTTTACACTTTTTCTGAAATTAATAGCAGACTTAGTAAACAGTATAAAAACATCAGCTATCTATCTACCTACCCGTAAGACTCGTAGTAATTGGTGCAGACGTTTCCAATATTAGATTACACACATTTTTGTTGTATGTCATCATCAGCCCTTATCCCAGTCGTTTGAAGTCGCTGCACCATGTCTTCATAATGTTGCATATTTCTCGATTAGGTACTTATCTCATCACACCTCTTTGCTGTTTTATGTACCTACAGTTTATACTTCCGTATAATTTCGAACACGAAATATTGAAATTACAAACATACACCGCAATTTATGTACTTATTTGCGTAGATGACGTTATCAAAAATGATTTCATTGTTAGTGTTAGTGTTAGGGCAGGGTTTCGAGGTTCTATTTTAGAAATAAAACGAGCAATGTCTTTAATATATAATAACTATTTATGTATGTATATAAACATGACATCAATATGATAAGAAAAAAATATTCATTTATCTAAGTCACAAATTAAAGTAAATAATAATAATGATACCTTAACTGTAAACAAGATACAACCTCACACTACATGTATTAATCAATTAATATTATTAAACAAAAAAAAAATAATAATCATCATAATAATTTTTTAAAAACTTTTTTTTTGCATTGTTGAAATCTATTTTGTGTTAACGCTAAATTCTTATTTTCTAATTAATTCAACGCTGCGTAATATACAATGTTTGGGTCCGTTTAGTGTTAAGTTAAAATAAAAAATAAAAATAATTAAAAAAAGAAAAATAAAAGTAAAAATTTGAAAAAAATCGTCATCCAAAAGTTTTGATTTTATTTACACATTTTTTTTTATAAAAGAAAATCATTTTTTTTCGTCAATTTTTTTTTGTCGAGATTCTTGGTACCGATTTTAGAGGATTCACTTTTTGTGGTCACTAAATGAACCCAACTTTGCGCAGAACTATGGACAGGGCGTCGCCCCATATAACTTAAAAACTACCTCTGCGAAAAATCTCTAGTAAAATCTAATTTATACAGATTTCCACACACCCCAAAAGAAAAAAAAAATACCTATGCTACATGAAAAATACCAGAATGAAAAAGAAAACTACAACACATCACTATCTCACGGTATAAAATTTTTCTGCATAAAAATCTCCACCTTGGAATAGGGACGTGCAAAATTATCGATACTTTCGAAAAAAATAAAAAACTTGGTATCGGTTTCGGTTTCGATCTGTATCGATATTTTTATACAACCCTAGCCCGCTATTACTAAACATAGTGGTTACCGCGTGACAATCTGTAAATCGATATAATTTATTAAACATGAATAAATGCTTTGTTCCGGAGTGAGAGGAATTTATGGATACCAGTTTTCTGTTGCAAAAATTCTATCGCATTTCGGAACATTAAAAAAAAACTGACGCGATACCGTGTTTGGGATACAGGCTCGTCATAATAACATTTTAGTTTTCTTGCCAAAAGTCCAGACTTAAATGCGAAAATTTATTTTGCAATCTTTTTAAATAAATAGGTGAAACAAAAATGTTGACCAGTTAATTCAGTCGATTTAAATTTACTCGTGCAAGCTGAATAAAAAACCACTTGATTTTTTTATGGGTGTTTCTCAAAACTGCAAAATGCCGACGATTCTGCACAAAATAATGAGAGTAAAAACGTTAGATTTGTTAAACTAGTTTACAAGTTAAACTTGTGAACTTTTGAAGTTAAGTTCAATCAAATCTGACTTTCTATAGTCTCTCTTTCTTATTTCATGTGCTAGAAAAAGACAACGCACTTTAGCAGAGTACGGATACGGTTTTAATTTAAGCTCTAAGTTTTCCTTTAAGAATTGGTTATTTGACTACTGTTAAAAATTCACGATAATGTTATGATATTTCAAAGAACAAACTAAAATAACACGATGTGTGAAAAAAGTATTAAAATCGATCAAAAAATGGCTTAGTTATAACTGATTTTAAATGACGTGCTAGACAAAGACAGCGCTACAAAATGTGACGTCATATTTTATACCGTCACGGTTACGTAGTACAAATGGCCGTTTCGCGCGACAAGGATAGAAAGTACCCCCACTAAAAACTTCTAATGCTTGTAGCTACTCCATTTTTGTCGATTTTATTTCTTTTTTCACACATCGTGTTATTTCTGTTAATTATTTGAAATAACATAACATTTTCATGATTTTTTAACAGTAGCCAAATAGCGAATTACAGTCGATATTTAATCGCAGCAGTCTCCCAAACGCGATAAAGCCTGACGCACCGATATCCAGATTAACTTGCAATAAATCATGTCCTTAAAAATAATAAAAAATACAAATCTAGGAACATTAAGAGCTTAAAAACAAAATAATGCTAAATAATTAATTTACCTTTTTTGTTTTAAAACCTGGAAATTAAGTTGAAGTTTTTAGCTTAAATGTGGTGGAACCCTGAGTTTTTTTTGTTTTTTTGGAACTAGATCTTTTCTCTCTGCTCTTTCCACGTTATATAATCTTTACGAAAAGATATCTGTTTATACAATATTCTCGTGTCACAGTGTTAGTTGCCATACTCTTCGGAAACGGCTTGACCGATATTTATGAAATTTTATATGTATATTCGGTAGGTCTGAGAATCGGTCGTAATCTATTTTTTATACCCCTTGGTGATAAGGGTGGTCGACCCTAAACATTTTTTTAGTCAGACATCAAAATTTTTACGGGACGAAGTCGCGGACATCAGTTAGTAATAAAATTATATATTTTAATCTCGACCAAATATCAAGTTAGTTCGCTGTCAAAATTCATAGGAGATGCTCTAGCTGTGTTCGGCAAAAATATATTTTGTCGTTTTTGTATTTTGACGAAGTTTTCATTATTTCATTTGTACCCATTGCAATTACTTTACCGATATTCTGTCAGATTTTTCTACTTTGGACCCAGTAATTAGCAAAGATGATAAAGAGTATATAAAGCTACTACAATCTGTCAAATTTCTTTAATTGATTTCCAACTTTATTGCTAAAGCATTAGGTTCAAAGTTGATTGGGAAAATTTTACAGTTTCGGGTACTTACATATGTGGGCATCTATACAGTCACCTGCAAAATTGCATGGATACCTTAGTGCCTATTTTCCTGTGAACGTTTTTAGTCGATAACTAGTTTACGTTAGGTGGCGTCTTATTTTTCGACACGATTTTATTTCTGAATTGTCCATGCATTTTTGCTTTTTCGTCACGCTTTTATTTCTGAATTGTCCATGCATTTTTGCAGGTGACTGTAAATCGATCAGAACCCGGACTTACACCACTTTTCATCGCTAAACATGTCAACTTTAATACATATCAACGCACTTGGACATAAAAAAATCGGTGCGCATTGTCGTTTTTCTTAAATAATAAAACAAAAAGGCTTCGGCTGCTGTGATAAATGGGGCTACATGATCTTTTGGCTTAAAATATTGCGAGAATCTAGTTTTAATTGCCGTTTTTTGTTAGTAAAAGGCTGATAATATGACGGTTAGTGCTTAGCACCACCTGTACAGAGATTTAACTCTTTAAATTTGCCCTCGGTCCTGCAGAAGTTTGGATACTGAAAGCGGACGTATTCCGTATAGAACGATAGATACGATTTTCAGTATGTGCCAGCAAGTTATTCAAATGCGATTTTCAACGAAACAGGAGAGGGATGTCTAAAGATTTAAATCCTTACACCTATAGATTTCTACTGGCTATGTAGTGCATTGTAGACTTAAATTCGACTTAAATTCGTACTTTACGGCATTATTTCTACATCTATAAACCTTACTAAACAAGTACTTTTGTCTAAGACATACTCCCGTCTCTTCTATTACACTTGTTGTTTGACAGTAGTGTGGCAGTGACAGAAACATGGCTTAATCAAAGTTCGTCACAAGTATCGTCTATAGATCTCGGTTTAAGTCACTAGCTTGAATCTCTACATAGCTTGTTTTCCTGTGATAATACCTAGACTCGCATTTCTAAAGCAGAAATTTCTGAAAAATCTACCTAGATCTTTCATAGCCCACAATTTTAGACAACCGAAGCCAACTTTACATTTAAGTTCATAGTCAAAAATTAGTTTAAAAAATAAAGACCTTTATATTACTAGTACATACATAATAATTTTATTCGAAATAAAAAATCTTTATATAACTTAATATTGTTAATACATAATACATCACTCGAACTGACGGTAGGGTCTGACAAAGTAAAAATACCAGGAAGTTATTTTAACCAACAAATTTGCTATTTTTTTTTTGCCCAATTTGCCACAAAGTCTTGAATTGAACGCCCTGTATACAGAAGTGACACTAGCTACAATAAATGTGAGGTTTACTTACAAATAACCGCTAACCGTAACCAAAATGTCTTTAGTTTTCGAGAATTCGTCGAAATCCATTGATTTTTATTTGGGACATGGCAGATGTTAGGCTATATTTCTCGAGGCGTCCTTGAGGCAGTCACTCCAAGAAAAGCACTGGTATTCAGCTGCACACAGTTGGGACTGGAAGCCGACTACAACACAGTTGGGAAAAGGCTACGCTACTAAAGATAGGTGATTAGTGGAGCAGTATTACTATTTTCATATTTCTTACAAGTAGAGCAGTACTTTTACCGTACTGTAGCGACTATAAGAGGCATATTGCGTTAAAGTATATTTCCACTCATAGACAAATGTCTCTTCTGCAAATATTTACTTTGTCAAAACCGTCAGGCAATAACAACAATGTCAAAACGAACTACAGTCCATTCACAATTATTTCACCTCCGACCGCAGCTATCTAAAAGCAACCTTATTTCACCAAGAATAAAGATCATTGTAACTTTGACGGGCAAAATCGGAGTTAAAATAACTGTGCAAAGACTGTATCAGTAAAAACAAAACGAGCATTTTCACAGTCTCTGTACAAAATTGATGGCAATCTCTATTAACCGATAAGTTATTGACATAACCGTTATTGACTGACTTTACCACGTCGTGTTTATGACTTCGTCATTACCAAGTGCATTTTTGTATGTTCTATTTTGACAGTTTCATTAAATGTCAGTTGGGAACTGTCATTTTGATTTGGATGTAGCTGCAGACCAAGATGGCCTAGGTTGAAAGACAGTTATGGTCAAATTGACAGAGGAAGTGTGAAAGTATTGGCTAAAAATACAGTGTTTTAGTACTTAAGTACGCAGTAACTAGACAAGGAATGAAACCGTCAAAAAGAAAAATAAATAAATCGAAACAAATATACTACACCGGGCTAAATTAAAAATAATAAATAATTGTGCAAAGGAAAACGCCGAAGGAAAGGGTATTTAAAAGAAATACATTTTTTACCATCAGACCGTTGGAACGCAAAATAAACACGCGCCAGCTCACCAAAACGATTTAATTTTGAGATCATTAAAACCTTTTATTTATTTTTTAAATAGTAACATAATTATCGAATTTGATTTAAATATTCACTAGTCCTAAAATGCTTAAGGCATATTTTAATTTTGTATAAAAATTTCAAAACGAACAATGTTGGTTTCGAAACTCAATACCAGCTTGGCATCGACAATAACCGATACCCAAAAAACTTGGTATCCAAAACACCGATACCAAAAGAAAAATGATACCGAAAATTCCCAACACTAAAAATGGTACTTCAACTCCGAAACCAAAAAACAATCGCGCGCTGATACCAAAATGTGGTACCAAAAAATTTACCGATACCAAAAGAACCGGTACCAAAAATTTTCGGATACGCTCTAGAAAAATAACGAGAGAAGTGTGATTCTTAGGCAAGTTGGCGGCGCGTTAGAAAATTTGAAATAATAACCGTTTCACTGCATAAAATAGTCTGGGTGCTCCGGGTCCTTTTCGAATCTCTTTGCCTCTTCCTGCATGCTTTCCTTGATTTTCAATATCGCTGCCGATTCCGTTTGGTCGTTTTGGTCGCCGCCGGGGCCCCCGAAACCTGGTTTTTAAAAATAAACTATTTATGATTGTCGATTGTTGTTACTGTACATTTTTGTGCGATTGTAAACTTTTTTAACGGTCTACAAGAAATAATAATTATAACAAATGTTTTATTTACAACCCTTATTAAAAATTTGGTCTTATTCTAAGGTGTACATCTAGTGACTTAAAATAGGATATATTTACAAGGAACCAAAATTTACTTTAAGTATCACCAGCTTCTCAAAACCCATTCAAATTAACTGGTGCTGATTTGAAGTTGAGATAGGACGACATGAAATTTAGCAGCAGAGTAACTGTTTATAGTGCTCTCAAAAACTGTGTTTAATTAAGCAAATTACAGTGTGAGCAAGTAAAAGCTGACGGCACGATTAGGCTGGGTGCTTGATTGTCGCGCTGTGAGTCGCGAGTTCGATCTCCACTCGGTACAAATATTATATTCCTGGTCTGGCTGGTTGTATGTGATTAAATGTTTGTAAATGCACCCACGATACAGGACAAATTCGTCTTGTGGGGATACATTTCTTATTAAATTTACATAATTCCGAGAAAACTAACTTCCTTGATCTCAATTAGGTATACAAAAAAACCAATCATCGTTACTCTTTCACACTCACTCTCTCTCTGCTCTTTCATACACAAATTCTATGTTGTTGGGTAAATTAATAATTATTAGCTTTTCACTTTTAGTACTACTTCGAACATTATTATGTCATTTTGTAAAAGACGATATTTGGTGCTACCAATTCCCACAATCAACATGGTGCGGCGCGGGAAATTCCTTATTTAAAAACGTATTAGTTAAGCCATTTTAATTCTTTTTATTTTACATAAAAGGTATTTTTTTTCTCACTCTTGGGCAAAGGCGTCCACACTCCTTTCCAACTTTCCTAGTACTATTTACTTTATATACTTATTTGTACTTATTTATTTTATATACCAACCAGTATGTAAAATAAATAACATTATATGTTTTTATTTTATTTTTTAAATATGGATGTTCATGCGCCGCATCCTGTATCTATGCTATGCACATTACAGCTACAGCTATGCACATTATTTACAAGACCTACCTACAAAAAGGTGCGAAAAGCAAAATTTTGTAATACTTACTTAAGTTGTAGTCTCCCATGCCTGATCCTGAGTCTTCCCGGGGAGTCCCGGGCCCTCCCCCTCCCACGCCCCCCGGTGAAGATTTCATGCCGTCGACTCCTCCCAGCCCTGAGACAAGAGACCTGGAGGTTACCTTTATCATCACATCAGGGTATTGACAAAACACGGCTTCAAATAAGACTCCTAATAGCTATTATTTCGAAAAAAAAAAAAATCGTGCAAGTTCTTACAGAAGTTTTACACACTTTTCAGTCAGTTGAACAAAAAACTAGTACTGAACAAGTGTTTAGCATAATTTAAGCAAAATATTGGACCAAAAGAAAAGATTCAGTAAGAATACCTCTGAAACTGAGCATAAATAATAGTTTGCATGTCACCCTAACTTACTTGGAATACTTCGATACCTAGTAAGCTAGCAGGAATCAGAACCCTTATGGCCTGTAGAGTGAAAATCTTTCATGACCTTTTTTACAACACAAGAATCTTGCACGCAAATATCAAAACAAGATGAAAGGCTACAATGCATTTTATGCAATACTATGAGTAATTGGAAAACTAGAAACCTCTTAGGGGATCGTTGCATTCAAAATCATGAGCAACTTCTATCATGAAACTGAAAATATAGTCAGCTACTTCTTTATAACTCAATAAAAAGAAGAAAACAGCTTAGTTCCTTTTCGGGTCTATAATGACGAGGTTCTAAAGTATTCTAATTACACCTTGTAGAATGACAACATTCCTAAAACATTTTTAATGGTAAAGTAAAAAAAATGGTAAATTATTATTATTATTAAAGCTGGTGACTTTTATGCATGAGTGCAAATCACTTGCGTAATAAAAACCCAGGCAAAGCGAAGATGACTCGCATGGTTCGTTTTAAATGAATGAAGGTTCTAACATGCAAACATTACCATTTTCGACCTATCACTTCGTCATAAAACAGTATAATATTATTTTAAACTAAACTGTAAGTACTAACTTGCTTCATTCTCTAACGCAATAACAAAATAAAATGCAATCAAGGTCTTATATTTTTTTATATACATGGTTGTAGCGTTTGAACCACCCGAGCTTTTTGGGTGTTCACTGTTCAAGGGTTCTCCCCTGACAATTTTAAAGTGTCAAGTCTAAATATAAGTGCGAGTGAATAAGTCAATAGGGTAGTTGACAAAAAAAAACTAGTCCGTCAGATAGATTTCCAAAAAATATTGGACACGTATATTTTCACGTAAACAATAAATGAAGACGATACAGTGCTTCGAAAAGTCTCACGACGTCACAGCTTGGTACATTTTTTTACCAGAAAGTGACGTCACCAGTCCCCACTCACGATCTTTGACACGTTTTATTTTCGTCAATTTGTATTTTGATTATACAAATAACCCTCCTTTTGGGCTTCGCCGCAGTCGGGTAAAAATACGTATCCAATATTTTTCGATAATCTAACTGACGGACTAAACAGAATCATATTTCTTATAGTCAGTCAACTACCCTATTGTAAGTGTCTCTCAGGTAGATGACCCGACAACTTTAGGCTAGGCTGTTGTGGTGTAGTTTGAAAGAGGCATATGTCCATTGGTGGATTGCAAATTTGCAATGTGGTGAGTTGAATTTTGTTTAGGAATTTACATTATGGAAATGAAAACACAGTGTGACAAACCAGTGTGACTATTTCCCAAGACACAAAAATTATCCATTTCAAAAAAAGCTCAGCAGTAATTCTTAGCAAAAAAGACAACCCAAAATAGTTCGATTCCAACAAAGATAAATGCTAAACATTTTTCTAAAGCCACGTGTTATTTTATGACTGCAGACAATTTTGTCTAGTATAAAATAAGCATAGATCTAAAATGATGTTAAACGTTAGTATTAATTTATGCTGTGCAATGTTATGCTAAATTGATGACGCAGTTTAATATTATAACGGAACTGCAATAGTATTGCTAGGATGAAAAATTTACAAACAACTCCCAAAGGTTTCGCTTTCGACCGATCCTGTTTAAATCTGCCAAAATTCAATTTTCCTACGTGTATTAAAATTCTAATTGTATTTAACCCTGGCAACATTTACTTGCACTGACATTTAAAGCAAAACAGACAATAGTGATTGGACACCCAAACAAAACCGGTATCTTTAGTATCGATACCCGATGCCAAAACACATTTCCCAAAAAAAGCAGGGCTCTGACACGCCGCTTTCAAGCGCGTTATAAAAACATAATAAAAGCAAGTAATTTTTAGCATCATCGACCAATAAAGCGACACGAAACGACGCCGCACACCCACCGCAACCAAACTCATTTTCCAAAGACTTTTTTTGTTATTTCTTTGTTTGTTTTTTCTCGCAAGTGTCAGAGCCCTTATGGCTTCTGTACACAACGGGCTATGTTGGTGCGTACACTCTTTTCGCAATTATTTTGCATAACTGTCAAAATCTAAGTTACTTTTATTTTTATCGAAATAAGGTTGATGTGTTAGGTTACTGCCTCTGAAAACTGACCAAGTGCTAGACAAGCTATCATGAAAAATTTGAAAGAACTGTACGCACATTTTTTAATCACATTTTCGTAGCTTTGACAGACATTTCTTTTGTTATTATCTTTTTCAACACATGTAACACTTTTACAAATTAAGTAAAACGTGGGCCATAGTGTACAGGAGTCATTAAATCGACACAGGCGATCAAGGATCTGTTTTATGTGACATAAAGCAGTCCTTTCTGAGTCCAGAGGCCCACCTTCATTGGCGGGCGGCTGTGGGAGGTGCTGCGACGCCGGCCCGTGATCTCCGGCAAGAGGGAACTCCGCCCCCAGCGGTCCAGCGCCCACCGGCTTCATCAGTGTGTACATGTTGTCTCCCCCTGCCGCGCATACATTATGCGTGACTTTTTTTTACCGATACCGATTTTTTCGTGGTATCGGTAATTTTTCTGGTATCGGTACTTTTTCGTGTCATAGACAAAATCATTTTTTGGTTGGTTTTTAGGGATCGTGTGATTTTTTTTTTTTGTTTTAATAATGATGGCAAGCGAAAATAATAAAAAATGCGATGGTAACTTCATTTACATGTTTATTATGCAAAAAGAAATAAAAATAATAAACTAAGTAAACAATTTTGTCTATGAGAATGTAACTAAAAACTACAGTACATATTGTTTTATTATTTTGAAACTAAAATTAGAAGCCAGATTATTATTATTTTTTTTTTTTTATTGAATAATTGATTAACTATTGACTTCTAATAAAAGTTATTCTATTTCTCAAAACGAAAAATATCTAAGATAAATTATAGAAACAGGAGTCAGGCGCTTAATCATGCCATTATTGAAATATATTTATTTATATTTTTCATTTGAGAAACATCTTAAATTAAAGAAAGAATCTATACAGACAACAGAATAATAATAAAAATTGTTTTTTTTTACAAAAAATAAAGATAAAAAAGCATTGTACAGAGGTGAACCAAGCGTGATGAACCAAGGTTATGCGAGAATGAAGCAAGTGAAAGAAAGATAAAAGATACATGTTTTTCTAAAAAAAGATAAGTAATGTGAGTGAGATGGATCTTTTGGTCAGTTTTACAGATCACATTGGATGAAGATGAGCATACATTCACTTTTAATAATGCATAAAAAAGCTAATTTTACCTTTTGTCGTCAGCTGATCTCGAGGTTTTAACGCTACTGGGCTAATATACTACTAAATATATTTTCTTCCATTTTTACTAAAAAAATATACCAGAAATCAAATTGTAGGCATATTTATCGAAATTAGAAGCATAAGGTCGTATGTGTAAATAAGAGAGTTTTGTACATCCGACCTTATGCTTCTGAAGTTGAGATTTGTTTTTCACACTTAAGTAATTTTTCATGAAAAAAAAATGGAAAAAAATAGAGACAATTTTTTTTTTTTTATAATGTAGTCTCATCTTCCAAGAGTTACATTAAAAACTAGTGCGACATTGAAATACCTTGAAATCTGCAAACCTTGTAATAAATACTTGTTAAAAATTAATTAATAAATACTTTTACTGGTTAGGATGTGCGTGAGTTGCCATCGACTTTAACTGAAAAATAATGTTTTAGGCGGCAGCTGGGATTTGTCGGCGAAAATCGAGTGACATCTTTTTTTTTTGGAAAAAAGATTTAAAAAGATAAAAATGTCAACCAACTTTCTTGCGGGGACGGTTAACACATGAAGCGTCCTATGCGGGTATCAAGTTTTTTTTAAACACTTATTAAAATACAAAAAAAAACTAGTCAAAAATACATTTAGTTAAAAAAACATTTTTTTTTGTCAGATCAATTTGTGTATAAATCTAAAAAGTTATTGAAAAAGTAATTGATTTAAAAAATAGCTAATTTTAAATACTAGCGGCTTTAGCCAGAATTTTATCCAACACCCTTATATTGAAATAATCTCATTGATTTTAACTAATTAGCCCTTAAAGGTGGCTACCGTAACCGCACAACTGCATCAGAAAATGCAACCTTATCGCACGATTGGTTTCTACGTGACTCGACGAAAACCACTGATATAGATACCATGCCGGCCATAGGCGGCGTCCTAATTGGCAACGATCGTACGATCGAACGATGCGTTTTCGTCGCACGACGAAATTAAACACACTAATTTCCCATTTCAAATAATTATCTATTTTCGCATAAAAACGATATTTTTTAAACATTTCACTGTTTTGGTCCGATTACTTGTAAGATCTATTAGGACACACTAAAGAAATTGTGTGTTTAATCTCGTCGTGCGACGAGAACGCATCGTTCGATCGTACGATCGTTGCCAATTAGGACACCGCCATACGGTTGAACCGGGTCTAAAGGGGATAGAACCGATGTGGCATATCAACCTGTCCGCCTCAAAATTTAAAAAAAAAAAACAAAAATTTTTTTCGAAATCGCGGCCCACGATGAAAGTGGTATATATGGATAGAGGACATTTAGATGAACCAAAAAAGTCCAGTAACACGGTACCCAAAGTGTCACGTTACCGAGAAGTTAAAGATCGACAAATGAGTACAAAATAATCACTTAATTTTTTTTTAAATAGCCTTTTTACGTGTATATGCGTTAAATTGCATCCAAATAATAGTTCCCTGGTTGATTATTATTATTCGCACAGTAAAGTCGCTTTGCATCGCAATGAAACGATATGTTATGTCAAAGAATACTTAGTTTTCTCGTGCTCCTAGTAGTGTCAAGTTGAAGTGGCAATGGGCAGGCCACATCGTTCGAAGAACCGACAATTGTACCTACTCTCTTTCAATAACCAGTAATTATAATAATCAATGCCTTTAAACACGTAAAAGGTCTAATTTTTATGTGGTCATTGTACTCAAATGTACACCTTTACCTTCAAATATCTCGGTAACGTGACACTTTGGGTACCGTGTTACTGGACATTTTTTGTTCGTCTTTATGTCCTCTATCCAAACATATATACCACTTTCATCGTGGGCCGCGATTTCGAAAAAAAATCAAAATGGCGGTGGGTCGATATGCCAGCTCCCATACAAAAAAGTTCAAACCCCTTACACAAATTAATTGTTTGGATCGGGATTAAAACCCGGAACCGGGTATTTTTTCAGCTAAAGGGTCTGATGTCTAAGTTTTGGTAAGACACACTTAAATGTTTTTTTTTGTTGGGCGGTACGGTAGCAGTCACCTTAAGAAAAATACTTATCTACCTAAAAAAATGTAAATACCTACCTACAAAAAAAAACTTGACCCCGCTATAACCCTCACCCCGCCACCTTCGCCCACTCGTGGAACTCACCGGAATTTGACGAATCTTGCGGGCTCGGCATTATCGGGGTCGGTGGGCCCGGGGGCCCGTTGCTGCCGGGCGGGGCGCCGTAGGCCCCGGGCGAGCCCCCCGAGTAGTTCAGCGGGGCGGCGCCTCCGCCACCGCCGCCGCCGCTGCCTCCGGCCCAAGCACCGCGTGGGCCCATACCCATTGGAGGCATACCTGGAAAAAACGAGTGTTTTAAGCGACTGTTGCAGAAAATCTGGGGTCTAAAATGTCCGCTTTACCAGAATTTTAATAAGATAATAATTTGAATTACGTTGAAGTTCTTAAAATGGTCACATAATTGGGTACTTACTTGACTAAAAAAAATATGATTCGTCGTCGTACGTCAGTTAGATTATCGAAAAATATTGGATACGTTTTTTGTTTTATCAAATTAATAAAAATTGACGAAGATAAGACACATCAAAGATCATGATCATGGTTTGTGACGTCACTTTTCAATAAAAAATCTACTGAAACGTGACGTCACACGAGTTTTCGAAACATTGTATCGTCTTTATTTTTTTTACGTGATAAAAAAAAAACTATGTGTCCAATATTTTCTGAAAATCTATCTGACGGTCTCATTGGATTTTTTTTGTTAAGTACCCAATTATGATCGTGTCCTGCGTCTCCTGTTGGTTGTTTATTACAGGAACTGATGGACGCTAACGAATGCGCCACTAGTAGCTCAGTTCTGGGTCGACACAATTTAGATTGCCATCGACACGCTAAGAAGATTATGCATTGACACTTTGTGACCTATTTATGAAATTAAACGTAATTCATATTATTAAGTATCCTATTATGATTCAGCTAAAGTGGTGTTTAGACCCCCTGAGCTGTATGCCAATATTACCAATGTAGCAGCTTTTTAGCCTTCAGTCATTTATGCCCAAGGCAATAAGGCCGCCTTTGTATAAATAAAATAAATAGAAGCCCATTATGATTGTATGTAGGTAGTATATAGTTCTTCGGTGGGAACTTAGTTTCAAATACCTGTATGGTGCAGAACTTAAAAGAAACGAGAGAGCAGCCTCGGTCGCTACATTCTGGTCAGGCGAAATATTAATTACAAAGTTTTGTGTGTTCTTCAGTGTTAAACTTACACTGTCACTTACGGGATATCTTATGTGATTTTCCATTACTTGAGTTTACGATATTTAGACGCTGTTGCAAGCACCATGACGGACAGATAGGTAGACAGATGTATCTGCACTTAACAATTTATTTACCATTACCATCCACCAGCATTCTCCAGTCATCCAGCGCCCATGCCGCTTGACATTTTATTACCGTTAAAAAGCATTATATGTGTTAGAAATGATGTACAGAATACTACCACGTATTTATGTGCCCGCGCGGGCTAGCCGAATATCGAATAAAAAGTAATTGGTCGGGAAGAAAAATTTTGGGTTTTCCCTAAAAAACCAGTAAAAATTTGGAAAATATTTCTTTACGAATTTCCCAGTACATTTTTACTGTAATTTTATTGATTTGTAATCTACTTTTAACCGACAAAGGACAACCGATATGGTCAAAGAAACAAAGTCACCGACTTCCAAAAGTAAACCTATTATTTACTTTTATTAGTATTTTTTGGAAGGCGGTTTTTTTTGTCACTCTACTTTTCCACCATAATATTAAAGTGAGTTCCCAAACAAAATAGGGCTCCACTAACTGAATGCCATACCTGGTCCCTGAGGTGGAGGGCCGCGCATGCCTGCGGCGTAGGCCCCCGGGCTCATGGGGCCCATGCCAGGCCGCGGCGGCGTCATGCGCGGCCCACCTAGCACCCCGCCGCCGCCGCGCTCCAAAGAGTTGCCCATCATGCCTTGACCTGTGGACAAATAGATTGTGAGCATACATTTTCAACAAGTATAACATGGGCAAACTTAGGTGGCACAGGGCCGTAAGAGACGAGACGAGGAAGACGTTGCGTTGGACTAGCTGGACCGATGACTTGGTGAAGGTTGCGGGGAACCGCTGGATGCGAGACGCATGGGACCGGCCAATGTGGTGACACTTGTGGGAGGCCTATGTCTAGCAGTGGACGTCTTTCGGCTGAAATTATGATGATGATAACACGGACGGGCTTGGTATAAATTTCCCTTGCAATGTGATCTGTATAAACTTTTTTAAAGCTTGATTGGTAGTCGCGGAAGTGGCCGAAGTCAGACCTTCGGTTGCACACTATACTATATCTATCTATCATGTATTGATAACTTAAAGAAAAAAAAAAACATACCAATCGAATTGAGAACCTCCTCCTTTTGGGAAGTCGGTTAATGAATCTTTTGAAAGGGCACCAACATGAGGTGCCCAATTGGCTATTTGACTACTGTTAAAAATTCACGAAAATGTTATGTTATTTCAAAGAACTAACAGAAATAACACTGTGTGAAAAAAGTAATAAAATCGATAAAATATGGCATAATTTTAACTGATTTTAAATGACGTGCTAGGCAAAAACAACGCTACAAAAATGTGACCTTATATTTCATACCGCCATAGTTACGTAGTACAAATGGCCGTTTCGCGCGACAAGGATGGAAAGTGCCCCCACCAAAAACTTCTAAACCATGTAACTACTCCATTTTTTGATCGATTTTATTACTTTTTTCATACATCGTGTTATTTTTGTTACTTCTTTGAAATAACATAGCATTTTCGTGAATTGTTAACAGTAGTCAAACAGCCAATTACGCATTGCTGTAGTTACCTTGATTTCAGTCGTCTTTATGAGTACCTAGTATCACAGAATAAACAAATATATGTCATGTAAATCGTTATCATTATCATAAGATCTGTAGGTATACCGTATATTAATCATATATCCTCAATTTGCCCCAGAAAAACCAGCCCTAATATTAATAACAACATTTTGCTCTATTTCCTTTTGTACGCATATTTTTGTTTATTAACTTTTCTGTCAATCTGGGGGTCTAAACTGGCAGCCAATGCCGCTTTAGATTATTATTATGTTAAGAAAATAAATATGAATCTCGTTAAAAATTTTACAATGGCGGGCTTGTCCCAAAAATAGACACATTTAATAATATTATGAACTAGCTGAGCCCCGTGAGCTTCGTCCGCGTGAAATTATTGTAAAAATAATAGTAATTTTCACAAAAATATAATTAAATCATGATTCGTATGACACGTGGCGCCATCTATCAACATAAGAACGTTATTGTTGTTTTCCAAGGGGACAGTAGTTTTTTTTTTAATTAAAAGTTTTTATCTGGGAAAATGCAGGTGTACAGGGTACACCTTTGCCTAAACCTTTGGAGATTACAGGCGTGATTTTATGCTATGAAAGGTACATGCCCTATTTTTTTCGTTTCTGTTTAGGCGTGAAAAGGTAAGCATTTAAAGTGTTTGTTCAGATTATTGTCACTTTTTTGTTTTGGTGACCATGTGACCAACTTCATTTAATTTAAAATCATTATTTTTTACAACAAAAAATTATGCATTTTTTTTCAACCTTTGACCACTCAATGCTGAGTGTAGATCTGTACCAAATCTTTTCACATTTTTCAGTTTTTTGTCTAAAATGATTATTTTCCACAAAATAAATATCTTGCTTACCTGGAGGCCCATTAAAATCATTGCCCATTCCCATCCTGACAGCGCCACGCGGTCCTCCCCCGGAGTACCAAGGTCCTATAAACGGTTGTCCAGTGCCCATTAGCTGTGGTTGTGGTCCATGAGGAGATGGCTGAGATCCGGGGTGAGGCGCGGGTGGTGAGGGTCGTAGCGGAGAGTTGGGGAAGAATCCAGGTGGCATTCCACCGCCACCCATGCCTGGAATAAGTGAGGAATTGTGTAAAGATGTTGCAATAAAAATGATGATGAAATATTTTGTCAGCGAGATGTTGCTTGATTTCAAGCAACACGATTTACATACACACGACATTACATTTACATACGACATGACAACATCTGTAATCATACCTATGTTTTACAAAATAAATGATTGATTGATTGGGGCCCATGTAATGGATTAGTACCAGTACTCTGGTTCAGCCTACTTTACTCCATGACTACTCGTTAATACATTCCGTAGCTTAGGGGGTTATAAGGTATCTCCACCAGTGGACTATTTTAGGCTGATGATGAGAACTACATATTTCTCAAGGGTTGGTGTTCGTAAATTTTAATGGGTAATTTTTAAAACTATCTCCAGTAGTTAAGCGTTTGTGCGTCTGTATCCCTTCCACTCTGTATAGCAGCACTTTCACAAAACCAATTTTATTTAACATGGAGCAAACTAGGACTTCTGTTAACGTTTTAAGTTTATCACATATCAAGTTTTTATTATTGGTTGAAGATTTCCTGATCAATCAATTTTGTTGTCAGATTTTTAGTAAATGGCAACTTATCTGCCTATGCTTGATTTTTGTTATCAAATAACTTTCCCGTAGGATACGTGAAAGTAAGTAGCTGAAAGAGATTTCAAAGACAGACAAACCACCATCAGCCTAAACTCAAACTCAAATATTTTATTTCAATTAAGCCATTACAGGCACTTTTGAATGTCAGAAGGACGGAAGAAGAACGAAACTACGAGTGCAATACGTCATTCCGAATGCCACCACGCCGAACCACACGCCACCGAATGCCCGCAACAACGAACACTGCGAGCACGAAAGCACGCAGCGACGCAAACCGCAACAACGAATGCTCGAGACCTAGCCTCTTAGCAAGGTACGCTTCAAGGTAGGCTTCAAGTTGAAGCTGATGCAGTTTGATACCAAAAGTTTGATGAGTTGCTTCTTCTCCATAGGACACTTCCTATTCTTGATATAAGTGCCATTTTTTATGGAGCAACTGTCAATTTGGCTTACTGATTCTATGCTATAAAGTTGTTTATTTTTTTTTTTCTATAGATTGATCTTAGATAAACAAATATGAATACAGTTGTAGTCGAGTTGCTTCTATACATGCTTTTAAAACAATTTATAGTTTATATGATTGGTAAGTAACCAACTTCCAAAAATAAGGAGGTTATGTATCCCACCAGCATCTTCAGGTATCTGCACCAATTCCTCTGTGATTACTAGTCCATATTTTGTGTGTCCTCTTTCATGAGTAACCAAACTAATTTCAAGGAATCAATATGTTTATCATACTGTTTTTCAAGTTTTACTATGTTTTTTTCTCATATTGTTTAAAGAGACGCTTTCTGTCCTCAAACAAAGTAATAACTTTACAATTAAAAAGTAAAAGTTGACTTATTTTTTCTTTACTCCATAGAAACGATCAATTTAGAAAGTGAACTTTCTATTTTCTGTATTGTACAGTACAAATATGCAAGCATTTTTATGTTAATGTTTTTATCTTGCATTTTTCTATGCAGGAAAACATTTTAAGCTTAGTTAGGCAGTTTTGGTAGAAAATATTCATTTGGACATGAAGAGTAATAATCATCTGCCTAGTTTTTAGCCAAGTATGTTGGGGTTGGTCTCCTAGTTGCCTGCTGCTTGCAGGTGAATAACAGTATTTTACATGGAGAGACTGCCTACCTGACCTACATAACCCAGGTAATGGGCAATACAAGACAAATATAGAGAAGAGTAGTGAAATTTTGATAATATGGTCATTATATCTTGTTGTCAAGGGATTATTTCACATCAAAAACATGTTAGAAATGCCACAAAACTATGATATCTATGTTATCAGTGACTTTGTTTGTTTATACATTAGTTAAGACAAGGACAAGCAGCCCATCTCATGCATGCCTAATTTGTGGGTTAGACCACTACTCATTATAAAAACATCTCAAAATTGCATCAAAACGTGAAAAAAACGAAGGAAATTGCTCTAAGAGTGTTACCGTTAGCTAAATATAGACTTAAGAATCAGGAAATCCATGTTTTTCTAGCCCAATAGATAAGAAAAACGTTGGCCTGAAAACACGAAGTAAAAAACAATTTTTACAGTTGTACGCGCGATTATTCGCGTATTTAGCACACGTACCGTCATTTGGCGGCGCTGGGCCTGCGTTGTGGCCGATACCGTTGACTCCATAACCAGAATTGACAAAACCATAGTCGTGGAAAGCCTTGGCTTCTGACGAGTGTTCACAAGTGTCCCGTCGCTCTGGTGCGGCACAGTACAGGTCCCAAAACACGCACCACCACGAGTGGAGGAACCCGGGCGGCTCGCCCAGTGTTATATTCTTCTCCCATCGTATTTCAGACAGAAATGTTTGCGCCGCTTTGGTCGCACCGACATGAAGCAAGTATTCGTACACATAGAGCGCCAATTTCTCGCGAGCCTGAGCGTCCGAAGGCACCGTAGAGCCCTTGCCCTTGGCATACATATCGACTGGAAGCCGACTTTTATGATGATATTGTTTATTATTTACATTAACGCTTTATATCAATAAATTCAACTACACAAAATGTCATTGATCGATGGCGACATTTGGCGTCTGTGGCATAGAGAAATTAGTTTGTTCTCGGCGTGCAGGTAACTGTCATAAAATAATGTTAATAGGTTAGTACAGACTATACATTTTAGTCTATAGATAAAATCTAAACTTTACGACGCAGTAGTATTTTTATTTCAAATGTTCTATAAAATTGAATGAATTTGCTTACGAGTTGTGAATATAAATATAAATCCAAATTAGACTTAGAAGATAAATATAATTTCAGGTTACGAGAACCTCACCCGAAAACCGATTTTAAAAAAGTGAAGTTCTCAATATTTGAGCATTTGTTTTGGGTGTGGAGACCAGAGGGTATGTATTTTACCTCAAAACTAGTATAGTATGATTAATGTTATGGCTACGCATTATATTTAACTCAAAAAATAATTGGTTCCCAAGCTCGTACGAGCCTAAGTTATTAGGCTTCTTTTGGGTCAGCTCGTGTCATCGTTGACCTCATCTTTGTTCTCAGGATAATATTGAGATCAAGAGAAGGTATAATTATTTAATGCAAAAAAGAGCAATAATTACAGCATCGGTGGTGTGGTGGCGGCGGTGGTCCAGTGGTGGCGGCCCCGATTTACGAGTGACTTGATAAAGTCGTGGATACGAATCCTTGCATGCAGGTCACTTTGTGTTATTTACTTTATCACCACTGCTCTCAAAAACCATGAAGGAAAAAAAGGAACATGTCCTAGAATCAAAAATTCAGCCTACACTGGGCCCGTGTGGTTCATATTATTATTCAGCCCATTTCTTTCCACAACTATAGTAGATTAGATTCGGAACATTTTCACGGCCACGTATGCTAAACGTTTCGCCTGTCTTCTCACGTTTATTTCATGTTTTTATGTTCCGTTTTGCTTTCTTGTCTCTGTATTTATTTTAATAAACATGGTACACTTATACCACGTATAAGTTTCTCAGTCAAAGACTTCCAATAAATAATAATTCATTTTACATCACAAATCTTATGAACCATAGACACTAATTGAATTAAAAAACTTTATTTTCCAGATTACCAGACGAAAACATACTGAAACTCTAGCAATGTCTCTACTTGTCTAAATGTCTATTCCTTTTTCCTTTCCGTGCGGCCGTGTCACCGCGTGGTTCACAGCCGTGTTTCAGTAAGAAACATACAAAATGGCAATCCGCCCTGTATACAGGCCGACAATCGTCAAAAAGAGGACGAAAAGATTTATCCGCCATCAATCGGATCGCTATGACAAACTCAAGCGTAACTGGCGTAAACCCAGAGGTAAGTACGCGTGTTCTATGTCGGCATTGTCGCTTTTGATAACCCTATTTTGACTTGATATTTTCTTCATTATTTTGATTTGTAATGTAAATAAGTGAGATTTTAGGTAATTCCAATGTATAAAATGTGCTAAAATGAATATTTCTAAGTTCCTTGATGACTGGTGAGGTTATGATTTGACCATAGCGAGGGATATTTTGATGAAATCCTTCTTCATGTCAGTCCTTGGTACAAGAATTTACCAAAAAGAAGTCTTTCAAAGGAGGGTTATACTCATTTCTATGAAATTAACGAAGTATACTCCAAGGAGGATCCAATATTGGCTGAAACTGTCAACATTGGTGTGTAAACACACCTTGATTTCTAACCTTAGTTTTTTTTTTAATTTTATGCTACTTATATGAAAAACTAAAAACCTAATAAAACACTGGCAGGGTAGCAGAGCACATTGTTTCATTTAGGTAAACAGAACAATTTGACCAAATGGGATTTTACACATCAAATAATTTTCATTGTAAGATGGTACATTCAGAATACAAATGAAACTAATCAAACTTAATGTGTTTTAACCTTTAATTTTTGGCTATTGTTTGATAATGTTATGAAGGTGGGTATTCCAGTTCATATTTTGTTGACCCTTATATTTTTTATATAAAGTTTTTGATATAAATGTGGATGGTTTGTAAAAGTAGGGGAAGACCATATTAAATGATGGCTGAACTGTGTGCATGATGATATTACTAGAAAGCGATTGACAGCTGAGATGATGAGAAAATAAAAGAAAGTTAAGACATGCAGCGCTACCAACTTTTTTTGTATTGGGAGAAGGGCAGGAAAATAAAAATTCTCAAATTTCGCCAACTCAATCTGAATATTGTCATCAACAAGCTAAGAAGATGACAATTTAAGATGGTTCATCATATTATTAATATATGCAAGGGCACTCTGTGTTATACATTCCATATGATAATTACAATTTGTTACCTTGCTAGATTAAATTCTACTAAATCCTATTCCATGTAGCTTACATGTGGCTACCTGGTCATAGTGGTAGATACATTTTATTTAAAAACTCTTGTTGTAAATGGTCTAAAAATATGTAGTGGCTTGTTTTCATGACCTCGAGGCAATAAGTGTTGAAAACGGGAATTAAATTTATTCATTTATTACTGTTTTAAGAAAATTATATTTGCTCTCCGAAAGTCTCGCATTTATATCTCAACTGACCCAACTTTTTCTATTTACAGGTATTGACAACAGGGTGCGCAGGCGTTTCAAGGGTCAATACTTGATGCCCAACATCGGTTACGGTTCAAACAAGAAGACCCGTCATATGCTGCCCAATGGTTTCCGCAAGGTATGTTGTCATCAGCTTGTAAACTTGAGTTGACTTCAGCCTTTGCCTGTGTCTGTATTTGTTAACCCTTCCTGTGCGGGAACGTAGATCCACGCTAGACACAATTACTTTTTAATTGTGTCAATATACTCGACATACAATGAGTTATTATCAAACTAGGCAGGCATCCACTGAATATACATAGATGTACTAAGAAATTCAGAATAAAATACTCAACCAAAGCACGAGGTTAATGTTCTCATTCATATAAAACACCTTGACATTTTAACTAACACTTTTCAATGGAGGGGAAAAGTCTGAATGAGGGTAGCACAAGAAATGGGTTTGACATAAGAAAAGATTGGTCTATATCCAGCAGTGGGTGAATTCATACTGGTTCGCCTTTTAAACCAACTTCCCAAAAAGGAGGAGGTTTTTAAACCAACTTCCCAAAAAGGAGGAGGTTTTTAAACCAACTTTCCAAAAAGGAGGAGGTTTTTTAACGCCTAGATCTTTTTCACACAATGTACTTTTATTTAGTGTAATGTTAGTGAAAAATACTTGTACTGGGTATGTAGTAAGTAAGTATGCAAGGGCACTCTGTGTTATACATTCCATATATGATAATTACAATTTGTTACCTTGCTAGATTAAATTCTACCAAATCCTATTCCATGTAGCTTGCATGTGGCTACCTGGTCATAGTGGTAGATACATTTTAACTACAAATCAATCGGGTCCTAGACTCGCGGAATTTGTGGTCTAAAGATGTGGGAGTAGGAGCTTTTTTTTGGAGGGTGGGAAAGTTGAAGGAAGTGTCAGACTTCTACTGACTAAATGCCACCCATATTCCTTCTTAGCCTTTTGTGTCCGGGGCCGCGGTATCTCCTTCGAACAACCCGCAGAAGTCCGGACTTCTCTATACTTAGGCCGATGAACGTTATTCAGTTCGGACGTATCTTGTCGTCTTGCCGGGGCTGTGAAACAGTTCGAAAGAGATACCGCGGCCCTAGAACACGAAAGAGCGAAGAAGTTACATGGGTGGGTTTTAGTAAGTACAAGTCTGACACTCCCTTCTGCTCCGCCTAAGTATCTCCTTTCGCTCTCATATCTTATGACCACGCCTGCCTCAAATATTACCGTTTAAAGTGATATTAGAAACTAAGTAATACCAATAAACCATCCATTTCTCCAGGTGCTGGTCCACAATGTTAAGGAGCTCGAGATCCTGATGATGCAGAACAGGAAGTACTGCGCAGAGATCGCCCACGGCGTCTCCTCCAAGAAACGCAAGGTTATCGTTGAGCGCGCGCAGCAACTCAGCATTAGGGTCACCAACTCGGCAGCCCGCCTTCGTAGCCAGGAGAACGAATAAATTAAGGATAATTATTAAAAAAAAGTTATAAAAACTATGTTGTTTTTTATTATAATAGTCGTTATTGAATCAAACAATCAGTAGTTCCATCATGGAACTGTTAATGGTACTAGTGACAACGAAGCCTTCTTCCAACCTCCTTCATTGTCTGCCTTGATCCCATAATATGTCACTGATTCAGGGCACCAATCCTGAGCTTTACGGGCCCATAGCTATATAACCATTGTACAGCAATAGGGGATCGGACAAAAAAAAACTAATTAGTCCGTCAGATAGATTTCCAAAAAATATTGACCACGTTTTTTTTCTTTTTTCACGTACCTAAACAAAAAATGAAGACTATAAAGTGCTTCGAAAACTCGTGTGACGTCATCTGATAGTAGGTACATTTTGTACCTTCCAGTGACGTTTCAAGCCCCACTCCATGATCTTTAGCGCGCTTTATCTTCGTCAATTTTATTTTTTCATTAACAACTGCTATTCGGTTGACTGTACTTCACTTGTACTTGTGTCAAAAAGGGGTTCAGAACGGAATGATAAATTACAGTGGATCAGAAAGGAATAAAAAAAGAAAAATATTGGCAGTGGATCGGTTTGGGGGATCACCGAAACAACTCAATTTTAAATGATTAGATAAAACAATCTAACTGACGGACTAAATAGAATCATATTTTTTTGAGTCAGTCCGATCCCCTATTTGACGGCACGGTTAGCTGCGTGAAACGAGCTCGATTCCCGGACATAACAATATTTGTGTAGGTATGTGCTTTGGTGGAATGTCAATCAATAGAATTACTCACGAGGCAGGAGAAATTAAAAATGGGGCAAATAAAAAATATATTGAGTTAAGAATTGAGATGTATACGACTGGTACAACGAAGTCGTTCATTGTCCATGACGTCATTCATACAATCGAAACCTGCGGATCTGCTAGAGTAGTTGTATGATGGGGAAGCATGGTCTACTTGAGAAATAGGTAATGTAAAGAGAATTACTGGTCTGCGCCTGCGCATGAGCTCCATAGAAAAGGGAGGATCCTCCGACCGGACGGGTGTTGTGTCCGGCGGGCTAACTGCCCGACATATGTAAGTCGGGAACTCCTATACAGGCTTATGTCGCGGATAATGTTGATAGCGCGATGTAGGATTTCTGACGATCGTTGTTAGTACGCAGGTGTTGCGATAGATGTCGCTAGTCGCCACATAACTCCCCTCCGAGACCGGAGGTCGAAAGCAGGTTAAGTCTTGGCGCTTGTCAGCCAGTGGAAGGTTCCAGTGAGTCTGAACCGGATGCCGCATAGTTCACGGTGAGTCGGAACTGTCTGCGGTGATGCCCCAGTGAGTCGGGGTGATGCTGCATATTAGCTCCAGTGAGTCGGAGTGATGCAGTGCTGCGTTGTGGCTGGCTGCTGCGTCGACCAGGAGAGAAGGGCGTCTCTGCTTGCTGACCGGCCGAAGTGCAGTGTGCTGTGCCAAAGTCGCTGATGAGGCTGGGAGTGATGTCCAGGAATGCGCTTCCGCTGCATGCTGGTGGACAGGATACCCCATGAAGCCGTGGCTGCTGGCTGACGGTATGACTCGCTGCTCGAAGGCGAAGGGGAAGTCATGACGACGTCTGAAGTAGTTGCACGAAGGCTGCGCTGACGTTCATGCTCGGGGTCACCAGTTTGGGGGGGGGGGGGGTATGAGGAACAGGGTGTAAAACTCCTCATCCCCCATAGAAAAGGGAGGATCCTCCGACCGGACGGGTGTTGTGTCCGGCGGGCTAACTGCCCGACAGTTGTAAGTCGGGAACTCCTATAAAGGCTATGTCGCGGATAATGTTGATAGCGCGATGTAGGATTTCTGTCGATCGTTGTTAGTACGCAGGTGTTGCGATAGATGTCGCTAGTCGCCACAGTACATAGGATGATGTCATCCCCCGACCAGTAGTTAAAAAGATCTCTGGCTAGTGAATGTTTCCGTCTAAAGCCTCCTCTACACGTCGACAGATGCGTCCGTAGACGACGATGCACCAGTAGATGTATGATCACGAGTCGACTACACGTCTGTAGGTCGTTCAGTCCAGAGGTGTCTCTAGCCCATGTAGCGCCCGTGTGTGCAAACAAAAAAAAAGGAGGCTATAGATAACTTTTTTTTTTTTTTGACGCCTCTCTGATAATGATGATCCATGTTATGATTCATATTATAATCCATATTTTGATCCATATTATGATCTATTGTTATGATCCATATTATGATTCATATTATGATTCTTTTTATGATACATATTATGATCCATATTAAGGTTCTATTGGTCCTTGTTTCGGTGTGTACACATACTAAAGGTAAAGACGCCTCTGATTGTGATCCATGTTATGATTCATATTAGGTATAATCCATAATATGATCCATATAAGATTCATATTATTATCCTTATTATGATTCATATTATAATCCATATTATAATTCATATTATGATTCATATTATGACCCATATTATGATGCATATTATAATCCATATTATGATCCACGTTATAATTCATCTTATGATACATAATATTATGATCCATATTAAGGTTCAATTAGGGTCGGTGTTTCGGTGTGTGTACACATACTTAGTAAAAACACACTGAAACGCCGACCTGGCGATCGCCGCCCCCTAGGACCGCTGCACCCTGGTGCAACGCACACCCTGCACTAAAGGTAAAGACACCTCTGATTATGGTCCATGTTATATGATATATATATATGATTACACACAAGACAAAGATATTGTAAAATGCAAGCATACAAGAATCACAATATTTATGTTCTGTAACTCGAGGGGGTTGGCGCTGTAAGCCGAAATACAGGTTCTTCCTAGTTCGGCTATAGAGGCTAAAACTTTTGTGTACAAGTACTGCTATTTAAAGCATTTTATTTGTAATTTTTAATAAGTACTTTTTTTTTGTGAAACAATAAATTTATTATTATTAAAAAAAAAAAAAAAAAAAAAAAAAAAAAAAATATATATATATATCGCACATCCTCTAAAAAACTGTCGTAACACGCCAAAACCAAGTTTTGAGAAAAAGGCGGTTTTAATTATTTTCCATTAAACTAATGTTAATGTGACTTTCAGGTTACAGATTTATAGCTTTTTACTGTTTTAATCAACAGAGGATTTAACAAGCTCTTTGCAGAATATAAAAATATATTTTTGAAATGAATAGAATTTTTAAAATAAAAATAAAACTGAAAAATTACCCAAAATGTGACACTTTTTTACATTATATTGTAAATTTTTTTATGAAATGAAACACATTGTAACTCAAATAATATAGTTTATTAATATTTTTTTTGGGATTAACTGTTTTCTTGTGATTTCCGCTTCTTTAAAATCAATATCTTTTTAAGAATATTTAAAGAATATTTTCTTAAATTCACCCTGAATCACTTTTAAAACTTTTATTTTTCAGAAGTTTTAAAAGTGATTCAGGATTGCAGATTGCAGGCACCAGGCGGGCGATCAGTCCTTTCGTTGTGGATTATTTCGCCCAGTTCCCCATTTTGGTGGATCCCCTTCATGGGTTACTGATGGTTGGCATCGCGAATCTTCCTGTTGCCTTGCAGAAGCTCACCAGTTGTTCGGTAGAGATTTCAGCAAGCCTGTTTTTGTAAACATTCCTCAGAATTTTTTTGCAAAAATAATGTGGAAAAGTGCCACAACACAGATTACAATGATTGAAATAGTGTTATAACCTATGATATGACACTTTTTTACAGTTTAAAAATATCATCTTTTCAAATTAGGATCGAAAAAACAGTATCATATTGTAATACTATAGTTTTCACTACTAAATTAGCAAGTAATGCGAAGAAACTTACCTAAAATATTGTTACAAGACAGTTTATGGCGATTTTTTAGAGCACTGGCACACGTTCACACGACACAAGCTCTGTTACGTCACTTTTATGGAGGAGGGAGCGCGCGTTCTCGCTCCGTAAAAAACTGACACTAGCTCCATCTAGTAGCTTGTTTTCACACTACAATTATGGCGGTTTTTATGATTGGTAGAAAATGAAAAACGTATTAAGACTGTGTTTTTATCTGTGTTCATCATTTTGTTTGTGTTATGACAGTTTTTTAGAGGATGTGCGATATATGATTCATATTATGATCCATATTACGATTCATATTACGATCATATTACGATCATATTATGATTCATATTATGATCCATATTACGATTCATATTATGATCATATTATGACCCATAAATATTATGATTCATATTACGATCATATTATGATCATATAACGATTCATATTATGATCCATATTACGATTCATATTATTGGGGGGTATGAGGAACAGGGTGTAAAGTTCCTCATCCCCCATTGAAAAGGGAGGATCCTCCGACCGGACGGGTGTTGTGTCCGGCGGGCTAACTGCCCGACAGTTGTAAGTCGGGAACTAATATATAGGCTTATGTCACGGATAATGTTCATAGCGCGATGTAGAATTTTCTGTCGATCGTTGTTAGTACGCAGGTGTTGCAATAGATGTCGCTAGTCGCCACAATATTATGATCATATTATGATCCATATTATGATTCATATTACGATCATATTATGATTCATATTATTATCATATTACGATCACATTATGATTCATATTATGATAATATTATGATTCCTATTACGATCACATTATGATTCATATTACGATCATATTATGATCCATGTTATGTATGATCCATATTACGATTCATATTATGATCCATATTACGATTCATATTATGATCCATATTACGATTCATATTATGATCCATGTTACGATTCATATTATGATTTATATTCTGATCCTTGTAAAGATTCATATTATAATCCATATTATGATTCATATTATGATCATATTATGATCTGTATTACGATTCATATTATGATCATATTACGATCACATTATGATCCATATACGATCATATTATGATTCATATTATGATCCATATTATGTATGATCAATATTACGATTCATATTGGGAAACAAGTGGACGTGATATATACTGATTTTAGCAGGGCCTTTGATCGCGTCCCTCATAATATTCTCTTGCGTAAGTTAACTGCATACGGTATCACTGGCTCCTTCCTTAGTTGGTTTGAGTCCTATCTCAGCGATCGTTCCTTCTATGTTGCCCTCAACGGCTATCAATCTGGCTCCTACAAGGTGACATCGGGCGTACCGCAAGGATCACATGTTGGTCCACCTTTGTATAACTTATTTGGTAATGACCTTGCCAATGAGTTGAAATTCTCTGAGTGTTACATGTATGCAGACGATTTAAAATTTTGCAGAGTAATTGAATCGGACCTTGATGTGGATTTGTTACAGAGAGATATTGACACGTTAGTAAAGTGGTGTGATGAAAATGGTATGAACTTAAATATTAACAAGTGCTACCACATGAAATTCACCAGAAAAACAAAATTTACACAATCTGTTTATAATATTAATGGCAACTCAGTGCAGGAAGTGGAACAGATAAGAGACCTGGGAGTTATGTTCGATAGGCAGTTAACATTTGTGCCCACGGTGAAAATGTAGTCAAAAAAGCATCAAGAATGCTTGGGTTCGTCGTAAGAAATGTTACCTGCTTCCGACGTAACAAGACCAAGATTCTTCTTTATAATTGTTTAGTCCGTAGCTCTTTAGAATATTATAGCACTGTATGGAGACCTCACTATGCCACCCACATACTGAGATTGGAAAGGGTTCAAAAACGCTTTCTGTGGCATCTAGCATACTCTTCCGGAATAGCTAAAAAGGTATTATCATATAAAGAAAGGCTTTCGCATTTTAAGATGATATCCCTACAGAAGAGGAGAGATCTACTGGATTCGGTATTTTTATTTAAAATTTTAAGAGATAAAATTGACTGTCCCCAATTATTGAGCAGGTTCCAGTTCCGCGTGCCCACGAAAAGCCCACGAGCTCCTATAACCCCCTTGCGTCCTCCTCTTCGCAGAACCGTACTTGGTGCTAATTCGCCTATACCTCGTTTATGTAAAATTTTGAACAGCTGTAGTGATCTCGTGGATGTGCACTCTGACTCACTTAGTAAATTCAAAAGTATTATTAAGAAAAACTTATAAAATAATTTTAGTGTTATGGATTGTATGTAAATTAAGTTCTGTACGTAGTTTTTTTTTTAGATTTAGTTAGTTTTAATTATTTTAAAAACCATATTTGTGTCCGGTGAGTAGTTTCTAAGTACCTAGGCACTCCACGACAAATAAGTTGTGCATGATGTGCTTACCTACCTGTAAGAGGTTGATACACTTGTCTGTGTCTCTTATTCATGTATCTCTTTTCCTTGTGATGTGTATTCAATTGTTGGTGAGCCAAATAAATAAAATAAAATAAAAATATTATGATCCATATTACGATTCATATTATGATTTATATTCTGATCCTTGTTAAGATTCATATTATAATCCATATTATGATTCATACATATTATGATCATATTATGATACATATCTTTGTCTTTATGATCCATATTAAGGTTCAATTTGGGTCGGTGTTTCGGCGATCGCCGCCCCCTAGGACCGCTGCGCCCGGGTGCAATGCACACCCTGCACCATGTTTGATTGTTGTTTCAGTTTATCCGTGATCATGGTGCTTGTAACAGCGCCGAAATATCGGGAACTCGAAACAACAATCAAACATGGTAAATATCCCGTTTATGATATTAATAGTAGTGTCAGTGACCATGTCAGTTTAAAAACTTATAATCTGTATGTTGTCGATTTTTGGGGCACACATCAAAAGGTGGCAGCGCGAGCGCCCGGCGTCTGTCCACACGTCTGCCGATGCATACTACGGAGTTGCAAATGACAGTGCATGGCCGCATGCGTAGGTAGGTACCTACTTACTGTACGATCAAATTATCTTGGCAGCTCCGAACTTCGTGCAGGTCATTTTGTTACAACGAATGTACAAAAGTGTTATGATATTTATTTTATTTGTATTTCTCACTGTTTAAATTAGATATTTTCGGATCGTTTAAGTATTGGTTTATCTGGCAATAACAGTTTTCTTCACAAGTTTACATGCGTAAAAGTTCGCAGAGCCTATGTTCGGACCTGCCAAGATAATTTGATCGCACTGTAAATTCCTTGATGAATCTTGCGTGCGTACAAGATGCGTCTGTCGAGTACTAACACAGACTGGACCAGAGGCGTCTTTACCTTTAGTGCAGGGTGTGCGTTGCACGCGGGCGCAGCGGTCCTAGGCGGCGGTGATCGCCCGCTCGCTATTGAGTACCTGGTTCCACGTACTGGTATGTGGAAAAACACACCGAAACACCGACCCAAATTGAACCTTAATATGGATCATAATATGTATCAAAATATGGATCCTAATATGTATCATAAAATAAATCGTAATATGGATAATAATATGGATTATAATATGAATCATAATATGAATCATAATATGGATCATAATATGATCATAGTATGAATCATAATATGGATTATAATATGAATCATAATATGTATCTTTAAATGAATCATAATATGAATCATTACATGGATTATAACATGGATCATAATCAGAGGCGTCTTTACCTTTAGTGTAGGGTGTGCGTTGCACCCGGGTGCAGCGGTCCTAGGGGGCGGCGATCGCCAGGTCGGCGTTTCAGTGTGTTTTTACTAAGTATGTGTACACACACCACAACACCAACCCTAATTGAACCTTAACATGTATCATAATATGGATTATAATATGAATCATAACATGTGTTGAGAATGTGTGCTTAATTTAATTATCTGTGGTCATCTATGGTTAAGAATGTTAAGATAGATAGATGCTCTATGGTGCAGATCCAAATAAAACCTTTACATGGACGACGACGTATTTTATTAATTATTACCTGCAAGAGTATAACTATTACATAAATCCAAGGAAGTTGTACACACAACAACATGGATCAGAATATGATCACAACATGAACACATGATAACATGGATCATATTCAGAGGCGTCTATACCTTTAGTGCAGGGTGTGCATTGCACCCGGGCGCAGCGGTCCTAGGGGGCGGCGATCGCCGAAACACCGACCCAAATTGAACCTTAATATGGATCATAAAGACAAAGATATGTATCATAATATGATCATAATATGTATGAATCATAATATGGATTATAATATGAATCTTAACAAGGATCAGAATATAAATCATAATATGAATCGTAATATGGATCATAATATTTTTATTTTATTTTATTTATTTGGCTCACCAACAATTGAATACACATCACAAGGAAAAGAGATACATGAATAAGAGACACAGACAAGTGTATCAACCTCTTACAGGTAGGTAAGCACATCATGCACAACTTATTTGTCGTGGAGTGCCTAGGTACTTAGAAACTACTCACCGGACACAAATATGGTTTTTAAAATAATTAAAACTAACTAAATCTAAAAAAAAAACTACGTACAGAACTTAATTTACATACAATCCATAACACTAAAATTATTTTATAAGTTTTTCTTAATAATACTTTTGAATTTACTAAGTGAGTCAGAGTGCACATCCACGAGATCACTACAGCTGTTCAAAATTTTACATAAACGAGGTATAGGCGAATTAGCACCAAGTACGGTTCTGCGAAGAGGAGGACGCAAGGGGGTTATAGGAGCTCGTGGGCTTTTCGTGGGCACGCAGAACTGGAACCTGCTCAATAATTGGGGACAGTCAATTTTATCTCTTAAAATTTTAAATAAAAATACCGAATCCAGTAGATCTCTCCTCTTCTGTAGGGATATCATCTTAAAATGCGAAAGCCTTTCTTTATATGATAATACCTTTTTAGCTATTCCGGAAGAGTATGCTAGATGCCACAGAAAGCGTTTTTGAACCCTTTCCAATCTCAGTATGTGGGTGGCATAGTGAGGTCTCCATACAGTGCTATAATATTCTAAAGAGCTACGGACTAAACAATTATAAAGAAGAATCTTGGTCTTGTTACGTCGGAAGCAGGTAACATTTCTTACGACGAACCCAAGCATTCTTGATGCTTTTTTGACTACATTTTCAACGTGGGGCACAAATGTTAACTGCCTATCGAACATAACTCCCAGGTCTCTTATCTGTTCCACTTCCTGCACTGAGTTGCCATTAATATTATAAACAGATTGTGTAAATTTTGTTTTTCTGGTGAATTTCATGTGGTAGCACTTGTTAATATTTAAGTTCATACCATTTTCATCACACCACTTTACTAACGTGTCAATATCTCTCTGTAACAAATCCACATCAAGGTCCGATTCAATTACTCTGCAAAATTTTAAATCGTCTGCATACATGTAACACTCAGAGAATTTCAACTCATTGGCAAGGTCATTACCAAATAAGTTATACAAAGGTGGACCAACATGTGATCCTTGCGGTACGCCCGATGTCACCTTGTAGGAGCCAGATTGATAGCCGTTGAGGGCAACATAGAAGGAACGATCGCTGAGATAGGACTCAAACCAACTAAGGAAGGAGCCAGTGATACCGTATGCAGTTAACTTACGCAAGAGAATATTATGAGGGACGCGATCAAAGGCCCTGCTAAAATCAGTATATATCACGTCCACTTGTTTCCCAATATGAATCGTAATATTGATCATACATAATATGGATCATAATATGAATCATAATATGATCGTATATGGATCATAATGTGATCGTAATATGATCATAATATGAATCGTAATACAGATCATAATATGAATCATAATATGGATTATAATATGAATCTTTACAAGGATCAGAATACAAATCATAATATGAATCGTAACATGGATCATAATATGAATCGTAATATGGATCATAATATGAATCGTAATATGGATCATAATATGAATCGTAATATGGATCATACATAATATGGATCATAATATGATCGTAATATGAATCATAATGTGATCGTAATAGGAATCATAATATTATCATAATATGAATCATAATGTGATCGTAATATGATAATAATATGAATCATAATTATATGATATATATATGATTCATATTATGATCCATATTACGATTCATATTACGATCATATTATGATTCATATTATGATCCATATTACGATCATATTATCATTCATATTACGATCATATGATCGTAATATGAATCATAATATGGATCATAATATTGTGGCGACTAGCGACATCTATTGCAACACCTGCGTACTAACAACGATCGACAGAAAATTCTACATCGCGCTATGAACATTATCCGTGACATAAGCCTATATAGGAGTTCCCGACTTACAACTGTCGGGCAGTTAGCCCGCCGGACACAACACCCGTCCGGTCGGAGGATCCTCCCTTTTCAATGGGGGATGAGGAACTTTACACCCTGTTCCTCATACCCCCCAATAATATGAATCGTAATATGGATCATAATATGAATCGTTATATGATCATAATATGAATCATAATATGATCGTAATATGAATCATAATATTTATGGGTCATAATATGATCATAATATGAATCGTAATATGGATCATAATATGAATCATAATATGATCGTAATATGGATCATAATATGAATCGTAATATGGATCATAATATGAATCATAATATGATCGTAATATGGATCATAATATGAATCATAATATGATCGTAATATGAATCGTAATATGGATCATAATATGAATCATATATATATATCATATAACATGGACCATAATCAGAGGTGTCTTTACCTTTAGTGCAGGGTGTGCGTTGCACCAGGGTGCAGCGGTCCTAGGGGGCGGCGATCGCCAGGTCGGCGTTTCAGTGTGTTTTTACTAAGTATGTGTACACACACCGAAACACCGACCCTAATTGAACCTTAATATGGATCATAATATTATGTATCATAAGATGAATTATAACGTGGATCATAATATGGATTATAATATGCATCATAATATGGGTCATAATATGAATCATAATATGAATTATAATATGAATCATAATAAGGATAATAATATGAATCTTATATGGATCATATTATGGATTATACCTAATATAAATCATAACATGGATCACAATCAGAGGCGTCTTTACCTTTAGTATGTGTACACACCGAAACAAGGACCAATAGAACCTTAATATGGATCATAATATGTATCATAAAAAGAATCATAATATGAATCATAATATGGATCATAACAATAGATCATAATATGGATCAAAATATGGATTATAATATGAATCATAACATGGATCATCATTATCAGAGAGGCGTCAAAAAAAAAAAAAGTTACCTATAGCCTCCTTTTTTTTTGTTTGCACACACGGGCGCTACATGGGCTAGAGACACCTCTGGACTGAACGACCTACAGACGTGTAGTCGACTCGTGATCATACATCTACTGGTGCATCGTCGTCTACGGACGCATCTGTCGACGTGTAGAGGAGGCTTTAGACACAACAATCAAACATGGTAAATATCCCGTTTATGATATTAATAGTAACATACAGATTGGCGGCAGACGCATCTGACTACGTTAAATACCTACCACTGACGAGCAATTATTCACCACGTCTATGCCGTATGTCGGCGGACGCATACGCAAATGACCTCTGCAGACGCATCTGTCGACGTGTAGATGATGCATAAGAAGGCTGTGCAACTATTTAGCCTAGATATGAATACCTACTAGAAGTTTATAAGTAGGTATACCTGTATGTGACAACAAACTAACAAAGGTTAGACAAGGTGCGCCTCTGTCTAACCCTTCGGGAATTACAGGCGTTATGTTATGTCACAAAAACCGAAGCAGGTATAACCTATGCTTCGGTTTATATTGTCCTTTAGCTATGGAACCCCAACATCTAGAGTAAGATAGATGTACCTACTTCTAGAACCTACTGATTTTATTAACCTAGTCTATGGCACACTAGTCCTAGAACTTCGAAGCTAGAAAGCTAACCGTGCTGAATTGCTGATGCACTAGTGATGTACCTACTTACCTACTAATATCCCAATTTTGTAAGTACAACGTTTGTAAAATTACGTAACGGCAATAATAGCACTGTGCGTGTTTTGTGTCGCGTGCCTTGTGATAATATTTTGTGCTTCGGCCCTGTCACTGAAGGGACGACGTTATGCGGCAGTGTGGCAAGAACGCATTAAGTTGTAGAGGTAGGTGCTTTCCATATTTCACTTCAAAATGGCCGCTTAGGAGAATCATATTTGGATACTATACCTACCGTTAAAATTCTTAAAATGGTAAGTATAAGTCTAATAACTACTATTTATTCTTTTTACCTACACCATGGACATGAATGTGAAAAACATTCGCATAGAGCTGAAAATTGGTGGTTATAAATGAAATGTGAAAAGTCCCCACCAATCACGTGTCTGCTAAAAAAGTTATCTAAGGTCAAAGGTCCAGTCGGGGCTGTAGGTTGTTCGAAAAAGATACCGCGGCCTCGACACAAAAAGCTAAGAAGGAACATGGGTGGCCCAGAGCGGGAGGAGTCATTTGATGATTTCAAACACCCCAAAAAAAAAGTTCAAAGGTCAAAATCAGTTTTAGCATGCCCTGAAGATTTCGCCGTCACTCCATAAAAAAAGCATTTAAAGTCCTATAACCTTAATCACCTCGTCATAGGCCCATTTCCTTCATTAACTTCGAAGGTTAACTACATTTATTTTGACATTACTGCCAAACTAACTCGATAACTTCCTGCTTAATATGGCAGATGGCATAATGCCATCCATAATGGCAGATCATTGGCAAAGCTCGGGTTATGATAATATTTTTTTATGATACACGCCTCTTCGTACCAAGTACGGCTTGTTAGAACCTACAGGATGTTCTCCAGGTATTCTTACATTTAAATTACCTATATAAAAATATACGTGGAATGGTATAAAACTAAATAGGACGACAGATACCAGAGATAGAGCTTTACTTACGTGCAGGAATCGAACCTGCGAACCCTTTGGTAACCACCGCTCAATGTTTAAATGTAGTGTTACCCCACAAACTATGGGGTACCTACTTGATATCGTGTCCTGCCTATCCTGTTATTTGCACATCACAGGAACTATTGTATGGAGGCTATTGAAAGAGCCAAACTCGTCACCAAATTTTGGGGTGAGACAATTTGAAAATTATTATTGACACGCTAAGAAAAAGACCAACGTTCAGTTCAGTGACATTTCACGTTGAAATAATTTATTTGTTTTAATTCATTGAATAGTTTGTTCCAGTTAGTGTTAAACCATCCTATCAGTTTAGTTAAATGGGCATTAAAATGTTCCAAATACTAAAGAAAATACAACTTTCAGTTCCAGACCATTCTAACTCCGATTTAATTGGTTGCTAATTACAACCTGACTAGTAAGATACTGATACAAGGGAATGTGAATGTCGTTGTGAAATTGCTTTTCGTTGTCGGATTTTGGAAGGATTTAATTGTTGGTGGTTTTGCATGTTCCAAAATTTAGATTTAAAATGTGCATAATTTCACTATAGGCTATAATTAATATTATCATACTCATTTAAAATGCAACGGGTGAGATTTAAAAAACGTACGATCTGGGCCCCGAGTCTGCTATTCAATAGTGTCAGAATGGTCAATCATTGATCTCATAATTAATGATTTTGACAACACCAAACTTGTCAAAATCAAAAATTATGAGATCAATGATTGACCATTCTGACGCCATTGAATAGCAGACTCGGGCCCCTGGAGTCATTGCTTCGTAAGACGTTTTCACCGCTGGGCTAGATGGCCACCATTTTTATGTTTACAGTTTACCTACGTGTGGTTAGTGTAGTAGAAAAAGGGGTACCTAGTCTAAACCCAGTAGTGAGTGATTCTGGGCTGGTATGATGGTGGATGGTGGATGGAGGTTCATTAGACAAGATTGAGACTTTTTTTCGATATGAAAGAAACGTTTACCTTCAATTATCGTCATCATCATCATCCACAGCCCGACAGGTTTTTCCCGCGATGGCAACTATATCGTCTGCCCATCTCGCCGCCTGGGCGACCTACATTTCTTTACCCCGTTCTTGGACGCCATTCGGTCGGTGGCACCCTTACTGTGGAGTAAGTAGTCATCATCAGTACCAAAAATGAAATTTAAAAAAAAAACGTTAAATAAAAAGGAGCACCCCATACCTTCATATTTGACGACGCTATTATACGCTCTTGGACATCATGCAAATAATTGTGCAGAATTCAGTCAAAATAGACGCGAAAACAGTGAGCTTTGAACGTGTATGGTGCTGTGAGAAGTGTTCAGTTTTGTGTTTTGGGTCAAAATGCTGGAGGTAGGCACATAATCTGTTGTGTGTGGTAGTTTCAGGTATGTACTTATGTCCTTTAACTAATTTGCACGTTGGATTTTTAGTCAATTTAATCTGTTTGTACCTGGTCTAACAATTAAAACTGCTATCATGAAGTTTCACATCAGCTGATCAGAGACAGCCTTTCAGGAATTGGAAAGAATTAGGTAGGTACCTACCTAAATACTTACTTGAAAAGTGCGTAAAAACATATTTTACATTTTTGGTTTTGCAAGACACTTAGGTATATATGTATGTCATTTACGCCCTTGTGAATCCTTTTCTTTTGCAGCTGCAAATCGAGAAAAAAGGCTTGTTTTCGCAAGTAGGAAGTAGGCACAGAAGTAGCTGTTTCCTACTGCCTCATTTAATTTCTGTAAATATTTCTTTAAAAAAAAAGAATGGTAAAAAATCATTTAAAAAGATAACATCCAACAGTATCGGCATAGTATAAATCGGCAACAGGGTTCAGAGAAAGGAACCTCCTAATAATACTAGTCGCGTCTAGGAATACCGCTTTCTGAATCAAATCCTTGAGCCAGTTGCCAAGCGAGAAACTCCTCACTTAAGGCTATTTATTTTTCTCTGCTTTGAAATCCACATCAGGCTCATGATCGCGGTAAATTCGGTCCTTAGTGTCTAATACTTTAGATTTACGCCAGTTCTCGTTAGCCAGGGAGAGCCGGGTGAGGCCCTTGTCCACTGAGCTGACATCTCGGTGCATCCCCACGTCGAGCTCTAGGAAGTATTCCCTGAGGTTGTATACCTCACGGTTGTGCAGGGTCTTCGCATGTACGAAGTCACTACTCCCGCCGGGAGGGACGCCCTAGAAAGCCATATTCTTCAGAAAGGACAGGTGCGAAGTACTCGTAACCGGCGTGCGTGTATGACCAGATGTATGAATGTGGACGAGGCAAAAGGTGTATGTAAGGATCATACATAGCAGGTGGCGTTCTGTGGTTTCTGCCTTCCCATGGGGGTCATGGGAAAAGGGCGTGAGTTTATGTATGTAACCCCCGTACTTTCGTGGGATATATACTGATGTTATCATTACAGTTTTTAGATGGAGTGAGTTAGAAAGTCAGTAAAGATGGTGCATCCGGGCAAACAGCGGTCATCTCATCACACAGTCAGGTTTACCGGTGATGACCATATGCCCAAGTATAAGCCTAATGTTAGTGTAAGTATCGGACTCCCATTCTTTTTCCTAAGCATTTCGATGGTAATCTAAATTAGGTCCTATAAGAACTGCACCACGAATTTATCGCCTTCACTAGCGTCTATTTAACGATCGACGAGCGACGATTTTCGCAGGGTGGCTGGTAGCAACTGGATGAGAGTTGTTGAGAATCGAGTCGAGTGCCTAAACAGGGAATCAGGAACCTCACTGCTTTCACCAGTGTGACTGCCAGTTTTAGACTCGTGGCTCAATTTTTCTATTATTTTTATATTGTTATATTGAGATCTAGTGGTCGCAACCACAAATTCTGAGCATGCCACGAGGTTCTGTCTGGGTCAAATTCCTAGGTCAGGCAAAATGTTATTGGGATGTTCCATCAGGCCTTGGTCTTAGGCGATGTTCTTCAGAAAGGTCAGATATATAAGTAAGTAGTAAGTACCTACGCACAACCGGCGTGCGTGTATGACCAGATGGATGCACACCGAAAAAGCAAAAGGAGTACCTACTAAGTATGTAATGATTATAGCAAGGGGCAATCTGTAATTTCTGCCTTTTATTATGCAAGTAAATAATATCCAAACAAAAGGTCTTTACCCTACTTCCCGTATTCGTTTGCCCTACTTTCAAAAAGACAGTTTTATACGATGACAATCTTTAAATAATGATCCCATTGCATGTTTGCACGAAAACTTTGACAAAACAAAATACTATCGGCGAAACTTATCTTTAATTTATTGCAGTGTTTTTGTCATCTTTTCTTTTTTGGGTTTTTGCGAGGGAGTACATTGATCGCAATGCTGTCTTTTTAGAAACAGAGTTTTGGACCTAAATCTAGAATTGCAATTTGTTTGAAAGACTCACCGCGGTCCTGGAACGCCAGCTCTGGGCAGAGCGAAAGGGAGTGTCAGACTTCTACTGACTAAAAACCACCCATGTTTCTTCTTGGCCCCTTGTGTCGAGGCCGCGGTATCTCTTTCGATCAACCCGCAGCCCCGACGGGGTTAGTAAGAGTCTGACACTCCTTTCTGCTCAGCTCAAACGTTACGATCAAAAATGGTGAAGAATAATAATATTGTGAAGCTAATGTATGATTAGATTTGATTTACAAGGCTATATTGTAGTAAGAAAATCAAAGAGTTACCTCCGGTATACTATAGGCAGGACTCATGTTTTTGCAAGCTTTGGAAGATATCTTTTCATGGTGTTGTGATTCCATTTCCGTAAGTACCTTTGGTAACATAGAACATAGAAGTGACTGTGTCGCCAGAAAAGCACTCCACGTTAAACAAGGTCTCCAAACCTCTTTGTCATAACAGCCTTCTTGTAGGCTATGCAATGCGACAATGGTAGACTCCCCGTTCTATCGCAGATTCGCAGGGTGGCCCCTCCTAGAGCGGCATAAGGTCGCCATGGCAACTCCTCCGCAGCTCTGCATAGCATGCCTGCTCCATTCGATTGCAACTTCATATAAGCACTCAGTGTCGTTCCCCGAAGTTAGCCACCAAAAATAACTTTATCATCCTCACAGGACTCAACGGACTCCCCGAACTATGTCAGCTCGCAGTCGTACCCTGGCCAGGACTCGGGGGCTCCAAGTCCTGATGCTTGCAGCTTCCAGCCGGCTGTGCAGAGGTACCGGCTGAATGAGCAGCGTAAGTGGATAACTTATTACTTTTTGAAGCAGATCGATTGTTACGATGGCGAAGCTTTGACCTTAGAAGATTTTAGACCTTTACTAAATACTAAAATTGGTCTTTTAACGTGCAAGTAGCACAGTCAGTTCTTCTTCAAGTTTCCGATGATATATTTTTTTCTGCATAGTATTTCGCAGGTCAGCCTGTGAGGCTGGCTTCTGCTTAGCCGGACTATCCTGTGGATGCCCTAGGTGTCAGGCCTCCAGTAACTAAGAACTAAGTGATAACGCAGTAAGAAGGGCACGCTCTGCGGCCGGTACGGCGTTACGGACCTCGGCGTAGGGCGTCACTGGGGAGGTCAGAAGGAACATCAGGATCTGAGAGAGATTATTTATGGGCTGGTTTAAAACTACTGGCTTAGCGTCACAGGGTGACTCACCAAGAATCGTGGGTGTAACGTTATGAAATACGGAGTGAAATGCGTCTGTGTCTCGAGATAAAATCCCATTGGGCAATGTGAGCCGTTCTGGCTAATGCGTCAACGACTGATGACCAATTGAAAAATCGATAAGTCCTCAGCAGACACAGAGGGCGCACTATGCCATGTTCTCTATTAAATTAAATCTCCGTCCTCCCCCAGGTATCAAGCTCCTGACTTCAATCAACCAGATAGTCCAGCAGCGAGCTGACCTCGAGTCCAACCGGGCGACGCTGTCCAACCTACTGGATGAACTTAGGAGGAAGCTCAAGAGACGGATAGATGAATGTCATATGGAGAAAAAGGAGCGGATGAAAGTAAGGATACGTCTTCTGCCTATCGTATATCGTTTGCCTGGCTAGATGGAACAATATCCTCAAAAAGGTCAGAAACCTTTGGTCAGATAGACTGGCATGCTCAAATAGGTGGTCAGATAGGATGTGGAAGGTGGTGGCTAGGGTGTATTAATATGGCGTAGCTTGGGAAAGTGTTTTTTCCACCCTGGGGCGAGCGGAGGGGTCTGTTAGACTCTAACTGAACTGCACACACTTGCACCGGGGATCATGGAAATTAGTGCAGCTTTCCAAGTGCCACGCAGCTTAGGAAAATCCTATTCCAAAAATGTCAGGGTTGGTCTGAAAATAACTCATAAAGCAGCACAGGATCTGCTCATCTGACCTCCACAAGTTCATTTCTGATAATGTACGATATCTTGCTTGGTAGGTAGGTAATAGGTAGGTAAGACTAGTAGATATTTTGGTTCTGACTACTTCCAACGCTGAAATGGTTTTCAAGCCGCCGCGGCGAGGTGTCATCATTTGCCTAGAGTTTCCCCCACCATGTTGGGTTTCGCTTCCGAATGCAGCTGTATACCAAAACATGGAGCCTGGGTCTATCTGATCCTCCACAACCCAGTTAGTTAGCCATAACAACCGCCGTTAAACCTTTTGGCAAGACGAGTAAGCCAGCCAGACTATTCACCAGTCCAGCCCAGATTAGCCCACAGACTTGTCGACAGAGTAATCCAAAGACTATTCGATAGGCTAGTCAACAATCGACACCGACAGACTAGAACAAATGTCTTCTTATTCCAGAATCTAAAACAAGCGAACACGCGACTAGAGAAGGAGAAGTTCACCATTGTGTCAGAGATCGAGCACCTGAAGAGACATCTGGAGAAGGAAGAAGCTCATCATTTGCAGCATGCCAGGAGTGCAGTCGCTCAGGTGAGAGTAGCAGAGGGCTTGGTTAAGAGCCTAGTTCAAAAGGCCAGTGATGTTCTGGTGAAGCGCGGATTTCTCTGATGAAGGACAGAGTGCGCTTCAAAAATTATATTCTGAAAGAGAGTTATAAAAAACCATGTTATAGACGGAAGAAGAGCATTATGTTTTAAAAGCTGAGCCCCGCGACCTTCGTCCTTCAATAAGTGCTGTTCCTCGTTAAAAGATTGCTGATTATTTTCATCCCCATTGTGGGACACCGACCGGGCCGTGTCTTCGTGAGGCAGGGAGACCGTAACCCTCCCTCCATACCATAAATGTCCCATTATAGATGGAAGTCCAACATAATCAAATTCTTTGTAGCCACTCCAAAAAGGGATTGCTTGCATTGAAACAGTTGCAGGCTTTTAAGGCGGGGTTGCTGAACCTATAAAAATCGAATTATATACGAGTTTTTTAATAAATAAAAATCATTACATAAAAATTGAACATACTCTCTAGTAAATCGTAAAGATAGAAACGCGATTTAGAATGATCGGCTCGATACTTTTTTTTATCAAACATGACTCCAAATCACAATTAATTTCAAACGTGTACTGCTAAGACATTTCATCATGAATTTATATAAAAGTTATATCAATAGATCTAGAACTTTTTATTCTGAAGTAAATGTTGAAAACATATTGTACAATTTCTTTATAGTTTTTCTCCAAGAAGCAAAAAACAGTCAAAATATAGGCATTATATATATCGCTCGCGCGGCAGGGCGGGGGGTGAGGTCGTGCTCACATAAAAACAAAGTACTGCAACCTCGCCTTAACATGAAATTCACTGAAAACGGGATAACGAACAAGAAAGAGGGTAGACCGTTTTCTCTGCTCATAAACACCCACTCGCTTTAACTTCACGGTACTTGCCGGTATTCACGGTAGCGCCGAAATATCTAGAGCTCAAAACAAATAGTAATCATGGTAAATATCCCGTTTTTTCAGTGTTACCTAATGATAATGTAAGTGACCAATTCACTCTATAACCTTTTTTAACATTGGTTTCATTTGACTCATTCCCATCTAAAGGAGCCTTTACATGCTCTGCGATTTAACTTTCTACTTCCAGGCTATCCAAGGTGTGGTGACAAAGTGCCCGGTTCCCGACAGCTTCTTCACTCAATGCTCAGTTGCTGATCTGCCGAACGTGGTTTGTAGGAATGTCGCTAGAAACGCACCTTCTAGGAACGTAAGTTTTTAGCTTTAAGACCTGCCAGGACTATTTGGTAGGTAGGTAGGGAACTAACACTTCATGAGTTTCCATTTTCTTTTACATATCACCCTTTATGAGATTATTTTGTGCTATCTGATTTGCCAATCTAAAAGTTGGTCGGATTTTGCAGTGCCAGGGTAAACCGCGAATTTCGAATTTTCTTGTGTAGTTTAATTTTTTTTCTTACGTTTTTCGTAATTTCCAGGTCAATGTCAGGTTGTTTGTTGAGTAAAATATAATTCGCGTCCGTAACAAATACACACACTCCTATTTATCTTCGGGGACGCCGGCAGACACCAGACGGGCGATCAGTCCTTTCGTTGTGGATTATTTCGCCCAGTTCCCCATTTTGGTGGATCCCCTTCATGGGTTACTGGCGGTCGGCATCGCGAATCTTCCTGTTGCCTTGCAAAAGCTCACCAGTTGTTCGGTAGAGATTTCTGCAAGCTTCTCTTAATTAATCTCATCTGTTCCTAGGATTTCCCATCTGAGTAGCTCATACATTGTGCATTCCGCCACAAGGTGGAAACTTGTTTCTTCTGCTTCTCCACATGCTGGGCATATGGGATCTTCCTTTACTTTCATAATCGTCAGGTGTCTATTGAATCCACAGTGTCCTGTTGCGATCCCTACTAATAGTCTTATGTTTCCCCTGCTCATTTTGAGTAGCTTGTGGGATTTCTTTTCATCATATGACTTTAAGAAGATTTTCGATTGTCGACAACCTTCTATTGCAACAAATACACACACTCACTCGTGTGGTTTTACACAGTTCATGATCAGCATTCTTGCCTTTATCCAAATTAATTTTGGGTCGGCGCAACATGTCTTTTCTTGCCATATATATAATCCTTTACACAGTTTATCTGATCTATCGTTTCTTTGGTTTTACAGTTATTATCAAAAATCAACAACAACTCTCTTAGATAATCCCATTGAACGACTTTTTCATGAAATATCCGGTAAATTGCAAAAGTGTAAAAATAAAATTGAAATTCGCGGGCTACCCTGGCAAAAAAAAATTGTTTAAATTTTTAAAACAAGAAGATTGCGATGGTTTCAAAACTAACACCAACTGTGACTGTGAAGGTAACCGTTGTGGATAAGCCATTCTTCCTTTTGACGAAGACGCAAAACGCATAGATGAAGATGCAAACCGTACATATTGCAGTACTAATTAATAATACTTTTGTAGATAGGTAGTCGCGTTGATATAATAATTCCTATTTTTGCTGCTTTTGCACTTAAGCTTCCGTGTGTGTGCACCTAAAGAACACGGTCAAACTGTTGCGGACATACCGGATGCGTCTCCGGACACTGTCTGCGTCTTACCGGGAAGACAACCGGCAGTATACCCAAACCAGTTTGACCGTTGGAAGCGTTGCGACTTAATAGGAATTTATCCTGTAAACTCATCATCCTAGCGTAGCCTTTTTCCAAATATGTTGGGATCGGCTTCCAGTCCAGCTGGATGCATCTGAACACCAGTATTTCACAAGGAGCGACTGCATATATCTGACCTCCACAACCCAGTCTTCTAAGCTTGACGATGACAATATTCAAATTGATTCAGTCCAAAACTTGGCAACGAGTTTGGAATTTTCAGTGGCTCGTTAATCAGCTCCTGTGAGTTAGTATTGGGTAATACGATAAGACCCTTGGTGGTAAGACTGGCTGTTTGGGCTACGACTAACGGCTTAACGTGCTTTCCGAGGCTTGGATTTCTTCGGACGGTCTTCGAATCTCCATAGAGACCTTCTCTTTGGGATGGGCAACTATGGTACCTTCACTAGTTACCTATTATGCCATGTGACTATGACTGTAGCTTCACTTTCTTTGTTTTTCTGTCATTCAAAAGTGCCTTAACGTTTTTGTCTAATTGAAATAAATATGCTTTGAGTTTAAGTTTGGAGAAAAGGTAGGTAATACGGGTAGTCACCGATTACACACCCATCGAATCCTATAAACTTTGCAGGATAAATTCCTATCATGACGTAACGTTTCTTATTGGACTAGAAATAAAGTAATAACATATTAATATGTGCATCTTTGTCATATAGTCTGACAACAAGCTGGCAGCCGCGCGTCTGATGCGCGACATCGCTGAGCTGAGGCAGCGGGTGGCGCAAGTCGAGCAACGGCTTGGGAATGAGCTGAGGGTAGGTATACAGATGAATGTTCTTAAATGAAATTGGTACAATAGTTATATCAAAAGAAAGGCAGAGGCAAGCGCAACTGCTGAGCATGAAGTTCTTGGGTTCGATGTCGATCCCCGGGTCGGGCAAATTCTTACGGTTACGGTTTAAGGACGCTGTTACATTTTCGATCAACTCATGTTTAGGTAACTAAAGTCGCTCAAAGCAAGGTCTCACAATAGCGCTCGGTTTTATACCTCCTATAAATAATCTTGATCTTTGATATTATTTTTTAATTGTATTGAAATAGAATTTGGTAGATTACTTGGAACTTTGAAAACGCATTTGGTAATTGTTAATTATTAGTATCGTCGTCATGATAAGTAGGTTATTATTTTCAACCGAGTCGAAAAAAAAGAAGGTGCTGTATTTGTATGTATCCGCGATTTTCCCAAAAGCTACTGATCCGATATCAATCGGATTTTCGTTGATAAATGCAGGAAGGTTTTACTGTAAAATATGATTATAATATAATAATAATAAGTTTATTTATTTCTCTCACAATGGTTTTGTAGCACGTTTTGAACACTATAATATTCACATTGTGAGAGCTGGTGCCTGAAGTAGGTTTCAAAAAAACCTGTATTACCTACAGGTCACCAGGATTGGAGATCTTCCGAAGTAGAAGATGGAACTCTTCAATAATATAGACAGCAAATGACTCACGATAGCTGTGATCGTATGTTTATGTAGTGTTTTCGCCATTTCATAATATAATATCACGCTTGTTCGGGTTTAAGGGGCAAACAGATGTACACCCAGTATGGGGTACCTCCTACCAACCAAACTTAATGAAAAAGAACAACCGGTACCGACAGCGACTTCCGAAAAGAAAAATACGCTACCTACGTGAAATAACCATGTGAAATAAGTAGGTAGGTACTTAAAATGAAATAGGAATTTCAATTCCAAACCTCTCCGTCGAAAGCTTGACCTGACCCATCCATTTCCAAACCTCACCGCCGACAGCTTGACCTTACCCATCCATTTCCAAACCTCACCGCCGACAGCTTAACCTGACCCATCCATTTTCACACCTCACCGCCGACAGCTTGACCTTACCCATCCATTTCCAAACCTCATCGCCGACAGCTTGACCTTACCCATCCATTTCCAAACCTCACCGCCGACAGCTTGACCTGACCCATCCATTTCCAAACCTCACCGCCGACTGCTTGACCTTACCCATCCATTTCCAAACCTCACCGCCGACAGCTTGACCTTTCCCATCCACTTCCGAACCTCACCGTCGACAGCTTGACCTGACCCATCCATTTCCAAACCTCATCGCCGACAGCTTGACCTTACCCATCCATTTCCAAACCTCACCGCCGACAGCTTGACCTGACCCATCCATTTCCAAACCTCACCTCCGACAGCTTGACCTTACCCATCCATTTCCAAACCTCACCGCCGACAGCTTGACCTTTCCCATCCACTTCCGAACCTCACCGTCGACAGCTTGACCTGACCCATCCATTTCCAAACCTCACCGCCGACAGCTTGACCTTACCCATCCATTTCCAAACCTCACCGCCGACAGCTTGACCTTTCCCATCCACTTCCAAACCTCACCGTCGACAGCTTGACCTGACCCATCCATTTCCAAACCTCACCGCCGACAGCTTGACCTTACCCATCCATTTCCAAACCTCACCCCCGACAGCTTGACCTTACCCATCCACTTCCAAACCTCACCGTCGACAGCTTGACCTGACCCATCCATTTCTGAACCTTGTCAACAAACTGCTTAACCCCACCCATCCAAATCCCGGTCGTACCCAACATAATTTCTAAATCACATTCTAATAATAAAAGTATGAAACTCGTACTTACTTTTATCTCAGTCCTAAAAAGTAACAACTCCTCCCGGTCGTCGTCGGTCGTCGGTTGCCGTGGTAACCGTACACTAAAATCTTTTTCTATCACGTTTATCGTACGTATTTTTTGCGAGAGAGCGATACACCCGTCCTCCCACTAGCGCTGCTGAGCGCGGAATGATGAACCGGGAGCCAAAAATGTATGAAGAAATTGGCAAATGTTTTTATTATAGCTAATAATTGAATAAAAAAATTTATATAAACAAAAAAAAAAATATCTCAACATCTAAAGGACTATATGTACCGCAATTTATAATAATTTTGGAGATATAATATGCTGTAAATTTACCTATAATGGTACCTATTCGGACCCTACTTTTTTACATTTTCTGCGATTATTGTGATGGGAAAAACGTATTTGTGCGATTTTTTTGTATGACGTCATACAATTTTTCTGATGCCAGTCTGGAGACGAATAAATTATCTTTAAATTAAGACCATGATATCTTCACATTTGTGATTGCTTATACGTTAAATGGTACCTGAAAACCACTGTTATTTGTAGAAAAAATGTTTTAGCGTCCTTAAGAAATTTATTTCGCTCAAAAAGAATACAATTATTCACTTCTATGAGGAAAAACATATTAATTGTGTTTTTCCATCAGAAACTTCTTAGTAGCAGTCACGGAGTCTGGAACTCTGGATTTATGCTCGACTGATGGCAACACCGCAAATTATATACTCTCTCCACATAACCCCCTCATTTACCATCCAAAATAATTCAAGGCTGATTTACGCTGCTATTTGGACCCTTTCCTATGAAACCTGCCCCTTAGATAACTATTTACAAACGCTTCGAACTCATTTCGATTCGATAAGTTGTATGTTTATCTTTTTTTGGCATACCCAAAGTAAGCCAATAGGTTTTCTGAATTGAAATCGAATGGAAGCTTTTGTAGATACGGACCTATCAATCCAGAACAGACAAGGTAATCTTCATAATATCTTAAAAAACTCCTTCTCCATCATACTCCATATATTCCTAGCGTAAGAGACAAGCCGAGCAGGACATCATTCGCCTGCGGAAGGAACTGTCCAGCACGAAGAGTTTCGTGGCTTCCCTGAGGCTGCCTCCACCGCCGTTGAGGAAACAATGCTCCAAGTTTGCGTAGTTCAAATAAAGGCATCGTGGTGGTGGTGTTTGGGTGTTTTATTTGATTCTCCTTTTTTGTTGGAAATTGGGCCTGATCTTGATCACGCCTGCTCTTGATCTCGATCACGCCTGATGGAAAGCAATCGATGAGGTCTATGATGGAACGAGCGTGCCCAGCAATAGCAAATGCTTGTTCACTCTTGCTTTGAAGGTAAGGTCTGCAACAGTGCTACTAAATGGTCAAAGGATAAATAGACAGAGTTTTGCCACACTAGGTGGAACCGCCATATTTTGTTTTGTAGCGTGTACACGGGTACACACGTTTATGCCGACGACACGGTTTGCTTGCGCTTTATAGGAGCTTATAAACGCATCAACGTATGTACGTGTATGAGTCACTCGTGAAACAAGCTGACTTAGATCGACCCGAGCGGCAGTGACAATGACCCATCTAGGTCCCTTAAATATTTGAATGTCTTTCGGTGGTGACAACCCTGCTTGAGCTTAACCCATGGTCAATAGAGGCTAGAAGCATACATTTAAAAAAATCAAGACTACACAACAAACAAAAATTATCAATTTACTCATTTATTTTCATCAAACTACCACACAACTCCTCATTCAGCAGGCAGCCTCTGCCTGGCTACATAGTGCTTGCTGGCAACGTGAGCTGCTAAGATCTTCTCATTCTTGAAGATGAGCAGGCACTTGTCGCACTGATGTAGGCCGGAGTGCCTCAGGAGATGCTCTTGCAACTTCTCGTTGGTTTCCATGTCTTGGTCGCAGACTGGTGAAGCAGAGAAAGAGAGATTGGTTTAGTAAAGAGTTCAATAGTACGGTCGTACACTAGCACGCGCAAGTACACGCTAGCGTGAAGTGGCGTGTTTATTTTATTTTTTTGGGACAAGCCTTCCACACTATCCACACCACTGTTACTCCTGAAAGCTAGAATCAGTGGCAGCAACCAGAAAAGTGCCAAGACAATGAAACTCGAAGAAGTCCCAGAAATGTAGAGAAAAAACATAATTTCCATTTCCCTCTAAATCAGCAGGAGACAGAACTATACAATGTCAAAGAGTTCGAGTTTACAACTGGGGGATAAACCCAGTTGCCTAACAACACGGATAAATAATATCTTCTTCACAGCGAAACATTCTGATGGTCCATACAGTACGATAGGTCTGATCACGGATGTATAATTTTCCCGCTTAACTTGAGGGGCACCTGTGGTCTACGAACTTAAAAATAAAATGACTTACCAGCACAAATATTGTCCATAGTATCACCATGCGCGCTTCTCACATGCATGGCCAGCTGCCTCGCGATAGCATACTTCTTGGAGCACTGGCTACATTGATACTTCTGAGTCCTAGCCTTCGGAAACTCGATGGGTATAATCTTCTTTTGTAGCAGCTGGGTCCTGGGAACGAAGTGGAATTAGTGTATTGTGTAGTGTCTAGAAAAGGACAGGACACCTAGCAAGTAGTAGCAAGGCGTAGTGTTGACAGGTGGACTAAGGCTGTCACCGAATGGCGTCCAAGAACTGGAAAAAGAAGTGTGGGTCGTCCAGCGGCGAGATGGGCAGACGACATAGTTAACATCGGGGGAAAGACCTGGATGAGGCTGGCACAGGACCGTGGAGAATGGCACAAGAAAAGGGAGGCCTATACCCAACAGTGGGTTAATTCAGGCTGTGGATGATGATGATGTAATGTCCAGCAATGGGTCGAATGATGATGATGACTAAGGATGACATTTCACTAGATGACGTGGCCTCGGCACAAGGGCAAAGAAGGAACATGGGTTCGGTTTTTAGTCAGTAGAAGTCTGACACTCCCCTTCGCTCTGCCCAAGAGCGGGGGGGGGTCATTCGATGATTTTCCACCCACCAAAAAAAAAAAAAAAAAAAAAGGATGACATTTCAGCAGGGAAATAAATGCAAATGCTCGTTGTGCGGAAAGCAAGACAAGAAAAAGGTGGAAACCGGTCCCTTCACGAAGCTGTCAACCAAGCATACTGCATAACAAAATAAAGGTAGAAGAATGCTTAATGTATTACTATCGTAAATCGAAGGAATGAGGAAAATGTTGAGTGTGGTTGCACATAGATGGCTATAAGAGTAGAGAAAGTCTGGAAAAAACGATGGGTGGACTGTGTAAAGTATGATAGGGTAAGAAAGGAGGTGTCTGATGAGTTGGCGAGTAATAGAGAAGTATGGAAGAAGCTGCGCCGACCCCAAATGAATTGGGATAAGGGCAAGAAAATGATAATGATTTGTCTAATTCAAGCGATCAACAGCATCTTAAAATGAGGAGATGACCAGAGTTGTCGACATAGCTCACAGAATAAGTAAGCTAAAGTGGCAGTGGGACAGCCGTATTAGTCGCAGAACCGATGACCGTTGGGGTAGATGTGTTCTTGAGTATACATCGGCAAGCGTAAGGTGGGACGCCTTCAGGATCGGAGGAGCGACAATCTTCGCAAAGTGACTGGTAGCAGCTGGATGAGAGTTGCCGTGAATCGAGCTGAGGGATGTGCGATTCCCGGCGGGACTGCGGGTTGTTCGAAAGATATACCGCGGCCTCGACACAAAGGGCTAAGGAGGAACATGGGTGGTTTTTAGTCAGTAGAAGTCTGACACTGAAATGGCTCCTACCGCTCTGGGCAGAGCGGTAGGAGCCATTTTATTATTTCCCACCCTCGAAAAAACAAGGGGTGTGTGATTGAAGAAGTCTCTATCCAGCAGTGGATTGCTGTAGGCCTATGATGACATTAAAATGCGAAAACCCACCTCTTTCTCTCACGTTCCCTAAACTTCGATTTCAACTCAGCTTTAAGATGCGTATCCAGGTGGTCAGACATCAAATGGCTTGGCATCACAACGTTGCATTTATCACAGGTCATAGACCCCTTGACTTCGCCAATCTTTTTGCAGCGGGAACAAATGAATGTCTTGTAGGTGTCTCTTGCATTCATTATCAGCATTGGATACCTGGAGTAAATATGACATCACGCTACATTCATTATGAATGGCCATGCAGAGGTGTATGTGGCGTAAGGGCGTGGAAGGTCCCCATCGGGGCTGCGGATTATCGAAAGAGATAACGCGGCCTCGGCACAAGGGCAAAGAAGGAACATGGGTGGTTTTTAGTAGTAGAAGTCCCACCATAAAAAAATGAAAAGGGCGTGGAAGGCCGCGAAAAGGGTTACCACATTCTCGGTATATCATTCTAAGTTTGCCCCAGAATTTTTTAATTGTTATTTTTTTTTAAGTGTTATGTTCTACAAAAGTGAAATACCCACGAGATCGTTTGTAAAACCTGTATTTTTTTAAATTACCGATGAAAAATGTATGGTAGGTACCGATTTCTCAGTTTCCTGATCATAATCTGAATCTAGAGAAAGTTTGCTTGAACCTTAGACTCCATCATAGCTTCGAATCAAGCGGGTTAGATAAAGGCAAATATAAAAAAAATGTGGAAAGGGGAGGGGTATATTTTTTTTAGCGACTAGCTCTTTATACTATTCCCAAACCACTAGGTACAACTCTTGAAAGTCAAAAACAACAATGGCGACAACCAGAAAAGCGTCGAGACAATGAAGCTCGACGAAGTCCCAGAGAAACAATTAAACTTGGATCCCGCAACGAAACTGACCATACCTTTGCTTACAAATTTCACATGCAATGTTAGTTCTCTTGGGTTTTTCTTCGCCACCTTGTAACCTCTTCCTCTCCTCGCGGTTTTTAACCAGATCAACAGGTTTAGCAGGTCCCGATTCCTTTTCAATCGACGTGGATTCAGCTTTCTTCAGGGTAGTGCCCGATTTTAATGTAACTTGGCTTGATGACACTGGGAATAGATAATGGTATCTTTTTAGGGTTCCGTACCTGAAAATGAAAAAACCAAACCCTTACAGGATTCCCCCCCCCCCACCCTTATCTCCGAATCTATTGAGCTTAAAATTTTGAAAATAATACAGAAATTAGTTCAACACTTATAGAGAGATCTTTACTTCAAATTTTCACATTTAGGACTGCCTATCTAGTGAAGAGACAAAAAATGTGATTTTTGTATTGCACTTCACATTTATAAACTTTGGGATGTCATGGCAGGATAAGAACATAAGAAAAACACCCAGACTTGTTATGAGATATATATATATATATATATTTTTAATAGTATTATTATTTTATTATATTTATTAATAATAATTAATAAGCATTTTCTGTTTATAAAATCTATATAATATTATATACAAGGCATTTCTACAAGATCTACAGTGTACTCATCGTACGTCACACACATATTGCTAGACCCTTCAGCCTTAATTTCTAGACTTTCCTGTTTTATTTTAGGTACTGTCTCCGCTGGCGAAGAGTCACTTGTCTGCTGATGGACAGGTGACGGAGTATCTGACACATCATATGACCCAGGCGCATTCCCTGAATGAGGACGAGACGAATTTTGTATCAAAACTTTAGATTCCTCTTGAGAAACACTAGAAAATATACTTGTTTTTATCGTATGTTGAGATAGCTGAGGCAATCTTTTCGTAGTTTCGTACATACTCATAAAGAAATGAAATAAGGGATCGTTTTTCGCATTATTTACTGTGAAATCATTTGTTGTAGGCCTTTCTGTCACTCTTTGCCTCTTAGTTACTCTTTGGTGTTCCACCATTTTATTTAGACGTTTTGCCCGCCATTTTCTGTTGACTTTGACAGTTGAAATACGTCCAGATGATTGGTTAGTTTCTTCGTTCGTTCTCGTTTCTTCTTCCTCTGAGAGATTTTCTTGAATGTTATTGTCTCTGGCGTCTGAAAATGATAAAGATTTATATATTCCGTAAAACATGACTGAAGAATCTACAATTCTACAGGTCTCATAAGTCATTGAACAAATAATTAAATGTTTCGCCATTTCGTAAGACGGACTTGATTAGGTGAAGTGAGAACAATGGAGAAGATCACAGTGAAACCCGTCATTGTAGATGTACCTACTTCAATATATTTTTTTAACCAAAATCGTAACGAAAGTGAAAAAAGTCAACCCTGTTTTTTACGAACTTGATTTCATGATAAAAAAATCTGTTTGGTGTTTTATGTTTCACATTCGTCAATAAAAATAGTTATAGTCCAAGATCCCAGGGCCGCCAGACGTCACGTATTTTCTGACGAAGGAAATGTGGGCGATTGAGTAGTGTTAGTATGAACTAAGAACACACTACTACCAGCTAGCTTGCTTGGACGGCCAATTTTCAGGTATCAGGTCATCAAGGTACATACAAAAATTACTTACTTCACGTATTTTCTCTAAGCTGATTTTTACGTATATTTTAGGCAATATCCTTAAAAATAAATCGCAAATACTCCCAGACACTTTCCGTCGGCCGTATTGCTTAACAGACGCTTTAAAGAATACATAAACTCCTAATGTTTTAATACTTAAAGCTAATTGATCGGGTTATTGCCATGCTATATTGGGCAGGCGCTCCAACATGCACCCGAGTGGTCAAAGCAACGTTTTCAACAAAATTCTGAAGACACAGGCAATGGACAGATACTGTTGAATGCCCACCGAATGAGTCCAGTGGAGGTCTGTATGTCAGCCACACGAGCGATGCCATGCGTTCTCGGGCAAACAGTCGCAATACGTTTAAGTCTAAACTTTTTGGGAAATTTAAAGCGTCCGATAGGCAAAACGGCCGCTAGGAAGTGTCTGGGAGTGTTGGCAACTTATTTTTAAGGATATTGCCTACAATATACGTAAAAATCAGCTATCAGAAAATACGTGAAGTTAGTAATGTTTTTATGTACCTTGATAGCCTGAAAATTGGCCGTCCAAGCAAGCTAGCTGGTAGTCGTGCGTTCTTAGTTCATACTAACACTACTCAATCGTCCACATTTCCTTCGTCAGAAAATACGTGACGTCTGGCGGCCCTGGCATCTTACTCTATTATTATGTGTAGTCAACACCTGATACTTGCTATAGAAATTAAATCTTAAAAAGTGTCGCAATTACATTACCCTGAGACGTATCATCAATTTGTATTTCTTCACTTGTAGGAGTATATCTATTCGCCATATGCGGAATTAAAAAAGCCATATTCTCCTGGAAACGCCATGGCCGTATATTGGCAGTCCCTTGCCCACTTTTCGGCTTACTTTGACGGCGGAGTGCGTCTCTATGGTTGTTCCTTAATTTTTCCCAAGCTTTTTTAGCTTCATTACCTGCAAGAAAATCATCATCATCATCTTCCAAAACATAACATAATTTCACGCCTTACCATCCCCGAAGGGTTAGGCAGAGATGTAGGCCTTCTTAAAAGCGTTTTTTTTTAGTGGGACACTAGGAATTTACAAACACTTAAACTCACTTATACAAACACACCCAGACCCGAAACAACTATCTATAGGCCATACAAATATTTGTTCCGTGCACAGATAATATTTTAATCGTGCGGAGATCGAACCCGCGAGTCGCGACACGCAGTGCAGCAGTCCCAATCGCTCAGCCAGTGCGCCAACCGTTCGCATGGCGTCTGGATTTGCGCCCCGTTGATAGCAATAGGCTGGCCCCCTATTACATGGAACTTATTAACACCTCTCCCTAACCCTAAGGGGATTACAAGCGTGATGCTATGGGACTTAAAATTTCGAGAAAAATCTCAAATGTTAATAAACAAAAACAACCCCTGTATAATGCGTAGGTACCTAAAATTATTATGTAGTAAAAATTTCATAATTTACAAAAAATATTACTTACCATCCATAAGATTTAGTTCCTCCGCAATTTGTTTCCAAATGCCATCTTTTAATTTAACATTAACGTAATCCGGATGTTTTAAATTGTATAAACATTTTTCTGTTTTAACTAATTCAATCAATTCTTCCTCGATCATTTTTGTCTATGTCAGTTTAAAACACTCGCACGCGTCTTAAAACTACATGACCGAGTGAAACCAACGTTTAGAAATGACGTCAGTACTTAAAACATGAGAATAATAATGAGTAGTAGGACTTCAACACAACTTCAACGTGCGAACGAGATCTATCCAATGCCATCTGTTAGTCGCACGTGTCGCGACTCGTGACGGGCAATGCGAGTGAGTCATCATGTGGCTCGCATCGGCTTGGCATGTGTGGTTAGTTAGCGTAAGCAATTAGGTAAAGTCCATTTCACGAAAGAACTCCCGCAGACGCAGCGCTGTATTCGCGCGACATAATGTTGCTATCGCTCTCTCTCCATATCTCCCCATCTGTCCAATTCCGCGGGCGGGACTTCTTTCGTGAAATGGACTTTACTATCTTGCGACAGTTTTTTTTCCACAAAATTTTATTCAAGGTTAAAGAAAATGCAACAAAATAGAATCAGTCAATTAACAGCTTAATCATAGTCAAGTGTTATAAAGTTAAAACATTTTAAAGATTTAGTTAGATTCTACTTTTTAACGATCTTCAGGATTACCCATTGACAAATCGGGAACATAGAGTAGGGTTCGCGGGTTCGCAAGGTGCATTTGCGAAGAACGGTAACAAACTTAATTCACAAAAAATGCTGTTTTTAAATTTCATTTTTCAAAGTATTCTGGATTTTTCTATAACCTTTACATACTTACATAATTAGAAGAAAAAAACGAAAACCAAATTAACATGTTTAAAAGAAATACCTGTTTATTCTTGATTCGATTCGATACTCGATTTGTAAACGTCCACTTAAAACGGGAAAATAACGAAATCCACTGTCAAATTTGTCATTCAAGGTTACACAAAACTTATATAAACACGGAATTATTCTTTGTCGAAACTATCGGAAAAATCACGGTGATTCGGAAAGGAAAATGTCGGTAAGAATACTTAATTTCGTGAAAATACCGTGTTACATTATTTTTATGTTAGTTAGGCGAAACATTCAGTTACAATCGTGTTGTCTGAGATTGTAATTGAGAAATTGAGTTTTCGACATGTTTGGTTGATGCTAAGTTATTTTCACATTGGTGTTAATGTTATGTATCTATTACATCTTAATTTACAGAAGCGATTATACATATCAACTGCTCAGAGAGAGATATTATTCGCATTTATGCAAAAACATGAAAAATTCGGGCGGAACCAAATCTCGGGCCCAAATGCGGCACAAATTAAGAAAGTCTTGCGGAAGCGGTTGGCGCATCATCTTAACTCTGTGAGCTTTGGGGTTAAAAAGACCCCAGAAAAGTGGCTCAAAGTAAGTAACTCATTTATTACGAAATAAGATATGGATACCTACATGGATGCCACAGATGTTGGAAGTGTTCATAATTAGATCGGTGTATCCTAAAGAGTAGTCGAAGGGTGGTCGTTTTGGGGGACTGTCTGTTGTAGAATATGACGTTCGAAAGGTGCTGATTATTAGCCTAATTTGAATAGGTAGTTTTGATTTTGATTTAGAATATTGGTGTTGTCACCATAGTTTATACACATAATTATTTTATTAACTTTTTTTATGGACTCTATGATAAGAAGTACTTTTTCGGATCTGAACTCGAGTCTTTTGCCCTCGTGAGATTAAAAAAAAATGAAAAATAGCATTTTTGGCTGTGCTAAAATATTACTTATCGACAAAAATTTTCGATACGGTGAATAAAAAGTATCGAAGTCCCCGTCATTTCTTGGCCGCTGTACGGAACCATTACCGTGCGTTCGTCTCGCATTTGGCCGGCCGGCTTTTTCTTACGATCTCTAGTATATTCCAGAGCTGGCAAGATTGGAAATCAGACATCAGGGTAAAACAGTTAAAGATTAAAAAATACAACAAATTTGAGTTTGAATCGGGTGATGGAGTTCAGGTTCCCCCACCACTCTCGAAGTTGGAAGAAAAACTGCTGCTGTTTTTATACGGAAGTGTGGAACAATTAAATGCAAATGGAGTATCAAAAGAGGTATGTACAGTCGCCCACACAAGTGCATGGATACCTTAAGGCCTATTTTTCTGTGAAGGTAAAAATCTAATTTTCGAAAATAATTAATAGATGGCGTTTGGTTTCTGCACAACTGTGATATTAAACTCTTCAATCCCTAGTGTCACTTGTAGGTGGCATAAGTTTTATTTCTGTTTCTACCTCACAGCAGTTTTAATAATAAGAAATTAAACCTTTAAAGTTTTTACTTTCCGCAATGACAATATCCGGATTACCCGGTGTCACCTGTAGGTGAAATAAAAAAAAAATTAAGTTCAAGAATCTAAAACCCGACTACTAACAAAATCGCGGTCTTAAAAGTAGAAAACAAGAAAATAATTCTTGTCTGATATTCTTCGTAGTCGCATGCCACACCCACTCTTCATTCATCACAAAGTGATTCTTGATAACTCCATGAATTCTCACACCCTTGTATATCAATAAACACTACCCAATTAAAAAAAGTAGAATTTAATGTTAAGGATCGTCTAGCCCAGTGGCTTCGCGTAGTGTAGGCAATGTGGGTATAAATGTAACTTTATATCATAATATTTTATTTAAAATATTGAAATATGTTTTAGGATTTTACAAGAACATGCCATTAAATCTCACATTTGCCTAATTATTGCTTAACTAAAAAGCAGTTAACCCACAAGCGAAATACTTTTAGCCACCTTTTAGTTAAGTAAGGTAGTTAACATTTTACAAAGTTTCCAATTATTATTAACATAATTAGCTTAAAAGCATCTAAAACCCCATAACCGCTCCTAAGGAAAGGTATTGTTACTTTAATCTTAGCGAATACCTTGTCTATAAAGCAGTTACGTCACTTAACGACTTTTTTGTTAAGTATTTCTGCAAAACTATCAACCAACATACTTAATGTCATAATTTTAAATAAATAACTTAACTAAAAAGCCGCTAAGGTATGGTTGACGGCCTTTTAGTAGAGTAATTAGATGAAAAATCTTAATTAAATGCTTAACTAAAGAATAAAAATCAATTTTTAAAATAATTGGTAAGAGTTTCAGAACAGAAAGAATTCTTGAAACAAGGCAGAAAAAAATACCCATTGATACGTTCAAGAATGATAATCCTAAGTATCATAGTTTTTTAGAGACAACGATTCGCACCTTTTTTTGCCATTATCTCGAAAACAACTTTTGTCACTTATCTGCTTTTTAGTTATAGGACGGCAGATAACTTATCGAATCGATATCTAATCGAAGCGTTTGTGAATACGGAGGTAGTTGTATCTGTTGAGCTGCCATAAAAATCTTACTTATATTTTCTGGTTTGTGAGGTCGAAGGATCCTGCGGTTTTTAAGGATCAGGTCACTTTACACCCAGTTCCTTATACTTACTTATTTATTTTACAGAAAAAGGTGTCTTTGGCACAACAAGAAGCAATTTTTGCATTCATGGATACACATGAAGAACTAGCCTTCGGTGTAATAAGTGGTCCAGATAAAGAGGAAATCAAAAAAGCATATTTACATGAGTTAGCACAGAAACTTAATGTAATGGGACCTGCTAGAAAGTCGCTAGAGAAATGGTTCAAAGTAGGTATCTTATCTAACTTCTTCTCGCTGAGGAAAACCGACCTTAATACGAATGTTTACGGGGGAATCTGACCCCAATTCTATAATATTATGATTAAGGAAAATCGAAAATTATATAAATAAAATACATATTTACATAAACTCACACCTTGTTCCCATAGGACTAGGCAGAAAAAGCATGCAAAATAATGTTAATTTAGGAAGTAGGTGGCAAAAACGTGATTAAAGCAAACAAAAGGCATATTTTCTTTCAGTACTGGCTGGAGTGGAAGTCAGAAATTAGATCAAAGGGCCAAAAAATTAAACCATACAATGAAGGAACAGCCGATAAGGATTTCGACCCCCCAAGCCCACTCTCTGCTCTTGAGGAGCAGTTGTACCAATTCCTTGATGTGGACACGCTTGTATCGGGGGATGAAGATATAGATGAAGAGGTGGTGCAAAGGGATGTAAGTAAAAGTAGACACCTAACCCCCGAAGGGTTGAGCAGAGCTGTACCTAATCTTCTTCTTAGCGTGTCGATGGCAAATTTCTGTTAAATCGTTTTGGCCCAAAATTCAGCTATGCGAACTCCACTCGCTGATGCAGTCATAAGGTCGTCAAGGGTACAGGTGTCAGGGCATGCAGCGCAAGATGGAAGGTGGGACATTATCTGTGGAGAAACGCCGCATACACACTTGAGGTCTGAGCCGTCTATGAACCCCCATCTGAAGAGATTGTCTTTGCTGCGGCCGACCTGGGTTCGGAGTCTATTTAGAGATTTCCAAGTCGGCCACGGCAAAGCATGTCCAGGTGGAAGGCTTAACTAATAATACACTCACATTTTACCAGTTATGTGTAAGTGCCTTGACAAACGGGGCGAGACCAGTGCTACCAACCGGGCAATATTCCTGACTTCGTAGCTGCTACTGAGATTTTCCGGATGGAGAAGACCCAATAACATTTTGACTTGGGAAACGAATTCACGACCTCATGGTGGACCTCATCAGGCAGTCACTTGCGACCACCAGATCAATGAGACTGCTTGGTTTACTGATGATCCTTGATTTTTTGCAGCAGATATTTCAGCAGCTCGAAGCCTGAATTTGGGCCCGGTTGGTGGTAACAGTCATCCCTACTTTTACATATAGGTCACCGGAATATATAGGTACCTTTGCCAGTGGGCAATGAGAATCTATTTCAAGTTAAAGTGTCTTTTAATAGCTGATTTAAAAAAAAACTCTTCTGGAATTACAAGCGAAATGTTACGTTTATAATGTAAAAAATTAAAATAACTTAAGATTATGTATGATTCTGCAGAAAAGAGTGACTTTCGCTCAACGAGAAATGATGTTTGCATTTATGGAGGCGCACCCAAATTTCGGAAAAGGTCAAATCACAGGTCCGAATGCTACAAAAATAAAGTGGGTTCTGTTAAAAAAGTTGGCAAACGAACTCAATGCGATGGGGCCCGTTACCAAGACACCGGATAAATGGCTTAAAGTAGGTATATCTGCTATTTATTAATATATATTACTAGCTTTTGCCCACGGCTTCGCCCGCGTGGATGTCGGTTTAACTACAAAAATGACGATTTTCCATACAAACTTTCATCCCCTATTTAACTCCCTTAGGGGTTGAATTTCCAAAAACCCCTTCTTAGTGCTCCCCTACATTATAATAGGAAGCCGTGTGCAAAATTTCACATTCCTAGCCCCAGTAGTTTCGGCTGTACGTTGATATGTCAGTCAGTCAGTTCTCCTTTTATATATATAGACTAGCTGACCCGGCAAACGTTGTTTTGCCATATAAATAATTAAATGGCTATTAAAAAATAATGGTTGATCGTAGAACGGTGAAAATTGAGGATTGTATGTATTTTTGTATGTTGTATCATAAAAAAATAGAAATTAAAAATTTTGTCTAAAAAATAAAAAATTTTGGGGTGGACTACCCCTAACATTTAGGGGGATGAAAAATAGATGTTGGCCGATTCTCATAGATACCGGATAAGCACAAAAAATTTCATCAAAATCGGTCAAGCCGTTTCGGAGGAGTATGGCAACGAAAACTGTGACACGAGAATTTTATATATTAGAAGATTATTCTCCTGAAAAATCAGCCTATGTTTTATCTGCCGGCTGGGCAGATGTGAGAGAAGAGATTCACACAACCGTTTCAAAAAAATATTATTTGCATTCGATAGCCCTATAGGCTTTAACGTCATGCTACGGCCCTTAGGAGCCGAGCAATAAGAAAAGAGACAAACTGCGGGTGAAACCGCAAGGCTAGTTATTTAATATTTCTTGTATTTCAGTCGTGGCAAGATTGGAAGTCAGATACGAAAGCAAAATGGTATAAAATTAGCCATTTCAAGCTATCGGAAGACATTTTGCATGATTATGATCGCTGCCCGGTACCGCTTACCCCACTAGAGGAAAAACTACTGGTATTTTTTGGTTTTGGCCAAATGAAAGACACAGACGAACAGATACAGGTAATTATTACAAGTATCTACTTCTTGCTACCTACCGTGCACAAAAGCCAGTAAATATTTAACTTTTGTTTATTTTCAGACTAGGCAAGACACGACCACCTCCTTAGAAAGACAGCCAAAAAATAAATCAGAACTGACAGAGTGGCCAGCGTTACAACCACAGCTGCAAAAAAATATTAATGAGTCAGAGACACCTGTGCCAGGACCGTCTAATAGTCAGGAATATGGATTGACTTTTGAAGGTATTTTTAAACATACCTAATGTTACCACTGCTGGGACATCGACGCACAAGCGAATACCACAAATTTATTTACATTAAATTTATTTACATTAAATATCACGTAGGTAGGCTGTTGTCTTTTTAGTGGGGGAAAGGGCGAGGCCAAAAGAATGCAGTGAAAACGTGATATTCGTTTGTCCGTCGATGTCACCCTGTATAACGCAATGTAACGTCTTGTATTTGTTTATACCCTCTAGCCCCTGTGTTCACAAACATTCGTTCGGAGATTGGATTTCGATTCGATTCAGGGGGCCAATTCTCAATTTTCGACATTTATCTCGAATTCGAGTTCGTAAGTCTATCTCTATGTCTATCAAAAATATCTCTATCTCTACCAAAAAATTTCGAATTGAGCAGAATTCCGTATTCTCAGTCAAAATAGAAATAAATGTCACGAAAATTTCGAGTCGAGTGAAGCTAATGTTACCATTATGAAGAATCGCGCGTTCCGTTTTAGGTAGCTATGAGTGAATGAATGATTTTGTTTTAAAACGCTGACTAAACCTAATTATTTAAGTATAAAAGAAAGAAAGAAAGGAAGAAAAAGTATTTATTGGTTTCACAAACAAACAAGTGAACATAATTATGAGAAACACTTAAGAGCGTAGACGGGCTGCATTTTTCCATACAAATGTATTCCCCTATTCTCTTCCTGGATAATGCCTCTAGAGTAATCGTTTTTATTTATAAAAATCCAGGTCTATTGAAGGCATGCCCCTGTCATTTTTTTTTTTCAAAAAATTTATTACAAAAATAAATATGACTTACCAAAAACCTAAAAAAATACCCCGTTTTTACCTATAATCAGATGACTACCAAAGAAAATTGAAAAGTTTTTAAAATAAAAATAAGTAATAGGGGCATAGATCTATTCTTCCTTTAAATTTTGATACCAAATATAATTTAATTGGCTTAGGTTTCGAGGAGAAAACAGGAGAATACGAAACGTCGATCGGTCAAGGTTTTTTATAGGTAAAATCGTTCTGAGCTGCAGTTGTCTCTATCGCACTCACATATTGATACCGCCCGGTTGCTAGAGCGCAGCGCGACGGCAATAGTTTCTTCAAATACCTATTTTTCAATTCCCGCGCAGCCCGTCTACGCTCTTAAAATTAGGACATAATTTATATATTAAATTTGAATAAGTCCCGTGCAAAGCCAAAGTAAAACGAAACGTTTAGTGTAAAAATAATCAGTTTGACAGCTGACTGTCTGTCATCAGTGACTAATGAAATTATGAAGCAAACAATTATTTACCTTCGTTTTCAGGTCTATTTTAGTGGTATCCTGAATTACAGGAGTCAATAGATCTAAGTATTAGAACCCTTATTAAATCTTTATTTAGTCTGAAGTTTTTAATGACTTCTGTTTTGCTCAAGTAAATATCGACGGCGGGATAGCTGTTGTCGCCGTGTATTGGCCAGTTGCTCGCCACTTTCCAACAACTCCGAGATAAAAATGCTAATAAACTCGTCCATCTTTCAGTGGTTTCAAGTTCAATCGTAGGTACACAAATTACAGAGTCTGTCTGCGCGAACCTTCGCGCAGACAGACTCTTGTCGTTGACTCTTCTACAAATCAAAGAGTATAAATCGAATTTCCAGTATGAGATGCCAAGCCGTATTTTATTTAAAAACTAAAGAAAAGAAAACACAGTGTACAATCCAAAACTCAACAAATTCACTCAGAAATGACGTATCTATATAATCGACATGACATCTCTACTGCTCAGAAGCACTCGACATGAACTCTAACGTTAGCCTTCGACAAATGTCGAATTCGACATCCCCAGAATAGCAACTTTTAAAATTTCTCGAAAAAATGACGTCATTAGAAATTTTTCTCGAGTTCGACACCATCTCTAAAACCGAGAATTGGCCCCCAGGGGGCCAATTCTCAATTTTCGACATTTATCTCGAGTTCGAGTTCGTAAGTCTATCTCTATGTCTATCAAAAATATCTCTATCTCTACCAAAAAATTTCGAATTGAGCAGAATTCCGTATTCTCAGTCAAAATAGAAATAAATGTCACGAAAATGTCGATTCGAGTGAAGCTAATGTTACCATTATGAAGAATCGCGCGTTCCGTTTTAGGTAGCTATGAGTGAATGAATGATTTTGTTTTAAAACGCTGACTAAACCTAATTATTTAAGTATAAAAGAAAGAAAGAAAGGAAGAAAAAGTATTTATTGGTTTCACAAACAAACAAGTAAACATAATTATGAGAAACACTTAAAATTAGGACATAATTTATATATTAAATTTGAATAAGTCCCGTGCAAAGCCAAAGTAAAACGAAACGTTTAGTGTAAAAATAATCAGTTTGACAGCTGACTGTCTGTCAGTGACTAATAAAATTAGGAAGCAAACAATTATTTACCTTCGTTTTCAGGTATATTTTAGTGGTATCCTGAATTACAGGAGCCAATAGATCTAAGTATTAGAACCCTTATTAAATCTTTATTTAGTCTGAAGTTTTTAATGACTTCTGTTTCGCTCAAGTCGTAAATATCGACGGCGGGATAGCTGTTGTCGCCGTGTATTGGCCAGTTGCTCGCCACTTTCCAACAACTCCGAGATAAAAATGCTAATAAACTCGTCCATCTTTCAGTGGTTTCAAGTCCAATCGTAGGTACACAAATTACAGAGTCTGTCTACGCGAACCTTCGCGCAGACAGACTCTGTAATTCTCTTGTTTTCTTGAAACGACGACCTCGTCGTTTCAAGAAAACACAATGCACAAATCAAAGAGTATAAATCGAATTTCCAGTATGAGATGCCAAGCCGTATTTTATTTAAAAACTAAAGAAAAGAAAACACAGTGTACAATCCAAAACTCAACAAATTCACTCAGAAATGACGTATCTATATAATCGACATGACATCTCTACTGCTCAGAAGCACTCGACATGAACTCTAACGTTGGCCTTCGACAAATGTCGGATTCGACATCCCCAGAATAGCAACTTTTAAAATTTCTCGAAAAAATTACGTCATTAGAAATTTTTCTCGAGTTCGACACCATCTCTAAAACCGAGAATTGCCCCCCTGAAAGTCAATGTCAAAATATTTTTGGCGTAACGAAATCTAGCGTTATGGGCAGATTTACCGAATCGAAATGTCAGAACAAGCTTTCGAATTTTGTCCCATAATGAATATTTTAATGTAGCTTTATTTTAATCCATATTTTCTTATGTTACAGACGTTTTTGAAACGGAGTATCCAATTAAGTTAGAGTCGCCAGACTTTGTGAATTCTGATGACCCTCTAAATATTCAAGAAGAGCTTTTACACCCTGATCCACACACTCCTAAGCCAGAAGAGGAACAAGAAATTGAACAGCCAAGTATGTATTTTTTAGCTTTGATTTGGATAAACAACGCAGCATGCCTTCTTCTTTACTTCTCCATTACTCGTCATATCAATCACATGCTTTTTCTAGCCATATCGTTCTGCACACAGTAATAACGACGATGACCAAATATACCATGAATGGACTGTGTGAAGGATGATGATATGAATGGCTAGAAAGGAGGTGCTTGATGAGATGACGAGTATTAGAGAAGTTTGGAAGAAGACGAAATGCTGCGCCAAAACCATATCTATATAAATAAAAAGAGAAGTCCTGACTGACTGACTGACTGACTCATCAACGCCCAGCCCAAACCCTTGGACCTAGAAAGCTGAAATTTTGCACAGATGTTCCCTATATAATGTAGACAAGGAATAAGGAAGGATTTTTCGAAATTCAACCCCTAAGGGAGTTAAATAGGGGATGAAAGTTTGTATGGAAAATCGTAATTTTCACGCGGGCGAAGCCGCTGGCAAAAGCTAGTACATAATATTGTCGTAAGGGCAAGAGAATGATGATGATGGCAGATAGCTAATGTTAAAAAGAGTAACTAAGGCTACTTTTATTTCCCGTCGGGGCTGTGGATTATCGAAAGGATAACGCGGCTCCGGCACAAGGGCGAAGAAGGAACATGGGTTTGGTTTTTAGTCAGTAGAATTTTTTTTTTTTTTTGGTGTGTGGAAAATCATCGAATAACCCTCCCCGCTCTTGGGCAGAGCGAAGGGGAGTGTCAGACTTCTACTGACTAAAAACCAAACCCATGTTCCTTCTTCGCCCTTGTGTCGGAGCCGCGTTAACCTTTCGACAAACCACATCCCCGAGGGGGTCAGTAGAAGTCTGACACTCCCCTTCGCTCTGCCCAAGAGCGGGGGGGGGTTATTCGATGATTTTCCACCCACTAAAAAAAATAAGGCCACTTATTTTAGAAATTAAATTAGTGCTAAAAAAATCTTAAAAGTGTGTAACAAAATCGGATTTAAATAGGAAAGAAACATATTTTGGGATGGAAGTCGTGGGTCACAGTTAGTAACTACAAACATTGTTTATTGTTACAGCACAAATAGCTTCAACATCATCAAGAAGAAGACGTTTCAGAAGAGTATTTAGAAGGCCCCTCACTCAAACTAGACTAGACACATTGAACCACATCACAGTGAACGAAGTCAAAAAGGCTTTAATAGAAAAGAATGCAATTAAAAAAAAGTTTTACGCAGATTATATGGTGGAAATACGGAAGCAAACCCAAGCACTAGTTACTATAGCAAATAAATTGACGAATAGATAAAAAATGCGGCATTTTTTCCCTATTCAAAAATATTATAGATTTCTGTTTTTTTAGTTTTATTTCCTAGCTCATAATGTTTACGACGACAGGTAAAATAAATGTGAAAGGACAATATCTGTCTTGACTTGATTGTTATTGTGAATTGTGATACAAAGAAGTAGATAGATACAGAAGTTAGGATTACCTACTTAATAATAAAGATTTCTTAAAGATTCTAAATAAAACTTCCTGAATGTTTATGAAGTTTTATTTGGATTTATCCCAATGAAAAAAACGACATTGTATTATTTCTGGCTTCTGCTTCTACTATCCTGTGGGTACCTTGAGTGTAAGGTCTCTAGCCAGGGCATAAAAAACTTATAAACTAATTGAGAGCCTGCTAAGGCTGGTACCACGGGGTACGAGCCTCGGCTAAAGGTGTCATTGGAGATGGCAGATTGGCAGCATTAACTGGAATAAAAACTTATAAACTACTAGCTGATGCCCGCGACTTCACCCTTGGTAATATAAATATATTAAAACCTTCCTCGAGAACCACTCTATACATTGGTGAAAACAGCATGAAAATCGATGCAGTCGTTTTTGAATTTATCGCGAACAGACAGACAGACGCGACGAACAACTTTGTTTTATAATTTACTAGCTGATGCCCGCGGCTTCACCCGCGTGGATGTCGTTCAAATTATATACTAAAACCTTCCTCTTGAATCACTCTATCTATTAAAAAAAAACCGCATCAAAATCCGTTGCGTAGTTTTAAAGATTTAAGCATACAGACAAACAAACAGACAAAAATAGCGACTTTGTTTTATACTATGTAAGGATGTACTGAAGTGACAGCGTGCTAAGAGCACCCCCTGTGGAGTACATACACGTACACGTACAGTCAGTGCCCACGCCCAGCATTATCTGAACTCGCGTCTCAAGAAGAAGAGGGCGAGTGGTGTGAGGAGAGGAGTCGGGTAATGCTGAGTACTGAGTGAACGAGACTCGGCTTAGGGCTTCACTGGGTGTGGCAGCAGCAAGGAGCAACCTGGATCTTGAGTGAGGTGAGTGACGGCTAGATTAACTGCTATCTTTAGTACTTACAGTCGCTATTCTGTTCGTCGAAAGCCGCGTGCACGAGCGCACGAAACCTCCCCGTGGTCCTCAACGCACGAACACACCACTCGCAGATCATGCAGTCTGGGTGAGTCACCTGATAATTTGAAAGACAATAAAAGCCGTTATTCACAAACACTTCGATTCGACAAGTCATATGATTTTCTTTTTTGACATTACGAAAGTGAGCGACAAAAGACATACGACTTGTCGAATTTTTTTTTTTTTTTTTTTTGAAATCGAAGCAACGAATTCCGAATTCTGAATGAAACGGTCTGAATTTTGTCTTATTCTCTAATTATTTTGACTGATATGGGTCTAATACATGTATGTTAATGTGTCATAGCTGTTGACCTGTTGGTTCTCCTATTCTTAAATGTATTAATACATTCACAGCTGGATATATACCAACTACAAAGGTTTACCTCAGCATCCGAATCTGCATCATCTTCAATTCTACGACCCTCACTAGCTCATTTAATCATCTGCCTAGCCTTTTTTTCCCAACTATAATAGTAGGGGCCGGCTTCCAGTCTAACCGGATGCCGCTGAATACCATTATTTTACATGGAGCGTCTGCCTATCTGACATTCTGACCTCCACAACCCTGTTAGCTGAGTAATACGGTAGGTACCACCTTAGTTAAACTGGTTGTCAAGACTTTCGGGCCCCACTGACTACCTGTTACGACTGTCAAACATCTACAAATGCAGCTGGGACCAACGGCGTAGCATGCTTTCCGAAGCACAGAGGAAACTCTATACGTAATATATAGTCATCCATCCACAGTCCAACCTAGACAAGAGCGGCTTAACCTCAAGATCGATCCGCGCGGCTGTGGATCTAGCTCACACGAAGTCTTTTCTCTTTACCTTAATTCCAAAACAGTCATTAAGTAGCTGGTCATATCGCTCCTCAACGCCTTGCCAGACATAGGTGTCTCCGAAGTACCTCAGGTTGTTGTCGCCACCACAGAGGCGGCAGCAGCGCCCTGGGACTCCGTCACCATCTCCTGATGCGTGATTTGGGACGGAATCCTGGATAACATTTTAGATTAGATGGTTTATACGCATGATTATTAAAACTACCCTATCGTTTACTCCTATGCATATAGCCTATATTCACAACCAACCGAATCGAATATGTCGTAAGTATATCTATCTTTTTTGGCATTACGAGAGCGAGCGAAATAGACATACCTACAACATATTCGATTGTTTGTGAATAGGTAGCTATGCTGGGTATAGACCCCCACCATCCTTTTCATCAGTCCCTCTTCAGTGCCACATCTTGCTAATTCCTAAAGAAGACATCCAAATAGTCCGGCTATCTCCTTAGCAGTCTGTTGCAGTCCCGTTTCGCGGTTTCAGGGAACTTTCATAATCTTTCTACCCTTGTCCCATGCATAATACTTGAAGTCGGTCTAATACGTTTTTTTTGCCATTCCTTCATGTCATTCTCTTTTTACCCGACTGCGGCGAAGCCCAAAAGGAGGGTTATTACTTTCATAGCATTACTCATACAATCCATTCATACTTTCAGCCTATAATCAATGTCTCCACTGCTGAGAAACAGGCCTCGTTTCTGCGATAAAGTGTAGGTGTTCAGTGACTTGACAGTTTCTTCACGATGTTTTTCATAACTTGATCGGGAGCAGTCGTGATGAAATAAATTACACAAAGTGGCCTTAGCAGACTACTGCTGTTATAGGTGACTTTATCCAAAATGCCTGTGCAAGATACTGGAAGCCGGAAAATGATCCTGAAATACCTAATCGGGAAAAGTTGATAATGGTTTAGAACAGGTCTTAGGTAAGCAAACATTATTACAGCGGTACTTACATCGCAAAATAATTCATACAATTTCTGAGAAGTGTACAAGACATTCATTTTGGGCTTTCGTCTAGGAAACAAAGATCGGAAAAAAATGCTTACAAATTATTTGAAATATACACATAATTTTGCAAACTTCTAACTAAAAACGTACTATTAATAGTCAAAAGAAAACTTATTAACAAAATGGCCAACCATTGTACGGCAAATAATTTCAAAAATGGTCCGTTTTTGTTATAAGTCATGTGAGCACAAACGTGAAATGTTACAAACAAACAGCTTTAAAGCCAGCTCATGGAACTATTAAGTTCTACAGATTTTATAAGACAGTGTGTCAGCAAATTAGACCGCTAAAAACCTTTACCGAAAACAAGCGTTGCCAATCTGCCACGACCCGTCGGGCCTGCGGTTGTTCGAAAGAGATACCGCGGCCTTGGCACAAGGACTAAAAAGGAACATGGGTAGTTTTTAGTCAGTAGAAGTCAGAAAATCTAAATGTGTAGGTTTCCTTTTATAGAGCGAGAGGAGTCATTTGATGATTTCCCGTAAAAAAAAAAGGCGGGACCTCGAATAAGGTTGGCAGCACTTGTAATCGGGTGGCAACACTTGTAATTCTGTCATTTACGCTTGACTTCACATTTTTGAAATTTTGACACTGTCAAACAAAGCAACGCAAGCTGTGAATGAAAATATTGTTTGCTGAATTATTTGTGTTATTTTATCATTTTATTCATTAAAAACATCTTTAAAATCAGTGACGTCAAGCAAATAAAAGTCTTTCCAATGAAATAATGTTATATCACCACCGTACAATTCACTAAAACGAAAACAAAGATTGCACAACTGTATAACACTGTAACCTTGTTAGAAATCATCAAACATGGGTGGAAAAGCAGAAAAAGGTACTCCAAAATACATCGCGAACAAGATAAAAGCTAAAGGCTTGCAAAAACTACGATGGTATTGCCAAATGTGTGCGAAACAATGTCGGGATGAAAATGGTTTCAAATGCCACACTATGTCTGAGTCTCATCAGAGGCAGTTGTTACTATTCGCTGATAACCCCAATAAGTACCTCGACGAGTTCTCCGCGGAGTTCTCTGACGGATATTTGGAACTACTTCATCGACAATTTGGTACTAAAAGAGTAAATGCCAATAAGGTGTACCAGGAGTATATTTCTCATAGGTATGTAGCTTTTTCTTGATATGTTGTATTTTTAGTAGTTAAGGAAGTGGTATATCTTAATGTATAGGTGTCGTAAGAAGTAATAAAGAGGTTTTATTATGAAAATAGGGTAATTTTAGTACCTACATCAATAGAAACATGTAAAATAACAAAAGTGCTGCTTTTTTTATTGTATTAGCCTGCACTATCCCACTGCTGCGCAAAGGCGTCTCCCAATTCCTGTAAACCTTCCTGTATTCCTGTTGTTGTTTGTAAACGCACCTATGCTATGATACAGGAGAAATTCCTAGTGAGGGGCAATGTTTTTAAAAAAAAAAGAAAAATTCCTTCCAAAAGCTCTTTTCAAGAAAAGAACTGCATATTGTTTGTAGTAAATACCATAATCAATATTCAAGCCCAGCAAAAAGTTTGCTTTAAATACCTTTGGCCCTGTGGTGGCCATATTAATAGTGACAGCAATAGTGTTTTCGAAAAATTCAGGTGTATTTAATATCAAGCCAGTCCCGTTGTACCTCGCATCTACCAGCAACTATCATCAAAACTCAATTACTTATTTCAGAGACCATTCCCACATGAACGCAACCCAATGGGAGACACTCACCGAGTTTGTCAAATGGCTGGGCCGCGAAGGCAAGTGCATAGTGGACGAGACTGAGAAAGGTTGGTTTGTGGCGTACATTGATCGAGACCCGGCTGCTATAGCCGCGGCAGAGGCTAAGACTAAGAAAGAGAAGATGGATAAAGATGATCAGGTAAAAATGAACAACACCTAATTTATATGTTTTTTTTTAAACCCCACACTAGGAATTTCTCCGGGCTGCGCTCACAGACATTTAAGCTCACATACACAAATATGAAAAAAAAATCACATAAACAAATGGCAGGTTATGGCGTTCTGTGGAGGAAGCCTTTGTCCAGCAGTAGTCGGCTGATGATGATGATGACACAAATACCCAGACCCAGAACAACTATCTGTACATCATGACTCATCAATTCATCATCATCTGCCTAGCCTTTCCCAACTATGTTGGGGTCGGCTTCCAGTCTAACCCAGATGCAGCTGAGTACCAGTATTTAACATGGAGCGACTGCCTATCTGACCTCCACAACCCAGTTAATAAGACTGATAAGACTGTTGGTCTCCCTGTAACGACTGCGAAAGATCTATATATGGCAGCCAGGACCAACAGCTTAAATAACGTGCTTTTCGAGGTACGGAGGAAACTCGGTATGTACTGGGTGGTCACCCATCCACAGACCAACCTAGACAAACGCGGCTTAACCTAAAGATTGATCCGAGTGGTAGTTTTTATAAAACCACTAGCTATGACTAACATTTTTTTTTTTTTTTTCTTCTTATCATGTGATCAGTCGAAAGACTATGAGCAGATGTGTTGTAGGATCAATGGCGATTAGAGTTAATTCCCCATTAGGAATTTCTCTATAATTAGATATGGCTATCCAGTATATGCCGTCGTTTCAGCCTTCGCATTGACTCTGGCTTATGCTAATACTGGAGTCACAAGCTGAACCCCATAATTGGACTCCATAGGTCCATATTGGCTTCAAAATTGTCTTGTAAATTAAGAGTTTATTGTCGAGAGACAATTTGGAATTACGTCCAAGCATCCAATACAGTCGTTTGAATTTGAGGTTTATTTCATCCCTTTTAGTCTGTATGTGTTTTCTCCACGTAAGGCGCCTTACATGACTAACATAGTCATATTTTCTGCCTTCCACAGGAGAGAATGCTAGAATTCATTCAGAAGCAAGTGGAACGTGGCCAAAAGCAGACCTCTGATGAAGGACCTTCTTACTCCGAGTTCCACCGGGAGAGCAGTCAGGAGAAAGTTGTGCTGAGTCTGAAGAGGAAGACTGAGGGTAAGAACGTTTGTTTTTCAGATATATACTAGCTGATACCCGCGACTTCACCCGCGTGGATCTCGTTTTTTTTTTTTATTTTTTTTTTTTCATATTTATTTCCAAACATGCGATCGGTTCTTGAACCATAAGCAGTTGTTTTCAATGTCTTTGGCATGTTAGGCTTGCCCTCCCACTGTTAGGCTGCCTTTGGTTATTGCCTTACTCTAAAGTATATTATCCCAAGTGTGCAGTCTTTTAAGACGTCTTGTTGGCAGCGATTCACTTAGAGCCTGAGCAAGGCTGTTTTCGTGATTTATTATTTATTTATATATACTTTATTGTACACCACAAAAATACATAACAGAAGAAAACATAATATACACTACAAAACATACAATGGGCGGCCTTATCGCTTTCCGCGATCTCTTCCAGGCAACCTTAGGATGGACAGTGATTTATTACGATTTAAAATGGGGCTGTTGTTGGTGCAAATAGTAAATACCAACTTATACAATATTAAACTAAAATAGATACATACATATCCTAAATAATAGATACATAAATACATACATACTAAATATTTAAGCAACGAAAATTAATGAAGACTAAAGATGTTTAATTTAACAGTTATGAGAACAAGATCACAACGACAAGTAATGTTCCTTTACGAGCCTTTTAAACATAGGTAACGACTGCGCGCGTTTAATTTGAACGGGCAATGCATTCCACAAACGAGCGGCCTGGACAGTAAAGGATTTGTCGAGGAAAGTTGTGGAATGCATAGGCATTTTGAGCTTCAAGTTATCAGATGACCTTAAAAATTTCGCGTGGGAGTCGCAAAGAAACTGGAAACGTTTCTTGAGATAAAGAGGGGTGGAAGGGGAAAAGAGCACATTATACAAAAGGGAAAGGATATGAGCATTCCGGCGAAGGCGAATTGGTAACCACTTGAGCTTGACACGATATTCAGAAACATGGTCATATTTGCGTAAACCGAATATGAACCTTATACACACATTTTGAAGCCGCTCAAGCTTATCGAGTTGGTCTTGTGTAAGGTCAAGATAGCTGGCATCAGCATAGTCAAGGATGGGAAGAAGAAGCGATTGTGCAAGCGCAATCTTAGTGGCAGTCGGTAGAAAATTACGCAATCTCTTCAAAGATGCAGCAGATGCAAATAGCCTGCGGCTAACTTCCTGTAGCTGGGCAGTCCAAGAGAAGTTCTTATCTATGAATATCCCCAAGTTTTTAACTTTTTCACTGAAAGGAACAACTGAGTTGTCAAAAGAAACTTGGGGGAGAGTCGTCCAGTCGATCCTTGAGACCGTCCTAGAACTGCCTACCACCACAACCTGCGTCTTTATGGGGTTGACCACAAGTCCATACCTCTTGCTCCACTCGCATATACGGGCCAGATCACTATTAACCGTTAGGATAGCCTCAGACAGATTTCCAAGAGGAGCTCGCGAGTAAATTTGTAAATCATCTGCATAAAGATGGTAGGAAGAAATTAGTTCGTTGGAGATTGAGTTAATAAAAACTGCGAAAAGTAAAGGGGATAGAACGCCACCCTGAGGTACACCGGCAGAAGTATTACTCCAGGAAGACAAGACTTCTCCAATGCAAATACGTTGCCGGCGGCCGAACAGATAAGTACGAAACCAGTCAATTACCGATGGAGATATGTTAAGAGAGCGTAGAATGCCAAGCAAAACATCAAAGTCAACAGTATTAAAGGCATTACTGAAATCTAGCAAAGCTAGAACCGTTAGATTACCTTTTTCCATAGCCGACCTTATATCATCCGTAATGTTCAGAAGCGCTGTGGTAGTGCTATGACCAGGACGGAAGCCAGACTGGAAGGGGTTGAGGAGATTATTTTTAGAGAGGAAAGTACTTATTTGACTGTGAATTAACCGTTCAAGGACTTTGGATAGGAATGGCAAAACGGATATTGGTCGGTATTCAGAAAAGGATGTGGGATTTGACTTTTTAGGTAAAGGAATTATTTGAGCATCTTTCCATGAGCATGGAAAGACACCACTAGATGCAGAGAAATTGAGGATGTGACAAATGACGGGAAGGATAACATCCAGCACAGGAACTAACATATTACGGCTGATACAGTCACTTCCAACTGCATTGGAGGTAATCGATAGTATGCTTTTCTTAACATCACATGCGGAGAACTGATCAAAAACAAATGGAGAATAAGTAGGAGTCGGAAGTGAAGAGAGATAATTTAGTGTATTCAATTTTATTGTCCTATCATAATTGGACGAAGAAGTAAAGTGATTATTCATTGCATTAATGTCTATGTCTTTTGGGATTGTCTCTTGTCGAGTTTTACCGACCCCCAATGATCTAAGAAATTTCCAAACTTTGGAAGGGTCCCCATTTTGGACAGAAGAATGAATGTGGTGGCGATTAGCATTCCTACACACCTTATTGCAGCGATTACGGATTGAGAGGTATCTTTCCCTGTTAGCGTCATTAGCCCTACGCTTGAACTTAGATTTTGCAGTAACTTTTTTGTGCATTAGCGTTTTGATCTCATTTGTGAGCCACGGCGCCGGCAAATGCCTAACCTTAACTGCTCGAACAGGTGCGTGATGATCGTATAGCTCGATAAGTTTAGCCGTAAAAATATTGACTTTCTCATCGACTGATGCAGAGGCAAACAGATCAGACCAATCTATATTGTTGGCATCCTTACAAAGATTGTCAAGGTTCATTCCACCAAAATTGCGTTGCATGAGAATCTTAGCCTTGGCCTTAGGTGGCCGAATTTTGTATGACAGAAAAATCAGGTCATGATAGGAAAAGGCATCGGCTGAACATTGGCCATGCTTAGCGACATGATCAAGAGAAGAGGCAACAATCAAGTCAAGTAGTGAAGGAGCAGAGTTAGGAAAATGGTGAGTGGCATCCAATGGAAGAATGAAAAGATTACTGGAAGCTAAAATACTTGTCAGAGAAGAAGAGCGATGGTCTTTTTTCAGAAGACAAGTATTAAAGTCACCCATGATTATACTATGACTGTAAGAAGGAATCAGTTTTTCTAAGAGATTTTCAAAAGATGAAAAGAAATTAATGCGTAGAGAGGGACAATAATAGACGCCAAGAAGCAATTTTGAATGGTGTAGTTCGACTTCAAGGAAGAGATGTTCACCAGCATTAGATGGCGGCGGCTGTGCTGACACATTAACAACAGAAAAAGGAATGTGCGTACGGAGATATATGGCAACACCACCACCACCACCAACCGACCGGTCGTTTCTTATAAGCTGGAAGCCGGGAAGAGAGTAACTTGTTGAAGGGAGACAAGGTTTAAGCCATGATTCGGAAATAAGAATAGCATGTACGTTCTTACAGTCAAAGCTTGCCAGCATATCGTGGAAATGGGCCGGAATGCTCTGAGCGTTAATATGTATAACGTTAAAATTCTTAGGAACATCAGAAAACTGCGCTGTAAGACTGTCTGCAAGAGAAGGAATACTCACGAAACTGTCGTCGCTGCTTGTTATAGAGAAAAAGCTACTATTATCACTGCTTTCATCGATAGACATATAAATATATATATATATATATATAAATAATACAATATAAAATATACTAACTAATAACAAAAATAAAATAAAAAAAGTAACCGTCTAACTAGTCCACCTGCCGGTTGCGTCACTACATCAAAATACCTTATTAAAACCTATAAGCAGTAAGTAGTCCGGGTAACAATAGTTAAAAATAAAAAAAAACAAAATAAAAATAATAATCATAAAAAAATTAAATTTTAGATATTTCAGGAGACAACAAAACAAAAATTTAAAAAAAAAGTGTCTTCTGCCAGGCACAGCCTGCCAATGCGCTGTTACGAGAAACGGAACGCATCGAATGAAATTGACGTGAGGTGCAGTGACAGTCCGACAGACTCTGACACTGACAGTATCGACATTGTGACATTAGTTTCAGACAAGCAAATAAAATTGTCAATACACTAAAAATTAACTGAAGGTACATAAAACCAACAAAACAATAAAACATGAAATTACCCGGACTTTGAATAAATACATCAGGAAATCACTTCTTCAAAACAGTAGCACGCTTCAACCTAGCGGTCTTCGCAGCAGCAACAACCGGGACAGAGGCCGGCACAGCCGATACTGGATCACTCTGCTCGGGCTGATTGGGACTCGGCGCAATCTGATCCAATTCAGCGAGGGACTCAACCCGATGCCGTGAATCATTGGGACCAAGGACATACACGCAGCCTGCCTTAGTCCAGCTCTTGGAGACACCGCATCTTTCCCTCGCAGCCAAGAACACATCATGCCGCCCCTTTGTTAGGAACTCGGACATGGTGACGCCTGTAGCCTTTAATTTGGCTTTGGAAAACCAAATCCTATCCCGAACCGCTAAATTGCCTAGCTTGAACAAGATAGGCCTGGTTTTATTAGCTACGGCTCGTCCCATCCTGTGACATCGGCTAATGTCCGCAATAGTGAAGTCACTCAGCTGCAATTTGCTACAAATCACCTCGGTGATCACCTTGGCGGTGTCCTCCTTCTGCACCTCATCAACACCGTGCAACAGCAATATCTTTCGACGTGCCCGCATCTCAATTTGGTCGACACTACGAGCTAGTAGCTCCACCTGTTGCTGAACACTGTTGAGAGCTTGCGTGATGAATGTCCGGAACATTGTGAACTCTGCAGCCAGGCTAGAGGTTGTGACAGGTGATGGAGGGGCCTTCTGTAGTTCATCTTCAAAGGCAGACATCTTTGTGTGAAACAACTCCTTTAATTCACTCAGAGTGCTTGTTAGTGAATCCATTGTGTTGAAGTGAAATGAATATTAGAGAAAAATTGTGAAGAGATAACGCTACACCAGCAGGTACTAACTATGAACTTTTAAAATGTAGCATAAATAATTATAAATAATGTTTCTATTAAATTATATTGAATTTTAAATGAGAGCTAATTTTTCTTTGTGTAACTACTACAACTACCCACGAGCCAAAAACTTTATTATCCTCTCTCTGTAAGCTTTTGTCATGGTTTTGATTTCCTCTTTGATGGTAGGAACTTTTAAATATTCGTGGATTTCATCCATTCTTGTGTATTCGGTACACAAGAATGGGTGGATCTCGTTTATCGCTATAAATTATATACCAAAACCTTCCTCGAGAACCTCTCTATCCATTGTTGAAAACAGCATGAAAATCGGTGGAGCAGTTTTTGAGTTTATCGCGAACAGACAGACAGACGCGGCGGAGGACCTTGTTTTTGTAGTGATAAACAAGCTCTTACTCTCAATACTGGTATTCAGCTGCATCCGGTTAGACTGGAAGCCGACCCCGATATAGTTGGGAAAAGGCTAGGCAGATGATGATGAAACAAGCTCTTTTGTATTTTGACATTACTGCGGCTCATCATCTTTTTAGTTTTTTTCTAACCATTTGGGGGTCAGCTTCCACATTCAGCTCCATGTAAAATATTGATATTCAGATGCATCCGGTAAGATTGGAAGCCTACCCCAACTGGTTGGGACAAGGCTATAGGCAGATGATGATGGAGTTTCTTGCCCGTTCTTCTTCATGAGATCTACGTTAGGGAACTGGCAACTGCAGTACTTTCACAAGTTATTATGCCTTGTGATTGTGACTGTAGCGTAGGAGTGCAATACGTCGTTTCGGGAGTTGCTGCGTCGGGCTGCGCGGCGCCGGATGTTACCGGCGACGAGTGCTGTGGGTGCGGGGGCGCGCGGCGGTGTGTGCCGTGGCGGCGGGTGTGCGGGGCTCCGGGTCGCGGGGCGGCGGTTGCGCGTTGCGGCGTGCATTCGTTGTTCCGTGATTCGGGGTCTCGAGCATTCGTTGTTGCGGTTTGCGTCGCTGCGTGCTTTTGTGCTCGCAGTGTTCGTTGTTGCGGGCATTCGGTGGCGTGTGGTTCGGCGTGGTGGCTTTCGGAATGACGTATTGCACTCGTAGTTTCGTTCTTCTTCCGTCCTTCTGACATTCAAAAGTGCCTGTAATGGCTTAATTGAAATAAAATATTTGAGTTTGAGTTTGATAGCTATCAAACCCCTAATGACCTATTGTGGTCTGCGGAAAAAATCTGTCCATCAAAGTTTTTAATGAGCAGCAGTGGCCCAGTGGTGGCGGCTCCAACTTACAAACAGAGTCGTAGTTTCGAACCCAGACAGGCACATTACTTAGTGTAATTTATAACATCACCACTGATCTCAAAAATGTGAAAAGAAAACGTCGTGAGGAAACCAGTAAGTCCTAGAACCAAAATGGCAGATTATGCTTATTGTTATCGTTTTATCCCTTCGAAATGACTGTAAACCCACCGGTAAAATAGCCTAAAAACAAGGGGAAAGAAGGAATACAAGATGGGTACTCACGTGGCCGTGGAGAGTTGTTCTTATTCACTTCACCCCGTTTTAATGTTTATTTCGCAGTGCACTACGTTAATGATAGTCTGGGACGTCCCTTGATTGATATTTATCACTATCTTGAAGGTTTCTTGAGGTTTTCACGGCAATTCGCGGAGCCGGCTCGAGCCGTCGTTTTGATTCGAAGTTTTGAGCGGAAAGTAGTTGATATGCGTGTTGGGCGCTAGTGAGCCTTGCGCAGGATCCGGAAATCGGGACGGGAAGGAAAATAGGGATGTGGTAACTTGTGCAAAAAGACTAAGTTACCGGTTTTTGTGATGATGTGTTTTTAATACTTTAACACTTATTGTTTACAGAAAAGAAACCAGACGCATTGCCAGCATCAGCCCTGAAACTTAAGCTCAAAGAAGAATCTGCTAAAAAACAGAAATACTTTGAAGACACTAAGAGCAAACGATCCGCTTTAGATGAAATTATAAAGATGGAGGAAAAACGGAAGGAAGTAGCTAACAGGTGAGAATTTATAAAATAACAATATACACTAGCTTTTACCTGCGGCTTCGCCCACATGTTCTTGTTTTCGGGTTAATTATAGGCTACATTTAGAAATAGTGTGGCTTTTTGTCTTCTATATATATATAAATAAAAAGAGAAGTCCTGACTGACTGACTGATTGACTGACTGACTGACTGACTGACTCACTCATCAACGCCCAGCCCAACCCCTTGGACCTAGAAAGCTGAAAATTTGCACAGAGGTTCCCTTTATAATGTAGACAAGGAATAAGGAAGGATTTTTCGAAATTCAAACTCTAAGGGAGTTAAATAGGGAATGAAAGTTTGTATGGAAAATCGTCATTTTCACGCGGGCGAAGCCGCTGGCAACAGCTAGTTGGTAATATGATTTTCAAAATCGGTGCAGTAGATCCAGAGATTACTCTCTACAACCACACAAACTTTACCGCTTTATAATATTAGTACAGAAAATATCACTCCTTCCCTGAAGGCGGCATAGAACCTAATAGTACACCTACAAATCGCCATTTGTGCACCCACGGGACTTAAGGTTGCACAAGCCAGTCATTCTTCCATACAAACGTAGTATGGTGATTACTCCTCTGGTTGACGGTGTAGGTTCAAAATTAAAAATTGTATCAACTGGTCTTGTCATTATCTAGGTCTCTATGGAAGCAGAATTGGAAAAAAAATATGGGTTTGGTTGGAAGTTATGAGCGTCGAAACTTTCATATTTTAGCACTAATTTTAACCATCTTTGGGCGTAAATAAGTTACGTGTATAGTACGAAAATGAAAAAAGCGAAACCATACAGACACAGATTAGTTATTAAAGAATTCAAATTATTTTATTTTGATCAGATACATTCAATGGATTTTTCATGGTATTCATACTACCAAAGGTCTGCATAGAAGCAATCGCGCGCCCGTTTTAGTTGTGTCTCTTTCGCTCTATGCATTTCGCTCGTGATGTCGGATGAAATAGCATGCATTTTAGCCCCGCCCACCAACTAGTTCGTGCCGTTGGCTTGTTTACCCTTAAACATTGCTTATTGCTGCCAACCAGGCACAAATACTGACCCCATGGCTGTACTGGAAATCCCTGGAAAAAAATATATGGATGGTTTGGTTTATCGAATTCTGGATCTCATGTTCACAAGGACCCGGCAGAAACCATACTCAATACGCAATACATTTATTGCTTCCACAAGTTTACTTAAATGGTAGGTTTTACAAAGTTATGATCATTGTGGACCTTGTCGGGCACTGCAATAGTAGGAGAGAGGAAGGCTTTTATTTGACTATATATTAGAATAGTCCTAAATGTATTATTTATAATAATAAAATAATAATAATAATTTATTCAATAAAAAAAGTTTGCAATGTTACATATATTCATAAGGCTAGTTTTATACATTTACAAAAGAATTTACCATCTGTAACCGAACTAGGCAAAAGCCTGTATTTCGGCCTGTATTTTTGTAGTCTAATTATCTATTAAAATGTGTATTTATCTAATTTAAAATTTATCATTAAAGTATAGATCGCCACCTGCTACGTTCCTTACATTCTCCTTTTGCTACGTCCACGTCAGTAAAATAAATTTAAATCTTTATATATTGTTTCTCTTACAGAAAGGACTACTGGATATGTGAAGGCATAGTAGTAAAGATCACCACAAAGTCTTTAGGCGACAAGTTCTACAAGAAGAAAGCCGTGATAGAACAAGTTGTGGATAAGTACTGCGCTCATGTGAAGTTGACCGATGATAATACTAAGCTTAAGCTTGATCAGGTGAGATGGTCGTTTGTTTAATTTATTTATTTATTGCATTTCACCACATTTGACATTTTAACCACACACAAGCAAGCGCGCTAATTCTGTTACCACTTATTCAGTAGGTACAGTGCGATCAAATTATCTTGGCAGCTCCGAACTTCGTGCAGGTCATTTTGTTACAACGAATGTACAAAAGTGTTATGATATTTATATTATTTGTATTTCTCACTGTTTAAATTAGATATTTTCTGATCGTTTAAGTATTGGTTTATCTGGCAATAACAGTTTTATTCCCAAGTTTACATGCGTAAAATTTCGCAAAGCCTATGTTCAGAGCTGCCAAGATAATTTGATCGCACTGTACATCATTCTGAATGTCATAGAATTTTTTTATAGGTTTTTTTTGTTTAAATCACCTCTGTCCAATGATTGACCGTGTATTGCAGATTTGTAGGTTTTTCCATCAACCATTCTGTAAAAAAAAATAGTATTCTAATGTCATGTACCAAAAGGCAATATAATGCAGCATTTTCGGACAGGATTCGAAATACAGGCTGCTTTCCAAAACGGGCAAAGTAGAAGTGGGTAAAAAGGCTGCTAGGCGAATGGGATTGGAAGGGTCATGTCAGCTGCCCGTGGGGCTGCGGATTATCGAAAGAGATGACGTGGCCTCGGCACAAGAGCGAAGAAGGAACATGAGTTGGTTTTTAGTCAGTAGAAGTCTGACACTCCCCTTCGCTCTGCCCAAGAGCCCCCGGGGGGCTTATTTGATGATTTTCTACCCACCAAAAAAAAAAAAAAGATTCATGTCAGCTGCAAGCACGATGACCTCTGAGTAAAAGTCTCCACATAATGTTTGGCTGAAGACGGACGGCGAGGCCGGAAGACTTTTCATAATGAAATGAAATGAATGAAATGAAATTGTTTATTTCAGACACATGATAATACTAACTGCGTCTGTGAGCATTTTATGAATTTTAACGCAACTCATATTATTATGATCTATTTTCTTAAATGGTCCATTTTAGGCTTTTTAACGCAATACATAATTATTATGATCTGCTATGGCCATTTTAGACCTCCAGGAAACGTACATTGGGGGCTGGTTCGAGGAGATAAAATAAAAGAACTATTGGAAGAAATTGGGGGAGATCTTTGTCCGGCAGTGGACGTCTTTCGGCTGAAATAATGATGATGATACAATATTTTACAATCTGATAATTAATACTTGCATTCTCTTTCAGAACCATTTAGAAACAGTAATCCCGTCGACGGGCCGCACCGTCCGGTTCGTGAACGGCGCGTACCGCGGCTCTGTTGGACAACTCAGAAGACTGGATGTAGACCATTTTTGCTGTGATGTTGAGGTAAATCTATAAAGTATTATTTAACGTAACTCTTCACTTTCTCACACTCACATTGTCAGATAAATACCATCAACATCCTTGTACCCTTGTGCCATGTTACTTGGGGTCGGCGCAACACGTTTTTTTTCCTTTTTCCTCTATCAACCGTTACGCTATCATTTACTCCTTTTTCTTTCATATTTACCACAATATAATTATACTAGCTGACCCGTGCCCACTTCGTTGGGCATAATTAATTACCTACTCGAAAGTGTGCTAATTACGTTTCGAAAAATTCAATCCGAATTAAACCCGAAACCATCGCGCGCCGTCCGCTGCTTTGGTTTTTTCTCCGATTCACTTTGCAAAACGGACTACCACGTAAAAGCCTTTTTATTTTTCGGTTTTTTATATAACCTATGACACTCAGCAATAATGTGGCTTTCTATTGGTGAAAGAATTTTTAAAATCGATTACGTAGATCCCGAGATTACTTCTTACAATTTAACAAACACACAAACTTTACTTCTTTATAATATTAGTATAGACACAGATAATATAATACTATAAGCAAGCCGTTTAGCCGGACTCTGGCCCATAACATAAAGGTCTAGCCTAGTTTAGGAGACAGGGTTGAACCTATTGTACTTATTTACCTAATGCTAAACTAAGTACTTTAATCTGTAGGCGCTACAAAAATTACTACATCACCGTCTATGACACAAATGAAAGAAGGTTAACGAGGTTCATTTGATGATAATTTATTTATTTATTTATAATCTCCTAATTAAACATTAGCGCATCAGACAATCACTCCAACTGTTCAAACTTTGTCTTTAACAAGTAAACTTAGTTTTTTCTATTACAATTTTCAGATATGCGAAGGCCTGCTAACCGGGCGCGTCGTCAAAGGCGTTCAATATGAAGACATCAGCAAACTGGCATCGTGACACGACTCACACTTGAATTGTATAATATTTTATAATATACTTCGCGCCACGAAAAGCTAAAATGTTTGTACTAAGTTTTTCACCTTTTTTTTGGGACAAGCCCGTCACACTTTTCCCAAACCACTGTAACTCCTGTTAGCCAGAATCAACAGTGGCGACCACAAGAAAAGCGCCGTGACAATGAATCTCGACGAAGTCCCAGAGAAACGATTTAACTATCTTGGATCCCGCAACGAAATTAATCAGAGAAGAATAACGGAGGAGTAGGAAAACATGGTCCGTCGGGGCTGAGGATTATCGAAAGAGATGACGTGGCCTCGGCACAAGGGCGAAGAAGGAACATGGGTTGGTTTTTAGTCAGTAGAAGTCTGACACTCCCCTTCGCTCTGCCCAAAAGTGGGGGGGGGGGGTTATTTGATGATTTTCAACCCAGCAAAAAAATAAATAAAAAAAGGAGTAGGAAAACATAATTTTCATTTCCCTCCATATCACAAGGCCAATAGTCACTTAGGGACATTTACAACTGGGATGGTGTAGGAAAACATAATTTCCACTTCCCTCCATATCACAAGGCCAATAGTCACATAGGGACATTTACAACTGGGATGGTGTAGGAAAACATAATTTCCACTTCCCTCCATATCACAAGGCCAATAGTCACTTAGGGACATTTACAACTGGGATGGTGTAGGAAAACATAATTTCCACTTCCCTCCATATCACAAGGCCAATAGTCACATAGGGACATTTACAACTGGGATGGTGTAGGAAAACATAATTTCCACTTCCCTCCATATCACAAGGCCAATAGTCACTTAGGGACATTTACAACTGGGATGGTGTAGGAAAACATAATTTCCACTTCCCTCCATATCACAAGGCCAATAGTCACATAGGGACATTTACAACTGGGATGGTGTAGGAAAACATAATTTCCACTTCCCTCCATATCACAAGGCCAATAGTCACATAGGGACATTTACAACTGGGATGGTGTAGTTCATCATCTGCCTAGCCTTTTCCCAACTATGTTGGGATCGGCTCCCAATCTTACATGGAGCGACTGCCTATCATGATAGGTTCTCGTGGCGGTGGCGCGGAGTATAAAAATTAATATTAATGAATTGTAATTTTAATAAATTTTTAGTTTTATAAGGAAATGAGACTTTTATTTACTTGAATACTTACATAAGATCACGCTTTTCCCATGAGAGTAGGCAGAAACAACGGCACCTGCTACGGTTCTTACTATTACGAGTACTTACCGACCCAACAAACGTCATTATACGTCTGGATTAATGACAACAGCACCACCTACAGGGCCCAATGTAAATCTACACAATCCAGAGAAACCCACTCAAACAAAAAAATTAGAACACATGTTTTCGAAAAATCGGAGGACTTTGATTCGAACTCGAGTGAGACTTATGACACCACTGTGATCCTCGTAGCAAGAATAGAATATTGGTTCGTTATAGTCTTGGCACTTCTCTATCAACTGCTTTACTGTGTGGATATGGTCGAATATCCCCTGCGGAAGCCGGCCTGCTCGAGGGGCTGCTGGATTGGTTTGTCAGGATTTTAGAGAAGAGCTTGGAAAAAGGAGGTGATATTTTCGAATAACTCCAAAACAATTTTACCAAGTGGTATTGTATTACCAAGTATAGCAGTTGGCACGTAAGTTGAAACAAAATGGCGGTCGTCCGCATAGGTAAAATGACAAAAATAGAGTGAGATTCGAACGAAAATATGCAACTGAGCATTCAAGATCATAATTCAACTTACGGGATGCAATCTGTAATACATTATCGGGTCTCAGTCGACTTATTTTCATGATTGTAGCTTCGCGAACGACCGCCATTTTGTTTCAACTTACGTGCCGACTGCTATAACCGTGTTGACAACACGGTTACTACACTGTGTTGTAGAAGTCAACAGTCACTCCATATGAAATACGTGTAAATAGCTGCATCTGGATAAACCGGAAGCAAACATAACAACATCAGGCCCGAAATAGTTAAACCTGGTTTAACTTACGCTTGGTTTATCTCGCATGCCGTCTCACTTCAAACATATTCAAAAGAATGTGACGGCATGCGAGATAAACCAAGCGTAAGTTAAACCAGGTTTAACTATTTTTATTAATAAGGCGGCAAAGGGTTAGAGAGGTGTAACTACATACACACCCTTTCGCCAGTTTAAATCCCATGTAGTGAGTCTACTATAGCCATCATCAATCTCATCAACACTCAGAAGCTGCTACGGATAAAATCCTGAAGGGTAAACAAAACTCAATAGCCCTTTACCAGACCCGGAAATCGAACACAGGACATCCTGCTCAGAAGTCGCGCCTGCGACCACTAGACCAAAGAGGTAGTCTAATACTGAAAGCAGACTCCCAACATAGTTAGGAAAAGGCTAGAAAGATGACCTTCTCTGATTTAAAGTAAGGAGACAGGAGAACCCGCCGGGGCCGCGGCTTTTAGAACGAGATGACGTGGCCTCGGCACAAGGGCAAAGAAGGAACATGGGTTCGGTTTTTAGTCAGTAGAAGTCTGACACGGGGAGTGTCGCTCTGCCCAAGAGCGGGGGAGGGGGGGTCATTTGATGACTCCACCCACACAAAAAAAAAAGGAGACAGGTGAAAAATAAAACTTCATATTTAAGCATCAAAAAATCATTATATTCTTTCTAAATATATATTTTTAAAACATGCTCTCTACATTATAATATAAACCACGCATTATTTCATACATTTACTTGTTCTTATAGTTTTAATTATATAAGTACGCTATATAATTATTTATGTTTAAAAATATAGTTTTTATCATTATTTTGAGGCACTATGGTTATAAATTGTAGGTTATTGACAAAAAATTAGGTATTACAGAATTAAATATGGGACATATACATTTACAAATAATTGTTTTTTTAATTGGTAAGCTAGTAGCAAATTCTCTTTTTGAATACATTCAAAAGGCACTTTTAAAGGAAGATTTGGATCTGGTCATTACTTATTTTATATTTTACAAATACAAGGCAATTTTACACTGCTATACTTGGTATATTTCACAAAACTTTTAATAACCTTTTAATTCAAATAAAATATTAATAAAACAAACAGAGGATTTAAAAAATAAAAACATGACATAATTTTTGTAAAAAATCATTTATTTACGAAAATTATCGAAATAAATGCTTAAAATTAAAAAAATCAAAATACATAGAATTATAGAAACTTTTAATAATATTGTAATAATTACGTTTTACATACCGTGATGCGTGCGATTTTAACGTTAAATAAAATAAAAATGGCTAACAAATATTGCCATGCCAAAAAATTATAAGTACATTAAACAACTGGCAATACACATAGAAACCACGGGCGCCATTTTTGACCATAGACTATTTATTTTAGTTTTTTTTGTTGCAGTGGCTCCTTATAACAATTTCGGTGCTAGCATCATATGAGTCGAATAATAATCCGTATAAGTGCACACAACTCACCTAGTCGTTGCTATACGTGACTGTGTATTTTGGGCATACAAATAAAAATGGTTAATTTGAGTAAAAGTGTTAATACAATATTCAGGTGCATCCAGTTAGGCTGTAATCCGACCTAGGCTAGACAGAGGGTGGCACACAAACGGGCAGCCCACCAGATGGTAAGTGGGGGACCTTTATTATATGAGACAAGCCCGCCATACAATAGTATGGCGGGCTTGTCTCATATAATAAAGCCACTGTAACTCCTATAAGCCAGAATCAACAGTGGCGACCACAAGAAAAGCGCCGTGACAATGAAGCCCGACGAAGTCCCAGAGAAACGATTTATCTGTCTTGGATCCCGCAACGAAATTAATCAGAGTGGTGGGCCTGGGGCCACCTGCCGTCCTCAGAGGCATCGCAGGGACCTGCCATCCTGGAGACGAAGCTGTAACGTCTCATGTGCCTGTAGTCACCCACACCCTTCCACCGGAACACAGCCACGCTGCTTGGCGGCAGAAATAGGCATAGTGGTAGTACTTCCCTGTGCGAGCTTGCATATAAAGCTCTATGTATTTAGGACTGGGAGCCGACCCTAGCCGTTTAGATGAAAGGACCAGAACAACATGACCTCTCTTTGTAAAGATTTCTCTTACAATGAGAGATCTTCATTACTGGTTTAGTTTGAAAAACAAAAATGATAAAATTCCAGTATAACATGACCTCTCTTTATTCAGATTTCTCATACAATGAGAGATCTTTGTAAACTGGTTTTCTATACTTTGGTCGTTGTGCGTATAAAAGGCTCAGATGTTGTTTTAAAATGTGGATACAATGGCTATTTGTGGTTTCAACGTGTATTGCTTATAGCATAGAGATTAAAGACGGCGGTATGACGATTTTTAATTATTGAAAATCGAATATTTATGATTTTACTAAATAATTTAGTAGACTCAACACTTCATTTGGAAATATTTAAATTCAAATTGATGATATATTTAATTATAATGACTTATAAGTGTAAATTGACTTAAGGTTCTGTCGAAATATTGTGGTATGGATGGATACAAAAAGATATTAAACTTCAATTTCGTGTCCGAAGTTACCTAGGTATTTTCCGCAAACGGAAATTGTCAAACGTAGTGTTCCAAGAGAAGGTTTTCTAACAATTACAGTATTGCCATCTTTAACCAAAATGCATTAAAAAACTCAACAAAATCTAAATTCTAAAAGCTACTTTTGTTAATACACAAAATGCTTCGATTATAAAATCTATTAAAAATATTTAATATTATTAAAATACTATTATTATAATAATAATTTTATTTCATGCATCTAGTATTTTTTATCTGTGCGATACTTTTAATATTATTACAAAAAGGCACAATTATATTCTGCCTAGCAAATGTTTTATAATTAAAATTATTTATCGTAGAAATAGCACGGTTTTATTTTTAAAATTATTTAAAAGCATGTTAAAATCAGCTCAATGTCAAAAATATGATTTATTTATTAAAAATCCTCGGTTTCTGATACTTTGACAAACATATTGTAAGCCATGCAAGCTAGTTTCATCATCTGTCATCATCTTCGTATCCTTGTCCCAATTTCCTCTGTCGCAGTGGTGGCGGCCCCGACTTACGAACAGTGAGTCGTGGGTTCAAACCCCGTCAGGCGCATTACTTTGTGTAATTTATTTCATCACCACTGCTCTCAAAACGGTGAAGGAAAACATCGTGAGGAAACCGGCATGTCTTAGAACCAAAAAATTCGAAGATATGTGACATCTACCAATCCGCACTGGGCCCGCGTGGTGGATTATAGCCCATCCCTCTCCTAGAGAGGAGGCCTGAGTCCCTGCAGTGGGAACATTATAGGCTAATGATGATGAAGAAGGGCTGTTGTATAACCCAGTATTAACTGGGTTGTGGAGGTTAGATAGGCAGTCGCTCCATGTAAAATACTGGTATTCAGCTGCATCCGGTTAGACTGGAAGTCGATCCCAATGTAATTGGGAAAAGGCTAGTTATGATGAGCTTAAAAATTCGTTGCATTATTCAGATTGTTGAAAATGTCTTATGCAATTGAGATGCAGGTTACATTCTTTAGGCTTACTGCCATGCTCAGAGACAACACTTACGGTGAATGCGACAAGGTAGCCCGCGAAATTCGTTTTTTTTTTTACGTTTTTTGCAATTTGCCGGCCAGTGTCAGGTTGTATGTTAAATAAAAAAAATACCAATCGAATTGAGAACCTCCTCCTTTTTAGGAAGTCGGTTAAAAAAAGGATTCGCGGCCGTAACAGATGTGACTTTACTGAGTAATCATGATTAAAATCACCAATACAACCGTCTCAGTTCATATAAGTCTCTTGAGTGACTATTTGATGAAAAAGGCATTGCAAAAAACGTAAGAAAATTTGGTTTTCGCGGGCTACCTATTAGCATTCACCGTAAACTGATGTTTCTGAATGTCACAGTCAGAAACCGAGGTTCAAGTTAAACTTACCTATATATCGCACAGTTAAGGTTTTAACTTTAAGTTATTTTGGATAAAATCTTCATACAAACGTCCACACGGAAGGCACAATGATCTGCTACAGTTTATTAAATAGATGTATTACTTATAATGATACTAAAAAAATACTTAAATCTGTTGGATTTTTGCTTTTAATTCAGTATTATATGATATTTTTTTCAACCCGAACAACATCGTGAGGAAACGGCACGTCTGAGAACCAAAATATTCGAAGACATGTGACATCTACCAACCCGCACTGAGCCCGCGTGGTGGATTATAGATAGCCCATCCCTCTCATAGAGAGGAGGCCTGTGTTCCAGCAGTGGGAATATTATAGGCTGATGATGATGATGAAATGATTTTTTGTATATCAAAAGTGGTGCTTTAAAATTATATTTTATTACTAATTCATTTAATCATTTATACATGTCATGATTGTGTAAAATTACTGTATTATGTCAGAAGTATTAATTAATATTTAAAAGAATATTGGACTGGGATGTGATTCATGTTTTTTTTCGTTTTATAAAATTTTACAACAACAAAAGATAAGGCTATACTTAATGAGAAACAGGCTATAATTATAGCCTTCAGCACCAAACATAACATTACGCCTGAAATTCCCGAAGTGTTAGGCTGAGGTGTACCTAAAACTACACGCACATGTCTTCAGTTATGTTTCCCATGTAATAAGGGGCGAGCGTGTGGATCCAAAAGTCTAGGTTTTTATAAAAAGATATAGTTCTCAAAATACTGAATTAAAAACAAAATTCCAACCGACAGTTTCGTTAACAAATCTTAAAAGTATACGAAAACGATTTTAGTATATTCTTTTACTGTTACATGTTTGTTTGTACGTACTATTTAAATAGAAGAATATTTTTTAGAAATTGATGTTTTTTGTTAACTCTTCTTAAAATTTCATTTTCGGCTTTAATAGGAAGACATATTTTCGTCAGATTTTCTTTTACAGGAAGACTTGAATATCAAGAAAATTAACACGTTTTAGAACTTTTCTTCTTTAGTACATAATTATTTTTTAATCTTACCTTCCTAAAATGTAAATGATTACAATTTTCTTAATTTTATTTGATACTTTTACGTAAAATTCCTTTTTGCATTGTTACTTGTGGCCGATTTTGTCAAATTAGCCGTTCTTGAAATGTAGAATAAGTTTTTTTCTGATTGGTATGCTTTAGACCTCCAGCGTTATTTTGCTGTGCTGTAAATGTATCTTTTTGTAATTTTGTAATTAGTAGCTTGGCAGAACATAGTGCGGTTTCCTCACGACAAGAAAAATCGGGCTTGAAAGTCTGACAACCTCGTTGTGGCTGAAAGCCGATCCCAACGTTGGGAACGGGCTGGGCAGATGGAATGATTGGTATCATTCATTACTAGAATTTTAATATCACCTATTTTTTAAAAGCTTCATAATTCTGGATTTCGCTGCTTCTATACAGGGTGTGAAGGCCACCGACTCTTCAGATTTAGTTTTTTGATCGGTATTATAAACCCTGGTGGCCAGCCAGAGGCGTTCTGTAGTTTCTGCCTAGCCCCCATGGGAAAAGGGCGTGAGTTTATGTATGAATGTATTACCTTCTCCCCCTAAACGCCCTGTAACCATTTTTCTTGTTTAGAATTTATATCTGCCATGTCATATTGTCAGGAGCGCGGGAAGCGGTCCCTCATCCATATGACAGGAGCGCGGAAAGCGGTTGGATGAGGGACGCACAGATCAGAAAGGAGTGGTAGAGGAGGCCTATTCCCAACAGTGGGGTATTCTGGGCTGAAATGATGATATCGTTTCCCCCCACATATTTTCTACCAAGCTATATTTATCAATGAGGTACTTTACTGACTAAAAAAAATATGATTCTGTTTAGTCCGTCTGTTAGATTATCAAAAAATTTTGTTGCATCAAATTAATAAAAAATGACGAAAATAAAACGTGTCAAAGATCGTGAGTGGGGGCTGGTGACGTCACTTTCTGGTAAAAAATGTACCAAACTATGACGTTGCCCGACTTTTCGAAGTAAGAAAAAATACGTGTGTCCAATATTTTTTTGAAATCTATCTGACGGACTAATTAGATTTTTTTTGGCAACTACCCTATACTAAAGATACGTCTTCTTCTACATATCAAACCGGCTAATCTATCAAGAAGAGTTGTTTACCTAAACGAGTTACTTCTTCAGCAGTTTCTCTTCTTCAGGATGAGCTGGTTCCTTCTTGAAGGTGGCGTTCGTGTGGGGGCTGGCTGATGTTGGTAAGAACTGTGGAGGAGAAAGGGTTGTATTAGGATAACCGTAAGATAATAACATCGGGAGAGTCGCGGGCAACCGGTGGATGCAAACTGCAGGCTGCCGTTCTTTATGGCGTTCTATGGGGGAGGCGTTTGTCCAGCAGTGGACGTCTTATGGTTGATGATGATGATGAAGATAATGTGCACCTCTTTTTGTTGACGTTTTATAAGTGCCCATGTAGGCCTATGTGAAATAAAATATTTTGACTTTGATATAATGACGCGGTTAGGGGTTAAGTCATGAGCTATAATATTATGTAGTACTAGCGGACGTCCCGCGGTTTCACCCGCGTAGTTCCCGTTCCCGTGGGAATACAGAGATAAAAAGTAGCCTATGTCACCCGGGATGAATGTAGCTTTCTAATGGTAAAAGAATTTTTAAAATCGGTTCAGTAGATCCCGAGATTACCCCTTACAATTTAACAAATATACAAACACACATACTTTACTTCTTTATAATATTAGTATAGAAGTATAGATATACGCAGAAAAGTTAAAACGCGAATTTCTTGAGAAATAACTATTGCAACTTTGAGAGTTTGGGATATGACCTACTTCATGGTACCTAATATGAAAATGACATAAATACCGTAGGCAAAAATTTATCTTAATTGTTGTTGAGTGTATACGTATTAGTGTCAGACTATACCTACTTGCTGAGTTAAAGTGTACAGGTGAATTTTTGAAATGTGTTGAACCTATTGGCAACAGCCGGGCACAAATCTAGAGACTGTGGAGTTCCTGATGGAAAAACGCATTAACACTTTAGCCAACCTGGGAATTGAACCCTGGACAAAATGTTCAGCAGTACTCTTGTGACCACAAGACCAAGGAGGCAGTCAAGTTGAATTCTACAATAGGTGTATTAACATGAGTGGCCATACCCGAAAGGTATGTTTAAAACTGATCAAAATTCTAGACTTCAGGGCTCTGTCCGATCTGGATACCGAACCCAAGTCAGTCATGCTTATATCTACTATGAAAACCTCCCAGATAGTAATTTCACTTAAAAATTAATATTACAAAAAAACCGTTACCATTTTCAATATTTAATTTTGGGAACATCCACATTATTCTAGCAGCATGAAAAGTGGAAAATAATTGTTTTATTTAGAGTTGAAGATGATAATTTAAAGTATTTCATGGGCACATATGAACAAGTTTTTAGAAACTGCCGAGAATCGAATCGAGCCGGGAATCGAACCCAGGGCCTCATGCTCAGCAGCCACGTTTTCGACCACTAAACCCGTTATCATACTCGTTAAGAGCTTATGGTACCTCAAACGCGAGTTTTGTAATGCGTAAAAGTATATGATTCACTGCAGTAATCAACATCAGAAAAATATAGGATATTCTTCAGGATATATGCTAGTGCCATAGTGTTGTGAAAACATAATACAACTAACTTTGCTCGATAGAAAAAAATCACGAAGATACCTCTAAAAATTTCTTTTAACGAGTAAAAACCATACTAAAATACATGTCATCGTTCTGATTTTTTTGCCAAATAATTCTACAAGCAACATACTAAAGTCATAGTGTTTTACTTTTTTAGTCCAATCAAGTTTTTTTGTAAATCGCAAAATACCACTAATTTCGCACTATGCGGCCGCAGCGAAAGACGTAATAACCGCTTTGTAGTGCAAGCTGATTAGAACTTTATTCTAACAGTATTTCAAGCGAAGTTTGAACCACCACAAATAGGGTTGCTAATCTGAGGTAGCATACGCTCTTAAAGCCTCCTTGGCTTTAACGAGTATGATACATGAGTGGATTATAGCCCATTCCCTCTCATAGAGAGGAAGCTCGTGTCCCAGCAGTGGGAACATTATAAGGCTGATTATGCTTAATATAGTTTAGAAGTAAAAATATAATACATACCACTTTCGCGGCATCCCCGGAACTCCTATTCTCGCTGACTTCTTCGATTCGGTTGTTCTCGCCCTCGCGAAGAAGCTGTGGTCAAAATACAATCATTAGTTTCTCCTCTAAGTATCATTAGAAAATACGTTACAAATTCATAATAAAACATTTTTGTGGATCATACAAATAATTAAATTTGGAGTGTGTGTAGGCACCATTCTCTGAAACGGCTGGGCCGATTTTGATTTTGCTTACGGGAAGAGCCCAAGTTCCTCCCTATAGTTGGTGCTACACGAAGTAACTACGACATTTTAGGTCAAAATAAAATCATTTTAATCAGTGTTTTTTTTTTCTTGGATATGTTTGGTTTGGTTTGGTTCAGCGATCAGTATGTCTACGTGAACGCTGTGTTAAAATTTGTCCATCTATTTTAATGAGACCTTGTATGGGGTGGAATCCATTCCAGTCCTTTTAGATGATGATAAAAGAGCTGTAAAAAGGCTAACCAGATGACTAAGACCTAATAGGGATGTTAACAAAAAAAAAACTAATAAGTCCGTCTGATAGATTTCCAAAAAATATTGGACACATATTTTTTCTTTTTTCTCGTAAACAAACAATGAAGACGATACAGTGCTTTGAAAACTCGTGACGTGACGTCATATGCTAGTACATTTTGTTTGTACCTTCAAGTGACGTTTTAAGCCCCACTTAATGATCTTTGACGTGCTTTATCTTCGTCAATTTTTATTGATTTGATAAAACAAAAAACACGTATCCAATATTTTTCGATAATCTAACTGACGGACTAAACAGAATCATATTTTTTTGAGTCAGTCCGATCCCCTATTCTGCTGCTGTATGCACATACCTTGTCAACTTCAGGCTCGATCTGCTCATTGGTGCCGCCTCTGCCGAGCACTCCCTTTTCCATCAACGTGGCTCGCTTCGCTGCTAAGTACATTGATCTGGTAGACAAACAATATATTATTTAGTTCAACATTTCAGCTAAAAGGCTTCCTCTGATGGGTGTAAGGCTTCTTTCATCAGTAGTTAATCGATCATTTTCATTAGTTAGGAGCTCCGACGATCGGATCCATGTTCAGGTTAAGCTGCACTTGCTTAGGTTGTTCAGTGGCTGGGTTACCATCATGCCTCGGAAATCATGGTAGACTGTCGGTCCCAGCCGTCATTTTTTAATCTTTGACAGTCGTTATCGTACTTAACGGAGTCATATTAAATTAGTTAGGGTAACTATCAGAAAAGGGTTAATTCTATCGCAATTAAGTTTAATGGATGTCTTGTTTTTAAGCTTTTTTATGTTTACTTATTATATTTTTTTCGATTTGTTTTGGCCTGCGTGAGACAAATAAATACTTTTTTTCTTTAAAATCTATGCGGGGTCAAAATAACTTAGCTAGCGAAACTCCAAAAACATCGACATAGAAGCACGATTTCTGATGATTATTTCACATATAGGTTACACATTACTGCATAACTCTACTTTTTGAGGGTAGGAAATTATCAAATGACTCCTCCCGCTCTGGTCAAAGCGGCATTGTCAGACTTTTACTGACTAAAACCACCCATGCTCCTTCATAGCCCTTTGTGTCCGGGGCTGCGGTATCTCTTTCGAGCAACGCGACCCCGGCAGGAGCTCTGCTTACCTCTTGATGGTGAGGTAGTATAGCTCCGCGATGGCCCTCACGGAGTAGTCGGGCACGAACGAGTGACGCAGCATGGAGTCCATGTTCAGGTTCTGCAGCGAGCCCAGCGTTGATGGGGCCGGGGCTTCAGCTGTCAGAGGAACAGTTATAATAATAATAATATTCCACAACTATCACACAACGCCATCTAGTCCCAAGCTAAGCAGAGCTTGTGTTATGGGTACTAGACAACTGATAAACATACTTATATATTTCTAAATACATACATATTATAGATAAATTACACCCAGACACAGAACAAATGATCGTGCTCATCACACAAACATTTGTCCTGGGTGGGAATCGAACCCACGACCTCCGGCATAGCAGTTAGGGTCACTAACCACTAGACCAACAGGCCAGTCAAAGTTGCATTACTATCACAGATATTATAGGGAGTAGAAGAGACACCGACGCCAAAATGAACACATAAGTTATACATCCTTACATAGTATAAAACAAAGTCGCTATTTATGTCTGTTTGTTTGTCTGTATGCTTAAATCTTTAAAACTACGCAACGGATTTTGATGCGGTTTTTTTTAATAGATAGAGTGATTCAAGAGGAAGGTTTTAGTATATAATTTGAACGACATCCACGCGGGTGAAGCCGCGGGCATCAGCTAGTCTATCTATTTAAAAATGTTATGTTGGTTTGTGTACGCTTTAAAAACTCAAAAAGTTCTGCACCGATCGAGCTGAAATTTTAGAATGATATATAATCCGGATCAAGGATAGTTTTTACAGTATCCACGCGGGCGAAGCCGCGGGCATCAACTAGTTATTTATAATTTATATTACACTAGCTTTTGCCAGCGGCTTCGCCCGCGTGAAAATGTCGATTTTCCATATAAACTTTCAACCCCTATTTAACTCCCTTAGGGGTTGAATTTCGAAAAATCCTTCCTTATTCCTTGTCTACATTATAAAGGGAACCTCTGTGCAAAATTTCAGCTTTCTAGGTCCAAGGGTTTGGGCTGGGCGTTGATGAGTCAGTCAGTCAGGACTTCTCTTTTTATTTATATAGATTTTGAACCCATAAAGATAAATTTTGACAAGCCCGCAACAGTATTCCCTGCCTACTGTAACTCCTGTTAGCCAGAATCAACAGTGGCAATCAACAGAAAAGCGCCGAGACAATGAAGTTCGACGAAGTACCAGAGAAACAATTTAACAGAAAGAAATAGCGGAGGAATAGGAAAAAAAATTCCGCTTCATTCCATATCAGCAGGAGACAGAACAGAACAAAGTCAGTAGGCTACAAAGGGACGTATAAAACTGAGATAAGCCCAGTTGCCTAGGACCACGGATATTATTATCGTTAATTACTGAGTATTATTATCGTTAATATAACAGCTCACAACTTAATATAATATATGATAGTTGTGAGCTGTTATATAAGGTCCCATTAAAATAGGTGGACAAATTTTAACACAGCGTTCAGTTAGAGTAAGATGCCAGGGCCGCCAGACGTCACGTATTTTCTGACGAAGGAAATGTGGACGATTGAGTAGTGTTAGTATGAACTAAGAACACACTACTACCAGCTAACTTGCTTAGACGGCCAATTTTCAGGTATCAGGCTATCAAGGTACATAAAAACATTACTAACTTCACATATTTTCTGATAGCTGATTTTTACGTATATTGTAGGCAATATCCTTAAAAATAAGTTGCCAACACTCCCAGACACTTCCTAGCGGCCGTTTTGCCTATCGGACGCTTTAAAGTTCCCAAAAAGTTTAGACTTAAACGTATTGTGACTGTTTGCCCGAGAACGCATGGCATCGCTCTTGTGGCTGACATACAGACCTCCACAGCCTCCACTGGACTCATTCGGTGGGCATTCAACAGTATCTGTCCATTGCCTGTGTCTTCAGAATTTTGTTGAAAACGTTGCTTTGACCACTCGGGTGCATGTTGGAGCGCCTGCCCAATATAGCATGGCAATAACCCGATCAATTAGCTTTAAGTATTAAAACATTAGGAGTTTATGTATTCTTTAAAGCGTCTGTTAAGCAATACGGCCGACGGAAAGTGTCTGGGAGTATTTGCGATTTATTTTTAAGGATATTGCCTAAAATATACGTAAAAATCAGCTTGGAGAAAATACGTGAAGTAAGTAATTTTTGTATGTACCTTGATGACCTGATACCTGAAAATTGGCCGTCCAAGCAAGCTAGCTGGTAGTAGTGTGTTCTTAGTTCATACTAACACTACTCAATCGCCCACATTTCCTTCGTCAGAAAATACGTGACGTCTGGCGGCCCTGGGATCTTGGACTAAGTAGGTCTAACCAAATATATCTAAACAAAAAAAGACGTTAAATAAAGTGTTTTTTTTTTACTTAAAATAAAACTCATCCTTTATGAGTAGGTACTTAAATGCTTTTTTCTTAGTATTTTTTTTACTATCGTCCTTATTTTGGTGGTCTGAATGATTTCTGAAATTTTGTCCACCTATTTTAATGGGACCTTATATTTGATTCCAATAATGAAAGGTGTGGTAAAAAAGTTTAAACGCACGGAAATTTCCATATTCAGCTGTGTCCCATTAGACTAGAGACCAACCTCAGCCCCCTTAGGAATAGGCACCAATTAGGGTCTAGGCTAGGCAGATAATATTCAGTGAAGGTAGACTCACCAAGTCCAACGTTCTGCGTGAGCGCCTGTACACCGAAGTAGGTGAAGGGTCCGGCCTCGAACACCAGGTTCTCGCGACCCACTGTCACCTCCACGCGACCTTCCAGGATCAGCACGAAGTAGTCCACCTGGAGACAACCAGAGATGATAGGATATTAGTATTTTTTTATAGGTAAACATCAAGGAAAACTTGCTGATGTGGAAATTCATAAACGACTCTGCACTGGAGTGTAAATGTTGTGCTGTTTCTCAAACAATGAAACACTTGTTATCGTGCACTTGATATCCTGCGTGTCCTGTTGGTTGTTCTTATTCTTATTCTTTATTGCACACATAAAATAACAAATATAAACATAAATTACAATAGTAAAGCTTATGTACGAAGGCGAGCTTAACCCAGAATTGGGTTTTCTTACAGCAAACCTAATCTTGAAAGTGAGATTTGCAATTGAGGATACACTTGTATGTGCATTAACATTCAATTAGTTACTTAAATTAATAAATAGACTTATAAACTAAACTACATACATACAATATAATATACGTAATACATATAGTATATATACATACCTATAAAATCCTATATACATACATACATATGTCTCATGTCAGGAAATGTTCTTTTATACCCCTCTTGAACACCTCTAACGAAGGGCTATCCCGCAAGGAGTGTGGAAGTGAATTCCAAAGGCGCACAGCACGAACAGTGAAAGATCCATCATACCGACTTGAGGAGTGAGGAGGGAAACGAAGGAGAAGAGATTTATATATTGTTCACTACAGGAACTGGTAGAGTCTATCGAAAGCCCCAAACTAGTAGCCCAATCCTGGGCCGACACAATTTATATTGCCATCGACACGCTAAGAAGTAGGCAAACATCGTAAGATTGTAACTATCCGAAATAAGCAGAAAAAGATAGATATATATTTTCCAAGATATATGACATTTATTGGCTATTATGGTATGGATCCTATTACAAGTAGTCAAAGGACTTATAGTTTGACATCCAATCTTGCCAAGGGTTATCAAAAAATGGAGATCAGCCACCTTATTCAACGCTTTGATTCGGAAAGTCGTACGTACTCGGTTTCGTAATGCTTAAATTACAACATACGACTTGTCGAATCGAAATCAAATCGAAGGATTTGTGAATACGGGGGCAGATAGGCAGTCGTGCTTTGTAAAATATAGGTACTTAGCAGCATTTGGTTATTCTAGAACTCTTTTCTTAGTACCTGGGTGGAAAATCTTCATGGATGTCCACCGCTCTGGAGTCATCAAAGGGGTCTGTCAGTCTCTAACTGACTAAAAACTATCCCGGTGTTCCCTTCCCACACTTGTTTACTGGAAGCCTACCACAAAACTTGGGCTAGTCAGCTGATGATAGTGTACTCACAGGTTTCCCCTCAGAGAAGACGTATTTCTTGGGGTCGTTCCTGTCTTCGTCTCCGCGTAACTTGATGTGTTGTATCACGTCCTGCTTCAGTAGACGACGCAGTACTGTCTCCGAGATGTGGTCGACGCGGAATGGTTCCACACCTGGTAGGAGAAATAATAAGCATTAATTATAAACACCTTAATAGGGAATATTCATGTTTTTCTTTTTTGTCTTAAATTAATAGTTTACTATTTTATAACGTAGAAAAAAATATTAATGGGCTTCAAAATACTCTAGATATTTTAAAAATGAAATTTAAAACTTTTAAAAAATTTAAGCAGTTCAAACGCCGCCATTTTGCGCGCGCTTTGCGTGACGTCACATGACACGTCCAGTGGGTGTTTCACAGAACATCTACATACCCTAACGGGATACAATGTCGTGTCAGATGACGTCACATTTCGTTCGACCAATGGTGGCGCGTTTTGGAAGTTTAAATTTCGCTCCCTTATTTTGCACTTTTTGAATATTATTTTAGGGGTTTAAATAATCAGTAAATAAAAAAAATCCTTTTCATTATAATATTACGATAATAAGTATTCGAGAAAAAAATATTTTAGGCCATTTCAAATTTTATGCATATGCCCTATTATGTAAGTCTCAAAACGGTGAAGAAAAACATAGTGAGGAAACCGGCATGTCTTAGAACCAAAAAATTCGAAGACATGTGACATCTATCATCCCGCACTGGTAAGATTATAGCCCATCCCTCTCCTAGAGAGGAGGCCTGAGTCCCTGCAGTGGGAACATTATAGGCTGATGATGAATTATATAAGTAGCAGATGGACAGACGTCATAAGTGCCATCAAGGGAAAAACTATTTGAACTTCTATAAGGCTCTGGTCCCGTCTTTTGGCGATGTGACTTGCTTGTAGCGACACGCATATAAATACATGTGAGTACTGTCGCGTGGCTCGTCCTGACCGGAAGCGTTTTTTTTGTGGAATTTCGGAAATCATCAAATTAATGACTCCTCCGCTGAGTTAGTGTCAGACTTCTACTGACTAAACATCATTCATGTTCCTTCGAAGCCCTTTGTGTTGCCCAGCCACGGCAGGATAGTACACCTTTCGTCAATGTAAAATACTGGTATTCACCTGCATCCAACTATTGCAGCTCGACCCCAACAGGGAGCGTTCAAGTATTACGTAACGAATTTGGGGGGACGGGGGGGGGTCTTGTAAAACGTTACGATGCGTTACAAGGGCGGGAGGGGGGGGTTTGAACCACGTGTTACGTAACTTTGTTTTTTTAACCCTCACGTAGAAAGATTCTATCACTAATTTTTTTAAACGTTTTTTTTTCTCAAAATTTCCAATTTTAGGTAAAAATGGTCACTTGGCGGTTACGTAACGTTTTAATAGGGGGGAGGGGGATACAGTAAAACGTTACGGCGCGTTACATGGGAGGGAGAGGGGGTCAAAAATCTCAAAAAATTGCGTTACGTAATACCCCAACAGCTGGAGAATGCTATAAGGCAGATGATAAAGGTAAACTCACTGGTATTCAAGAACTGGAAGGTAGCCAGTACAAGTTGAGGAGACACGTGAACTCTCTGGTGTTCGTGATGACCTGCGAATGCTGCCAGGTCTTGGAACTTGTTCACTGGCCGGGTCAGGCGTTTCTTGGTGCGGTTGTCACCTGAAAAAGAGGGGAGAGTTAGTGATTTTTTGAAACGTTGCCCCACACTAGGAATTTCTCCTGTATCGTGGGTGCGTTCACAAAAATTTAAACTCACATACACAAATACCCATATCCGAAACAACTATCAGTAGGCCGTACAATTATTTGTTCCGAGCGGGGATCGAAACCGCGATACGCAGCGCAGCAGTCCAATCGCTCAGCCACTGCACTAACCGTGTCGTCAATTATATGTGTATATAATAGTTTTCATGGCAATTTAATAAACCTAACATCACGCTTGGAATGTCCATAGAGTTGGGCAGAGATGTACCTAATAGTACAGTCGAACAAGTATACAGGCAAAAATCTTTATAATTCTAGTACACCGAAAATATTGATGGCAATTTTGTTTTATAAAGCGTATCGCATTATGCAACTGATGTCAAACGCTGTATCGTTTGATATAAGTTTTTAGATGTATTGCAAGTTTGCTGGCTGTATACTTATTAGCTTGTTCGTCTGTACTGTACACCCACATATCACAAAACATGTTTATATTATTATGTATCTGTAGCCCAACAACCATTCAAAGATTTTGTGAATTCCGGATAACACACAGCTTATCTCCACACACAGCATTCCATTAACTAAAATAACTTTTAGGTATTATACAGAGAGATAAAAAAATATTTGATTCATTTGAACCCATTTTTGCAGTCACTTTTATTTCTTTTGATATATTAGAACCGAGTTGCAGTTGCTGTCAAGGCATAGACAATTTTTTTTAATCACACTACGGTCTTGACAAAAAGTAAATACTCAATTCGCAAAAGATTACATGAAAAATAGCACAATTTATTCCAAAGAAAGTTTTGCAGTAATAAGACTTTTTCAAAATATTTCCCCTTTAAAAAATCGCGTCTTTGTCCACGAGTGGTGGACAAGCCACTGGTGGATATCGGGATGCATCGTAACTTTGTATAGGTAAGCGTTCAATGTTGATAGATAAACCTAATTTACTTCTTTTCTTTTTGAATAATAATATTTTATAAAGTGAATTTGCTCCCTAGTCGTTATAATACTAATTCTCTTCTCAATAACAATTTTAACTGGTTTACAATTACCAGATACATAAACACATACATAAACTCACACATTTTTCAATAGGGGTTGAAAGGAACCACGAAACGTATGCCTTGTCCACTTTTATACATCTGGTTATACACGAGTTTTAAAATATAAAGCATACTCACTGAACACATCAGTTTCATCCACAATTTCCGCCTGGATCATCTCTTCGATGACGTCTTCTAAGGTCACCAGACCCACGGTCTCGTATACGGGGTCACCGTCCCCTTCTTCTATGCGCTGGACGAAGGCCATGTGTCCTTTGTGACCTGGGGGCGGAAAAACACAAGTTCAAGATATGTTTTAAGAGGAAATACGAGTGGTATTTTCTCAATACAAACGTTGTCGCTAGTGAAAAAAGAAAAATATAGAAACATAGTATGGATTCTTCTCATTCAGTTTAAGAAATATCTTTTCATTCGGTTCAATATTGGAGGAGAATATAGTCGAGAACCAAACCCCGAATAGGGGATCGGACAAAAAAAAACTAATTAGTCCGTCAGATAGATTTCCAAAAATTATTGGACACGTATTTTTTCTTTTTTCACGTAAACTTAAAATGAAGACGATACAGTGCTTCGAAAACTCGTGTGACGTCATATGATAGTACATTTTGACGACACAAGTGACGTTTCAAGCCCCACTCCAAGATCTTTGACGCGTTTTATCTTCGTCATTTTTTATTGATTTGATAAAACAAAAAACACGTATTCAATATTTTTCGATAATCTAACTTACGGACTAAACAGAATCATATTATTTTGACCCAGTCCGATCCCCTATTATGACGATTACTTTAGGCTATTTAGTCGGATCTGTCTTTATTATAATCGCACGCATGTCAAAATCGCGCTTGCAGTGTGATAGCCATTGATGTAATATATAAAGTAAGAAGGAAGGAAGAGTAGAAGTGAAGCGTATAAGTATCTCTCATGAGTATCTAAAAAGTGCAAAACCTCCCCTTTTTGGCCCCTTTTATTTATTTATTATAAGTGCAAAACCTCCCCTTTTTGCCCCCTTTTCCCCTCCTACCTTTTTCAAAGTTGCCCCATTTGCCCCCTTTAGGCGGATCTCGGAAGTTAAGAGACTTGGAACATTTTTTTTTCAGATTCATTGAAAGGGGCAATGCGTTAGTCGATATCATATTTCAAAGCTCACCCCTCTCCCCCCTTCACCCCCCCCTCCTCTTCACCCCTTTTTTTTAAACTCGTGTTCTGTTTTGTTTACGGATTCGTATAGAGGAGGCTCGGGAAAGTAAAAACCCATTTTTCAAAATTGTCCCCCTTGCCCCCCTTCTCCCCCCCTTTAGGCAGATCTCGGAAGTTAAGAGACTTGGAACATTTTTTTTTTTCAGATTAATTGAAAGCAATGCGTTAGTCAAAATCATTTTTCAAAGCTCCCCCTCTCCCCCCTTTCACGCCCCGCGAGCTGCGCGCAGCTCGCGCAGCCACGCAAATACTCCTTTCCTTTCCTCCTTTTAATATATCAATGGTGATAGCAATAATAGCTTTGCTCAAATACCTAATTTTCACAAGTTTCTCCGCCCACAGTACACGGTGAAACAAAATGTAAAAAGATGCTGAAAATGCCCCTCAAATTAAAGATCTACAAGTCTGTAATTAGGCCTGTGAAAAAGGTGGATGAAAAAAAATTGCATGTGTCTGGCATGAGAGTGTTGAGGTGGTGTGACAAGAATGAATGAATTGAGGAATGAGTAAAACCAATGTGTTTTTATTCAATAATTTGTGGCGACTAGCGACATCTATCGCAACACCTGCGTACTAACAACGATCGACAGAAGTTCCTACATCGCGCTATGAACATTATCCGCGACATAAGCCTATATAGGAGATCCCGACTTACAACTGTCGGGCAGTTAGCCCGCCGGACACAACACCCGTCCGGTCGGAGGATCCTCCCTTTTCTATGGGGGATGAGGAGCTTTACACCCTGTTCCTCATCAATCAATTCTTTAAGTAAACTAACACAAAACGTCCTAAAAATGTGGTCCTAAAATATAAAGTTTCGATGACATCATCAAGACTCTTTATGTATCCTATGTAGGTGTTTTTACCCACGACGGAACGGAGACGGTATATGCGTTTGGGGTGAGAGGTTGTTTGTTTGTGTTTGTGCAAAATACATGTTGCCATTTTTCTCCAAAACTACAAGTCCGATTTTGATTAAGTTTTCAGTTATGGGTTCGAGTTTGATTGGTGCATGTTCTTAGATAGGTGTTACGGTGACAACTCACCAGGGGGTGCTGCAGCAAATTTTTTTTTGTGCAAATCAAAGTTGCCATTTTTCTTCAAAACTACAAGTCCGATTTTGATTCAGTTTTCAGTTATGGGTTTAGGTTTGATTGGTGCATGTTCTTAGATAAAAAAATAAAAGTAAAAAGTTTAAAAAAAGTTTAAAACAAACAAAATTTTTTTTTCAAAATTTTTAATTTTGCTTTTTATTTATAACATCAATTACAAATGTATTACTTTTTACCTAATGAATTTGGTGTTATGAGAATGGTTAATTATTTCCATAATTTTTCAAACTTTAATTTTGATAGAATTTATATCGGAATATCATGAAAAGTTCACATTATTTTGTATATTAATATAGCACAACGGCAATGGCAAAATAAAAATTACATTTAACCAAATCTTGCAATAACATACGACGTCATTAATCCCGTGAAAAAAACAACATTACATAACATAGTTCCGTATGGTGTCGGACGCAAAGAATAGCACCATCCCCTATCTTCCCGTGGGTGTCGTAAGAGGCGACTAAGGGATGTACCAGAGAATGGGCAGCAGCGTTCTCTGTGCTTTTTGTTTCGACCGTACTGCGATCGCCAACCCGCCTGCCAAGCGTGGCGATTATGGCAAACCCCCCCCTAAGCAAAAATTACACTTAGGGGAGGCCTATGTCCAGCAGTGGACGTCTTTCGGCTGAAATGATGATGATAACATAAATCGCAACTGGATAACCTACAATGTCTAAACAGAAATAGCCGCTGAAAAATGTACAGTTTAACTCAAGGCTACTGTGATATATTGCAGACATCGTATTTATTTAATTTCGATAATATATTTGACGGTTACTGCTCTACACATGGGGATAATGGAACGGGTGTTTTTATGGTATACAAATATTGTTTGACCTGAGTTTTGTATGAAGCGGTATCCTTAGATAGTATAAAACAAAGTCGCTATTTTTGTCTGTCTGTTTGTCTGTATGCTTAAATCTTTAAAACTACGCAACGGATTTTGATGCGGTTTTTTTTAATAGATAGAGTGATTCAAGAGGAAGGTTTTAGTACCTTTATAATTTGAACGACATCCACGCGGGTGAAGCCGCGGGCATCAGCTAGTTAATTAATAAACGAGTAAGTGACTGAATGAACGACTGAATAAAAGACTGAGTGAACGAAATTACAGCCGCATTAAAATGAAAGTTAGGAATCCGGTTTAGTTCAAGGTTAGTATGATTCATGCAGACAATGTATTTATTTAATTTAGATAATATATTTGACACATACAAATATTTGTTCCGTGCGGGGATCGAACCCGCGACACGCAACGCAGCAGTCCAATGCTTGAGCCACTGCGCCAACCGTGCCGTCTAAAATATAACTGGAACATGATTATAGAATGAAAGAGTGAAAGAGGCGAGACAAAATCCCAGACGCTTAAAAGAGCCGGCGAAAAATTATAGTTATTAATATTTATTAACCATTTATTTCATTATTTGCCAGTTCGTGGTGCCTTTGTAAGGTAAAACGAGATACCACATGTTCTATCGATACTTAAGTGGAAGGATATAAGGATAAAGTATCGATAAGTGGATGTGAGTAGCATGTCTAATGTTACTCGATATTTTTCCAGCTTTGCACGAGTTATATCGTTTATTCTTTTGATTGAAGATCGAGAGAATGGGTGAATAACGCGAGAATTTATAAACATACGTACGTGAACTTATGAACTTAAGAGCGTGAATGAATGTGTGAACTAAAGAATGAATGAACGAAAGATAGAGAGTGAATGTGTAAACCTTGGTGTAAACTAATGAAAGAACGAATGATCGAGAGTGAATGTGTGAACTAAAGAATTAATGAACGAAAGATGAGTGAATGTGTGAACTAAAGAATGAATGAACGAATGATCGAGAGTGAATGAGTGAACTAAACAATTAATGAACGTAAGATCGAGTGTTTATGTGTGAACTAAAGACTGAATGAATGAAAAACGTTATTGAATGCGTGAACAATAGAGTTTATGAATAAATAAGTCAACGAACTTCTTCTTTTTCTAGAATTTTGCCCCGTTATATGTTTCTGTTGAAAGGGACTCACCCTCCTTAAACTGCTTCAACATGACATCCAACGTAACATCTTCAAACACGAAGTTGCAGGGGTTCTGGTAGTACTGGCACAGCGTGCGCAGCGGCGTGTTGTCGTCAGGGTCCACGAACGCCAGGTCCTTGATGAACAGCACCGTGATTATGTTGCCGCGAGCGCCTTCGTATACTGGGATTCGGGAGTAGCCTGGAAAAAGATATGAGGATATGAGATTCAAGTCAAACATCATTTTTGTGTAGTCTTTAGGGGTCAGCTTTCAGTCTAACCAGATAGAGCCAAATACCAACATTTAATCGATTATCGTGCGACTGCCTAATTGAACTCGATAACCCAATTAGTGTTGGGTAATATTATATCAATTTTTTTTTTGGTGGCTGGAAAATCATCAAATAACCCCCTCCCCCGCTCTTGGGCAGAGTGGAAGGGAGTGTCAGACTTCTACTGACTAAAAACCAACCCATGTTCCTTCTTCGCCCTTGTGCCGAGGCCGCGTTATGCCTTTCGATAATCCGCAGCCCCGATGGGACTATTATATCCCTTGGGTGACACTGTTAGTCAGACAAATAAATATGTTGGTATAGTGGTCAAAAGTGTGATTGAGTCCAATACCCAGGGTGGGCAAAGTGTTATTGGGTTTTTCATTAGGGATTTCACAGGAGCCACAAAGTCTGCCTCTTAGCCTCGTACAGGACCAATTTAAATTCAATGTATGTCTTTTTTTTAAGGTTTTGTTGTTAATTTGAGTTTTATTGTTAATTTTAATCATTAAGTTTTGTCCTGAGCGATACAAATAAATACTTTTTCTTTCTTATAGACATCCCCGACCTAGTCAGCCAAGGCTGTCCAACGTTTAGTTAGCCAAGGCTGTCCAACTGTTAGTTAGCCAAGGCTGTCCAACAGTTAGTCAGCCAAGGCTGTCCAACAGTTAGTCAGCCAAGGGTGTCCAACGGTTAGTCAACCAGGGCTGAAAATCCAACTCACCAGACTTAACAATCTCCGACATGGTCTCAAAGTCCAGGATGCTGTTGATGGGTAACATGAAGCAGTCCTTCATCTTGGTCATCACGTCGCTGACCTTCTTTTTGCGAAGGTCCAGGGCTCCGGAGATTATGTTCACTTCTTCTCTGTCTAGGTCGTTCACGTGGTCTGTTACCTGTTGAGGGGATGGGGTTTTAGTAAGTGATAAAAAACTTTTTGCAGAAAAACTCATGGTCCTTAATTACTTCTATAATACAATGTAAAATTGATTCATAATATTTTTGGCGTTTTTCTGTGTTTTTTGGAAGTCGTATTGGAACAAAAGTTTTTTTTATTTAATCCTTTTTAGTTGTTGTAGTACACTAATTCTTGTCATGAATCATGTTAACAAAAACCAAGTAGAAAAAAAACTTTAGTAATGCAGCGATTTTGATAACATTTCTATGGGCCCAATCGGAGAATATATTCTTTCACATAAAAAAAGATTTTTTCCAATCGGTTCATAAATGTCGCAGTTATAAGGTAACCATAAATAAAAAATACAACCGAATTGAGGACCTTTTCCTTGTTTTGAATTCGGTTAATGAAATAAATTGGATGACCAAAACACAAACCACCAAAAGTAAAGAGATTTGGACCTAAATTCAATGTTGTGTGGTTGCCAAAGGTTGAAGATTAAAAAGAAGTTCATAAAATAACAAGAAACACATACCCTGACAAGCTCCTTTAGACGTTCCCTGTTGTAATGCGTACCAATCTCTTCTCCTAGGAAGTAGTCGAGCAGCTTGCTGGTGGGCCACGCCAATGGGGCGCAGATACCCATCACGATCTAGAAGGGAAAACATACATAAGGATGACGGTTTTAATTTATTGGGACAAGCTGTGGGGACAAGCCCATCTAGTGGTTGGAAATAGTGTGCCATGCTATTCCCAAACCACTGTAACTCCTGAAAGCCAGAATCAATAGTGGCTACCATCAGAAAACTTCCGAGGTTATGAAGCTCGACGAAGTCCCAGAGAAACAATCTGACTGTCTTGGATCCCGCAACGAAATTAATCAGAAAAGAATAGCGGAATAAAAGAGAATAGCGGTGATGATGGTTATAGTCTCAAAAGATAATAAACAGTTAGACTGTTTAAAGCCGGCTCCAGATTTCGTGACTGCGACTGAGAAGTTCCTAATGGAAACGAGCAACAACACCCGACCCGGGAATCGAAGCCAATACTTCATGCTCAGCAGTCGCGCTTGTGACCATCATCTGCCTAGCCTTTTCCCAACTATATTGGGGTCGGCTTCCAGTCTAACCGGATGCAGCTGAATACCAGTATTTTACATGGAGCGACTGCCTATCTGACGTCCACAACCCAGTTAATACTGGGTAATACGATACCCTTTGGTAAGACTGGATGTCAGAATTTCAGATCACTTGACTACCTGTAACGACTGCCAAAGATCTATATATATGGCAGCCGGGACCAACAGCTTAACGTGCTTTCCGAGGCACGGAGGAAACTCGGTATGTCGGGCGGTCACCCATCCACAGACCGACCTAGGCAAGCACAGCTTTACCTAAAGATCGACCCGAGTGGCAGTTCTTATTAAGCCACGAGCTACCACTAGACCAAAAAGGCAGTTCGTTGTTTGGCAAAAACCTTCATCGGTTACCACTTTGTCCAGTGATCTACTATTGAGGGAATCGGGGGCTCTAGACAGAACCATTATCTCCTCTACATATTCTGAAGAAAGTCACCAATAAGGTCAGTGTATGTTTTGCTAGGGCGTCCCCCTCCCGGCGCGGGCTTTGTCAATTACTTCTATACCTTTCGTTAATCGACTTTCACTATTGCCTGTAGCACACCTCCGATTAGGGGATCGGACAAAAAAAAACTAATTAGTCCGTCAGATAGATTTCCAAAAATTATTGGACACGTATTTTTTCTTTTTTCACGTAAACTTAAAATGAAGACGATACAGTGCTTCGAAAACTCGTGTGACGTCATATGATAGTACATTTTGACGACACAAGTGACGTTTCAAGCCCCACTCCAAGATCTTTGACGCGTTTTATCTTCGTCATTTTTTATTGATTTGATAAAACAAAAAACACGTATTCAATATTTTTCGATAATCTAACTTACGGACTAAACAGAATCATATTATTTTGACCCAGTCCGATCCCCTATTGCGAAACCGCTGCGCGAGTTTCGCTGTACAACAGTACTACGGTCAACGGGCGGAGATGTAGACGGCTCCTGAGCAAATGAGCGAAATCGTGTTAGAAAGAGACAACATCATAGTCAGTTTTGTACGTTAGAGCAGGGAATTTCACTCCTGTTTCGCCGCCAAAGAACTTACAACTCACAGCGAAACTATTGCGGTTTCGCCCTTTGAGTTTCGCAGCGGAGGTGTGCTACCGGCATTAATCTCTCCACATCTCCATAATACAACAACAATAATAAAACTTCTTAAACCCACCTTCATAATCCAAATACTCTTAGCACCAACAAACAGTCCATGCCTAGCACAGACAGCCTGAGGCGTAATCTCAGCAATAAACACAATAGCCAACGTAGACCCGATGACAGCAACCAGACCAGACGTCAAATCATCCAGGATAACCGTAAAAGTACTGTTCACAGCCACATTACTAAGAAGAATGGTGCAAAGGAGGTAGTTTCCATGAGACCTGACAGGCATGATCGCCCTGGCATATTTCCTCTCCTTTTCTGTCCCTGTGTTGGCAATGATCTTTAATTCTGTCCTGTCTAAAGCCATGAGACCGAGATTGAGACCGGAGAAGAGAGAGGCCAGTAGCAGAAGGACGATGATTAGGATGATAGAAGCCCATAGTGGAAGGAGTTTGTTGTGTGTGGCCAAGACTTTCCATTTTTCGGGGCCTTGGTGGAGGAAGTGGTCTTTTTCGGAGTTTTTCGCGCAGATGTAGAATCTGTAGTCGTCTAAAGGAGGTGGTGCTAGCATATAGAGGAGTGCTGAGTCTGATTCCGCGTAGGATACCTGCGGAGAAAATATTGGTTAGTTTTTATTAAATAACGGAAGGGCTTACAAATAGTGAAGAATCGCAATCATCATCAGCCTATAATATTCCCACTGCTGGAACACAGGCCTCCTCTTTATGAGAGGGAATAGGCTATAATCCACCATTGGTAGATGTCACATGCCTTAGATTTTTTGGTTCTAGGACATGCTTTCTCACGATTATTTTCCTTTACCATTTTTAAGAGCAATGGTGATAAAATAAATTACACAAGGTAATGCGCCTGCCTGGGTTCGAACCCATGAGTTACTTCCTCGTAAGTCGTGGCCACCACCACTGGGCCACCACTGCTCAATGATATAAAGTATGTAAATAATAAAAGTAAGACCTCTCTTGTGACGTCTTTTTTTTGTGAGTTAATGAAATAACCCCTCCCGCTCTTGGGCAGAGCGAAAGGGAGTGTCAGACTTCTACTGACTAAAAACCACCCATGTTCCTTCTTAGCCCTTTATGTCGAGGCCGCGGTATCTCTTGCGAACATCCCGCAGCCCCGACGGGCTCTTGTGATGTCTCAGACCATAAAACTTAAAAGGTTTTGTTCTAATGACTTAAGGAAACTCATAACTTCTTATTTTAGTATGTAAGCTTTTGCCCGCGACTTCGTTCGCGTGGAATAGTGACTTCCGGCAGATTTTTGGTTTATCTCGCGAAAAAAAAAAAAAAGAAAGAAAGAAAACTATCCTATGTCCTTTCTCAAGTTCCAAACTATGTCTGTACCAAATTTCACACAAATCGGTTCAGTAGTTTAGGCGTGAAGCAAAGACAGACAGACAGAAAGACAGACAGACAGACAGAGTTACTTTCGCATTTATAATATTAGTTAGGAAGTTAGGATATTAGTTAGGATAGGATTAGGATTACCATACATAACCGTCCTAGTGTGAACAACTCATAAAAAATAATTGTAAGAACATGCTTCAGACAGGACTACGCTAAATAATAGATTGTGAAGTGAAATAGCAATAGCTTCAGAGTGATTACTATTTGTTATCTAAGTAATTGCTCTGTTAGCAGTACCATAACAGGTATACAAAAGTAATAACTAAATAAGTGTTGTTGAATACGGGTAAAATATTTTTTTTTTCAAAACTAAGCTTTCGTAGAGATGCACCCTGAATTATTTAGCAGGATAGTACAAGACCACTCTGGTATTCTGAATTAAAAATATTCGTCCCAATTCATCCTTCACACACTCCTTTAAAATACTGATTATAACCAACCGAAACATATCAATAAGAGACAAGCCAAGTTAAAGTATACAGATCCTCAATTACAGAGTTATGTAAGCGGTGCATTCGAGAGTGATTAATATTTTTTTTTCAAATGACGATATATTCGAAATAATAAGCGTTAAAATAAAGAATATTTACCCTTGTAACGCTACCCTATCAAAGAAAAAAAAATGCATTAAGAAAGAAACAAAAAATACAACTCACCCTATACTCCCCATTCAGCAAATGATCGCAAGTATTACCATACTCAGCCGGCGTATGCGTAAACGCAATAATCGTATCATTAGTAAAATTTTCGCCAAACAACCTCAAATAGAAGTGAGTCTCTCTTAACACACTGGTGATCAGTTCATCTACAATTTTAGGTTCCTTATCCGACTCCTCAACTCTTAGACCCATCAGTTTGATCAGGCCTACAGGTGCTGCGGGGATCCTAGGCCCTAGGCTAGAGTCAGATGCATTGGTGGCTTCCACTGTTGCATTATCTGCAGTTGCATCTAGAACTGGGTCTATGACTTCTGGAGCAGCAGTAGTGGTGGTTACTACTTCTGCTTGACGGCGAGATCTGATCTGGGTTGGCAGATTCGGGTACGAGTATTGTTCAACGATGAGGTTGTCGAAATCGTCGTCTTCTTCATCTTGGAGTTCATTTTCGATTGGTCTGTAACAAAGATAGGGTTGGTGGTTAGTGATTTTGGTAATATTGTGTCACGTTTGTAGGATCAGAAAGAAGCGTGGTCGATTTTTTTTTTGCATTCCGACTAAAAGCTCCTGTAGCGGGGCGCCCAAATACGTGATGGTTTTGGCAGTCCTGGAATCCCCTGGCACAAAACGTGACCGAACTCATTGTAAAATCCCGCACGGACGGTCCCCGGACGCCCTTGAAACTAGAACAAATCCGGGTAAACTAGGACAAATCTGGGAACTCGGACGGATAGCAACCCTGCTTTCACAACAAGGTCCCAGTCGATGGCAATAGGCGCGCCCTCTTTTACATCGGACTCAAACATACATAAACTCACACTCATTTCCCATGGACCTCCATGGCCATGGGAAAAGGGCATGTAAAAGGGGGCGAGCCTATTGCCATCAACCGAGCCCAAATCCAAATTCCTATCCAACAAATGCCTAATGAAAAACCACAACAACACTACCAGAATAGGTAACAAAATCGTCCTTGACAATTCCAATATTCGTGCCTGAATCAGATTAGAATCTGATGGATATAGCCTAACGATAGATTAATATTAAAATTGATAGATTCGTGATACTAGCTAATAAAGGAATGGTGTGGGCCTGGTGGTACCAATGTAGAATTATTGTTTTTGTGGTGTAAAGATGGAGAGATGCCTCGATTTGTAGGGCAGATTAACTTTAAGTTTTATGATTTTGGAAATTATTCAGAATGAAAAGAGGTCACAGGCTTCTTCTGGGTAAGCTCGTTCCATCGTCGACATCATCTCTGCCCTTAGGGCAAGATTGAGGTCAAGAGTACTCAAGAGCAAGCCCATTTATAATAAAAAAAAAGGTCAAGGTTAAATAATAACTACCGCTCAAGGTCGATGTTCAGGTTAAGTCGTGTTTTCCTAGGTTGTTCCGTAGATGGGTGACCACTAACCACCCATAATGACGATGATGCACGTTAAGCTGTTGGTCCAGACTTTCAATTATTATATAATAAGGGATCGGACAAAAAAAAACTAATTAGTCCGTCAGATAGATTGCCAAAAATTATTGGACACGTATTTTTTCTGTTTTCACGTAAACTTAAAACTTTTTTACAAAAAATTAAACCGACTTCGACAAAAATAAAACACAAAAAAGTGAAAAATAAACTTATGAAGAAAAATCAGCTTCTTCAGTCGGTGACTTTTGTTTGTATGATTTCATGTTTTTGCCACCGACTTCAGAAGCTGATTTTTCTTCTTAAGTTTATTTTTCACTTTTTTGTGTTTTATTTTTGACGAAGTCGGTTTTATTTTTTGTAAAAAAGTTTTTATTTTTCACTTTTTAGTGGTTCACATGTGCTTACCCCTTCACAACGTACCGGCGTGATGTTATGTTATGAACTGGTGTAAACAATAGACAGACATGAGATTTCAGCAATCCCAGTCCATTTGCTATCATTTATTGAGGAGTTCCGTTGCCTATCTCCGAAGTTCTTCATCAGATCTTCACCAAATAGTTTTTATAACCTTTGTAGTGAGTACAGGCGTGATATTATGTTGTGTGATGGCGTAAACAATGCTTAGATATGCTATAGCAACAATCGCGGTTAATCTGCTGTTATTTATTGAAGAGTTCCCCCGATTTCTACAAGATCCCATCATCAGATATTGAAATGGTGACAATGGGACCACACGGGAAGCACCAGCTTTCAAATGAAAAAATAATCAAGAAAATCAATTCACCCAGCCGCAAGTTATGAGCGAACAAACATAAAAAAAAAAAAAAAAAAACAGTCGTATTGATAACCTCCTCCTTTTTTTGAAGTCGGTTAAAAATGAAGACGATGATACAGTGCTTCGAAAACTCGTGTGACGTCATATGATAGTACATTTTGACGACACAAGTGACGTTTCAAGCCCCACTCCAAGATCTTTGACGCGTTTTATCTTCGTAATTTTTTTGATTTGATAAAACAAAAAACACGTTTTCAATATTTTTCGATAATCTAACTTACGGACTAAACAGAATCATATTATTTTGACCCAGTCCGATCCCCTAATTTTGATCGTCTATCTGACCACTACACAGTTACTCGGTAATACTTTGGTAGACTGGTTGTCAGACTTTCGAACTTCTGACTACTCGTAACTACTTAATAATAATATAATAATATTCCACAACTATCACACAACGCCATCTAGTCCCAAGCTAAGCAGAGCTTGTGTTATGGGTACTAGACAACTGATAAACATACTTATATATTTCTAAATACATACATATTATAGATAAATTACACCCAGACACAGAACAAATGATCGTGCTCATCACACAAACATTTGTCCTGGGTGGGAATCGAACCCACGACCTCCGGCATAGCAGTTAGGGTCACTAACCACTAGACCAACAGGCCAGTCAACGATCGAACTACTGCCAAAGATCTACTTTCAACTGCTTAGCGTGCTCTCCGGGGCACGGAAGAAGCTCGTTATGTAAATGGTAACCTAAGCAAACGCAACTTAACCTAAACATCGATCCGAACGGCTGTAATTACTCAGCCACGAATCCAAAACGTTAAGGAAAATAATGTAAATAAAATCATACATACACAACAATGTATGGAGCACAATCAAACAATGTGATTCATACAAATATATCAATGTCAAGTCGTACAATTGGGGACAAAATAAGTGGTTCGGTCGAGAGGGTGATAAAATGTTGTTTTTTTTCTTATAAATGTTTAAGTGTGTTGGTCCTTTAGATTTCTATAGCTGACTTTCGATTTCTTGTGCCACTATTACAAACAGTAGTGTGTCATCTCAATCAAAATGTAATTACATAAATAGAAATAAATCTCAAGAGAGTAGAGGTCTACTGGAAGACATTTCTTTTGAAATAAGCAGTACCTTTGTGCTTTTCTATTTTACCCGGCCTCGGCGAAGCCCAAAAGGGGGGTTATGTATTGTATTTTGTGTGTGTATAAAAAAAACAAGTAGGTTTTTCGACGCCTTTGCCCGTCAGTGAGACTTAAATGGCTGATAATAATAATGTGTAGGCTACGGGGAAGTTACTTGATAGTAAAATCATCCTCGTAATAATCATGATACTATTTCGATGTTTTTTGAGGGCAGGGCAACTGAGCAATTCATTATTCTCATAAACACAGAATAAACAACTAATAACCACTAAGCTTGTTTACAACGTATTGCATATTTAGCCAATTACCTCAAAGAATTTTCTCATTTACCACATTAACACACAAACAAGAATAAATTACAAGTAAATTATCTAGCTATGTAATAGCCATATTTTCCTCATTATTTCTTGCTTATAGACAAAACATAAGCGCACGCCTTTTTTCTATGAGGGTAGGCAGGCCGAGAACTACCTGCTACGAGACTCTTTTTTTGGTGTGGGAAATCCTCAAATGTCTCCTCCCGTTCTGTGCAGAGTAGGGAGTGTCAGTCTTCTACTGACTAAAAACCACCCATGTTCCTTCTTAGCCCTTTGTGTCGAGGCCGCGGTATCTCTTTCGAACAACCCACAGCCCCAACGGGACGACCTACGATCCTAACATACTCATTTTGCTTGGACCACGTTCATACATCTGGCCATACACTCACGCCAGTTGGGTTATCGCATTCATCATCCGCTAAGCCTTTTCCCAAGTATGTTGGGGTAGGTTGCCAGTTAGACCGGACGCTGCTGAAGACCAGTATTTTACATGGAGCGACTGCCGACCTGACCTCCACAACCCAGAGTGCATGTTTACGTACAAGCGAGGCTTAGCGAGGCGGGGCGTCGCGCGGCGCGTGCTGCGTTTTTATTTCAAACGCTTGGTGATGTATGAAAAAGTTAACGATTTCAAACGTCGATTTTACGAGAAGTGATTTTTCGCTCGTTATTTTAAAATGCAGCGTTTGTTGCGGTGGACCCGTCTCTCAGTAAATTAATAAAAAAGCACGAGACGAGGCTTTTGCACGCGCCGCGCGACGCCCCGCGTCTCCGTAAATGAGCCCTTAGTACGACTGGTTGTCAGACTTTCAGGTCATTGACTACCAACGGTGCTTTCTGAGGCACGGAGGAAACTTGGATTGCACTGGGTGGTCATCCATCTACGGACCAGCACGGCTTACCCTAAAGATCGATCCTAGCAGCAGTTATTTTTAAGCCATACGCTCCTTTATCACATTAATGCACAAATTTTAATAACCTGTCATTTACCTAGATATAAAATAGCCATATTTTCCTCATGATTCTTCGTTAGAGGTTGATCGTAAATCCGTATAACTATCATTAATCATTGCTATTAATATGAATGATTTATAGTCTCCAGACGCAAACCTATTATTTAGGTTCGGGTGACCCATAACTTTCATTATTGGAGCATTCAGGGTGATATTGAGTATATTGATATGGCTTTCTTTATGAGCCTTCTGGCATTAAAATAAGTGACAGAACTCCATGAGTCTTATTGCTAGAAAGCAGATTCCAGGAAAGGACTACAAGCCGAGGCTGCGGGTTGTTCGAAAGAGATACTGCGGCCCCGAAACACAACGGGTTGAGAAGGAACATGGGTGGGTTTTGGTCAATAGAAGTCTGGAACTCAGTTCCGCTCCGCCCAGACCAGTAGGAGTCATTTGATGATTTCCCACCCTCCCTTCTTAAAAAAAGCTGTAGGTGATGATCGTCATATTGTTATTGACTATAAGTCAGTTTAAAAACCGTTAAGTATGTGCCTAAATAAATAATGTTTTTTGGTTAAGGTTGCAGGAACCCGCTGGATGAGAGACGCACGGGACCGGTCAATGTGGCGACGCCTGTGGGAGGCCTATGTCCAGCAGTGGACGTCTTTTGGCTGAAATGATGATGATGATGAAATAATGTTTCTCTCTTTTTCTTTTGCATAATATCAAATACAAGGAATTTCAAAACTTCCTGAAACAATTATCTTAAAATAATAAACTACAAGGCAGTTTAAATTCCATTCAAATCTTAGAAACCATTTTTGTTTACATTCTAAAAATAATTTCAAGATTTCTTTGTTATTATTATACTATTTACATTTCTTTGCGTGTTTTAAAATGTAAAAACATGCAACAGCTGCTTGGCTGAACGAAGAAAATAGTTATTCTGTTAGCTAACGCGGGTACTACCTTACATCACGCGTGTAATCCCCGAAGGGTAAGGGCATAAACACGATACGACGTCACGTCGTACAACGATGCGGCGTCGTTTCACGATACGACGTCGCGTCGTGGAAATCTACGACACGACGTCGTGACGTTAGAAACTCACGATGCAATCCTGCGCAGTTGTCTTGTTACTTTAATGAACAAATTAACATTTATTTGGGTTCTAATTTAGAAAACATTTAAATATTCTTTTCAGAATGCGTCTAGAGCGGTCCATTTTTCGGAATTGACTAAAACACCACCCCACATGACCCCACTGTATCGACGGCATCGTGCCGTGCATCGTGCGTGGCACATTACGTTACGATGTCGTGTTTTTTTACGATGCTCATCGTAGAAATCCACGACGCGACGTCGCATCGTGAAACGACGCCGTATCGTTGTACGACGCGACGATAAGTGGTATGGTAGGAGGCGAGTCTATTGCAATCGAACCGAGGACTTCATGCTCAGTACTCAGTATAGTCGTGCTTGCCATCACTAGACAAAAGTGGCAGAGATGTAAGTAAAAACATAAATCAATTACATAATCATTGCCAACTATGTTGGGTTCTACTTATTGGATGCAACTGAAATATACACCATTTTACATAAAAACTTTTTTTCAGAAACTGATTTTTTACCTTTTTTGTGTTTTTTTTTAAGTCGGTTTCATTTTTTGATAAACAGTTTTTATTTTTCACTTTTTAGTGGTTCATAATTATGTAAGTTCACATGTCATGTTCATGGGTTATAATGTGGACAAAGTTTTTTTTGAGTTTTGTTGATTTTTCAAAAACCGCTTGTCCGATTTCGATAAAAAAAAATATGGGACCATTTGGGAAGTATACTCTTTCCAACAAAAAAAGAATTTTTCAAATCGGTTAGCAAGTGACGGAGTTATGCCCGAACAAACATAAAAAAAAATATAAACATCCGAATTGAGAACCTCCTTCTTTTTTTAGAAGTCGGTTAAAAACGATTGCTTATCTGGCCTCCACAAACCAATTAGTATTGGGAAAAATGATACCCTTGGTAAGACTGTTTGTCAGACTTTCGAGCGACTGACACAAATGAATTACAAACGTCAACCAAAAATCAAACTCAATAAACCAAATAATTCTGTCCGCCACTTCATGTGCCGCCACTACACAAATCGTCCGGCCGGCCACTATCAGCACAAATGAGGTCACCGCGTGTATGTCTACACTTCGCCAGAGTTCGGCACTCCAATCGAGTTAGTTTGGTGTAGTGATGTATGACCCCATCCGATATTTGACAGTATCGATACAAGAAGATGCGATGTTCTGATATTTTAGATCGATGCAGTTCGTGATAAGATGATAACAGCCACTTGGATCAATCTTTGGATGGGTTTTTAAATGTTTGTTCGTGCATAACTCCGCGCTGTCACTAGCTAACCGCTTTGAAAAATTCTTTTTTTGTTGGAAAGGGTATAGGTACGTCCCAAATGGTCCCGTAATTTTTTTATCGAAATCAGACAAGCGGTTTTTGAAAAATCAACAAAACTCAAAAAACTACATTGTCCACATTATGAATTTATGACCCATGAACATGTGAACCACTAAAAAGTGAAAAATAAAAACTTTTTAACAAAAAATAAAACCGACTTCAAAAAAAAAACACAAAAAAGTCAAAAATAAATCAGTTTCTGAAGTCGGTGGCAAAAAAATGAAATCAAACAAACAAAAGTCACCGACTTCAGAAACTGTTTTTTTTTTTTTTGAAGTCGGTTTTATTTTTTGTTAAAAAGTTTTTCATCAAGAAATTCTCAGTAGCAGCCACGGAGTCTGGATTTGTGATGACAATAGGCTCGCCCCCATAACAAGGGACTTACACATAACTGGCGAAAGGTGGGTAATACTATTGAGTACCTACACCTCTGCCTAACGTTTCAGGGTTAACAGGGTGTGATGTTATGTTGATGTAAATCCAATAACACTTTGCCTGACTTGGGAATCATACCCAGCCTACCCAGGGGCTTATGTTCAGCAGTCGTGCTTGAAGATTCGATATTTCTTCTTTTCGCGTCGATTCTAACACCCGTATCTATAAACAAGTCATTACTATTACTTGAATAAATTTCATTGTTTAAGATACGATTTTTTATCTGTAGTTTAGTAATTCCTTGATGTTAGAACTATCAAACGTTAGAATTCTTAGTTTTACTTTCATTGACGGTTCTAACTTCGCTTAAACTCTTGTCCATTGCATAAAAAAATTTGCCTAAGTGATTACTTAAGATCAAGTAATTAGTTTAACTTGACTATAAAATTATAAATACGGATGTAAGACTCGGATCGAAGTCATTCAGTATGATACTAGAATCGTATCGCACAGTTGCGACCCGGATCGCATAGTATCAAGAATCGAGCGTCACTATTTTGGTAGCACTAACGATTTGGTGAATTAGGGAGTAAATAATCACAAATTCACAAGTGGTTAGCGCTGTGAATAGATGTTGAAAGGGAGTGTCCGCACGACGTGGAATCGGAATATATTTCGTCTTACAAGTAATTTTTTAATCACTTTTCGAGAGAGAGAAAAAAACGTTCTTTTGCTAAGAAAACCCTGTTGCAGTGTAAATAAAACTCATTCTAACCTGACTAAGATTCCGCGTCTCTACCTAACGAGGTTGTTCTTTCTCAAAAAAACTATAGGTGTAGAAGAATTATTTCAAGAAGTATTTCATAATGTATTTATTGTGAATTGCAGATAAAACCTAAATAAACATACGATGTAATCATTTATTTACATTTAAACTTATATTATTAGCACGCATTTTTCTAGAGACTATTGTATTAATTTATCTTGAAGTGTATTTATCATTGTAAATAAAAATAATACTTCAAAATCCATGTTATATAAATATTGTGACAGATGGCTTATATAGCTAGACAGTGACATAATGTGATTAAAATACCGCATTGTAATCGGTTCGTCCGTTTTGGAGATATGGATGGCGCTGACAGACAAATGGTTTAATTTAAAATAGTATTACAAACATACATACGGCCAGTATTTTATTTCATTTAGGTAGACCGATTTCTCGAAAGATTTTCGAAGTTGGTGGCATAAAAAATCAATGAAGCAAACCGACTTCCGAAAGGAAAGTAATTGTTCACAATTTTGTTTTTTTTTTAAGTCTATGATTATGACTGCAAAGAAGTTATTATTTTACCATTTTTAACTGAGAAATTGTACTCAAGTTCTTGTCATAAACATGTACAACTTTTTGTTAAAATAAATTTTAATCAGTTCGTTCACTTTTTACGACCCGCATAGCCTATCTGTTAGCGACGATATGTAAATATTAAGATTATTTCGATTAGAGTTAAATTTAGATGTTTTAAGTGTTTTATAAGTTAGCATTAGCTCTGTCTAAGCCCATCAGGCTTGATGTTATAAGTGTTTTCACATTCCTGCCGCCTGGCGGCGCTAGTGTAGCTTAAGTACCGCGTTACTTTACTTTAGTGAGAGCCGCTTCACAGCTCACCCCTTAGGAATTACAGAAGCGTAATCTTAAGTTGTGCATTCCTGCCGCCTGGCGGCGCTAGTGTTTATATTTATAGGTCATGAAGCTTAACTACTGTGATACTTGACTTTAACGAGAGCCGTTTCGGTTTTTTGTATTTTTTAAGTGTTAATTAAGGTTTTTTATATTGAATTTTGTTTTGTTTTCATAAAATAAGTTAGTCCTAAGATTAGGAAAATAAGAAAAACTATGTAAGGGATGTTTTACCAGTAAAAATGGCAAGGTTGGTTTTCCCGCGTTTCCTCTGGCAAAAGTGTTAATTTTTCGGCGCCAAAAATGTGCAAAACGCCTCCGCGCATGCGCACACGACGGGTCGTGATTGGTCAGTGCCTTAAGCAATTTGATATAAATATGGGAACATTTCGATGGTAAAACATTCCAAATCCGACTGCGACTAAGTAAGAAACTATGGTTTGAAGAATAAACCAAGAAGAAAGTACTCCTGAAGAAGTCTTGTTATTTACTCTGCCACTGCACCCTCTCCAACAGTCTCCAGTCGACATCCCGCCAGCAAACCTGCTCCACACAACATCACATCACACTCTAATACATGAGCGCAACATTTGGTCCTTCGAGAAGCCGGACTGGGTTCAAGAAAACTGGGAAGATGCCTTCGAATACGAGATCAAAATCGGTGCAGTCGAAGACTACAACAGCTACGAGTGAAAGTAACGCCACTTCAGGTACTACGGGTACCGGTTCGACGGACTGGAGCATGAATACGCCGAGTGAAGCAAAGACGACTACCGACACGTCGAATTCCAATCGATCGACGCCGAGCAGCGTACAAGAACGTCAACAACCCGTACTTCATCCCAAGGACAGCGCCGGAGAGGAATCAACATCGGGGGAAGTGACTCATACCACCCCCCCGACCTGCACCAGTGAAGCGTCCATTCCCGTTCGCCAAGAAGAGAGTCATCCAACGCCGCAGATTCAAGAAAGAAGTGTCGCAGTGAAAATGCGTCTGAACGATGGAAGCATACCAACGTCCAGAGAAGAGAGTCTGCAGCGGCCTCACCCTAAGAAGACGACCCGCGATCTAGACACCCATTCTGTTCGCTCGTCGCATAGGAAGAGAGCAGAAGCGCAAGCAAAAATGACCGTGGCGCTAAGGGAATTGGAACTGGCCGAAGCACGATCAAGAGTTGCTCAAGCCGAACTAGAACTTCTGACCGCAGAATCAGAAGAGGAAGATGGTGCCAGAGAAGAGCTGTATGAACGAACTCAAGAGGTTGAACACTGGTTCATTACGACCGGGGACCGACCTAACAAGAATCAGAAGCCGACTGAGACAGAAGAAAAGAAGAGCGACATCCAGGAATTAGCTTCAGTCATACTCAAGCTATCTGAGAAGTCACGTGACACTGGTTCATCGAAGCACGTCGAGCTCCCTCACTTCAGCGGGACCTGTGAAGAATGGTTAGCCTTCAAGAGATCATACGAAGATATGGCCGCTTCGTTCAGCAACAACCAGAACTTAGCGCGCCTTCGAATAGCAATTCAAGGAAAAGCTAGAGAAGCCGTCCAAAGCCTGCTGTTCACTGCCGAAGATCCACGTGAAGTAATCAAGGGACTTGAAGCAAGATTTGGAAGACCTGGAGCACTGGCATTAGCAGAACTAGAGAAGATGAAGAACCTGTCAAAAGTCGGCGAAACCCCAACCGACATTTGCGTATTTGCAAGCAAAATAAAGAACGCCGTCGAGACAATCAAAGCATTGAAGAAACCACAATATCTCGGTTCTCCTGAAACACTGAGAATTATCGTCGAAAAAATGCCAACATCCATGAAGTTTCGTTGGTTCGCCTACCACAGAAGCAGAAGAGATGAAGACATTCAAGAGCTACTACTCGTCGAAGCGTTCTTAGAAACAGAAGCGGATATGTGTGGGGACTTTGCTCCACCTGAAGCGCCCTCGGAGCAAAAGAAGGGAATAAGAAGACCTGTACATTCGGTACAAGAAACATCTAAAGAAAACTACAAGAAGTCGTGTGCATTCTGCGAAGAAGAGCATTTTACACTAGAATGCAAGCAGTTTAAAGAAGCCAACCTAAATGAAAAATGGGATATGATCAAGAAAGCTAAAGTATGCTTCAAATGCCTTCGGTTCAAGCACTCAAGAATCAACTGTAAAGCTCCAGTCTGCAAGGTGTGCAAAAGATGGCATCATACCATCCTGCACTCTGACAAACCGCCAGTTCCAGTTGAAAAAGAAGCGAACAAAGAAGACAAGAAAAGCACGTCAGAAGAAAAGGTTGCCTCAATCCACAACGCAAGAGGAGAAGAAAAGGCATACCTGAAGATCATCCCAGTGGACCTTTTTGGTCCAAAAGGCCAAGTCCGAGTCCTAGCATTATTGGACGAGGGCTCTACAGTCACACTCTTAGACGCATCAGTCGCTGAGAAGATTGGAGTCGAAGGGAAGCAAGAAAAACTCACAATCGAAACAGTCGGCGGGAAAGTGCTAAGAAAAGATAGCTCTCAGAAGATCGAGTTCAAAATAAAAGGGGCTCACAAAAGGGAGAAGAGATCTATCATAGCAAGACCCATCGACGACCTGAAGCTGTCCGAGCAATGTATAAACAAGGACACCGTGAGGAACTGCGAGCATCTAAGAGCAATTGAAAGTCAACTCCTCTACGTCACCGAAAGACCCAAGCTGCTGATAGGTCAAGACAACTGGGGGCTGATAGTCACAAGAAGACTGAAGAAGGGCAAACCATCCGATCCTGTAGCCTCACTCACTAACCTAGGGTGGGTGTTACACGGATGCGAAACAGGGGCGACTGCCTTAGTAAACTTCACTCACTACGGCAGATCGACCACTGAAGAAGAAAGTATCGAAGAAATCGTCCGAGAACATTTTCAATTAGAATCTCTCGGTATTCAATATCGGTCGCCAACCAATGACAGCGACAGAAGAGCATTAGAAGTCCTCGAGAAAACTACGAAGAAACTGTCAAGCGGTCAATATGAAACAGGACTTCTGTGGAAAAAAGAAGATGAAACTCTGCCCAACAACTATAACTTAGCAAATCGACGCCTGATCAACATTGAAAAGAAGTTAGATCGGGACCAAGAAGCTAAAGAAGACTACGAGAAGCAGATCCAGAGCCTTATTGAAAAGGGTTATGCAGAGAAAGCTACGAAAACATCAAACAAAGGAAGAACATTCTACTTACCCCACTTCGCCGTCGTGCATCCCATTAAGAAGAAGCTGAGAATAGTATTCGACGCTGCTGCCAAGTTTGAAGGAAAGAGCCTCAACGACGCCTTGCTCTCAGGCCCAGACCTATTGCAGTCACTATTTGGCGTACTGCTGCGCTTCAGAGAAGGGCCAGTGGCTGTCATGGCTGACATCCAAGATATGTTCCTTCGGGTCAAAGTAAGAGAAGATGACCGGGACAGCCTCAGGTTCCTGTGGCGTGGAAACAGAAGAACCGGCAAGCCTGAAGAGTACAGAATGTCGTCAATCATCTTCGGAGCAGCGTCATCACCAGCAACAGCTATATACGTGATGAACAAAAACGCAGAAGAGTTCAAGAACACTCATCCCGAAGCAGTAAAAGCGATAAATAGAAGCCACTACATGGACGACTATCTACAGAGTTTCGAGTCTGCAGCTGAAGCAAAGAAGATTTCAAAAGAAGTCAAAGATATTCACGCAACAGCAAACTTCCATCTAAAGGGTTGGGCCAGTAACAATTCGGGGGTACTATCAGAAGTAGAAGACACAAATAAAGAAGATTCTCTGCAATTAACAAAAGAAGAGAAGACTCTGGGGCTAAGATGGCTGGTAAAAGAAGACACACTAGCCTTCAATGTTGGGCTGCGTAACACGTCAGAAGACCTGCAAAACGGTAGAAGAACTCCAACAAAAAGAGAAGTCACAAGCGCTGTGATGTCCACCTTCGATCCAATGGGCTTCGCAACACCGGTCTTGATACAAGGAAAGAAATTAATTCAAGACATTTGGCGAACGAAGATAGACTGGGACGAACCAATCAACGAACCACAAAGAGAAACCTGGTTGAACTACCTAGAAGAAGTATCAGCGTTGACAAAACTAAAGATTCCAAGATGCATCTCACCCCGCGGCAGAAGAGGCCAACTACATACGTTCACCGATGCGAGTGAAGAGGCCTACGCTGCAGTTGTATACTGGAGGACAGTCGAACCCAGCGGCAGAGTCCATGTCTCCATGATCGCCGGTAAAGCAAGAGTAACGCCGACGAAACCAGTCTCAATTCCGAGGTTAGAGCTACAAGCTGCCTTGCTCGGTAGCAGACTAGCCGCCGCCACGGTTGAAGAAGAGTCTGAGCTGGAAATATCAAAGAAGACTTATTGGACGGACTCTAGCACAGTACTGCAATGGATAAAAGCAGAACCACGAAAATTCAAAACTTTCGTGGCCAATCGCCTAGCAGAAATCGAAGAAAAGACCAAGCCAGAAGAGTGGAGATGGGTACCGACGAAAGAAAATCCAGCAGACGACGCCACAAGGGGAACTCCAATAGAATTTGACCACAACGCCAGGTGGTTCAAAGGTCCATCATTTCTCCGTCATCCAGAAGAAGAGTGGCCCTTTCACGACTTCAAACCAGAGAGTATCATGCCAGAAGAGAAAAACAAACAGAAGGTGATGGCGATCAAGGCTACAGAAAACAACCTTCTGGACCCAGAGAGGTTCTCAAGCTGGGAGCGTCTACTACGCACTACGACCAGAGTGGTTACCTTCACATACCACTTACTAAAGAAGGTCCGTAGAGCGACCACCGCCGCCGCGCGACAGAAGGACGAGCCCTGGAAACCTCAAAGAAAAACCCAGAAGAAAAACACGCCGACCTCCAATCAACCCGCCACCCTTAACAAAAATAAGCGGCTGTACCTCCCCCTAGAAGAAGAAAACTTGAAAAAGGCTGAAGAATTACTCATGAAAATGAGTCAGAACGACAGTTTCGCGTCAGAGATAAAGAATCTGAAAGCGGAAAAACCCATTGAAAGCGCAAGTCGACTTAAGAAGATCGACGTTTACATTGGAGACGACGGAATCATCAAGTTAAGAAGCAGGACGTCAAAGTTCAATGGAAACAACGAAAGAAGAATGAATCCCATCATCCTAGATGGAAAACAGAAGATAGCGTCTCATCATACAACATTATCACAAGAAGTTTCTTCACGGAAATACCGCTACAGTAATGAACGAGATTCGTCAAAAATTTTGGATCTTGGGCCTAAGAGCGACTTTAAAGGCGGTCGCACACAGCTGTCAATGGTGCAAGACAAGAAAGAGTCTACCAGCAATACCCCCTACGGGAGACCTACCGAGCGAGAGACTACAGCATCATCAGTTTCCATTCTCTTGCGCAGCCGTAGACTACTTCGGCCCAATGCAAGTCACCGTCGGGAGAAGAACTGAGAAGCGCTGGGGGGCATTGTTTACCTGTCTCACCACCAGAGCCGTACATCTAGAGTTAGTGCCCTCTCTTAGCACAAGCTCAATGATTATGGCACTTCGAAGAATGGCAGCCAGAAGAGGAAACCCGAAGACCATATTCAGCGACAACGGAACAAACTTCGTCGGGGCAAACAGGGAGCTTGAAGAGGCCGCGCAAGAGAAAGGCATCAAGTGGAAGTTCATTCCCCCAGGAGCCCCGAACATGGGGGGCGCCTGGGAGAGACTTGTGCGAACAGTCAAGACGGCGCTGGCAGTGGTTCTCAATGAAAGAAGTCCACCCGAAGAAGTCCTCCATACACTAATGACTGAGGTCGAGCACATCGTCAACTCTAGACCCCTCACCTCAGTCAGCATGGACCCTGAAGATGAAGAAGGTCTGACCCCGAACCACTTCCTGCTGGGGAGATCCTGCGGAGCAATGGCGCCGGGAGAATTCGACGACACGGAGCTGATAGGGAAGGCAAATTGGAGAACCTCTCAAAGACTCGCAGACCATTTCTGGAAGAGATGGGTCAAAGAGTACCTACCTCTCTTAATGCCAAGGAAGCTCGAAGGAAAGGAAACCAAAGATCCAAAAGAAGGCGATATCGTGCTAATAGTGGACGCTACGCTACCACGAAATTCATGGCCCCGTGGAGAAGTTATCAAGACGTATCCCGGACCAGACGGGAGAACCAGAGTGCTGGACGTGCGGACATCGGGAGGAGTACTTCGCCGCCCCACTCGACGGATCATCGTGCTGGTTCCTGCTGCATCGTCGCCTCCAGAGGATGATGTGCTGCGCACCGTGGGGGAGAATGTTAGCGACGATATGTAAATATTAAGATTATTTCGATTAGAGTTAAATTTAGATGTTTTAAGTGTTTTATAAGTTAGCATTAGCTCTGTCTAAGCCCATCAGGCTTGATGTTATAAGTGTTTTCACATTCCTGCCGCCTGGCGGCGCTAGTGTAGCTTAAGTACCGCGTTACTTTACTTTAGTGAGAGCCGCTTCACAGCTCACCCCTTAGGAATTACAGAAGCGTAATCTTAAGTTGTGCATTCCTGCCGCCTGGCGGCGCTAGTGTTTATATTTATAGGTCATGAAGCTTAACTACTGTGATACTTGACTTTAACGAGAGCCGTTTCGGTTTTTTGTATTTTTTAAGTGTTAATTAAGGTTTTTTATATTGAATTTTGTTTTGTTTTCATAAAATAAGTTAGTCCTAAGATTAGGAAAATAAGAAAAACTATGTAAGGGATGTTTTACCAGTAAAAATGGCAAGGTTGGTTTTCCCGCGTTTCCTCTGGCAAAAGTGTTAATTTTTCGGCGCCAAAAATGTGCAAAACGCCTCCGCGCATGCGCACACGACGGGTCGTGATTGGTCAGTGCCTTAAGCAATTTGATATAACTAAGGGAACATTTCGATGGTAAAACATTCCAAATCCGACTGCGACTAAGTAAGAAACTATGGTTTGAAGAATAAACCAAGAAGAAAGTACTCCTGAAGAAGTCTTGTTATTTACTCTGCCACTGCACCCTCTCCAACAGTCTCCAGTCGACATCCCGCCAGCAAACCTGCTCCACACAACATCACATCACACTCTAATACATGAGCGCAACAATAGCAATTTTACCTAAAAACACTTGATAGCATTTCGCAATGGCATTCAAATGTGAAAGCGATAATTTAGATAAAAAAGTGCTATAAATATCGAAATAAATTGATGTAACATGTAGCATACATCACGCCTGAACGAGTATATGTGTGTGTATACTTGTATAGCTCAGCGATATTTTATGGTCCCATTATAACAGGTGGACAAATTTTAACACAGCGTTCAGTAAGCCTAACTAAAGACATCTAAACAAAAAAAAAAAAGTAAAGTGATTTTATTTTGACTCAAAATAATAAATTGCCGCCACTCTAGAACAAACTCATCCTTTATAAGTAGGTATTTGAATGCGTTTTTCTTATTTATTTTTTTACTATTGCCCTTATTTTAGTAGTCTGAATGATTTCTAAAATTTTGTCCACCTATTTTAATGGGACCTTATTTAATAGGGTGAAAGATTACCGAAAATATAAATCAGCCCCTAAATAATGATCTCACACAGCCTGTCTCTTTGCTGCCCTCACCAGTGATGCCCTAAGCAGAGGATCGTACTCTAGAGGGGGTGCCCTTAGCGCGATATCCCTTAGTAATAAGACTAGGCTTTACACTCAAGGCACCCACAGGATAGTCCGGGTAAACAGAAGCTAGCTTTATAGGTTGACCTGCTCCTACTGGATGCCATTAAGGTTACACAAGCCAGTCATTCTTCCATACAAACGTAGTATGGTGATTACTCCTCTGGTTGACGGTGTAGGTTCAAAATTAAAATTGTATCAACTGGTCTTGTCATTATCTAGGCCTCTATGGAAGCAGAATTGGAAAAAAAAATTGTTTTGGAAGTTTTGAGCGTCGAAACTTTCATATTTTAGCACTAATTTTAACCATCTTTGGGCGTAAATAAGTTACGTATATAGTACGTACTGTGGTACGTATAACGTACCATACAGGCATAGATTAGTTATTACAGAATTCAAATAATTTTATTTTGAACAGATACATTCAATGGATTTTTCATGGTATCCATACTACCAAAGTTCTGCATAGAAACAATCGCGCGCCCGTTTTAGTTTCTTTCGCTCCATGCATTTCGCTCGTGATGTCGGATGAAATAGCATGCATTTTAGCCCCGCCCACCAACTAGTTCGTGCCGTTTGGCTTGTTTACCCTTAAACAAAAACGTTCGTCCGCGTTTATTAATACGTACTATTAGGTACACCTCTGCCTAACCCTTCGGAGATTACAGGCGTGATGTTATTTAACGTTCCCCCTGATAGGAGTGGACCGATGCACGCACTCTAAATGTTGATAATGTTCTCATTCGTCACTCACATCGGTTGTGAAAACCAGACACATGTAATTGTAAAATCCAGTACTTGAAAGAGCTTGGATATGATATGATATCTCACACATTTGGCAACGAAATGATACTACAAACGTGATGATAGCATACTAGATATTGTGGATGAAAGCCAATGTGAAAAAAAAAAAAAAAAAAGTGTGGTGGTTAGATTTTCATACATTTGCATCATCTCTTCATCCCATTCGCCAAGTCTTTTCCAACTATGTTGGGGTCGACATCCAGTTAAAACGAATCCAGCTGAATACCAGGATTTTGCATGGAGTGACTGTGTATCTGACCTCTGCCACCATTCCTTCTGTTTAATCTTTTACACAAGGGGATCGGACAGGGTCAAAATAATATGATTCTGTTTAGTCCGTAAGTTAGATTATCGAAAAATATTGAATACGTGTTTTTTGTTTTATCAAATCAATAAAAAATTACGAAGATAAAACGTGTCAAAGATCTTGGAGTGGGGCTTGAAACGTCACTTGTGTCGTCAAAATGTATAATACTATCATATGACGTCACACGAGTTTTCGAAGCACTGTATCGTCTTCATTTTAACTTTACGTGAAAAAAGAAAAAATACGTGTCCAATAATTTTTGGAAATCTATCTGACGGACTAATTAGTTTTTTTTTGTCCGATCCCCTATTGTAATTTTTCTCTTTTCATAAAACCCTATTCTTTTTAATCTACTCAAATTCACTTGATAGATTACGCAGACCTTCAAGCTCTAGAAGAATGATAGTTGGCAATTGGCATAGGCATAATCAGTCTATTATGATCCACTGCTGGGACATAGGCTTCCTCTCTGCCTCTCTACGAGAGGGAATGGACTATAACCCACCACGCGGGACCAGTGCGGGTTGGTTGATGTCTTCGAATTTTTGGTTCTAAGACATGTGACATCAACATGTTTCCTCACGATGTTTTGTGAGCAATGTTATGGTGATGATTGTTTGCATAATAAAAGTGCCTTTTATATCTAAGATGAGAACTGAGGAAGGATCTTTGAAAATATAATCATATATACATGAGGGATGAAAGTTTCTATCGAAGTTCGTCATTTTTGCCTATAGAAAAATCACAACTTAACTAAATTCTCAGTGACGTATCTAGATGCTAGTTACACCAAGTATCAAGCTGACCTTGTGGGATACAATTGAGTAAAGTTAGTCAGATATAGATAATCAATCTGAAGTCTAGACTAGTCATCATCAGACTTACGGCCTACTATCATTACATAATTGCATTCCCAGAATATCTTCCTAATAGTTTTTATCTTAAAATACTTGTGTGAACTGTCGTTTTTATTTAGAACTAGCAGTTGCCCGCGACTTCGTTCGCGTAGAAATTTTGACTCTCTTGTCTGGACTGCCTGTGGATGGTACTATGTCAAATCGAATGCCAAATGCCAATCGAAGCGATTATATTCCCTTAAACCAGCCCTGTCGTAAAATCTATTCCTACCTGAAATGTCTTAACTATATTCTATCTCTCTGCCAATTTTCAGGTACAAAAAGCCAAGGATTTCATATGGACTTACGGGAGCCCTTAGTCCAGGTCTTCCTTACAAATTTAGCTTAGATCTCCTACTCCTAAACTCTAGACTTGTTAAACTTCAGGTTGTTAGTACAAAAAAAAAAACAGTACATTTTTACAAACATGTGAAAGCCCTCAGACCTCCTTATTCTGGCCATGTTGCTAAACTCGCTAAATCCGTTCTTAGTCAACGTCTACTAACTATAAAGTACCTTCCTGCCAAAATTGTAGCACAAAAAAGGAAGGACTGTCATACAAACTCGCGTGAGCCCTTAGACCTCCCTAGTCCGGTCCTGTCGCAAAATCGGTTCTTAGCAAACTTCTACTCACCTACTACGTCCCTGCCAAAATTCAAGTTAGTAGCACACAAAATGATGGACTTTTAAACAAATTGCGAGCGCCCTTAAACCTCTCTAATCCGGCCCTGCCACAAAACCTGTACTTAGCAGAGTTCTTCTAACAATAAACTACGTGCCTGCCAAAAATCAAGTTTGTAGCACAAAAAATTAAGGATTTTCTTACGAACTTGCAAGAACCCTTAGACCTCCCTAATCCGGCCCTGTCACAAAATCTGTTCTTACCAGACGTCTACTAACTATAAACTACGTCCGTCTTAAAAATCAACTTTGTAGCTCAAAAAATGAAGGACTTTCATACAAACTGGCGAGAGCCCTTAGACCTCCCTAATCCGGCCCTGTCTCAAAATCTGTTCTAAGCAGACGTCTACTAACTTTAAACTACGTCCCTGCCAAAAATGAAGATTGTGGCACAAAAAATTAAAGACTTTCATACAAACTGGCGAGAGCCCTTAGACCTCCCTAATCCGGCCCTTTCACAAAATCGGTTCTAAGCAGACGTCTACTGCCTATTAACTACGTCTCTGCCAAAAATCAAGATTGTAGCACAAAAAATGAAGGACTTTCAAACAAACTTGCGAGGGCCCTTAGACCACCCTAATCCGGCCCTGTCGCAAAACTAATTTATAGCGGATGCCTACTGACTATAAACTACGTCTCTGCCAAAAATCAAGATTATAGCACGAAAAATTAAGGACTTTCATACAAACTTGTGAGGGCCCTTAGACCACCCTAATCCGGCCCTGTCGCAAAATTAATTCATAGCAGACGCTCACTGACTATAAACTACGTATCTGCCAAAAATCTAGATTGTAGCACAAAAAATGAAGGAGTTTCATACAAACTTGCGAGGGCCCTTAGACCACCCTAATCCGGCCCTGTCGCAAAATCCGTTCTTAGCGGACGTCTACTAACCATAAACTACCTCCCTGCCAAAAATCATCTTTGTACGTCCAGCGGTTTTCGAGATTTCGTGATGAATCAGTGAGTGAGTGAGTGAGTGACCTTTCGCTTTTATAGATATAGATGGCGTCTAAATATGTTATTTGGCACAGACTGGGTGCTACTTAAAATTCTAGCTAGAGTGGGTCATGTACAATTATTTATAATTAGTTGTTTAGTACATGTGAACTTACACAGTTTAGTTTTTTTAAGTTTTATGCCAGAAGGTCTATGCTTGCCTAGGTTGGTTTGTGGATGGGTGACCGCCCAATACATACCGAGATTCCTCGGCGTCTCGGGTCGGGCGAGCCCTTTCCTAATTATGTTCCGGCCGGCTTCCAGTTTAACCGTGGTCCCGATTATCAATTGTAGGTCTTTGACAATCGTAACGGGTATCCAGAGGCCCGAAAGTCTGGCAAGGTCCTGCCAAGGGGTATTTGTATTAGCTCCATCCGGTTAGACAGACACAACGTAGTTGGGGAAAGACAAGGCACATCTGCCAGAACTTTTAGAGAGCCCAGTGAGGACGTTACAAACGAATGATGGATAACAGAGCGTCCTATGGTATGGTCCTATGTCTCACTAGTGGACGCTTCACAGGTGTCTCGGGTCTTTTAATCTTCGAGACAATCCCCGTCAATCAAGGTGACACGTAATTAATTTAACAATCCAGGTGTTATTTCACATTTTGGGACTGAGCCAAATAATTTGTCTTAAATTGTTGGGACGGAAAATTGTTTATGTGCATACCAGACTCGATTATTGTTAGATACTAATATTTATTAAGAGGTTGTTTTTTGTGAGTTTGTATGTAGGGGGTAATCTCCGGAATTAATGATCCAATTATGAAAATTCTTTCACTGATAGAAAGACAAATTATTCTGTGATATTATCATGCATATTATCGAGTTATCGTGCAATTTTTGCGGATACAGTTGCGGGCGAAGTATTAGTATTAATAAGATATATTTTTATCTCGTCATTATAATGGGTAGAAGAAAGACATGATTTATGTAAAGGGTGTAAAAAAACCTTTAACGAAGCCTGTTTAATACCGAGCTGGTAATGTTGGACTAGCACACTTGTTGTGAACACTAATAGGGTTGATAATGTAATAAAACCAAATTGTGTCCTGATCTAAGCCGGTATATATATTTTCTAAAACCACTCGAACCCAACCAAATCGATGTAGCACAATGATAGCCTGCTTTTATTTTAAGCAACGCCATCTATCGAGCTCAAAAACAAACTTTTGTACTTTGACAAGAATTGACAACTTATTACTTGAACAGAAAGGTACGCAGTAACTGGGATGTGGATGTCAGATAGGTCTCATAGATTGGAAGCCAAACCTTAAATAGTTGTGAAAAGGCTAGTTGTTCTAAGGCAAAAGGAATTTTGAAAAACGGTCTACAAATGACGGAGATATGCGCGAAGTGCGAACATCTTCGACGAACATACATCACGAATAGAAAACCTCCTCCTTTTTGGAAGTCAGTTAAAAATGGGTGTTATGTCATGTATGGTAAATACAAACACGAAACCTCAGTCTCAACCCAGTAAACCAATTTGTCCATAGGGGTTTACCTAAAATGATTGCCTAAACCTGCCCCAAAAATATTAGCATAGATAAACGTTAATAACAAAAGGTTCGTCGTTACGGAAACTGCTCCCTTAATGCTTGCCCTAATGTCCAAGGTTCATTTTTATGGTCACGCGATGTTCATATACTGAAAGAATGGATTTTTAATTAGGATTGAGTGCCTCGTACAGGTTTTTTTCGGTGTTAATTAAAATAATTTCTGGGAAGGTTATCATTGGAGAAGTTTTTGAGAAGGTGTTTGTTCGTCATAGCACAGGTCATAGTCTGCGCTTAACAAAATCAAAATCCAGGGTAGTAATTTCTGTAGTAATTTCTCAAAGCAGCCAGGGAGCCTGCCTAACCTTTTGGGATTTACAGGTGTGATATTATGTCATGTTCTATTCTTTGTAGTAAACTCGATACACGGCTAAAAACAAATCTACCGTTCAGACTTCCTTACAGCTACAAAAGATAAACACCTCAAAAAACAAAGACAATCACAGGCAGATAAAGACGAGACGTTACGTTTACTCTCAGAAATTCGGCGCTGTAAACTCGTAACCGAAATACATTCGACCTTGGACGCCTAGAGACTAAAGGTGATAATTGTCTGAGACAAGTACGGATGACGGCCTTCAGTTTTTACGTGTGTTTCAAGAGGATTTTTGTAGATGGATCACGTGATCTTTTTAGACAGATCATATTATAGAATGCTGGAGTAACATCACGCCTGTTAGGGTTAGGCAGAGGTGAAGCTAATAGTACACCTAAAGCCAGTTATGTTAAAGTCCCATGTAATAGGGCGCGAGCCTATTGTCATCATTCCTGATGGAAAAACTCAATAACATTGCCCAACCCGGTAATTGAACTCAGGCACTCGTGCTTTTTAAAATACTTGTAAAACAAAAGTTGTTCAGTTTCATAGTCCGAAACACCACACGAAAGGTAGTGGCGTTTATAATTAAGTAACTAGCTTTTGCCAGCGGCTTCGCCCGCGTGAAAATGACGATATTCCATACAAACTTTTATCCCCTATTTAAATCCCTTAGGGGTTGAATTTCGAAAAATCCTTCCTTATTCCTTGTCTACATTATAAAGGGAACCTCTGTGCAAAATTACAGCTTTCTAGGTCCAAGGGTTTTGGCTGGGCGTTGCCGCGTTGATGAGTCAGTCAGTCAGGACTTCTCTTTTTATTTATATAGATAGATAGATATAACGTTTTAATTTAACAATTTGAAAGTTCCTAATTTACGTTACAATTTACATAAGACTTATACTGCAATATTGTTAGTTTTTTTTCGGCCCTAACAGGGTCATGTACTCACTAGTTCTAAGCCTAGCGTGTAACTATGCTGTGTATATTGTGCATTAAATAAATAAATATTACACCGTGTAATAACACGAGTGACATGACATATTTATCACAACTCGTGAAATTATTGTACAACATTTTTTTCATGTTTACTACAAAACGAATATTTTAGCACGTTGCTGAATGCTGACAAAACATCGTTTTCATTAAGCAACATGAAAATCTAGAAACATTTATATATTGAATGGTGTTTCATTCAAAATGCTTCTCTGTTAAATAAAGTCTCCCACAGTTCAAGCAGTGATAGGTCTCACTCTCAAGTTCGAACTACTTCGAAAGTTCGAACCCAATTCAAACCTCTGATTTTTTTGCGTAGCGTATAATATCACTTGTTTCGGTAAAGGAAAACATCGTGCGGATGTAAAGCCAAATCAGAGGCCTATAAATACCCCGTCGGGGCTGTGGATTCCCGTCGAGGCTGTGGATTCCCGTCGGGGCTGTGGATTATTGAAAGGGTAAGGCCCGTAATCCACCAAAGCGGAGATGTGCCAAGCGGAGAGGAGATGTGCCAAATTCGACCAATCACAGTTACATCTGGTCTTTTGCCCTTCCTGTGATTGGTCGAATTAGGCAATCTCCTCTCCGCTTGGCACACCTCCGCTTTGGTGGATTACGGGCCTAACGCGGCTCCGACACAAGGGCGAAGAAGGAACATGGGTTTGGTTTTTAGTCAGTAGAAGTCTGACACTCCCCTTCGCCCTGCCCAAGAGCGGGGGGGTTAATCGATGATTTTCCACACACCAAAAAAAAAAAGGCCTATAAATACCATAACAACATTTATTTATTTTCAGGCTACTTACTTTTAGCCCATACTAGCAGTTGCCCGCGACTTCGTTCGCGTAGAAACTTTGACTCTCTTGTCTGGACTGCCTGTGGATGGTACTATGTCAAATCGAATGCCAAATGCCAATCGAAGCGATTATATTCCCTTAAACCAGCCCTGTCGTAAAATCTATTCCTACCTGAAATGTCTTAACTATATTCTATCTCTCTGCCAATTTTCAGGTACAAAAAGCCAAGGATTTCATATGGACTTACGGGAGCCCTTAGTCCAGGTCTTCCTTACAAACTTAGCTTAGATCTCCTACTCCTAAACTCTAGACTTGTTAAATTTCAGGTTGTTAGTACAAAAAAAAAAAACAGTACATTTTTACAAACATGTGAAAGCCCTCAGACCTCCTTATTCTGGCCATGTTGCTAAACTCGCTAAATCCGTTCTTAGTTAACGTCTACTAACTATAAAGTACCTTCCTGCCAAAATTGTAGCACAAAAAAGGAAGGACTGTCATACAAACTCGCGTGAGCCCTTAGACCTCTTTAGTCCGGCCCTGTCGCAAAATCGGTTCTTAGCAAACTTCTACTCACAAAATGATGGACTTTTAAACAAACTTGCGAGCGCCCTTAAACCTCTCTAATCCGGCCCTGCCACAAAACCTGTACTTAGCAGAGTTCTTCTAACTATTAACTACGTGCCTGCCAAAAATCAAGTTTGTAGCACAAAAAATTAAGGATTTTCTTACGAACTTGCAAGAACCCTTAGACCTCCCTAATCCGGCCCTGTCACAAAATCTGTTCTTACCAGACGTCTACTAACTATAAACTACGTCCGTCTCAAAAATCAATTTAACTTTGTAGCTCAAAAAATGAAGGACTTTCATACAAACTGGCGAGAGCCCTTAGACCTCCCTAATCCGGCCCTGTCTCAAAATCGGTTCTAAGCAGACGTCTACTAACTTTAAACTACGTCCATGCCAAAAATGAAGATTGTGGCACAAAAAATGAAAGACTTTCATACAAACTGGCGAGAGCCCTTAGACCTCCCTAATCCGGCCCTGTCACAAAATCGGTTCTAAGCAGACGTCTACTGCCTATTAACTACGTCTCTGCCGAAAATCAAGATTGTAGCACAAAAAATGAAGGACTTTCAAACAAACTTGCGAGGGCCCTTAGACCACCCTAATCCGGCCCTGTCGCAAAACTAATTTATAGCGGATGCCTACTGACTATAAACTACGTCTCTGCCAAACATCAAGATTATAGCACGAAAAATTAAGGACTTTCATACAAACTTGTGAGGGCCCTTAGACCACCCTAATCCGGCCCTGTCGCAAAATTAATTCATAGCAGACGCCCACTGACTATAAACTACGTATCTGCCAAAAATCTAGATTGTAGCACAAAAAATGAAGGAGTTTCATACAAACTTGCGAGGGCCCTTAGACCACCCTAATCCGGCCCTGTCGCAAAATCCGTTCTTAGCGGACGTCTACTAACCATAAACTACCTCCCTGCCAAAAATCATCTTTGTACGTCCAGCGGTTTTTGAGATTTCGTGATGAATCAGTGAGTGACCTTTCGCTTTTATAGATATAGAAAAAAAACCTTGACACCAGTTTAGACCTAAAACAGATAAAAGACCCGAAAATTTACTATCATTTCCATTTTCAACAGCGTTTTATCCACAATACCTCTTTGAAACCAAATCCCTCAATTAATCATCCTCGCAGCGAACTCTTCAGCCATGACAAACAAAAAACCAAACAAATGGTTCAACCGGCTAAATCCGGTTTAGACTGGCTAAATTGATTAGTGGCTCTAATTCTACTGACAATGGGGGTCAAGGTTTAGTCGCAAATGCGAGAACAAATGGACAGATAGACAGATTTTCAGACGATTATAATTTTTAGATGTTTGTTACAATATTTTGATTTAATTTTCAAAGATATTCCATGGGGTTTCTTGCCCGTTCTTCTCCATACAGATCTACGCTAGGGAATTGACAAAATAAAAAAAATGAAAATGTGTTTATTACAAACTTAAGTCAAATACATTACATTTTACTTCTGCCAAACTACATAGCAGTTTGTTGGCAGACGTAGCTCCCACGATACTCTCAAAATTAACGTATGTACGTTCACTTTTCCATTTACTTAAAAAATACTGTACAACTACTGTACTTTCACAAGTTATTATAACTATAGCTGTGCTTTCTTTATTTTTCTGACATTAAAAAGTGAGTGACTGTAATAGAAAGAAAGAAAGAAAGAAATGGTCTAATTGAAAAAAATTCTTTGAGTTTGTGCCCTCTGATTCAGAATCACATGATAATAAAGTTTCAATTCAATTAGGTTTCAATGTTATTCATAATTTTATTAACCGACTTCTAAAAAAAGAAGGAGGTTCTCAATTCGGATGTTTGTATATATTTTTTTATTTTATGTTTGTTCGGGCATAACTCCGTCACTTGCTAACCGATTTGAAAAAATATTTTTGACGTGACAACGTCTTATAAATTGGTTTGCCGGGTGACACTTCAAGAAACTGCGTTACGCTCCGCTCACGTTATGCGCTCACAATGAGAGCGAGTGAGAGGCACGCGTCCCTTCCACTCGGGCATGGTTAGCCCGCCTAAGAGCGAGAGAGACAGACATTTATTTCATCCTTCTTCCTACTATACGAATGAATATTCACATTAAAATTATTTTACCACTCAAAGTCGTTGTCACGTAAAACTTTCGCCCGTATACCGACTTTACAGGCAACCAATTTTTTGTTGGAAAGGGTATACTTCCGAAATGGTCCCATAATTTTTTTATCGAAAACCGCTTGTCCGATACAAGCGGTTTTTGAAAAATCAACAAAACTCAAAAAAAAACTACATTGTCAACATTGATTGACCCATGAACATGTGAACCACTAAAAAGTGAAAATTAAAAACTTTTTAACAAAAAATAAAACCGACTCCAAAAAAAAAGCACAAAAAAGTGAAAAATAAACTTTAGAAGAAAAATCAGTATCTGAGAAGTCGGTGGCAAAAAAATGAAATCAAAGAAACAAAAGTCACCGACTTGAGAAACTGATTTTTCTTCTAAAGTTTACTTTTCACATTTTTTGTTTTTTTTTTAAGTCGGTTTTATTTTTTGTTAAAAAGTTTTTTTCCCTGCGTTTGGGTCGGCTTTCAGTCTTACTGGATGCACCTGAATACCAATACTCCACGACCCAGTTAACCCTTTAATTCGCAGTGTTGAACCTGAACGACATAGTAAACAAAAAAATCTGGTTCATTTTCTGCTGATAAGTTTTATGTTTTTTTTTTAATCAAAATGTAGCAAAAATGATTTGCAACCTAAAAATAATATAACTGTCAATTCGCGCAAATTTTTTCTCTCTTTTTTTACCAAGATGTCATGGAGGTGAACTGTCATGCGCGGATCTAAGGTTAATAATTTTCGATTTTGGACATTTGCATTTAGTTAATGGGTATTAATTATGAAAAAATTCTGAAGAAATATCGCCTTTATTGATTAATGTAAAAATCATCTCATTTGAACCATGAATATTCAACCTATGAGGCTGTGAAATCTTATGTTGTTTGTGACCAACACTGCGGAGCTCTCAGAAAATTACCGAACTTTCTGTATGTCGTACAGAAACAACGCTGCTCTCTTGCTTGTCAAGTACTGCATATATTTTATGTCGGTTCTTACAATGAAAATCGACCGCAAGAGTAACTTCCTTTCATGCTAAATTTAGTATCATCAATCCTCTCCCTTTTGACTAATTCACCAGCAAGTACAACTCATTCAAAGAGAAAGGTAACCACAGTACATAAGCATCTGACAAAACGGGTGAAGAAGTTTGGTCGAAAACCCCTAAACTTCAAATTCAAAAAAGGCAAATTTCACTACACAGCAATAGTAGAATTATCACAATGTAATCTGCCTTTTGATGTAGGCCTGAAACACCCTCTTGAATACTTCCAGCGTTTTTTCTCCTACCGTAGAAACGGGTTTTGTTGGCGGAAAGATTCGACAAAATGACAGATTTTAGAAAGATTTCATGTCGATTTGAATTATTGAAAAGCTTTATTTATCCTTGGTAGAATAGAGATAGAATCGCCATGTTACGCGGGCAGTAAGTAAGCGCCAGTATCTAACCAAGAAGCAAAAGAAATGGGGATTTAAGTTATTTATACGAGCAGGAGTCTCTGGATTAATAAATACTGCTTCCCATATGCTGGTGAAGTTACATCCAGAAACCTCTGTTTTACGGACTACGTAAATAGCTTAGGTCTTGGAGCTGAAGTTGTCATAGCTCTATGCAAGACTTCACGGGATTAACCAGTATAATAATAGTCCTCCTGAAGTCCATTTTCGGTCATGGCGGCCAATCTTAGCGGAGATTGACAATCGGCGCGGGAGATATTATAGTTGGTTTAGTTAAGTGTGTGGTAGGTACAGGTGCACTCTTTGTTTCTTTTTCCTCTCATAGTCCGATGGGACGGCAATCCGACATGACAGGCGATAGATCAGGCGCGATCAGGCCAACCAAACCACCAACTTCCAAACTCCGGCCTACTACTTGGTTTCTAATGAAAACCCAATAGTTATTTTGGCCCGACCCAGAAATCGAACCAAAGACCCCACGCTCAGCAGTCGCGCTTTGCAACCGTGAGACCAACGGGGCAGTCTACCAAAAAGGGCAGAAAACCAGTATACATACCATGCAGTGTAAATTGCAATAAGTGTAACCTTAGATCGTGGTTGTTGGAAAATAAAAATTGTTACTACTTATCATTACGATGTCAACGTCTAAATGACGATAATTATATTTCAAAGAAAGATGATTTTGTGTGTTGTTTTGAACAGTAAACTTTGTTTCTTCACACATTATTTTTAATTTGATTGTAAATTTTACTGTCCACTCAAGCCGCAATGTTGGTAGTGTACAACATATATTCTGCCATTTACTCTTTAGAGTGTTTCGCAACGTTGTACCTCAACAACATATGTTTTCTCAAAAAGTATATAAGTTATATTTTTTTAAATATTTTTATAAAGCCATTTAGACTATAATTAAACCCCTCAAAAAGAAAAAAGAATGAAATTGCAACATTTTTTCACCTGCGAACTAAAGGGTTAATATTGATGACTGATTCCAAAATATATTTAGTCGTGTCTTGTAGTCATATCATCATCATCAGCCTATAATGTTCCCACTGCAGGGACTCAGGCCTCCTCTCTAGGAGAGGGATGGGATATGCACGCGAGCCCAGTGCGGGTTGGTAGATGTCACATATCTTTTGGTTCTAAGACATGCCGGTTTCCTCACGCTGTTTTCCTTCACCGTTTTGAGAGCAGCGGTGATTAGATTAGGTAGATTGTATCATAAGGGAGCAAAATAATATTTTTACGGCGAGGGCGCTTTTTTGAATCCAGAGCGAAGTGAGGGATTCTAGAGTAGAATCCCGAACGTAGTGAGGGATTCTTTAGTAGAATCCTGAACGTAGCGAGGGATTCAAAGTACGTCGCCCGAGCCCAAAATATATTTTGCACCCGAGTGATACACTCGACTTTTCATCACCCTCTATGAGAAAATAAAAGGCGCCTCATATTTTATTGTAATATTATTATTTAATAAAAATAGAGTGACGACACGTTTAAATCCATCAGACATATTAATTACGAATATGTGTCCAGTTTTACGTCCTTATTAAGACAACACGTTACTAAACAACCTTCTACTCCTTATTAAGAAATTGTCGTATGCCATGCGTATGCCTTTAAATATTTCTCCCGGGATTTCGTAGGGATTAAGTTTTGTATGACGTTATTAGCTTCTATTTTTATTGTTTCAGGAGTTAATGCACTATCACTTTCAGAACTCAGCTCATTTTTTTTTGCACAAAATACAATAAAGTCCGTACCGATTATTAGAACAGGGAACTAAATCGCGCGCTTTTGTTTTTTTTTTAAATTTAGTTTAGCGTCTCCTCGCACCGTACAGCCAACACAATACAATTTGCGTTCGATTTCAATGAACGATTCATGTTCTAAATTCAAATCTCATTACTGCCCGCTAAAAAGTCTAATGGAGAAAAGAGCTACTTTGCTCGCACTTATAGAGGAACAAAACGACACTTTTCGAATTGAAGGGATGAAATAGTAGATTGTATCACAAGGGAGCAAAATAATATTTTTACGGCGAGGGCGCTTTTTTGAATCCAGAGCGAAGTGAGGGATTCTAGAGTAGAATCCCGAACGTAGTGAGGGATTCTTTAGTAGAATCCTGAACGTAGCGAGGGATTCAAAGTACGTCGCCCGAGCCCAAAATATATTTTGCACCCGAGTGATACACTCGACTTTTCATCACCCTCTATGAGAAAATAAAAGGCGCCTCATATTTTATTGTAATATTATTATTTAATAAAAATAGAGTGACGACACGTTTAAATCCATCAGACATAATATTAATTACGAATAAGTGTCCAGTTTTACGTCCTTATTAAGACAACACGTTACTAAACAACCTTCTACTCCATATTAAGAAATTGTCGTATGCCTTTAAATATTTCTCCCGGGATTTCGTAGGGATTAAGTTTTGTATGACGTTATTAGCTTCTATTTTTATTGTTTCAGGAGTTAATGCACTATCACTTTCAGAACTCGACGTAGAACTCATCTTTTTTTGCACAAAATACAATAAAGTCCGTACCGATTATTAGAACAGGGAAGTAAATCGCGCGCTTTTGTGTTTTTTTAATTTAGTTACCGCGTCTCCTCGCAGCGTACAGCCAACACAATACAATTTGCGTTCGATTTCAATGAACGATTCATGTTCTAAATTCAAATCTCATTACTGCCCGCTAAAAAGTCTAATGGAGAAAAGAGCTACTTTGCTCGCACTTAAAGAGGAACAAAACGACACTTTTTGAATTGAAGGGATGAAAAATAAATTATCCATGCACGATTCAATTTACAACCGCGAATAAAAGAAAAAGTTCCGGCGCCGCGCGCCGTCCAGTTAACCAAATTAACGCAGTACCATCTGTCCGTATATTTGGGTCAAGGTTCAGCAAATAAACGCTAGGGGAGCGGTTGGATGGTTTCCTACAGATAAGGATCGTTGCTTTTGACCTGACTCCCGGATTTGTGTTGAGTGGTAGGAGCACGATATGGTACAGCCCAAGCCACTTAGGTAGTATAGGTACCCATTTAGTTCTTCAGATCGTTTTCGGTCACGGCGGCCAATCATAGCGTTGGACATCGACTTATATAATCAGTTGAACGATTAACTTAATTAAATTAAATACTGTCGCAAAAAACATTCATACATCACAACACGATGGTAATCCCCGAACACTTAGGTAGAGGTGTACTATTAGTACACCCCTGTTGTTTCTGTTATCTGTTATCTATGGTACACCCACATTTCGCCAGTTGTGTTTTAGGTTCCATGTAATCCCATCGGGGCTGCGGATTATCGAAAGAGATGACGTGGCCTCGGCACAAGGGCGAAGAAGGAACATGGGTTGGTTTTTAGTCAGTAGAAGTCTGACACTCCCCTTCGCTCTGCCCAAGGGTCATAGGTCATTTGATGTGTATTAATTTGTATTAATTTGCTTAATGTAGTTGTTTCTGCACGTGTTATTTCTCTTTTTAATATGTAATGTTCAATACAATGTAAATTGTTTGTTATTGAATAAATAAATGAATAAAAATGATGCTTTTCCACCCACCAAAAAAAAAAAAAAAAGGTTCCATGTAATAACGGTGAGTTCTTGCTATCAACAAACAAATTCAGATTCCGGGGCTGCGTTTGAGAGATTTCTGATGGAAAAACTCAATGATACTTTGCCCAACCCGGAAACCAAACCCAGTACTTCTTGCTCAGCAGTCGTGCTTGCGACTGCTGAGCAAGCTTGCGTGCTTTGCGTGGTTGCCCTAAAAACATATACAATCTTGTTTACTCGTACTTCTTAAATGGTTCCGCGAAACTCAAACTCGGACATCATTCTATGTCAAAGTCCCTTACCATGGGATGCCCTCAGGGTTCGGTTATGGGTCCGTATGTATGGAACGTAGGCTTCGATGACTTCCTCGCGATTCCACTTCCATACGGCTGTTCATTAACCGGTTACGCGGACGACGGCCTGCTGCTCATTCAGTCAAGTACTCGGGCTGGACTCTAAAATTTGGCTGACACTTGCCTAAAATTAATATCCCAGTGGGGTGATCGTAACCGTCTGTCCTTTGCACCACATAAAACTTATCAACTTCTTTTAAAAGGTAATCTTAAATCATGGCCTAGTATTAAATTTAATAACGTTCCCGTGAAAAAGAAGGAGTCCGTATGCTACCTTGGGTTTGTCTTAGAGAGGAATTTTTCATTCATTGAACACATAAAAACCGTCGGTGAAAAAGCTAAAAAGAACTTTTATGCTTTAACGAGAATATCCAAATCTACGTGGGGTTTATCATTTTTAACTTTAAAGACGATCTATGGGGCTACTTACTTGGGGTGTATGTGCTACGGGGCACCAGTTTGGGCCGATAGGGCCACCATAGGAGCTGTACGACGTAAATTACTTCAAAGTCAGCGGTTGGCTTTGATTTTCTTGTGTAAAGCATATAGGACGGTTAGTACTGAAGCCTTACCGGTACTGGCAGGGGTACTTCCAGTTGATCTTGAAGTACAGCGCCGTGCTTCAATGTACTACTGCGCACGAGAGACCACGGACGCAGACTTTTTAACGCAACGTGACCGTGCTAAAATAGCTAGATTACTTAAACCACAGACTGACGTCTGGGAGGAACTTTTGTCTGAATGGCAATGTAGGTGGGATAATTCCATCAAAGGCCGACACCTCCACCAGTTCTTTCCATCCGTTCGTGAGCGGCTGGCCAGGACATGGCTGGAGGTGGATCACTGTGTCGCCCAATTTCTCACAGGTCATGGTAACTTTAAGAGTAAATTATTTTCCTTCAAGCTTGTTGCCTCGCCTTTTTGTCAATGTTCTACATCTGACTGCGAATTTGAACAAACTGCACATCACATTTTATGGGAGTGTAGTCTTTGGCAGAATGAACGTAATAATTATTATGTTAAATAGTGTACAGGTTACATCCGGAGTTATTTACTATACGGACCTTGTAGAAACTAGAACAAATTTCCGTGCGTTCAAGCATTTTTGTCATACCTATTATTGGAATCAAATATAACAGCTCACAACTTAGGACCCAGTAATATTAATGACAATAATATCCGTGGTGCTAGGCAACTGGGCTTATCCCAGTTGTATACGTCCCTGTGTGCCTATTGGCCTTGTTCTGTTCTGTCTCCTGCTGATATGGAGGGAAGTGGAAATTATGTTTTTTCCTACTCCTCCGCTATTCTTTTCTGATTAATTTCGTTGCGGGATCCAAGACAGTTAAATCGCTTCTCTGGGACTTCGTCGAGCTTCATTGTCTCGGCGCTTTTCTTGTGGTCGCCACTGTTGATTCTAGCTAACAGGAGTTACAGTGGTTTGGGAATAGTGTGGCGGGCTTGTCCCAATAAAAAAAAAAAAAGTCATGCTTGCGACCACTAGACCACTTATTAAAATGAACTTCCCAACTATGTTGAGGTCGCTTCCAGTCTAATCAGATGCGGCCGATGAACCTTTTCTAGCAAAGGAGCTCGTCATTTGAAATTCCCTTCAACTTAGCTCAAAAGATAATCCAGACCACCCCAGTCCAGTAAATGAATACTAAGAGTACGCGCCTATTTGGGTCAGGGCTTCTTACGCAAATAAAACGCATGATTGGCAAGAAAGGGGAGCGTCAGCGGTACGTGACATCACATTAGATCATGTTTGTTATTTTAACGCTAGCTCTTGTAGTTTATGTGGTAAAAGGGTCTTTGGACCAGTGGTGGACGGTGAAACTTTTTTTGAACCCTGGTGGTTCCCACTGGTGGACAGCCGACTCAATTTTAAACATGAGTATTCTCGTTGTCCACCGGCGAGTGACTCAACTTTATAATATTACTAGCTGAACCCGCGCATGCGTTGCAATGCTTTTTTCCCTACCTATCTGCCTACTAACCTTCCTACTACCCTACCTACTACCCTACCAACTACTCTACCTACCTACTACCCTACCTACCTACTACCCTACCTACCTACTACCCTACCTACCTACTACCCTACCTACCTACTACCCTACCTACCTACTACCCTACCTACCTACTACCCTACCTACCTACTACCCTACCTACCTACTACCCTACCTACCTACTACCCTACCTACCTACTACCCTACCTACCTACTACCTACCTACTACCCTACCTACCTACTACCCTACCTACCTACTACCCTACTTACTACCCTACCTACTTACTACCCTACCTACCTACTACCTTGCCTACCTACCAACCACTTTCTCACCGTATTAACCTTCTCTGGACTTCCACAAATAATTCAAGACCAAAATTAGCCAAATCGATCCAGGCGTTGTTGAGTTATGCGCTTACCAACACATTTTGCGATTCATTTTTATATAATAGAAGATTCCGTAAGTAACCAACACTTTTAATTATTTTTATTACTTTCTTTAAGGCTAGTCATCACCACGGGGCGGACACTGCGAATTAATTTTCGACGAAGTCCCAGAAAAACATTATAACTGTCTTGGAACACGCAACGAAATTAACCAGAAAAGAATTACACGTACCTTCCAATAGGGGATCGGACTGACTCAAAAAAATTGAATTCTGTTTAGTCCGTCAGTTAGATTATCGAAAAATATTGGATACGTGTTTTTTGTTTTATCAAATCAATAAAAATTGGCGAAGATAAAGCGGGTCAAAGATCACAGAGTGGGGCTTGAAACGTCAGTTGAAGGTACAAAATGTACTATCATATGACGTCACACGAGTTTTCGAAGCACTGTATCGTCTTCATTGTTTGTTTACGTGAAAAAAGAAAAAATATGTGGTCGATATTTTTTGGAAATTTATCTGACGGACTAATTAGTTTTTTTTTGTCCGATTCCAGTAACTGGGTTGTGGTGGAGGTTCAAGAAACAGATGCTCCATGTAAGATCCTTTTTTAAGCTATTGCATAGCTTCTATCGCGGGCCTTGAGCGTGGAGAGCGAATCCAGAAATTCCCTAACGAAAATATTCAAGATTCAGTATTCAACCAGGTTGCTATGGTTACGGAAAATAACAAGGTTGTCAACTGAGGTTCTCAAATTAAATAATTAATTATTTGCTGTTGATAAAAAATGCTATGCAATAGCTTTACCGCGGCAGTCTCCGAGTGCCACATTTAGTTTTTTTTTTTTGGAGAGTGTGTAATCATCAAATGACTCCTCCCGCTCTGGGCAGAGCGGTAGGGAGTGTCAGACTTCTACTGACTAAAAACCACCCATGTCCCTTCTTAGCCCTTTGCGTCGAGGCCGCGGTATCTCTTTCGAACAACCCGAAGCCCCGACGGGCATGTAAAATACTTGTATTCACAACTTTGTTGCATCCGTTTTGACCACCAAGAACTAGATTGTCTACCTAGATATAATAATATGTAGACGAAGATTGCTAGATGTAGACGCTAAACAGTTATAACCAACTTAACCAAGTCGTGATTACGTAATAAGTTTTTACAAAAAAGATATCCGGGCCAGCCCAATTTACGGGAAGGTGCAAATTATCAAGTTTATTGAACTTGTATGGCCAAATCGTGAGGAAAGTTTTGTTGAAGTCTGAATAGGGAGACTATTAAAAAATACAAACGAATTGAGAAACTCCTACTTTTTGGGAAGTCGGTTAAAAATAGAGGAAGACCATAGAAATTATGCATAGACTATGTGGCAGCTGAAAAAGGTGCGAGACGAAGAAAATACCCTGCACTCAACATCATTATCATTTCAGCCGAAAGACGGCCACTGCTGGATATAGGCTTCCCCTAGGGGCCTACTACACGCACGAACTTCCCCACAGTTTTCGTTCACACTTCACAGTACATCGCGCGTATGGTTGGTAAAACTGTATTACCATTACAAACCACACGCGCGATGTACTGTGTGCACCGTGTAATCCCGCAGGCAAAACTGTGGGGAAGTGCGTGCGTGTAGTAGGCCCATATGTGTTGCCACATTGACCGGTCCCTTACGTCTCGCTGGTCTCGCATTCAGCGGATCTTCACAACCCCAAATTGTTTTGTGTTGGATGCTGTGCTAACCCCAAATCCTATCCTACTAATATAATAAATGCGAAAGTTTGTAAGGATGTGGATGTTTGTTACTCTTTCACGCAAAAACTACTGAACGGATGACGATGAAATTTAGAACACAGATAGTTTATAACCTGAATTAATACATAGGATACTTCTTATTCTTATCCCGGTAGTATGGTCCCGAGTCCCGTGGGACAATTATCGAACTCCACGCGGGCGAAGCCGCTGGCACAAGCTAGTCAATTGGGATAAAAGCAAGCAAAAGATTGATGATTGGCTAGTTGTATCCAGCAGATGTCTCTGTCCCTCTCTTACATCATAAACCAGACAGATATTGGTGTCAGAAAAACGATATTTACACGCAAAATAACGTAAATATTTCAAAACCCACGCAGCCATTAATCCTAAATGTGAGTATTTTTATATTCTACACTCGGTAGACGCGTGCTCGCGATATAACACGTGTAGACAAAAAATATAGGAAGCTGCAGACTTTCTGACAGTTTGTAAAATAAGAAAATAGTTTTTAAATGCATCATTATCAAATGTATTTATTTTTAACCGACTTCCAAAAAAAGGAGGAGGTTATCAATTCGACTGTATTTTTTTTTTTTTTTTTTTTTTTTTTTATGTTTGTTCGCTCATAACTTGCGACTGGGTGAACTGATTTTCATGATTCTTTTTTCATTTGAAAGCTGGTGCTTCCCGTGTGGTCCCATTGTCACCATTTCAATATCTGATGATGGGATCTTGTAGAAATCGGGGGAACTCTTCAATAAATAACAGCAGATTAACCGCGATTGTTGCTATAGCATATCTAAGCATTGTTTACGCCATCACACAACATAATATCACGCCTGTACTCACTACAAAGGTTATAAAAACTATTTTGTGAAGATCTGATGAAGAACTTCGGAGATAGGCAACGGAACTCCTCAATAAATGATAGCAAATGGACTGGGATTGCTGAAATCTCATATTGTCTGTCAATTGTTTACACCAGTTCCTAACATAACATCACGCCGGTACGTTGTGAAGGAGTAAGCACATGTGAAACACTAAAAAGTGAAAAATAAAAACTTTTTTACAAAAAATAAAACCGACTTCGACAAAAAAAACACTCAAAAGTGAAAAATAAACTTGAGAAGAAAAATCAGTTTCTGAAGTCGGTGACAAAAAAATGAAATCAAAGAAACAAAAGTCACCGACTTCAGTAACTGATTTTTCTTCTCAAGTTTATTTTTCACTTTTGAGTGTTTTTTTTGTCGAAGTCGGTTTTATTTTTTGTAAAAAAGTTTTTTTTCAGACAGACTCCTAGTTTGACCTCTACTCTATCTACCTGGACTAGTTGCCATGGCTAGATAGGCTTCGGACACAGGTTGGCCGAAGAAAAGAAAACCTGTTCATGTGGAGATTTATAGCTATATGCCCAGGAGTGTGAATGTGGTGTTGCCCCACAGACGATGGGACGCTTGATCTCAAGTCCTATTTGTCCTGTTACTTGCACATCACAGGAGCTGATGGATGCTACAGAAAGTGCAATTTTAAGCGAAGTCTTGATTCTAATTTTATGAGTGGTGATCTGAAAAATAATTATTATTGACATAGGTAGTAATTCCTTACTACACGTTTTGACGTTCATCGACTCGCTAACAAGAACTCTAAGTTTTTTAGTTTCTCCAGATTTCTGAAAAGAAATCTTAATAGATGATGCCAAACCATCTAGGCTTCGGTTTATCTCGGTTTCTTTGACTTAGACAAAATTTTAAGCGACAATGTTGGTTGTGGAAAATGAAAAAAAAAAAAAAAATCATTTCGTTAAGCGTTATTTAAAAAAAACTTTTTAACAAAAAATAAAACCGACTTCAAAAAAAAAAAGTCAAAAATAAATCAGTTTCTGAAGTCGGTGACTTTTGTTTGTTTGATTTAATTTTTTTGCCACCGACTTCAGAAACTGATTTATTTTTTGACTTTTTTTTTGAAGTCGGTTTTATTTTTTGTTAAAAAGTTTTTATTTTGCACTTTTTAGTGGTTCACATGTTCATGGGTCATAATGTGGACAATGTAGTTTTTTTTTTGAGTTTTGTCGATTTTTCAAAAACCGCTTGTCCGATTTCGATAAAAAAATTATGGGACCATTTGGGAAGTATACCCTTTCCAACAAAACACAAATTTTTCAAATCGGTTAGCAAGTGACGGAGTTATGCCCGAACAAACATAAAAAAAACATCCGAATTGAGAACCTCCTTCTTTTTTTAGAAGTCGGTTAAAAAATAGATTGCCACGTACGATGATATGGCTCGAAAGGAGGTGACTATTGAGATGACGAGTATGAAAGAAGAAGACATACTGCGCTGAACCCAAATATATTGGCAAAGGGGAAGAGAATGATAATCATTACAAATACAAAATTGTCAACAGGCAAGCCCTATCGATAACAGCTCACGGTCAAAACAACAAAAATCTAAAACAAGACATCTCCGTGCTAAACAAAAAAAAAACCGGCCAAGAGCGTGTCGGGCCACGCTCAGTGTAGGGTTATAGGGTTCCGTAGTTTCCCGTTCGTCAATAAGTGTTCCCACTTATGAGTTTAAAGGTGGTTTTTTTTCATAATGATTTTCCTAGAAAGTCCTTATGAAGTTCTACTGGTTGCGCCAACATTCAAAATTTGATTGACATCCGCTATCTCCTATACCCATCCCTTTCCCGCACATACTTCGCGAGTGAATAAGAAGATTCGCCCCGCCATTTGTCGCAAAACTACTTCCGGATTAAACCGCATCGCGTACGCAATGGCGTCGGCCCGCTCCGTTGAAAAATATTGATAACTTTGGAATTACCGTGATTTCGCATGTAATAAGACTATTAAAACCTGTTTGTGTTTGTGCTTAATGTGTGAGGACAATAGCTTGAAGCCCAACTGCTCTTGAACCTGGAAAGTGAACCGGTGCACCGGCGACGACACGAGCACGTGGCTGGAGTAAAAGGTTTGTGCTTTCCCTCCCTAATTATCGGGTTGTATTCTGTTGTCCCACACCCCCGCAACTCGAAATACCTATCGCCAAAGCGTTTGTCAATCGTTTTAATATCGCATCGCAAATACAGTCCATTATACTTAGCCCTTCGCGCCACCATTTTCTTTGGTCCTTCGAGCCGGATAGTTAGGTATTTGAAATAAGAACTTAATTATTTGTTGTAGTTATCGCATTAGTATTTATTCCATACGGAATAAACGCACCGCACCGCAGACTTATAGGTACCTAACGCAATTCGTTGTTCGTTACGCAGATTGTTCATCTATTACCTGCGTAAGTACGGTACGTAATACCTACATACGTAGCTATAGATCGCTAGTATTAGTTATTCATTCGGAAGTCTAATAGTATTTGTTCAGAAACAGAGACACAACCTAGTGGGTAAATTAGGATTGATTTAAAAGTACCTACAGTTCGTTTTTCTCACTCGCAGTTCGGTTATAACTGCCTACCCACTTTAGGTAATTAGATATTATTGTCCGCGTCACTGTTCTTCATCGCATAATCAACAAAATAACTTTATTTATTTGTTTACCGCATTGATAGTGTGTCTTAATTGTTCACGATGCCTCCAAAGGACAACAAAGTTCAATTGAAACTTTTATATGCTAAAAGAGACATGCTATTTTCTCGCGTGCAATCTATTTGTGATAATGCACTTAAAACAGTTGATCTAGCTATTAGAGATTCGTTCTTATGTTCTGTAGAAAACTTAGATAGTTTGCGCGCGGAATTTGAATCCGTAATTCATGATATTAACGTTTTAGAGTTGGAATTAAATCCAGAATACGCTGTGAGTTATCAAGCTTTGGCGTCATTCGATGATTTGTTCTGTCGCATCAAACGTGTCGCGAGAAGCTTGGAGATGCCGTCTGTCCATCAGAGCCAGGCAAATTACTCTCGCGATCGACCTAAGTTGCCGCCCATTCAAATACCTGAAAAGTTTTTAGATACTTTTGCATCATCTGTTCGCGCAGTAAATAACCTGAAGGTCGATGACCTCTGCGACTTTTTGTTTTTGTATTTGGGTTTAAAGAAATTAGATAGTGAAACCGTTCGTTTATTTGAAATGAACCATCGCAGTAGCAAACTGCCAAAATTCTATGATTTAGAATGTTTTGTGCGCGATCATATTAAAATATTACAACGCACTTCGTCAAACCATGAAGCTACGAAGAAAGTAGTTACTAAGTCCGACCGTCGAACGGATGCGCCTTCGAGGTCACAAAAGTCGACACATACGTATGTCAATACCGCACCTGCACCTGTACAATCTATTTGTTCTTTGTGTAATAGTCAACATTCGCAATTGTACAAGTGTTCTAGTTTCTTAAAATTTACGCCTTATGAACGTTATAAGTTTGTTCGCGATAACAATTTGTGTTTTAACTGCCTAAGTGACAAGCATCGGGTTACGTCTTGTAATAGTAATCAAAGTTGTCGTAAGTGCCCTTCGAAGCACCACACTTTACTTCACATGGAGAAAAGTTATAATAATGCCGCATCCAATGTGAGCACAGTTAGTTTATCAAGCGGTGACACGTCGTCGCAGACAGTCAGTGCGAACGCAGCGGCCGCTTCGCAGCCGCAGCCAGCGCGCGACGTTGCCCGCTCGCCGAACGCCGTGAACGACGTTACGTTGTGTTCGATGTCCGCAAGCAGTGCGTGTACTACCGTGGTGCTCGCGACCGCTCACGTTGTTGTTATTGATGCTTTAGGTAATCCGTGTCTTGTTCGAGCGTTGTTAGATTGCGCTTCGCAGAGTAATTTCTTAACTCAAACTTGTTGTCAACGCCTTGGGTATAGTATAGATAACCGGCCGGCCCGCTCAGTAGTTAAGGGGTTCGGTGGTTTAAAATCAACCATTCATGGTTCGATTAAAATTAAATTTGCATCGCGATTTAATTCCGATATTTGTTTTGATATGGATTCGCTTGTCGTAGATAAAATTACGGAACAATTGCCTACTGTCCCGGTTGACACGTCTTTATTGACCAAATTTAAAGACCTACCGTTGGCAGATGAATCTTATGGTGTCCCTGGAGACGTCGATATGTTGATCGGCGCATCGATTCTCCCGCACCTCCAGTTATCGCGTAAGGTTCAAGGTCATTCGTCGTACCCCGCACCGCACGCCCTAGAAACGGTTCTAGGTTTTGTTATTGTTGGTTCCGCACCCGCACATTTAGATAGTTACTCGACTGTGTCACACTGCTGCACTGTTGAGCCGCCCCTGGAGTCTACCATCCGCAGGTTCTGGGAAATTGAAGAGGTCAATGTCCCGCCTATCCTAAGCCCTGATGATAAGGTGGCTGAGGAGATTTATTGTCGCACGACTACTCGAGGTAATGATGGTCGTTATGTCGTCGCTCTCCCATTCAAGGGGGATATTTTTTCGCTCGGTGACTCCTACGCTTCCGCTGAAAAACGCTTTTCTTGTTTAGAACGTAAGATGCAAGCATCTCCGAAGTTGAAGCAAGCCTATGATGAGGTTGTTATCGAATACCTAGATAAAGGATACATCTCACTTGCGCCTACCGCCGAGACTGACGAGACTCGCGATCATCCATCTTACATCATCCCGCACCACGGAGTTGTTAGAGAAGACAAGCTTACTACTAAGCTCCGCGTGGTTTTGGACGGCAGTGCTAAGACTAGCACTTCTGTATCACTCAATGATATTTTGTATTGTGGTCAAAACCTTCAAGGTAACTTATTTGACATTATTGTAAATTTCCGCTTGTTTGCTGTCGCGCTTTCCGCCGACATAAGGCAAATGTTTCTTTCTATTGGTATTCGCGAATGCGACCGCAGATTTCAACGGTTTTTGTATAGATTTTCGCCTCAAGAACCTTTGAAGGTTTACGAGTTCAATCGGGTTTGTTTTGGGCTTAAGTCGAGTCCTTTCCATGCTCTTCGCACTATCAAGCAAGTGGCCGCTGATGAGGGTGAAAGATTCCCGAAAGCGAAAGAAACTATTGAGACTGGGCTGTACATGGACGACTTTGTTTATAGCGTAGCCAGCGAGGCAGAGGCCGTTGAGACCGCCGCTCAAGTAATAAGTCTTATGAAAGCCGGTCAGTTTGATCTTGTGAAGTGGACAAGTAACTCGCAAACCGCTCTAGATTCGATTCCACTATCACATCAATTATCTTCGGTGAAGGAATTTGATGGTGATGATACGCACAAGGTTTTAGGCTTAAGTTGGTCACCCGCGTCTGACATGTTCAGTCTTAAAGTTAGTTCGACTCCGCAAACTTGTACTAAGCGCATTATCCTGTCGTGTGTAGCACGTATATGGGATGTTATGGGATTTGTAGCTCCCGTCGTTTTATATGCCAAGTTACTTATAAAGGAACTTTGGCTTTCCAATAGTGATTGGGACGACCCCGCGCCCGACAATATTGTTAAATTGTGGGCTCGCTTTCGCAAAGAGCTTCCATTGCTCAATCAAATAAAAATTCCTCGCCATGTTGGTATATTGTCAGACAGTATAGTTACTGTTGTAGGCTTCGCAGACGCCAGTGAAAAGGCTTACGGGGGAGTAGTTTATTTTCACGTTTTGAATGCTGATAAGGTCTCGGTTAGTCTTATAAGCGCTAAGTCCAAAGTCTCCCCTCGCAAGGTCGTTTCTCTAGCGCGCCTGGAGCTGTGCGCTATACTTTTGTTAGTGCAATTAATCAGCTCTATTGTCAATGCCTGTAGGCACCGCATTTTTGTTGATAGAATTATGGCTTTTTCTGATTCTACTGTAGCTTTGTGTTGGGCACATTCTTCACCCCATCGTTGGGACACATTCGTCGCTAATAGGGTGGCTAAAATTCAGTCCGAATTACCACCACAGAACCTCTTTCACGTCGCTGGCACAGATAATCCCGCCGATTGCCTCTCCCGCGGATTGCTCCCTTCGCAAATTTTAGATCATCCTCTGTGGTTCTGCGCTCCGTCTTGGATTCATAGTGTGCTTGAGGAATGGCCGGTTAAACCCTTTAACCCAGCTGCCATTTCAGAACCACCCGAGGAGAAGAAACATTCGCTGGTAGTTTCGGTCCCACGTGAAGAGTCGATTATTTTATCTTTGTCTAATCGCGTCTCGTCTTGGTCGAGACTTTTACGTTGTGTGGTGTATGTCTGTCGTTTTCTAAAACTGTTACCCACACGCTGTAATATAATAGCCGCTGATTTGGATAAAGCTGAATCAGTCGTACTTCGTGAATTACAGAGATTTTATTTCGCATCAGAATTTAGTAGTTTAGAGTCCAACAAAACTTGTAGCCGCGCATTTCAACATTTGAAACCTTTTTTGCAAGATGGTCTCATTCGAGTAGGTGGTCGTTTGAGAAATTCCGATTTAGGATTTGAACAAAAGCATCCAGTAGTTTTACCCCGCAAGGACCATATTTTAGATTTGATTGTAGATTATCATCATAAGGTGAATTGTCACGCAGGTCCAGACTTGTTGATGTCTATTCTTAGACAAAGGTATTGGATACTTTCCGCTCGCAATTTGATTCGTGCTAGAGTGCACAAATGTGTGCCTTGTTTTAAGCTTCGCCCGCGTTTTATCGCGCCTGAAATGGCCGATCATCGCTCTTGCCGCGTTGTTCAGTCCGCTAAACCTTTCGTACACACCGGTACAGACTACGCCGGCCCGTTTAGGGTAACTATTGCCCGTGGTCGTGGTATACGCTCCACAAAGGCTTACGTTTGTCTATTTATTTGTATGACAACTCGTGCGGTTCACATAGAATTGACCGGTGATTTAAGTACGCAAAGTTTTATGTCCGCGTTTAAGCGTTTTCTGTCGCGCCGTGGTCCCGTCAAACGTTTATATTCGGACAACGGTACTAATTATGTTGGAGCTCGCCGTAGTATCTCGGAGCTACACGCATTCTTGCGGTCAAAGTATTATCAGAGTGAATTCGCTCATGTTTTGGCCGAAAATCGTATTGAATGGCATTTTAATACGCCCGCTGGTAATTGGGAGACTAATATTAAGAGCCTCAAGTCGCATCTGTTCCGCGTCGTAGGCGTACAGATTCTCTCTTATGAGGAGCTGAGTACTGTACTCGCTCAGATAGAGGCAGTGATGAATACTCGTCCACTGTGTCGAACTCTATCTAGTGACCCGTCGGAGTCTTTAGCTTTAACGCCGTCTCACTTCTTAACCACGACTCCTCTTAAGTATTTGCCCGCTATGGATGTCGACGAAGACAGACTGCATCTCTTACAGCGTCACGCTCTTTTGGATAGACTAGTTCAATCATTTTGGAGGCGTTGGAGAACAGATTATTTGCACACGCTGCAGTCGCGTCAAAAATGGAATACTCCATCGAATCCAGTCACCGTTGGTACTGTGGTAGTTTTAATGACCGAGAGTGCGCCCCCTCTACACTGGCCTCTAGGTGTAGTTGAGGAAGTTTTCCCTGATTCAAAGGGGGTAACGCGTATAGTAAGAGTTAAAACCGCGACCGGTTCGTATTTACGTCCGGTTATTCGCCTATGTCCTCTGCCTAATCAGCAGCAGGTTTCAAATTAGTTTAGTAGTTATACATAGTAACGCTTTATATATAGTTTAGGAATAGGTTAGCAATTAGAGGTTACAGCAGAATTTAGTTATTTGATTAGTTTCGCTTATTGTTTTTGAAGGTAACCCTTCAAACCCGGGGGGAATGGTTGCGCCAACATTCAAAATTTGATTGACATCCGCTATCTCCTATACCCATCCCTTTCCCGCACATACTTCGCGAGTGAATAAGAAGATTCGCCCCGCCATTTGTCGCAAAACTACTTCCGGATTGAACCGCATCGCGTACGCAATGGCGTCGGCCCGCTCCGTTGAAAAATATTGATAACTTTGGAATTACCGTGATTTCGCATGTAATAAGACTATTAAAACCTGTTTGTGTTTGTGCTTAATGTGTGAGGACAATAGCTTGAAGCCCAACTGCTCTTGAACCTGGAAAGTGAACCGGTGCACCGGCGACGACACGAGCACGTGGCTGGAGTAAAAGGTTTGTGCTTTCCCTCCCTAATTATCGGGTTGTATTCTGTTGTCCCACACCCCCGCAACTCGAAATACCTATCGCCAAAGCGTTTGTCAATCGTTTTAATATCGCATCGCAAATACAGTCCATTATACTTAGCCCTTCGCGCCACCATCTACTTTTCAGATTTTTTTCATATTTTCTAAACTTATGGTTCAAAAGTTGGAGGGGGGGGGGGAACACATTGTTTTTTACTTTTGGAGCGATTATTTCCGAAATTATTGACATTATCTAAAAATTATTTTAGTAAACCCCTATTCATTTTTAAATACCTTTCCAATAATATATCACACGTTAGGGTTGAAATAAAAAAAAATTACTTCCCACTTTACATAATTATAGGGGGGTTATCCTAATAAAACATTTTTTCCAATTTTTATTTTACCACTTTGTCGGCGTGATTGATACACATATTGGTACCAAATTTCAGCTTTCTAGTGCTAACGGTCACAGAGATTAAGCGAGGACGGACAGACGGACAGACAGATATGGCGAAACTATAAGGGTTCCTAGTTGACTACGGAACCCTAAAAAGACAATCTCTCACAACGGCTTAGCAAACAATAATGAATAATTTTGCATTCATAAACACATTCAAAGTTTACGATGTAATAAACTTCCCGCCATTCGGCCATTTTGTTTTTTTTTCACGTCAGTTGTAAATATGGCGCTCGGCGTATTGCCAACTATTATATAATGAGATGTATTTTGAGTTGCCGGTAAATGATGGCATCATTTTCAGAGGCAGTTAGTGTTTGAGTATTTGTTCGGTATGATGGATTAGGTAATATGTTTATTTGAAGATAGATAAGGCGTGTAAAGAATGATAAGGCAAGAAAGGTGTCTGATGGGCTTCCCTACGTTTCTTCGAAACACTATTCTTCGGAAATTGTTTCACTGATAACTATACACTGAAGCCTTCATACTACGACGTTTTGATTTTTCTACGCCTTTTTTGTTCGATGTAACTTTTGTTTCACCAACGTTTGTTTGTTCTATGTAAAGTTACTTCGGTTTAGCGGATTTAAGAAAATAAGAATAGACTTATACTACTACTTATTATACTTACTTATAGATTGACCCGAGTGGCAGTTATTATTACCAATGCTTCAAAAAAAAACGCCAAACCAAAAGGAAGGTATTATTGTGATGGCTAAATATATTTTCGAAGTAACGTTACATAGAACAAACAAACGTTGGTGAAACAAAAGTTGATGTAAGATTGTCGGTGTAAGTAACATCGAACAAAAAAGGCGTAGAAAAAACAAAACGTCGCAGTATGTATTATAGTTTTCAGTAAAACAATTTCCGAAGAATAGTGTTTCGAAGAAACGTAGGGAACCCGTCTGATGAAATGACGAGTAAACGAGTGATGGAAGAAGAAAATATGCTCCGCCAATCCCAAATTAATTGGGATTAGGGCAAGAGAATGATGTTGATGTTTTACGACTCCAAATAATTTATTTTCTAGTACTATCATTAACACCGAAAACGGAATATTTACCATGTTCACTATTTGTTATTCAGTTTGGATTGAGTTATACAGGGTGTAAGGGACAGCCCTCCGCAAACTGACAGTGTGTATTCCACCGGAAAATATAAGAAAAACAGGTATTTTGCCTTTATTTCAATGTAAAATGACATTATCTGTGTGTAGCAATCCATTTAAATAAATAAATAAATAAATTTATGAAAATAATACCTCATAGATAAAATAAAAACCGAAGTAATTAACAAGTACCGACTATTTGTCTGTTACATTTTGGCGAATAACTGTTTATTTAGCGGGATAGCATATTTGAATCTAGTTAAAATTCTGCACGGCACGAAACTATATTGTAATGGCGAATTCGCGTAATGTAGTCCTATACATAGCTTGTTACAATGATACATATTTAAACAAATCTTTTGACATTTATTCGTATTTAAACTTTTGACCCGGTATTATGGAAAGACAGGTTAGGTCTGTCTGTTTGTGTGTGTTATTTTCAGTGATCAGCATCTATGAATCGAGTAATTTTGTAATGGCAATGAATTTAAATTACGCAACGTGGTGCTTACGTCGCGTAGCCTTGAAATTGAAGAGCCAAAAGGAAAAATCGCGAAATACCGGGAATGCGGTTAAAATAATGTTCAAAGCCATGATTAATTTGTTATTAATAAATTGCCTAAAATAAACCAGATTTTCCGCAATATTTTATAGGTATAATTATTGTTGTTATTTTATTATTATCCTTCAGTATGTTTTATTATCTTTCAGTGTCTGCCACAAGGGATGTATTCGTTAAACATGTATTTACCATAGCAAAATGAGCTGAATAGTCGCAGAAAACCGCCGCTAAAAGTTACCACTTAGTATGGCATAATCAGTATCAGCCATTGATATAATAAAACCCAAGATACACACTCCGCGTCTCAAAACCGTCCGCTTAAAATGAGTTCACAATGAACTCATTTCAAATAGTCTCGCGTCGCTCGCGTCTCTGCACGGTCGTACAAAATACTTTTTATATTGCTTTTTATAACTGCATTGTAAAAGGAATCTGCGTAAGGTTGAATTTGACAAAAAAAATATGTTTATAGTGACGATAACTACATGTAGTAGTGCGTGTATTGGTGAGTGTTTGGCGACAGCTTCGACTGTTTGTTTTGTTCGAGATTGTGCATCTAGGGTTTTATTATATCAATGATATCAGCCTATAATGTTCACACTGCAGGGAGGGACACATGCCCTCGCTCTATGAAAGGGAATGGGCTATTTAAATCCACTACGTGGGCCCAGTGCGGGTTGGTAGATGTAACATGTCTTCGAATTTTTTGGTTCTAAGACATGCCGGTTTCCTCACGATATTTTCCTTCACCGTTTTGAGAGCATGAAATAAATTACACACGCATTGTGCCTGGGTTCGAACCCACGACTTATTGTTCGTAAGTCGAGGCCGCCACCTCTGCTCTGGTTTGGGTTTGGCACGGTTTGGGTTGGTCGTTTCTTATTGAGAAGAACGTGAATGAAACTCCATGTGTCCATGGTTCCCGTACAATTAAATTAGATTTGTATTTAACTGGATCTGTATAATTTGATTGACCGTCATGTGTACGTATGTATGTATGTACGTCATTACATTATTTCACCACAGTTAAAGTATTACTCATTGCGTTAATTCTATTATTGTCGTGGGAGTAATCAGTTTTTCCTTTTAAATGACAAAAAAAATGTCAGTTGGTTTGTAATGAGTTAAAATAACTACTGGTTTTATTTATTGCTGATTCATTTGTTTTGTTGTGCTGAATACTGAATTAATACCGGATTAGAGTCATAATTTTATTGCGTGTATCTGTAAAGGGTATGTAGTAAGTGGCGTTCTGTAGATTCTGCCTTCATTTGTTGACGCCTTTTTCGAAATCAAAAACGTGTGATGGAATTTTCATGATCTGGTTTCTGAGGTCTTCCAGGTTACGTTGCCAAATGGCTTGGTTTGGGAAAAGCCCATGGGCCTCTGACTTGGCTTTAAAGAAAAAAAAAAAAAAAGAGAAATATCTCTTAGGCATGCTTGGTTCCCTCACGATGTTTTCCTTGAACGAAGCAAGTAATAATTATACAATTATTATTATAATAAATAATAATAATTAATAATTATTTATCAAACTCGGGACTTGTGACTTAGCAGCAAAACAGTCACGCCACAAGGCTACCACTGCATAGGTTTATCAAATTTCCTCCATAAATATCCATTCAGAGAAACGCAAAGTGTACAAACAACAACGCATAACCACTCTTCAGTGGCATACCTTAGTAACTGGACCCCTTTCGCGTACATTGTAAAACAATGCCTCGTTGGCTGATTTATAAGATTTCCCCGTAAGCTTGGTGGCGTCTAGTGAGACTAATTACTGTCTACTACCACAGTTACTACTGTACAGGACGTATAAAATTTACTTGCGTGTCTTAGGGATCGCGAGTGATAAGAAAACTATTGCCGGGGATCCGAGACAAAGTGACTGGAATATAATTGGGGCTTCTAATAACTATAACTACAACTTTCCTCCATAAATAACGATTCGGGGAAACACAAAGCATAACTATTTCTGAATGGAATACCTCCGTAACTGGACCCCTTTCGCGTACTTTGTAAAACAATGCGTCGTTGTGAGACATAAAAGATTTCCCCGTAAGCTTGGTAGCGAGACTGTATGTCTACAGACTAGTGTACCGGACGTATTACTTGCGTATCAACAAGACCAAAGGCATAGGGATCAAAAATGATAAGAAGATTAGTACCCGAGGATAGGGGCAAAGTGACATAAATATAATTGGGTTTACTAATAACTCACTACAACTTTCCTCCATAAATAACGGTTCGGGGAAACGCAAACTATAACCGCTCCTGAATGGCATACCTCAGTAACTGGACCTTTCGCGTACACACGGCTACACATCAAGCTATACAAAACCAGTTAATCTTGGCCTCTCTTTACTAGATCTTTTCGCACAATGAACGATCAGATTAAACTGGTTTTGTATAGCTTGATGTGTAGCCGTGTGTACATTGTAAAAACAATGCGTCGTTGTGAGACAAAGATTTCCCCGTAAGTTTGGTAGCGAGACTGTATGTCTGCTAGTGTACCGGACGTATTACTTGTGTATCAACAAGAGCAGCTTAGGGATCATGGGTGATAAGAAAATTAGTTCGGAGGATAGGGGTAAAGTGACTAGGACATAATTGACGGCACGATTGGCTGCGTGTCGCGTGTTCGATCCCTACACCTACACGGAAGGAATAGTTTTAAGTTCTACATCTAGTTGTTCCAGTTCGGGTTATTTGTGTAAGTGTATTTAAATGTACCCACGATACAGGATAAATTCCTATAGTGGGGTAAAGTTTTTGAAAACAAAAATAAAAAAAAATCTGCGGTAATGATGTTAGAATTAGAACAGCCAAAAATTAATTGGCTTAACTTTATCATCTGCCTGTCTTTATTTTAGGATAAGTCAGGTAGCGGAGGATCTTTGATCTCACAACTTAAACTTTTGTACTTTGTATTGTACCACAAATTATTATATATTAGAACTTTTAACCGGTCAAAAGCCAAATTGTTATCACCACGCTTGATTATCGTATTATTGGGGTTTACCACTACGTTGCCAATAATTATGTGCTTGTTCAGTAACAATAAAAGTGAAACAGTACTCATTATCACTGACACATACATCACGCTGATATTAATTTCAGGAATTTCTGCAGGAAACTTGAGCATAAATTCAGCCGATTACATTTCAACTGAATGGACCAAAGGTATAAGCGAGTTAGCATTTTGCAGAAGTCACATGTTTGAATTTTTTTGATTCCAGCCGGCTTAGCATGACCACCGAAGAAACGGGTTTTGTCGACGGAAGAATCGACAAAATGACAGACTGTAGCAAGGTTTCATGTCAAATTGTATGGAAAAATGTTTGTCTATTCTTGGTAGAATAGAGATAGAATCGCCATGCTACGGGGGCTGGATAATGGATATGCCGTTTTCCTCACAACGTTGTTTATGTTTTCTTCCGTTATTGCAATTTGCAAGTAAACCTGACATTTCTTCTTCTTACTTTTTCTTTCTGCCAGTAGACAGAGTTTCTAAACCGCCTTAAGGGCCTCTGACATGGTGTGACGGCCGGAACCACCGGCTTATACGTGTCTTCCGAACCTGACACTGACTTCCCCTAATTATTAGAAAACGTAAGAAAATATGAATTTCGAGGGCCCCGTATTCGCGTCGGTCCTCGAAATTCATATTTTCTTACGTTATTTCAATATTTTATTCTCATCATCATCATCATACCAAAAAAGCTAAAAGACGTCCACTGGACATTGGCCTCCCCCAGGTGTCGCCACATTGACCGGTCCCGCGCGTTTCGCATGAATCGCATCCAGTGGGTCCCTGCAACCTTCACCAGGTCATCGGTCTACCTAGTGGGAGGCCTTCCAACGCAACGTCTTCCGGTTTTATTCTCAGGTAGTCTTTAATAACGTAACTCTTTAAAGATATCCCCATACATTCTAAGCGGTAGTCATAAAACATGACATATTTGTTGGAGATCGTTGAGCAAACTGACATAAGTGATATGGGCACGTTATCTCTAACATTTATTTTCGTGACTCATGAGTTTGTCACAAAGTTGAGTGAGATGTAATCTTTATAGTAACAACGTTTGTAGCGCAGCGCTGCAGGGCAAAGGCCTCTGTTAGTGCAAGAACGTGCATTGATTTCTGAGTGTTTGTGTTCATTTTCGTCTGACTAGCGTTTTCTTAAGTACATTGGGGTTGGCTTCTAGTCCAACCGGGGCAGTTCGATACGCTAGAATAGGTAATACTTTGCAGTGTTTAAATAACCCTGTGTAACTGTCACTTTCAGTATCGTCAATCAGGTCCTGTGATGTGCAAACAACAGGACAGGCAGAACACGATTTCAAGTATCTGAAGTATCCCATCGTTTGTGGAACAACACTTCATTCACACTCCAGGGCCTGAAAAGGTTTGCCTTGCTTCGGCCAACCTGTGTCCGGAGTCTATTCAAAGACTTCTAGATCAGTCAAAGCAATTCGTACGGTACTGGAGCGAATTCCGGCCTGCCTATTTCGCCGGAGAACAGAAAAACCAGTCCATAAGCGCATAGAGGGCTTGTATTTTATTTAGGGGAATAATAAACCGAGCCACAGTTTTTTTAATTGGCCACGAGATTAAACTTCTAATTTTATAACTAAGCCACGGGAAAATGATATAGCCTCTAATATACTAATTCACCTTTTTTACAACGCCCACTAAATATTCTATAGAAAGCGTCAAGTGAAGATCAACAATTATATTAACTTGTCCTTGTTATTTATACATAGGCACCTAATATACTAACTCAGCCACGGAATTTATATCTCAGCACCATTTTACATTTTACAGCTTCAACACAAGGCCCTCAAAAAAATTTCATTGAAGCGACCATACACAGCATCATTTATTATAACTTAGCATGTAAAATAATACATCACATTCTTTTATCGTGACAATAGCAACAGCAAGACTGACTGAATGGCGCGAGCGCGCGAGACGACAGCGACCGGCCATTTGCACCAATCAGAGAGTGCCATTCGATTCATGTATTGACGAGTTGCATGTGTGTATAAAAAGTCAACTTTTAATACACTTTAGATTATTATATTTAGGTACATAAAAATACCTACTAGTTACAGAAATATTTTTAACATTGTATAATTGACTAGTCACAGGCAGATTGTATGATTCGTCATTGTAAACTGAGGGAAATAGGTTAGGTTAGGTTAAAACTGTGACCAAAAGCGCGCGACCCGAGCGAGCGAAGCGAGCGGTGCCGCGGCAGCGGCCGGCGAGCGCTACTTCCAAGTTGCTTGCAGAAATGTTTTCACAATTGTATAGTTATCCGATAAAAATAAAGTTCTTCAGCGATTCTGTCGATAACTTTTGAAGCACAACGTGTAAATAAATATCGATCTTTAGGACATTCGATACTCTGAACTTCGATATTTAGGTCACTAAATACTCTGAACTTCTATATTTGAGCCTTTCGATGACACGACAGTGGTTTCTACGTTGTACTATTAGTGGCTATAATATAATATTTGATGCCAATTTTAGTAAAATTTTGATGCCCAATTAATGTGGCATGAGTTACAATTTAAGCGTACTGAGTTAATAAATTAGAAGCTAATTGAATACTTTTTTTGATGCCATATAATAATATTTTAGAAGTTTACTGTTTGAATCCATGTTACAAATTTAGGTGCTAAAAAATAACCACGATGCTGAGTTGTATTTAGAGTGGCTTCAGAAAAGATAACTTGTGGCCAAGATAGTATTATTTAGATGCTCGTTAATTGTGGCTGACTTAGTAATTTAGAAGGCAATGTAGATTTTTAGATGCAAATAATGCTATTAAAAAGAAGCCGGTTTAATTAGCACCCTTTTATTTATAGTCGTACCATTCTTCAATTGAAGTCTACGCTAGGTGAATCTACAATGTGAATCGTATCGGTTGCCAAAATATTCAGCCGGTGACGTCATTGTTTTCGTCGACAGTCTACGAGGTACATTGTCCTCAATTAAACAGTAGGGGATATTTAATCATCTCAATTGAGGAGGCGAAGAGTTTTTTGTTTCGTTTCTTAACAGGTTTGATGCTGTTTTAGAGATATTTTGTACTGTTAAGAATTTACTGTATATTATTCGACTGCCTGGTTGGTTTAGTGGTCTGAGCATGAGGTCCTAGGTTTGATTCTTGGGTCGGCCAAATTGTTATTGGGTTTTTCAGGCTGGATTTTTTCAGTAGCAGTGACAAAGTCGTTATTTGGGCCCGATTGATGGCAATAGTCTCGCCTTTTATTACATGGGACTTAAAAAAAAAAAAAAAGGTTTATTGCAGAAACTTGCACAACTTTTACAGTTTATCTTACTTAGGGACCTCCTTTTAAGTAAAAGATATAGCTGTGCTAGGAGATCCCGCTCTTCACTAACAAATGAAAAAATAGTAAAAGTGGTGTACAGACACAGAATTTAAATAAAGAAGAAAAAAAAATTAAAACTAAATATCGTATTAAAGCGAAAACCAACTAAAGTCACTTATAGGCAAAAATAAGTTACAGATACCGTTAGAATCTCCTTTTCAAGATCTACTTATTGGGAAAACCCGTTTTCCGAGATAACGCTCCGTTCTGGATTTAGCTTTTAGCTAAGGTAACTTATCAGCAACATAACTGGCGAAATGTCGATGTTCTCTGCCTAAACCTTCGGAGATTACAGGCGTGATGTTATGTTATGTAATATTCGCACAAGATCTGCACAACAATGGTTATAAGTTATAACTACCGTGTGTGACCGTGGATAAAACAAAAGTCCAAATATAGTAGACATAGTATTAGTTGATCTAGAGATTACATTTTTTATCACAGTGATTGACTTATCATATAAAATCAGATTACTTACTGTACTACATCCATCATTTTGATAATGATCATTAGCAACTAACAAACAAATACTCTAAAAAAAAAATTAAAAGAACTACTGTCTGAAAAAAAAAAAATACTCTAAGATTTTTTATCTATTCATGACTTTTTCCGACATAACAACGCCTTTGGCACAGTTCACACAATGGCTGAAATTGAATAAGATTTCGCCATAAATAGGGATGTTTACTGACTAAAAAAATATGATTATAATTAGTCCGTCTGTTAGATTATCGAAAAAAATTGGATACGTATTTTTTGTTTTGTTTTATCAAATCAATAAAAATTTACGAAGATAAAACGCGTCAAATATTTGAGTGGGAGGTTGTGACGTCACTGCTCGCTAAGAAATGTCATACTAATGTCTTAGAATATGACGTCACGCGAGTTTTTAAAGCACTGTATCGTCTTCATTGTTTGTTTATGTGAAAAAAGAAACGGACTAATTAGATTTTTTTTTATTAACATCCCTATTATTACATGACTATTATTCTTTAAGTTACTTAGGAGCTGTCCGCCCGATTCGATCCTTAGGTTAAGCCGCGCTTGCCTATTTTTTTTCCGTTTATACGGGTGACCCCATAATACCAAGTTTTCTCAGTGCCTCGGAAAGAATGGCCTGAAAGTATTACAACTAGTCTTACCAAGGGGTATCGATTGATTACCTACTAATCACTGGGCTGTGGATGACAGATAGGCAGTCGCTCCATGTAAAATACTAACTCATCATCATCATCTACAGCCCGAATTCTCCCACTGCTGGGTATAGACCTCTCTTTTCTGGTTCCAATCGCCACGTTCTTGTGCCAGTCTCATCTAGTTTCTTCCCCCGATGGCAACTATATCGTCTGCCCATCTCGCCGCCGGGCGACCCACATTTCTTTTCCCCGTTCTTGGACACCATTCGGTGACAGCCTTACTCCACCTGCCATCTCTACGCCTTGCCAGGTGTCCTGCCCTGCCCATTTGAGTTCCATAACGCGTTTTCCATTATCGGTAACCTTTGTACGTCTTCGGATGTCGACGTTTGGAACTCGGTCGACCAGTTTAATACCTAGCATGGAACGCTCCATGGCTCTCTGTGCAACTCTTAGTCTGTACACAGCCTCCTGCGTGAGCGTCCATGTTTCAGCACCGTAAGTCATTGTGGGCAGAACACACTGGTTATAGAGGCGCGACTTCAGACATAGCGGAATTTTGGCTGACTGAAATACTAACTAGCTTCCAGTAATACTAAATAACTTCCAGTCTAACCGGATGCGGCTGAAAACCAGTATTTATCGCAGACAACCACTGGATCATTAAATCATTTACCAGAAACAGATGCATGACTAATCTATTTACGAAATAGCTCATTCTTCTCATATGGTGAGAATGTGTTGAAAATTGGAAACTGTCTGAGTCATGTTTGCACGTCATGCTTTATATTAGTTTGTAGATATAGCTTTTTCATAACCACTCATCTGCCTAGCCTTTTCCCAAATGTTCGGGTCGGCTTCCAGTCTACAAACAGCCAGGGTTAACGGTTTAACGTTTTTCAGAGGCAGGAACGAAACACGGTATGTTGTGAGTGGTATCCCATCCAAAGACCAACCTACGTTAAAACCACTCAACCTTAAGATCAACCCGAGCGGCTGTTATTATTTAGCCAGGATCTCCTGTTACTAGTTGTGTACTAATAGGAAAGTGCAATAACCTCTAAGTCACATGCAATATCATGATTCACTAGATGAGCATGGTAGTCAGCTGATCAAATAACGAGCATTCTTCGAATCCGTCACGTTACCCATACCGCCTCTATTATGTCATCAAAATAATTCCTTTCGTGGATCTGTGGTTTCGACTTTGTTTTGTGGTGTGGCGTCGATACATAGCAACTGAATTGGATAGTTGTTTTACAGAATATCTTTTTTTAAGGAGGCCTTGTGTTTTAGCTGCGAATGTGGCCCGAGCAGTAGTTCGTGGGTTTCAAGCGCATACTTCACTGTCTAGTTAAAAAATTCGAAGACATGTGACATCTACTAACTCGCACTGGGCCCGCGTGGTGGCCTCCCTCATAGAGAGGAGACCTGTGTGTCCCCGCAGTGGTAATATTGAATATTATAGGCTGATTATGCACGCTATGCTTGGATAGAATAATATCGATAAATGCCCGAAATAGAACCACCAAATAAATAGGAGAAAGTCGAACCACGAAACGAATGACGGCAAAACCGTACACGTAAATAACATCGAGAGTGAAAACAAAAAACGGTGTTACTGACGTAATACCTCCAAAAAATTGGCACAAAACATAGACTACATCATGAATGGTCGTTTTGACGTCAAGCGAAGACCACTTGGCAACCGGTGGTAAATATCTCAATCTATTAATATTATGGTGACCGATATTTAGGTTTAGCTGTTAAATACGATGGATAGTTGATCACGTGTTCCTGGACTGAGTCTAGACGGTGCCTGGCTTTTAGACGCGTCTGTAGATTTGCGTGGGACGTGGTTAGACACCACACGTTCACGATCTTAGGTCATGCAACTGGCGTCAGGCATTCGCGCGTCCGTCATGCATTTCTTTTGCGTGAAAAGTCGTGTAGTGGTGGTCGTGGACTGCCTTTACCTCATTGGTATTATGGACAGCCGCTATCGGAACGCGGGTGTCTCTTTCCAGTTTTTCACATTCTGCCTGCGCTGGAGAGCTTTTTAACAGACTTCTTAATAAGAGCTTATGAATTCGTGATCCTCAGCAGTGAGCGAATGTAGCTCGTGCGTGGCCAAGCGCTTATGGTACAATCTTCAGACACGTCTATACGGATTTGCGTGGGACTTGAGATAGTGACAGTGTGTGAGATAAAAAATGTGCATCTGGCACCACAGTGACAGTCCGACGAACTTGGAGTGTGTAGGTCAAATAGGTAATCGCTCAGTGTAAAATACTGGTATTCAGCTGCATTCGATTAGACTGGAAGCCGACCCCAACAGAGTTGTAAAAGCATTTGATTTTTCCATTATCTTTGATCTTCTGATCTTTCACATTCATGTGCTTTTAAAATTATCACTTAGCTAAGTGAAGGAAAACATCGTGAGGAAACCAGCATGGGAAGGCGCCTGTCGGGGCTGCGGATTATCGAAAGGATAACGCGGCTCCGACACAAGGGCGAAGAAGGAACATGGGTTTGGTTTTTAGTCAGTAGAAGTCTGACCAGAGCGAAGGGGACCACCAAAAAAAAAAAAAGAGGTCCAAAGGCGCCTGTCGGGGCTGCGGATTATTGAAAGAGATAACGCGGTCTCGGCACAAGGGCGAAGAAGGAACAAGAGCGGGAGGAGTTATTCGATGATTTCCCACACACCCAAAAAAAAAAGAGGTCCATCAGTGGATCGGTTTGGGGGATCAGACCGGAACAACTCATATAGGCGGCTTAAAATTTGTGAGATCAAATTATACACTAACCACACGATACAGGAGAACCGCTATTTTCCTCAATCATATATTTTAGCGTATTGTCTCATCAAATACGCGGAGAATCATATTATTATAGGCATGTATGCCATCGGAATTTTAATGACAAAGTTTGGTCGGGTAACTAATAAAATAGGTACTACGGTATGTGAATAATTTTAATATGACGAGCGAGCGTAGTTGCTATGCGTATTGTAAAGTATGAAATGTTTTATTATGTGAAAAGACACTTTTGGGACCTTGGCACAGAAAAACTGGACAAAGGTGTAAAATATAATATGAAATCTTAGGTGTTTAAAAATACATAATATCACGCCTGTAATCCCAGAAGGGTTAGGCAGAGGTGCACCTAATAGTACACCCATATTTCGCCAGTAAGTCCCACCCATGTAATAGGGGGGCGAGCCTATTACCACCAACCGGGCACAATAGGGGATCGGACTGGGTCAAAATAATATGATTCTGTTTAGTCCGTAAGTAATAAAATATATACAAGTAAGTATCAAAAAGGGGAGTAATTATAGGGCGTCAAAAAATTCGTCCACACCGCTGTCAACAGGAAAAGTGCCCAGAAGGCTGGCAGCATTGCCACGTTGGATGGCAATGCTGCCCTGCTACTTTGCCCAAAAAAGATTCCAGCCCTCTGGTCACGTGAAGAGTCGACCAAACGCTTGGCAATTTCCTGATAAATTAAGTGGGCACTCGGACCCCATGGCCCCAGTGTTTCAACCCCAATTTTTACTTGTATATATTTTATTATTATCTTAGTTCTGTAAATAGTAGTTTTTAAATGTTGTAAATTAAGTCCGTAAGTTAGATTATCGAAAAATATTGAATACGTGTTTTTTGTTATAACAAATCAATAAAAAATTACGAAGTTAAAACGCGTCAAAGATCTTGGAGTGGGGCTTTAAACGTCACTTGTGTCGTCAAAATGTAGGTACTATCATATGACGTCACACGAGTTTTCGAAGCACTGTATCGTCTTCATTTTAAGTTTACGTGAAAAAAGAAAAAAAATATGTGTCCAATATTTTTTGGAAATCTATCTGACGGACTAATTAGTTTTTTTTTGTCCGATCCCCTATTCCAGACTGCGTGACTGCTACTGAGAAATTCCTGATGGCAGATCCTAGTAACACTTTGCCCGACTTGGGTATCGAATCCAGTACCAACGATGCAGTCAAAACAATTTTTTTTAATGTATATTGTCTATAAAATATTTTATATCATAATATTTGCCCCATGAAGCACACAGTCATACATTTTCACAGTATTAGATAAATTCTGTATCGTTACCACGATATTCAAATTGCAAAATTCATACGCAAACGACGCTGACCGTGCATAAATAAGAGCCGGCCTAACGCCAATAGATGCGTTTAAATATGTTAATAATCCTGCGTTCTGGCTAAAACCAGATCTCCAAGGTTACCGCAAGCACTGCAGACCTGCAAGCTATCCGTAAGCATCATAAAACCTGTTTTATTGTAAACTCAGTCCTCACACTGTTTACAATACGTCCGTCCCCTTCAAAAGCTTACAACGTTATGAGAAATTGAGAACGTTGACTGTTGAACATTTAAATTTAGAACTTGCTTTTGCACGGTCTATGGTAGTCTGTTGTTGGTTTAGAATTGATAATGGACTTTGTTTTGTAGGGATAAGGTTTATAATACTGTTGTAGTGGGTTTTTGTTTCTTTTTTATTCTAAAGCTGTTTTTGTTTATCAAGAGGTCGTGTTTATAATTAGTTTTAAATTAAATGTTTGTGGACATCACGCTATTCTAATGTAAGGGCTCGTGGAGTTGATGGACATGTTTTGCTGCGCTGCGTGTCGCGGGTTCGATCCCCACATGGAACAAAATAAATATTTGTATGGCCTACAAATAGTTGTTCCGGGTCTGGGTGTTTGGTTTGTGTATGAGAGTTCAAATACGCACCCACACATAGAGAAGTTCCTACTCTAGGGCAACGTTTTAAAATTCTTGCTGATAATACTGAAGATGTTTTCGACAACGTTGATAGAACCCGGTTTTCCACGTGTATTATATCAAAAGAAGATAATATGATCAATTTAAATGGACACTGTCCTATACTCCTATCATAAATAGATACCGCTTTAATCCTATTACGTCTAAGCCTAGCCAATCAACCCATGACAACACGAAAATGCTTTCAAAACTTAATTTTCGTTCATAAGTCTGTTACTAACAAAATATGTGATTATCCTATTATCGCGTATTAGGTAGGCGTATCAGCTAATGTTATCAGTAGACAGATGGGTACTTTTGGTCATCCATAGTAATTTATAAATGAGTCGTCAAAATGTTGGAGTATTTTGTACTGCCGCTTCCGGGTATTGCTAGTGCATAGCTCCACGTTCAGCCTCATCCAGGGTATCAGGGTATTCTCGTGATGGCAAAACTCATTATTTTTAACCAACTTCTAAAAAAAGAAGGAGGTTCTCAATTCGGATGTTTTTTTTTTATGTTTGTTCGCGCATAACTCCGTCACTTGCTAACCGATTTGAAAAAATATTTTTTTGTTGGAAAGGGTATACTTCCCAAATGGTTCCATAATTTTTTTATCGAAATCGGACAAGCGGTTTTTGAAAATTCAACAAAACTCAAAAAAAAAACTACATTGTCCACATTATGACCCATAAACATGTGAACCACTAAAAAGTGAAAAATAAAAACTTTTTAACAAAAAATAAAACCGACTTGTAAAAATAAACAAAAAAGTCAAAAATAAATCAGTTTCTGAAGTCGGTGACTTTTTTGTGTATTTTTTTAAGTCGGTTTTATTTTTTGTTAAAAAGTTTTTATTACACAACTGTACTCAGATAACCCTTGGTAAGACTGGTTGTCAGGATTTCGGGCCACTGACTACCTGATAAACTAGGGTCAGTGCCTGCCAGGGTTGCAGTATTTGATCGAAAAAGTCACCGCGGCCCTGGAACGCGGGCATTTGATGAAAGGGATAGACGGTACATTATAAATCTATCATACGTTATAGTATAGGTACGTCGAGTCATCGTACTAAGGCATGCTGAGGCCCCCTACGACATGTTGAACGTTGAACCGCACTACCAATTGACAAATTGCTTCAGCTAATTGAATTGTTGCTCGTGAATCGTCTAGCTTTTTTACGTGACGACTGTCTGCATAGAAATAGGAGTGAATGATAGTGTGATTGGTGACATTGGTGCCTGTTATATGTCCCACTGTCGGGATACAGCAGGTCCAACAACGAACCTCCCTGGAACAGTGCGGAGATTTCGCATGTCTTCTCATTTTTGGTTCTAGGACATGACGGTTTCCTCAGGATATTTTGCATTCAGAACATCAACTCTCGCCCGTATCAGAATTTGAGGTCAACGCAGCATATCTTCTTCTTCTTTATTACTCGTCATCTGAGCAGACACCTCCTTTCTAGCCATATCATCCTTCACACAGTCCATCCATCGTTTCTTTGGTCTTCCTCTACTTCTATAGCCAGCTACATTCATAGTCAACATTTTCCTCAGTCCTTCGCATCACATGGCCATTCCACGATAACTGATTACCACACAATTTTTCAACCACTGTATCCGAGAGAATTTGTAATTTAAAAAAAATGATGGTGGATTATTAAGCCGTAAAGATGAGGTCTGTGTCCTTGCAGAAGTAATATTACCAAGATGATAAATACAACAAAATTGTAGCACAACCGACCAATAGAGTAGATTCGTGCGTTTCAAAGCAATTTTGCACAAACAAACGTTTCCACAATATTTCTTTCAGCAAGAACCATTAAATATAATAATTTTCCACTGTTTTCAACACTTTGAAATTCCTGTAAACAGTTAACGTTACATTGTTTATACATAACGATATTCTGTTTTGTTAAACAAAAGGACATTTGTTTAGTAGTGATGTGCTGCATTTTCAGTTTCGGCTTTGGTTATTGAAGGCCGAATATTATTACTTTGGCGTCGCAAGTCGCATGACAGTGCCATTTCTTTCTAGGTGTTCCTTGCAGTTGCTGTTGCCACACTCGTGATGCTTGAGCGTTTCTCTTTGGCCAAGAAACAAGTGATGTTTACTAAAGATGATGTCATAGCATTTTGTGCGTGAATCAGTGTCGATTTGTTGCTAACAGTGTTGCCAACGAAGTATCAAGCTCCCCACCAGAATCGACGTCTAAAACCACCAGAATTCCACTAAAAATAATCACACGTCTTAAAAAATCGCTAAAATTTTCCACTAACTTTATTTCTGGCGGATTTGTGGGCTTTGCAAGAAGAAAACAACATGTTTTGGGAAAGTATATTAAAGCAATAACATTAAAAATACATATTAGGTAACAAATTACATCAACTTCAACTCTCTATTAATTAATGGCTTTTGTAGAACAACAAAATACTTAAAAATACCTGTATTTAAAAGATGTCGATCAAATTATATTATTAAGTTATATTCAGATAAGTCGTTCCCGTTTGTATCATCATGGTTAATCTCCGATTGATACGACTCTTTGGTACCAATTAATTCCACTAGAAAATCCACTAGCCACTAAAACCGATATTTGTCCGCTAAAAGGTAAGTCAAAACCACCAGATTTAGTGGAAAATCCACTAAGTTGGCAACACTGGTTGCTAAGCCTTCAAAACCTTTTAACGTAGTAGTTAAAAATCCTATGAAAAACCAATGTGGTAAACAAACTTTGTTGTTGGTCATTGCGGTGACATTGTCTACTATCGCCCTCATTAACATGTGACTAATATTATATCTATGACTGCACACCATTTGACCTACTGTAGAGTCAGAGTAAGAGTCATGGTCAAACTTTACGGCCAGTTTCGGCCTCCAACAAAAGCCGAAAAAAGCGGTTTCGGACAAACTGTCAAACACTAGTCCCTATAATTAGTGGTATTACGTAAAACTGTAGGCGATATCCGGAACATTGTATGATAAGTACGTTTTTTGTCGCAACAAGTGATATTGAGTAATTGTTTTGCTAATCGATTGAATAACACTGTAAGGGCACGGTCGCGCGGCGCGTGAAGAAGGCTCGTCTCGTGCTTTTTTATTAATTTACTGAGAGACGGGTACACCGCAACAAACGCTGCATTTTAAAGTAACGTGCGAAAATAGCTTCTCGTGAAATCGACGATTGAAATCGTTAACTTCTTCATACATCGCCATGTGTTTGAATTAAAAACGCAGCACGCGCCGCGCGATGCCCCGCTTGTACGTAAACATGCACTAAGCCGCAAATTGGCGTCGACATGGCGTCGACTTTTATGAATTTCAAACTTACGCCTTTTTCTCATGCGGGTAGGTAGGAGTTCGTGGCTAAATAATAACAGACGCTCGTGTCGATCTTTAGGTTAAGCTGTGCTCGTCTAGGTTGGTCTGTGGATCCACCTATTGAATATCAAGCTCTCTCCGTACCTCGGAAAGCATGTTATGGCGTTGTTGGTCCCGGCTGTCATTAGATTTTTGACTGTCGTTGCAGGTAGTGTCAGAAAGTCTGACAACCAGTCTTACCAATAGATATGGTGTTACCCAGTGCTAACTGCGTTGTAGAGGTCAGATAGGCAGTCACTCCGTGTAAAATACTGTTATTCGTACAATTTTATCCACCGAATGACTTTTGTGTCTGCTCTTCTGTATTGTGGTTTGAAATTCCAAAGAAAAAAGTTTACACCACCTTCAGGCCTCTGCAATATTTCCCAGTTTTCAAAATCAACGTCAGCACAACAAAATCCAGACCATGCGCGTGTAACCAAAAATTCTCTATTACAATGAGTACGAGTATTACCAACAATAGTCAATTTTAGGGTGTTGAACCCTACGACCACTGGTTGCTTGCTTGCGTAACCGAAGCACTGGACCGTTACACGAATTTAAATTGTATAATGAGCTATTGAGACGGCATTCAAACAATTATTTTAAACACTACATCATGATCATGGTAGATACTCCTATACTTGGTTTCCTGACTTCTCCTGGACTTAGACGCGTTCTTGGGCATATATTGTTACAAGGAATTTCCATAATTAGGCTGATCAGAGAAGGCAAAACCTTGGGAGCATTTGAAAGGAATGAGGTCTTTGCCCAGCAGGAGGACAGAATAGGCTAATAAAAAAACAGCACTTTTTGAACCTCAAAGTTTACAAGAGTCAATACCCTAAAACGCCCGCTTTCGATACTTCCTAGTGTTTTTAGCTGAGAAGAAGTGGCGGAACAAAATTCCCATTTTACTTGATTTTCCATTCCGTCTAACCCTTCTATAAGTAACGGTTGACGAGATGCCCCCCACAATCAGGAGATCGAGAGTAATTTCGTATGCATCAGGGAGGGAGTCGTGAGTCATCCGGGTCTTTCCCAAGTTTCCTGGTAACAAATGGGGTTGGCTTGTCGTCTACCAGTCACGAAGGGTGATATTTTAAAATTCTTGACGGAATTGGTAAAATTATTATTAAAAGCATTATTTTCACACTGATAGGATGCAGGTTTACTCTGAAAAGGAGTGAGCCGGATTACATCATGGTTTCAGGAAGTCTTAAAGCAGTATTGTTTCAATCTTATTCCCAGAGTGGGAAAGAGATGACGCTAGACATGGGTGGTTTTTAGTCAGCAGAAGTCTGCCACTCCTTACCGCTCTGACCAGAGCAGGAGGAGTCATTTGATGATTTCCCACCCTCTAAAAACAAAAGGGCGTGGGGTCCGGTAGGGGCTAGTGGATGTGCCTGAGCAATTTTGGTTCCTCATAATGTATTCCTATTTCCTTCCCAATTTAACGAGCAGTGGTGAGGGAATAGTTTAAACCAGTTCAGTCTGGGTTCCTACCTAAAAATATATCTACACTTTTTTACCAATTTTACAGACAACCATCTACGTACATCTCCACTCGCCATTCGGATACGGTTTCCATTCATTTACGACAATTTATCGTTTCGTCTACACAGCCAGTTGAAACCTAGTCAACGTGGAGTAATTCCACACAGCAGAATACTTCATTAATGTAACTAGACACTTTCCAAGAACGCTTCGAACCTTCCTGTTCGGATAACTCATGTTTTTTATTAGACTTGCTGTCGCCTGCGTTGTTTTTTGCATTCATTGCAATCTTTGCTTCCGTATGACAAGGCGATTCAGAAATGAAGTTTCAAGGAATCTTTTCTTAGTGGATGTCTAAAGTACGGATGAGGACCAGTTCAAATTCCAGTATAGATTTAGGAAAAACGAAAGTTTTATCAGCCTGGGGTAATTTAGGAACACTCACATGCGGTGTAGACTTTATTTTTGGACATTTCGAATAAATCGGTGAAGATTTTTGGAAGGAATGGAGGGTACCTTTTGACAGTACGGGCCGCCCGTAGGTTTGCTTGCCTTATACTCATGGGACATATTTTCTAAACATTCATGTTGTCAATTAAAATATAGAGCATACATTGAAGTTTTCTTCTACATCCAGCCACCATTTGCCGTCTTAGAACTTAGATCCGTCTAATAAATTATTCAGGTCAAATCGACCCAAATAATAAATGCGATTTTCGCTGATCTATGGGGCTGCAAAATTCAGAAAACAGTCATCACATTTAAAATAACACCACCACATCCGTTTCGCCACCAAACTCCAACATTCTTGCTCAAACACGCAGATGATGAAGGTAATCCCGTCCAAAAACATTATCCCGCGAAAAAATTGTAAGCCACACAACACACACACACAAGTACATCATAACTCTTGGCAATAGATCAGACGGGATGCCAGACGGTCTCCAAAATAACCGCAAGGTTAAAATTAGGTGAGCGAATGTACTTTTTAGTTTCGTTTAGAAGATGGTGAGCGTGTGTGCTCTGTCTGTATTTGAGCAGGATATGGGGCAGAGGGCTTGGTCTAGCCAATTGATTTTAAATCGTTCCGTGTTTGTAAAACGGCAACAGGATCGTCTTGGTAGCATTATAATATTAGACCTCTAGGTCGATTTCAGTGACGGTGGTCAATTTTAGTGGAGAATTTAGCCATCCGCACGGGAGATATTATAGTGGGCAAGTGTGTGCGCAGGCACAGGTGCACTGTCTCTTCCTTTGCTCGCATAGTCCGATGGGACGGCATTCCGACACGACCAGAGAGAGAGCAGGTGTACGACCAACGGCTTAAAGTGCTTTCTGAGGCGCGGAGGTTTTCAAATTTCAGTCAGCGTTTTGACTTCTATCGGAGATCGTTGTTCTAAGAAATGACTAGGTCTAGGAAATGACGTCGTCTAAGAATGTCTTAGGCTTATACTATGACGTCATTATTTATTTTATGCTTCGTCTGGCATTAGTTTACGTTGTGTTTTGGCATCTCATTAATATTATGCCAGATCTGCCAGTTCTGAGTTATTTACTTTTGCTTTCAAACAGGTTCGTCTCTTGTGTAGCCACGAGGATTATGAAAATAACTATTTTGATAAAGCCCAGCGCATCTTGGGTATTTTCGCCCTTATCCCAATTCATTTGTGGTCGGCACAGTATGTCTACTTCTTCCATACTTACTTCTTTATTATTCGTCACCTCCTTTCTTGGTATGCTTTACTACTTTTGCTATTATTCGTCTACAATACTACTACTATTGTCTATTGGACAGTAATTAAATTCAATTTTCATGAATTTCTAGAAAGTATGTGGTAGGGATGCAACGATACGGCTATTACGATACCAATACAAATGACGAATACATCGTAATGGCCAAATACGATAACGAATTACGATACGAATGCATTACGATATTTGTTTAATACCATTTTGATGAATTTATTGGAAGCTTTGTTGTATGTTATTATTGTAAGACTAAGTAAATTAAAAGTAAAAAAAAAGTTATGCATTTTTAATCAATATATTTATTAATTTTATCAAGTTTCATCATTAACTTATATTTTAAATTGTTACTATTTGTTACATTTACTTACAATTATTTAATTTTAATTGTAGTCGTAATTTATTACTGGCAAATTCTTATTCAGAAAACAACATTTTTAAGTTTTTTCCCTTAAGTCGGTTTCTCTCATCACATTTTGAAATAAATGTATCGTAAAAATAGCGTATCGTAATATTTACGATAACAAATGATCGTAAAGGTTTACGATAATCGCCGATATACGATTATCGTATCGGTATCGTTGCATCCCTAGTATGTGGTGCAACCAGCTTGACCTACAACCAAAAATTCGAAGACTTGAGCCCTCCATTGACCGCACACTCACAGAGTCCGTGTGGTGGATTACGGCCTCTTTCTCACAGAGACGACTGTGTCCCGGGCGGTGGTTAATAATTAGATTATGTTATGAATTATGATGCTAATACTGGACCTATTTTTGCTCATACCTCGATTATTAAGAAGCATGAAATGCGACATCCCGTCATGTTACATTTTATTATCACAGTACATTTTCTTCATATTTTTTATCTCCCAATTGTCTTTGACGACCTCTGTAGTCTAAGATGGCTGATTTTATTTCTTTTTTATTATCGTCGGACTGTAGTTCCATTTCCGTCTGTCATTTAATCGACTTGCCAACTCAGTAGATGAGTAGATGAGTAGTGTGTTTATGAAGACACTTTCTTTGGTAAACTTTGGAACAAATTGCGGTGTTTTCTTGCCAGTTTTGCTTTCTTTCTTTCCTTAAGTTTCGTATTTTGAAATGGTTTCTTCCTATTCTTAGTGTAGAATCCATCCATAGTATCGCTCCTGTTTTTAATTTAATGATCCTTCCCTCATCCTTCCTATCTATTATTTCGTTTAGGCACCCGCCTTACAGTTATACAATGTACGAGAGTGCACTGTGCAATGTATGAGTCATAAAATAGCAGCCGCAGTTGTAGTTGTTTCGGTCACTAGGGAAGGAAATTACTCATTTTTTATTTTGACCATCTAGGTAAGTTCAGCATTTTGGCTTGGCAATCGACGTGTTATATTAGGTACCAATGTCTATAATTATAATGAAGCGAATGAGGAAAATTATTTTTAACATTACCTAGATAAAGGCGTGCGCAAAATCTGCACTTTTGACGTTGAGTTGCGGACACCAGTCCGAAAAACTATGCAATAGTTTTTTCCTTTTCTATATTGGGGTCGGCTTCCAGTCTTACTGTCTAACCGAATGCTGATGAATACTAGTCTTTTACATGGAGCGACTGCCTATTTCCTCCACAAACCAGTTCCTGCGTAATAAAATACCCCTTTTTTGGAGGTTGGGAAATCATGAAATGTCTCCTCCGGCTCTGGGCAGAGCGGTAGGGAGTGTCAGACTTCTACTGACTAAAAACAACCCATGTTTAGCCCTTTGTGCCGAGGCCGCGGTATCTCTTTCTAACAACCCGCACCCCAACGGGAATACAATACTCCTTGGTAAGACTGGTTGCCAGACTTTCGGGCCACTGACTACCTGTAAGGACTGACAAAGATCTTAATAGGAGATCGGACAAAAAAAAAACTAATTAGTCCGTCAGATAGATTTCCAAAAATTATTGGACACGTATTTTTTCTTTTTTCACGTTAACTTAAAATGAAGACGATACAGTGCTTCGAAAACTCGTGTGACGTCATAATTATGATAGTAAATTTTGACGACACAAGTGACGTTTCAAGCCCCACTCCAAGATCTTTGACGCGTTTTATCTTCGTCATTTTTTATTGATTTGATAAAACAAAAAACACGTATTCATTATTTTTCGATAATCTAACTTACGGACTAAACAGAATCATATTATTTTGAGTTTTGACCCAGTCCGATCCCCTATTGACAACCCGAACAGTTAGTTTTCAATATTGCTTCGTAAAATTGACTCAAACATAGAATCTAGACAGTAAGTCACGTGATAGTAAAAGTTAGGTCTTTCTGTGTCAGGGCCATGGAGCACAATAACCAGTCAGGGCCTAAGCGCATGTGTCATGAAAAACGTCTGCTTACGTCATCGATTAGCATTCAATAGACAGACGGTTGTAGTATGACGTCACGAGTGACAAATATATTAGGAGGATCAGCGGATAATGTTCTCACTGGTGGGACTCAGGCTTGCCCAGAGGAGGTTCGAGTCTAACAAGGGAGTAGGCTGCATTTCACTACGCGTTTCAGTGCGGTGGGGTATGTTTCGGTTCCAGGACAAGCCGGTTTCCTCAAGATATTTTGCTTCACAATTTTGGAAGTAGTGATAAATTAAATTAAACTAAGTATCGTGTAAGTCGCGGGAAACACCTGAGTAAGGGACGCACAGGACCAGAAAATAAGGCAGGAAAAAGGAGAGACCTATTCTAGCAGTGGGTGATTCCGGGCTGATATGATGATGAACGGGGCTGCCCAGGTTTGAATCTGTGACCTACAGTTCGTAAGTCAGGGCCACCAGTCTGTCCCGTCGGGGTTGCGGATTATCGAAAGAGATGACGCGGCCTCGGCACAAGGACGAAGAAGGAACATGGGTGGTTTTTAGTCGGTAGAAGTCTGACACTCCCTTCCACTCTGCCCAAGAGCGGGGGGGGGGGGGGGGGTTGTTTGATGATTTTCCATCCAAAACAAAAGGGCCACCAGTCTCTGTTTGCTATTAGCTATTGAGTCCATTGTTTTATTACATCTCTAATGAAAGACACGTCAGATCTGGCTAAAACAAATGAATTACTGTTTAGTTTAGGCTATTGATCTTTTCAAAGAGGAGCCAATTTTGGGAGTTTTTATTGAGCTATTGGCGCCGAATTGTTTGCGTAACGACGTCTTACATTGTTTATTAATTGAATTGTCTTGGATTCAAAGAATTGGGAGCGTCTATCATAGCTCATTTTGGATAGAATGTCCATAGCCAAGTCCCAGACTTCCAGTCTGATCAATGGGGTCAAGCTATTTTGAAGATTATTATAACTACTACGGTCTTTTCACAGTTTGTATGCGTTGTGACGGGGACTGTACCTTCATATTTGGTTTTTGACAATTCAGAAATGCCTGACACAGGTTTATTTGAAACAAATAGGTACTTTGATTTTGATTTTCATCATTGACATCGCTTATTTTACAGTGACCTTGTTCATTGCATTGGATTGGATTTACTTGGTACGATGATAATTTAGGGCGTAAATCTAAATGGACTTCAACCTGTGCTTCAACGCTTTGGGCGACATCATTTCGAGACAACATAAAAAAAAGATGCAATTATCGAATTTAAAAACTCCTACATTTATCATTTTTGCTTAATCTGGAAGAAAGAATGACCTTACATCGCGGTTATGATGACGCAATACATTTTTGTGTAGGATTCGTAATCGAGCGTATTTGGGACTGCAGAATTGGTAGTGCAAACATTGAATTAACAGTTTCGATTCGAGTTTCGACATAAAAACCAGAGCACTAGATAGAAAACTTTATAATTTCACAGGTAAATAAAATTCAGAAGTTCGCAGGTTTAGACCGTTGAGATGTGGCAATGATTTGAACATGCCTATGTCTAGCAGTGGACTTTTTTCGACTGGATGATTTCTTCTTCATGTGATTGGCATATTATTTTAAATATTGTAGTTTCCAAACAGCACTTCTACGACGTTGTCGGTGACAACGGTAAGGTCTCTTTGACTGCAAGTTTTTGGCCACAGAAAGCAGAATAAGGGTGAAATCAGGTTGGAATGCACGGATCAGCTCTCGAGGATCTCTATCCTCGAGAGCTGATCCGTGCATTCCAACCTGATTTCACCCTTATACTCGCCTTAACGTGATAGGAGGCAGAGGCCTCCTACTATCACGTTAAGGCGAGGTTGCAGTACTTTGTTTTATGTACGCACGACCTCACCCCCCGCCCTGCCGCGCGAGCGATTATAATGCCTAAATTTTGACTGTTTTTTCTTCTTGGAGAAAAATGATAAAGAAATTATACAATATGTTTTCAACATTTACTTTAGAATAAAAAGTTCTATCTACTGATATAACTTTCTTATAAATTCATGATGAAATGTCTTAGCAGTACACGTTTTAAATTGTGATTTAGAGTCATGTTTGATAAAAAAATGATCGAGCCGATCATTCTAAATCGCGTTTCTATCTTTACGATTTACTTGAGAGTATGTTCAATTTTTATGTAATGATTTTTATTTATTAAAAAACTCATATTTAGTTCGATTTTCAAAGGTTCAAAAATCTTAAAAAGTACTGCAACCTCGCCTTAAGGTGTCATTTGGTGGAGTGCGAAGTCCGGTCGTAATCATCCGTATTCATACGCATCGGAAGCACTTTAAGGCGACACCCAACCAGGATTTACCAAAAACGTACTGTCTTTGAACGTCAAGTGTGAACTATAGGTTTGAAGTACTGAGGTGGGAAAAATATCCTGTAAAGAGAAAGAACTAAACTTGCATTATACCGAATCAAATCTCCGAATAAAGTTACTTACTCTATAAAAAAAAATATACAATTGCCTCTTTTTTTTAACTTTTTCGTCGAAAATCTCCGTAATTTAAGCGATAACATAAGTATTTTTTTCTAGAAATAAATAAAGAATACAATTATTTAAGGGGATAGAACCGATGTGGCATATCAACCTGTCCGCCATTTTGTTTTTTTTTCGAAATCGCGGCCCACGATGAAAGTGGTATGTATGGATAGAGGACATATAGACGAACAAAAAATGTTCAGTAACACGGTACCTAAAGTGTCACGTTACCGAGATATTTGAAGTTAAAGATCGACAAATAAGTACAACGACGATCATTAAATATTTTTTTAAATAGCCTTTTTACGTGTATATGCGTTAAATTGTATCCAAATAATAGTTCCCAGGTTGATTATTATTATACGCACAATAAAATAGCTTCGCATCGCAATGAAACGCTATGTTATGTCAAAAATAGTTTTCTCGTGCTCCTAGTAGTATGTTATGTACCTACTCTCTTTCAGTAACCAGTAATAATAATAATAAACGCCTATAGACACGTAAAAGGTCTAATTTGTATGTGGTCATTGTACTCATATGACCATCTTTACCTGCAAATATCTCGGTAACGTGACACTTTAGGTACCGTGTTACTGGACATTTTTTGTTCGTCTATATGTCCTCTATCCATACATACCACTTTCATCGTGGGCCGCGATTTCGAAAAAAAAACAAAATGGCGGTGGGTCGATATGCCAGCTCCCATACAAAAAAGTTCAAACCCCTTTAATACCGGTTATTTTTTCAAATTATGTTAAGTTATTTATCATAATTAAAGGAAAACCCTTGAATATCAATAAACCCAAGCGCCTAACAAAGACTAGCCAGCCTAACACTGTACGCCCAAAAAGCAACCTTATTGAATCCGACTAAGGTGGAGTGTAGCACTACGCCTATAGTATAGTCGAACGGGTGGGTTGGGTCTCGCCTTAAAGTACAATTGGAACTCTTACTTTAGTGAGTTGCTATTTTAAGTGATATGACAGAAAAAAAGAAGCATGACAAAGCTGATCTGTGAGAGTAAATTTGATGTGTGTGAGCCTAAGAGATCTTCTAGGCTAACGTGCTCCACCTTTGGCCTCGTCATCGCTTGACATCAAGCGAGTACCAGCCAAACACAATCCTATTTAGTATAAACCAGGTGGAACATGGTGTTCGACTCCGATTCAAATCCACATCCATCTACCATTCAATATTGAAAGCTATGTAATGATAATGCGAGCGTCGATTTCCGACAAAATAAACACGATTACTTTTCATTAACTTTAGATTACGTAAGAGCTATTTTAGCTTACAGACGATTGTCAAAACAGAATAGTTAGCGATAAGGTCACTAACCTCCTTGCATAGCAAGTGGGTCTATTACGCATCGCCTCCCATTTTCAGAGGGGCGTGTAACGGAGTACTTACTTACAGTACGATCAAATTATCTTGACAGGTCTGAGCATAGGCTCTGTCTGTGGGCTCTGCGAACTTTTACGCATGTAAACTTGTGAAGAAAACTGTTATTGCCAGATAAAACAATACCTATACGATCAGAAAATATCTAATAAATACAGTGAGAAATACAAATAAAATAAATATCAAAACACTTTTAGACATTAGTTGTAACAAAACAACCTGCACGAAGTTCGGACCTGCCAATTTGATTGCACTGTACTTATCATGAATACCTACTTTGGTTTTGAGCTCGAATAGAGCAGTCATCAAGTGCCTGCCTTTTCCCAACCATGTTGGGGTCGGCTTCCAGTCTAACCGGATGCAGCTGAATACCAGTATTTTACATGTAGCGACTGTCTATCTGACCATCACAACCCAGTTAGTACCTGGGTACTTCTTACGATAGTTCGTAACACTGGTTGTCAAACTTTAGGGCCACAGGGCCTGTAACGACTGTCAAACATCTACAAATGACTGCAGCCAGGAGGACCAACGGATCGAGGCAAGGTGGAAACTCAGTATGTAATGGATGATTAATTGGTGACCCATAGATATTAAGAGTGGAATAAGAGGCCAGTTTATACTGGTTTTGTTACCAAGTGCGGCTAATTCTATCTTCGTCAATCGCTCCTTATAATTACGATAATTTAATAAAATTATAATTAAATTACGTAACGGGATTTACCCCGAAATTACCGTGCGATCATGTTTGGTTCTACCTAGTCAAAATATCCTCATTGAAAAGGCAAATATCTGGATATCGAGGTATAAATTAGGGCTTACAGCCGAACCAAAACAAAGGCTAGGTAGGATGACATCATTGCGGCTAAATTTCGGTAAATACCTACCCAACCTGGTCCTATAGGATATTCAAAGAACGTCATAGCACATGACGAAATAGCAGACCAATCTAGTAGTCACATAAACTGACGCCTTTTCCTCATGGGGGTAGGCAGAAACCACAGAACGCCATCTGCTTCCTGCGATCCTTAATACTCCTATTGCCTCGTCCACTGTCACACATGCACACGCACGCCGCGTCGGTTGCGAGAACTACGCACCTGTCCTTTCTGAAAACCTCACCAATAATGTCAATGTATGTCTTTCGAGGGCGTCCACTCTGCGTTGCCACTTATATTATCTGCCTCGTTAGACACATTTAGCAATAAAATTCTTATTGCCAATATACCTACCTACTAGTGCCCACTTAGATCGATACTATTCGCCAGTACCTACAGACCTAGCAACAGATTAATTTGCCTAACATCGCGCTATGGACACTTGGAATTTCGACTATCGGACCTCGATTGAGAGTTGAAAATCCAACACTGTGCTTTTATTTAGCCATTTAGGCACTTATTTAGAAGTTGTTTATGGTTAGGGGCATACATTAATTACGAGGGGGAGGGGGTCGAGACGAATCTCACGTATTTACGCTAAAATACGCATTTTGAAAGATTCACGTGAGATTAGGGGCGGGGGTGGAGGCGGACAAATCAAAGGGAGGAGGGAAAATCTGCTGACGTAAATAATAGAATAAAATATTTTTTTCACGAAATCTCTCTTTAACAGTGACAAATCCCTGGAAAAATACTAACAGCTGTCTCAATGACGTCATCATCTGACCCGATTACGCGGAAGGCTACCCATCCTATTCTCGTCCGCGGTGACGGTCGCTTAACTTTGGCCAAAATTTCGTCGAGTTATGAAATTTTCAAAATGATCTGCCTAGAAATCAACCCCCTATTATATTGGACATAAACATAATAGGTGAAATGTGGGTGTAATAAAGAAAAGGTACACGCAAGTCTGCCCATCCCTTCGAAGATTAAAGCGTCATGTTTATCTGTCTAGCAAACGAAATCCGAGCCATCAATTTGATATGTTGATATTGGACATATGATAACGATAAAATTAGCAAAGTTACAACAATTTGGTAACTCGGTTACGTAATATTCATTCCAAATTGCCGCCATTTTTCGTTGCGAATTTCGGGTTACCAGTTGCAATTTTTGTTTTGCCGAAAATATTTTTTCGTGGCACCTTCAAAGTTTTAGAATAACTAAGAGAGCTTAACACTTGTGTCAATCAATATATTGGACAAATGTACGAAAATAACATCGTGACACAACAACCACTTGTTTTCTTTGGAACTTTCATTCACAGCTGTTTCAAAGTTACTTTCGTGACTTACCTACTTTTAAAACTTTCAAAATACGATTGCGCACGAAGTTTTCACTAAAATGATTAAGAAAATAGGTAAACAAGTTGTGAAAAATATCCCGTAATTGTAAAGTTGTGCAATCTTGCTATTACAAGCAATTAAACTTTTTAATTTACAAATTAATGGGTTGAGTACTTACAGATCAGTTTCGATGACGTCATTTACATCCAAATATACACCCTCTCCTTGGTGATGCCACAATCCACCGTTTTTAACACAGAAATACACCTTCCTACCATCATTTTCAACATCAACAACGACGTTTTTAAATAATTTGCTCACAAAAAACGAATCACATTTTTGTTCCGATGCCGGCTCAAAAGTTAGCCCCCACTCTTCAACATTTTTCGCGCTCACATCAATATTAAACACACATTTGTTATCATCACACGTTCTAGTATTTTGTTTTACTGATAATATCCATGGCGGAGTCACGGCACACGTGGTAATTATTAAAAATAATAATAAAAATAATTCACTAGTCCGTAAACGCACTGGAGCCATGTCAGCTATGTGAATGAGTGAAGTGAACTAAACCGGCAACGCCGCTCGCGACTCGCGCGTCGAGTAGGGATGGGACGCTACGTTACAATCGCTTTTATACCGATCTCGATTCAGTGAAGGACGAATCGATAAGAAGTTTTTTAGATAAAGTTTATCTGTATTTGTAGGCTACGGCTTAGTTTTATAAGTTTTTTTTATTAGATCGTTTTGATAAGTGGCGCTATCAATCATTGTTGAAGATGGTTCTTATCCTATTTAGATTATTTGCTAGCTTTATATGCGTTTGTATTTTACAATGTGCCTCTTTAATAGTACGTGATTGAGTTATCAGAATTATACAGTATATTGCAGCTTATTTATTTATTACACACATATGTGAATTGTTTGGCTATACATAATCTTAAGTTTATAGTTTTATGAAACCTTTGTTGTAAAATAACTTCATTTCAGTACCTATATTTTTTTTATTAGATATTGAGAAATAACATCTCATTCTAATTTTTTTATTAATTCACCTGCACCTAAAGTTTCCTGTTAGGTGTCGATGAATTAATATTTTATACTCGAGTGAAAAGTTCGTACTTGTGCAATTTTAATTTCACAGATGACGATACTTTTCATTCGATTAATAAAATGCTTCACATCACTAACAAATTAACATAAAAGTTCCCATTTATGTAAATAAAACATGGTAAATAATAATTATCTAATAGGAGAAGAGCAGACAATATTGTAATATCACTTATCAGTTGCCTACTCACTAATCACTATACTGCATTGATTTTGAAATAGGTATTTAGGTTCTCAATTAAATTAAACTACAACCAATTATATATTTAATTCTGATTAGAATCTTATATGTAACCAAGCTCGATTTCCTATTGGCAACATTACCAATATCCACGCAAACCTACAGCTCCTCTTTATGCGGTAAATCCAGTGGCGGATTTACCCTAAGGCCTTTAAAAAAAGGATACCCACTACCGCAGCGTGGTGAGTGGTGCCAGGGTGGGCCTAGGCCCCCGGCGGCAGAGAGCGAAGCCAGGCAGTGTCAGGTCATGATTATCAGATCTGATAATGACTATTGTCATCGGGACTAGCTATGTTGTAAAAATAAGGACAACCAAGCAGTGGCGTATTTTCCTTACTATAAGCCGTTGCTCTGGGGCGGCTCGAACTACCTTAACGTATATTTCGATCTGCCGTATGGCCGCCCCAAAAATCTAGAAACAAACACTATATTCTTCTAACCTGCCGCAATTTTTTTTCTGGATCGCTCAGTCTTCTAAATTGTCTTATCCATCAAATGCCTTCAATACGTTAGTAGTAAAAGTATTTTTTTAATGGTAACTAGAAAATCAGTTACCTTTCCTAGGTGAGGAGTTAAAATTTTCGAGCTCGCTTCGCTCGCTCTTGCACTTTAGTACCCTCTTTCTGAAGCTTAATGCATAAATCGTAAAAAAAATACTTCTATATCTCTATGAATTGTTGAAGCAAAATGTAATTTATTCGATGTGCAAAGTATAACATTTTCAAATAATATAAAACTTGACTTAACTTGGCTAAATATTTTTTTTTTTAATCGATTTCCATAATAGTTGAGAAAGGGGCGGCACATGACCTGGGCCTAAAGCGGCCAAGACTGTAAATCCGCCACTGGGTAAATCAACACTAACACTAAGGATTTCCTTAGTGTTCACAAGGTGTTCACCGATAAGTAGGTAAGGACCCTTGTGCCAATTGCTTCTAAACATCCAAACCATATCTAAACCAAGCTATATTGTTGACCTACATTTATGATTACCAAAGCGATTTAGGGTTGAATGAAACTGATCCGGCAGCACGTAATCGCACTTTTTAATGCTCCTATCCTTTTCTGTTGCTCAAAATCGGCATTTAATTGTCCGTGTGTTTTAGTATCATGTTAAACAAACGACCTGTTAAATGGTTAAATAACTTTTTTCAAAGGTCTGTCATCCAATGACAACAGAAGGTAGGTACACACGGCTACACATCAAGCTATACAAAACCAGTTAATCTTGGCCTCACTTTACTAGATCTTTTCGCACAATGAACGATCAGATTATACTGGTTTTGTATAGCTTGATGTGTAGCCGTGTGTACCTACCTCATCCACAGTCTAAAATTACAGTAATTTAATTTAAAAAAAAAAAAACATTAAAAGACAGTGCACAAACTAAACCGCAGAAGCACAATATTTTACAGAAGAATCCCTTGCACCTACAACGAACATGAGCACCAAGGAAGAACATTCATCATCATCAACATCTTCAGTTTAAATTATTTATACAATTTGGTACGGAAGTTTGTTACTTTTATCGATGAACTAATGCTGCTATCAGAAACTGGAACTTTCAGTAAATATGTAAAGTTATTTCTATTTTCATAATTTGGCACTGTTTCTTATGAAAAATGGACTTTAGACGTTTGAAAAAAGCAGCTTATTAAGAATACATACGGAAAGAAATATAAGTATGCGTCACCTTTTCCTGTTTGTCTCGACAAGGCGTAAAAAATGAAGCATGTGGTTGCCAACGCACCAGCTCATGTTATCTAATCGAGCAGTATGTGTTGAGCATAGCTGTTAATCTGTCTACCTAGTACGAATTTAAGTTTTTTTTTTTTCATATCTGCCGTATTGTTAAACTTAATTTTTGCGCGTGGGTTCGTGCCTCCAATTCTCGACAATTTACTGTTTATTTTGTCAATTTATCGTCATGTTCGAGGCCTATGTCAATTAGCAGACTGTGACAGGCCGAATTAACGTTCGTATTTTGTCAATATTTTACAGCAAGAAAATATGAAATTTTGCCAGAAATCATAATGATCGCTGAATAGCTAATGTTTTATTTTGATTGATTTTCGAGTTCTGACAGCATTTAAATTTTTTTAGCTCTCACGAAATACTTATTAAACTGAATTGAAAAGCTGTGTGTATTAAACATGTAGAGGTCGGAAAAACGGCTGCTATCTCACTATCTTTGGTTTTTACATGGAATTCCTCGATTAGCACGTAGTCACACGGAGTTCGGAGTCGTGCAATAGACTCAAACTCATATTTCGTTCAAATACAAATTGACAGCTCTTCAGTCTACCAATTACTGCCTGCGTCCCCGGGCACTAGGTCCCTTAACGGTGCCAGGGAATAGGGGATCGGACAAAAAAAAACTAATTAGTCCGTCAGATAGATTTCCAAAAATTATTGGACACGTATTTTTTCTTTTTTCACGTAAACTTAAAATGAAGACGATACAGTGCTTCGAAAACTCTTGTGACGTCATATGATAGTACATTTTGACGACACAAGTGACGTTTCAAGCCCCACTCCAAGATCTTTGACGCGTTTTATCTTCGTCATTTTTTATTGATTTGATAAAACAAAAAACACGTATTCAATATTTTTCGATAATCTAACTTACGGACTAAACAGAATCATATTATTTTGACCCAGTCCGATCCCCTATTGTAAAGATATTAATTAAACATTTAAAGATGCCTACATAAAATAACGGCACGTTTATCATTTAAATAATAACTGATTGTTGACAATCAATAAATCAGTACAATGTGTTATGAAATCAGCTAATCTATTTGATAACATTGTAATACTACTTGTAAGAACGTATTTTAGCTAGCTGGTTAACGTGGATTGTCCTTCTTTTGTTTTCAGTCGTGACGCACAAAGAATAGATGAAACTATTCTTTGTGTTTCCCAAAATCATGCAGTTTCTCGCTGCTGACACTCAGGGTTTTCATACGGATCGAGATACATTCGTTGTGTGTAGGCTGTGTGTAGGTTTACCTATAAAACGCAGACACAATGATAATTTAAAGAGTCTTTTTTTTTTGTCTGTATGCTTAAATCTTTAAAACTACGCAACGGATTTTGATGCGGTCTTTTTAATAGATAGAGTGATTCAAGAGGAAGGTTTTAGTATATAATTTGAACGACATCCACGCGGGTGAAGCCGCGGGCATCAGCTAGTTAATATTATAAATGCGAAAGTAACTCTGTCTGTCTGTTACTCAATCACGCCTTATCTCTGAACCAATTTGCATGAAATTTGGTATGGAGATATTTTGATACCCGAGAAAGGACATAGGCTACTTTTTAATAAAATAAAATAAAAAACTTTATTCAAGGGGTTAAAAGGGGGGTACGAAAATAATACTTTTGGTCGCGATAACCGGCATCGGTAGCGATAACCGACATCCGCGCGGTTGAAACCGCGGGCTTAGTTATAAATAAACAACAAAATTCTGATAAAACAATATCAGATTGTAGATCTCCTTCAGTAAGCACCCAGTTTTGACGTAACTGAGGTGTCCGAAAACGCGTCAATAACACTATTATCCTTATCTTTCAAGGTTTTTCCTTTCCTTAAAGTAGCCGAATTGATGCTTTATTCACGTTGATAAATTAGTACAATATGTGTCAAATTAATTAAATAACTAATACTTGATGAGACATTGGTAATAGGGTAGTAGTAGTAGGCGACAAAAAAATCTGGTCAGTGGGTCGTCTTAGGGCATTGATGTATAAGACATTCTTAGGGGCGAAAAATCAAATTAGTCCGTCAGATAGATTTCCAAAAAATGTTGGACAAGTACCTATTTTTTTCTTTTTTCACGTTAAAACAATAAATTAAGACTATACAGTGCTTCGAAAAGTCGCGCTACGTCACAGTTTGGTACACACGATCTTCGACACGTTTTATTTTCGTCAATTTTAATTAATTTGATAAATTGCTTTATCAAAACACGTATCCAATATTTTTCGAAAATGTAACAGACGGACTAAACCAAATCATATTTTTTTAGTCAGTCAACTACCTTCACGTGATATCTGTCCTATTTTCAAGCGCGGATCCAGGGGGGGGGGGTCAGGGGGGTCATGGTCATGCATGACCCCCCCCTGGGCTGGGTCCAGGACCTAGGTGGACCACTAATTAAAATTGTTAAACGTGATGTTTTTATTATATATTTTACACAACAGCCCAAAAAATTGAGTATTTTAGGGTTCATCAGTATGTTTATTTGTGAGTTTCTATAATCCACCATAACTTCTAAACGCCGTACTATCCTTAGATTGTTTGCATTATCCCTAGTGTTTTAGGCTGGTGAAAATTCCACGTTAAATAATCCACATACATACGTTATCCCAGCTATAAAAGGAGAGGAAGGCCAAAGAAACGATGGATGGACTGTGTGAAGGATGATATGGCTAGAAAGGAGGTGACTGCTGACATGATGAGAAATAGAGAAGTATGGAAGAAGAAGACATGTTGCGCCGACACCAAATAAATTGGGATAAGTGCAGGAGAATGATGCAGGTAAAAACAGGAATTTTACATGGAACGACTGCTTTCTTGGCCTGCACACAGTGCACACAGCACAACAGTTAGTACTGGGTACAACGAGATATCCCTTTAGTATGACTGGTTATCAGACTTTCGGGCTCTGGCTGTTTCCGAGGCAATGAAAAAACTGAGTACAAAATACATACTAACATTTTTACGTTTTTCATCATCATCAGCCTATAATGTTCCCTCTGCAGGGACTCAGGCCTCCTCTCTAGGAGAGGGATGGGCTATAATCCACCACGCGGGCCCACTGCGGATTGGCAGATGTCACATGTCTTCGAATTTTTGGTTCTAAGACATGCCGGTTTCCTCACGATGTTTTCCTTCACCGTTTTGAGAGCAGCGGTGATGAAATAAATTACACAAAGTAATGTGCCTGCCTGGGTTCGAACCCACGACCTACTGTTCGTAAGTCGGGGCCGACACCACAGCGCCACCGCTTTTTACGTTTTATAGTTAAGTAAATCTGTACGTATCGTAGTGTTAATCGATTTATCCCTTACAAGGTTGGGTCAGAATGGTACACTTTTAATAGACCACAAAAACTCAGTAGCCAAAATAAACAAATTAAACACCAATATTTTTTTCGTAAGAATAATCGTTTATTATTTAATTGTCAAGTCAGCCACATTCACATCTTCCGAACCTCTGTCTTAGGCGCTTGGTTCAGGAAGTGGAGGATTGATGTCTACCAAGTAAGCAGATCTCTTCTCGAATCAAGTAAAACAGTATTTTATACTCTTTCCTTCCAATGACAATATGTTTGCCAACCCCAAAAATCTTTAAAAAAATACGCGCTCGCTTCGCTCGCGCCTCCCTCCTGCTCTTCCACAATTCTGTCTCGCTTGAGACGCTCATCTACTTCAATTCTCATTTCTGTTTCTAAGTCGTCCATCCACCGAAAATTGTTCAGCGCTTTATCCCCCTGGATAAGGGTTATAGCACTTCGAAGAATCAAATCGTGGCTAAGAGCTTCAATGGTTGAAGAACGTCTAACCAGACTGGCACTTCTCCACACTAAAAAAACGTACCCATTGAAGTAGGTAGATGAAGTGGTAAACACCTATTTTTTACTTGTATCCATGATTAAAGAAATTAAATTATAACTTCTTGTGACTTGACCACGAGTCTTTGTGACCCCCCCCCCCCCCCCCCTGGCACCAAAGCTGGATCCGCCCTTGCCTATTTTCTTCGAGGGCTTAGAAAACTTTATTGCAAACGGGAGGGTAGGCATTCCATTAACTCAGTAGTGGAAGAAAACAGGCTCATCTCATAATAATAAAACGTGTTTGATAAATGTCGAAATACTTACGGTCTAGGTACGTAACACTGTAGTTCAATAATAATATAAAGACAACAATTAATAAAATCACGGACATTGTAAACCAATATGCGATCAAATTACTATTTCAATTTTAAATGATCTGACAATAAATAACTTTCGTGAAAAATAAGTGACAAGAGTGAACGAATGAATGGAATTTGAAATAACGGATTTAAGGAATAAATAATGAATAGACATCACTATTTGAAAGGTTTTGTATCGGCTGTGGTATCGGTAAGTATACTGTATATCATTATTATCACATAATAACTCACATGGGTTCATCACTGATGGATGTGTGACCGTGTGTATCTTTTGGGTCCGTAACTTAACTTCGAAAGTCATAATAAATGTTCGATTAACGGAAAGTCGACTCGACGAACGATTGTTCGAATGAACTTTATTGCGAAACAACCTTTTATCGCAAAACATTACTTCGACTAACGATTCATCGAATATTTATTAATCGATGGCGGCCTGCTCTTTCGAATGAGTTCTTTTTAACCGACTTCCAAAAAGGAGGAGGTTCTCTATTCGTGCGTATGTTTTTTTATGTATTTCCGCGCACGCATGTAGGCACCAGTGCTATGCTATGTGCGTGCACCAAATGCACCAATGAATATGATTGGTGGATATCAAACGCATCCATAGCAACGTAGCATAGCACATCTCTGGTGAAAAAGCACCCTTATAAGCGGCAGCCTATCTCCCTTACTTTGTATTAAATTATATAAATAGTTCGGTCAGTTATAAAGTAAGGACCTACTTTGAAGCTGAGTTGTATGTTTTAGCCAGCATTTATGTTACGGGAATCGAACTCCGACATAACTAACCGACAGCAGAGCAACTGTTCTACATAATATTTTTATTTTTTATATCACTGGACATTGCCATTGCCCTCTATATCTACTCTCTAAGAACTACTTCCAGACTTTACATTAAGATTGAACTTAGTAGTTCCTGTTTACTGTAATAGATGGCGCTGTGCACACTTTTGCAGATAATCAGTTCAATATTTTGACGAGTTGCATGGAATTAGTAGGTCAGTATATCTATACTAATATTATAAAGCTGAAGAGTTTGTTTGTTTGAACGCGGTAAACTCAGGAACTGCTGGTTGGAATTGAAAAATTCTTTTTGTGTTGGATAGTCCATTTATCGGGGAAGGCTATAGGCTATATAACATCACGCTACGGCTAATAGGAGCGGAGCATAAATGAAAACTGTTACAAAAACGGGAAAAGGTATTTCCTTTTTGCGAGCTTCCGCTGCGTGCGCTGCGAAAACGGTTTAAGTTACGCAAATATCATGTATGAAGGAATTGTTCCTCTTTAAAAGTTCTAAAAAAAAGTCCGCGACAGCATGTATCTATCTTTTAAGATTGACTCACTGTAACCTTTTTTTACTGTTAAACTGTTAGGTTAAAAATAGCTATTTTTTGCGAAGCTTATTTAACCCAATGGTATTAATCTATATCTAAATAAACATGTTTGTTAGAACGGAAATTTAATATAAAATATTTGTGCCCTTTACTCTATAAAGTTTAAACAAATATCTTAGAAGATATCGCAATGTAAAAATATCCGCGCGGCAAAATAATTTGCGCGTCGCAATGTAGGTACGGGGGATTCTGGCTGGCCTCCGGGAAATTTAAATTCAAAATATTTACTGCATCACAATGTTTACAAGTACAGAGTGTTTTAGTATATTTAACAGTAAGAGATACCTATAGTAATTCACACTTTATTATAATCTAAGCTAATCTAAACTATTTTAATAGAGAGGAAAGATAAGATTTTTTGTTTGTTACGATTTAGCTTAATTTATGTCGGATATGCGATATGTCGAGAAAGGTTATAGCTATATTTATGTGACGCAGACGGAGTTGCGCGGGTCAGCTAGTTTGATAATAAAATAAATACTGCTCTCGTAGTCGGTTTGCAGTGTTGCCATCTTTCCAACAAAATGTGCTGGTGTTACCAGTGTCTTATACCATTGCCTTTTTATTGTATAGAATACGTAAAAAATAAAAGGCACATTATTATAAAAGAACGTATTATATTTTGAAAAGTTACATACAAGTAAATACAACATATTAGGGGATGTTAGCCAAATAGTCCTTGACATGCGCGGGCTCCAGCCTACGGAACCCGCTGGCGTCGCAGATGCCCACCTCGATGTTGTCTGCCGTCATCTGACCTTCGAACCCTTCCTTCAGGGTGAGGATCGCTGTGTGGACCGCATCGTCGAGTTCTAGCTCTTCTGTGTATCTGGGGGTTGGTAAAGGGTGTTTTTGTTAGTATAGTGGTTTATTGCATTGAGAGTATGGCTTGTCAGTGACAGTACAGCTACAGACATCATTCTCTTGCCCTTATCTTCCATACTTCATCACATTATACGGCACGGATCGGGGCGCAATGGCTGAGCATATTGACTGCAGCAGATTTGTATGGCCTACAGGCAGTTGTTTCGGGTCTGGGTGTTTGTGTGTTCTCCTGCCCTTATCTCAATTCATTTGGGGTCGGCGTAGCATGCCTTCTACTTTCATATTTCTCTATTACTGGTCACGTCATGACCAACAGGCACCTACTATGTGAAATAAAATATTTAGATTTTGATACACACCTCTTCTCCAGGAAAGTCTTGCCGTTATTATAATTTTTGCCCATAGCCGTGGCCTTCCACGCAAAGTAGGCGCCCGAGGGGTCGCACTGGAACAGGTACGGCCTGTCGCTGTCCCAGCCGCAGATCAGTAGGGAGACACCGAACGGGCGGACACCGCTGTGGAGGGTAAGTTAGTAACTGAATAAACTTCGTAAAAACTGCATATCATCATCATCATCAATTTCAGCCGAAAGATGTTTACTGCTGGACATAGGCCTGCTCCAAGTGTCACCACATGGACCAGTTCCATTTACCAGGTTATCGGTCCATCTAACAGGAGGCCTCCCAATGCAACCTCTCAATATTCTTGACGCCCTGAATCGCCTGAAGAGACGCAAAATTCTGAACCTGGATAGGCTACAAAGAGCTACTGATACAAAAGTCAATCGCACTGACTCTGCATAACACAATTTGACAATACAATATCCGCTCATAAAGGCGCTTTGCACATGGAGCAACTATTGCAGCAACTGGCAACTAGCTGTTTACATAATTATATTTCAATTGGACTGCGCGCACATAGCAACTCGAGTTTCGAGTTCCAGCAATCGTCAACAGTTTTCAGTTGCTGCAATCTATGACTAAAGTAGTTGCTAATTGCCGCAACTAGCAACTGTTAAATATTATACCGATTTGTAAAGTTACCGTAGACGGCGACGACGTAATAAAATTAGAGCAATTGCTGCTTAATATATGTAAACAGCTTGTTGCCACTTGCTAGTTGCTCTATGTGCAAAGGGCCAAAGATATTTACAAAAATATTTTTCTAAAATAATAGCCAGAGGTATTTAGAGTATGATTCCCACTGTTGGGAAGCTAGTTTCCACTTTTGGAGAGTTAGTTGTAAAATCCAATTTGCTGGTAATGTAATTTTTCCTGTCAAAAAAAAAATGACTAATCTCCGCTGAGATGACAATTACATAACTAAAATAAAAAACACTCACCCAGACTGTGTATACTCCTGCATGACAGTAGCAACTCGCTGCACCAGCTGGGCAGTCGGGATAGGCTCGTGGTACATCAGGAAGTACTGCTGGGCCATCTTACGGGCTTGAGTGACGAGGAGACGGTAGTCGGGGCCCATGCCGGAGTAGACCATGCCTGGAAGACAGTATTTGAAGATTAGCATTTAACAAATATTTGATTGAAAAAAAAACTTAATATTTTTTGTGTACGTAAATACTTCATTAATTTAGTAACTGCAGTTATTAGCACACCCTCTGTAGCGAGAGACAACTGAGGACAGTCTCAGTAGGTCGTGTTTGACAAGAAAAGCAATCCACATTTTGCTAGGCTGCTGGATTCCTCCTTTCCAACTCCTCTCAGAAAAGACACTTGTGTAATCTGTCTTTTTCCTGTAACCTGTTTGAATTTTGGGGATTCTATTGCCATAAACCAGGCACAAATACAGATTGTGTCTGCTACAAAAATATTCCTGATGAAAAAACCATAACAGTTTGCCTGACCCAGGACATCATGCTCCTCAGTCGTGCTTACAACCACTCAACTATCGAGGCAGTCTGTCTAAAGTTTCTGTAAAAACTACATTATAATTTCTTTAAATAACTCTTACCAATATGGCCAGTGATCATCTCCACCTTGTTGACGCTGTGCTCATCATACAGGATACTCTTGTGCTTGTTCTCTGTGGCTATTACTACGCCATTGGATGCTGGAATCAAAATTGTAAACCATCATTGCTAAATCACTACATATTATAAAACAAAGTCCTCTGCCACATCTATGTGTCTGTTCGCGATAAACTCAAAAACTACTGCACTAATTTTCATGGTATTTTCAGCAATGGATCAAGTAGTTCTTGAAGGTTTTAGTATATAATTTGTCAAGTTCCGACATCCACACAAGCATAGTCGCGGGCATCAGCTTGTTACAAATAAAACTCACGCATAGTGTGGTGTAGTATAGAAAGACAGAAATGTTAATTTGGCATTAAAAACAAAAATACCTTAAAAATGACACAGATCAGGATGAATATGTCATTGTGTTCATTTACATTGTGCAAGCGATTGGAATGGAATCTCGATGTAGTTGGTGAAAGGCTAGGCAAAGGAAGATGAACTCTTTCTTTTGAGCAAAGGTTTTGTCTAAAATTTTAAACTAACAAAGGGTCACCTAGGTCATTCTATGGTCAGTGGGCCGTCTTTATGGTGTATGGTGGTTGTAATGCGGTTGAGCATTGCAGATTAAAAGGATATCATTAAGGTTGCATTTCTTTAGTCAAAGAAGGTTTACAAAGGAGTGAAATTAGTCTGCAATAACTTATTCTGTCAAGTCATGCACGATAATCACGAGATGGATTTGAAATGTTGCTCTTAGCAGGAGATAGCATATAACCAATAAGTTTAGTCAATCATAACGAAGAATTATAACAGAATGAATTGCTTAAAACTACCGATGCTAAAATAACCTATAAAATAAACAAAACTTACCTTTGATACCGACGGACGTACCGCCGGCGGCTACGGCAGCTAACGCATATTCGATTTGAACTAATTTCCCTGAAGGGCTGTGAAAAAAAGAATAATTTTCATTGCAATCGCACCAAACATCCACTCGAAGTTGGAAACACAAGAAATCTTGGAAATAATGGCAAATCAACTACGGCAAATAGTCAAGTAAGTAGGTAAATACTTCTTCTTGATGAATTCAACGTTTTAAAAGCACAAAATCACGTAAATAAATAGTTTTTTTACCTAAAAGTGGTGAGAGAGAAACTGTAACGCTCAGACGCCATGATTACAAAGCGATTTGTCTAAATTTTACTCTGTCATGTTGTCTGTTGTCAGTAATGGCGAAACGTCAAAACTTCGTTTTATTGCTGCTAAAGCACTTTCGACCGGTTTTTCCTGAAATTATTTTTGCGGAGAAGTCTACTGAGTCGACTGAGTCAACTTGCACCTTTTTCACATGGAACTAGGCAGAAAATACAGTGCACCCACTGTTACAAATGACAGTTTACTATTTTATCAGCAAGCCCATAATAAATCTTTTTTTGAACTGAAAAGGCCTGTGTTCGAGTCGTAAATTCTTCAAATTATTGAGCGAATCCAAAGACCGAGCTTGTCATTGGCTGCTCCATTAACCAATCAGAGCACAAGGAATTCGCTCAATATTTTGATTGATTGACGTTCCTGAAAATATTTACTCCTTCGCTGTGCTATTTATATTTTAATGGCCTGGAATATCGTAAAACAGTAGTTCGTGATGGTATTCGAAGTTCCTCCTATGCACAGATCTGTATCACCAAGTTCCGACATGTCAGAAGAGAGGAATCGCGTGGAAAAAGCGCTCATAGTAATAAAAAGACCGCCGAATTCGGTCAAGACGACTGGTAGCAAGAATTATTGTGATAAAAATGGCAATGATGTGAATAGGAAGTGTGATGATGATTGTAAATATTCGGGGACGAGATGCTTCGCGTTCTGGGCATTCGTTTTCATGGTTGTTGTCTTTGGGTTTGCGAATTTGGTGCTTTCAGCCTTCATGATGTTTGTACTGAAGCTTGGCAAAGGTAACTCGTTTTTCATTCAAAGTTTCAAATCCGCACTTATGACGACCCCTAAAACTCCTGGTTATTTTAAGTTTTCAGAGCTGTTAAGAAAGTGCCATACAGATGGAGCAGGTCTTTTGCCAACTGGCTCAGAGTTCAGTCTTCATTCTTCTTAGTACTACTGGGTTCTAGGTCAAAGCTTTATCATAGATTGAAATACTTCCTTTGGAAGATCCTTTAATATTCGGCTAAGCTTTGAAAGCAAACCCTCACTCAGCAGTTGCCCTTTATAAACAGTAGACCAATAATAAGGCCGCCCCTAAGACGACCTACTGACCCTGACTGCCCTATTTTTTAGAAATCTACCCTTTGGAATGAACAACTATACAGGGTGGAAGTGACACCCCTGCTTAAACGGTTACCACATATTACACATACATCGTTCTGAACCACCCTTTTTTGAGGGCGCAAACAAAATCATCAAATGACTCCTTCCAGTCTGGGCAAAGCGGTAGGGAGTGTCAGACTTCTACTGACTAAAAAACAGCAATGTTCCTTTTTAGCCCTTTGTGTTTGGGGCCGCAGTATCTCTTTTGAACAGACCACAGCCTCGGAAGGCATCGGCCGTTGCAATGAAAAAATGTTGTTTTTTTTATTTCATATGGGCTTACTCTTGACCTCAATCTTGCCCTAAGGGCAGAGATGAGGTCGACGATGGAACGAGCTTACCCAGAAGAAGCCTATTTACTCGCAACTTAAATAGATTGGGGTTAAATGCTGTCATCCCTTTGAGTTCTTCACATAGACTTTTTACTTCTTTTTCAGGAATGGAAAGCATGGAATTCCTGCCAGACCACAATGCCATCAAGTTCTTTGGTGACACAGACTTTGAGAACTTGTACAAGAAGGACGGACTGATTGAGAGCTTCCGAGATACACCTATGAGTATCTCTAGTGAAAATGGATCCGTTTTATTTAATTTACAGACCAAGTAAGTTATTACTCATCATCATCAGCCTATAATGTTCCCACTGCAGGGACTCAGGCCTCCTCTCTAGGAGAGGGATGGGATATAATCTACCACGCGGGCCCAGTGCGGGTTGGAATGGTAGATGTCACATGTCCTGTCTTTTAGGGAGTTGGAAAGGAATGGGGAAAGCTTTTGCCCAGCAGTGAGACAGAATACAAAAAACTTAAATAATATGGTAAAATAAAAAATAATTTTACTTTCAAGTATTTTCTTTTATTGATAGGATTTGTCTATTTGAGTAGGATGAAATTTTCAAAAACAGAATATGTACAATTAAAAAATCATTCCAAAACAAACTTTATTCTAATGGGAAAAGGTTGATTTTAAGTGACATACAAGCATTACGCAATGACAGCGACATTTCCGTCACGGCTTACGAGCCTGTTTTACTGCCTAGGCAAGTAGGAATGCATATAGAGGTGACCTAGACCTAAATTATTATGGTCTACTGTCTTCCTTATTCATCATCATCAGCCTATAACGTTCCCACTGCTAGGACTAAGGCGTCCTCTCTAGGAGAGGAGAGGGATTTTTGGTTCTAAGACATGCCGGTTTCCTCACGATGTTTTCCTTCACTGTTTTGAGAGCAGCGATGATGAAATCAATTACACAAAGTAATGCGCCTGCCTGGGTTCGAATTCGAACCCACGTTACTGTTTCGTAAGTCGGGGCTGCAACCACTAGGCCACCGCTGCTCCCAGACTTCTACTGACTAAAAACCACCCATGGTCCTTCTTGCCCTAGCTTCTAGCCCTTTGTGTCCGGGCCGCGAAGTTTCTTTCGAAAAACCCGCAGCTGGTATTACTGCCTATATAGGCGTGCACATATTTAGAGGTCGTGCTTGGGAGCCCTACACCAATGCGGCAGTCTTTCTTCTTTCTGTTTCTTCTTGAAGTTCTTACTCAATTACTTTCATCTTCCAGACCAACTCGCCATGAGAACAAGCTAACAGTGAACACATCCGGAGTCTTCGTGCGAGGAGTGAACGCTCTAGAGCTGACCGACCCTGACTCTGGAGAGGTGGTGTTCAGTACGGCTGCCACGGAGATGAACATACCTGATGGAGTTAATAATTTACATGCTAAGGTCGGTATTAGTTATTGTTGTCATAATATTGCAAGGAGTGAACGCTCTAGAGCTGACCGACCCTGACTCCGGAGAGGTGGTGTTCAGCACGGCTGCCACGGAGATGAACATACCTGATGGAGTTAATAATTTACATGCTAAGGTCGATATTAGTTGTTGTTGTCATAATATTGCAAGGAGTGAACGCTCTAGAGCTGACCGACCCTGACTCCGGAGAGGTGGTGTTCAGTACGGCTGCCACGGAGATGAACATACCTGATGGAGTTATAATTTACATGCTAAGGTCAGTATTAGTTGTTGTTGTCATAATATTGCAAGGAGTGAACGCTCTAGAGCTGACCGACCCTGACTCCGAAGAGGTGGTGTTCAGTACGGCTGCCACGGAGATGAACATACCTGATGGAGTTAATAATTTACATGCTAAGGTCAGTATTAGTTGTTGTTGTCATAATATTGCAAGGAGTGAACGCTCTAGAGCTGACCGACCCTGACTCCGGAGAGGTGGTGTTCAGTACGGCTGCCACGGAGATGAACATACCTGATGGAGTTAATAATTTACATGCTAAGGTCAGTATTAGTTGTTGTTGTCATAATATTGCAAGGAGTGAACGCTCTAGAGCTGACCGACCCTGACTCCGGAGAGGTGGTGTTCAGTACGGCTGCCACGGAGATGAACATACCTGATGGAGTTAATAATTTACATGCTAAGGTCAGTATTAGTTATTGTTGTCATAATATTGCAAGGAGTGAACGCTCTAGAGCTGACCGACCCTGACTCCGGAGAGGTGGTGTTCAGTACGGCTGCCACGGAGATGAACATACCTGATGGAGTTAATAATTTGCATGCTAAGGTTGGTATTAGGTGGTTGTTGTCATATTATTGCGCTTATTAATACAGATGTGGTAGACCTAAAACTAGAGACTATAAATTTGACGACACGGTTGCGGTTGATTGGACTGCTGCGCTGCGTGGCGCGGATTCGATCCCCGCACGGAATAAATATTTTTATGGCCTACAGATAGTTGTTTCGGGTCTGGGTGTTTGTATGTAAACGCACCCACATTTCAGGGAAAAAAATCTTTAAAAGAATGGTTTTAAAGTACCCATAACAAAGCCGAAAGGCACTTGTTTGTCCCGTCGACAGATATCCCCAAATCCGTCACCCTTGGACCTAAACAATATAAGGGTTTAAGGGTGAAATATAAGGGTCTTATTCGCCCTCTGCCGATGCTCGTTGCGTCTGCTACGGTATGGGCGGGAGCTCGTAACCTAAGAGAATCTCCCCTAATTTTTCAATCACTAATCTACACCTATTCTTTCCAGCAAATCTCAGTGAAACGCATAACATCACCCGTAGACGAAGACCTAACCCTTCGTTCAGAAACCTCAGCCCACCTCCGTGGAGCTGAAGGCACACACATGGAGTCCAAAGCCCTACACTGGAGCGCTGACCAGGACATCTACCTGAAATCCATCAATGGTTCTATCGTCCTCAGCGGGAAAGATGGTGTCTTCATCGATGTGAGGTACCTTCCTATTGCTAGTACGGTGAATAAAACTGATAAGTATGGACAGGGTACTGGGCAGTTTAAAGTGTGTGTGTGTATGCCTCAAGGGAAGTTGTTCCGGATTGCTGTACCGACTGGTCAGAAAGTTACCTGTTCGCATATTAATATGACTGGGGATTTGAATCCTTGTAATTAGTGTGATTGTAGAGTGCATTTTTTAATTAAGTCTAGACCAGCACATCAAGCTACTAAAATCTGTCAATTTCTTTAATAGATTAGGTATCGACGTTATCGCTAAAGTTTAAGGTTGATTGTGAGAATTTGATAGTTTTGGGTACCTTGATGGACTGGCGTCTATACATGGTGTAAAAGTACCTTAAACGAAGACGAAAGGCATTTGTTGTCTCCATCATTGCGATATTTTTTTTTTGTTCTAGACCTGGGAAACTTCTAGTTGCAGAGATATTGGGGGTCAAAATCCGACTTTTTAATGTTACAAGGTTCCTTTAAATACCTTCACGACCCCCATACTATTACAATACATCCATCCATCATCTCTGGCGTTTTTTTTTTTTTTGGTGGGTGGAAAATCATCAAATGACCGCCCCGCTCTTGGGCAGAGCGAAGGGGAGTGTCAGACTTCTACTGACTAAAAACCAAACCCATGTTCCTTCTTTGCCCTTGTGCCGAGGCCACGTCATCTCTGCCCTTAGGGCACAGGTTACCAGATACTACACTCCATACAAAATGTTCAATGCCTACCGTTATAATAGCCTACACTTTCAAGTCAACAGACGCTGCGAACGAAAATGTACCCTAACCTTACAAACGTAAAGTGAGTTTTGCTTTGTAGATGCGCGCCGCCGCGCGGATATTGTGAATTGCCAGGGCTGCCTCTATCGACAAATATTATTATGATAATAGGTTTTGTAGTATACTTTATAAAATAAAACAGGTGTTTTGTATCAGATGTATCAGATTAAATTGTTTTAAAAAATAAGTATAAAACGAAAGAAGAATGGGTATTTTTGTATAGACCCCGTCCCTTTCCTTGTAACACTTTCTCCTATATATCAAATAAAAGAGCGTTAAAAATACATCATTTTATTGTATGACAGTAAATGTGTGAATAATGGGGGAAAAAAGTTATTCACCGATAAAGATAGAAAATATTTTTTTTTTTTTTTCGTAGAACCTGCTTGAGTGTGGTGTCTATTGATAGGTCTTTTAAAATGACACTGAGGTTACTAAAACCATTTCTTCTCAAAGTCAATCGTTTGAAAGATAGACACTTCCAAAGTGCAAAAATGTGCCCCCACCCCCTCTGACTTTTAAACTAACTAGGTGAAAAATCTATTAAAAATATATGCTGTAGATCGCAATGAAAACTCACAACCGAAATTAGTTTGAACGAGATATAGTCAGCAGTTTTTGAGGTATAGCTCATTTAAAAAACCGCAAATATAACTTTGTCATTCATACAAACACTATGAAAAACAAACTTATCACAAAATATGTTTTATGTTGCCGCTTTAACAACAAATAATACAAATTAAAGGGGACTTCCCTACTACGATGATGCAGAACCTTTCATGTGCGAGTCCGACTCACACTTGGCAAGTTTTTTTTACCAAATTCATTTTTTTTTTCAATTATTCACACGGTTACTGAACCGTGTGAATAATAGAAGAATTGAATTGAGGAAATGGAATACACCATACACCAATGGGATACACCATAGAAGTATGTCTAAATTAAAGTCCAAGAATGACTGACTAAGAAATCAGAATCGACGGATCCGTGTTGCTGAGAGGCCGCATTTTATCGTGGCACATATAAAAAAAAACTTATATTTTGTTCAATCCTAACACAGAGTGTAGTTAGCTTGGGGCAGTTTTCAGCAATAGACAGTGATTCAAGAGGAAGGTTTATATGTAGCACATTGCACCCGTGCGTAGCCGGGGCGGGTCGTTAACTAGTAAAAAAATAAAGAATAAATTCAATTCTTTATCGGTGAATAACTTTTTTCCCCAATTATTCACACAGTAACCTTGTGAATAATTGGAAAAAAATGAATTGGATTAAAACTTCGCCTAGTCGGACTCGTACATGAAAGGTTCCGTACCATAGGTAAGTCCGCTCATTGAGAAGTGGCTGAAGAGGCACCACGGGCGCCCTCTTCAGCGGACACGGTTGTTTCGGGAGGTACCTGCACCGAATCAGGCGGGTGGAAACACCTGAATGCTACTATTGCGAGGATCAGCCGGAGGATACGGTGGAGCACAACGTGGAGGTCTGCCCCGCTTGGGCGGAGCCCCGCCGTGATCGGCGATTGGCGGCGGTGACCTCTCGCGTCCAAGCTCTGGTGCAAGCCATGGTCCGGGGCGAGAGGGAATGGGAAGCCGTCGCCTACTTCTGCGAAGCAGTGATACTAGCGAAGGAGGTGGTAGAACGTGAGAGGAAGAGAACCTCTCGTCGCAGCCGCCGCGGGAGACGCTCCGGGCGTCGGGGGCCACGTCGTGGCTTCCAACAACCATAGACGCGGACCTGAGGACGGTGAGTTATGGGCTAGCTCGCCGCCGCGCCGTCCGTCTTAGGAGGACGACAGGCGTGTCGACGTCGAGTTCGTGTTCCACGCGCGCCTCAAAGAGATGTCAGCAATATGGAAGGGGCCCGCAAGGGTCGACGCCCGTCGGGGCTGCGGGTTGTTCGAAAGAGATAGAGCGGCCTCGACATAAAGGGCTAAGAAGGAACATGGGTGGTTTTTAGTCAGTACAAGTCTGACTAAAATCTGGGTTTTAAAAAAATGTTCCGTACTATCGTCGCAGGGTCTGCCCTTTAATTTGTATTATTTGTTGTTAAAGCGGCAACAGATATACACACTTTGTGATAAGTTTGTTTTTCATAGTGTTTGTATGAATGACAAAGTTATATTTTCGGTTTTTTGAATGTTCTCTATCTCAAAAACTGCTAACTATATCTCGTTCAAACTAATTTTAGTTGGAAGTTTTTATTGCGATCTAGAGCATATCTTTTTATTAGATTTTTCACTCCCTTATTTTAAAAGTTAGAGGGGTTGGGGGACACCTTTTAGCACTTTGGAAGTGTCTATCTTTCAAACGATTGACTTTGAGAAAAAATGGTTTTAGAAACCTCAGTTTCATTTTAAAATATCTATCAATAGACACCCCACTCAAGTAAGTTCGATAAAAAAAAAATATAAAAAAATTCTATCTTTATCGGTGAATAACTTTTTTCTCCCATTATTCACACATTTACTGTCATACAATAAAATGATGTACTTTTAACGCTCTTTCATTTGATATATAGTAGAAAGTGTTACAAGGGTAGGGACGTTTTGCCCCTTCTTCTTTATAGGTATTTAAAAATAATAGATTAATTTTACATATACTCCATTTACTATAAGATTAGAATTTTAAATTAGCCGTTTTTACAGTCCGTTCAACCGATTTTGACTTCTATACCGTAGGCATAAGGAGGCCATTAAAAGCAAAAATAATGTTACAATACCGACTGTTTACTGCAGCTGCATTTTGTCTTGCTGTCAACGTAATAAAGTTCACAATCGGTTGAACGGACTGTAAAAACGGTTGTTAACTTAAAATTCTAATCTTATAGCAAATGGAGTACCTCTATACTCCATTTGCTATAAGATTAGAATTATAATGTGGTTCTGGTTGGCTGGACATTTCTTCAAAACTGCTCGCATTTAAGTAGGTCAATAGGGCACTTTATGTGACGGCTAAACACCCTTATTTCAGAATAGGTGACGCTACAGAATCTTAGATAATCGATCGAAAGCGTGTCCAGCCAGCTTGAAAAACCACTTTTCGCTGGTCTCTCAATCTCCGTAACGGAAGTGATTTTGACGACTTTTTGCATATCAACGGGCGTCACATAAATATGTGACAGGCATCAAGCTAAAAGTTTTGTGATACGTACAGTGGTTTAGTAGAAAAATGCAAAAAACTGTGTCCAGCCATCTTGAATTTACGTAGAAAACTTTTGGCTGGCACTTCCGAATCCCACATAACGGGAGCGTTTTCGAATATGGTTCCTTTACTAATACTTGGTGACGCAATGTGTGACAGTAATAACGTTTGATTTATGCCGTCACATGCAAGGGTTTACGAGATATCAATGAAAACTTAATGTATACTTGTGTCCAGCCATCTTGAACTCAGGCTGGCTGGACACCTGTATCTCCGCTGCCTGATGATCTACGACCTTCAGAATGGTATCAAAATGTTGTGACGGGGACGATAATGGTAACCTGAATTTGTGACGGAGAAACTTTGCGTAGTTTCAAAGATATTGATCTATTAAATTTTCCCATACAAACACTGTAGTAGGGTTACCAATATTGTAGGTTTTATGTAGGACTAAGTATTTAAGGTGTTTTCTTCAATGGACGAAATTTCGCGTATTGGTGATACTAATACGAACAACTGTAGATATTTTAATCAATAGAAGACAAAAGTGTAGAAGTGAGGAAGGGGGGGGGAGATTTTTTTTAATGTTATTGATTATTTACGTGCAGATACCTATCTACTCTTTTTAGTAGATAATTATTGGTGTTTTTATGGTAAGTACATAGGTAGATATTGTGTCAGGATAACAGACTAATGCTCTAAGGTATTTAAATGAAAAAATAATGTAGGTAAATAAAATCACATTTATTTATTTGCGCTAGAGCGTTTCAATGACGAAAATGACGACGATCAACTCCATTTGCACTTCAATAACCCCCGCCTTGTACCAAAGCGTTGTTTTTACCGCCGCCCTAAGTGTTTGAAGCGCAAATGAAGCCGGTGGTCGTCATTTTAATCATATAAATAGCTGAATAAACTAAAATATTCTTCAATACCTATTTATGGAAAAGAATAAAATTATTACACAAAATAAATCACAGCATCAGTTTTCATTTGGTTTTATTACGTACTACCATTATTACGCTGTCACACTCACAGCCTGTGTACAATCTCAGTGTCAGTGCATCAGTGCTGCCAACAAGACCGATATAGAATCTGCTAAAATGGTGTTAAAATTATGCCAATTGCTTTATAGAAATGCTAAAAAATCTGCTAACATTTTTCAGTGTCAAATGAAACGTAAAATAGTTTTAACTTTTTTATTATTTAACAAAATATACATACTGTTTTAATCGACTATGATCTCAAATACTCTTTCCATTATGTTGGCACCAGAAGCGCCAACAATATAGTAAAGGGATTTTTTTTCTAAATGGAAATAATTGCGTACGCATTAATGTATTTTATTTTATAATTATTTTGTATGCTAAAAATATGCTAAACAACTAATAAGTTTGCTAAACAACATGAAAAAATGCTAAATTGGCATCACTGAGTGCAATGCACTTTGTTCTTTTTTGTTAGTGTTTTTAATTATTATTTTGAATTAACACATACTTACGCTTTTTACTGCAGGAAAACCTTTTATTCCCACGGAGAAATCAAATACAAAGCAGGCGTGGCTGCTACCGGCCGATTAGTCGATTAAAAAGAAATCCTTTATTTATGTAATAAATAAATAAATAAATAAAAATAAATAAATGTAAAAATTATGGTCACCTCACAATATTAATGGATGTTTGTATGGGAAAATTTAAATGATCAATATCTTTGAAACTACGCAAAGTTTCTCCGTCATAAATTCAGGTTATCATTATCGTCCCCGTCACAACATTTTGATACCATTTTGAAGGTCGTAGATCATCAGGCAGCGGAGATACAGGTGTCCAGCCAGCCTGAGTTCAAGATGGCTGGACACAAGTATACATTAAGTTTTCATTGATATCTCGTAAACCCTTGCATGTGACGGCATAAATCAAACGTTATTACTGTCACACATTGCGTCACCAAGTATTAGTAAAGGAACCATATTCGAAAACGCTCCCGTTATGTGGGATTCGGAAGTGCCAGCCAAAAGTTTTCTACGTAAATTCAAGATGGCTGGACACAGTTTTTTGCATTTTTCTACTAAACCACTGTACGTATCACAAAACTTTTAGCTTGATGCCTGTCACATATTTATGTGACGCCCGTTGATATGCAAAAAGTCGTCAAAATCACTTCCGTTACGGAGATTGAGAGACCAGCGAAAAGTGGTTTTTCAAGCTGGCTGGACACGCTTTCGATCGATTATCTAAGATTCTGTAGCGTCACCTATTCTGAAATAAGGGTGTTTAGCCGTCACATAAAGTGCCCTATTGACCTACTTAAATGCGAGCAGTTTTGAAGAAATGTCCAGCCAACCAGAGCCACATGAATTATAAGTTAACAACCGTGTTTTATTTTGATGTACCTACTTAATGATTATTTTTTTTCCTTTCTTTAAATTCCTGATTGTTAAACTTTAACGTATAGAATATTCTAAATCGAAAAAACTATTTTATTAGGTAATCTTGGGGGAAACAAGGGCAAGGGAAGTTAAGTGGTATGTTTACCATTTAATTAAATAATTGTAGGTAGTAAATTTTTTCATAACAAATTAAAACTTATATTTCTGTGTCACGAGGAAAACCGAAAAAAGATAAGTTTTTATCTTTTCTCTTGCTGAATCTATATCCATCCACTGCACCTAATAGGTACACCAGTTGTAGCTATTTCTTAGGATTTCAAAACTAGCGTCAAATCTACCGAAATATAATATGCGTATGCACAGAGTACAGTAGGTAGTGCACTAAATATTGCGTATCGTACGCGCCGCGCGGCTGTTGAAAACCCTGCTGCGCTATGGGCTACCGTAGACCGGCGCCCGTTAGGTAGTTAGCGCGCGTAAGTACATGGAGTGTAGTATCTGTCTGTGCCTAAGGCAAGATTGAAGTCAAGAGCAAACCCATTTATAATAATAAAAAAAACATCAACACAATGTTTTGAGCGTGTCACATTAAGTCCTACCATAAAACGTGATTTTTCACCCCAAAAACAATAGTCGTTTTCCAGCAATAATTTTAGCATAGGTAGAGTCACTTAAGATGTACATAATGCTTGGTTGACGGCTGCGTAAAGGGTCCGTTTACACCCTATATAATGTTTTGTTTTTCACAAAACTGCTTGTAGATTTTAGTAGGTGATGAAATAACTGAATGTGAAGATGGTAATTATGAAGTAGAATAAATAAATCAATTGTAGGAAATCGCCATATCACTGTTCAGTCAATTTTAATACGCATTTATACTTTATTTATATTATTTTATAACAATCTTATTTAGTTTGATTATCCATAATATCATGCCCTTAATAGGGGATCGGACAAAAAAAAACTAATTAGTCCGTCAGATAGAATTCCAAAAATTATTGGACACGTATTTTTTCTTTTTTCACGTAAACTTAAAATGAAGACGATACAGTGCTTCGAAAACTCGTGTGACGTCATATGATAGTACATTTTGACGACACAAGCCACAAGTGACGTTTCAAGCCCCACTCCAAGATCTTTGACGCGTTTTATCTTCGTCATTTTTTATTGATTTGATAAAACAAAAAACACGTATTCAATATTTTTCGATAATCTAACTTACGGACTAAACAGAATCATATTATTTTGACCCAGTCCGATCCCCTATTGTACGAAGGGGTGGGCACAGGTGTAATTAATTAAACAGGAGAAATTCCTAGTGTGGGGCAACGTTATATTAAAAAAAAACTTGATTCATATTTGTGATAATCAAGCTACTGGTTTAAAGAAAATGAATTAAGAGAAACTCCACATGGGTAATGTGGGTTCAATTGGGTAGTTGACACCAGTAATAAAGAATCTAAGACAAAACATAACGCCTGTATATCCCGAAGAGTCTTCTGTCAGGAATGTCTCAGTAGCAGCCAAGGCATCTATATTTGTGTCTGGTTTATAGCAATAGGCTTGCCAACTATTACAAGGACATAACTGGCGAAATGTGGGTGTACTTGTTAGGTACACCTCTGCCTTACCTTTCGGGGATTACAGGCGTGATGTTATGTTATTTTATCATATAACATGACAAAACAAATGCTTAATGGTGAAGGCGACAAGGTAGCCCGCGAAATTCGAATTTTCTTACGTTTTTTAGGTCGCTTGAGTGACTATTTGATGAAACGGCATTCTTGAGACCTTTATGAACTGAGTGAGAAGTTTGTAGTGGTGATTTTAATCATTATTACATAATAAATAGACATTTGTCACTGCCGGTAAATTGCAAAAAAAACCCTAAGAAAATTCGAATTTCGCTGGCTACCTTGTCGCATTAACCATATTATAGAGTCTCGCTACCTAATTCAATTTGATTTGACTTTTATAAGATTGGTAGGTAGTTAATTTATTGTAATAGATCATAATAATAATATCAGTCATGTTTAAAATGACATAACTATTAAACGATTTACACTATTGTATTTATAATAATTGTTATCAATAAAAATAAAGGATTCTAGTCAATAATATCGTGTAATTTATTTTTAACTAATTTCCCTTTAAGTTTTATTTCGTTTCACAAGGGTTCATAAAATGGGCCTTCGATCCATATGCACATTGTTTTATTCCTGTATATTTTCATATGGCTAGAAAGGGGAGTGCCTTTTGAGGTAACAAGTAATAGAGAAGTATGGAAGAAAAAGAGATGCACTTCAATCTTATTATATTTGTGTAGATATCTATATCTCATATCATCACACAGTGTGGCAAAAATCGAGTACAGTCAACAGCAAAAGTAGATGATCAAAATCAGAAATTCAATACTAATGAACGGAGTTCGCGTCAGAACTGTGTGGCGTCGAAGTGATTCAAAAGTATGTGATTGTAAATTATACCAAACATTTACTACTAGTACAACTGCCATATATTCGTGATCAGTTTTGAATCCAAAAGTTATAAACTCAATTCGCTCCAGAACAAAGAAGTGAAAAAAAAAACAAAACTAGTGAACAGTTAAAATCAAAAATGTAATGATGAAACTGAGGCCACGTAAATCATGAGGCAAATAATTCATCCATACTTATTTTTTAATTATCCCATTAATTTAATTTGTTGTTTTACGGAAAAACAGATGAATTGGATAAAAATTTGCATATTTGCATTTGATAACAGACGCACTCAACGCTAACAGTGCGACAAAAGCGCAACAAGTCAATACAAATCTATATAAATAATTCGCACTGGGCCCGCGTGGAGGACACTCTAGCAGAGAGAGGCCTGTCTTTCAACAGTGAGTAAATTCATTTTTAAAACACGATATTAACTAGGAGCTCCTGACTAAATAATAATAGCCGCAAGGGTAGACCTTCAAAGGATAAGGCCGGAACTCCACCAAAGCGGAGAGATGTGCCAAATTTGACCAATCACAGGAAGGGTAAAAAAGACCAGATGTAAATTTTAACTAATGTGATTGGTCGATTTCCGCACATCTCTTCTCCGCTTTGGTGGAGTCCGGGCCTTAGCCGTGGTTGCTGAGGTAGGTAGGTCTATGGATGGGTGACTATCAGGGGCGTAGATACCACCGTATCTGCCGTATCAATTATACGGGGCCCCCGGGTTGTGGGGGCCCCGATGTGCGGGAATATGCCGATCTGTCAGCCCGCTTTGTCCCCTTAGGGTGACGGATAGGAAAAAAAGTTTGATCTGTCCCCCTGTTTGCAATGAGGGGACAGTTCGAACTTTATTCACTCCTTAACGGTTTCATCTGTCCCCCTATCACCAATAGGGGGACAGATGAAACTTATTTATTCCTGTTTGTCCCCCACAGAATTTAATATATAATTCTTAAAAGTAATGCCACACATAAGACTAGTGGTTTAGGTTTATATAATCATCTGTTTTTTAATTACAATAAAAAATATACTAACAATAAGAATATTTTGTTTTGTTATTGATTGATAGAATCAGTCACAGTCCGATAAATCACAGTAATAGGTATTGTACATATTAGTCGAGTGGGTAACAATGAACCAGCAGTACAGAGTGAACCATGCAAATAATTAAAAAATGTGACGTTACCGTTTGATGCAAACTGCATAAAATTAACGTCTTTGAGGCCCCCCCGCCCTCCCAAATCGACAGCGAGCTAGCGACGCAGGCGACCGAGCGCCCTTTTTCGCCTCATTACCGTCTCCTAAAAGAGGGGACTTAAAAAATAAAATAAGACTTACTTTAAATCTATAAGAAGATATTCGCAAAATAAGGTTTGATATTAACTATAGTACTGACTACATACAAGTGGAGTTGTTCTGTACTGACATACAGATCACAGACAGAACTTTTATTTTGTTTGATAACTCTTACAGGAATGAAAACGTCAAAACTTGAATTTATTTACTTCATTCCTGAATAATACTACTATATCTTATTAGGAACATTTCCTCATCTAAAAGTTAACATTGTTAGTAAAAATTAACATTTGTAATATGAAGTCAAATCAGAGGACTGATTGTTATACTTATTATACCTGGAATACCTACTACGTGATTTATAAGACTGGCTGATCGATACAGAAACAAAAGAAATATTTGTAACTTATTTAAATACAGATGATTATAAACCTAAACCACTAGTCTTATGTGTGGCATTACTATTAAGAATTAATATATTAAATTTTGTGGGGGACAACAGGAATAAATAAGTTTCATCTGTCCCCGTATCACCAATAGGGGGACAGATGAAACCGTTAAGTAGTGAATAAAGTTCGAACTGTCCCCTCATTGCAAACAGGGGGATAGATCAAACTTTTTTTTCCTATCCGTCACCCTAAGGTGACAAAGCGGGGTGACAGATCGGCATATTCCGATGTGCGTAAGCAATAAAAATTAATAAAAACTTCCCAAATTTTACTTTATTTCAGAAATGACATAGGTCAAAAAAGCAATTTCTTTATTCCCGCGTAAAGTGTGCGTTTTAAAGTCATCATCAGCTGTAAATGATTTAATAAATCAGTTTGCCGACAAAAAGACAAGGAGAGTGTCCATTTAATTTGAATTGTTTGTAAAAAACATTAAAAAAAAACATCCGAATTGAGAACCTCCTTTTTTAAGAAGTCGGTTAAAAAAAATGGGAAAAGTGACAAAAGACAAGACAAGTGACAAGACAAGAAACACGACAAGTGTGTGAGATAATGATGATGAATAAATATTTCTTTTAATTTTATGCAAACATTTTTTCTTTTGTGAGAAATATTTTGCCTTCATAAGGGCCCCCAAACAAATCGTTAAACGGAGCCCCGCCAAGGCACGCTACGCCACTAGTGACTATAATTCCATACAGTTTCTTCCGTGCCCCGGAAAGCACGATCATCCCGGCTGTCGTTACGAGTAGTCAGCTGCGTCTCGTTAGACTGGAAGCCGACGCCAATATAGTTGAAAAAAGGCAGGCAGTTGTTGATGATGATGAGATGAAATAAAACAAAATAAATCAATATTCAGAATTTAATTCTTTTAAAAACTAGATATACAAAATACTCACGCGACGTTTTTTTTTATTTTCACAAATACATTGATACTACTTGACAGTGTATATCTTCACGGCAACTCTGTCTAACGGGGGTAGGTAGAATGTAATCAGCGATAGGACAGGGAATAGCTAGATATAACACAAGATTGAGTTTTAATAACAGGGACCATTAAAAAACATATTATTATACTTAAATGCATATTTAAATTCACTTGAAAAGCTATAGATTTCCAACAACATTTTTCTACAACTACCGGCAAGCATTTTCATCCCTGATAAAAATAACTCAACCCTGTATAAATTGATAAAAAAAACTGAATGACAGCCATGGAAAGAACGAAGGAAAGAAAACTGTTGATGACAGGTTAAAAGTCAAAATTATCGTTATTTTTTTAATTACAAATCCATAGACAATTTTACTAGCCATTCAGTACTGTAATATTTTACTTGATGTCGTTATCAAAGAATACTTTAACAGAAAAAAAAAGTTAAATCTACCCCAATAATGATTTTCGTGAAGAGTATACGAATTATTCAATATACAGACTTATGACTTATTTCACAACCTCCAGATTTCTACCGGTTACTTTATCCCATAGACAAATTTATTCTTTTTTTTTCAGTTATCTGTCAGATATATTTTTTAAGATTCTTTCCGGAGACTATGAAACAAGCCTTTAGAGGCGGTTTTTATTATTATCTTCATATTTATCCGAAGTCGGTATCAAATAGCTGTAAGATTCACACCAGCACCCATTTTCGTATAAGCAGGAACTATTTGAAAATAGCTTACAAAGGGGCATCATATAACCTAGTATTAACAGGGGGGTTGTGGAGGTCAGATAGGCAGTCGCTTCATGTAAAATACTGGTATTCAGCTGCATCCGGTAAGACTGGAAGCCGACCCATATTTGGGAAACGGTTCGACAAATGGAACTTGGCTTTTGTACGTCCAAAAGTTCAATGTTATCCCGCTAGAGACGCTGATGTAAATCTTATAGCTACATTTTAACAAGTTGAATTTCAAAATTACAATACATTATAGATAGGTTATAATCCTATCAAATTACACTGTTTTAATAGGCAAAAATTGTAGGCAACAAGCATTAAAACTGACAGGGTCACTAAATTTATACTGAAATCTTATGATTAATACTGAAAACGCAATAACTTCAGTTAATCCATCTTCTTCTTCTTATAGTGTGAGCAGTAAGGTCTAACGACCCACACACCCTAGTGTCAGAGTTTCTAAACCGCCTCAAGGGCCTCTGACATGGTTTGACGACAGTCATTTCGCCGGGATCCCGAAACTTCGGGACCTCGAAACATATAATAAACATGGTAAATATTTCCGTTTTCAGTGATAAGATAATACTTGTGTACATTGATATAATAAAACCCTAGATGCACAGTTTCGAACAAAACAAACAGTCGAAGCTGTCGCCAAACACTCACCAATACACGCACTACTACATGTAGTTATCATCACTATAAACATATTTTTTTTGGCAAATTCAACCTTACGCAGATTCCTTTTACAATGCAGTTATAAAAGCAATATAAAAAGTATTTTGTACGACCGTGCAGAGACGCGAGCGACGCGAGACTGTTTGAAATGAGTTCATTGTGAACTCATTTTAAGCGGACGGTTTTGAGACGCGGAGTGTGTATCTTGGGTTTTATTATATCAATGCTTGTGTAGTCTTTATCCCGTGTAAGACATATTTTAGTACTAGATTTAGGTCTCTGGTTAGCTCTCTCTCTGTTAGCTAGACCATTACCCATTTTCATTATCGTGTGACCGAATATACTTTTATTGTACTTCAAAAATAGATACACAGATATTTTACAAGAAATCTACTCAATGGGTAAACGGCTGTCTTATTTAGTAGTATGAATGACAAGACGATTTTAATTAGGATTTCTCTTGTCCTAAAACAACCCTTATAAATAAAATTGTAAATGCAGTATTCAAAAGCATTTAAGAGAAGGATTAGTTCTTATATTATTTTGCCTGAATACTAGTTTTTTTTTCAGTATATGTCTTTAACACTAACTTGTATCTATAGACAAGATAAAGTAATTACTTATGCAACCATTTTTATGCATAGCATATCACAGATAATAATAATAATAATAATAATATTCCACAACTATCACACAACGCCATCTAGTCCCAAGCTAAGCAGAGCTTGTGTTATGGGTACTAGACAACTGATAAACATACTTATATATTTCTAAATACATACATATTATAGATAAATTACACCCAGACACAGAACAAATGATCGACAGAGGTGTTCGACAGATAGACAGAGGTGTTCTTAATAGTACCTACATCCACATTTCGCCCGTTATGCTTAAGTCCCATGTAATAGGGGCGAGCCTATTGCCATCAATCGGGCACAAATTCAGATTCAGTAGCTGCTACTGAGAAAAATGGAAAAACCTAATAACACTTTGCTCCACCCGGGAATCGAACCCCGTGCACAGCAGTCGCGCTTGTGACCTTTAGAGGCAAGTAAGATCCGTCAAAGAAGACTAAGAATTCTATTTTTTGACATTTCTAACTTCAATAAATGACTATCTTAAGGTTGATGTTCCAGGGTAGCCCGCGAAATTCAAATTTTCTTACGTTTTTAGCGATTTGCAGGCCAGTGCTAGGTTGTATGTTAGTGAAAATATGATTCGCGGCTGTAAGACGTATGCAGTTACAGAATTATAATCATCAAAATCATTATTACAACCCTCCAAGTTCATGTAACTTTCAAGAATGACTTTTTGATGAAATACTCATTCTTGACAGTTACATGAACTTGGAGGGTTGTAACTTTTACTTGTCTATAGATACAGATGTGTGTTGCCTACAATTTTTCACATAACAAAACCATTTAAATTCTAACAAACTACAGTCGAAATTTCCGTATATATACAAAGAATATATTTATAATATTTCACTCGATTTGACAAAAAATATTTTTGACACTATTTTCTAGTCAAATGTACGCAATGTACTTATTTTTATGGAAAAGATGACATGCGATAATAATTTACAAAAAATGAATTTAAAACCTTATCATCTCGCCTATTACTCTGGAAAGGGGTAGGCAGGGCAGAGGCGTACACATATATAATACTACTACGAATTAAACCAGTTATATTGGTGAAGCCTATTGTAAGAACATTTAATTTAATGGGCTCTCGCACTTAAAACCACTAGGTTAGGCACAAAGAAAAAACGAATAAGAAATCTATATAAATAAAAAGAGAAGTCCTGACTGACTGACTCATCAACGCCCAGCCCAAACCCTTGAACCTAGAAAGCTGAAATTTTGCACAGAGGTTCCCTTTATAATGTAGACAAGGAATAAGGAAGGAATTTTCGAAATTCAACCCCTAAGGGATTTAAATAGGGGATGAAAGTTTGTATGGAAAATCGTCATTTTCACGCGGGCGACGCCGCTGGCATAAGCTAGTAAATAATAAAACAAAATACATATAAAATAAAAAAATCGCATGTCAAAATTCCTCTGTAACTTAATGCCATTTAAACCAAATCTAACCACACAATTCTTTTACTTAGGTCTGAACAAAGTTATCTTACATTCTTTTGTTCACTAGGCTTTTAGTATTTCGGAGTTCCTTCTTCTTAGCGTGTCGATGGCAAATCTTCTATTTCACTACATATTATAAAACAAAGTCCTCCATCGGTTTTGTCTATCTGTCTATCTGTTCGCGATAAACTCAAAAACTACTGCACCGACTTTCATACTGTTTTCACCAATGGATAGAGTGTTTCTCGATGAAGGCTTTAGTATATAATTTGTCGCGATAACCGACATCCAAGCGGGCGAAACCGCGGGCATCAGCTAGTTTATAAATAAAAAGAAAAGTCCTGACTGACTGACTCAACGCCCGGCCAAACCCTTGGACGAAGATAGATGAAATTTTGCACAGAGGTTTCCTTTATAATGTAGACAAGGAATAAGGAAGGATTTTTCGAAATTCAACCCCCTTTTTTGAGTTTGGGAAATCATCAAATGACTCCTTCCGCTCTGGGCAGAGCAGGGCACCCATGTTCCTTCTTAGCCCTTTATGTCGAGGCCGCGGTATCTCTTTCGAACAACCCGCAGCCCCAACGGGACTGTTGGACAACTAACCAATTTCTAAACCCTAAGGAGATGAAATAGAGTATGAAAAATCGTCATTTTTGTAGTTTAAACCATGAAAATTGGTGTTTATTTTCAATCCCGTTAGTACATTCCCGTGATATATTTTCCCACATCCTCGCAATCAAAACCTAGTACAGTCAGCATCAGAAGTAGCTGAACATTTCGGTATTTTAATTCTTTTATGTACAGGACTCTGGCTATTATTTTTAATGTTTCAGAAAATTATTCGTTAAAATAGTCCTTATACTCCAATAAAATTTAGTAACGAGTAATATCTAACAAGTTTTTATTAAAAAAAACAGCTTCGAAACTTTGAGTAATGTTAATATACTTCTGATGCTGACTGTACTACACCAAAACTCCGAGATCCCAAAACCCCCAGCTTCTCCCATCAACTGTGTGGCCAGATCCTCTACTCCTAAACTCCTCATTTCTCATCATCATCATCAGTCGGCACTGCACAAAGTCTACACAACACACTGAGCACTATTGAATGTCACTCTCACACTGCACCCGGATTCGTTTCGGCACTCACAATCTGGTATGTGATTAGGTACTCGGGGTACGCCTGGAAAATAAAAAAAATGGTTAGTAAATAATTTCTGGTATTTACTTTATGAAATCAAATCAAATCAATTTATTTGCTAAAATTATTGGTACAGTTTCGGTCGTAACATAAATAATTTAGATCCATAATACTTAGTCATAATAATGTGACATGCAAACATTTGGGTTTCATAATTGTATTAAAGTCATAGGTAATTCATTAAAATTAAATTGAGTAATAATGTCATTAGATACATTTCCATAATATTAGCGGGTAAATGATAATCGTCTTGATACACTCTTAATAAGCGTGCAAATTATTTACAAGCTTACATTTTCAATCATAATTTATGTCGTTATTACCGTGCAATTACCATTATTAAATTATCACAAAAAATTTATAATTATTCAATACTATTATACATAACAAAACATTCATTAACTAATTAAAAAAAGATTATTTATTAACATTATTCAAAAATTCATTTACAGAATAAAATTGTTTCTCCAGAAGCCATAATTTTAACTTAACAAAAAATAAATGATTGGTTAAGTCTTTAAGATTCTTTGGAATTTTGTTATAAATTAACCCACACATACTATAGGAGTTCTTTCTATTTAGGTACAAATTACCCTTTTCTTTTTTTTTTGGTGGGTGGAAAATCATCAAATAACCCCCCCCCCCCCCCGCTCTTGGGCAGAGCGAAGGGGAGTGTCAGACTTCTATTGACTAAAAACCAACCCATGTTCCTTCTTCGCCCTTGTGCCGAGGCCACGTCATCTCTTTCGCACTTCAATCCGCAGCCCCGACGGGGTACAAATTACCCTTGCTCTCAAAACGGTGAAGGAAAACATCGTGAGGAAACCGGCATGTCTTAGAACCAAAAAAATTCGAAGACATGTGACATCTACCAACCCGCACTGGACCCGCGTGGTGGATTATAGCGCATCCCTCTCCTACAGAGGAGGCCTGAGTCCCTGCAGTGGGAACGTTATAGGCTGATGATGATGACAAATTACAGACAGACGAAGCAGGTTATCATGGGTCTCGTGGTGTGGAAGCCAGCATGTGTACAGCCCAGCCAGAGATCCATGGGTGAAATAAAAACCCTGGCGGCGCGTGGGCCATTTTCATAGGGCACTGTACTGGGCTACCATGGGCCACAGTACTAGTATAGCAACCAACCTGCTCTCCTCTATACACGACGTACTCCGGGAAGCACAGGCCTCCCTGCGAGGGTCTGCCGGCCACGGAGTGGTGGCCTGGCGGCGCGTGGGCCATCTTCATGGCGCTCATCAGCTGGAAGGCACGGCCTAGGGTCACCCGGCAGAGCAGCATTTGTCTATAACACAGAACACGGTGGTTGGTTGTTGAAATGTCTTCAACAAGGTAGACGGATATTAACCCGGTAAATTCGCGAAGATCGGATGAATGAGAGAATCAGAGGACCTAGCGATGTGGCGACGCTTGGAGACTAGGTACTACCGATTTAAATGACGGTCTGTCGCTTCTAACCCTTGTACCACAGAATACATAATAGTACTACGTACAGAAGGGACACTCCCTTCCCCGCGCTCATATTAAATACCGCACCTCACCCCGCACTTCGAGGTATTCGTCGTCGACACTTGAGCAATGGCTCGCGCTCGTATTAGTCGTCGTTCGGTTTTCGCGACGCAGACCGTTGCACTTTCCGCGCCATTTTTTAGGCTACGATAACCCTACTAGAGTTTACGCACACATTTGCACGTGCACGTCGTGCACAAACGTTATTTGTTTATGTAGTAGTAATAGGTAATTATTTTGCGGGCGTTGTATGGAGTTTCCGAGGTGTGCTTGTACCTTAAGTAATGATATAATTTTTTCAAATAGGTTTATACAAAGACTTATACACGTCTCTTTTTTAGAACTATTCTGAGAAGAAACAGCCGAAACCTCCTCATAAAAATAATTTTGGTATATTAACATGAGGACTATGCAGGTTAATGTCGGAGTTGACCATTTGAAGAAAGCATCACACATATTTTAGTGGTCCTGTGCCAGTCAGTTCACATATTATATTTTTATTTGTCGTGTAGCTCGACTCAACGCCACGACGAATAATCATAACAAGCTTGAAAAGTGGTCGAACTTTGGTGAACTCAGTAGTATAGCTATGGAGGGCTTCTAGCTGAAATTATGATGATTATAGACGTACCTGTGGCACAAATAGCAGCTCCTATCCTTATGCGCGGGACATCCAGACCCGCCTCCGAAGCCATACACGTACTGATTGCTCTTTGACGAGTGCTCGGCAAAGTATATGCCCGCACCGAACATTCCTCCTGAAAATATTTGGTAACGTTAATATCTCTATAAAATTGTAGGGCGAAGTAATAGTATCAGGCTTGTATTTTACGAGGAGGTAGGCAAAGGTGTCAAACAGTGAAGCATCTTGGAAACTGCAACCACTATTTTAATTTTTCCCAAACCGAAATCTGATTTCTCTCTGCTCTATTATTACTATTATTTTGGCATAGGTTCGATTTCGTTGATATTTTTTGACTTTACAAACAGCTGCAATCCCGAAAATATTAGTAAAAAACTCACCAACCTTCTTCGTGTCGACGCTACCCATAATTATTTTATTTTATTAAATTAAATGTGTTTTGACCAGAACTGAGTGACATCGACGACGGTGTTGGTAGTGGCATCGGACACACTTAAAGTTCAGGTGGAGTTGCACAAAGAGTGGCTCAGGAAGTGGGCCATGGTTTGTGCAAGGAGCTTTATCAGAATGGTACAAGGTACAAGTTGTACCTGACTTCGGTAGCTTTAGTGTCTGATGATGAAGAGGAACTCACCAATATAAGCGTGTCTCTCATCGAATCCCTTCTGCACGATGGCGTTAATGAAGGGACTGCCGTGGAACAGCATACGTTCGTTATGAGCACCTGCCTCCTCGCTGACCTCGCGCCTTCGGTGCTGGTAACGTTCCCATAGGCGACCGTTCACTAGTTTTTGTATCTGTGAGAGAAAATGGTAGGGTTTAGTGCATTTTGATATAAGGGGGGGGGGGGGGAATTTATTATTATATAGAAAATATATTTATTATTAGGGTTTTGTAAAGATTTAAGATAATTTATTTTATTTTTAGATCTGCTGCACCACCAATGATGACAACTCATACAACTCACCCTAACAACATTATAATGTGTAAACATGCCGCCCGCATGTTCCCGATGCGCGCGTACAGACGCCTGCATCTCCCGCTCCACGATGGTGTACTCGCTGTCCGCGCATTCACCTCCTTCTGTTGGCGGGACTACTTCTACCAGTGTTGTGAATGATGACAACTCATACAACTCACCCTAACAACATTATAATGTGTAAACATGCCGCCCGCATGTTCCCGATGCGCGCGTACAGACGCCTGCATCTCCCGCTCCACGATGGTGTACTCGCTGTCCGCGCATTCACCTCCTTCTGTTGGCGGGACTACTTCTACCAGTGTTGTGAATGATGACAACTCATACAACTCACCCTAACAACATTATAATGTGTAAACATGCCGCCCGCATGTTCCCGATGCGCGCGTACAGACGCCTGCATCTCCCGCTCCACGATGGTGTACTCGCTGTCCGCGCATTCACCTCCTTCTGTTGGCGGGACTACTTCTACCAGTGTTGTGAATGATGACAACTCATACAACTCACCCTAACAACATTATAATGTGTAAACATGCCGCCCGCATGTTCCCGATGCGCGCGTACAGACGCCTGCATCTCCCGCTCCACGATGGTGTACTCGCTGTCCGCGCATTCACCTCCTTCTGTTGGCGGGACTACTTCTACCAGTGTTGTGAATGATGACAACTCATACAACTCACCCTAACAACATTATAATGTGTAAACATGCCGCCCGCATGTTCCCGATGCGCGCGTACAGACGCCTGCATCTCCCGCTCCACGATGGTGTACTCGCTGTCCGCGCATTCACCTCCTTCTGTTGGCGGGACTACTTCTACCAGTGTTGTGAATGATGACAACTCATACAACTCACCCTAACAACATTATAATGTGTAAACATGCCGCCCGCATGTTCCCGATGCGCGCGTACAGACGCCTGCATCTCCCGCTCCACGATGGTGTACTCGCTGTCCGCGCATTCACCTCCTTCTGTTGGCGGGACTACTTCTACCAGTGTTGTGAATGATGACAACTCATACAACTCACCCTAACAACATTATAATGTGTAAACATGCCGCCCGCATGTTCCCGATGCGCGCGTACAGACGCCTGCATCTCCCGCTCCACGATGGTGTACTCGCTGTCCGCGCATTCACCTCCTTCTGTTGGCGGGACTACTTCTACCAGTGTTGTGAATGATGACAACTCATACAACTCACCCTAACAACATTATAATGTGTAAACATGCCGCCCGCATGTTCCCGATGCGCGCGTACAGACGCCTGCATCTCCCGCTCCACGATGGTGTACTCGCTGTCCGCGCATTCACCTCCTTCTGTTGGCGGGACTACTTCTACCAGTGTTGTGAATGATGACAACTCATACAACTCACCCTAACAACATTATAATGTGTAAACATGCCGCCCGCATGTTCCCGATGCGCGCGTACAGACGCCTGCATCTCCCGCTCCACGATGGTGTACTCGCTGTCCGCGCATTCACCTCCTTCTGTTGGCGGGACTACTTCTACCAGTGTTGTGAATGATGACAACTCATACAACTCACCCTAACAACATTATAATGTGTAAACATGCCGCCCGCATGTTCCCGATGCGCGCGTACAGACGCCTGCATCTCCCGCTCCACGATGGTGTACTCGCTGTCCGCGCATTCACCTCCTTCTGTTGGCGGGACTACTTCTACCAGTGTTGTGAATGATGACAACTCATACAACTCACCCTAACAACATTATAATGTGTAAACATGCCGCCCGCATGTTCCCGATGCGCGCGTACAGACGCCTGCATCTCCCGCTCCACGATGGTGTACTCGCTGTCCGCGCATTCACCTCCTTCTGTTGGCGGGACTACTTCTACCAGTGTTGTGAATGATGACAACTCATACAACTCACCCTAACAACATTATAATGTGTAAACATGCCGCCCGCATGTTCCCGATGCGCGCGTACAGACGCCTGCATCTCCCGCTCCACGATGGTGTACTCGCTGTCCGCGCATTCACCTCCTTCTGTTGGCGGGACTACTTCTACCAGTGTTGTGAATGATGACAACTCATACAACTCACCCTAACAACATTATAATGTGTAAACATGCCGCCCGCATGTTCCCGATGCGCGCGTACAGACGCCTGCATCTCCCGCTCCACGATGGTGTACTCGCTGTCCGCGCATTCACCTCCTTCTGTTGGCGGGACTACTTCTACCAGTGTTGTGAATGATGACAACTCATACAACTCACCCTAACAACATTATAATGTGTAAACATGCCGCCCGCATGTTCCCGATGCGCGCGTACAGACGCCTGCATCTCCCGCTCCACGATGGTGTACTCGCTGTCCGCGCATTCACCTCCTTCTGTTGGCGGGACTACTTCTACCAGTGTTGTGAATGATGACAACTCATACAACTCACCCTAACAACATTATAATGTGTAAACATGCCGCCCGCATGTTCCCGATGCGCGCGTACAGACGCCTGCATCTCCCGCTCCACGATGGTGTACTCGCTGTCCGCGCATTCACCTCCTTCTGTTGGCGGGACTACTTCTACCAGTGTTGTGAATGATGACAACTCATACAACTCACCCTAACAACATTATAATGTGTAAACATGCCGCCCGCATGTTCCCGATGCGCGCGTACAGACGCCTGCATCTCCCGCTCCACGATGGTGTACTCGCTGTCCGCGCATTCACCTCCTTCTGTTGGCGGGACTACTTCTACCAGTGTTGTGAATGATGACAACTCATACAACTCACCCTAACAACATTATAATGTGTAAACATGCCGCCCGCATGTTCCCGATGCGCGCGTACAGACGCCTGCATCTCCCGCTCCACGATGGTGTACTCGCTGTCCGCGCATTCACCTCCTTCTGTTGGCGGGACTACTTCTACCAGTGTTGTGAATGATGACAACTCATACAACTCACCCTAACAACATTATAATGTGTAAACATGCCGCCCGCATGTTCCCGATGCGCGCGTACAGACGCCTGCATCTCCCGCTCCACGATGGTGTACTCGCTGTCCGCGCATTCACCTCCTTCTGTTGGCGGGACTACTTCTACCAGTGTTGTGAATGATGACAACTCATACAACTCACCCTAACAACATTATAATGTGTAAACATGCCGCCCGCATGTTCCCGATGCGCGCGTACAGACGCCTGC